>OW284516.1:28600342-31100342 GCA_935413205.1 Polydrusus cervinus
TGGAAATTTGTTGAGGAAAACTTTAATGAGCTAAAACCTTCAAATAACTACCGGGATGCTAATCAGCTAAAAAAACTATACTGTAATACGAAGAAAGAGCTACGTAAAAAAGTTGCAGAGGAGAAAAAGAACATTTTTTTGACTGGCGGTGGACCGCCCACAAAAACTACTTTTACAAGATGATGTTGACAATATGCTTCTCGTTCGTAGATTCTTTTGGAAAATCCAAGATCTATAACACCCAAAATATCTCCATCGTTCTAAATAAATATTTCATCTTTAACTTCGAAAAATACGAATATGTATTACAAGACAGGAGCAACTCGTGGTTAAGCCTACAATATTTAGGGCTTAAAGTTAATTGAGCTTAAGTCTCCAAATAGCGACGGCGAATACGAAAACAGCAATTTAAGTTGTATTAAATTTTAAGCCGGCTTGAAGTGTTACGGAGAATACGGGCATTAGAAATGCCAAATAAGATTATCTAATTTAAAAAATAAAAAATTAAATTACCCACAATGAAGTAAATTATTATGCAGAATATAACATTACACACTTTTTTTAAGTATTATTAAGTGTTTGTCCAATTAATGCCTTGCTTGCC
Organism: Polydrusus cervinus; assembly: GCA_935413205.1. Lineage (NCBI taxonomy): Eukaryota > Metazoa > Arthropoda > Insecta > Coleoptera > Curculionidae > Polydrusus > Polydrusus cervinus. The sequence continues at coordinate 28,600,947 of OW284516.1, forward strand.
TTATTTTAAATTTGAATTATATTATATAATTCTTTAAATTTAATATTAAATTATTTAAGTGAAGGAAAAAAATACACACTAGTTTATGTTAAGGCTTTCTTTTTTTCCTCATTTATAATATCACTCCACTGAGAGATGGACTACTTCCACAAAATTAAGTTATTTAGTTTAATCAAATATAATATCGCTAAGTAGAATTAATCATATTTCTCTGTATTTCTCTTATACTTTGTTTATACCCTTCTTTTAAGCAAAGTAAAAATTATATACATTTCTTCTTGATGTTTTCTTTGGTCGGTAAGGATAACTCAACTTGCCCGGGTTTGATTCCCGGAGTGGGCATATGTACGATAAAAAAAGTATGACCGAAATTCATGCAGTATGTTACTAGTTATTCCTAATAACGGAACCGAGAAGAGAGTCATGGACTGGACTTCTAGGGGGAGGGTGTGGATAACTACATATACGTGGTTCGGATTCCACGTTAAGCTGTAGGTCCCGTCTGGCTGGCATTACCCAGACGATAGGGGATACAATGGGCATTATATAGGCCTAAGTATACTGGCTCTTCCGCCAACCCCGAAAAAAAAAGGAAAACTTACTTGGAGTGATTATTTCGCACTTCTATAATTGCACCAATCGCCTCTAACTTTGATGCAAATTTTCATACCCGTAAAAAAGAAATATCATTTCATGCTTTTATTACTAAACTATAATCTAGCAGAGTAAAATTTCTTACTTACACACATGATTAAAGTATGCACTTAAAACACTGAAGATTTTATTAGTATTAGCAAACTTGTTTTGTTAGAAGCACAAATCATATTATTTAAACTTGTACACGAACGCTAATAGCTATACTGATTCATTCCTCGACATTGCTGCAAAGTTTCCGTTTTAGTAATTTAATTGCATATAATAAAAATTAAACTTTACTTGGTTGGGTAAGCACCGATTCAGATCCGTATTCCAATCTAAATTTCTCATGTGAATTTTATAACAGACATACGGTCGCAACTGGGAATTCTGACTAAGATCTTTTAGGTAGTTTCGAGGATCTAGTTCTATTTGATCAGTATGTCGCCAATAGTAGTGTATCAATCTTGTGCATTAAAGTACACTGAGACGCCGAGGGCATTGGGTTCAGGTAGACAATGGCGATGTTTCGTCCTTGTTGGGACTCATCAGAAAGCCATAATCTGTAAGCAATTCCAGATACAGCGAAAAATACGTTTTTTGCGCATCCCTACACTTCTTCTACGGGTTTGTAGATTTAAATATAGATCGCGCATCAGTAACCCACTGGGTGCTGCACCAATCCGTAATAGAATGCCGTTTAAAAATAAAGTAGTAGAGTTTAGTGTCAGTATAAGTAAATAGGTGCAGCACGCAGTGGGTTACTGCAGCGCGATCTAAATTTGAATTTACAAACCCGTAGAAAAAGTGTAAGGATGCGCAAAAAACGTTTCCTATACTGGTGTGTTGGCCTAACGTACTTGGTTTATTGTTGCTTTCACTTCGACTATCTTTTGCATTGAGTTGATTCCTGTAGATGGCGATACTAGATTTTCATCACATTTTTATAGGTTATGGCTTTCTGATGAGTCCCAATAAGGACAAAACAGCCTGTCATTGTCTATCTGTGCCTCAGGAAATCCATTACCTTTGGCGTCTCTGTGTACTTTAATGCAAAAGATAGATGCACTACTTTGTGCGCCTGCCGCTAAAAAACTTTCTTTCTAAAATAATAAGTTACTATAAAGGAAACAACAAAATTAACCAATTGAAATTTAGGGACACATTAGAGTATCTTATATTTAACCTCTAAGAAAATCATTATAAAAGTGGAAAATAAATATTTATACTGCTATATTCTGGGGTTCAGGTTTTTGAGTGTCTCCGTGAGATTCACATTACTACCGTTAGAAGTAAACTCTTGTATTTTGACACGCGGGTCTATTACCTTGCGAAACTATTGAATAGTCAGCAATTAAGGCACCTAGGTATTTTAGGGCATAAAAACAATAAAAACAATTCCATCCAAGTATTTGATCTTAATCAAGGCTATTTCTAAAATTTAGGAGTATTTGTCATCCATTTGTTGGTATTTGATGACAAAAATTCTTAAATTTCGGGTAAGGTGTTGAACCTAGCAATGTATGGCGGTTCTCGGCTCAGTTAAAAGTTAAATTTAAAGTGATGCTGTTGACTGCTGCTCTCGTGAAAGGGAAATTGCAACAAGTGCGATTCGTTCTTTCGATAGATATGTCTACATCGGAAAAGTTATAGTTTAATTACAATGATTTTAGATGGTAGTCACTGTGTAAGACCATTTGAATGTTAGGCGGACACCACACCATAATATTATATGAACCCTGTGAACTAATAGATCCCGGGTCGAATACGAGAATTGAAACATTGCGTACTGATTTTCAAGCGACGAATCCACAACCCGGTTCGGTTAGTCATGCACTGATTCGGATCCGATGACGTAAATCCCAAATAAGGCCTGGATTGTACACCTTTATTTTTCTCTGTTCGCATTACACTATGCCAAGGTCAGCGCTTAATGCGTTTAAGGTCCGCTAGATCCATCTCCTGGTAAAGTTAATTACCAGCCAGATAATTTCTGGAAATAATCTTGTTGGTAAAGTTATCGGGAGAATGATGACTCTAGCGATCCTAAAGGAAATAGTAGCTATTTGCTTGTCAAATACTATGGGCGTTATCTCAAACTAAAATTGCTTTTGCTAGCGATACCAATTACTATCTAAAGACATTATATTAGATTTTTACATTAACTTGCACTTAATATACATACATCAATACAATATCAATAAAAATATATGATTTCCGGATCTGTAGTAGTATCAACGGTAACATAAACTATTGCCACATAAAGCGCAAATTAAATTCCTAATTCGAGGTCTGACAGCTTCCAGTCGTGATTTATTGATGCTTTTATTGACCATAGAAAATCGGTTCGTAAATGAGCTTATTTATAGTATATTATAGTTCGATGAGCTAAGGCCAGTGTCAATAGGCAAAAAAAATGCATAAATATATATTTTAAAAAGTGAAAACATGATGTAGGTAACCATTTTATAAACATCTTAAAATTTGATTTTAGAATCTTATTATTTTTTTACCAGTTTCCCTGTACAGGGTGTCCCAAATTCGATGCTCATCATCGGTATCTTGATGACTTTCAATCAAATGGGGGTAAAGTTGCAGAGTCTGTTTGAAGGTCGGAGACAATGATGTTTCTTGACTGAATACTGAATTCACCTGAAGACGGCTGGAGATACTTACCAGTTGAAACGTTGTGATATAAAATAAATAAAGACAATGCAAGTCCAAAATTCTTCTATCAGTAAAGTTGCAGAATTTTGTGCCCAGTTATACCGTAAAAAAAATTAAGCTTTATTCTTTACTTTTTGAAATATTTGAAAAAAATTAAAATTTTAAGTGTTTGTTTTTTAATTTAGCTACAGAAAAATAAATACAACATTGTTAAAGCAACTTTTCTAGCTTTTTACTAATCGTGTTTTAGGAATTTCGGTACAACGTTTCGTCTTTGTAGAACTGTTATTAACTTTAATTTTTTAACTACGGATATGAATTTTTTGAATACTCGTTAAGCCCTAATTTAAACCATCATAAATACGTATTCACCTGAAAACGACTGGAGATACTTACCAGTTGAAACGTTGTCATTCAAAACAAATATAGACAATGCAAGTCTAAAACTTTACTGCCGTTTAAAAATTGTTATGTTGGATTTTTTAAAGATAGCTCAAAATTAATCATTGCTTTTATTTTCGTTGGTATCGGACGCTTAAAGAAAAAACAGTGATCCTAACACATACGCAAAATACTTTTTGTACGGTACTTGACAATGGCAGTCGCGTGCTGAAAAATATCACTTTGCGCAGGAAAATAATTTTCACACAATTATCAAAAAAAATTAACCGAAGATCACCCAGTAAACAAAATTTTATTAAACAGATTCGAAACGAAACAAAACGCAAACACATTCATTAGATTGTTTCCAAGCGTCCACCATTCATAAAGTCAAATTTTTTTAAGAAAACGCCAAGTCACTTGTCATTTATGGCACCCTGTTGACGTCTGGTCTATTTTACGTTTAGAGGTTGGCTAAAAAGACAGGACCGGACTATTTTTATGTTCCATTAACAAACTAAAAAAATATTTAAATATTAAGTTCCTTATCTCCCATTTTAATTTATCAAAGAAGACTTTACAAATTTTTCTATTTTAATCATCATTCTTAACTAAAGTTGTCAAGAAACTTTTGGAGATGTTATCCAAATTGGAACAAAAGTCAAGGACCTATTAGGTATCCACTGAATACTACCTAGACATTGTGATAGGAATTACTTACAATAAAGTAATGTACTAGTAACATAAATATTATCGACAAAGCTTTTAAAAAATTTAACTTATCGACACACTACTCTCCTTTGCTCGTGAATATTAAAGAATGTAATAAATCCCGGTAATACTGCACCAGCTAGGTAGAATACGTAAAACATGGTATATGTGGTTAATAAAAGTCTAAAAATATCTCAAATGTTTTTAAACACACACTATATAAAAACAGCCACAAAAATACTAAAAAACACCAAAAAACAACGAAAATAATAGGACGCGAACTGACATGTGAACTTGTTACGGTCCACACTAAATCTAGTAACTTTTCGGCGGAACTAGAATCAGCTGTGAATGTCATCTGTGGCTTTCAACTGTCGAAACGCCGTTTTCTATCGCGATATGAACATTAACATGCTGTTTTCCTTGAATATAATAGAACACATACTTGCACCTAATAACCAGTGCAACAAAAAAACAGGTATCTTGACAGACACCTGCAATTAGCAATTAACGACTGAGCCTTTCATTCTTGTTGCAATATTATAAACGCGTCATCCCACGCGGGGATATTAACAACTTTTTGCAAGTCTTTTGAAATAATTTCGTTTAAAAATTAACCAGTCTTTACTGGGTGTCTCAAATTAAGTCGACGCTATTGCTAACTTTTTTATTAGCGTACCCACAATTACCTTTATATAAACCCTGTAATTTGTTTTGACATCTCTGTTATAAACCCCAAATTTTCCTTCCATTAGTTGGTATAGTATACAGGGTGATTTCTAAGTTGATACTTCTTTTATAGCTGTGTATGGAAGGCATTAAAATAAACAACATTTTCAAATACCTTTTTTCAGAAAACTTAAAAATAGGCAAGGTACAGAAGTAAAAAATCTAAGTGCGGGCCTGGTCATCAAAACGTAGCCTGCTATACTTTATGATGTTTGTCTTATCTCTTATTAGTCATGCAATTTACGGGTCGGTGGTGGGTTATTTGGAAACAAGTTTATTTTAAATTGGCGACACGTGAAAATGGTAAAATTTGAAAACAATGAACTAGTAGATATAGTGCTAATTTATGATGAGTATCGTCAAAGTGCTGCTTCGAGATTATACGCAGAATGATTTCCCTTGTCGGCTCATCGTAAACCCAGAAGTTTTCTTAATGTTATTCAACGGGCAAGTTAGGCAGAACCGTATTTGATTCATAGTGTAATAAATGAATGTAAGTACCTTATTTTTGAGTTTTTTGAAAAAAGGTATTTGAAAATGTTGTTTATTTTAAGCCTTCTATACACAGCTAAAACAGAAGTATCAACTTAGGAATCACCCTGTATAGTAAGTCAACTAACATACATAAAAAGTGAATAGCCAGTTTTGCCAATCTACAAAATCCCGCTAAACGATTTTTCAAAGGCAAATTGCTCTGAAACTACAGAAACAAATTTGGTAAAGATCTATTTTATACTGAGAGGTAAATATCATTCTATCTAACGAAGCAAAGTTCGGGTTTTAGGAGTCAGCGGTTGCGGAGATTTTAGCGGCTGAATAATCGAATGACGGGATTTTCTTGGTTGGCAAAAACTGGCTAGCTTATAAAAATCGCACATCATTCTTATAAAGATTTCTTATACACCGGGTGCGAGAGAGATAAGGTGCAGGATCGAGCAGGCTAGAACAACCTTCCTAAGACTTCGAAAGTTCCTTACAGACAAGAATTTGGACTTTAACCTCAGATATAGGATGATAAAGTGTTATATTTGGTCTGTTCTCCTATACGGGGTTGAGGCATGGACGCTGAAAGTAACAGTTATCAACAAAATAGAAGCCTTCGAGATGTGGATCCTACGCAGAATGTTGAAAGTGTCGTGGGTCTATCATGTGAGAAATGAGGACATTCTCCGAAGAGCCGGTCTAGCGGATCGAGAACTCTTCGAAAACATCAAGAAAAGAAAGATAGGTTATCTCGGACACATACTGCGCGGATAACGCTACCACTTTCAACGCCTCATTCTTCAAGGTAAAATTGAGGGAGGCGGAAGAGGAATGGGCAGAAAAAAATTATCATGGCTTAGAAATATCCGTCAATGGACGGGGATAAAGGACTTTCAAACATTACAGAATGCTGCAATTAACAGATGATGGGAATAGAAAAAGATGAACGCCTACGCAGGAATCTGCGCGGCACTAAAAGAAGAAGAATACACCGGGACTTTCCAGCAGGTCCTTGATGTAACCAGCCACCATAATTTTATAACATAACAAGCTTTTGTGGTGATGACTTAAGTCAATGAAGATGTGTGACAAGAGACTGGATAAGATTATAATTTGTCAGATACATATTTAAATTTTCATAGAAGGTTTAAATTCGTTAACCTGAGTAAATTGTATAGCTTTTTTGACAAGAATATACATCAATATGTCTGAAATACGTGCTTAGTGCTTGAATCCTTCCACATAAATAAGCTGGTACCAAGATAAAGCCGGGCAATGTGTTTCAAAGACGTACAATAAGTAAATCACAATGGTTATATTAAGTATTCCAGGTTATTCATTACAATAAACTATTTTGACTAACGACTTTGATAAGCGTAAGCAAACAAACAAAAGCAAATTATAAGAACGCATTTCATAGGCTTACAAATCGAAATTTCAGACTTGCATAGATCCATATCGATTTTCCACTCGACTTTGTGCTTTTGTTCAGGTTTGCATTTATAATGGCCATTGTCTAATAATAGAAGGGTCGTTCTTTATATTAAAGAGGCACTATAAGTCGTTATTGTTTTTGCAATGGTACACTGAAAAAATACTATTGCATGTATATAATAATAAATAAAATAGTAGAATTTAGTGTCCGTTAAAATATATAAACAAAAAAAAGGAGTCTCTGTGTACTTTAATGCAAAAGATAGACGCACTACTCTGTCCGCTTGCCGCTAAGCTTCTTTTGTTTATATATTTTAACGGACACTAAATTCTACTATTTTATTTATACTTACACACGGCATTTACGGAATAGTGCTGCAAAACCAGTGGCTGACTGCAGCGCGATCTAGATCTGAATCCACAAAGCTTGGAGATGTTGGGAGAAGCGAAAAAATGTTTCCTATACTGGCGAAGTGGCCGTTCCGTGCTTGATTTATTTAGATTTATTTATATTTCTACGTTTTCACGTTAGATGGCTATATCTTTTGCATTGAGTTGATTCCTTATGATGGCGTTACTGGGTTTTCATCGCGTTTTTATTTCTTAAAAACGCCTTGAAAGAACAGGCTCGCCGTACTAGGGGTCGCTTACGGATTATGACTTTCTGATGAGTTCTAACAAGAACGAAACAGCCTGTCATTGTCTACTCTCACTACGTTCGTCAGACAATCCATGCGAAGCACATAAAGTATCTTATTATCCGAATATCATATACTATTTTTTCTTCAGACATATATCACATTATGAATGAAATAAAAGGAAACGAATTTTTAATAAAGATAATAAGATTGAGTTTTTAACTGATTTCACGGTATATTCGCTTTTTAGTATCGTTATCATGGACACGTACTTATTTGGCATCTATCAAAACAAATATTTCAATATAATGTATTTATACGCCTAGGAGTATAACTATACTCCTAATCATATAATAGTTATTTGTTTTACTAGGCACAAAAGCACCCCTCCAAGGGGTAACAATCCTTGGTTTCTTGTCATTGCATGACCTGCTGATTGGGGAGTGCGCACCTTCTTCCACGAAATGTCCGATCTAATCCGGCCTGGTTACCGTGATGAATGAGGTGTGTGAGAGTACGTGAGGGTGGGTTGGGAAATGATACATTTTACACTCTTCCCTGCATTTTTAAACCTACTAAATTTCAGATATACTTTTTTTATTATGCGTATACCCACTCCGGGGATTGAACCCGGACCGCCACGGTCGAATGCCAGTACCTCACCTCTGAGCCATTGCCGCTGTTAGAAACACTTTTAAAATAATGTATTTTTTTTTAAAGTTAGACAATTTTTTTAACCAGGGTTGATTTAAAAAAAAATTGAATTCAATAAACAAAAGAAGCTTAGCGGCAAGCGGACAGAGTAGTGCGTCTATCTTTTGCATTAAAGTACACAGGGACTCCAAAGGTAATGGAATCCCTGGGGCACAGGTAGACAATGACAGGCTGTTTCGTTCTTGTTAGAACTCATCAGAAAGTCATAACCCGTAAGCGACCCCTAGTACGGCGAGACTGTTCTTTCAAGGCGTTTTTAAGAAATAAAAACGCGATGAAAACCCAGTAACGCCATCATAAGGAATCAACTCAATGCAAAAGATATAGCCATCTAACGTGAAAACGTAGAAATATAAATAAATCTAAATAAATCAAGCACTGAACGGCCACTTCACCAGTATAGGAAACATTTTTCCCTTCTCCATACATCTCCAAGCTTTGTGGATTCAGATCTAGATCGCGCTGCAGTCGCCCACTGGTTTGCCGCACTATTCAGTAAATGCCGTGTGTAAGTATAAATAAAATAGTAGAATTTAGTGTCCGGTAAAATATATAAACAAAAGAAGCTTAGCGGCAAGCGGACAGAGTAGTGCGTCTATCTTTTGCATTAAAGTACACAGGGACTCCAAAGGTAATGGAATCCCTGGGGCACAGGTAGACAATGACAGGCTGTTTCGTTCTTGTTAGAACTCATCAGAAAGTCATTCCATTACCTTTGGAGTCCCTGTGTACTTTAATGCAAAATATAGACGCACTACTCTCTCTGTCCGCTTGCCGCTAAGCTTCTTTTGTTTATATAAGTATTTTAACGGACACTAAATTCTACTATTTTATTTAATTCAATGTTATTTTTGTAATAAACAGTTTAAAACAGCTTAAAACAACAACAAAAAATCTATAAATAATTTTTTTTGAATATTCAATTTATTAAATTATAACGGCCCTAGTTATCTGACGTTATTAAAAAAATTATATATATGCATAAATAATATACAATATGACCATTCAGGAGTTCATATCGCTTTGCGTTTTATCTATTATATATCCATATAGATTCATTTTAAGTAAAATAATTTAATATTTGATTAGTCTTAGTATATCATCATATTTATGTCTGTTGACCTTTCCTGTTGTTTTACTGTCATCAGAACTAGCCATAGTGTTAAATAAGTTAATTTGTTTTTGTGTTAAACAGTGTAGTCTTTACCATAAATAACAAATATCATTAAGAATTTAGTAATCATATTAGTTCTGTAGGAGGCATTTTCAATTATTTTTAATTAAATGGTTACAGATTTGTAAGTAAAAGTTATTTGTTATGATAATTAAACAGAGCCTATTTCTTTTTAATTAGTAAAGACATGTTAAATTGAGGTAAAATTGTCTTTTCGAGCATAATTATTATACCGTGGAGAAAAACATTGCATAATATATTACAAATAATTTTATAATTTTTTTATTTATTATATAACAGGGTGATTCACGTTGAGTGGCCTATTAGAAGATCTCGGAAACGAGTAACCCTTCTTTCTAAAACTTTGATAGCATGCATAATTGATTTTGGGCTTTTAAAATATTATATTTTGACGTTTTTATTACTTCCGGTTATACCGGAAGTTAAAGCCAACTTTGCTATTTCAAATGGAATATCCTGTATATTTTAGCATTTTTGATTACTTTATTAAAATCTAAATAACTTTTGTTAAAAATAATCTATTCCTATCTCTAACCGTTTTTGAGATATGAATTATAAAAGGATTTTTTTTGTGTAAAAACGCTCCGATAAGAAAGTTTAGTAACTCTGAAACTAATAAAGGTAAACATTTAAAATTTTCTAAGCTTTCAAGTAATACATAGATCTTTAGTTTAAATTACTAAGGTTTCACGTTTTTTATACAGGGAGTTCTTAAAATTGTGCCAATATTGAACACCCTATTTTTTAGCGTACTAACGTGTAGAGAATTAAATTTTCTATCTAAATGCCTAATATGTTACAATCCACATTTTTAGTGGTTTTGGAATTATGAGCAGTTTGTGTTAATGCGACATTATTTTTGAAAAGAAGGCTTCGACTAGGACTTTCGTTTGGCTTTGAATAAGAAATAGCTAAGCAACGAACATAGGTAGTTAATAACAAATGGTAACAAAGCTCAAAGTCAAATGAAAATCCCAGTCGAAGCCTTCTTTTCAAAAATAATGTCGCACTAACATAAAAAGAAATTTTAAGATTTTTTATTTAAATTGCTCATAATTCCAAAACGACTAAAAATGTGGATTGTAACATATTAAGCATTCAGATAGGAAATTTAATTCTCTACACGTTAGTAAGCTAAAAAATATGGTGTTTGCAAAAGTTGACTTATGCACATTTATTTAAATGGAAACATTGACATAATTTTAAGAACTCCCTGTATAAAAAGCATGAAACCTAAGTAATTTAAACTAAAGATCTATGTATTACTTGAAAGCTTAGAAAATTTTAAATGTTTACCTTTATTAGTTACAGTGTTACTAAACTTTCTTCTCGGAGCGTTTTTACACAAAAAAATCCTTTTATAATTCATATCTCAAAAACGGTTAGAGATAGGAATAGATTGTTATTAACAAAAGTTATTTAGATTTTAATAATGTAATCAAAAATGCTAAAATATACAGGGTGTTCCATTTGAAAAATCAAAGTTGGCATTAACTTCCGGTATAACCGGAAGTAATAAAAACGTCAGAATATAATGTTTTAAAAGCTCAAAACCAACTATGCCTGCTATAAAATTTTTATAAAGATAGGGTTACTCGTTTCCGAAATCTTCTAATAGGCCACTCAACGTGAATCACCCTGTATAACTTTACATAAACTAAATTTTGGATTTTTGTTTTTAATTGAATATGTATTATTTGATGACAAAACGTTGTCATTGCTTGCCATTGTTTCGAATTAAGCTTTTTACCCCTTCGTTTGCTTCCAGGGCCATTCTCGAGGGGACCTACAGTTAACGTAAAAAGGATAACTAGTGTATACAGGGTGTCCCAAATTCAAGCCTCATCATGGGGATCTCGGAAAGTATAAGAGATACAGCATCGGTCAAATGGTGGCAAAGTTGCGAAATTTTGGGCCCTGTAATATTTAAAAAAAATATTTTAGCTATCTTTTTTAGTTTTAAAACTATTTGAAAAAAAACTAAAATATTGAGATTTTGTTTTTTTAAATTGGCCGACTTATTTTGGCCGCTATTAAAAACAAACATAACATTGTTAAGGCAACTTTTCTTGCTCCATATCGTGGTGTTTTTAGAATTTCGTTGCAACGTTTCGTTTTTGTGGAACCATGATCAACTTTAATTTTTTAAATACGGACCTGTATTTTTTATTTTATTTTTTGAAATCTTTTTAGGCCCTGAATTCAACCATGTATCACACTTAATTATATCAAGACGTTTTAATGTCATCATTTCATCATCTGCAATGTGATAATTGTTTTTAAATAAATAAGGCCCTGGTGTTAGTTACTTAATTATTTTTACCAAATACAACATGTAAATAGATCCGGAATTTATTAGTTATAGGATTAATTTACTTACTATACAACATAATATTTCAATTTTTATATAACAAACTATAAAATAAAACTAAACAAAACAAACGTGGCTAAGACGCGAACTTTATGAAATCATGTGACAACCAAATGAAAAAAAGGATTTATTCTACGTACGACATGAACTCTTAAGACACCTTTGTTTTGTTTAGTTTTATTTTATAGTTTGTTATATAAAAATTGAAATATTATGTTATATAGTAAGTAAATTAATCCTATAACTAATAAATTCCGGATCTATTTACATGTTGTATGTAGTAAAAATAATTAAGTAACTACCACCAGGGCCGTATTTATTTAAAAACAATAATCACATTGCATATGATGAAATGATGACATTAAAACGTCTTGATATAATTAAGTGTGATACATGGTTGAATTCAGGGCCTAAAAGGATTTCAAAAAATAAAATAAAAAATACAGGTCCGTATTTAAAAAATTAAAGTTGATCATGGTTCTACAAAAACGAAACGTTGCAACGAAATTCTGAAAACACCACGATGCGGAGCAAGAAAAGTTGTTTTAACAATGTTGTATTTGTTTTTTAATAGCGGCCAAAATAAGTCGGTCAATTTAAAAAAACGAAATCTCAATATTTTAGTTTTTTTCAAATATTTCTAAAACTAAAAAAGATAGCTACAATATTTTTTTACGATATTACTGGGCATGAAATTCCACAACTTTGCCACTATTTGACCGATGCTGTATCTCTTATAGTTTCCGAGATACCCATGATGAGGCTCGAATTTGGGACACCCTGTACACGTGGTTCGGATTCCACGTTAAGCTGTAATCCCGTCTGACTGACATTACCCAGACAATAGGGGATCCAATGGGTCTTATATAGTATACTGGCTCTTCCGCCAACCCCGGAAAAAAAGCCAGGTAAGAAATACACAAAGAGTGTATCTTGATAATTTTTGATAAGAGTAACGATTTTTGGGAAAAATTTGTTTCAATTTTGAACACACTGTATCTGGAAAACAAAGCCGTTGCGGACGCATCTTTATATGAACTTTTTATCTTAAAATCGATCAAAGATAAATCCCTTTAAGTTTATGTACTTACAAAATGAACACCCTGTATATTCGTATTTAAAAATAAAATATTTAAAATTGTTTAATGATTTCATATGCAATCCAAAATTATTTACCAACTATTGATATGAAATAATATTTTATAATAATATGTTAGATCTCGAAATGTTTAATGACCATTGACCACCTGCCATTAAGAGTTCCAATTTTTGTATCCACGTGGGTGTCTAGCAGAGTAATAGCTCACATTGCATTGCAGGTATAACGTTGTCGGCTTACTCAATGAAAACAAGTGGAATAACCTCATAAAACAACAAAAAACTATAATCTGGCTACATTTTACTAAGAAACGTGGACCGCCTAAACAGGTGGGTTGAAATTATATTCATTTATTCGCATTCTTGCCACGGTTTACAAATCTCCATCACGTTGGCGTCGTTAAGAGACCGCATTGGATTGCATATTTCCTTACGTAAGCGCCGCTTTTTTCATAGTTTACTATGGATTAAGGACGAGGGATTGCATTTACATAGATATACTATATATGTACCAAAATAGTTTACGCAAAAAAGAGTAGGAAGAAAAAATGCAAATTTTAACGCAACACATACTGGGTGAATATGTTGGGTAGGTAGAATGTAAGCAAATCTGAAATCAAACCAATTTCTATGTAATACATAAATTGGTTTATATTGATACTGATGAAAAAACATAAGGCACCGACAACATGTTTTTAAAAGTAAGTATTACATAGCCTCGTATTTTATATGAATTCCTTTTTAACATAGAAGAAATGTCTAATATATAAGCAAGAAGTGGTACTGGCATTACTGAACTCTTATGATTCATATAGTATAAAGCGATAACTACGCGGAACTTATATGTTAATTTACATCCCTCTCGGTTCAAGTGCTATTATTTTAAGAGTAATTATAATAAAATAGGTAATTACTCATTAGATTTCCCAAAACATGAAAGATCAGTGAATAGTTAGAACGGTCCTATATCTCGAATCGTTCTCAGATTGTGACCGTTAATGGATTTCAGTCGGATGCTTTTTCGGCTACCTCAGGGGTCCCTCAGGGAAGTCATCTAGGTCCTTTATTTTTTATAATCTACAATAATGATATCAAAGAATGTTTGATAATTTTTGGTCTATGCTGATGACTTAAAAATGTATCGCTCTATAAGAAACATGGATGACTGCCTAAAAATACAGCTAGACCTGAATCGTCTGGTATATTATTGCACTAACAACATTGTGTTTAAATATAAAATAATGCTGTTCTATAAGGTTTACTAAAAACAATAATATCATTGAGTGCTCATACAACATTAAGAACTCTGCACTAAAAAGGGTAAATCAAATAGGAGACCTGGATGTCATCTTGGACGACAAATGGTTGTTTCAAGCTCATTTCAATAAAACTATTACAGAGTCAAATAAAAGGTTGGGCTTCATTAACAGAACCTGCAAAGACTTTTAAAACCCCCAAACGATGATCTCACTTTACTACGCTTTCGTTCATAGTCAACTCTCTTTTGCTTCCGTCATCTGGAATCCCAAATATTATGTCACATAATATACAGGGTGTGTCAGTAAGGTGTCTGTCTTAGATAGCACCTAAACTATCAAAGATAGGAAAAAAAGTGTAATACAAAAGTTAAAGGGTTTTTTAGGATACATAATCTAAAAATATTTTCTAATCTACAGGGTGGTCCTAAAAAGTGGTACTGAATAATAAAAAAGAAAATTAAATGGGACACCCAGTATAACTTTCTAGAATATGATTCAATGGAATAAGGACTTTATAACCCTAATAAAATTTTTGAAGTGAAATGCAACGTTGCCAAGTAATTAATTTTTTTCCGAAATTTTAGTAATTTTAAGGGTATCGTTAAAAAATCATAGCAACTTGTGGATTAACCCTAGGCAAATATAATTTACGTTGTAAGTACTTTAAGGTACGATATATTGATTTATAATAATGTTTTTTAAATCTCTTATACAGAGCGTTCATTACAAGTTGGACAACTCGATACATTTAAAAATGCTTCATTTCAATTTTTTTAAATGGGACCCCCCTAATTTTTTTAAGCAAAAGAATTTATCTTTCGAAAACCTTACTTTTTTGTTAAACATGTCATATATCTAAATATCATAGTTTTTGAAATATTTTAGGATTTGTCTTAAATCAGGGTAAAAAAAGGAAAGTTCTAATTAAACAATTTAGTCAAGATTGCTTTGGAACAAAAAATAAATAATTTTCTTTGTCACAGCTGTCATTGCAAAATTATTTCGCTAACATTTTGTGCTTTATTACTGTTTAAATTTTAGTTTCCTGAACTAACTTTATCATAACTCATATTTTTCTATTTCGATAAAGTTAGTTCGGGAAACTAAACTTTAAACAGTAATAAAGCACAAAATGTTGGCGAAATAATTTTGCAATGACAGCTGTGACAAAGAAAATTATTTATTTTTTTTCCAAAGCAATTTTGACTAAATTGTTTAATTAGAACTTTCCTTTTTTACCCTGATTTAAGACAAATCCTAAAATATTTCAAAAACTATGATATTTAGATATATGACATGTTTAACAAAAAAGTAGGGTTTTCGAAAGATAAATTCTTTTGCTTAAAAAAATTAGGGGGGTCCCATTTAAAAAAATTTAAATAAAGCATTTTTAAAACTATCGAGTTGTCCAACTTGTAATGAACGCTCTGTATAAGAGATTTAAAAAACTTTATTATAAGTCAATATATCGTACCTTAAAGTACTTACAACGTAAATTATATTAGACTAGGGTTAATCCACAAGTTGCCATGATTTTTTAACGATACCCTTAAAATTACTAAAATTTCGGAAAAAAATTAATTACTTGGCAACGTTGCATTTCACTTCAAAAATTTTAATAGGGTTATAAAGTCCTTATTCCATTGAATCATATTCTAGAAAATTATACTGGGTGTCCCTTTTAATTTTCTTTTTTATTATTCGGTATCACTTTTTAGGACCACCCTGTAGATTAGAAAATATTTTTAGATTATGTATCCTAAACAACCCTTTAACTTTTGTATAACACTTTTTTCCCTATCTTTGATAGTTTAGGTGCTATCTAAGACAGACACCTTACTGACACACCCTGTATAAACTAGACTAAAATCTGTACAAAACAAATTTCTAAAAATATTGCTTTTAAGGCCCACTGTACAGTAAAAATTTCGAGGATGAAGTATAAAATAATTGCTTTATTCGATTGAAGAAAAATTCATGATATGACATTCCTTCACAAAATAATAAATTCCTTGTAGAGAACTGAGAAATCCAACTTTATTTAATTTACCTTATATGAGAACTAACCTAGGATTAAACACACCATTAGTTATACTTCAGCATACTTTTAATACGTACAGTAGCTTGTTTGATATATTTTATACTACTACTTCTACTTTTAAAAAAAGTGCAAAATGGAATTTCATACAATTAGCTTTTAAATAACCCTCGAAAAAAACATTTTATCTACTTTCATTTTTTTTACGGTTCGCCGACTACGTAGGCCATCTTGAACCGGTCATCGACCACAAATGTGATCTACCGACTGGGGAGTGTGAAACGGCACCTTCATCCTACGAGATATCCGATCTCATCCGGCCTGTCCGGCGTGAATAGGATGGCTAGGTGTCGATTCATTTTACACTCTTCCCTGAGGCAAGAGCACGCCGTGTTACCAAGCGGTCACCCGCCCAAGTACTAACCGCGCTCGACACCGCTTAACTTTGGTGATCTGCGGGAACCGGTGCTTAATATGTCGACAGGCCCTTGCCCTCTACTTTCATTTAGTAATATGAATTTTACAGTTCTGTAAATCGTTTTGTAAGGGCATCTTTTACAGCACTAGTGCTGTAATGAAAAAACGGTTTTATTAAAATTTTGCTGTTAAATAAAATCACACTCTTTAGAAGAATGATTTATTATTAACAATTATAAAATTAATTACCAATTATTAATTAAAATATAACACTTAAGGTTTATTATAAACATTAATAATACACTTTTTACAGTTAGAAATTTGTATACCAGAAGTGGATGTGATGGAGCCCTTTACATTCAAATTTCCAATCATTAAATCCTTGTCTGACCCCATGATCGTCTTTGCTATTTGTTTCTTATTTTCTAAAGAATTCTCAACTTCTGCCTTCTGCCGTAGAAGAGGATTTCCCCTCATGACGCTTTAACATCTGCATATCTGCACCACCATCAACTAGAATAATGGCTGAGGACCTCCTAAAACAATGTCCACTGTATCCTTTGGAATTTTTCAATCCAAGTTTTGTTGCAATCTTTTTTGGTATACTTCCAAAACTATTGATTCCGACAGGATGGGAGGTGCATTTTCCTTTTCCATATAATACAAACAACCGCCTGTGAGTTGCATTAAGAGGACGATGTTTAGCATACTTTTGAAAAATACTTAAACAGTTGACACCTGTCACAATTCCTTCTGTATAACAAATTCTCGCATAATTTTGGTTTTCGAGAATGGAATCACAATTTTTATATACAAATCATTGTGTTCAATATGATCCAACATTAACTAAGCTAGTTCTTCGCGCCGACAAGCCTCAAAAATGCCGATTATCGTAACAACCTTCATAAGTAATATGTTTCATCATCTTCAGTACTAAGAAACTTACATACGTCTTCCTTTGTGAAAACTTTGGACTTTTTGGCCTTGTAACCCTCTGAACTTCTTTTCAAAAATGCGATTAGTTGAGAAAATCTGCTTATATCTTGATTTTTCTTGACTGAAATCATAGTTCTCAACATTGAGTAGTGAGTCCATAATGTAGAGGGTTTCTGGGAGCGTTGCTTTACGGAAAAATAACCCAAAAGGATTTGCTGAGACACCTCCTTTATTTTGGTAACTTCCAATCTTCAAACTTCTGATACTCCAACTCATACCGCGCCTTGGATTTTGTCGGAACTAAACTTGAGAACGCTTCGTTTGCCGCTGCTGTTAAGTATAGGTTTAATTCAAACAACCTTTTAGGTAGAACTGTTTATTCTAATCTATATAAACAGGCTAGTGCCTATAAAGTGATGGGCATGCGTGTATCATTCTATACAACAGCTGCATCTATGTCAGAGGGTAAACTTCCATCAGAATCGCTCATTTTTAAAAACGCTTTTTATATTTTTGAATTTGTTTGACAAAGTTTCGACAGTAACCATGTAAAACAGTAACTATGCGAAAGGTAACATAAAAAACTTGATTAGTCAACTTAATAGCAGGTGCCTTATTACAGGGGTATTTTTATTTTTTAAAATGCCTTTTGCCAAATATTGTCATATATAGACATATATGAATATTCTATTTTATACAAAATTCCCTTTTTCTTATTATTTAAAGTTAATATTAAATATACCTACTGACCCAATTATTTGTTATTAAAACAAGCACACTACAAGAATGCTATCTAAGCATATTGCCGAGCTTGCATTTTGTTACCAATCAATAACTGGGTTAGTTTATTGATACTGATTGGTATAAATAGCAGGCCGGTACTATGTAAAAGATACCATTCGGGGTCGGGACCATTCGGGTCTCGACCAGTTTGGTCAAGACCATTCAAGCCGATCATTTGGTTAGAAACCACTCGGTCGACACCATTTTGGGCAGATACGACTCGGTCCAGATAAGTAATATTGGGTCAGTAGCAGCGCAGAGTCCTGTTCCGGTTATCAGCCCTTTGCCCTAGAGAGCTCGTCCCTAGTTAATAATGTTGTAAGTAAAACTCAATTTTATGTAACCGTTCAACTGTCGTTTTATATTATATAATAAAGTAGGTGTTATGGAGACTTGTCGCCTTTAATTCTTCCCCACGTGACATTTGGTGGAGGCGCCGTGTTTGTTCTCATTGGTAAGTTCTTCCTAACTTACCAAGTGTTTTAATATTATTTCATTATTTTTGAGCTTTTACCTTCATAGTGCCTATATTTCTAATTTTTTCTATATAATGACATTATTTTATTTTTTATAATAATATTATTTTTTTTTTTTGTGTCCGAGAGGTTGACTATAATTCTGTCCTGTGCCAGTTCGCGCTGGCGGGCTAGCATTATATAAACCGTAAATTATTAATAATTCCGCCTTGTGCCCGTTAACGCTGGCGAGGTTAGGATTATTGTAATAGGTGTATTTTCGTTAATTTGTGTGTTTTCAATATTTCATAACCCCTGAGAGTTCTGATATAACCCCGTCTTGTGCCCGTTAACGCTGGCGAGATTAGGGTTATCCAGACCAAATAATACAAATAATCCCGTCTTGTGCCAGTTAGCGCTGGCGAGCTAGGATTACTGTAACCAGTACGGATGATAATAATTCTACCCTGTGCCCGTTCACGCTGGCGGGGCTTTAGAATTGTTGTCAACAGTACAAGTTAGTTTTTTATTCTTGTGCCCGTTCACGCTGGCGGGAATAACTATACTGACTATTTCCCAAAAATAACCATTCAAAAAGGACACAAATATTTTGGAATTCCGTATATTAGCATTACTGTTTAAATTTTTATGGCGTAAAAGAGAACAAAAAAGGTGCGAAAAATTAAAATTAATAATCACGGGGGAAACCGTACAAATTAAAATTCACAAGGAAACAAGTCTGCCAGTAACCCCAAATGCAGAGGAAAAAAGGCCTTTCGAAAATCGTGAAATCTATTTAAAAAAGAAATTTTTGGAATTATTTAGCGACAATGAAATTTAATATATCGCGTCCTCGACAAATTGCCGATATAACAAAATCAAGTTTAATGTTAATGTAAACATCTGGCTTAGTCAGCAAATAATTAAACAATTATTTATTTACGTTTATTTTTTTTAGGTTGCACTACTAACAATTTAAACTTGACATTGAGTATTAATATATATATAAATTTTTATAATAGGCTTAAATTTACAGGGCGTTTTTTTTGTTTTAAAATTTTTTTTATTAAATATTCCGTTTCATCGAAATGTCCAATACTTTTATATTATTTTTTCTCAATTTTAACTAGTGGGGTTGTCTTCGTTTAATCAATTCTTAATAATTTATTTTTTCTTTAAAACACTATACTAATGTGCAAAACAATAATCGAAAATATCAATCACATAATTTATTTTTTTACAACTTTTACTCAAAAATGTAGCAGTTACAATAAACAGTTCCCCTAAGGAAGTTCGCTGGCACTGAGCGTGCAATGATACTAAGGGCAGTCAAAAAAGTACCCGCTACAACTACTATAGCACACCACAGAATGGCAAAATCACGCGACTGTGGTGCAAAGCAATTAGACACTTATAACTTTATTATTTTTTATCCAGGTTTCCAGGAAAATAGCAAGTAATTTAAATGTGTGTGCGTGTGTGCATGTGGGATATGATGTGATATATGGTGTGTATGTGTGTTTTATGGCACTGGTTAAAACCAAATGGCCACCATCTTATTATAAAAATATAAATTATCTTAATATAAATTTGTAACTTTTGTGGTCACTTGGTATAGAAATATATCAAATATTAAATAAATAATTTGTTATTGTATCTAATAATATAAACATAATATTTTTTAAAAACATGACCGATTAATCTTAAAAATGAATAATAAGTAAATTACCGGATTACAAATACCGGATAATACATCTCCTGTTCTCTAAAGAAATTTGAAAAATATAAAAGTTATAATATGTAAGAATAAATATTTCATATACATTTAAAACGTTAAAATCAAAATCAATTTATAATAACAAGCTATAAGGATGAATAATTTTTAAAAAACTTTCACCCAGGTTAAACTTAGTTGTTTTATATATACGATACGTATAAAGGATTTCGATTAGTCCATAATCTTGTTGAACTATAAAATTATTATACAGGGCGAGAGGACAAGTAAAATTCCATATTATCCAATACCTAACGAGGCATATAGCCAGAGGAGTAGTTGTTTTGGAATTTTGATTTGGTTCCTACGAGTCAAGCGTGACTTATGTAGCAGTAATTCTACTACTCAAATAATTTCAGTGTAGGGGAGCATGGAAGATGACTTGCAAATGATTGAATGCTTAAAAGTTGAATGCTTGCCTAAACATAAGAATTATATTTTAAAATAAATGAGTAGGGGAGCATGGAAGATGACTTTCAAATGCGTAAAAGTTGAATGCTTGCCTAACCATAAGAATTATATTTTGAATAAGTAGGGGAACATGGAAGATGGCTAGATGTAAAAAAAAGCTGAATGTTCGCCTATAAAATGTATCAGAGGTATTATACTATATGAGGTAGTATGTGAGAGACATAAAAAAAAGAGTTTATTACTGAGTTGAATGTTCGTCGAGGCAAAATAGGGATTTGCCATTGTTAGTGAAAAAAGAAATATAAAAGAGGTTATAAAGAGTAAAGAGTAGAATTAACAAGTCACAAAAAAGAGATTGTTTTTAATAATTGTGTAGCAAAGTAAAAGAAATCTAAGGAGATTGTAATAACAGGGTGAAAGTTAAAACAAAGTAAAGCACATTTCTTTAATCTGGGAGAACATTAGATACTTTTTAAACACTTGTTAAATTAAATGAAAGTCTGTCACACACCACTATATATTTAATAACTTGTTTTTGGGGACATGTTTCGACACTATTGGAGTGTCATCATCAGCAATAATTTTATGGGGACCTGGTTCATGTATCAAATCTGTTAGATAATCGAATAGGAGGTGTGAAAACCGTTTGGTTAAAATTAGGTTAAAATCTGTCTTAAATTAAAATTTTTGTGTAATATTATTTATTATATTATATACTTGTCATTGACTATGAATATACTGCTGGTCATTCTCTTTATTTCATGTAACCAATGGAGTCCACACGCTCCCACCTTCCAGCCCAGAGCAAGGAAAACACCCACAGATTGGCAGCCAGCATGTTATGCCAAACATGCTCCCACCAAGCCTCACACGGTACGGTACGTTGATGGTACTAATGCTTAACCCTGCAGTCAACCAGTACAAGTTGGGTCCAATCCAAGAGTTCGGTGGCCGAACTCGTAAGAGGAGGGAGATCCATAGCTACACAAACCAGCCACCGATATCAATCTTCTTGGTGCTGGTGTTATTAAAATACAGGGATGATTAAGCCAACAATCCCCTGAGCATGGAACCAACCCTTAGCACGAAACAACCAACTGTATCATGGAAACAATGAACTGTCATGTGGTGAGACTCAGCATCGCATTCTCCTTCAACAACCTGCATGGGAAATCGAAGGACGAATTACCGGAAACCGTGTGCGGGAGTGTGAAAGACAAAACTGTGTTAGGTGTGCGCTCGAAGAATCTGGTAGCGTGTTGGAACTCTATCGTGGCAATAAGACTTTTTTCATAAAAGAAAGCCAGCAGTGTATATTTTTTTTGTATTATAAAGGATATATTTTTTTTTGGTATTAAGTGTACATTTTTTTTGTATTATAAAGTGTATATTTTTTTTGTATTATAAAGTGTATATATTTGATTGTATTATAAAGGGCGTATTTTTTGTATTATAAAGTGTGTATATATTTTTTTTTTGTATGATTAAGGGCATATTTTTTGTATTATAAAGTGTATATATTTTTTTTGTATTGTTAAGTGTATATGTCTATTTAGTTTAAAGATTTAAAGCTAGGGGCTAGCTTTTTTTGGCCCGGAGAATATGTCATATATAGACATATATGAATATTCTATTTTATACAAAATTCCCTTTTTCTTATTATTTAAAGTTAATATTAAATATACCTACTGACCCAATTATTTGTTATTAAAACAAGCACACTACAAGAATGCTATCTAAGCATATTGCCGAGCTTGCATTTTGTTACCAATCAATAACTGGGTTAGTTTATTGATACTGATTGGTATAAATAGCAGGCCGGTACTATGTAAAAGATACCATTCGGGGTCGGGACCATTCGGGTCTCGACCAGTTTGGTCAAGACCATTCAAGCCGATCATTTGGTTAGAAACCACTCGGTCGACACCATTTTGGGCAGATACGACTCGGTCCAGATAAGTAATATTGGGTCAGTAGCAGCGCAGAGTCCTGTTCCGGTTATCAGCCCTTTGCCCTAGAGAGCTCGTCCCTAGTTAATAATGTTGTAAGTAAAACTCAATTTTATGTAACCGTTCAACTGTCGTTTTATATTATATAATAAAGTAGGTGTTATGGAGACTTGTCGCCTTTAATTCTTCCCCACGTGACAATATTTTTATTCATACATGAAAGTAGATAAAATTTTGTACAATATTCTTGTTGTAAATTCATATTACTACACTCGATGTTTTATTAAACTCGGCTGAAGCCTCGTTTGACAACTTTAAAATATCGTGTTGTAATATGAATCAATACAACACTTATATCGTAAATAACTATTATTTAAATAATCATCCAGTGTAAATAAAAATTCACTAACTTGTGAAACTATAATAAAATTAGCAGTTTAATCTAATCAATAAGAAAAGACGAAGATTTTCCTTTTCATTTCGCCAGATCCATCTCTAGACGCGTTTCGTCATATCATGACTCATCAGTAGAGCTAGGATCCGACGAAAAGAAAATTGATCTCAAAGCTACTTAATGCAGCACTTGGTGGGACATACCAGTAAGATGTGGCACGGAGCGCCATCTGTGTCGTTGTTAGACACTCTTGAGCATACCAGCACCTCTAACAAAATCAATAAGAATCAAGGCATTAAATTCACAACTAGTTAGCAGGTATACCTACTCTTATCAGCCGTTAATAAAATTATTATAAAAATGTAAAAGCAAAAGTGGTTACTAGTGTTAGTGTGAAGCCAATTTGCAAGTCTAATGAACCTGCAGGGAACTAAGATCTACCCACTGGGTGGCTGCACAAATTGTTTATTTTGTAATGTAATATGCAGTGACAGATCATTTGCAATTGAAAGTTAGTAGATTAGTTAACTAGGGTGACAATATTATGTACCTACTTAGTATTAAAAAAAATATATAATATATTGGATACATACACCACTTCTATACAATGATATATTATGAATAATTGATGGGTTTTGGTCGTTGGATTTTCTTTATTTCAGTTTGTATAATTCCGGATCATTGGAGGTTAGATTAATTCTAATCCGGGTATTCCTGTATGTATAGATATTGCAGCAGTAATGTTTTGTGATTTTGCTCAAGTTTTTAATTGTGTTAAGTACAAAGTATTGTTAAGAAAACTTGAACTTTATGACTGAAAGATCGCAAGTAGTAATTAATTGGTAAGATATAAAAAAAAATCAAATTTATTTTGGAGTACCTCCAGGTTCTGTTCTTGGTCCCTTCCTATTTTTAATCCATATAAATCAGTGGTTCCCAAACTTTCTTTTATGGCGCCACCTTTTGGGAATCAAGAAATGGTCGCGCCCCCTCTCCTCCATTATACAGATACAAGTTAAAAATTTGTATTAATTTTGCAGTTTTTCAGAGCTCTCGCGCCCCCCTAATGTTGCTTCGCACCCCCCAGTTTGGGAACCACTGATATAAATGATCTTTCGTCAATTTTTATTAATGGTAGATTTACTATTGCTGATGACAACAATATTATCTAACTACTGTAGTAAACAATAATTAATGAAGGTTTAGTAAAAAATAGGACTTTAATTATTCCATTAACCCATTTAATTTACCACTCCACCTAAATCATGAACTATTTCTTCAATTTATTTTTATTTATTATACAGGGTGATTCCTAAGTTTTGATACTTCTCTTTTAGCTGTGTACAGGAGGCATTAAAATAAACAATTTTTTCAAATACCTTTGTCCAAAAAACTTAGAAATAGGCTAGATACAGAAGTAAAAAATGTAAGTGGGGGCCTGGTCATCAAAACGTAGCCTGCTATAGTTTGTGTTGTTTGTCTTATCTCTTATTAGTCATGCAATTTACAGGCCGGTGGTCAGTTGTTTGGCAATACGCTGCGGTGGGTTTTACTGAGGCAAATTAATTTTAAATAAATGACACGTGAAAATGGTAAAATTTTAAAACAATGAATTATTAGATATGGTGCTAATTTACGGTGAGTGTCAAACTGCTTCGAGATTATACGCAGAATGC
The DNA here is from genome assembly GCA_935413205.1 of Polydrusus cervinus. NCBI lineage: Eukaryota > Metazoa > Arthropoda > Insecta > Coleoptera > Curculionidae > Polydrusus > Polydrusus cervinus. The sequence goes on from OW284516.1 coordinate 28,626,096, forward strand.
TTTCCCTTGCGGGCTCATCCTACGCCCAGAAGTTTTCTTAATGTTATTCAACGGGCAAGTTAGGCAGAACCGTATTTAATCCATAGTATAATAAATTAATGTAAGTATCCTATTTTTGAGTTTAAAAAAAGGTATTTAAAAGTGTTCTTTATTTTAATGCCTTCTATACACAAAAGGTGCCCTATTTTGGAACTTAACCTCCAAATTTATTATTTTTAGCTGCCATGATCTTCACCAATGAAGATAATCAAAATTGAACAGAAGACCTAGGCTATATTAATAGATATCAAAACATTCTGGAAAAGTTAAACATTCCTGTATACCTGTTGACATTATTTATAGACGGTTTTCATGGTATAAAATACAGAGTTTTCAGGAATTTTACCCATTCAAGTAGTGTCAACATTAATTTCAAAAGAAAAATACGACTTCGATGCGGATGAGACACAAGAACCGACTAAGACTAATGAAACATAATGTACAGGGTTGCCCAGAAGTCCGGAATAAAATTAATATCAATTAAAGGAAAAAAATCTAGGAAAAACGCTCAGACCCGTAAATTTTTATTTTCAATTGTACATTTTTTGACATAAAAAAATATTATACAGGGTGTCGCATAGAACTATCGTCACGTCTTTGACAATTTTTTTTAATGGAACACCCTATAAATTGTATTATTTTCTGATTCCCCACAAAATTCTACGCTTATGTTATAAATGTCATATGTATAAATTCAATAGTTTTTGAGATATTGACGTTTAAAATATGGCATTGTTTGACTTTGACAGGCTGTAACATTGTAACCGTTAAAACTGTTTTTTTGGTTTAACATGGTAAATCGGAGGTTGGTTTCTTTGGATAGAGAATAAAAAACTAAGATAGGGAGGTGAAAACCATTTTTCTCTAAGATGAACCGTTCCAATGTTCCAGCCTGTCAAATTCAAAAAATGCCATATTTTAAACGTCAATATCTCAAAAAGTATTAGGCAATCCAACGATGTGTCCAAATGGCGGCTGGCTGGCAAATACTGCTTTGTAATTGGTACACGTGACCATAAAAATAATGTTGCTGGTGGCATTTAACTGGTGACTCAATGCTTTTTGCCATCCAACCGCCATATTGAATCACGTGGTTTGGATTCCCTAATTGAATTTAGACATATGACATTTACAACATAGGCGTAGAATTTTGTAAGGAATCAGAAAATGATACAATAAATAGGGTGTTCCATTAAAAAAAATTGTCAAAGACGTGACGACAGTTCTATGAGACACCCTGTATAATATTTTTTTATGTCAAATATTGCACAATTAAAAATAAACATTTACGGGTCCGAGCGTTTTTCCTAGATCTTATTTCTTTAATTGATATTAATTTTATTTCGGTCTTCTGGGCATCCCTGTATATTCGGTTGTATGCCGATGGCCACATAATATATAATAATTTACACGGGTAAAAAATAAAATTTATAATGGTTGAAAAGTTTACGCTTGATTATTGTAAATTTAAATTAACCATAAAACGATGTTTGCCTTGTGGTATTTCAAAATTAATTTTTGTTCTACTTTAGTCATCTTTTTTGTGGTATAAGAGCACAGACGTATAGGGTGGCCATGGCCAAATGAAAACGAAACAACGCATACTGAACTGGGGATCTTTATAAAAATAAAATAAATTAGGATATTTTCTTTTTTGCTGTAACGACAGTGGCGTGCATACAATATAGACAAGAAAGCATTGCCTACCCAGAGAACAAAAAAACAAATTGAAATACTTTTTTTTATGTATTAGTTTTTATTCGTTTAATCCAATATTGGCAATTTATCTTAATATATTAAATAATAATATAGGACCGACATATGAATCCTATATCATTTCCACGAACGCATTCTTTGCTTATTTATATCGTAAACTAAATCCCCGTATAAGCAGTCCGTGGGACCGTTCTAAAAGCAAAGATCTCGCTGTACATTAGCGTCTTATGCAAAAGCAAAAGCACTGCTTTTGTACGAGTGGAAGCAAGCGAGAGAGCCGGTAGGCAGTAGGGTAGAAAGAGATGTAACAAATAAACCCGTCGCAACCTTCGACCTTCCTTCATCTATTAGCACGCGCCAAGAAAGCATGCGTTTGGTAAGTGCATTGTTGCCAATCTTCAAGTTTTACCGTAGTTTGGAAAATACTTCGCTTTCTCAATATAAAATATGAAACACGCCTCTATAACTTCTATTATTAAATAGTTTAGTTAAGTTATTTTTCAAGGGATAACGGATAAGGTATCGTAAAATAAGAAGCACTTTTGTGGCAAATAAAATAATTTTTGCTGATAGGTTCATAATATTTAATAATCAGTAACCTTATAATATTTCACATAATAATTGACCTCGCTTTTGGCAACATTGGTTCAATCAGGTGGATAATAGATTTTTAATTTATAAATAGTATTTTCGGCCTTTTGCTAGACTTCGCGCTGTCGGGTTTCGGGAAAAAAATAAATATGGTCTCGTTAATTGTTACTATTTCGACTAGCAGCGCGTCTGCAGAACAATCCTTTTCTGGATTAACAAGAATTAATACCTATTTACACAACACATACAAAGAGACATGCTTATTAACAGTAATCTCTCTGGAGAGCGACTTTTGCAGGATTTAAAACGCAAAACCAATTTTTATGACGATGTATTAAATTAGTTTTTACGTAAAGACCGCCATGTAAAACTCCTTTACAAATAATGTAGTTTTATTCTTCTTCTGTCAGTGTTCTTTCCACAAACTCAAAATCAAGATATTTTGTGACAAAATTTGAAATTTAAGGGGGATTTCTACTGTGATGGTCCTATTTTCATCGTTTCTTTACGATTTTTTCTGGGAATAATACGACAAATGCAGAAAAACAAGTTTTCAATTCTTTTTATTAAAGATAAGATGTACCAAAAAAAAATTTTCAACCCCCAAAAAATGAAAAACTTGAGGGTGCTACAGGGTGCTGAAGTTACCCCCTCAAAAAAAAAGTAACTTGCTGGCGGAATTCAAATACATTTTTCTATTCATTTAAAAAAATTCAAATAAAATTGACCCAGATTCTTTAATTGTAAGCATGTAGTTATAGCCTCTACTAGAATCAAGCCAAAACTCGAGTAACTGTTAAAATGGCGCGAGATTTAAATTTTTTTTTGAAAATTTACCATTTTTTTGTATTTTAAGGGCCGTAATATTTTCTGTAATATCGCAAAATACTTTTTTCTAGAGGAGGCTATAACCACTTATATTTTGAGCATTTTAAGACTGAAATCATTAAATTCTGCTAATTTGAACATACCGAAGTAGTTTCCGCCAGCGCGAAAAACAGGGTTTCGAGAAAAACAACTTTAAAGTTTCAACGGTGGCTCACAACAAAATAGTCTCACTGTCACTTAGTCTGCGATGCCTGGCCCGTAGCGTGCCTTCCTCGAAAAATGATAAACGAGCTGATTCTTCCTGATGCCTCTTTGCGAGCCTGGCCTGACGATCCTGATTGGTCGAGATGATGTCGCTGGCGACAGAACGTAGCTCTGAGAATGCAGCTTAATTCAAAAGCGGCTAGTGATGAGAACTAACCGGCAATCATAAAATTGAATGTAACTTTTTTTTGGAGTAGATTTGGTAAAAACGTTTACACACAGTTATTCTAGAGGCTATAGAGAGTCGAAAAACGTCGGAAAAAAATTTCGATTTTTTGAAACCATCACAGTAAAAATCCCCCTTAAATGCTTGAATGTTAAGGAAGGTAAATTTTTGTCTTAAATGCAATTTTTGCCTACCCTGATTAAAACAGAATTGCACGCCACTGTGTAACGATAAATACAATAAACAAAAAACATTTTAATCTTAAAGTCTTTAGCTTAGATTAGCTTAATTGTGACAGAACTAAATTTTTAGCGTAGGACGTAAAATTTCCCGAACCCCGAATTTTTTGAAATTTTTGAAAAATCGAAAACTTTTGATTGGCTTTTAAAAAACATATTATTAATCATGATTGATAACACAAAGAGAAATTTTAACTCACCTCAAATTTTTTACAGCATATAACGCCCTATACATTTTTTCCTGCATAACCGATGAGCGATAAGTAATTTTTTCGTGTTTCTTACAGCTCCATAGTCGCATGCCGTGTTTGGCGATGCACGCTGGTATAAATATGGTAAAGATTGCATATTTGTATCCTGTCTTGACGGCGCATAATAGAAAACTTCTGTACCTTCTAGATATGTATTGCATTTGGAAACGCGGAAATATAAGGTAACTGATAAAGAAAAAGTGGTAAATTATGTGGGAAAATTACCGACGAATTAAAATATTTCGTGCTTCCTATAGGCTTAAGTTAATTGACAACTTAAGTGTTTATAAAGGAGGAGAAAACTTAACATAATTTCTGATGTGATAAAACAGCCGTATTCACCATCTTTAATTTAACAGTCTAATAGTTAACATCGGTATAAGGATTAATAGTCTGTTAATGAAATATCGTATTCACCATAAATCAGGGACGCTCTATTAACAAACAGAGAGTTAGGTTGATGTGCGGACGTCTGAGTTGACAATTCTAGTTTATAACTAATTTCAGAGTAAAATATTCCAACCTCATATCTTCTGAAATATCGTTTTATCAATCAAATCCGTTCTTTACGTCACTTTACGCTAATAAAATAAATTTTACGGATCCAGTAGTTAAATTTAATGATGGACAAAACAGGATATAGGAAGACATTCAGTAATTATACTATGCGGGAGAAGAACTCTAATTTCCTTGGAACAAAATTACATTAAAATCGGAAATCCCCGATATTTATTTGAAATGATCCTGTAACATAATATCTTAAACAAATTAGTATTTAATATATTCTTGAAATAGGTTGATTTCTATAATTTACTGGTTCAACTACTCCATCTAACCGATTCGCCAATTGCTCAAATGTATTTTTATTTCTTCTAAACCGTTTTTGAATTCAATATCGTCTATTTCTTCAAATACATTGTTACGCACTTTTACGTTCCTTTCTTGTACAATTTCCTCATCATCGGAGTCTGACGAGTCTATAGTACACGTGGAAAATGTATTCGATAGTCTAAATTAATTTTTAAAGGAAAAACCTATTAATAATTGTTATTATTTGTCATGTGTTTGTCAAGTTGTTATAAATCTAACAAAAATTTTAAAACTTAACAGCTTGTTATTTCTTATCAGTTCAAAATTTCACTGTTAATGTTAACCCTCTGATAAGGCTTAAAATCCAATGGTGAATATGAGAATAGAATTTAACAGGCTGACAAGAATCTTAACCGACTGATAGTGAAAAAATAGTTGTTGGTGAATACGGGTGTAAACCACTTAAAATAATATAATTTATAAGCTTTAATTAGCTGTATACTTTAAAATGCCTTTTTTATATTTTTTATATTACTTTCAACTATCAAGTATTGGTCACCAATATGTAACCAAGATTTGTTTAAAATGTTTTTGGATCATCTGAATTTATATTGTAACGAAACAATATTATAAGAACTGATTTAGTTCCAGTTCATTTTACCTGATTAGTGAGGCAAACATTATTAGATTCTGATTCATTAATGACGCCCTTAATTACTAGAAACACTATAAAAATTTTAAAAAAACTAGCCGACATTGAAACAAACATGTCAGTTCCTTGCGTTAAAAGACCCTAAAATAAATCTTAGTATAACCAATATAGCCGGTATCTAACGCCTAACAATTTCCCCACGATAAAAATACATTTACAACTTTAACAAGCATCAAAGTGTCAATTATAGGATATAGAATTCTTTAAGGTAACCACTTCCCCATTCCTATCTCATTGTTACTGTCGTTAAGTACTGTGGTACGTCGCCTTGAGGTCAACTGTTGCACATCCACATCTTTCTTTAAATGAATGAGAGAATAAAAATAAAATGCTAGTTAAATGTTCTTTAGTTATAAATAATAATTCATACAAAACGACCTGAAAGGAATATTAGCACTAGGAAGTGAGTTAATTTACAATTTTATCAAATTTGATGGTTGAGATTGTTGTGTGGGTGCTATAATAAGTATTTTTTTTTCAGTGCGGTTTTGCCATTAGGAGGCGGCCACCTATGACCGGGGAGCTGAACGAAGCCCCGAAATTCATTGTAAAAATAAAAAAAAGCTTTTGGCAATTTTGTGAGTCGCGTCGTGAGACTCAACACAGAACTGTAAAACATCTCTCACTAAATGGCCAAATGTCCCCATACAAACATGCATACAACCTACTGACGTATGCCGTCTAGGATCTGGTAGAGTCTTAAAACGGCGCTGTTTTTTTTTAATAAAGAATCTCCAAGACCAATGTGGTGTGGCGGTAGTGGTGACGGTGTCAGTGGTGACGGTATCGGTGGACACCGAGCGGTACACCGCTTTCCTTTTTTTTTGGGATTCACACCGGTGCGGTGCGATTTTTATTGTTCTGTGTCAAAACTACAGTATGCTTTGTTAAAATAAAACGCTGTCACAATGGAAAAAGCTAGTTCCGCACCGCAGCGGTGTGGGTCGTGCCATATATCGCTGTGTTCTAAGGGGCCGCGGTAAACTCATTACCGCTACAGCCACCGCAGCACCGCGTTGATCTGGAAGATCCAGCTCAGTAAAAATCTATTCAAATTCAACTATTTTAAAATTTCCAAACACGCCCGATAAATAGTGACATTGGTCTTTTGTTATTAAACGGAAAGCTACAACTAATCAGTGTTCTTGTTAACATGCCTATAAATTATTGTATAATTTTGATTTATTTTTAAATAAACTATTATTTTATTTAATAATAAAGCCAGGTTTGAAAAAACTGGTTAAACTGTCAGCCAGTGTTTTTTTTTTTTGATAAGCTGCGATTCTTCTCTTGGAAATAAGACGAATATTTTGTGTGGAATACTGAGACTGGTTTTTAGTCAGGAAAGGACATGGATATTTTGTTTGGAATACTGACACTGATTTTTAGTCAAGAAGTGACATAAATATTTTGTTTGAAATATTGACACTAGATTTAGTCAGGAAGTGACAGGAATATTTTGTTTGAAATACTGACACTAGTTTTTAGTCAGGAAGTGAAATTAATAATTTGTTTAGAATACTGACATTGAGTTTTAGTCAGAAATATAGTACCTGTTACCATTAAAAAGACACTTAAAAGTTCAATGATGATAATTATCCTATCAAAAATAATTTAATAGACCTGTTATTTTTAATATCTTAATCACAATATTTCCGTAATTTCCAATAAGTACCTAAACATTTCTTTTAAAGATCATTATTTATCTAAACAGCCACTCTTGCCAAAGATTTATCTAATATTAAAATCCATTAATAACTTTGAGCTGGCTTATTTTTCGAGAACGCCAAATTACAAGTCTAACAACCACAAAGTGTCAATTATTTGATAGGAAATTCTTCAAGGTAACAACTTCCCCATTCCTAATGGATTGTTACTGTCTTGAGTACTTTGATGTATCGCCTTGAGACCAATCGATGCACATAAAATTTTAACGATTTCGATATGTTTAATGTCCTACGAGTTGTCGTTAATTTGGATCAGAGTAAAAAATACATTTAAAAACCATTATTTCATCCTATCCCGTTAATCTATTTACCCTGTACTCATTTGTGCCCGGTAAGTAGAACATTACAGTATCAGATATCGTAATGTGTTGCTTAGAAACCATATATTGATATTAGCAACAATGACATACATATTCTATTTTTGACAAGTTGTCACTTAAAGTTATTAGGTTTATGTAAATAAAGAACTACTTAGGACACTTAAATTCAACAACTAAACTGCTGGACAATTGCTTTCGAGCAAGAAAAATTTCACTTAAATTTATCAGTTATTATTTTCTGAGCCAGATATGATATGGACCTACGGTTTTGAATGGTTGATAGATTCATCTCTTCGGAAACAATTGTCAATATTGGATTTTCTTTAACTGTCAAAAAAATGTATATACAGGGTGTTAAAGAAGACGATGATTTTTGCTCCAATTTTAATGGCGTGTAACTTTCACAATATTATTTTTAAATTTTATCACTCTACGTCAATTAAATCACTGATTAATAGCAAAGAAAGTAATTTGTCAAAATTTTGATATCTGCTATATTTTAAGAAATACCGATTTTTTGAAAAACCTTGCTTTATTTCAACTTATTTCTAGCTAGATCTCACTGTGCGTTGTATCGTGCAAACTTTGCGAGTGATTCTTATACCTTATGAAAAGCTTGATTATGTTCAGTAACAATAGTTGTACCTAAGTGTTATGATGTACAGTGCCGTACTTATAAACACCTAATATGTCTATGGTTTATGAGTATCTCACAATTTTTCACGATTGTTTTATATTGGAAAGTACTCGCCCCTAGATAAGGTCAATTTTTTGTTATTTTTTAGTTTTTCATATCGCACTACAGGTATATTATACAGTGTGTTTACAAAATTTTAACAAAGATAATTTTTTTAATTTAATTTTTGGAAAATAACTTTCTAACACTATAACTAATCAAGTGTTTATAAGTACGCCACTGTACATCATAACATTTAGTTACAACTATTGTTATTGAACATAATCAAGCTTTTCATAAGATATAATAATCACTCGCAAAGTTTGCACGATACAACGCACAGTGAGATCTAGCTATCAATAAGTTAAAATAAAGCAAGGTTTTCTAAAAAAAAAACGGCATTTCTTAAAATACAGCAGATATCAAAAATTTGACAAATTACTTTATTTGCTATGAACCAGTGATTCAATTGACGTACAGTGATAAAATTTTAAAATATTATTATGAAAGTTACACGCCATTAAAGTTGGAGCAAAAATCATCGTCTTCTTTAATACCCTGTATATAAAACTTTCTGACAGCTAAAGAAAATCCAACATTGATAACTGTTTCCCAAGGGATGAATCTATCAACCATTCAAAACCGTAGGTCGATATCATATCTGGTTCAAAAAATATTAACTGTTAAATTTAGGCGAAATTTTTCTTGCACGAAAGCAATTGTCCAGCAATTTATTTAGTTTACTTGAGTTCGGAATATAATATAGTACTTTACACAAGTAAATCGGTGATTCCCGGAAGTTGTTGTCTCAATTTACGACATAACAGTGACAAACGTTCCTCGTCAAAAGATCAACATGCAGGTCAGTTCATTGTTTTTTCAGTGTTTGAGTTGTGTGGAGCTACGGATTTGACTTATCATTTTCGCATACCGAATTTCAACAATAAATCAATCATTCCCGAGCTAGCCAGGGACGCGGTGGGGGTGGGGGAATGTGGGGGGGGGGGGGGGGGGGGTCTTTATACGAGCACTGTATATTCGATATACAATATATTTTCTGAAAGCACCAGGTTTACTTACTCTTCAAAATTTAGAGTAATTGCATATTTTGACAACTAAAAAGATATAGTTATTTTAGTAGTTTGTTTAACTCCATACCTTATATAACACAACATATGAATCAGAGTAAAAAAATGTGCAAATCGTGTAGATTTTCGCAATTTGACCTTTGTGTGCATATTAAGTAGGTTCGCTCCCACATAAATTAATAATCCGCAGTAAATCTTCAAGAACATTTTTAAGCCAAGGAGCGGACTTGACCAACTTGTATTATGTGATGTCTGCTAAATGGCTTATTAATTAGAAGTCCTCTAATTTATGACCTATTCAAACATTATTAAGATTAATTACTGACATACAACTGCTATAGATTCAATTTTCATTTTACGTTATTCAACTAAGGTGAATGGCGTAAGAGGTTGACTCTATCTACACTGATTTTTTCAAAGTTTTCGATAAAGTTAATAATTTTTTTATCCTTTCGAGGACCCGTCCATGTGCCGCATGCACCCGGGCCAGGTTTGGCCATTGTGCTTAACCTGTTTGATTTTCACACCCACTCAGTCCCGTTCTTTGCTCTAGTTCGTGTAGATCAACTGGGAGAGGGTCAGGATATACTCTGGTTCCAGTTTTGGTTGCCCTAGCATTCGTTTCTTCTTCCGATTTAATGACTTGGAATGGAAAACTATGTGCTGTACTGTTTCCCTAACTTGTCCGCATAATCTGCAGTTAAGGTCTCCATGGTGTAGTTACATTATGTGCACATGATTCTTGACAGTCAGAATTCCTGTAATAATTCTCTGCTGATTCATGTTTATTTAAAGCAGCTGTTTCGTTAGTCTTGGGTCTGGATACCCAATGAAATATTTACTGTGGTGTAATCCCTGTTTAATATTTCAGTAGATTTTAAGTTCATTTCTGATCCATCGCTTTATGGCATCCCGTACTATGCACTTTGGTACTCCTAGTGTCGGTTCTGGACTAATAATTGTCTTTTCTGAGCCTCACCATAGGGTTTTTGTTGCTAAACTGATAACCCTCGGCATAGATAACCTGGCGGGTTTAAAAGAGTTTTAGTAGGATAAATTTGTTATGTAAGACATGCAGGAGTAGGTTTCAGGTTCTGGAGTTCCGCAGGACTCCCATTGAGGTCTTCGTCTTTAATAATAAAAAAAACTGATTTTGCTATTAAAAAGAAATAAATTTCGTTTAAGCAACTGTTAGGAACGGATTTTGTGTCTGAATCAAACGCAAACATATGATCGTGGATTAGTTCTTAAGTGGTAACGAAACACCCAAATGCTGGTAAACATTTTTATGTTATCGGATAAATAGACGAAGGAGGAAATAAGGTTCAGCCCAATATAGGCTGTATAACGGTTCTTAGAGAAGACTTTGCCTTTCTTTAATTAGTAGTTTAATAGGAAGTAATATTAGAAATACGGGACCTTTAATTTGACCATCCTAATACAACATTTAAATTGTCTTTATTTGCTTATGGTCATAATCAATTATATCACTTTAAAACATCTAATGTATATCAGTTCATCGACCCAGTTTTTTCACACCGGGACTCATAAGTTCTTCAGTAAAAATATAAATCACCAATAAAGCTATTCCAATTTCCTAAATGACCAAATAAATCTAAGATAGACTAATACATTCAGAAAAAAACACGGATACTCGCTATTGGAATAATAAGTCGGTAAACGTCCTAAAAGCTAATCAAGGCCACATTTACATTATAAATTACAAAATAAATCACTATTTCTAGACTCTGGGTCAGTACTACTACGTTCATCACGAGGCGGCTTTTTCTTAATCACGATTTTTTATTGCTTTTTTCTATTTTTGGATGAATCACATAACGGGTTCCCATGTCTACATAACATAATGTTATTTCGAAGCCGCTGTTATATTTGTTGTGTTGTTATGGTAGGTTCGGCGAGTTGCGCAAAAATTATATATGAATGTAGGTATATGAAATATTTTGTGGGTGTCGGAAAAATAACAAAGTTTATAGGATAATATTAATATCCTCTGACCTTCTTATGTGGAGCATAATAATAACAATTGTAACAATAACTGTTGTACTCTCGGTTGTACTGTATGTAACTATGTATCACAATTATTACAATAGTTATTATCCTAACAAGTGCGGAAAGAGCCACTTTCACGCACGCGACTGCCGTTACCGGAATGACGCGAAGCGGAGTTCGGGTAAGCAGTCGAGTGCGGGGAAGTGTCTTTCCGCATGAGTTAGGATCAACATTTTTTCTAAAAGCGTTAGAAAAACTACCACAAAATATTTCTAAAAATATAATTTTACTAAAAAACAAACAGATTTAGTTTCTACTTATTAATAGTATTTATATTAAAAGTACAATTTGATGCACTATGCAAATTGATTGCGGATGCCAGACAGGTTGAAGCAATCGAAGCCAACTGATTTTGATGAGCGGATGGTTGTGTGAAACTGTGGAAAAACGGTAAATCGGGCACGCTTGTAGAAAAAAGAAATTTATGGTGTCAGCCGATATTACCCAACATAAATCTTTTCCTGAATGTCAAAGCAGGTCAGTGACAAGGGATATAATCAATAAGAACATCAACTTATTCACATCCTCTATACACAGGAACTGCGTTTAGTTTCATATTAAAATATGTTTCTATAATTGACAATGCCCTGTGAGAATATCAAGTCCAACTCGTAGCTTTTTTCTGAATATTGTCGGGTATTGCTTAGTTATGACTGCAACTGGTTACTTAACTGACTGTGGAAAATTCTTCGGTCAAATATATTATCGTGATTTTGAGTCCGGCATTGTCAGTACCTCACCGTTGTCGTTTCCTCTTGATGCATCATATCTTTTGATCTAGCTCACTGTAACCATGTAGCTATACCACCAGAGTTTGTTGACATTCTAGTAGTATTTATCCTGAAATGTCAAGCTGGTAAAACCTATTCACAATCTAGACAAATGTGCAAATTATGATCAGTTATGTTCCTCTCGGTAATCTCTAAGGCACTATAATGGTGATTGCTGTTTGATTTACACTTGCTTATTTTCCATTAATCCAGTATATTTAGGTTAAGAGTTTATGGCATATACTACACATCCATCTGTCGATGTCAATGGTGTGGTTCCTTAGTTAATCTATGTCCAAGTTCAGGCGGCCATATTTATATTATTAATTTATACAATTTTCTTATACAGGATAACATAAACATGCATGCATTCTTCTTGTTTGTTAATATTGATTCGAATTTTATACCTAACCTATGTCCTTCTGCTTAGCAACATAGCAACAATGTTCGATGAAGTGTGGTAATAATGACTTTCTCAGATAACCAAAGGACATACGTTTATTAACATCCCACGTTCACCAGAGTGCTCAAACAAACACTTGTAAACTTGAAATATGCATATTAATGGTCGCAATCATAATTATTTAAATCAATATCTATTCTATCAGGAAAGTTGTTGCACGCTGAAGTTATTTTGTAAGCCCTTATTGTGAATTGTGCAAGTAAAATGTAAAATCAAGTTTGAGATTATTTATGAATTTTATGCTAATTACAAAAATGTGGTTTTTCAAACCCTTAAAGGGATGAAACATAAGCCAACTATGATTTTAAAATGGGAAGATAGCCACTTTGTTTGTGGTGCCTTATTAGATTGCTAGATACAAAAATAATTCGGATCATAATATCGGTGGAGGGAGCTATGACGAAAAATTTCAAGCCCAACTTGGAAAAACTGGGTCTTTCAGGTTATTTATACCAACTTATTCAGAAAAGCGTCATCCTCCAAACTTGCTATATAGTACGGAAGTTTCTAAGCGGTATAGGTTAAGATGAATTTCTTCTCTGTATTGTAAATAATACCAGCAATACCAACAAAAAGCTGTGAAAACTAACATTGGGAAAAATAATAATAATAATAATAATAATAATAATAACGCTTAACTGGGGAGACATAATCAGGTGGCAAAGATCATCCACAAGGAACTGGCCCATAAACTAGGGCTAAGGGAAAACCTCCCACCATACTACCAATACTTACCCGAGCCAGTCCTTGAAGCCTCTGAATATCTCTTATACTGGGACTGGCCAATAATAACGAATAGAACAATAGATCTTCTTCTTATCGAAAAAACACCAAGAACGCTTTTATAATCGATACAGGTTGCCCACTAACACAAAACCTCTCTAAAACCGAATCGGAGAAGAAGACAAGTACTCGAATTTAGCTATAGAGATAAAAATGATATGGAAGCTAGATAAAATCGACATAATTCCGATCATAATATCGGTGGCGGGAGCTATAACGAAAAATTTCAAGCCCAACTTGGAAAAACTGGGCCTTTCAGGTTATTTATACCAACAAATCCAGAAAAGCGTCATCCTCCAAACTTGTCATATAGTACGGAAGTTTCTAAGCGGTATAGGTTAAGATGAATTTCTTCTCTGTATTGTAAATAATACCAGCAATACCAACAAGAAGCTGTGAAACCTAACATTGAGAAAATAATAATATATTACCGGATTTAGTCAATTAACTGTCAGTTAACTGTTGACTGAGTTTTGGACTTGCATTGTCTTTATTTGTTTTATATCACAACGTTTCAACTGGTAAGTATCTCCAGTCATCTTCAGGTGAATACTAAATAAGTAAAGTAACTACAGCTCTATTTATACTAGCTAGATGCACTGGAGCATGACCGAGATGGGTGCAGTCATGCGTTTAGTTCGAGTGTGGTATTTTAAGTTTACATCTACTTAGCAAAGGTTTCCAGATATTTCTTATATCTAATGATGGCTTACTAAAACAGTCTGGGTTTTGGTATATGGTAGCAGCTTCCTTGAACTTCCTCTTCCTACAATGTGGTTCTTTATGCAGGATTTGAGCTTCTTTCCACTTAATGTGATGACTGTGTGTCCAGGCATGGTCAGCTGCACCTGACACACAACACGCTTAAAGGAGAAACCGAAAAATCAGGTGCAGCTACTTTACTTATTTAGTATTCATCTGAAGACGACTGGAGATACTTACCAGTTGAAACGTTGTGATATAAAACAAATAAAGACAATGCAAGTCCAAAACTCTTCTATCAGTCAAGAAACATCATTGTCTCCAACCTTCAAACAGACACAAGTAATTTTTTTTACATACCTCATATATCTGATGATTTCATGAAAACTTTTAGATCATGCAGAATTTTTTATGAGAAGTAATTACAATAAAAAAAAAATTCTATATGCATCTGGAATCAGTCAACTCAAATTGACACACTGTATATATCTGTATTAGTGCAACTAAAGAAGTTTTCACGTATATGTCAGCTTGGCTATAACAGTGGTATTGAGATTGGTTTTGCAAATAAACTTTATTTTCTTTTTCATTTAGTTCTGAAAGCATGCGTGAGAACAAGTGATGAATTTGCGATTCTTGTCGCTTAATAACTGATTAAATGCACCGTTATATTAGTTGTCTCGGTAAAAAATATTAACTTTAAAATGGCGAAGAAGATTAGATAATATTATTTTACAGAACACCAAGTAATTACGTAATCTACATGAGCGTTATTATCTGATGTCAAAACAATAGGAAGTTATCATATTATATTAACTGGTTGATATTTTATGTTTGTTTAGCATTATCCGTATTACATATAAGTCTTTGTTCGCGTTTAGCCACGGACATTATCAAAATTTTTAACGACATTCAATTATATATATTATGTACAGGGACATTATTTTAAGTGTCTCACCCGATTGACGACTTTCCCACCGACCACAATAAAAAAAAACAATTACGTATTCTCTAATAGTTTTTCGTGAATAAGTCAAATTTGATGTCATAAAAAATATATATTTACAAATTCGACAGATAAGACATCATATTGGATTTTCTTAAATAGCAACCCTACTTTATAGGAAGCCAACTGCATTCGATTATTTGTTTCAACATTAAAAATGTATATTTGTCAACATTTATTTTCAGCCGTTTCGGAGATACGAGGCTTCGAAGTTGGTGATTTTGTTCTCATCCAATTAACAAAAGCTTTGAGATTAGTGAATTTTTTTTAAGGTACTTAATTTTTTATAGCAGAGCAACCTTTTCAATTCTCATATAATTATGTTAGATGTCAAAAATGGCAAATACGACGCTATTTTCAATTTTTTTAAATGGCAACCCATATTTATAACTTAACCAGTATTTCTTAAGGAAATAAGACCGCATCCAAAACTGCATCGTTCGATTTTGTTTTTTAAGTGTCACGCCAGGAGCCACCCATGCTATTGTCGTATATGTCAGATGTCAACAAATAAGAGGTACGATGCCATTTTCATTTTTTTTAAAAGGCAACCCACATTTTTTAACATCTGACATATGTATATGACCATAGCATACGTGGCTCCGCTATAAAAAATTACTTATTTCCAAAAAGAATTGAGTTTTTAATCACAAAGCTTCTACTTTTTAAAGGGGTGAGACACATCAAAGACAACTATATATTTTTGAAATCTAACAGTATCTGTCATTTTTTGACATCTAACATATTTAAAAATAACATAGTTGGCTCCGCTATAAAAAATAACGTATCTCCAAAAAAAAATAAAGTTTCTAATCTTAAAGTTTCTGTTAATTGGATGAGAATAAAATCACCAACTTCGAAGCCTTGTATCTACTAGACATTTTTAATATTGGAACAAATAGTCGAATGCAGTTGGCTTACTATAAAGTAGGGTTGCTATTTAAGAAAATCCATTTCCTATCTATTAAATTTGTAAACATATATATAATTTTTTCGACATCAAATTTGACTTATTCACGAAAAACTACTAGTCAATACGTAATTGTTTTTTTTATTGTGGTCAGTGGGAAAGTCGCCAATCGGATGAGACTCTTAAAATAATGTCCCTGTACATAATATATATTACCCTATGAATTGAACGTAATGAATTACCATTAATAACCTTGTGATTATGTATGATATTTTTATTTTTCTTAGGCATAAACATAACCAATTTTCCTGGGCGTAATGATATCTGAATAATAGAAAAGATTTGAAATTGCATTGTGTTTATACACATTTCAATAATTAGTATAAGTATCTTAAGACCAATATTTAATATTGTAAAAAATGAACCCAATATATGAAATTCAGGTCCGTTATCCTAACGTGTCTGGTATATGTTACTAAAGGTAAGTTTAGTGAGTAAGTAAAAAAGGAAAAAATCATTTATAGTATTAAATATTGGAAGCAAAATACAAAATTTGGGTTTTTAACAGATACGATAAGGTACGTATTATGGTCTATTTCTTTTCGATTGCGAACGATGACAGAAAAAAAATTGAACAAAAATTCACCTAATTGGTTAAATCATGGACCAATTTACACTACATAAATGCATAGCCAACTTATTAAAGGTCTTTTTTTTTAAATCACAAAAGAAGAATAAGAAATTTCCGTTCGATTGATTTCTAGCAAATATATGCTAATTATAAACCTTTTAGCAATTAAAAATAACTTTTAGCTATAGTTATATTACGAAACAAACAATCTATTAACTTTCTGTACATAAAATCGGTTAATTTCACGTTTTTCTGCAACATAAAATAGTAACCCCATGCCTACTTTGTGTTGAAGCAAAAAGGATGCCCGATTTATCGACAAAATATAGAAGGCCATGCCAAACGCCAAACATTGTGATATAACCTAAAAATTCATCTTCTTAAAGGCCGCTTGACAGTTTGCAATTTTTCTTTCACGCAAGTTGTCTTGCAGCAATTAATATTGCGGCAATAAAAATTTCACTTCGTTTTACAGCGTGCAATGACTTGCCAAGATCGATGATGTGCCACTTGCCAACCATTAAAATAAAAATACATTTGGTTAGGACTTACCAGCGCTTTGTGTGCATTCATTTTAACAAAACATCATTACAGGACATGAAAGCAAACCAACAAAAACAAAACGTATCCGCTATAGGTTAGAAAAAACATTAAAAAAATGTCAGGGATTTATATATTTAGTTTGGTGTCTCATAAATCACCAAAAAATCCTCAGAATTGCGCTTGCAATGGCAATAAAAATACGGTCCGAGTTATATTTCTTGCAAGCAATACAAATTGCACCAGCTGATCATTAGCCTCGTTCTGCGCATACTCCCGGGCAATCTTTTCTTGCGTGAGAGAAAAATTGCAAACTGTAAAGCGGCCTTAACAAGTGTTAATTTAAAATTCTAAACGCTATAAACAGTAAACAACAAAATGTCAGTTATGGCGTAAATCCCTAACCTTACTTTTTCAACTTGTCAAAAATGAAAATTCTTGCATTTTTTTATTGTAAAACGGGTTTCTGTCATCGTTCGCAATCGAAAAGAAATAGACCATAGGTACTAATGTTTAAGAATATTAAATACCAATAATTAACATTTTTGGAGCTATACTAGCTAGTCTTGTTTAAAATATTTAATAATTTCTTGAAACTTTATCCTTAGGTTTCTGGTAAAAAAAATAGTGGGTCATTATATTTTGAATCCGTTATTTTGATGTAAAATGAAGGTATCTTCAAGTACCTCATTCACATACTATTTCGTCAATACAAAGCATAAATTAAGCCATTTAAGATTCACCGGAATCAAATAAAATAAATAAAGTTGAGACCACACACGATAAAATATAAAAGGAAATAAAAACTAACAGTATAATTTGTATACTGGATAATGTTTATTTAAAGGTCCATTAACTCGATATAATAATCATACTTTTAACACTTCGCTGTCGATGTATTTTTTTAAAAGTGTGTGCACATTTTTATGTTAAAATAACTACCGATATGCCAATATAACGTTAGTTCCAACCAGGGCGCAGCATCAAAAATAGTCAAGATTCTAAGCAAACATACGTTCTAAGCAGAGAAACTAATGATTAGTAAACTATCAATTTGACATTTTATCTAGAAAGTAGAGACGATGAAGAATTGTTCCATTTCAATTGGTTGAATATTTATTAAAATACATTTAATAATTTTATTAACAACTTGACAGTTTCTTACCTGATCTGATAGATTCCTTATCATCTTCCGAATCACTATCAATGTGCGGTATTGACCCGACAAATTCGAACATGGGACTAGTCTGTATTGAACTATCTTTTTTCGTTACTGTAGTATCAGGAAGTCCACAAATGCACTGACAAGCGCAACCAACTATATCATCCTCCTGTCTGTCCAGAGGTAGGTACTGGTGACACTGAGGACACGGAAATGTAAGGTCATCTAAGGGCACCTAAAATTAATAGAAATTACTACTATAAAGATATACTCAAACCAACGCGGGACTGCGCGAGCGGTAACGGGAACTAAACGATTGTAGGACATAATTCTACAACAGGATATGCATGTGAACCGCCGCATTGGTATGAGCAGTTGCATATACCACTGTAGAATAATGTCCTTTAATCGTTTCTCTCCCGCTCACAAAATACCACATTGGTTTGAGTGGACCTTTATTATAGTATGAAAATTGATTTAAGTTCAAACGAAAATTATACTTTTTGTTTGTCACTAACCCGTTTAATAGCATGTTCCACAGACACTAGCAAGTTGTGCAGTAGTCCGGGTAGCTCCGAAGCATCGCAATCATCTTTGCAACCGATCTCCAGATCCGAAACTGTACGAAGATTCGAACACATTATGTCATCGATGGAGTGCAACGGGTTGCGGAATTCAGCTACTGTACGCCAGCGGATTTGGTGGTGTAGCTTCCAAATAATAGCAACCTGCAAAAATGAAAGCAAAGGTTTAATTATCTTAACTTAGGTATGACCTAAGTACAATTACAACAAATGCTATTGCTTGGCACTCTCCTCGCTATAGTTGCTATATTTTATGTGATTCACTGTTCACCTAGTACCCAAGAGACTCATATTCCTTAAATGTACTAGATAATAATGATTTCGTCATTTATATCACAGTCCAACTTGCTGGTTAGTTAATTCTGGTTAAAAATCTTTGTGCAACCCTACATATCAGTATTATTTCTTCTATTATTGTCAATCGTGTCGTATCTAACTGCTACCATTACGTAGGTATGACTCTCCGGTCGGATCTATAGGTGAAAAAGACGATATAGTCCGTACAATTACTGGCTGGATTCTATTAATTAACATAAAATTCGTTGTTACAACCTTTGTCATTTCGAGGAACTTTAATTTTACGTGTTAAAAGTGAGTTCAGAGAAAAAAATAATTAATTATCTTTGTTTCCTTCGTAAAATTGGTATCGCACGTACCCGTTGTGTAAAATCTATAAAGTTTTTAGATGCCGACGTCGCGTCGCGTCTAAATGAACACTCAGTTGCATTCGGGCGAGCACTTTTTATTGGCCATAACTTCAGCAAAGTTATAAAAGTGTTCCACCTGGTAGTGCTTTGTAATAAAACTCCTGAAGAGTAATTTCTTTTAACAGAGATCATATTTAAGCTCTACATTTTGTATTGTACAGTAAAACGTGATCTAAATAAGAAAACAACTATTACTGGAGATCTGCCAAAATAACTAGTTTCTTATCTGGGATAAAAAATTTCAAGAGATACACTAACAATAAATATAACTTTATATTACGAAGTTTGCAAATTTATTCGGTTAAAATGTACAACACTAATGATGACTTATACAGGGTGGCCCCCTCTCGACGCAGGATTCCATAACATTTAAACTATCTAACTTCTTAATATTTTCCATAAACAGGGTTGAAGGCACTATATCTACAATATAAAATTATTTTAAACTATGCATGGTGTCACAAATAGTCAGAGCATATCCAACATACTTTTATTTAAATGGAACACAATATATATTATATTATCTTCTAATTCCCTATAAAATTCCAAGTATATTTTGTATAAAATGTCATATATGTATTCCAACAATTCCATTGTTTTTGAGATATTGACGATTAAAATATTACATTTTCACACTTTGACAAGCTGTAGCATTCAAAAAAATTGGTTTCTTACTTTTTTGTTCTCTATCTGAAAGTTACAACTTCAGATTTATGTGTTAACTTGTAAAACCAATTTTTTGGTTTAACATATTAAACCAGAAATTGGTCGCTTTGGATTGAAAATAAAAAACTAAGATAGCCTGTTAAAGCCTGAAAATATTATATTTTAAACGTCCATATCTTAAAAAATATATAACAGAATTTTATAGGGAAACTATACAAGTTGTTCCATTAATAAAAAGTATGTTTGATATCACCTGACTTGGGGCAGCCAGTACAATTTAAAATAATTTTAGATTATACAGGGTGATTCCTAAGTTGATACTTATTTTTTTAGCTATGTATAAAATGTATTAAAATAAATAACATTTTCAAGTAACTTTTTTCAAAAAACTTAAAAACTAGGGGAGATACAGAAGTGCTGGCCTGGTCACCAAAACGTAGCCTGCTATACTTGTTGTTTTTGTCTTATTAGCTAAGCAATTTACGGATTGGTGGTCAGTTATTTATTTGGCAATCTGCTGCGTTGTGTTTTTCTTAAGCAAGTTAATTTTAAATTGGTGACACATGAAAATGGTAAAAACAATGAACTAGTAGATATGGTGCTAATTTACGGTGAGTGTCGTCAAAGTACGGCTGCTGCTTCGAGATTATAGACAGAACGCCGCTTTCCTACACCCAGAAGTTTTCCTAATGTTATTCAACGGGCAAGTCAGGACCGTATTTGATCCACAGTGTATTAAATGAATGTAAGTATTTTATTTTTGAGTTTTTTGCAACAAGGTATTTGAAAATGTTGTTTATTTTAATGCCTTCTATACGCAGCTAAAAAGAAGTATCAACTTAGGAATCACCCTGTAGAACTAATGTCTAATAAAAATATTTAAAAGTTTGGTCACACTGTATATCGCAAATATAGAGGATCAATTTAGAAAGGTTTTCCTTTATTTTTGAAATAAATATAAACTTGTGTCAGTTTTTATTAACTATATTAAATATAAACGGTGCAGATAAAGTTATTTTTTAATCTTCAGCTGATGCATAAAACTTTTTTAATTTTAAAATGTCTCGTCATCTGCAGCCAACTTTTATGACTTAGGTATGTACTTTTACTATCCACAATAAATACTAATGACGTTTGTAAATTATTACGGCAGGTTCAGAGGTCTCATATTGGATTCCTGCAGAATACAGCGGCGGCATTGACTAAGTATTGCAGGTTTGCGCAACCCCTAAAGAATAAAACAAAAAGGAAATAAAAATAATAAAATGCAGACCACATACGATCATTCAGACGTGATGAGGGAATGACAGTCATATTTATCGGGTAAGGGCAAATTTTAAGGATTATATCAATGATCCGCATGAATTGAATTAATTTGTATTTTACTTTTGCAGAAGTATGCAAGCACTGGCACACCCAGTGAGAGAGGGCTACCGGGCTATAGCTGCAACATACAGTCCACACGACAAGGTAAAACAGGGGACACGACACGCGCGCCTACCGCCTATAGCGGCGAAGTGTGACCAAGCTGCCATTATTCTGGTGCCAAACATCCGACTAGGCACCACGCGGCTTTTTAGTGTTTTCCGGTAAAAATTGAATGAAACATAGTGGTATTTATCTTTGAAGAAAATGGTCATTTGTTCAGCTTAAGGGTGCAAAACTCGTGGCGAGCGAAAGAAACCCGAAATAAGCTTTCACAGGTAATATTTGTGAAAGTGTAACCTTACATATCGTCGTATTCCGGAAAAAATTGCGTAACTCCATATAATGTAATTTTACAGTGTTATCTAAACTACCATTTTAATAAAAATGTGGAGTTACGTGATGTTCTCCGGAATACGACGACGTCGTATCTATCTTTTGCATTACAGTACATAAGGACGCCATTATTGGGCGTCCCTGTGCAAAAGATAGATTCACCATTTTGTCCCCTTGCGGATAACTTTTATTTCTAAGAATTATATTATTTAAAGGCCAGTTAGGTGATTTTTGTAAACTTTCTAAATGTATTTGTTAAGTTTAAGTTTTTTTTATTACAATAAATCATTTTTTAAAAGTTACACTGTGTTTTATTTTTATAATACTAATATAATACTATACCGGGTGTCCAGGGAAAGTGGCTCGCCCCTATAACTTTTTGTTTTTAAATATAGTGAAATGAAAATTGTAGGATTTATATATTGACATTTTTTGACAAGTGATTTAACTTTATGAAACTGCCGGTTTAACCGGATGTGACATAAACTTTTTATTTTTAAATGGGACACCTGGTATATTTTTCCTTTTTTTACCTCTATATGACGTTCTAAATACAACCATGTGTCACTTGTCACTTTTTGTCACCAAAATTATATTTTTTTTTTAATCTAGAGCGCTATAAATACGTTTAAATCAGGTATTTCTGTCCTAAAATCTTGGGAAAAATACAACTTGACTGTTTTTGGTCAAAATCTATCTGCTGTGTGAAATTTAAAATTTAAACTTTTTTTACTCGTTTTTTTTTAAGTGGCAATATGGTGGCTCGTCAGATTAGAAACAAAGAGCACTTTGTTACGATTAATTTGATACCACTTTTAGGTTTTAACCAAATTCTCATTAAAAAACTTAAAAATTGTAACGTTAGAACGTCCCTTAAAGAAAACATCTTTTTTGAATAAAATACGCTTTAAATGCATCGAGTAGCCTGTGACCAACAATTTCATATAAATATGCTTTAAATGCATCGAGTAGTTGTCTTAGTCACAG
This sequence comes from Polydrusus cervinus, assembly GCA_935413205.1. Taxonomy (NCBI): domain Eukaryota; kingdom Metazoa; phylum Arthropoda; class Insecta; order Coleoptera; family Curculionidae; genus Polydrusus; species Polydrusus cervinus. Next base: position 28,649,265 of record OW284516.1, read on the forward strand.
GCTACTCGATGCATTTAAAGCGTATTTTATGTATGTATTTTTCTTTTTATAAAAATATGCCTACTCCATACATACCACATATTTTTTTTTTTTTGATATAAACCGAAGCCTTTTCTAAAATAATTCATTAAAGTTTTAATCTAAGACTTAACCGTAAAGACACTAAATATTCGATTATGAACTAGATCATTTTTTAGTCTCATAGGTACTTACCTCAAGTCCTGGCTGACTCCGAGTTCTTATACACAGATAGCAGTCCTGGTTTCGCAGATGACCTGGATCCAAAGGAGCGAAATGAACTACTACTCCGGACCGGCCGAGGCATAGCGGCCATCCAGAAGGAGAGGTGGTATCATTTGATTGGTCATGCTGAAACAAATAACGGAAATTAATTGTTATTTTTAATAGTTCAACTCCGCATCAGAAATATATCCATATTTTGCAAGCCCACACACCCAAAGGCGTAGAAAATTTTGTAAACTTGGAGAACTACAGCTATTCCGTCACACACTTGCGACGGTTCTAGCCTCACATTGCCGGGCCATTGTAAAAAACGCGCAAAATAAAGTCTAATGTGGACAGGCACACAATCAAAGATACCTGATTGGTAAATTAAAAATTATGGTAACTGAGCCAGTCTGATAGTGAGAAAATTATTTCTGTACATGTCATGTATGTCAGTCAAACTTGCTGGTTAGTTAACTATTATTAAAATTCTTTGTGCAACCCAACATTATTGTTTGAATTATCATATAAGGCGCGTTGGACTCTTACACTGACGTCATAATGTGGAAGAGAGATTAAAAATGCGCCCTGACATACCGGTATTAGTGTATCATAAGTTATGTCCAAAAATGTCAATTGATAGCAGGTACCAGGATGATAATGGACACTGTCCTGACGGTATTCATCTGCTATTGTCTGTGCAGTCGTACTTCGAGTTCTTGATATTTGAAGATTTTTTCTGCGTTCTTCATAATTAATATTTTAGGATGGCTATTTCTATCCATTAAAACTTAGTAGCCCCATCATATTATATTTAATATAACGATGTTGATAACAATTTCCGGTATAATTGAAAGTAATGGGAGAACGCCAATATTTTAATTAAAGAGGGCACTTTGAAAAATCTATATAAATATAGTAATTGCTAAACATATATTTTTTAAAGTTTTTCCAAAAGTTTTAACGAATGCTTGGCGTAAATCATTCTGTAAATTAAAAAAAAAATATTTTTTAGTTTTGAGAATCATTATTACAACCATTTTTTTTAACAGTTGCTCAACTTGAAATACAAAATTTGAATAAATAAATTCATGACCATCTAACAATAAGGCATAACTTATGACCTTCCTTTGTCTTCCTGGACAACGTTGTCCTACTTCCAATGTAGCCCACTATATTTTATTAATACATTTTAAAAATGTAGGTGTCAGTAACGCGTAATTTGTTTTCAAACAAAAATTTAAAGAAACTTATCCAAGCCCGAATGTTGGTACAAAGCAAAATTTCTTTGTTATTGGATTTTTGTACATTTAAAATTTAGATAAACTGCTTGTCGTTGTGAAATATCTGTTTTATTCAAAATGACCGGTGTCTATGTGGACATTTGACATGAACACTATATTTATGGCTTATTTTTACCAAAATAATGATATTTTATGGTAATGCATTATACTTTTATTTGACATACTGCAATGTGGATATTATATATTTCTACTATGAAATTTTTATGTTCATTTTATTCTAAATTATTTAAAAAAATTATATTTAAAATAATTTTGTATATAAAATATAGTGCATGCGTCAATATAGATAATTCAAAAAATTAGGTAGAAAATTTGAAAAATTACAATGAAATTTAAAAAATCATTCTAACTAAAAAAAAATATTAAAAATAATATCTTTGAAATAAATATTTTTTGTGTACTTCCACACAGTACTCTCAAAGCAGGATTTCATAACATCTAAACTACTATGCAATCCTGCGTTGAGAGCGGGCCACCCTATATATTTTCGGTTTGTAAATGTAAATGGAGCTACACCAGTAAACTGATCAGATATAATTTCAAAGCCATCCTTGTTAGGGTATTTAACTGACCAATCATAGTTTGTGTTTATTACGACCCCCCATTCTTTCTAGCAAGAACGTTTGGCCAAGTGGTAAGGTGTTTTGATACTGTGTTAGCACTAAAAAAGAAATTGAGCAAGCTTTATTTTGATTGTTCCCCGAAAAAACGGAGGTAGTTCTATTCACACGCAGAAGGGTGATCGAGAACTTCAGACTCCCAGTACTCGACAATAATGCTTTAATGCTTAAGGAAAAAGCAAAGTATTTAGGATTGGTACTTGACTCCAAGCTAAACTGGGGCATAAACCCCACATAGTACACTGGATCTATATAGCTATTATAAGACCTATATTAATATACGGGGTCCCGGTTTGGTTGACCGCTTTGGAAAAAGCAGTGCACACTAAGTCAATAACAAAGATACAAAGGGCAGCTTGTTTAGGAATAACCGGAGCCCTTAAGTCAACCCCGACAGCGGCGCTAGAGGTCATGTTATATATACCCCCCTTGGATATCTATGGAAAAAGTATAGCTGCAAAAAGTGCCCTGCGACTAAAAGAGTCGAAATTCTGGAAGGAAACTAACTACGGGCACAGCAGTATACTAAAGATTCACCCGGGGAATAATCTACGAGACCCGACTGATTACTCTGTCCCAATAACATGCTTCGATAGAAGGTATTCTATACTCATTCCGAGTAGGGAAGAGTGGGAAGGCAATCAGAATATAACGAAAACAGATCACGCAATCTTCACAGACGGTTCAAAGATGGACGTTGGTGTGGGAGCCGGGGTCTTTTCCGAAAGTTTACAAATACAGAAATCGTATAGACTCCCCAACTATTGTAGTATTTTTCAAGCGGAAGTACTGGCAGTAGAGAAGGCGGTCAATATCCTGCAAGAACACCTTGGCTTGGGAGTAGCCTCGTCAATCACCATCTTCAGTGATAGTCAGGCGGCGATTAAGGCAATCTGTTTCAGCAGCGTCAAATCAAAGCTCGTAAAGCGATGCCGCAACAATCTATGCACACTTGGCAACCAACATCGGGTTATTCTGTGCTGGGTTCCTGGACACTCCAAAATAGATGGCAACGAGGCTGCCGATGCGCTCGCAAGAGAGGGTGCAGGCATGCCAGCTGATCTAGCAGACAATACAGTGAACAAACCACTGGGATTGGTCAAAGAGGAGATTGACTACACGGCCAAGCAGCTTGCACAAAACAGATGGACAGGGTTGACAACCTGTAGTACATCCAGGCAACTGTGGCCCACATTCGATAAAAAGAGAACCGCAGAGCTATTGAGACACAGTCGAAAAGACGTGAGAAATATTACTGCGGTTGTTACCGGACATTGCCTCTTCGGTAGACATGCCGAACGTATGCAAATACCCACTAACGACTTCTGCAGAAGCTGCAGAGATGAGGAAGAGGAAGAAAGTATTCAACATTTTCTGTGTGAATGCCCTGGCCTCGCAAGAAGGAGGTTCACTACTCTGGGTAAATCATCTTTCGATAGCCTGGAGGAACTAAACAACTTACAACTTGGACGGCTGAGCAGATTTTTGAACAGTAGTGGCTGGTTTGAATGAGTTGTTAAAATCCTTCCGCGGTTACGTCGCATAAACCATCAGTGATCTGATGAAGGTGGGTTCTACGGAACACGTGTGGTATCACAACGGACCTAATCAGGACTACGTGAGACCGTTTGGTCAGAACCAAGGGTCTGCCACTCTTACCTAACCTAACCTATTTTGATTGTTGATAAAAGTTTTTATAAATATATTTTCCATAAAAAAATATAGTAGAAAACTCAAGGGATTGTCCAGGTGGCGCGCGGCGTTGTACTAAATTTAGTTCGTCGTGCAATATATGTAGAGTGCTACCGACAAATTTTTGAGGCCACACCCAAACTTCTAGTTGTTGGGGCTACCTGATATCACTGAGAAATAAAATACTTGATAAACGGATGTCGTCAATTTTGCGCTTTAGCTAATGACAACTGAGAAACACATCATAATAAAATTAATGACCATTTTGCTACTCTGTGGACTACGTTGACGTACTTAATTCTTAGCAAGAAACCCTCGAAACTAAACTTTCTTGATTTTGGTGTAAAAGTTCATTTACACAGTTGTTTGTTTAGTTTGACCGGACCTGAAAAATTAATTGTAATTTTTATTAAACCCAAAGGTTATTGACTTCGATCGTTTAAGACTGATGTCTTTATTCGGTTGTATAATAAGACGATGAATCTTGATTTAAAACATTAAATTATCTTGACCTGTATGTCAGTTCTCAAGGTGAGAAAGGTGTTCTTAGCAAAATTATTTATCTATATTCGCGAAAAATCAGTTGTGATGTTTCAAAAAGGATTAACGGTACTGTTATGGTAAAAATGTTATTCATATCTTGTGAGAACATCGAGAAAAAGGTTACATTGGATCGTTTTGTTCTCCTGGAAAATCCAATTACAATTCCAAGTACATATTTATTTTTATTAAATAATTATGTTGGAAAACAAAACTTTGACAAATTATTGCATATTTCATTTTCTATTTTTATTATTTATTTATAAATTAATTTTACTTTCTTCGCAAATAAAAATAAGTTGGTAAGTATGGCAATCGTGGAAAAAAAATTGAAATATTATCATATCTTGAAGTTTCAGAGTCTCTAAATAGTAAAATAGTGTATTACATAACAACTGATGAAGGTCATACTTTTCAAACGAGAAGATATTTAGTACGAGGCGTCAGCCGAGTGCGGAAATCCTCCTAGTTTTAGAATTCACACGAGTAATGTACACTATTTTTCCTACGACCACAAAGAATTATTAAAAAACCCTTTGATTTGTGAAAAAAATATTTCAACACTAGTGTTAAAAAAAATATCAACACTAGTGTTGAAATTAGCATACTTTGTTCCACTTAATATCTGGTTTCATAGTTTGTCAATCCTTTATTTGTAGTTTAACTTTTTCATTTTTTCATACTTAATATATCATAGGAAGTAAATCTTGGATTCAAGATTAACCAGAATCAAAAATTTTAAATTTAATAAAGGAAAGCTGCATGAAATATAAATTTAAAAAATCCACCCAACAAAGAAGATTTCAATTCAAAATAAATTATTTAATGTTTTTATAAAAAAAAGTCAAATGCTCCTGGTGGAATTTGAACCTGTGACCTTGCGATCTGTAGGCTAGAGCTTCATTCTCTACGCTATGGCTACCGATAAACATTTGTTGTTTAATACATGACACTCTCTTTGGCGCGGTTTGTTTTTTTCTGGTAATTGATTTTCCAGTATATTATTAACATTTTTTATAATTTCAGATGGCGTATTTTCACACTCTAATTCTGAATCACTCGACAAATACATGATAAATACGTTAAACAATTTACAATTACTGCTTTGTAAAATTTATTCTTTTTAATAAATAGGGGCTCTCTGTCAAATTGGCACCATATGTTTAAATTAAATAGTGTGCCTTGATATTTTAACTAGTGTTAAAATATATTTTTTCAAGACGGGTGTGATATACGGCGCTTTTTAGCAAAATTAACCGTGCTTTTTCTCATTTTCATAGGTGGTCATAGGAAAAGCATGTTTCTGTCTACATAACCCAACCGCAAATGAAAACTTCATTCCGAAAACCTTAGACGTTCCTTTGAATCAACTGAAACATTGCATTTGAGTTTATGTCATACCTTTCTAAAGAAAATTAAATATGTCTATTCCGACATTGATATTGTCCATTTCCTTTATTACATACCGACTGGATAAATGGGTTATATCAGTTAACTGAATTGATACAATTTCATATCTATCCTAGTTAAGATATGAAACTGACCAAATACAATGGTCAGATCATTATAAAGTAACAATGATGACTCATAAACTCAAAAGTGAAGTTAGGAATATATTTCAAGACGATGGAATGTGTCTTGATTGTATCATAGGCTCATTTTTTAACCTGTAAATAATGTAAACACACTTTTTAATTACTGCAAGTTAACCCTGATGGTGGTTTTGAACCGAAACGCGTAGGCAGTAGTCTTATATTTATAGAATAAAAAAGGTGAAGTTCTCTATATGATTGATCTTAATTCGGTTCTGACATGCCTGTATTGTCATATCAAATAAATCCCAAAGATTAAGCACCTTTAGAGAACGTGTTCTGTCTCGTTATACTCGCCTTGTTACATAATTTTATACTCTAGTTCTTTATGGTGAAACTAACAAACTTAATGACAAATCCCATGTAACAAATCCTTCTTAATTAAATTGTATACACATTCAGTCCTTCTAGTGGGTAGTTGATTAACATATTTAAAATACTTGAACCTGTTGCTCTATCACAGTTCTTTGGTAAATAAATTAAAGAATATTTTTGACCGGAAGATGATTAAAGAAATTGACGGACATACACTGATGGCATTATTGCCAACAAAAAGAAACAATTAAACTGTTATATTTATTATATGGGTTTTAATTTAAAAATTATCGTTTTAAAATGGGTAGTTATTTTCAAATTCTAAACCATTTCAGAGCACGCGTATGATAGCTTACAACAACTTTATCCTTATACGTGGACAGTAAGATATTAACAAGCTGAAAGGGAACATCGACAATAGTACGGAAAGGAACTAGTAGCCCTAGTAACACAAATCCAAGATTGGAAAGAACTTCTGAGAAGGGTTGATTGTGCTTTACAATCAACATTCCGTATGTCAAAGAAGTATCTGAATGAACTAGAAGACTAGGACAACGATACAACATCAATACGGTATTCAGCTCGAGAGATACCTCAAGAAGCAACCGAATACGAAACCAACAAGCCAAAGGGGCAGAAAAAACTTTGTCAACCATACCCCTTATGAATGTGGCCGATCTTAGATTGGTGAAACACTAAGATCACTCGACACAAGGATCAAGGAACATAGAAACAATACGTTAAAAGGAGAGACCGAAAAATCATATCAGTCATCATATCAAGTAGACAGAAGCTGAAATTCTGCATGGAGAACCACACTGGAGGAAGAAGAAATTCAAGGAGGCTGCTATGATACACCAAAACCAGGATTGTTTTAGTAAGCCCTCGTTAGATATAAAAAATATCTGGAAACCTGTAATAAGCAGATGTAATCTTATAATAATACCGTGCACGAAGGAACACTTGACTGCACCCATCTCACTTAGGCTCCAGTGCACCTAGCTAGTATAAATAGAGCTGTAGTTACTGTACTTATAAGCTCAAAACTCTTTTATCATTTAAGAAACATCATAGTTTCCAACCTTTAAACAGACACTAAAACCATTAATGTTAACAAAATGTCACCAGTACATTTTCGCGCAAAGAATTTTTATTGGTAACCATAGCGTAGTGACTAGGGCTATAGTCTACAGATCGAAAGGCCACAGGTTCAAATCCCATCAGGAGTATTTGACTTTTTTTTATAAAAACATTAAATAATTTATAGAATTAGGTATTTTGAATTGAAATCTTCCTTGTTGGATGAATTTTTAAAATTTAATCAAGGAAAGATGCATTAAATATAAATTTAAAAAATCCATCCAACAAGAAATATTTCAATTCAAAATACCTAATTCTTTAAATTGTTTAATGTTTTTATAAAAAAAAGTTAAATACTCCTGATAGGATTTGAACCTGTGACCTTTCGATCTGTAGGCCATAACTGTAGTCTCTACGCTATGGCAACACATAAAAATTTTATGTTTAATATATGACATTTTCTTCAGCGGGGCTTGTTTTCACTGGTAATAGATTTTCTAGTATATTTTTAACTTTTTTATAATTTCAGATGGCGTGTTTTCACACTCTAATTCGAAATCACTCGACAAATACGTGATAAATAAACTAAACTGCTTTCTAAAATTTGTTCTTTTTAATAAATAGGTGTGGTCTGTCAAATTGGCACCATACGTTTAAATTAAATAGTGTGCCTTGTATTTCCATTCTAGAGTTGAAATATTTTCTTTCAATACGCGTGTGATATTCGGCGCTTTCGAGCCAAGTTAACCGTGTTTTTTTCTCATTTTCATAGGTGGTCGTAGGAAAAGTAAATTGCTAACGTGTTGGTTTTATTTCCACTTTCTACGGAGTTGTAATTAGAACTAGTGTCTTAATGCATTTTTTTAATTCTCTCTCTCTCTCTCTGTAGCCTACAACCCAGGGTGGGTCCTCGCTGACTCTACAATTTGCCTCCACTTGCTGCGGTCCATCATAAGTTCTTCTGGTCGCTGGATATTTAGGCTTCGTAAATCCGCCGCAATATTGTCTTTCCACCGCATCCTTGGTCTTCCCAGCGGCCGCTTTCCTACCGGGGTCTCTTCCCATACCAGCTTGACGACACGTTGATATTGTCTTTTAACATGGCCGGCCCATCTCAATCTCTCTGACTTTATTATTTTCACTATATCTGGTTGGTTATATAGTTCTTGTAGTTCCCTGTTAGTTCTAATTCTGTATAGCTGTGTGGTGTTGTCCTTGATTGGTCCATATATCCTTCTAAGAATTCTTCGTTCTGCTATTTTCACCATTTTGTTTCGTCATCGTCCATGTTTCACATGCATATGTCATTATAGGTCTTATAACTGCATGGTAAATTGTTATTTTTGTGCGGCGGGTTACATTTTTCGATTTCATTATTTTTTGTAGCGCAAAACAGCAGCGATTGGCTTTTTTTTAATTGCAGCTCTAAATAATATAACTGGCTGACATATCACCTATACTAATAAGTAATTATTGTTGATATAGAGTGCTGTAAATCAAACCTATTGTTGCACAAAGAAACTATCATCGAAGATCCTAATTTACATATATTATTTTTACGCATACAATTAGAACTATAAAAACATAGGCTAACCTGTACTTGTGTAAAGACTATGTACTTTTAGTCAAAACAAGAATAAAGTACTCAATAGTGTAGACAAAAAGACAAAAATAATAGGATATTAAATTTGTTGAACGTAGTTGTATAAATAATTATGTAGTATCTAAAAAAGTACTTACAACTTTAAGTCAAATGATTGTACAATATTTTATTGCCAATTAAATTTAAGAAATACTTACCTGCCTTCCAAAATGACTATTATGACATAAATTTTGACTAAGCCTTTAGGCAACTTATTTATTATTATATGAGTAAATATATTTGTATGAAGCACATATCATAATCACAATCTCTTACTTTATTATTTGCTTAGATGAAGACATATTATCTACTCATCAAAAAGTCAAGGATTATTATAGCGTCATACTTTTATTACGTTACCAATGTTACTATACAGGATGAGTTTCTCAAAACTTGATGGCTCAGTAGGATAACATGAATGCATTTGATTACCCCGTATGCAAGAGTACGGGGAAAATAAACGCGAACGTCGTAAGTCAATAATATTGAGTGATAGAAGGATATTAGATGTCAAGAAGTTCAGCTCAAAGAAGATATACTTTCGGAAAATGGGTTGGATATAATTATGCATATACGGCAAAAACCTTTGGTGATGTAGGTACTCAAATATATTTGCCTATATTTTAAAGAAAAAGTCAGGAGCTGCGAAAAGTTGAGAAAAACCCGAGGTCCTTTTAAAGAATGATAATCAGATAGTGTAAAGATGCTTAAGTTAAAAAATAATATTAATAAAAGAAACCTTTAATTTTTAAGGTGATTATTCTTGTAATAGTTCCCCGTTAAATAAAAAGACTAAAAGCAAGGAGTATTTGAACAACCCTCCTAGGACAGGAATGGTATTTTAATATGGCAAACTTATTTTCGGAAAATCAGTGGCGTATTCCTGTAAAACCCTTCTTAAAATCATTTTAAATGTAGACATCAAATATTTCTTAAGTGGGTTTCGTTCTGTATTGGTAAAATTTAAGGTCGAGTAAGAATTAAAAGATTTATAGTCTATTTCAGAAAGATGTAGGGTAATAAAAGCTTATTAGGTATGCAAAGGGACTACAAAGTGATCCAACGAATATTTAAGCCACTTTCATAATTTGGCAAAATTCTTTATTTTCATCAAGTGCAGGTAGTACCAACCGGGTTTGGGTCTATTTATGGGGTTTGCCTATTGTTATCCATTCACAAATACTAAAAATGGTGTGGCAAAGGCATGCAATATGTACATAGTATTAGGTACACTTATTGTTTATTAAACATTATAAAAAAAATACATTATACAAAATAAAAAAAATATATTATACAGAAATTAAATTATAAAATATAATATTTTTCGTCATTTGAGGAATTGTCATCTTCTGACGTTATATCATCAGGTGGTCAAGATCCCACATTTTCTCCTCTTCTTTAATGACATGATGGACTGCTTTTCGCCAGTTCTCTGGTGTCACTTCCTTAATGGCTTGATCAAAAGGTAGCTTAACGTCTTTTATTTTGAATATCGTGTTGTGTCTTGCTACCAATCCTTTCACTTGCGCCTATATAAGTTCTATAGGATTTAGTTCGCAATAAAATGGCGGTATGCGCAGCACAGTTACACTATCTTTTTCAGCTATATCTTCCATGGCATATTTCACAAAACGATGTTTGTGTAAATTAGCTATGGCTAATAAATTTTTCTTTATCAAATTATATTCAAATTCAATACTTTTGGTGGTTAACCAGTCGATAATTTCTTGTTTTCTTTAAGATGAAGTTGGAGTCTTCTCTGTGCGTTATTTATAACTTCTACTGAATCAGCTGGAAGTAATTTTACCATTTCACCAAAATAGTCCTTAAAAACATTCAAATTCATGTCCTCGTAGTAATTTCCCGTATTGAACTACTGAAAGGCTAGCAAACCTTCTTTTAAAAATCTACCTTTGCTTCCATGTGCGCGTATGGCCGACACCGAAATTGAGCCGAACTGGACGGAATTTAGCATTTTATTACTCTACACCTTTCTGAAATATACTATATTATAAATATAATATCCTATTTTTGATATTTTCTTCAATTTTACAACTTTACCAAAAGTATGCGATCAGTACCAAATAGTATTTCACTTTATGGATCCAATTAAATGAGATTTAAAAGTGATACTTTAAAATGGATGGTGTCATTTCCATCATATACATAGCAATATAAAAATAGCATTTAAACTCCTTCATCTCAGTTCTTAAATTCAAAGGTCGCTCAGTATAAAATATCTAATTATTTAACTAATTATTGTTACTATGATTTGAATAGATCAAACCAAGAGAAAAACGAAATTACATTTCTTTTTAATTTACGGAGAAGCATCCTGTATAAAAGATTATTCCGGAAAATCTTCTCATTTTTACAAAAAAAAAAATACAAAACACTTTCTTTTGATTGATAACACATAAACCGGTGTAATTACAGTTGGCGTATATATTCCGTAAATGAAAGTATTGGCCGAAAGTCAGCTATAACCTGAGATATAAACAATGCCCATGACACCCTAAATTACCCAGAGTAGACATTTCTTCAACTATTATCCATAAAACTAGGTTAAATATAGGTTGTATTGAATATAATGAACACCTACATTGTTTCTTTGATGTAAATTTTTACGTGATTCATATTTTACGCTCTCCGTTTCTTGTTTTCCGCCTATATTTAGTATTTACTTTCGAATGTTACAAGATCGCGAGAAAAAGTTGAAGTTTTTAATATTCAATGGATCTCGCGGGTCAACCAGGTCAGTAGTGTCAATGTTAACATTACTAGTACCGTAAAAGCAATGACCTATTACCATGAAGAGTGAGATTTTTATTCGATTGAAATTAAAAGTTTTAGGTTCTCACAACGCTATATTATATACAAATCAAGATTTTTTTATACCAAGTGCAAAAGTCTACCTATTACACCCAGTGGCGTATTTAGGGGGGGTGGCTACCAGACTGCAGCCCCTCCCCCCCCCCCCCGAGCATAGGAGCTCGGGTCTAAAAGTCTAATTGCAATCTAATTTTTCGTCTCACGCTTGGACTCTTAATTTAAATCTTTAAATAATGTATTCATGACTTTGATTACAAAGGTCTTGTAGGAAACGTTTAGTTTCTTTTCCTTCTAAGAGTCCTGTTTTATTTAGAGATTAAAGTTTCGGACGCATGTCGTTTTAGTTATTGATTTATGATGCAATTTTATAGGAAAACGAGTAAAAAGAATAATATTTTATAGTTTTTTTCTATTATATACTTGTTCCTTTTTCCTTTTCTTGAAGTTATTATTAATCAACAAAAATATAACCCAATGCAATAAAATATTTTTACAACAAAAACAAAAAACAATTAGGTATTTACTTTTAAAGAGAAAAATTAAAGTAAAAATTTTAAATTGAAACATTTTTTATGGAAGAAGTGAAATCATTTATAATAGAAAAATAGTGCGGGAGGAAACGATGGTGCATTATTATGAATATACAAAACGGCACTTAGGAAGGAGTATTTCAAACCTAAGCATTTGCACCAAAAACTGCTCATAGATCTACGCTCCTAAAATACATGATTTCTGAAAAAATCATCACTCTTGGCGTGGTGAACGTTTAATTATGAAAAATCGAGCCCGAAAAACGCTGGATAGAGTCTTAATAAGTCTTATGATAAAATTTTGGATTGACCAAATGACCAATGTTCATATTTTTCACAAATATAAAAAATGTTTTTTTTTAAATAAAGAGCCAGCTGGGCATTAAAAAAAAAGTGAAAAAAAACATGTACAAAAACAAATTTAATCCAACCATGCAGAGGAGGAGACGTAATAATTTAATTTTCAAAATTTAATAGTAATTAAGTGAATTTTAAACGAACTTTGGGCGTGGCACCGAAAATTTTTCGCCTGCGGCGTTTTTCTGTCTCCTTCAATAGGTACAATATCATGAAATACATGTAGCCCAACTGTCTCTTTCTCCAGAAAGCAATGTCCAACTTACACCTACTGAGCCCCCCCCCCCGAGCATATTTTCTGGCCACGCCACTGATTACACCGTTGTATTCATCAACGAGAAAGCCAAGAGATAGACCCCGCATTCCCCGTTATCAAAACAAACCGACAAGAACTAAACTTCATGCTACCACTTAGTTCCTGACAAGTTCCATGAAACAATATGAAAATAGTAGGAAATTTTTACAAGAGTATAATAAGCTGTTACCAAATAATTAAAAGATTATCCTATTGTGGGTTTTATTTAGGCTCAAATGAGTACATTCTTTTTCGCCGGTAAATTCAACCAGTGGTGGAACTGATGAACTTATGATTGACAACTGGTGGAATGACGTCATCAACCTGTTGGTGAATTATTTTACGATCTCTCTCTCACGTTGACGTTGATAAAAATCACTAGAAATCGACCATTAAAAACTTGATTTATGTCCAACCGGTAATACAACAGGCCATTTAAGAACGCGCCTCGGTTCAACCGGTGCCACCGGTGGACTCGCCTGTGAAAAAAAGAATATACCTAATTAAACATATCGTTGGATTGCTTAAAACATATTCTAACCTCAAACTAGTCAAAATACTAATAACGACAAACATTTCGAGATCATTTCTCATAGAATGACCGCTAAGAGAGCTCCTGTGACCGCCACCAGAGGTGGCATTCGCGTATTCCTAATAATTTACCACATTTTCATGAAGTACCTCTTTACATAAATTGACCTGAATCCACGTAGCGAATTAAACATTTCACCAACACAGGTGTTGAGTTCGATTATTCAAGGTCGAGTTGGCATATTTTGTAATTGTATCCTTATCGAGATTTAAATGAAAACCGCCACAGACCCGAACAGACCCGAACACACCCGAACTTGGAATGTGATTGTCAATTTGACATCACTTATCCTAACTTTTGAGCTGAACTACTGTAGAAATTAAATATAAAATAGTTATCTTGTCAAAACGATTTGAGTGTCATCCATTCTTCATGAATTCTAAAAGTAAATATATATTTTAAAACACAGTGAATTAGCATTACGATGACATTTTATAATTACCTTTAACATACAGTCAACGAACAGTCATAATAAATTTATTTTTCGGATCGATCGTGGAAAACTTGGCAACGCTTGCCTCCTAGCGGTAGCAAGTAAAAATACGAAAATGAAAAATGACAATTATTTTGACATAAAGAACAATAAATTATTTATTTCCAGCTTTATTAAATATAAAGTGTTTGAACGTTTTGTGGGTTGTTCATAAAAAAACAATGTGGTGAGACAGTATCAGGTTTGCAAAATAACAAATTTAGTGACTGGATTTTATAGTAGTCTGCACATGCTATCGCCCTCTTATAAACAGTGAGTTGTAGGCTCGGCGCAAAAGTAATATTATGAATGAGATGCGGGGTCTATCTTTGTTTTCTCGTCGTTGGTTGTATTTTTATTAAAAATTTAAAGTCGCATCCTCATATGTTTACCTCTACGGTCGCTTGTCGCAACTATCGAACATGTAATACTATTTTTTCCCTAAACTATAAATACATTTTTTTTATTGTAATGGTTATTTAGAAAAGTCAAATATCTCAATAATTTTTACATGTTAATTATTTACTATGAGTTACCTTGTAACTAAAAACCATAAAACAAGGTATATTATTATAAAATTTCTGCGTTATCCAAAACCGTAACTGTATAGTACCCATTTAAATTAAAGTTCATAAATAAACTTTCCTTATCTAAGTACATTTCTGTGTTTCTAGGTTAAGACACAATGTTAGCTAACCAAATATCTAACAAACGCATAGTAAAAGTTGTAAAACAAAACATAATAAAGATCCATGTTTATCCTAAATAAATGTATGCACATTTTGGGTCAGTAGATTCATAATACCTGTGTTTCACAATTATTTTTAAGTTGACATTAGTAGTGGATCCTTTATACCTATAGAAGTCGTTTAAAGTGTGAAATGTCTAGTTTTAAAGTTCATACATGTAATGATTGAATTGTAATATTTAATAAGGTTTATTGTTTTTTTTTTTTTATGATAAAACACCTGCACTGTAGGACAAATCCTTTAAGGCGCTCTGGGAGCGGTGCGAGTGCGAAAAAAGCGATTAACGTTGGTCTTGAAACGTTGAAGATTGTATTCATTGGGAAACACGACTTCAGGAAGATCATTCCACAAAGATGACGTTCTCCAGATGAAAGAATTCTTGAACAACGAAGTTCGAGGAGTACTAAGCTGAACAACATATGGATGAGCGGCAGTGGTTCGCCGTGTATTTCTGTTTTGCATTGCTCTAGGTGGAATCAAGTGGGCAATGTCAGTCGAACACCTGCCATGAAAATATCTGTAAAAAAGAGCCAAATCACTAACCTGTCTTCGATGCTCCAGGCTATCGAGGGTCTTGGTCAGCTCGGGGTCGCCGATCAGACGAACGGCTCTCCTTTGAATGGAATCCAGTAGCCGAAGGGTGTGCTTGGGTGCAGAGCTCCAGACATGAGAGCAATATTCTAATGATGGTCGAATCTGGGCTTTGTAGAGTGTCAAGTGTAAGTTCATCGGCACGTTATAATACTTAAGAATATGTTTTATATCTGTCTAAATTCCATCGTGGGGCAGTACGTATTTTTAAGTCCAGGGGACAATTTAGTTTTAGATAGAAGTCAATGATTATACCATATCTTTTAACTATAAATTACTAAACATGTAGAAACTTTATATGCAAATGTCATTATAAAGTACACAAAGGAGCCAATGAAATGTTCAATATTTTAGACGCTGATCTGCAAATTTAACTTATGTTCTTGGACTATATTAAAGTGTAAAGCCAAAATAGATAAAAATTCTTGTAGTAACTGCTTCCTTTAGTGTTTTACCGTATATTATATACCTACACAAAAAGCCGGTATTATGTATCATCTAGATAAAAACACCTACCTTAAATGGAAGACCTAGATTTTTAAAAGGCATTTTTGTGTAACTATTATTGTTAAAAGCTTATTTAAATTTTCGGTCGATGAGAAACATTTCGAATACTTAACAAAATTTTAATTATATTTAACGTGATTTTGTATGGTATGAAAAGATTCAAATATTTTAATAGCTACTTATGTAACAAGTTGTAAAATGAGGGTTTGTTCGGGTTTATTCGGGTATATAATTATAAAACGACTGAAAATATAGATAGTGATATATTAAACCTTTAGATAGCATTTTTTTGGCTATGGCAGATCTGCCATTTAGCCAGACACATGTTTTATGGTTTAGTAGTTTCGAAAAATAAATAATAGATTAATTGTTGAAATGTTTACACTTGATATTCCTTACTTTTCTTTTGTTGCGTAATTTTTTCCTCTTCGTTCGCTGCCATTTCCGAGGGGACCTATAGCTTAACGTAGATTCCGAAATACGATCCTTAGTCATGCGACACTCCTCCCCAAGGACTAACCTGAGGTTTCTTGCACCATTGCATGACCTACTGATTAAGGGTGTGTACCTTCTTCCGCACCCCACGAGATGTCCGATCTCATCCGGCCTAGTTTCCTGCGTGAATGGGGTGGGTGGGGGGATGATACATTTTACACTCTACCCAGCATTCTTAAACCTACCAAATTTAAAATATTCAGTCCCTATTCTTGACTTTTTTTTAAGTAATGTAATTTAACTGATTTATAACTGATTAAATAACTGACTTAATTCATGTGAATTAATTCGTGCCAATATTGAATCAAATTCAGCTTTACTTTAATTGTAATCCGTTCCAGAAATTATCCAATAAAATACATCTGCAAAGTGGGCGTCTTATCTTCAAACGTTAGGTTTTCACTTGAAACCTTAATTTCCAATAAAAATTTGTATTATTTTTACTTAAAATCAGAATAAAGCTCAATGTCTACTAATTAGAACATAATATAAATATAATAAGTTAAATTTATTTCTCGCGAAAAACAGCGATATTTCCGACACTTGGGGTGCGTTCGACAACATAGAGCGATTTTCTTAGACTTCTATAGTTCGATAACTATCTCTAAGAGTGGTCAGTTGTCTCGTTCAACAATTCATAATCTCAACTGGGTTGGAAATATCACATCTTGGTGAAAAGGAATAATCTGACATTTTCGAGAACAATTTAAACCTATGATAACCCTATTTAAAAAAAATACCGAAATTCTTTGTTGTGGTTTGCAGTGTTTGCTTACGAAATACGATAACTTTTACAAATTGTATTACCTATATTATTATTTATCTTATTTTATTAAATACCTACATGTTTTACTTTTTTTTAAATACCGTCAATGTAAACTTGGGAATTCTTAAGGTCTAGGTCACTACTTTATGAATGAATAAATGACTAAAATAAAATAAGGTTATGGTTATGTACATATAAACAATAACATAAACGTCATACATGTCATAAAACCGTCCGATAACATCGTAATTAGTTGGTCGCTGTTTTAACACGTTTCAGTTCCTCCATTAACAGACGAATTTTATACCGGTAAGATCTTGTCGAACGCACTCCTACACTATATCTATTTTGCTGTTCAGAAAAGTCTCAATCTTGGTACGAAAAAAGTTAAAAAAAAAACTAAAGTAGATACAAAAACTACCTACCTGCTTTTGCAACTAAAAAAAACCTAAACGTTTCCTTTCGTTTAGTATTTGTTCTTTTATTTTATCCATAAATCAACGGGCTTATTATCTAAACGTAACTTATTATTCCAATACAATCTAAGCAACCGTTAAACACCCACCGGGGGGTAATTAACACAATAAACAAACTGAAAACGTAAAACAAAAAAAAAACTTTTCAGTCAAGAAATGTGATAACATGAAAGTGAAACTTTGACAAGAGGTTTCTTTGTTTTGTATCGTTACGTGGGTGATTTTAAAAATAGATTGCTACTGGTTCTTATAAGAGTCTTATTATCTTTGCAATTACTTTGAGATTGTTACTGTACAATTTTCAAATTGTATAACAAAGCTATTAATAAAAATAATTTTTCCAATAGCAATACTTTCTATTGTTTCCTATTCTTCAAATCCATTTGTTACATCACACGAAGGTTATCAGTGGTTATCAAATATTTAATATATCTTTATGCAGCTAATAATAACGTTGTAAAATCTTAAGAAAAATAATTTTTTAAGCCATAGAAGAAGAGAAAAAGGAAAGATTTTACTATTAATAAGATATCACCACCTGGAGATCGGTTTTGAACTCTTTTGTTCTCGTCAGTACAGCGTGGGTGTTCATACCATACCAAACGCACGTCTTAATACTAAAGCTCATAATAGCGACCGTCCTGGCTTATATATAACCTTTAGCACCATCTCTTGATAGTCCCAAGCAAACTATTTGGGCATACCCGTCGAGGGCATTACAAGAGTTGTAAAAACACAGCATTTTTTACTAGTCAGGTAGTAAACATTTAAAAAATCAGATACAATATAATAAAAAATATGACAAATTATTTTAGAACTACCTCAATGTTCCTTATCATCATTTCTTGATAGTACTATGCAACCTGATTTATATTTTGATATTTTACATTCCATATTCAGACTAGTAGTATTTTTAGAAAGTAACACTTGGATAATGGATAAGAGTGAAAAAATAATGTTTCCAGTATGAGAAAGAACAGAACTAAAAGTACTATTCAATCAACCAGACATTGTAAGCACAGTTAAGGTCAACATACTAAGATGAAAAAGGAAAAGGGGCAGGCCAAGAATAAGATGGATGGACCATGGGCTGAGAGATAAAGGGTAGATATAACTTAAAAAATTGGACGAAAAGGCAAAAGATAGAAAGACATGGAGGAAGATAACCTACCAAACCAGGGTCCGCCTAGGCCTGCAGATCTAAAAATATATTTATATTGTGTATAAATAAATATATTTTAAAATGGTCACAGAAATGAAAAGCAACTAGTTTTGTGGTTTGTGCAATAACAATAAAATGCACACGAAATTTTTTTTTTGTTGAGCAAAATCTTTATTTCAAAATGCAAATCATATCTTTTTAAATTATTTTAGTTGAACAAAATGCACATCATGTTTTTTCCAATTGTTGATGGTCAATAAACGGCCCATCTTATTTTTTTAAACTTTTATTGGCTTAAATTGTTCTGAACAAATAAAACACACATTACAATTAGGTGCATCCCATTGTGTGAACTAGGTTTGACAACAAATAGGCAGAGAAAAAAGGTGCTTTATTCCTGAAAATGGCTTTAATTATTTATTTTTTAGTATCAGTATCAGATCAATAGAGGATAATGAAAGTGTTTTAGTTTATTTCATTTAACTTACCCCTCCACTTCAAGTATGAATTATTTTTCCAAAATAAATAAAAGAGTTGTATTGGTAATTGAACCTAAATTATTTTAATTCGTGTCATTAACAGGCACTATTTTTTAAAACTGGATAGGTTCAATAAAAACGCATTTCATATTTTCTTACATTTTTCGAGGTCAATCAACGTAAATAAAAAATAAATTGTATTGTTTTTTAATATACTACTTTGTTTCATCAAAGGAGAAGGCTTAATCAGCCTTAACTAGAACTCAGGAGCAGCCAAGCTGCCTACCTCTCATGTGTCGAATAAATCACCGACAACAATGAGTTAAGGAGTCTAGAGGATCAATATGCGCGTCTCTGATGAGTCCCAGTAGGACGAAACAACGAAAGGATTGAGATGTTAACGGAAGAAGACAGGGCATACCGTTGTTAGCAGTGAGCCTAAGGACCCATAAACTGCCTTTCCCTACTGACAAGGTGAGGGAACAGAAGGTAATAGACGAAGGGGTGCAAACCCCGGACGCTCAGCGCCGTGGAGGTCTACCAATAAATAATTTTGTTTACCGATAGGTACGTCCATCGGGTTTTGAGGTAACCATGGCAAGCCTGTCATTTAATTTGATGTTAACATTCCTTGCCTCACTTAAAATGAAATGTGATTGTTTCTGATTCTGGGTGCTCATCAGCGATCTGGCTTGGCAATGTGACACGTTCGATGTCCAGTTACTACTTTGTTTCTACGCAAAAACTTCTTCTCTCGTTTTCTCTACATTATAAGCATACAATAAGCCTTAATAACTTATCCTATCATCTAGGAGCCCTCCTTTACCACTTGTTGTACTCTAAGGTTGAGAAATGAACCTGGTAAGGAAGAAAATGTTTTATTTTTTATTTGACAGCCTAAACAACCCTTATTGCCTCTATTTTTGGTATATAATATAGCATTGTTAGCTATGGAATGCAAAAAATAAAAACACCAATTAAGCCAAACGCTTTATAAAAAAATATACGCGTATTTCAAAAAAAAAAAAATACGAATAAACCTTAATATGCAAATTGAAAAATTATGACTTTCCCTGGTATTGATTCTGTTGTACAAGAGTGCTTATTTAAATTAATTGCAGAGAATTAAGAATTAATTATATTCCGATATAATAGCGTATAATTACTTATTTAAGCGTTTAATAAAGCATTTCAATAATTGACTTGTGCTAATTATTTTCCCGCAAAAAAGTATGTATAGTTATTATCTATATTATGAAAGGGTATGCCGGTAGGTGTAAATAACTATGTTATAAAAATATAGAAAACAAGTAATTCCTGGTAAGAAAGCATTATTAGTAAAAAATATAAAATTTCTTTGATATAGAGGTTAAAATAGTATAATAAGACAGGTTGATAGCGAACTATTTATTTAGTAGTACTTGAGACCTGGAACAGCATATAATCTTGGAGTCTTCGGCTTAGTACCTCACTACGGACCCAAGAGATATACATTCAACAGACCCGAACAGGCCCTGAACTCCAATCGACTCAAATCGAGGATCACACTGGAGTGCCTAAACGACCTGAAAGACCTGGACGCAAGGAACAACAAGGTAGAACTCCTATGGGTTCCTGGCCACTCGGGGATACCAGGCAACGAAAAGGTCGATGAACTGGCTAGAGCCGGATCATCTTAAAAACTCAGGGCCCTGAACCCGCCCTTGGCATATCAAAACAGGCAACCAGAGCAACATCAGACAGGTGGGCACAACAACAACACCTATCCCGATGAAACAGGATACCTGGTCATACCCAAGCGAGGGCCACAATTGGGAAACCCTCCAAAAAGTTATCAACTGGAATGATGCCTTTAACGCGCACCCAGCTAAAACAAGTGGTCGGCCTACTAACAGGCCACTGCTTAAGAAAACACCTACACCGAGTAGGAATTTACAATGGTCCCATTGAATGCAGGCTTTGCGGCGATGAGGACGAAACCGCCTCACAGATCATATATAACTGCGAAGCACTGACCCGAGAAAGACTCAAAATCTTCGGAGATATCCAATGTGGGGATAACCTCCCACATGACAAACTTAGTAGGAATTTGCTGGACCTTATTAAAGGAACAAACCTTTTCTAGCAAGATTGGAGAGCACAATAAGCCACTAGGCTGCAGTACAAGAAGCTTGGGCCGAACGCTCGACCCCTGCCTTAAACCAACCAACGAAATTGAAATTCCAGTTTTCTAAAATATCATCTTTAAGTTTATATAATAATGTCGCTAAAATTAGTCCGGAAACCCGATTGATTGTTAGGTAAGATATTGAAGTTATTTAAATAAGATATAACTTGATTGAAAACTAATAATATCAAGAAAATTTTGTAGTAATAATGAAACTTATATTTTAAGTTCTTTAAATGAAAAGAATCATAGGTAGGAGTTTTTCAACAAACTTATATAGACACGCGTATGGTATTTTAAGTTATATCCTCATAGACGCCTGGTTATTACAAGACACATAAGCAGACTAAAAGTAAATCCAGCTTGTCAACAAAATCCTCTTTAAGTACTCAGTATTTAGAATGTCAGAATTTACATCTAAAGTATTGCTTCATCATTAACAAGCCCGTTTTCCCAGCCATCTGCTGCCTCCTTAAATCTCTTCAGATTATCAGCTGAAATTCTTCACCAGGGTAGCAATTTAGCTCTTTTTGCATTTAATTATTTTTTAAAAACGTTGGCGTAACACACGCGTACAATCTTGTTGCCATCTTTTATTATGGTCGGTACCGCGTTACCCGTTGCACCTGTCGGCTTCTTAATCAGGTACTTCCTTTATTATCGCTTCAAAGTACTGCGCTGCTTAATCTATGGTACATAGTCAGCAGTTAAAGGCGTTTTAACTGCATAGTTTATACTGATAATAAAAAACTAAAGTCTTCATTCATAGAGAATGTTTATATCGAATCAGGTATTTAATCGGAACGGGTATAATTTTTAGTAATAAATAACATGACTTGGCTAAAAAAACAACGAGACCAAATGTGATAGGGTTTTAGCTTGTAATCATCAAGTCAGAAGAAGGCGTATCAAAAAGTATAAAACGTTCTTTCAGCGAGTCTTATTTTTATAACCAATCGTGGTATTGTGAAAATCGATCCCCATCAATGTAAAAAACATAATCGCCAGCTGACTGTATGAAACTTAATAAATTTTGCTAGCGAATGCATCAAAAAATATCCCTTATACGGTGTCTCTAAAAGGTACGATTAAAAAGCTACCCCGTTACTGAGACGTAAATATGACGATCGAACCCAACTTACCTCAGTCAAAAAAAGGATGATTAAAATAATAATTTCTCTCACTCCGCAACCCCCCCCCCCCCCCCCTCCAATTAAAACCAAATTGAACTTTTTACATTCTGTATCTCCGAAATCAACCACTTTTGGACTAAGGTAAGTTGGGTTAGATCTTAATATTTGCGCCTAGGGTACTTGTGGTAGTTTTTTCCGCAACTTTTAGAGACACGCTTTAGGAAAGATTAGTTTTGCAAAAAAAACTGACTTTTATAAAGATTGTCACACTCATTCAAACATATCTTAAAATTCACCAATTTTTGATATCCTTATTGATTAAAAAAAAGAAAGAAATTTAATAGTAGAGGAAAGTCGCCTAATTTTGGATAGTTGCCTAATTTTGGATACTGCATTATCTCAATATCCCTTTACAGTTTTCTTTAATTGAATCGACAAAACGAAGCGCCTCTAATATAAAATGACCCTGTGTGAAGTACATAGTTCGACTGTTTACTACTAGGTGTCGCCACATGATTATCTGTTTAATTGTGCTAACGAGTTTTTTGTTTCTGCACGTGTAAACATTTATAAAACGGTAAGTAATTAGCGTATGAGAGTGTTATTTGGCACAGATGTATTAGAAGGGTGGTAGAATAAGCCTACGTATTTGAAATTAGAATTAGGTACTCTCATGGTCTTTTTGATTTTAATCATATAACCTAAAATATAAAGGTTGCCTAATTTTGGATAGGAAAGGGTTCCTAAAATTGGATATCCAAAATTAGGAACCTAACTACATGTACCATCGAAAACTTTGTTTAATAATAATAAATATATTATATTTTATTATTATTTTTTCAGTAAAATGCCTAAGAAAGGGGTCGCACATAAAAAATGGAGTCCAGAAAATATGAAAAATGCTGTTGAAGCTGTTAAAAATAAACAAATGGGATATTTAAAGGCATCAAAGAGCTTCAACGTTCCAAAAACAACGCTTGAACTATATGTCAAACGTGGCAAACCAATAGGAGAACAATGCACGCTACAAATAGGTCGAAAACCAGTTTGAAAGTCTGAAATGGAAGAAGACTTGGTACAACACTGTTTGGAAATGGACAAAAGATATTATGGACTAGGACTTGTAGACATTCGTAGACTGGCGTATCAGCTTGCTATAAGGAATAACATCCCTCATCCTTTTTCAAATAGAGACGCAAATGCCGGTAAAAAATGGCTTAGAAATTTCTTCAAACGTCATCCCAATCTATCTTTGAGAAAACCTCAAGGAATTTCAAAGAATAGAATAAAAGGTTTCACGCCAGAAAATATCAACCTTTTTTTGAACTTCTGGAACCCGCCCTGGAGAAGATTAATTTCAACCCCCTTAGAGTGTATAATGTTGATGAAACCGGGATCACCACGGTGCAATCGAAGATTGCTAGAGTCATCGCGTTAAAAGGAAAAAAACAAGTCGGGGCCGTAACAGCTGCAGAAAGAGGAGCACTAGTAACTGTAGTTATATATATGAAGGCAGAGCTATTAGACGGGGCTCCAGCGGGATCAATAGCTGCTGAGTGTCACCCCTCAGGGTGGATACAGAGTCACATATTTACACGATGGGTGCAACATTTTATCAACCACGTTAAACCTTCAAAGGAAGATCCCGTATTGCTTATTCTCGACGGCCATTATAGCCACACCCGGAATTTGGACGTTATAGATTTAGCTAAAAAAAAAATTTGTTTCTATCGTGTGCATACCCCCCCATACATCGCATAAAATTCAACCGTTAGATTTATCTTTTATGTTTCCCTTAAAGACATACTATTCAAGGGAAATCCAGAATTGGTTAAAAAATAACCCCACTCGAAATATAAGCCCCTTTCAAATTTGCAAATTATTTTGCCCTGCTTATCAGAAATGTGCGACAGCTGAGATATCAGCTAATGGATTTCGTAAAGCCGGAATTTTTCCTTTCAATCGGAACATATTCTCAGACGCAGACTTTCTTATTGAAATACAGAGAGAGAGAACTCCGCCTCGAGTACTGACTCCCGATAATACTTCTTCATCCGAATTGAACGACACCAATACCTCAATTCAACTATCTATTGAAAGTACTCCCCCGAAACAACAAACCAATGGCGGTGTTAAAATCAAACGGTTGTCAAACGTTGTAAAACTTCAAGATTTTTCGCCTTTACCATCCTGCAGTTCGGTACCTACTTCGAACAGGGGTCGTAAAGCTGGTTCCGCAGCGGTCATAACAAGTACGCCCTATAAAAATGAATTGGAAGCTAGTGTTCAAGAACGACAACGAAAAGAATCCCTTAAAAATAAAGGAAAGTCGCCAATACTACAATCCTTGGGTAAAACTAAAAAGAAGACCATTGGTAAAACTAAGAAGATAAAGAAGAGTAAAAAGGTTGAAAAAGAAAGTGACTCCTCGGACTCCTTACAAGATCCGCCCTATGATGATGATTCAGATATGGACGCAGATGAAAACGGTGACGCAACATGTATTTTTTGCACTGGAAATTTTTCAGCCGACCAACATGGAGAAGCCTGGGTGCAGTGTACAATTTGCTTCCGATGGGCACACGAAGACTGTGCTGGTAGTGAGAAAACAAAAGCTTATGTGTGTGATCTTTGCTTTGAAAAATAGGTTCCCAATTTTGGATAGGCTATCCAATTTTAGGAACCCTTTTTGTTTATTTGGAAAACTGCTCCATTTTATTTTTTTTAGTTTTGGTGTTCCTAAGATTAAAAATAATTTTTTTTTTAAAGCGTATCCTGTTTATGTTGATGTTATAACACATTTTAGGCACAGAAGAATTAATAAAATATGTTTTTTTCACACAAAAAAAGTTGAATAAAAAAAACTATCCAAAATTAGGCGACCTTCCTCTACCTATAACAAGTGATGCTTTTCAAAGAAGGATACATTTATCTATATACTCATTAATTAGAAATATTGTGGAAATGGATTGGTATCTTTAAGGATATATTACTCATCTAATACTTCGCTGTAAAGTTAACACTCTTAATGGGTGATAAATAGGTATAGTAAATAGTATAGATAGTGCATAGAACAAGGACAAAAACATTTCTAGTTTCGTAGGAGGAGTCAGTAGACAAATATTTATATAAATAAATGTTTGTAATTGGTTGAAGAAAGGGTTCCATTTTAAATAGTACATTCAAGAATGTTCTCACTTATCA
The DNA here is from genome assembly GCA_935413205.1 of Polydrusus cervinus. Classification (NCBI taxonomy): domain Eukaryota; kingdom Metazoa; phylum Arthropoda; class Insecta; order Coleoptera; family Curculionidae; genus Polydrusus; species Polydrusus cervinus. The sequence continues at coordinate 28,675,082 of OW284516.1, forward strand.
AGGATTGCTAATAATTCACACATCAAAAATGAACCCCTTCTCTATTTTGGTAGCGGTTACAAAACATAAAGGCTCAAAAAAACACTTACTCAGTAGAATTGTTTAATATATTCAAATGTAAGGGTAGCAACAATGGTATGATTTTAGAAACAATGACTGGTTACCTTTGATCTTTGACAACTTGTCACTTAAAAGGTAATATGACCAATTTGTTTATTCTTTTTAAAAATGATTATAAAGACAGGATGAAATAAAATATCATACGATACACGTCGGTTAGGTGTTATTACAGCATTCGTTTATATTCCAGACTCGGCTCCTACGTCGCCTCGTCCGTAAACCAACTCGTACTGTAATAAGTCACCTACCGGTCTTGTAACATAATAGTTATTTACGATATAAGTGTTGTAAAGATTCATATTACAATACGAGATGTTAAAGTTGTCAAACGAGGCGTCAGCCGAGTTTAATAAAACATCGAGTGTAGTAATATGAATTTAGAACAAGAATATTGTACAAAATTTTATCTACATTCATCTATGAATACAAATATTTGGCAAAAGGTATTTTTAAAAATAAAAATGCACCTGCTATTAAGTTTACTTATCAAGTTTTTTATGTTAGCTTTCGCATAGTTACTGTTTCGCATGGTTACTGTCGAAACTTTGTCAAACAAATTCAAAAATATAAAAAGCGTTTTTCAAAATGAGCGATTCTGATGGAAGTTTACCCTCTGATATAGAAGCAGCGGCAAACGAAGCGATCTCAAGTTTAGTTCCGACAAAATCCAAGGCGCGGTATCAGTTGAAGTATCAGAATATTGGTGCAAAGCTAACAAAATAAAGCAGGTGTCTGAGAAATTTTGGGTTATTTTTCCATAAAGCAACGCTCCCAGAAACCATCTACACTATGGACTCACTACTCAATGTTGAGAACTATGATTTCAGTCAAGAAAAATCAAGATATAAGCAGATTTTCTCAACTAATCGCATTTTTGAAAAGAAGTTCAGAGGGTTACAAGGCCAAAAAGTTCAAAGTTTGCACATAGGAAGACGTATGTAAGTTTCTTAGTACTGCAGATGATAAAACATATTTACTTATGAAGGTTGTTATGATAATTTAATTTTAATTTTATAATTGTTAATAATAAATCATTCTTCTAAAAAGTGTGGTTTTATTTAACAGCAAAATTTTAATAAAACCGTTTTTTCTATTACAGCACTAGTGCTGTAAAGGCATCTATTACAGCACTAATGCTGCAATAGATGCCCTTACAAAAGGATTTACAGAACTGTAAAATTCTTATTACTAAATGAAAGTAGATAAAATACTATTCGTCAAGAACCAAATTTAAAATTGACAAAACATCCAGGTTTCAGTGCTTATTCTAGTCTAGTTTCGAGCTCGTTTTTGCTGATAAATTATTGAAAACCAGAAATAGAAATAGTTTCTTACGGAAAACCTGTCATTGGTAAGTATGTTATATATATATCAGGGTATCACAAAACTACAATGTAAAAGCATAATTTAATAGTTCTGCAAAGCAGCAATAGCAATAAAATAAAGTAAGAGAATAATCAACATTCCAAAGACATATGATAACAGATATCTATTTCAAATTTTCTCCATTCTTAGGTTACAACAACAGTAATTTTACTTTACAAATTAATTTTAATGATATAGCCTGTCTATGTATAAATTCAAATTAATTCCCTATAAATTTAAATGGTGTCAGGTTGTCAGCTAATGCAGTTATAATAGAGGTATTGTAAGTTTTACGACCCGATTAAGTTATTTAATTCTAATAAATTCCTTCTCTTTATTTTATTAATAGGATGACAGGTAGAGAGACACTATAAAATCAAAACTCTGTTTGCTTGCCTGCATTTTTTTCGTACCTGACAAGCTAAATTAACCGATACCTGGCAAGTTTCTTGATATGTCCTGTGGGATTACATCAAAAGAATATTGTGTTGATGAAGCCTTTAGGAACAGTTTTACATTTTTTTTGCATACTGTATTTTTTTATGCACTTAGGCCAGATTTCATCCATTGTGCCACTGGTTAATTGTCATACCTATTCAGTAATCGCAGTTTCTTACCCTAGTTTGTGTAAGTCAACTAAAGAACAGATCAGGATGTCTGTCCCGACACTCTAAAAAATTATTATTGTTTTCTGTGCCAAAAAATTAAAATTTGTTACCACGTGCCATTTTATTTAATACTCTACTACTTTTACACCATTTTGTTACAGTTACCTATGATTTTTTCAATTTTTATCAACAATGTCGAAAACGGTTTAAGATGTTACACTAAATTTTGACATACCAACCATCGCGTAAAATGAAAACTAGGACAGTAAACTTAAATCTCCTGGCCTATAAGGACAGTGTAAAATTTAAAGGTTAGACTTTTGTATTGACGTCTAATGCCCGTATTTTCCATTTTTTCATAAAGCGAGCTTAATTTAAGCTCACTTAAATTTTAAAGCTGGCTTAAATTAAATTTGATAAGCACCGTAGAAACTTATTGGATACTTAACTAAGCCTTATTTTGAGTTGGCAACGATGCGGTTATTCTCTTCTTTTTTTAAGAGTTAATGGCTGCAGGAACGAACGACAATCTACGCCTACTTAGTGTTATCGTTACTAACTTTGTATTGTGGGTTTTAACCTTAGCTTTCAAAATATTTTCAAATTTCAACTGACATATATATAGGGCAAGGGCCTGTCGACATATTAAGCACCGGTTCCCGCAGATCACCGAAGTTAAGCTGTGTCGAGTGCGGTTAGTACTTGGGCGGGTGACCGCTTGGGAACACGGCGTGCTCTTGCCTCAGGGAAGAGTGTAAAATGAATCGACACCTAGCCATCCTATTCACGCCGGACAGGCCGGATGAGATCGGATATCTCGTAGGATGAAGGTGCCATTTCACACTCCCCAGTCGGTAGATCACATTTGTGGTCGATGACCGGTTCAAGATGGCCTACGTAGTCAGCGAACCGTAAAAAAAAAATTCAACTGACATAAAATTTTCTTTCTTTCATAATTTTCCCTTTCCTGCTAAAATGGAGGGAAAAAAGTCGCTGTAATTTTACATATATTCAGAAAAATCATTCCTATTCAGATTAATCGCTAACAAATATGCGATAACTCTTGAGGACAAAAAAAAAACGACCGTGCTTCCGTAAAAAACGGAAAGAAGTGTGGAGATTCGTTGAGGAAGACTTTAATGCGGTAAATCTTTCAAATAACTATCGGGATGCTAATCAGCTAAAAAAAACTATACTGTAATAAGAAGAAAGAGCTACGTAAAAAAGTGGCACAGGAGAAAAATAACATTTTTTTGACTGGCGGTGGACCGCCCACAAAAACTACTTTTACAAGATGATGTTGATAATATACTTCTCGTTCTTAGATTCTTTTGGAAAATCCAATATCTATAACATCCAAAATATCTCCATCGTTCTCAATAAATATTTCATCTTCTATTTCCATATTTAACTTCGAAAAATACGAATATGTATTACAAGACAGGAGCAAAGAAAAGTCAAATACATCGCAGACGCGTGGTTAAGCCTGCAATATTTAGGGCTTAAAGTTAATTGAGCTTAAGTCTCCAAATAGCGACCGCGAATACGAAATCAGCAATTTAAGCTCTATTAAATTTTAAGCCGGCTTGAAGCGTTACGGAGAATACGGGCATTAATTCCTGAACCATGAAATACTGTCAATTTTGACAATCTGACAAGATGATAAAGTCAAATTTTTATAGACCAAGAGCTGAAATTAAAATTTTCATGTCCTAGTTTTCATTTTACGCGATGGTACATTGACACATAAAATAAGGACGCACCATTAAGCAACACCCTGTAAGATTTCATTATAGTGACAATAATATCTATATTAGTATCAAAAAATGTATTCATCTTTCATATTAAAAAATAGAAGCTAAGAATCAACACCTGACAATTAATAATCCGGCCTTAAGATAACCTCGAAGGCCATAGCATAACCAAACCAGTTAAAGTCATTTGGGGTAACTGAACGCGGTGAGTAAAAGTGTCAAATGTCTGCACGTCAGTGAGTTCAGTGGTGTGTAGCTGGAAATGCATTTTAAAATTTATTTTAATCGTTGAGTTTCAAGATTGATTTGATAAAGATAATTATCAAACTGAAAAGTATTGTCACAGCTTTTACCTCTATGTGGTTAGTTCATTCATTATTTAATTTAAAATACTCTCGTTTTATTTCATTCTTTTCATGAAAAAGTTACATAAAAACAGATCGCCGATTTGTTATTTTAATATTTTTCTACTAAAGAGAGAGAGAGAGAGAGAGAGAGAGATCAGTAAAACAATAAAGAAAATTTTGTCGAGTCTAAAATTTAATCAACATATTCTATTACCCAAATACCAATGCCCGTTTGTTCCAAATGACTCTATTGGTAGCAAGTGAACACTTTCCTTTTTTAAAACCACTAAACGCGCATTAACAAGAGCAAAAGGAGTTGTCCAAAAAACAAGACAAAGGCAACTGCATAAATTCATTCTTAAATCTTCTCTTGACCTTAGGTAAACTGATACCAGAAAAGCGGCCCTCAAGTTATTCATCGTGGTAGGTCTGAAGAATAAAGTCCCGACGCTATAATACAGGGTAGAACTTACTAATTTTAAGCCATATGTTTATAATAATATAATTTTAAAAACTGTTTAGCACAAAACTGAAAGAAATTCTGTGTTTAATTTAAAAAACAACTACTAATCTAGCAGTTTTTGATCACTTTGATTCACACTAGATGGCGATTAAGATGCTATTATAAAGTATTATCCTAGTATATTTAAAATTATTGACGTATTATTCCCATGACCCTATGAGAAAATTTCGCTTCCTAAATTCTTTTCAGCAGAGCAGAATGCTCTATACAAAATATCTGCAACAGCTTCCAACAGCACATATATTTGTACGGTCTGTCATGAAAATACTGTACGTAAGCTTCGGGCTGGTTCTTAATTAAAAGTAGAACCAATCCAATCCTGAAAGTAACACGACGGAAGATTATCAAATCACATTTAAATATTTTTTAAATCTCAGGTAGGATTGTCCTTGAATATTTTAACACATGCTTGAAGAAGACCAGACAAAAAGGCGTGTTAAGATGCTGAATTTGTGTAACTAACATAGCTGCATATACTTATTACCTACAGGAGATATAAAGGCGCTACCAATTACAATCATAATTATTGTTTACAATAGTATTAACTTGAAAGTATTAGATAGAATATAATGAGGGGGCTTTAAACCACCACCAAATTCTATACTATGTTTCTCATCACTTGATGAACACAAAGTTGCGAATTTAACTATAACTATATTTTTATACTTCCCGGTAAGGACTCTACTTCAACCATCATCGGTGTTTGTCGACGAAAGATGGTATTCCTACCGCATGATAGACATTTGATGATTGTTTGAAGTTAAAATAAGATTAATATTTCAGTATTCCTTTAATCGTCAAATATGGATTACAGTAACAGCGAATATTTTTATAGTTTAAGTGATATTTTTAAGAATCACTTAGGTAAGGTTAGGTTAGAGGGGCAGACCTTCGGTTTTCCAAACAGTCTTACGAAGTCCTATTAGGTCCGTTGTGATACCACACGTGTTCCGTAGAACCCACCTTTATCAGATCTCTGATACTTAGTGCGGCGTACACCGCAAAAGGATTTTAACATCTCATTCAAACCAGCCACTACTATTCAGAAATATGCTCAGTCGTCCAAGTTGTAAGTTGCTTATTTCCTCCAGACTATTGAAAAACGGTTCACCTAGGGAAGGGCGAGGCCAGGGTATTCACACAGAACATGTTGAATACTTTCTTCCTCATCCTCATCTCTGCAACTTCTGCAGAAGTCGTTAGTTAGTATGTGCATACGTGACAACCGCAGTAATATTTCTCACGTCTTTCCGAGTGTGCTTCAATAGGTCTGCGGTTATCTTTTTATCAAATATGGGCCACAGTTGCCTGGATGTATTTAGAATCACTTAACTATTGTTGTTAATTTCGACAAACGTTAAAACCCCTGTTTAAACCCTAAATATTGTTTCTGATTTACTAATTCGCATATTCGCGAATGCCATGGGGCGTGGTACATACTTGTGTAGTTTGCGGTTTCTCCCTTAATCCGATTTCTATGATTTGAAACCACAACGTTGCCTAGCTCGGCTAATTTCACCGCAACCGAAAATACCACCAAACTAACGACAATAAATTCGAACTAAGGTTAAACCGGATATTAAAAATAACTTGGATATAGAGTCCGAAAAGAAGAGTGCTAGCCAGATTACGACTCTTAGGTAAGTTTTTTTCATAATCTGACTATGAAAACATCTGTTTGACAGCATCGCTGCATATTATCATGTATAAATATTTACAATAAAACAATCCTTACATAATAGCAACCTTTTGACTGATCTCACTTATCTAAAACAAAGGGCAATGCATTTTAATATATCTCTTGAATTTAGACTTTTTTTAATAATTAAAAGAAACGCTTCGTATACACCCACTAATCCAAATACATAATTTCTTTTTAGAAAGTAAGAAGCAGTATATCCTTAAATAAAAGTAAAACTTTTCGTTAAGCTTAATGAAGTAAAAAAGTCCCTTGAGAGGTTGACCTACATCGGTGTTTTCATTCAACAACAAAAAAAAACATGGTATATCGATTGTGACTATTTATAAAAACCTAAACTCAACTATTTTTAAGGAGGTTATTGGATATAAGAGGAAGAATTAGTACAAAATACAAATTACGACAAAAATGATTTTATATGTAATGTAGTCTGTTACTAATAATAATAAGAATTTTAATAAAGTAAGTGAAAATGAATTAATAAGCAGCTGCATTTTTTAATATTATTTATTCATCATGAAATACATTTATACAACAATACAACAATCAATAGATCGTTTGTATATATTGAACTATAATTATTTATCATATTAACCGCTGGATACGATACGCCAAATTAGCAACTGCATAGTTGCGATGCGCAGAGTACTACGAATATTTTCTTCAAAAAGTAGTATGAAAAGCTTTAGGGCATGTCTATTTAGTCAGCACAGATTTACGAGAACAACTTTAATTTCAAATTTTATTTCTACACTTCCCTTGATGATGATGATGATGATGATGATGATAATGATGATGTCATAATATTACCTCATCGTCTTATCAGGGACTCTTAGTTTACTGTCGCTCCAGTCAGTGAAATGTACAGGTTATCTTCTGCTCAGTGCATATAATATTTGGTTGGTCTTATTTTAAAAGCTAAAGTCTACTACACATCATATATTTTGCCATCATGCTGTATTATATACTTTTATTTATGGTTTTTTAATAAACTATAATACGCCAGCTCGCGAGAGATGTAGGAGGTCAGAAATTCTAAAACAGAAAATCTAATACAACTATGTATGGACCAGGAGTAAATCAAGTGAAACAACAGATAGAGATTGAAAAACAGTATCCTTTGATATTCACATCCAAACTGATGTAACAGGTACGTCTGATAAGCAGAAATCGACTGAGGACCACCACAGCTATTTTGACAGGGCACATGGCTGTCAATAAGCACGAACATTAAATGCAACTATACAACGGTGATCTTCATTAATGAGCGCCATCATTAAAACAACTGTATAATCGTGATCGAAGCTGTGTCAAGCTTGAGGACAAGGTAGAGAAACGGCGTTGCATATAATTTACTAGTGCAAATCATTAGATCAGAAAGACAACAAATATTTAAGTAATTAAAACGAGAACTGGAGGATATCCGAACCCACTGTCCAGATTACCCACATAAACTAGTGCAAGAATCTAGGATCACCCAGCGAGTGTAAAAATAAACTAGGGTTTGCACCAAGCAATTGTCCAAACCTGGCCAGGACTATCCTAGAAAAAAAAAGAAGTATATTGCGCTACGAACTTTTCGAATGCACTACGTACGTTCTTCCGGCATTATAATTAACCAGTAGAAAGTACAAGTAATTAAGAACAATGTCCTTTATTCCGACTCACGCAAAAAAAACTTCAATCAAAATGAGGTTTAATACTCTCATGAGGCACCATTTTTATGCTCCTCACTCCATATTTAGCACGGTTGTAAATATTTCCTACGTGAATGAAATTGCAAAGAATTCTGAGGACGATCCGATGTCGCCGATTGTTGTGTTTTGTAGCCACAACCTACGCTAAATTTGTTTGGACCTTGTCGGATGTGTCACAGAGATTGTAAATTTACTTTGAAGAAAATTTATGGTTGTAATGGCATTCATTGACCTGAGTCGTACAAACATTTGGTTTTATTGTAACATCATCTCTATAAAGTCTTTAAGGTATTATATAATCCTAACCTCTTCGCATAACATCTAACTATGAGGCTTCAGTAATAGACCATTCTAAAGAAAAATTAAGTTAGAGCGAGTGTTAGTGGAATCAACGATGTACGACCTATTAGACCGGTCAAAGGTTTTACAACCCAGGGAGGATATGTATGCATCAGAGCAAAAAGCGAAGACTAACTAAAGAACTTGGGGACTGGTCAAAGGACTTATATTGGAAAGTGCACTTATTGTTTTTTCCACTACAACATTGCAATCTAAATAAAAGTCTCGATTTAATTCTTAACATTTATATTATTATTTGTTGCAAAATTGTGGCTAAGATATTAAATGTTAAGAAACAAGCCACATCCGCTTAAGTTTATTTTATTAATGCATTTTTATAGACATAGGTTTTATTTCACTAACTTTGGGTTTGTCTTTGAAGACCCGAGGCATTTTAAATATAACGCTAAGCAATAGATGTTTATGTAGAGAAACTAGAAAAAGATACCTTTAAATATACGTTTTATCTTTTATCTAGTTGTAGACATATAAGTGTATTATTCATGCTCGGTGAATACTGGCCAGCTCTTACCAAAATCAAAAAGATACCGCTCAGCAAAGTTTTAACTAAACTGCTGGACAATTGCTTTCGAGCAAGAAAAATTTCGCCTAAATTAAACAGTTAATATTTTCTGAACCAGATATGATATCAACCTACAGTTTTGAGTGGTTGATAGATTCATCCCTTGGGAAACAATTATCGATGTCAGAAAATTTTATATACAGGGTGTTAAAGAAGACGATGATTTTTGCTCAAATTTTAATGGCGTGTAACTTTCACAATAATATTTTTAAATTTTATTACTCTATGTCAATTAAATCACTGGTTCATAGCAAAGAAAGTAATTTGTCAAATTTTTGATATCTGCTATATTTTAAGAAATACCGATTTTTTTGGAAAACCTTGCTTTATTTACACTTATTAGTAGCTACATCTCACTGTGCGTTGTAATGTGCAAACTTTGCGAGTGATTATTATACCTTATAAAAAGCTTTATTATGTTCAGTATCTAACAATAGTTGTACCTAAACGTTAGGATGTACAGTGGCGTACTTATTTAAAAATATGTTTATGGTTTATGAGTATCTCACAATTTTTCACGATTGTTTTATATTGGAAAGTACTCGCCCCTAGATTAGGTGAATTTTTTCTTATTTTTCAGTTTTTCATATCGCACTATAGGTATATTATACAGTGTGTTTACAAAATTTTAATAAAGATAATTTTTTTAATTTAATTTTTGGAAAAAATGTATTTAATAATTTCTAACTTTCTAACATTATACTCATAAACCATAGACATATAAGTGTATATAAGTACACCACTGCACATCATAACATTTAGGTATAACTATTGTTACTGAACATAATCAAGCTTTTCATAAGGTATAATAATCACTCATAAAGTTTGCAAGACACAACGCACAGTGAGATCTAGCTACCAATAAGTTGAAATAAAGCAAGGTTTTCCAAAAAAATCGGTATTTCTTAAAATATCGCAGATATCAAATATTTATCAAATTACTTTCTTTGCTATGAACCAGTGATTTAATTGACGTAGAGTGATAAAATTTAACAATATTATTATGAAAGTTACACGCCATTAAAATTGGAGCAAAAATCATCGTTTTCTTTAACACCCTGTATATAAAGTTTTCTGACAGTTAAAGAAAATCCGACATTGACAATTGTTTCCCAAGGGATGAATCTATCAACCACTTTAAACCGTAGGGCGATATCGTATCTGGTTCAGAAAATATTAACTGTTAAATTTAGGCGAAATTTTTCTTGCTCGAAAGCAATTGTCCAGTAGTTTATTTTTAATCTGTAAACCAGCTTCGAGCAACCAGGTTCCTCCTTATTTCCTAGAAATGTATAACTAAGGTCAACTGTGGCCTAAGCGCTGAAGGGAATCTTAATTCACCCACCATAGTTTCTAGATTGGACTACTGAAGGAATTACGAGTATACACTTGTGACCTCATACCTTTAAGGACGTGAAGAAAAGTTTATTAAATAAGGCAATAATTTATATAACTTGAAAATCGTCACTTGAATAAAAAAGTACTTAAAATAAGTCCATTGAATCCTAAAATCATAAATTTCACTTCAAAATGACTCTTCTGGAAAATTAACGTCGGGCTTGTTAACGGTATAACGCAGTGGCGGCTCGTACAGTACGGCCACAGTGCCATGGCCCGACCTACCTGTACACCAAGTTATTTTTTTACTCACACTCATAATCATTGCCATGCATCTTTACGCTTCATTCTTTTTGTAACTGTGAATAATTTAAAATTCAAACGTTGCGTTCATTTAATATCTGATAACGAGTAACGGTGCAAAAACTCCCCAACGCCGCAAAAATTCCTTCGCGCTACCCAACGCCAGCGATTTCTATGTATGGCCATACTGTTCATCGAAGGTTGATCGCTTACTAAAGAGATAATGATATATCGCCCTCTCTTACTAACGCATAAGGAATTCAGAAATTTTGTGGCGGGCCAGATCCTCAGATCCGTCCGGGATTGGAGGATTTACACGTGCTTTATTTTGTCGTTGTTCCAATCGAATCAGGCCTTCGTCTTTGTTACCACTACTTGATACTAAATGGCAGCTGTTTTAAATACGGTTTCCCCTGTCGAGATATTAATTTTAAAATAGTTTTATTTTAAACAGTTTTTATTGTTTAACATAAATTATTCTTGTAGATTAGGTTTAGGTCAGTCCATCGGTGGATTATAATAATATTCCTGATTCCGGTTTATTAATTTTAAAATGAATAAAATAAAAGAGGAAAGACTTAGCGCTTTAGGTATGTAGCCTGCCGAAAAATTTTGTAAACAATACTGATGACTTCAAGAACAAAAGTGATTGAATCATTTTCAAATAACAAAAAGACGTACCTATAGAGTTTTCTTATAAGATAATTTGAGTGTTTTGTGAACATTTTTGTTACAACTATTGCAAATGCTCCACTTAATTAGTCGGTAAGTTTTTGGATTGTTTTTATATACAGAGTTGTACAAATTCGATGCACTAGCATTGCTATCTCGGTAACTAAAAGAGATAGAGAGTTTGGTAAATGGAGGCAAAGTTGCATATTTTATTGCTGAACAATTTGTTTTTTAGAAATTTAATCAAATATCGATGATTTCCAGAGATATCCGAAAAAATAAACAAAAAACTTGTTTTTGTTTTTTATGACAAAAGTACTTATTATTTTTAAATACCAAGGGCACTTTCTTAAGTATTTTACAAGATAATAATATTAAGAGGTCAAAAGCTACTCAAAAATTTTTAAAAAATTCAGGTCCGGATTTGAAAAAATTGAGTTTATATAGGTATCTAAAAAACGAACGTCGTATCTGAAAAATAAGATTATTTTCTTGAAGAGCATAAAAAATTGTCTTAAGTAAGTGCTCTTGGTTTGTCAAAAAAATCAATATTTTGTCGTAAAGACAATAAAAATACAAATTAATTTTTTCTTGTTCCGGAAGTCATCAGATTTTTTTTTAACAAATAATTCATCATTAAAATGTGCAACTTTGCCTCCATTTAAGCAATTTTATATCTCTTATAGTTACTGAGATAGCAATGTCAATGTATCGAATTTGTAACACCCTGTACTCTCATCAAAGATTTTTGACTTTATATTTTGGCCCCACCTGTATCGACTATCACGAGCTGCCACTGGTATAATGTAAAGCAAAAACCACAAACTCCCTAATAATTTTGTACCCACTAAACCTGTTATTAATTGGCTATGGAAGTACCTCCAATTAACTGAGAGGTAAAAAAATCTTCTTCTATTACTGCAAATGATTGTAAAAACGAATTAAAGTCAGTTTACTGACAAAACTTACTGCATTTGCATAATAATTTATAATATTTCAGTTACTATACAAAAACATTAATAAATCAAATCCAACAATAAACAATGAATTTTTCCAATTAGCCGTTTCCTCATAACCCTCAAACAGCACATTTAAATCCAAAAACAGGTATATGTAGACCATAAATCAAAGAAAGCTGATGCGTTCCTAACTCATTTATTTCTTTTTAAAAAGTCACCAACAACAAATAGCAAAGAGCGACAGATAGTACCGCTGCAGGTGGTCGAGAAGCAAAATAAAAAGTCAATGTTGGTCGGCAAAGCAGTTTATCATCTGCAATGTTGGAGACAGTAATTATTGTTGACGTTTTTCTATTAATAATAGAAAATAAGAAAAGTTTCGAATAAAGAAAAGAAACACTAATAAGATTAATTAAGAAACATTTTTTAAGAAGAAATTATTAGTATAAAACAAATAATCGAATGGATGGGATGGACATCAATTTTTTTCTCGTCATTTTGTTAGTTCAGTTATATAAGGCGGCCACAACATAAATATGCTTTTTCTTATCTACAAAATATTGGTAATAATCTAGAAATGTTCGGCAAAGTTAAATAACGAAGTCGAATCTAAAGTTAAAAAAGGTTATATGAAGTAAATTATAAATAAATATACTTTTTTTAATTTAAATATTTTTTTTACTTACATCCTTGGAAGTTTTGACTGATGCTTACCTGAAACAAATTATTGTCGATTAATAATTAAAATATTTTAAACTGGTTTGATTGAAATGGTGGATCATAATTATTATTTGATTGATACCATTGCTAAATTTTAAGGTAATTTTTCTTATCAGTAGTTATTTTAACCTTTATCTTATTATACTTTTCTTTGACCTGCTAACGGTTACCATTAACGGCTTAAAGAATATTACTCGTTTAAAAATAAACTGTACATATTAAAAATGTATAAGTCTATAATGTCTAAATCCGATCCGGCTATTTAGGTGAAACCATAATAAAATTAACCAGCATGTCACGTGACTGGATCACGATCTCGCTAGTTCTATCAAAATTATTAATACTATAGTCTGTTTCAGAAAGGTGTAGAGTAATAAAATGGGAAATTCCATCCAGTTTGGCTCAATTTCGGTGTCGGCCTTACGCATAGGTAAATTTTGTGCAATAAATTAATAATGATAACTAACCAAAGAAAAGAAAAAAGAAGATAATTTGATAAAGAAGGAACTATTAGCTATAGCAAATTCACACAAACATAGTTTTATGAAATATGCCGTGGAAGATAAAGCTGAAAAATATAGTGTAACTGTGCTGCGCACGTCGCCATATCATTACGAACTAAATCCTATGGAACTTATATGGGAGCAAGTCAAAGGATTTGTAGCAATACACAACACGACATTCAAAATGAAAAACGTTAAGCTACTGTTTGATCAAGCCAGTAAGGAAGTGACACCAGAGAACTGACAAAAAGCATCATTTCATTAAAGAAGAGGAGAAAATGTAGGAACTTGACTACCTGATCGATCGGAGCATCGACCCGTTCATTATAACGTCAAAAGAGTAGATGACAGTTCCTCAGATGACGCAGAATATTAGGATTTTTTATAATTTAATTTCTGTATAATGTACTTTTTGTATTTTATATATTTTTTATAATGTTTAATAAAAAAATAAGTCTACCTAATTCTATGTACATAATGCACGCCTTTGTCACACCATTTTCAGTGTTTGTGAATGAATAACAATAGCCCAAACCCATAAATTGACCCAAACCCGGGTGGTACTACCTGCACTTGATGAAAATAAAGAATTGTGCAATGAAATCAATGCTAAATTATCAAAGTGGCTTAAATATTCGTTGGGTCACTCTATAGTCCCTTTGCATACCTAAGGAGCTTTTATTACTCTACACCTTTCTCAAATCCTACTATAGCTGCTATGGAGCTATTTTTCAAGTTATGACTACAAAACCTTACGACACGCATGCATACGGTGGTGATAAAAATCCTACTTTATACACCTGAAAGTAGGTGACAATTTTAAACATGGCCAGTGCAGCACGCCGCGCGGGCACTAAAAATATGTAAGTAAAACGCAATAATTTTTTAAATTTGAATAATTTGGTCCGCAACCTACGCTCCTGAAAGGTGCGACAAATTGTTCGAGATTTGTATGCAGCAATTTTAAGATTAAGCGACCCAGTTTTAAATGCACAGATGTATATATGTTCGTTGTGTTGACTTCCTTTTTATTGTTGAACTACCGATCGTTGGTGTCATATTAATGTTTGAATATATTATTAGCCTATGCTGGTTAATAGGCGAGTAAAGGTATAATAGGAAATGCGTAAAATGTATTAGGAGGTCAAGGAGAGTTTCGATGTATGGCAAGAAAAATCGAAAAATCATGGTTAACTAATTTGAAATAGTTATTACTTTTTTTTATTACTAGTTTTCCATTGGTTCATGCTCAACACAGTTAGATTTTTGTGTCAATAGCTTATTCAAATTTAATGAGCAACAAGCTACAATTAAATATTTTTTTATTACATATTTTAAAGAGCTTTCTTAAAACGAAACACAATTATGTTTTATTTGGTTCTTTCATTTAAAAAAAAATTGAAAGTTAAAAAAAAATAAATGATCTTAGAGGGATTTTCAAATTATTATTATTCCCATAAATCTGTATGAAAAATAGACATAAACATTTTGATTATAATTTATTTTATGATCTACATGTTTATAATTAAAATAACAAAAAAATTTCACCCAATGCGGCAAATAACTACTTAGAACCGGTCGTACAATAAGAGCTTAAGCACGAGTTTTGTAAAGCTCTACTTAAAGTTGAACTTGGTTCAAAAAGGTATTTCTGTTATATAATCAATTCCTAACCACACGTCTGCACAGGTGGGATTAATAATAAAATTACAATGCTGGCAATGGTTACGCTGTCAAAAAAACATCAAACTTTATTTGCTGTCAAAGTTTGGGGTATTTACAATGTGCAGCTACTTTTTCTATGTTTTCTAACACAAAACCATATGTAAATTTTACTTCCAAAGAAGAATGTCTGCTATTAACTTTTGTTAATTAGTTTAAAGGAAAATAAAAAACAGATAATATTACTAATAAAGAAAATATAGAATGTTAGAAAAATACTCAGACTAAATTTAACTACGAAAATTTGTATATGATCAGATCCCGGACTGTAGTTTTTAGACCGTCTTCGAACGTTTTCTATAGTTCCTAGTACATCTATAAAATCTTCATACGATTCATCTGATAAATCCAGAAAGTGTTCAACCTCATCATTCGCATTCATAACTTTAAAATATTATTACTACAAATTTTAAAGTCAAAAATAATTTTTTTTCTTCCTCAAAGCAGTGATATACAATTATTCCTAAATATTTAAACTGGTTGTATACTACCAATAGAAAAGTCATCACTTCTTGGTGGTGCAATCTGATTCATAACACAGTGTTGATAAAATATGACCTTATGTTATTTTTATGCGTTTTCCCAATAAATTAGTACTGGCAACAAACATACTCTTTAACCTAACAAGCAATTAATTTGCTAAAGACAAAAGTGACTAGCAATCAATGTCGGAATCGGCCTAGCAATAAAATAAATAAATCTCCGTTACTACGTTTCCTCTTGAGGCTATTTTGTTTTGACTAACTTTTCTTGTCACGAAAATTAAGAAACTGGTATGGTATACTAGGCCAGTTTCCAGTTTTAGTGTGTGTAACAGGTAGTGATGTAAAAAACCGTTTTTTTTATCACCTGAAAAAAAACGTTAAAAAAACATGTTTTTCTACTACCGTGCGTAAAACACTAACTTTACACACTATGGAAGGTGTCTAAAATTTAACTTTTTTTAACTAGTGTGTAAAGTAATTTACTTTACGCACTAGTTAAAAAAAGAAAAAAATATGAAGGATTACATTGATATGGATACCTGCATTTTTACTTAAAATTGGTCTGGTTGGCCATGGACAAATGGCGATTTCTGTTTGACGTATCTGAATGTTGACAATTTGTAATTTATGCCAGGTGTTTTAATGATTTTAGGAATTAGTGAAGATTTTAATTCGGTAAGTTTTGAATTGTGATATCAAATGTGTTATATTGTTATGATTTCGTTTAATTTTATTTCAGATTTTTAAATCTCAACATTATGGACAGTGATTTATCGGATGTTGAGCACACTCCGCCGAATATTACAGATTCTGCACAGGAAGCTACTTTGAATTTACTTCCCAACAAATCTCGGTTAATTTACGAGCAAAAATATACATTGTTTATGAGTTGGTGCAAGAAAAATAAAGTGACAAGGTACTCAGAAAATGTTTTGCTAGCTTATTTTTCAGATGAATTAAAAAGCTACAAATCACCGACGATGTGGTCAATATTTTCCATGCTAAAGGCTACCTTAAAAATTAAAAATTCAGTAGATATTTCAACCTACCACAAGTTAATTGCTTTTCTTAAACAGAGAAGCAAAGGCTACAAATCAAAGAAATCAGGAATATTTGAGAAAAGTCATTTCATCAAGTTTATTTTGGAGGCTCCTGATTCGAAGTTTTTAATGATAAAGGTAACTTTACATCAATTTAATTCTATTGGTAAGGTAAAATATCATATCAAAATTATAGAAGTTTTACCTTAGTTCTTAATACTTTTAGATTTTCTATAAAATGTTTGTATTTAATTAATAGTTATTATAGATTTTATATCGACACGATTTATTATTTTAGGTTGCATTTATTATTGGCATTTCTGGGGCTTGTCGCAGAGAAGAACTCATGAAAATGACAATAAATGATGTTGAGAACAAGAAAACAGTCCTTATTATAAGAATTCCTGATTCAAAAAATGTTATGGAAAGAATTTTTACAGTTCTAAACCCAAATAATTTCATAAATTATTTATCGTACATAATAAAATATATGACATTAAAACCTCCTAATATTGAATCATCCAGATTATTTTTAAAATATGCCCAAAATAAATGTTCGAAACAACCTGTGGGCATAAACACATTTGGTAAGATGCCTTCTGTAATAGCTGAATATCTGAAATTGCCAAATCCAACATGTTATACTGGTCACTCTTTTCGAAGGTCATCTGCCACTATGTTGGCAAATTCTGGAGAAGACCTTATAACAGTAAAGAAGCATGGGGGATGGAAATCATCTGCCGTCGCAGAGGGTTACATTGACAGTACACTGAGCAAAAAAATTGACATATCGAATAAAATATTAACAAATGATGCTTCTTCTTCTAATTCCACTAGTACGTGTGACAATATTCCTGAAATCGAAATAAGTAATATTACATCAAATTTGCCTTCTGAAATTTCAACCAATATAAATAAGCTTACTGATACACCATTTACATCTAGTTCTAATGTGGCTTGTAACAGCAGATGTGTGGATTGTGAAGATTCACAATTAAATTCTAGACTTAAGAGCCAAGGATTAACTTTTAATAATTCTAATAGCTGTACATTTAATATTCATATAGTCCACAATTAAACTGAATATAAATCTGTATTTGTAAGTACATAATATGAAATTTTATTATTGTTACTGTTCCTATAACTTTTGTTCTTAATATTTTTTAGATAACTCTCTTCCTTTAAGATATAATCGACCATTTCAATACATAACAGCGACCCTGTATAACGTCCGGTAGTAGAAAAAATTGTATATGCAATTCGTGCGTAAAGTGCCTTTTTTTTACTCATGTGATTTGCGCACTCGCCTCCGGCTCGTGCGAAAAATTTCCCATTCGTAAAAAAAATGCTACTTTACACCCTTGTTGCATAAATAACTATTTTTTCATGAAAAAAGACCAATCCACGTTTTTTTTCATAAAGGCATCATTTAAAAATCCCATTTTTGATAACTTTGATAGAATGATAGGTTCTATTTTATGTTCCTGTTCAGTAAACCAAAGAGCATAGCGCATATAAAGAGTATTTACTGTTGTTACTGTATGTTATAGGTTACCCTTTTTTTTTTTACATTGTTTGCATAGTACAACTACAAGGGTTTTGTGTTATTTTTCTTTATAAGTTGATGGTTTATGTTCGTTTTTTTCTTTAAATATATGTTTATTGACAAATGTAAAAATAATTTTGTGTTGATTGCACTTTATTTTAAAAAACTCAACAAGATAATACAGATTTTTAATTATTGTGAAAAAAAAAACGCAATTTAGAAAAAGAACATACCACTATGTTTTTTTTTCAAAAAAAAAACGTCGAGTTTTGAAAAAAAACATCAACGTTTTTTTTTCATTTACATCACTAGTAACAGGGCTCTTTGTCAAAATAGTAGTTATTGAGAAACAAAATGGGAATAAAAATTACTGACCGATTTATTTATTTATCTACTTTCATTTAGTAATATGAATTTTACAGTTCTGTAAATCTTTTGTAAGGGCATCTATTATAGAACTAGTGCTGTAATAGATGCCTTTACAGCACTAGTAATGTAATGGAAAATACGGTTTTATTAAAATTTTGCTGTTAAATAAAACCACACTTTTTAGAAGAATGATTTATTATTAACAATTATATCTTGATTTTTCTTGACTGAAACCATAGTTCTCAACATTGAGTAGTGAGTCCATAGTGTAGATGGTTTCTGGGAGCGTTGCTTTACGGAAAAATAACCTAAAAGGATTTTCTCAGACACCGACTTTATTTTGTTAGCTTTGTAACAATCTTTAAACTTCTAATACTCCAACTCATACGGCGCCTTGGATTTTGTCGGAACTAAACTTGAGATCGCTTCGTTTACCGCTGCTTCTATATTAGAGGGTAAACTTCGATCAGAATCGCTCATTTTGAAAAACGCTTTTTATATTTTTGAATTTGTTTGACAAAGTTTCGACAGTGACCATGCGAAAAAACTTGATTAGTAAACTTAATAGCAGGTGCATTTTTATTTTTAAAAATGCCTTTTGCCAAATATTTTTATTCATAGATTAAAGTAGATAAAATTTAGTACAATATTCTTGTTGTAAATTCATATTACCACACTCGATGTTTTATTAAACTCGGCTGACGCCTCGTTTAACAACTTTAACATCTCATGTTGTAATATAAATTTTTACAACACTTATATCGTAAATACCTATTACTTGTTCCTAAACTGGTTATTTGTAAAATATTTAGAGAAAAGCAAAAAACAAAAGGATTGACTTGTTTCAATTTTATTAGAAAAACTTTTGCTTATCCTTTGCATGTAGACACAAGCAGACAATAAAAGCATTTTATTGTTTTAAAAAAGAAGCAACGTTTTCTCAACCACTGACAGCTGATCATAATCTATATTTGAAAAAATACATTTACAATATACATTGATAAAATCATCGTCGAAAAAGAAAACCATATTCATGCCATGCTTTTACGTCTGATAGGCGAATTAGTGAACGATATGTTTAGCTGATTGCCATCACCGATAGCTTCCTCAATTTGATTGATTACTAAACTTTTATTTTATTTTGGCATAAATTATGATATATACGAGGTGTGCGCGGAAGGCTCGCCCTTGTTACTTTCTTGTTTTTAAAGATAATGGAACTTAATTTGGAGAATTTGTTTACGACATAAATCTGCATTTTTTTGACGGGGACTCAACTTTATGGAGCTTTCGGCTTAACCAAAAGTGACATAAGCTTACGATTTAACTGGGACGCCTACTATATTTCTTCTTTTTTTGGCTCCATATGACATTTTAAATACAAGTATGTGTAACTAACACTTTCTGTCCAAAAAAAATTGAAAGTTATTTTCTTATCTAGAAGACTGAAGATACGTTCAAATTCTTAATTTAGGTTCTCAAGAAAAATACTTTGCTGTTTTCATTTTGTGCTCACTCTATCTGATTCTTCATACCCACTCGGTGACCCCAGTTCCTTGCACTGGTTTGTGTAGGTCCGCTGGGGAGAGGGTCAGGATGTCCTCTGGTTCCAGTTTTGGTGGCCCGAGGATTCGTTGCCTCTTCCGATCTAGTGACTCGCAATGGCAAACTATGTGCTGTACAGTTTCTCTGTCTTGTCTGTATAATATGCAGTCAAGGTCTCCATTGTACAGTTACATTCTGTGCAGATGGTTCTTGACAGCCATGTGTCCTGTCAGAATTTCTGTAATGGTTCTCAGCTAGTTCCTATTCATTTGAAGCAGCTGTTTCGTTAGTCTCGGATCTGGATCCCCAATGAAGCATTTAGTATGGTATAATCTCTGTTTGTTGTTCTAGTGGGTTTTGTGTTCACTCCTGATCCATCGCTTAATGGCATCTCGTACCGATGTGATTCAAAACTTTAAACCACTTTTCGGAATATTTATAGAATATTTATGATATTATTAGACTTTGTCTTGACCATTTTTCTTCAATTGGATTTATGCGATTTTAATGACGTATAACTAATAAGGGATTTTGATTTTATAAATTTTTACATCTGCAAAGAAGCTTAGAATAACACAACGCAAGATGGAAAGATCGATGCTCGGTGTGTCACTTCGCGACCACGTTAGAAATGAGGACCTACGGGCGAGAACAGGAGTCACGGATGTTATCTGCCAGGTGGCAAAGCTCAAGTGGAACTGGGCTGGACATGTGGCCCGCATGACAGATGGACGATGGACAAAAAGGCTGCTCGAGTGGAGACCAAGGGCTGACAAGAGAAAAAGGGGAAGACCTCCCACGCGATGGACGGACGATATTAAAAGGATAACTACAAATTGGATGCAGAGCGCTCAAAATAGAGGACTTTGGGCAGAAATGGGGGAGGCCTATATCCAGCAGTGGATGCAAAGGGCTGATTGATGATGATGATGATGATAATAATAAAGTAATTTACAGCACAATATGTTAAATAACTGTAGTCATTAAAAAAATAATCAAATATTTCACTAGTTTTTCCGTACATGCCAATTATTTTAGCATTCTAAAAAGTAAAAACAAAACCATGTCATAAAAGCGTTTAAACCACCTGTTTCGAAGAAATCATCTGACGTCTAAAGATCATATCTGCAAGAAAGAAGAATGCCACTTGTATTCCAAACTGGTTTGGTGAAGCTTGAAGCAATAAAAGGTTTTAATAAGTGCCACCCACATGGGTCTCGAACGGCTGTTAGGTTGGTTTGGTGCATTCATCAATCGACTATTGCATTGGACTGTCAATTTTCATTATTTAAGGAATGTCTTTGGATTTACAAAAAGTCCTATGACTATCTGTTTGTATCAAGAATAATAATCAAGTATAGTGTAGGTCTCTTTCAATCAAACAATTTTTTGCTTTTATTTATATCTAGGTACCTACAACAAATAGAAGAGAAGTTTATTTAGTCTTTTGTAAGTTTTGTAGTCGTTGTTAAAGTTAATAATAGATGGTTTTTACAAGACGCAAATTTTCAAATACCTCACAATAGGTCTTCGGCAGCCTTTGTAGCGATTTCTCGAAGAAGCTATAAAAAAAACTGAATAAAATTCAATTTTTTATGTTGGTTTCAAGTGGACCCACCTAAAGTATCGTTAAATGACTGAATCATCCCGATTTTATTCGCCCACATTTATTAAAATTCACTAATAACTTAAGTTACATTTTTACACAATATATTCATTGTGTTTTTTAAAATCATTAATTGACATCTGAAATTTCCATTTTAAAATAACTTTTTACTTCCTAATTTTGTTGTTTAATTTATAAAATTTACAGCCGCTGTAATATATAAATTATAAAAAAGGAAACTTCCTTTCTTCTTGCTAATTTCTTAATATTATGTAACAAGTTTGGCTTTATTTGGACATATTTTTGTTTTTAAATACAAACTGCTTGAAATGAAAAAATATTTTAGACTTTTAGTTCTTAACTGAACATTTTTTTCTTATTAATCTGATGAAGACTGCGTATAACGCAGAATTTAATACATAGATACCAACGTTGGTAACCAAAGAGGGTACCGGAGCGGGTATACATGGAGTAAGACCGGAGAAAAACGCAGTTTTCTCTTTGGGATAGGCTCCTACAGTATTTCAAGCAAAAATATACGCCATATTACAGTGTCAGCATGAAAACAATAGGAGGACTTACCTCAATAAGCGGATTCATATTATAATCTGACAGTCAAGCAGATAGATCTCTTATATGCAACAAGGTTACCTCAAGACTGGTAGGGGAATGTCAAGGGGAGTTGAAGGCCCTGGCAAAAGTAAACAAAGTAATACTGCAGTGGGTACCAGGACACAAAGGTATTACAGGAAATGAAAATGCCGATAAACTTGCAAGGAAAGGCTCAGAAAATACATGCATTGGTCCAGAACCGGCACCGGGAGTACCAAGGTGCACAGTACGTGTTGTAGGGAACAAAAAAGCCAATGCACTTGCAAGGAGCGCTCTGAAAATACATTCACAAATCCAGAACACTGTACCGAACATAGTTTGACATTGCAAGTCACTAGATCGGAAGAGACAACAAATACGCGGCCAACCAAAACTGGAACCAGAGGCCATCCTGACCCTCTTCCCATCTGACCTATACAAACTAGTTCAAGGAACTGGGATCACTTAGTGGCTGCAAAAATCAAACAGGGTGAGCAGAATGGGGTAAACCAGGCCCTAAGTACATCCGGCATATGGACGGGCCCTCGAAAAAAAAAAAGAAAACGTTGGGAAGGACATAATGTTAGATACATTATTGAACCCTCCTATTTTTCAAAGTAACTTAAAAAAGAAGGTCCCTGCAATACTCATCAACCCTCTTTTTTCTAAAGTGGCCTTTAAAAACAGGTTCCTGGCGTACTCGATTCTGTCCTTCACATTTCTACAATAAAAAAGAAGTCCCTGTCATACTCATCCATCCTCTCTTTCTTCCCTAAGTGGATAATGTATGCACTAATTTATCCTTTTTTACGAATAGAAATACTGCATTCTTTAATCCACTAAAGGTCCGAACATATTTTTTTTTTGAAGGTTGAAGACAATGATTTTTCTTAAATGATAGACAGAAGAGTTTTTGCTTGCATTGTCTTTATTTGATTTAAATCACAACTGGTATCATCGTGGCCTATGGTGGCTTGCTTATAATATATTTATTACACTGTTTATATGAAAATGCAGTTACTCAAAAATTATAGGAAATCCACATTTATAGAATTTTAAATTAGCTCGTTATAGGTAGTTACATTTAACTAACCACGCTTTTTAACCGTTTTTGGATAAAATGAGAAAAATAACTTCGCGTATTCGTGTCTAGCAAACCTAATTAAAGCAGAACCTCAAGACTAATGGTTAATTAACCACAGAAAATCGTTAAAGAAATAGGTATCATATTTTGATAACACCGTGGCAATCTACAAACCGAATGACCCACTTTTTAGGTCAATTCTGAGCCCGATATGGTCAAAAGACAAGATTTTCTTCTTGTACCGTCGTTTAACTTTAGCTTATTAGGAGTACATACAGATTTCCATTGTTGATAGTAAAAATTGTAAATTATCATGGTTATAAAGCTTTCCTCTTCTATAAAGGCATTTAAAAAATATTTAGCTAAGAACTAATAGTGATTGTCAGGGGCGTAGGTGATACTGGACGATGTTCATTATTATTTTCACCCTAATAACGCTTTTAACATTATTGATAAGATACCGGGTGGCATATTCGTATCGGACGTTGCTTATTGCACAGTGGAAATGCGCGAACCAAACTGATATCGGACGCGCGTTATTGCACAATACTGTGCAATATCAGTTGTTTAATATGGTCTAAAATTACTAAAAAAAAACTTTCTGGGTTATGTTGATTTTTCTTTGAACAGGGTTGAAACCAGTCTGCTAGGGGTGTTTTTGAAACAAGAATTATTTTAACCCTTTAAGTACTTAGTTAGTACCTACTTTTTTATACTTATAAATACACTTGTATGTAAAAAATCATAAACATTTGTTACTTATTGAACTATTTAAAAGAAATTTGCTTTCAAAATTTAATATACTTAGCGCGAGAATTCCGTCACGTCTGATGTCTGCTAGTTTCAGCCTCATCGAGTTTAAGCCTCATTAAATATGAAGTATTGTATATTTTTGAAAAGTTCTATAAAACGAAAATAAGACAAAAAAACAGTATATAGTGTGTCCCATCAAAAAAAAATCACAAGTTTGGATCATAACTTAAAGAGTAAAAATTTTAGAAAAAAGTTAACTACGCTATAACATAAAAAAATCTATATAATAACCCATTTTTACCTTATTGATAACAGTTAACCAATCCAGAAACAGGAGAACGTAAAAAATTACAAATAGGGATTTAATAGGAAATTAATAAGTTTATTATAGTTTCAAGGGTCAAGATAAAGAATACATTATTTAAAATGGCACGAAAAGTAGGGTTGTGGTATTTATTTTAAATTATTTACATTTATTTCCTCCTCAGACTTCAATTTTGTTTTTATAATATGATCGTCATTTGATCGATAATAATCATAATTATCTGGGTAAATATTACTCATATTTCGCAAAATATGGGACTAAATAACACCAAGAAAAACACAAAAATAAACTATTTTTAATTTTCAGTGAAACAAGGTGCGGCGATCGTGCATGTCTTATCGGACGACTGATATTGCACAAATCTGTGCAGTATCGGTCGTTCGATAATGTATGTATATCGGTTTGATTCGGTTGACTTCGATGTGCAATAAGCTACGTCCGATACGAATATGCTACCGGGTGCCCCCCCCCCCCCTTACAATTTTCTCCGTCATTTTAAAAGTCAAGATTTAAAAATTTGGGGAGTTAATAATCACTGGTCAACAAAATTTAAGATTTTTTTTGTCCCACGAGCTGAAGTGGGTGTACTTGGTAGTACTTTTTAAACATATTTCATATATGTTTTCAGAATTTTTCCATCACGCAGGGTTTTAAAGTGACAAAGCAATGAATTTTTGTGAACGTATATATTATAATATGGGTATAAGTTATGAAAAAATAAAGTACAAAGTGATATATTTACTTAGAAAATGTGGTCATATATGACTTTCGACTGTACTTTGCATCAGAAACATCTCTCTTCAGCGTCCAGCAATAGTCTGCCAACATAGCGGGGCTCCATTTGCCTTGGTATCTCTTCTCCATGTCCAGAATGTCCTGGTGAAATCGCTCGCCATGTTCGTCACTTACTGCTCCAAGGTTTTTCGGAAAAAAGTCCAAGTGTGAATGAAGAAAGTGTATTTTTAGACTCATGTTGCAACCCATGGCTTTATATGAGACCAATAAATTGTTAACATTCTCTACGTAATTTTCGGATTTACGATTTCCCAAGAAGCCGTTGCAAATGTCCTTGAAAGAAAACCATGCTGCTTTTTCGGACAAGGTCGTTAAGTTCTTCTTGACTTAGAAGATGCGGCGCACAAGAAGACGAATCTGGTGTAAATGTTGGATCCAGATCAATATTTTCGGCTGAAAAACTTTCGTTGTTTACTTCGTCATCGGCAGTTTCATCGTCGCTCGGTGTCATATTTTGTGGGGGGTCAGGCACAGGTAATTCCGGACTGTACGGCACTGGTCTCAGTGCAGATGGAATATGAGAATATTTAACAGTATGTTTGGATTTAGAAGTTATACCACTGATATTTGTAAGACAAAAATAGCAATCGGTAATATGGTCTGATGGTTCCCTCCAAATCATGGGAATAGCAAAAGGCATATGTCGTTTACCTTTTGCCCACGCTGTAAGAAGTCTGACACACGTAACACAGCAAATATGGGGAGCCCAGCTTTTGTCTTGATCGCCGACTTTACACTTGAAATACTGTTCATAGCATTTATTAACGAGAGGCGTGAAAGACCGTTTTTGAGATTTAAATGTCAATTCACCGCAGATGTAGCAAAAAGAGTTCGGGTGGTTTACACAATTTCTTGGCATTTTTACAGGTGAGTTACACTACAATAGCTTAAAATGCACCACAGCACATTCTTCAAAACGTTAAAAAGTCTGCGTAAATGTTCATTCACCGAGCTCTAGCCGATAACTAAAACAACAATAAATGTTATGTAGGACTCGGAACTGCTTGCAGGTCTCAACAAGCCAAGACATGTTCCGCGTGACACACAGAGCACACTTTGTTATTTCCTAGTCACAACAAGTTATTGTTACAATACACAAATAATAAAATAGCAATGCCTGACACAAGTTTTTTGTTAGATGACTCTTATAGTACAGACCTATGCGTGCATTTTATAGGTAAATAATCACATATACTGGAACATAAAAACTAAGGGTGATGGAGAAATTCTGAAAACATGATTGATTTCAGCATGCAAAATTATATTGAAATCAGACATTTTTGCGCTTGGGACAAAAATCTTGTTAACCAGTGTAAGTATGTAAATTACCATTTTTCGGTCAACTTAAACCTTCAAATCCACTTCCGATTTAACAGGAAGCTAAGTTAACTCTTACATTTTTAATGGAACCCCCCATTTTTAATGCTTTAACTCTATAAAAAATTATCTTTTCGAATTAGGGTTTTTCCTCTTCGTTCGCTGCCAGGGCCATTCCCGAGGGGACCTACAGCTTAACGTGGGTTCCGAACCACGATCCTCGGTCATACGACACCCCCCAAGGGCTATTACCCCTTGGTTTCTTGCCTGCATGACCTACCGATTGGGGAAAGTGTATGTTCTTTCGGACCCCAAGAGATGTCCGATCTCATCCGGCCTGGTTACCGGCGTGAATGAGGTGGGTTGGGATATGATACCTTTTACACTCTTCCCTGCATTCTTAAATCCACTAAATTTTGGACATACTTTTTTTATTGTACGTATGCCCACTCCGAGAATCGAACCCGGGTCGCCACGGTCGAATGCCAGTAATTAACCTCTGAGCCACTGCCGTGGTAAAAAAAATTATCTTCTCAATGACATATCACATTTTATCATTTGTTTTAATAGTGGCGCCTAGATCAATTTTCCTTTGTTTTCTGAAATGTCCATAACTTTAATAAAACAAGGTAAGTGGTAAGGAGTAGGCCATGGAAACGTTGAAATGGTTCATTTCAACGTTTTCATACTTCCTATCCTACTCTTTACTACTTACCTTGTTTTACCAAAACTATGGACATTTTAAAAACAAAGGAAAATTGATCTAGGCGGCCATTTTTAAAACAAATGATAAAGTGTGATATGTCGTTGAAAAGAGAATTTTTCATAGAACTCAAGCATTAATTTAAAAGGGGGGTTTCTATTTAAAATTAAAAAGTTGACTTCACTTCCGGGTAAACCGGAAGTGGATTTGAAGATTTGAATTGGCCGAAATATATGAATTTACACACATTATTAACTCCTTAAATTTTTAAAACTACGTAGAAAATTGGAGAGGTAGCACTTTCCTGTGCCACCCGGTATACTTACTATAATATAAGTTTCTTACTATCATGGTTACTAATTGTTTGTTTATAACAGTAATATTTCTACTGCTCTCAGCACAAGGTTTTTAAAACTATTGTAGATAAGAAACTTCTTGTATACTATTTATTCTTTTCATTATCAGTGCGATTGTAATTAATATTTTTAAAAGCCATGAATATTCTTTGTGTGGTGTTGCATGCTTCTTTTGTTTACGTCATAATTTATCAATGCGGTATAATATAACGGATTTCTCAGTAGCCCGGGTAGCTCAGTCGGTAGAGCATTGGACTTTTAATCCAAGGGTCCAGGGTTCAAGTCCCTGCGCGGGCGTATTTTTTTTTACCAGTGGAAAATATAACACATTGGTTGGGAATAGCTCTTTTTTAATCGCGTCTATTTCTTAACACTATTGCAGGCACACAGCGCATACCAGGCGGATAACTTGATGGCGAGATATTTAAAATATAGGTAGAAATGGGTTTAATTTTTTTTGGTGGGGTTTTAAGTCACGGTGTGGGTCATACTTGAGGTTCTAGTATCAATTAAGTTTTTTTGTACAAGAATATTTTTGGCGTTCGCAGTTTGCCAGTTTGTTAATTTATGAGCTATAATTATAAAATAGAGGGGCCGGCTATTACTCATTAATCAGTAAGTTTTGTCGTTGAGGCTGTAAAGCACCTGTAAAGTAATAGTATATTACATAACAAGTGATGAAAGTGATACTGTTCAAACGAGGAGATATTTAGCACGAGGCGTCAGCCGAGTGCGGAAATTCTCCGAGTTTTAGAATAAACACTTTTACACGAGTAATGTACACTATTTTTCCTACGACCACAAAGAATTATTAAAAAAAACCTTTGATTTGTGAAAAAAATATTTCAACTCTAGAGTTGAAAAAAATATTTCAACTCTAGAGTGGAAATACAAGGCACACTATTAATTTAAACATATGATGCCAATTTGACGGACCACCCCTATTTATTAAAAAGAAGAAATTTTAGAAAGTAGTTTAGTGTTTAACTTATTTATCATGTATTTTTCGAGTGATTTCGAATGAGAGTGTGAAAATACGCCATCTGAAATTATAAAAAATATTAATAATATACTGAAAAATCTCGGAAAAATCTATTACCATTCAAAACAAGCCCCGCTGAAGAAAATGTCATATATTAAACATAAAATTTTTATGCGTTGCCATAGCGTAGAGACTAGAGCTATGGCCTACAGATCGAAAGGTCACAGGTTCAAATCCCATCAGGAGTATTTGACTTTTTTTTATAAAAACATTAAATAATTTATAGAATTAGGTATTTTGAATTGAAATCTTCCTTGTTGGATGAATTTTTAAAATTTAATCAAGGAAAGATACATTAAATATAAATTTAAAAAAATTCATCCAACAAGGAAGATTTTAAGTCAAAATACATAATTCTATAAATTGTTTAATGTTTTTTTTTTTAAAAAAGTTAAATACTCCTGATGGGATTTGAACCTGTGACCTTTCGATCTGTAGGCCATAGCTCTAGTCTCTACGCTATGGCAACACATAAAAATTTTATGTTTACTATATGACATTTTCTTCGGCGGGGCTTGTTTTAACTGGTAATAGATTTTCTAGTATTTTCACACTCTAATTCGAAATTAATCGACAAATACATGATAAATAAGTTAGACAATAAACTGCTTTCTAAAATTTATTCTTTTTAATAAATAGGTGTGGTCTGTCAAATTGGCACCATAATGTTTAAATTAAATAGTGTGCCTTGTATTTCCACTCTAGAGTTAAAATATTTTCTTTCAACACGCGTGTGATATTCGGCGCTTTCGAGCCAAGTTAACCGTGTTTTTTTTCTCATTTTCATAGGTGGTCGTAGGAAAAAACCTTACCGCCACTTTTTTAAATTGTAGAACAATTTATTTGTGCACAGACTGTGAGATGAATTAATTATATGTAGTACAAAAATATATTTACTTCATTGAAGAAAACAATATAGAGGTTATTATGCTGGTCCATATTTCTACATTATTTTCTTCAAAGGACGAAATATATTTTGTACTACATACAATCCATCTCACAGTCTGTGCATACATAAATTGTCTTACAGTTAAAAAATTAGGTTTTTACTTTACAGGTGCTTTACGGCCTCAGCTAGCTCTGCCATGAAATGTCCAATTTTAGCAAGCTCCGCCATGCAATGCCCAATTTTAGCAAGCTCCGCCGTAAAATGCTAAATTTTAGCTAGCTCCGCCGTGAAATCACCAATTTCAGCTAGCTCCGCCACAACAATATTTTTGCATTGAATAAGGACTAGAACCTAAACTATGACTCACACCGTGACGTAATAAAACATTAAAAAATAATTTAACCCATTTCTACGTATATTTTAAATATCCCGGTTATGCGCCTGACATGCGCAGTATGTCTGCAATAGTGTTGGGAAATAGACGCGAGTCTTTTTTTTTTCATAACACTATACAGATGTAGTAGACGCCGCCAATAATAATATTATAGATTGTAATTTACATTGTATTTCCATGGTTATGAATAGAAATTTGACTCACAAGATGAAGTCACAACCTCTGAGTATCATATTATTTTAAGTTCTTTGTACCACGATGTTTATCTGTTTAGCATTTAATTATTGAATAATAATTAAAAATACCAATTTATCGTACATTATACATAGGTACTGACCTAGCACAACTGTAAAAATATTGAGAGTATACGAAACTTATTAATAACAAGATGAATGGTAACAATAATCTCAAAAAATGCATTCAAATTATTATAAGGTGCCGATTAAATTAATAAAGTATACATTTTCTTTTATTTCCACAACTCTACTTATTTTTTTTTCGTTATTTCATGGTCGTTTATGATTTTAATGATGTTGCATTGACATCTGTGAAGAAGTTGTTTTAACATGCATGTCACTGGCTTATGGTCAGATATCACCAAGTTGTCTGTAGTATTTTGCGGATAAGTATCTGCAATGTATGGTATGAGGAAAATAAATCTTTTTGGAGCGAATAAGCCACAATTTTTCTTAATTGGAAAGATTCAACAAATATATATGATAGATATAACTGTAGCTGGGTTTCTAGCCATACTTGGTATACTAGAGAACTCTACATATAAGAGCCTATAGATAAGGAAAAACCAACCATTCAATCTATATGGCTTTACTTATTTTTCCACTAATAACTTTAAAATCACTCATTATTGACCGATTATTTACTTTAGAATGGAACACCCTATATATTATATAGTTTTCTAATTTCCTATACAATTCCACGTATATTTTGTATAAAATGTCATATGTCGAAATTCAATTGTTTTCGAGATATTGACGTTTAAAATATGACGTTTTCAGACTTTGAGAGAATGTAGCATTGGAACGGCGCATTTTAGAGAAAAATGGTTTTCACCTCCCCATCTTAGTTTTTCATTCTCTATCCAAGGAAACCAACCTCCGATTTACCATGTTAAACCAAAAAAACGGTTTTAACGATTTAACATAGTAAATCGGAGGTTGGTTTCATTGGATAGAGAATGAAAAACTAAGATAGGGAGGTTACAGCCTGTCAAAGTCAAAAAATGCCATATTTTAAACGTCAATATCTCAAAAACAATTGAATTTAGACATATGACATTTTATACAAAATATACGTGGAATTGTATAGGGAATTAAAAAACTATATAATATATAGGGTGTTCCATTTAAAAAAATGCAAGTTTAGTCCGCCACCCTTTTTTGAGCCACCCTGTATAATGTAAAATATTTTTAAAATATGCCGCTTTTAAGTCCATACCTCATGCTGCTTTAGTAATTTTGATAAGTTCCTCGATAATGATTTAAATTTCCGTCCCCGCTTCGTTGGCGGACCCGGTATATGAAAACGTCATGTTTAGACAACCAGGTATTCCAGCTTTCTTTGTTTGGCACTAGTCCTTAAATACTGAGTAGGTTTTTAAATACAAAACCTTAGATTTTTGGGGTAGCAACTCATCATTAATTTATTGTGCTTCCGCCCTCATTTCTGGAGAAGTGCACGTATCAGTAATAGTTTCTTCGCTCATTTTATCAAAAAGACTTCAATTTTTTTATGAATCGACTGACAACTAAGAATGCCATCTGACAAGATAAAAAAAATGCTGCAAATTTCAAAGCAAAGGTAACTTGACTGAAAAACAGAAGCAACCCTAAGAAGATGTGTTAACTTTAATTAATAATTTATTGTTGTACATGTGTTAGTAGTGGAAAAAATAATATATTTACCACGGTTTAGACAACTATTATTACCCTCACGTCTTAAATCCCCCGTCGCTGCGCTCCTCGGGATTTAAAATAGACGGTCGGTCAATAATAGTATCTGTCTAAACTAAATACTATTATATTCCATTTTTAAAATCATTGATTCAATACAAAAAAAAATAATCTATCAAATTATATTAAAATTAGTTATCTAAAAACTGTTCTAGTCTAGTTCTAATAATATAAAAGTACAGTGCCAAAAACGGGCAATAAAAATATCTTTATTAAAAATATCAGATCTTTTTTGTGCATGTCCTCTCCACTAGAACAGTAAAAGAAGATGACCTTTTATTCCATTGTTTTTATGTAACAGAGTAATGAGCCATTCTATACAACCTCAGAATAGATCTTTATACATACGTTACTTCTCGGAAATAGCATTGGTGTCATACTAATTTGTTATACAGCATGAAATTAAAATAGTGTCTTTGAAGTTACTTTTTTATTTAGAATCTCAAATGTGTGCCACTAATCAAGTTGAGTCAGTGTGTTTTGAGGCAATGTCACCAATTATATTTCACAATCTCCTCCTCCAGATTACATATATAAACACATGTAGTTTCCATCTCTCCGTGGGAACAGTCACAAGTTCAAAGCCTAAAAATAAATCTTTGGGGCCGACCCTGTCGCCTCTATTAGGCACTCGTAATAGGCCCTTGATATGTTCTTCAGTTTATTTTTTCGTGTGGCACGTACCGCAGGTTCAAAGTTACAGTTGCGCCCTAAGTTTTGTGTGCTAGAAATATGGGAAATTTAAAAAATTGTTCAAGTTCGAGTAAGTACACATTAGAGATATCACTCAATGAAGAATTATTGTAAGAAGGAATATAGGGCTTTCTGTTTCTAACCCCACAGATACGACCTCGTCACCAATCAGATAAGTTTTCTATTTTCCGGATTACAAAACACGTAATTAATGCCAGCCACATATGTCACATGACCTGTTAACAAATACAGAATAAATACATTGATTTTTTCATTCATATACATATGTAACTGGAAAACCACTAATTGTATATTTGTACACATGCACAAACTACACAGGCCAACACTAGAGCAATACCAATACCTAATCACCGTCTAAATATATATTTAGTACAGGTTTACTGCCCAATATAAGCTTTCCCCCTAAAAAATGTACTTACAGTTCGCATGAAATGTAACTATTTCTGCTCTAACATAATTTAAATATTCGTATCTTGGCCACTCGGCTCGAAACAGAAAACCAAACTACTTACAATAATTGATAACGGAATTTTATCATACGATATTATTTACCTCCATTTCTATACTTTCAATACACCAACCTTCTTTTTATGCCATCCTGTATAATGTCATGCCACAAGACTAGCTAAACTTATAGTTTTAAAACACACGCTTGTCGTTTAATGGTGTTAACATAAACACCCCTTCAATATAAATCAGAAGTATCGGCTTACGCTGTGGCCCTTTGCCTCGACAAACAGGACCGGACTTTCAGATATTTGATAACTTTTAATATTGCATTTAATTTAAATGTTTTAGTCAAAAAATTTGTCCCCAATAATATATAGAATGTATGGGTACATTATACCTAACAACACCTAAGGTTACAAAGTTCCTTTGTTTCTTTAAGGTTTAGATAGCTCCTCTAGTAGTAGCTCTTATGATAGCTCAGATGAGAATCCTTATAATGAACCTTAAATTAATACCACATGTTATTAATTTGACTTGACCACTTTGATTTCGATTTGATTTGACCACTTCAGGTCGAACCACGAATATCTCTAACCAACCCCTAGGGTGCCACATGGACCCCACTACAGCTTTTAGATGTTTTTTCCTTCCTAAAAGCTGGCCATTTACATTGTTATGTTTTATTAAACAATGAGGCCATAAGTCTGTACACATGTACAAATGGCTAATAATGGAAAGGCGACCAAACTATTACCACAACCTTCACGTTCCAATCCTATGCCAACCCCCGGGGTGCCACATGGACCCCACTACAGCTTTTAGATGTTTTTTCTTCCTAAAAGCTGGGCATTTCCATTGTTATGTTTTATCAAACAATGAGGCTGTAAGTCTGTACACATGTACAGATGGCTTTAATGGGGGGGGGCGATCATATGATTGCCACAAATTTCACAGTTTGTAACGTCTCCTTTTCCGCTCCTATTGTATGCCAACCCCCGGGGTGCCACATGGACCCTACTGCAGCTTTTAGATGTTTTTTCTTCCTAAAAGCTAGGCATATCCATTGTTGTTTTATCAAACAATGAGGCCGTAAGTCTGTACACATGTACAGATGGCAAAAGGGGGGAGGGGCCACATGATTGCCTTACAGTTGTAACGTCACCTTTCACGCTCCATTTTTATGCCAATTTCCGGGTGCCACATGGCCCCCACTACAGCTTTTAAATGTTTTTCCTTCCTAAAAGCTGGGCATCTCCATTGTTATGTTTCATCAAACAATGAATGTGGGCAAAATACAAACCTTGAATTTCTGAGCTGTTTTACTGATCATTACCTAACTATTTCTACCCCTAAATATTAGTCAGTGCGGTCACCAATTATACCAATTTAAAACGGAAATTCTTTTTTATCTCAGCTGTTTTTTAAAAATCAAAAATAAATAAAAAAGAGGGCTCAAACAGATTTATTTTAAACTTAAGAAATCTAAATAAACGGTTGTCCCCACCGCACTTCAAAATAGGAGATTATCGAACACGTTTTAAAACTGATTTACAAAAATTATTTTTTGTTCACCACTTTTGACCTAAAAGACGCTTATTATTTATTTTCAATTCATTAAGTCGTCGTAAAACCCCAGGTCTATGTTTAATAACAAAAAGTATATCAATTCAACTCTTTAGCCCTTGACGTGTCTATAACACCCCCGTTGTGCATAAAGCTATTAAAGGAATATTCAAGGAAAAGGGGCATGACTAAGTTAACCTTTTTAGATGACTCTTATGCATAGAGCGAACATGAGAGAGACGGATATATGACGTATAGTCATTACAATAGCACAATTATCACAGTTAGGACTTATTATTAATAAACAAAAAATGTTTTGAAATCATGCACCTATTAAGGGTTCAATTTTGACTCGGAAGTTATGACAATTTCACTACCTGTAGATATAGACAAAAGAATCTTAATTTTACAAATATGGGTAAAATTATCAGGTAAGAACTTTTGCAAAATAAGGAAATTTGCAGCTTATTTTACATAGGTAAACTAACAGCAAGTTTTCCAGGTGTAGAATACGGCTGATTTCATACAAACATTTTTGAAATAATAAAAACTAAAGGACTAAACATTAATAAGGGCAATTTTTAGGCAATAATGCACCTACACAATACTTACCAAATTATTTCCAGTATTGGATAAATAATAATATTCTTACGAGCAAAATAATATAAAAAATGGTTATCTCGAATTAGCCAGGGCATCGGATGCATCTTTGGAAGGCTATTGCAATAGAGAAAATATTCATGGGTTCTGGAATTCAATCGAAAAGAAAAACAACATACCTATACTAAAAGTTATTAGCATGTTTTTTAATGTCTCAAAATCATCCTGCAAAATGCCGGAAACTGTAATATCTTACTCAGGGGAGCAAAATATAATAATCTTAATAATATTTCAAAAAAATTTGGAGAATGGTTTGAGGGAAAAATATAATTATTTTTTCTGTCCCACATATCAACACTAACGAAAATATTGAAGCAAACTGAATCTAGGTCCTTATCCATCGAAACGGAGTACGAACTTTGTCACGAATACTATGATTTCATAGTTCGTAACTTCGGCCAACTAAATAGTGACCTTTTGCCAGTAAATGATATCTATTGTGGCTTAAGGACTCTGATTCACGCGAAATTGATATTTTCACAATAAGCTGGTTACTAAAATTATTCTATGCTTCTCCCCCCCCCCCCCCCCTTTTTAACAAAGGTGATTAACAAAGTTCTCGAAGACAAAGCTAAGGGCATCCTAGCTGTTACAAATTGGACCTCTCAGCTTACCGTTTATTCATAAAAAATTCCTATTAATGAACGCAAATATTACCCCATACCCCAACCTTAGTTTTTTCCCCCCTTTCGGATACTATGCCATAACATCTATCGGGGAAAAAGTTTTTTTTTGGTAGTAGAGAATCTATCCAGCAATCTTTTTTTTTTTATATACAGAAAATTCCCCACTGAAGGATTATACGCTATTACAGGTTCCGTAACGGACAGTACTCTTAGACAATAGTCTGGATATCTACAGAAATAGGGGCAGTTTTGTATTCATAACAAACACAACCCCGGTATATAACATGACTCATTTAATTACGATTTTTAAATACCATGTTTCGAACAGGTGCTGCGTATAGCTCCGTTAATTTCTGCAAAGCTGGCGTAGGTATGATCCTATACATAGGGGAAGGGGATATGAAATACATAAACATGCACATAAAAGGTCTCTTCAATCAGAGACCCAGTAAGCCAAGGTATGACAATATCTGGAACTCACATCCAGTTCCCATATATCTGGGAAAACTATACCCTTAGAACCTCTAAGTTTATTCCAAATGTCTAAAATACTCATATCTTTCTTAGCACTGACGTCAGGACATAGGATACAAATCTTTTCAAAGATAAATCTAAAAGACAAATACATATAATATATAGGTAGATGCC
This sequence comes from Polydrusus cervinus, assembly GCA_935413205.1. Classification (NCBI taxonomy): domain Eukaryota; kingdom Metazoa; phylum Arthropoda; class Insecta; order Coleoptera; family Curculionidae; genus Polydrusus; species Polydrusus cervinus. The sequence continues at coordinate 28,711,805 of OW284516.1, forward strand.
GACAGGATAAAGAATATAATTTCTAAAAGAATTAAAACATCGAAAATAAATAAAGCTCAATCAGATTTTGTCTTCTCCTTCTTCATAAGTAAACTAGAATTGCATATAGCAAACACTATTAAATTGTACCTGGAAAATCTAGAGAATATCGTCCACAGGAGACAAAACTCATTATATATGGACTAGGTACTTCTTCAATTTTAAAACTCATTATAATATACAAATAGTCACATACCGCAGCAATAATGCAAACACTAAGCAGATGGCTAAAATACGTGTTAAAAGAAAACGGTATAGACACAAATAATGTCTTTAAGGGATAAAGTTTCAGAGCACGCGTCAACATCGACAGTGCACCAACATAGAAGTATGTTGAAGAAAAATAGCGGAATGATGAAATAAATCACACACATTTAACAGATTTTATAATACACCTGATTCCACTAGTACAAATAGTATTGTTAGGGGAGCTTTTCAAGGCTAAGTAAATATGATAGGAATATGGTTAGTTATACCTATTGATTTAATATGCTGATAAATTGATAATACAAAGAGAGTTCAGTTACTAGTTAAGTTAACTTTCATCACACACATTACATATGTAATTTACCATAGTTTAATTCAATGCTATTATGAAGCTTACAGTTTTATTCCAAAAACGATAAACAGAAATTATCTACAATACTAAATAGTCGCTCTCTTTAAACATCTACATGTGTTTATATATGTAATCTGGAGGAGGAGATTGTGAAATATAATTAATAAATTAATCGACTTACCTGAAGGAAGATTAATTTGAATTATATGAACAATCTCCTCCGAACAGATTACATACCCACCACCCCCCAAATGATCCCCAACTAAGCGACATATTTAGAACTTACTAAAAAATGAACTGAAGAACATATCAAGGGCCTATTACGAGTGCCTAATAGAGGCGACAGGGTCGGCCCCAAAGATTTATTTTTAGGCTTTGAACTTGTGACTGTTCCCACGGAGAGATGGAAACTACATGTGTTTATATATGTAATCTGTTCGGAGGAGATTGTTCATATAATTCAAATTAATCTTCCTTCAGGTAAGTCGATTAATTTATTAATTATAAATAGTTAATTAATGGTTTATACTCTTAGTTATTTTGCAATATAAAAGCACGTTGAATAGTTTACAGTTTATTTTCAGTAAGTAACCATAATTTCATAAGTGAAATTTGCAACTACATTAGATAAATATTGTTTTGTAAAATCTAAATTTGTAATAATCATCAATCTCTTGGTTCATGGCAATAAAATTAAATTTAGTAAGAAACTTAGCGGTAAGCGGACAGAGTAGTGCGTCTATCTTTTGCATTAAAGTATACAGGGACGCCAAAGGTAGTGGGTTTCCTGAGGTATTGATAGACAATAATGAGCCGATTTGTCCTTATCGGGACTCATCAGAAAGCCATAACCTATAAGCAATTCCCATTACAGCGAAAATGATTACAGGTTCTTTGTTCAAATGAAAATACATTTAAATACTGCCACATTTTTGGATTACTATCATTTTAAAATACAGTAGCTTACAATTAAATGTCTGTGTGTCGTAATTATATGTAAAAACGAATCATCGTATATTTATTACTAATATTTAGTAACTGTATGCATTTTTAAAAACAAGTAAACAAAACATGGGTATATGTTAAAAGAACATTACATTTTTTATGCTACGTACAGGCGGTTCGCGGTCTTAAAAAATGGCGAAGAGCTAGGTATAGTGCGGGTACATAAACAAACATTGACTAAACACCCGTGTAACAAAACGTCTCTCTTATCCTTCTCTGTCCAATGGCTGAATGGAATTTCCAACAAATTACAAACTATGTCATTAATTGGGTTCATTTTTAAAACACACAACTAAGTAGGTACGTACACCACTTAATTAACAGAAAAATAAAAACAAAACTTTTTATTATATTTCGTATCCTCGTCCAAATAGATATTACACCGGCACATCTCTAAAACCTGAGTCATAGTTTTTTGTTATCTCACCCATACCCGGCCCGGCCTAGTCATAACATTATTGTGCTTTATCGAGTCAACAGTTGAATTTTAGTGAAAATTTCGTTAAAAATGCCGAGAGGAAATAAAAGAAAACGTTATTATAGTAGTGGTAGTAGTAGTGAGGAAAGTGAAGTGGTAGAAAAGAGGAGAAAACGTTTGCTGCGGAAATTGGATCGTTTGGAGGTACAACGGCAAGAAAAGGCACGTTTACGGGAAAGTTCTAGCAGTGAAGAAAAAAGTGAGTAAAAAAGCATGAAGTTAGTGCTTTTGCTGGGCTAAAATTGTTTAAGCCGATACTAAGGGAAAGAGACATAACTGTTAAGTCTCTGGAATTATATACGAGCTATAAATGTTAAAGCTATTTATCCGCCTTCCTTTTGAACATAGTAAGATTTTATTTATTAAATTTTTATTTTGTTCTTTCTTTTAAGGTGGTTCTTCTCGTGCTACCTAGCGGATGTTTTTTTGTGTAGGCAAGACTACTCCGAGAAGTATAAAGATACAAAAAATCAATTACGGACTGGGAAAGAGCTGATATCTTTTATCAAGATTTATATTACGCAAATTTTAAAAACATCAAGCTATAATCGAGAACAGCCAGTTTTAGAATTAAAAACATTTGATGAGATCCCAAACCTATGTGTCATAAGTACATTAAAGACCTACATAGAAAGAACTAAGTTGTTAAGTGAGGATGAAAGTTTTCTTATTCTTACCCATAAAAGACCTCATAAGAATGCAAGCTCCCAGTCTACAAGTCGCTGGGTAAAAGACGTTTTAAAAATTAGTGGTATTGACACAAACTAATTTAATGCTCATAGTACTAGGCATGCTACTTCCTCAGCGGCTTACAGGCAAGGGATTAGCATTGATCAAATAAGGAAGACTATTGGGTGGACATTAAAATCACAAGTGTTTCAAAAATTTTATAATAGGTCTCTAGTCAAGAAAAGCTTAATTTTATAGAAATTGCTATAAAGTAGGTTAGGTTAATACTGAATAATGTAAGGTGATTTAAGTCATTATTAATTTCCTTATTTGTGGTGCATATGCCTGATCTATTTTTAAATTGCCCTTCATCATATTGCAAATTATTACATGCTGTTTGCGTAACTCACGTCACGTAACCATAGCAACGGTGAATATCAAAGCCATGTTGGGCATTGAGTCTTCACTTTATTTGAGCTAAGGGACACGGTATGCTTGGGCCCACCAAAATGCACGAATGTTCATAATTATTGTCCATCGGTGTTAACCGTGGCCCTATTATGCATAGCTACATTCGGATTAAATTAATATTATTTATTCGAACATAATTATTTTTTAAGGGCTAAAATGGTAGCTGTATTGGTACATTAATATTTAATATTGTCGGGTCTGTTCGTGTGAAGTGCCCCTTTCCTCCTCACCTGGTTTCGTACCTAAGATTACGATATAAACAAATTTAGACAGAATTAATGACCGCGGTTGTGGCTCAGAGGTAGAGCTAGTGGCATTCGACCGCGGCGACCCGGGTTCGATTCCTGGAGTGGGCATACGTACAATAAAAAAAGTATGTCCGAAATTAAGTGGATTTAAGAATGCAGGAAAAAGTGTAAAATGTATCATCTCCCAACCCATCCCATTCACGCCGGTAACCAGGCCGGATGAGATCGGATATCTCGTGGGGTGCGGAAGAAGGTACACACTCCCCAATCGGTAGGTCATGCAATGGCAATAAACCAAGGGTTGATAGCCCTTGGGGGGTGTCGCATGACTGATGATCGTGGTTCGGAACCCACGTTAAACTGTAGGTCCCCTCGGGAATGGCCCTGGCAGCGAGCGAAGAGGAAAAAAGCCTAATTCGAAAGAAGGGCAGAACGGCAACAAAATTAATGCAATATTATGAATTTTCCACATATGTCATGGTACCTATACTTTTTCTGAACCTATGAAGAGATTCCACTATACCGACAATTATATTCCCTAAAAGTAAATTAATTAAAATTAATAACTATTTCGTACCTGTCTAATTGTTACGTTGTACTAATTGATAAGCGTTAGCGGTAATTATAATTTACTCAATTAAATCTTTATTGATTTGCTTGCTTGCTTGCTTCCTTCCTATTTTGCCTGTAATGAATCTTGTCAATTTATGCAATCAATTTACTCTACCCACAACAATTAAGTAACTAATTATATACTGCAGAATAAAAAGAAAACTACTTACAAGCAAAAATACTTTATATTCACCATAATAGAGGCATAATTGTAACCTATTTGTTTATTTTATCAATTAGGACTTGCCACATCCGCTAATTATTAGTTTAAAAATGTAAACTTTATTAGAGAATTTCACAAATTATAGAAAACCTTGTTTCAAAGTTACCATATTTTGATGAAGACACTCTATTTAAAAAAAATACTACTAAAAAGCTTTGTAGCATATTCTTTTTGATATTATAGCTGAATAAAACCCCCAAGCAAATAAACTGCTGGACAATTATTGCTTTCGAGCAAGAAAAATTTTGCCTAAATTTAACAGGTAATATTTTCTGAACCAGATATGATATCGACTTACAGTTTTGAATTGTTGATTGAATTGTTCATCCCTTGGGAAACAATTGTCAATGTTGGATTTTCTTTAACTGTCAGAAAATTTTATATACAGGGTGTTAAAGAAGACGATGATTTTTGCTCGTGGAAAGAGGTGGCAATATTGTAAGTAGAACTAACATACCCTTAAAAATTTTAGTAAAAAATGGATTTTTTTCTAGAAATCTTATAATTTCGTCTGTTTTATCGGGTTATCTTAATGTTCCACCATTTAAAGAAGAATTACCAGTTAATTTTCTATGTTTGTTGCGTATAATAAAAGTTTTAAGATCAATTGGGGTTGGATCCCCGTTCAAAATATATCGGAAAATATCCCCGTGCAAAAATATTTATAATAATATATTATTTATATGGAAAAAATAACCAAGGTTAGTAAGAAAACGTTCATTTGGTAGATATATAGTACATTTTATGCAAAGCTTGTAGTAATTATCTAGAAATGAGTGAAAATAAAGATATTTTTGAAATAAGAAAGTGCGTCTGTGCGCAAATCTTTAGTTCGGTCAGAAAATAACAATAATTTGGTAGAAATATATTTTGGTATTAATTTTGTTATTATACCTTCAATTTTTGCATCATTTCGTGTACTCTTTAGGAAAATAATTTCGTGTACTCTTTAGGAAAATATGGTGTATACGCATAAACTCTGGGATTAATGTTTTGATTTAAATTTAATAAGAACAAATTTCATCTGACAGATTTGAATATTTTTGAAGCATATTGTTAACCTAACTTTTCTCAACTGTCAGAAAACGAATTTACAACATGTAAATTTGGCTTCTCTGGAATTGACTACTGTGATTGGTCAGTTTCATAACCTAACTAAGATGGATATAAAATTTTCCCGCACAGTTAACTGGAATAGCCTACTTTACCCGCCACTTAAATGTAAAGGAAACAGCAAATTTCCATGTGGGAGTAAAAAATTCTGGTATCATTCATAAATATATCTATTATGCGTTTCTTTTATTTCGATAACGCTTAGATCAGACGGAGTATATGCATTAAAATTAATCTTCAGGTATTGCAAAGATGACGAGTTTATCTAACAATACAAACTTTCTTATGCGATCTTTAGTATTCAAATTTAATTAAAGATATAAATATTTAGTACTTTACATTAATTTAATTTATTACTATTAGTTCTATCTCTTAATAATAAGATACCTATTAAGCCATTAATAATATTTATTAGACATGTTTAATTGTTCGTGTCCGTTGGTTTTGTACTGAAATAAAGGAATTGAAATTTTGATTAAATACATAACTTGAAGAAAGTTCCTTGCTTTGGATAATTGACTTTAATTAGGTAAATATTTATTTAATTGGGTGTCTATTTTTAACTGTCAATAAATTTTTAACAGTCTTACTGCAAATTCACTGCACAATTTTAAGTGCCTATCAGCTTTTGTACCGAGTGAGTTAAGATTTTTTTTTTTGGAAAGTCTTGAATAACACTCGTTACTTTATTAATTTGTTTATCGTTTCATTGAAGATTAAGTCATTTTTATATGATATCTTTATTAATAATTATTAACATCATAAACGTACTAAAACCTACATAACACCTTAGTTACTCATAATACATTAGTTACCATAATTTAATACGTTAGTTACGAAAGCATATTACGTTAGATATCAAATAATATTAGAACTATTTTTCATGAACATGTAAAACAATATTTTGACAGTTTTTAAATTTGATGGATACACCTTTGTCTTTAACGTCCATGATCTTAGGTATGCCCTCTGAAGACTGATTAATGACCGAGCAAGCACTCCTTTCGATTTCGTGCCGTTCCCCAGTGCTTAATCCACTGTCGGAAACATGGAGCAATGGAAACTTTCTTGGTGACACTTTCTTCTAAATACCCTCTAGCAACCTTCGCCGATTCCCATCCACCAAGTTCTTGTAGGTCCAATATGTCTCCTCCAGCATTAACAAGAAAATTTGCCGAAGATCTTCTAACGCAGTGACCAGTATACAAATTAGGATTTTCAAGTGAGAGATACTTAGCTATCTTTTAAGGTATTTTAGAGAAGAAGTGAATGCTGCAGGGCTGTACCGTACATTTTCCTTTTCTATATGATACAAACAATCTTTGGTGAGTGACATGGTCTGGTCTTAACATTGCGTACTTTTTAAATAAAAGCACAGGATTGACTTCGCCGTCAAATATCACAGCGAAAATACGTTTCTTGTGGGTTTTTGAGTCGGGAATAGTAACAATCAGCTTGTCTTCTAAAACGTCAACATCTTCCGTGGTCATCTTCGCTAATGCATTAGTTCGACAGGCTCCTTCAATTCCAATTAAAAAAGCCACTTTCATCATTAAAAACTTCTCGTCTGAGGCAGAACACACAAATTCGTTGACTTGTTCTCTTGTAAATACTTTTGATTTTTTTGCTCAATATCCAACATTTTTCTTCTTGATGAAACGTATTAAGGCGCCCTATTTGTCGATTTCCACTCTTTCCTTCAGTTCTAAAGTCACTCGTAACATGGAATATTTCGGCCATAAGGATGAAGCAGAGTATTCCTCAGAGAGTTTTGCGAAATACGCCAGCAATACCGTTTCTTCTGCACCTTGAACATGTACTTTGTTTCGCCACTCACAAAACTGCCGATATTATTTTTCATAATGGATTTTAGATTTGTCCGGAAGCAAGTTCAACCTTATAATGTTGGCTGCAGCTAATATATCGTCAGGAATATCAAAATCTTGCATGATTTTAATGATGGCTTTTTGAAATGCCAAAATGAAATGACATAAAACCTTGTTTTTATTTTCGCATCACCGTTGTCAATGATACGATAATGCTTTGAATACAACTCGATTATTAGCGATTTAACACCGTCTCGGACATTGCGGGTGACTCGGCTGTTGCCTCGTCACCTAGTAATGTCCTCAACTATTATAAATCGCATAATAATCTCGTAATATTAATAGCTATAACACAACTTATTTATTAAAGAAACTCTCAAGCGACAAAAGGGAAAAATATTAATAATATAAAAACTTGCTGCGAGTTGGTAACTTGCTATTAAATTTTTTTAAACTGGAAATCAATTAAGAATTTATTTGGCAAATTTACATGAATACTAACTTTGCTCTCAATTACATGAATGTGAATTGTGCGTATGAAAACAATTACCTCAATAAGCGGATCCATATATATTCTGACAGTCAAGCAGCCCTTAGGTCGCTAATATGCAACAAGGTAACCTCAAGCCTGGTACGGTAATGTCAAGAGGAACCGGAGGCCCTGGCAGAAGTAAACAAAGTAATACTGCAGTGGATACCAGGACACGAAGGTATTACAGACAATAAAAAAGCCGATCAACTTGCAAGAAAAGGTTCAGAAAATACATTTATTGGTCCAGAACCGGCACTCGAAGTATCAAGGTACACAGTACGATGGATCAGAAGTGAACACAAAAACACTGAAGTAACAGACATGGATTACACCACAGCAAAAGCTTCATTTGGCATCTAGACCCAAGTCTTACAAAACAGTTGCTTCAAATGAACAGGAACCAGCTAAAAACCATTATAGGTATTCTGGCAGGACCCATGGCTGTGAAGAACCATCGGCACAGGATGCAACTGTACAATGGAGACCTTGACTGCAAATTATACGGACAAGATAGGGAAACTGTACAGCACATAGTTTGCTATTACGAGTCACTAGATCAAAAGATGCAACAAATACTCGGGCAACCAAAACTGGAACCAGAGGACATCCTGACCCTGTCCCCAGTTGACCTACACAAACTAGTGCAAGGAACTGGGATCACCGAGTAGGCGTGAAGAATCAAACAGAGTGAGCACAATGGGACAAATTTAGCTTGAGTGCATCCGTTACATGAACGGGCCCTTGCAAAAAAGAAATATAAATTTATCTAAAATTACCCATAATTTTCAATACACGCATTGATTCGTGGGAGAATTTCATGAACCAAATTTGCTTAACCCCGTATAGGTGAAACTTCCACGTCATTGCAGCAAAAAAAAATTGATGGGATCATAATATACTGTCATTTATCATTTACAATTTATAGAATATTATTCATATATTGGTGGCTGTTATTCATTTATATAAAGTTTATAAGACGAACCGTTCCGAAATTCTTCTGAAGAATATTTAGTTCTTGTGATGAAGACTTGGGAATCCAAAATAACGGAAAAAAATGGCGATGAATTTAATGACGACATGTGAAGACAGAAAAATTTTCAGGGTATTTTTTATGAAAGAAAAATGATCACGACTATTTCACTGGAGTTTATTACATCGGCGATAAATTGTATTCAGTTTTTTTTCTTGTGGACAAGAAGTATCAATTAGAAAAGGATACTTCACCAAACGACTTAACGAAAATTCAAAAAGATTATAGTTATAATGCAAAAAGAAAAATAATTAGGATTATAAACAATCCAGTATAAAATCTTTATGGAATTTAGTAGCTTAAATGAAGTAAGATAAGTATTATAAGGAATTCGGTAGGAAAATTAACCCGTTCCAAGTCATTGTTGTTGGCTAAGCCAGAGATGCGAATAATCGACAACTGCAGGCAGTGCCAGAAAAGAACGTTCAAAGGCATTTACAACTAAAGATCTCTAGAAATGATAAAATGCTGCAAATAAGGACAACCAGGACGGGTTACAAAAAAATTGTTCCCACATTTGCTCGTTTGAACTCTTCCGACATTTTAAATTGTACGATTTTTAAAAAGTACTTGATGTTAAAGGAAGGAAACTTAGAAATACATATTGTTTTCAAAAGATTTAATTGTTTTAAGAGTAACTTCTCTGGAAGAGTTACATATAATTATAATTTGATGATAAGATTTGCTTTTTCGGCTTTTTCCTCTTCGTTCGCTGCCAGGGCCATTCCCGAGGGGACCTACAGTTTAACGTGGGTTCCGAATGACGATCCTCGGTCATGTGACACCCCCCAAGGGCTATCAACCCTTGGTTATTTGCCATTGCATGACCTACTGGTTGGGGAGTGTGTATCTTCTTCCGCACTCCACGAGATGTCCGATCTCATCCGGCCTGGATACCGGCGTGAATGGGGTGGGTTGGGAGATGATACATTTTACACTCTTCCCTGCATTCTTAAATCCACTGAATTTCGGACATACGTTTTGTTTGTACGTATGCCCACTTCGGGAATCGAACCCGGGTCGCCACGGTCGAATGCCAGTAACTCACCTCTGAATCACAGCCGCGGTATAATAAGACTTCCCCAGGAAGATTTTTACGTGGTATATTATATGATAATAGAAATAACCATGGCAGCAAAAAAATAATTAGTAATTAATTATCAAATATTGATTTTGATAGGTGAATAAAATTATAATTTTTATTACCGGTGACAAAAGGCAAACTCACTAATTTTGTAGCAGTCGTGAAAATATTATTAAGATAAAAAGGGGATGCATTCTCTTTGAGTTTGGTGCTCGAACTGATATAAGTCTTTATCTGACAAATGTAGTATTTATTTTTTTTAATAATATTCTTGGTCTTAATAGTGGGACCTTCATGCGTTGCCAATTAATTTTCATGATTCTATATATTTAATAGTAGTATATGGTAACTAAAAGCCTGGAGCACATACCTATATTAATTATAAATTTCCCTAAAAAATATTATTAAAAAAAAAACGAAACAAAAAACTCCTAAAGCTTTGACTAAGTAAATCAACATGGTAATCGGCAAAATCAGTTTCCATATCATGCAGCTGTCTAAACATTTTGTTAGCTGTCCACGTCTCAGCAGAGTTTAAGAAATCTTCGAGACAGTGTAAAAAGACCTAAACCTTAGTTAAGAGCATTTCTAATGGGGCAGTCGAGCAGAACAAGTACCGTTTACCTACTTCGGTACATTTTAGGTAGGGGAGACAGGGTATAGTTGTCACAAGCTTTTACTGCGGCATGTTACATTATTTTCGTAAAAGAACAATATCATTTTTATTATAACATAATGTAATTACTAAGTACACAACATAACAAATACTTATTGATTATGAGATATTTGGTGTTAGGTGTTATGTACTGGGTGGCTGAATAAAAATGAACGCTAATATACATACATATTATGAACAAATATCTTAGAAATTGTCTGTTTAAAGGTTGGAGACCATGACGTTTCTTGAACGGCAGTAGAGTTTTGGATTTGCATTGTCTTTATTTGTTTAGAATCACTACGTTTCAACTGGTAAGCATCTCCAGTTGAAACGTAGTGATTATAAACAAATAAAGACAATGCAAGTCCAAAACTCTTCTGCCGATCTTAGAAATTGTTTGACACAACGTTTTTGTAACGTTAAAAACATGTTTAGGATGTTGTGCACAGAACACTATGTGATGTGGTTCTTCTTTGATTCTTCCGAGAAGTACATCCAGGGTCTGGTTAAGCAACTGCGAGAGTGTAAACCGGATAGCACTGTTTTGCAGCGACTGTTTTGTATGTTTTGAAAGCAAAATAGAACGGTGTCTTTATAAGGCAGTAAATGATGTGTTTTCATCTGTTAGACTTTTAGAACAAAAAGAAATGAGAAAAGCTCGGAAGAAACGCTTTAGGTGCTGGAGAACGTAAAAACAACTCGTCGGGCTGCACGGTTCAGTACAATGATATCAATTATCAGCAAGACGCAACAATTCTCTAAAAAACACTTTTTTATTATCTTTTCGTTGCTTTAAGATTAAAAAGTCCGTAAATTATTTTTTCCACTACTAACTTTAAAATCACTCATTATTAAGCGATTTATTAATTTTAGAAATAGTTTTTCTTTACCCCTTGCCAGAAGCCTCTATTATTTACCGTCGTTATTGACAACGGTCAATAATAAAGGCTTCTGGCAAAAACAATATAAAACAGGCAACTGACCTTTTTTATTTTAAAAATATATGAAAACGTCATTTTTAGACAACCAGGTATTCTATTGGTATTCTAGCTTTCTTTGTTTGGCACCAGTCCTTAAATACTGAGTAGGTTTTTAAATATAAAACCATAGATTTTTGGGGTAGCAACTCATCTTTAATTTATTGTGCTTCCACCCTCATTTCTGGAGGAGTGCACGTATCAGTAATAGTTTCTTCGCTCATTTTATCAAAAAGACTTAAATTTTTTTATGAATCGACTGACAACTAAGAATGCCATCTGACAAGATAAAAAAAATGTTGCAAATTTCAAAGCAAAGGTAACTTGACTAAAAAAACAGAGGCAACCCTAAGAAGGTATGTTAACTTTAATTAATAATTTAATGTTGTAAATGTGTTAGTAGTGGAAAAAATAATATATTTACCACGGTTTAGACAACTACTATTGCCCTCACGTCGCTGCGCTCCTCGGGATTTAAAATCGATGCTCGGTCAATAATAGTATCAGTCTAAACCTTGGTCAAAAATAGACTATTAAAAAACTCAACTTGGCAGAAACGTCAAAAAATAAACTACCATTTTGGTTTGCTTCTTGGCAAAACAGTTGGTTTGTTTACTCAGCGAGTAGCTGCAGGCGGCGACCTACGTCATATACCTGGTAAACGTCAAGTATGTTATAGTTTCTAACTCACTCTTCGTTAAAGTCTAAAAGGCCATAATAAGAGCAATACTTTTTAAGCTCTAATTCAAAGTTCCAGTTGGTTACTGGGTAGATTTTCTGAATAAATTTGCGTATACATATTAAATTTTTTACTTTCTCGTAACGCGCCCTGTTTGCCAAAAACTCTCCCTTTTTATTGTTTTTTTTTTCATCTAAAGCTGTAAAGACCTCTCTGAGTAACAACTAGACCCAATATCCCCTACCGTTTACCTACCTCGATACGTTTTAAGTAATTGCTTAATCGACTGTCGCGGATCTAAATCATGGTCACGAACGTGTAAAAAAAAACTTAAGAAATAACAAGCAAAGCTTTGTTAATCTTAATCAATGAAGACGAATAAAATCGCATCAGTCATGTTCTATTGAATGGGATTTACGCTGATATCTTTTATCTCTATTTACTAGATATTATTGTTACAGTCACACCAATTAGAGGATTTGTGAGGGAAACTGAAAATGTAAATTTCTCATTTAATGCTATAATACTATATTTATAGGGCGTGTTCATTAGGGTACAGAGCAATACTAGTATCACAAATTGGAATAAGTTGATCGTAATGTTGCTGAAAAATGCACAAATAAAGTTAGCAAGAGAAATTTACTTTTTTAGGTAAAAAAATCTGGAATAAGTATTGCAAATACAGGGTGGCCCATAACTTATTGGCCGTAGCGTAACTGGAGATACTAGACATCAAACTAAGCCGATTATGTCATATAAGTTTTTTTTTTGATATTTAAAATATAAATTTAATTATGTACTATGTTTTTTTATGCTTTGGGATGTTTAAAGGGAAATATCTTAAAAACCGTTAAAGATATTAAGATTAATCAAGTACACCTTTTTGACTCAGAAAATGCCTTTCTTTAAGAAACTATAATTGAAAAACACCTAATATCACAGGTAAGAAAAGAAATCATAGATAGATGAAGCCCAGTGTATGCAACTAGCGCCCTCTAGTTTCAAACTTAAAAATGTCTACAAATTCTTATTTGTTGCTCATAAAAACATAATATTGCCAACTTTCAATTCGATTCATTAAACCGTTTTAAAATTATGGCTTATTTTCGAGAATAAACTTTTACTTTCAACACCATCTATCTCTAGAACGAGTAACAATCCGAAAAAACTTATATGACTTAATTGGCTTAGTTTGATGTCCAGTTACTCTACGGCCCATAAGTTATGGGGCACCCTGTATATAAAAAACTACTAATAATTTTTTATATCCGTATAAAAAAAAATGATTTTTTATGAACTTATTTAACATACCTTATACAAATAAACAGATCGTAAAGAATTTTCATGTAAATACTAACTCAATCAATGCCATAAAGTTTTTCCCTATTTACTATAACATGCATCCATTTACTTGCATGTTTACTTAAAATATGAGCCGTCACGAAATGTAAAATAGTTACCTGTTTTAGCACAGTAATTAAAATTAAGTAACCTGCTAAATCCCCAGAGTGTAACCCTTTCGAATGTTATTTGTGAGGTGATTTAGAAAATAAAATTTTTCTACGACCGAGCATTTTAACCCATTTTCCCGCACGCATTTTAGTTTTGAAAGTGTCGTTTTCCCGCACTAGTGCCGGAAGGTAAAATAATGCAAATTTTGACCTTATTAGATAGTTTTTTCTTCGGAAGTTATAACTATTGTTACAACAGGTAAATAAATATTTAAGAAATAGTCCATCAAATAAAATCTATATCTTTTCTAGCTTTTTGTTGCAATTTTATTTTTTGAAAATATAAAATAATGAAGATATTTTTATATAACCCTGTACATTCTTTAAAGTAATGTCACAAAACAACTATCAAACCACCGGGTTTGATATCAGTTGCTATGATAACCCAGGCGTGTAATTGTTACTAAAACGTCAAAGTTGTTCAAAGCGTCTTCGAAGTGACCAAATACAATATTCTTCTAAATTAAACCACATGAAACCGAATCCGAAGCAATAATATTAATGGATTCATCCGACGAAGAACTTCCCGAAGCCATTTTGAAGGCTGCAGATAAAGCTAATTCCGAGCTGTTACCTGCCAAATCCAGACTAAGATATGAAAAGCAATACGACCATTTTGTTACATGGTGCAAGGAGAAATATTATATATAAATAATATTAAAATTTATAATAATTAGTAGTTTCTAGTTAAAGTTATGTATTTGTATGTTAAAATAAAATAATTTTTGAAAAATGGGTTGGTATACTTTTTTGTATATGCGGTCGTAGAAAAAATGTTCCTAACTCACGCGTAAAGTGTCTTTCCCGCCCTTGACCGCTTATCCAAACTCCGCTCTGCGTCGTTCGGGTCAACTGTAGTCGCGTGCGGGAAACTATCACTTTCCGCACTTGTTAAGAAAATAACTATTACAAAAATACATCGGACTTTGAATATTATTGGTATTGTAACTAGAGATACCACCTCTCCCGGTTTTCCGGGAGTCTTCTGCAATCGAGCGTCGATCTCCCGTATCCCGGGTTTCATATAATTTCTCCCGGAAATTTATTTTACAAAACGCTGCACCTTTCATGCAAACTTTCCACTATCAATTTTTCAACAAATAGAAGCTCCATGCAAGCGTTTTTGTCCCTTCCGTTCATTAGTGCAAGAACAGACATCTAATAAAAAATACAAATTTAAAATTAAATAGAAACCCTTTTATTCTGTGAAATTTTGTATGCATTGATTATATTTTTTATATTTTCTTTTATTTATGTAACCTTTGATGGATTTTTTGTTTATTTGGTCATTAAACTCCCGGAATCGTTGGTAAGGAAGGTGGCAACCCTAATTGTAATGTGCATTTTATTAAATATATTTTCATATGATTCATCCATTTGAAGATATGGATCAGTTGAAGATGCACTTCAACATGGCCAGCTATTTTTATTAATTGGTGTATTCCTGCCTTGCTTAGATGGGATACAGCAGTTTCTTCGCAACTGTGATTATTAATTTTCCTTATCAATACCAATGATTGATTTTGCAGCAGTTTTTCCATTAAGAAATTTCATTAGCTCCTACTGGAGAATTATTATACCATTTTAATGTTTTTTAAAAATGGTGATTTGACAAATATTTAATGTTAATATGTAAATATTTAACTGTAAAATTATCCAAAA
The DNA here is from genome assembly GCA_935413205.1 of Polydrusus cervinus. NCBI lineage: Eukaryota > Metazoa > Arthropoda > Insecta > Coleoptera > Curculionidae > Polydrusus > Polydrusus cervinus. Next base: position 28,727,181 of record OW284516.1, read on the forward strand.
AAAACAATATAAATCGATGTTTTATGAAAGCTTTCAAGTATCATATTTCTGCAAGAAAATATTTTGGTTGATATTTCTCTTGATGTATGGTTGGTATCCTTGAACATGTGGTCTTATCGAGTTACCGAGTAAGACCACGTTACCAGGGTGGTTAATATGAAAATAAGAGTTTTGATTGGTTCAATAAATGTAAAGTAAATTATCTCCTTAAGGGGGATTTCTACTGTGATGGTCCTATTTTCATAGTTTCTTTGCGATTTTTTTTCTGGGGATAATAAGACAAATGCAGAAAAACAAGTTTTTAATTCTTTTTATTAAGGATAAGATGTACCAAAAAAAATTTTTCAACCCCCAAAACATGAAAAACTTGAGGGTGCTACAGGATGCTGAAGTTACCCCCTCAAAAAAAACGTAACTTGCTGGCGGAATTCAAATAAATTTTTCTATTCATGACAAAAATAAAATTGACCCAGATTCTTCAATTGTAAGTATGTAGTTATAGCCCCCACTAGAATCAAGTCAAAACTCGAGTAACTGTTAAAATGGCGCAAGGTTTAAATTTTTTTTTGAAAATTTACCATTTTTTTTTATATTTTAAGGGTCGTTACATTTTCTGTAATGTCGCAAAATACTTGATTCTAGAGGGGGCTATAACCACTTATATTCTGAGCATTTTAATACCAAAATCATTAAATTCTGATAATTTGAACATACCCAAGTACTCTCCGCCAGCGCGAAAAACAGGGTTTCGAGAAAAACAACTTTAAAGTTTCAACGATGGCTCACAACAGTATAGTCTCACTGTCACTTAGTCTGCGATGCCTGGCCCTTAGCGTGCTTTCCTCGAAAAATGATAAACGAGCTGATTCTCCTGCCTCTTTGCGAGCCTAGCCTGACGATCCTGATTGGTCGAGATGATATCGCTGGCGACAGAACGTAGCTCTGAGAACGCGGCTTAACTCAAAAGCGGCTAGTGGTGAGAACTGACCGGCAATCATAAAATTGGATGCAACTTTTTTTTGGAGTAGATTTGGTAAAAACGTTTACACACGGTTACTCTAGAGGCTATAGAGAGTCGAAAACGTCGGAAAAAAATTTCGATTTTTTTAAAACCATCACAGTAGAAATCCCCCTTAATGCCGTGCGCAATAGTTGGTCAACTTTTTCCCTATCCCTACCAAAGTTATGTGTTCAAAACTTTAAAAATACATGAGGCGTTTTTTTATTTTAAAGAGGGTCTTGGCAGCGACTTTATCGGGTTTCCCCTACAACCGAAGAAATCACAAAGAAAATCACCTATGCAATATTGTTCTCGACTATCTAGGCATTCAGTGAACGAACCTCTACTTAAAGATCATTGAAATTGAAGCAGACTCTTCCATTTTAAAACAAAATTGACGGGTAAAAGTCTTCCTCTGGGGCAACTGCTAAACAGCTCACACGGAAACTATGTAACGATGGTCACCTGGAGGTATATCGTGTTGAATGTTAATTTTTTTTTGCTTAATTATTTTGTGGTGTATAGTGTTGGTAAAAAAAAGTTCTCACTTTCCACCAATGACAATAACTTGTTAGAAAGAGAAAATGAAAAAAAGTTACTGACTACTATAAACATACGTATTGATTTGTGAGCCTTTCATTTCATTCAACTTTATATGTTTTTTATTGTAACTTTTTTACATATTACTTTCTATTAGATACTATGTATATTATAAGGCGTAAATTATTCTCACAGTCTAATTTGTATTTACTGTCCTCAAAAAATAATTTCACACGGTCCACCTAGAGCTTTTTTTAATATTCTTTAATAAGCCATTGCAAAAAACCGTCTGCTGGAATATAATAGAAAAGTCCGTCTCTTTTCGCCGCCATTGTTTTTAATCACGCAAGCCCAGCTAATAAAAGAATATATTTTACCGCTTATTGTGGGTACATCCTTTCTATGGTAGATATTGTATGTTAATTTTAATATCTGCGTTAATATCTATATTGATTGACACCATTTAATTTGTATAAAGCCCCCTTCCTTAAACTTTCTTACTAAGCAATTTTGCATTTACACAGGAATGTTTACCATATTTTTCTACATAAATCTACCCTAGTATAATAGCTCAGTTTAAGGGGATCCTGCACTATACGATCATTCAGATTAATGGAGATGTTACACGATAGTTTAATCCTGAGTAATATCAAGCCTTCATTATTCTCGCATTAGAATTGCTTCTAATAAGAATTTACATCAGTCTGACCCACAATTCTTGAAATTTTCGCTATTCTCGCAATAATTATATGATATGGGGATTCTACATAATCGTTGACACTGACAGTCCTGAATGATATCAGCCTGACCATTCATCCTTGAAATTTGCCATTCTACTATCAATAGGCGAGTTAGGTTAATCATCGGCGAGGTCTCCGATCCCTCGGATTGTCAAAATGTCGTTCGTTTAATTGTTTCAGAGCTGACGGCTGACATTTATCTGCGTTCGTTTAAACAGGGCCGATGATTCGGAGCGTCATCTGTTTCATCGGAGGTTTTTGACCGAGGAAACCGAGGATAAAGGCAACGTCAGCTGATTGACAAATATCGCTTAAGAAAATTGGGTGTTGGGTTAATAATTTCATTTAATTCAATTCATCATCAAATTATGGCCGATTTCAACAATTGGAATTAAACATTAACAAATCATTATCCATTTTTATCATGAAAGGCCAAAAGTGAGGTTATCCTGTTTGTCAAATGAATATGAACCGTTCCGTAATTACCGACAACCTCGGAGTAATCTGCTGATCAACTGTTTTAAATCTGTGTTCTCTTTCATCTCATCCGCGAGGAATAACCGAACTCGCCTAATGTTACTGTCATTTCCTTTTAAAGACCTGTTAGTTGTAAGGCCTTTAGTTTGGCATTTTAAAAATAAAAATGTATGGGTCCGAGCGTTTTTCCTATATCTTTTTCCTTTAATTGATATTAATTTTATGCGGGACTTTTGGGAGACCCAGTATGTGAAGGCTCTCAGCTGGCACAAAACATCACCAGTATTTAGGTTAACAAGTTCCAATGCGACTAGCTTGCCGCTATAAACTCTTTATTACTAAAATAGACTTAAGTTTTTTGTTCTAAAACGTGATTAAAACAAAAATGTCAGTAGAGTTTTACAAAAGCCTTCTGTAAAGGTTAGTTTAATAAATATCTATACCTATTATGGTTTAATGATACGATAAGTACTTCAGTTTGTGTGTAAATTTTCGTTACGCTTTATTCCATTTATTCACTTACAACTGTGACCTTTCTTAAATTACTTTGAGCATTCATACGGGTATATTATTTGCTGAGTCACTCTTAGATTACTTGTGGTTTTAATAAATTATCTCTTGTAGTTTATTATAACTTAGCATACTTATGCTATCGCAAATTTTTCACGGTCATTATTATTTTACCCTAAATTAAAATATTGTAACAGATATTTAATTATCTCGATAAAATTATATCTATACCTAAGCAACATTTAGCTACTGAACCTATTATTTTGTATTTTTAAACCTTTTAGGTAACCACCTACATCTGCAATGGAGATCATCTTAGACCTTCCTTCACTTCACTTGGTGATAAAAGGAGAGACAAGAATGGAACTCTATAGACTGTAGAGTTCGACGCCGCTCTTAGACAGGCAGAGAACTGTACACGAAGTTTTAAGTGAGACTATAGGTGGACCCGAATTAGAAATATGTGGACCCAAATTAGAAATGAGATCAGACCAGATAAATCCAAGGTTTTGCTATGACATACCATATTATGAGGTCGTAATTGATGAACGAAACGTATGGGAAAACAAAACACTAGAAACTAGTCCTGGGGAAATAATCTGGTACACAGACGGCTCCAAAACCAAAGAGAGTGCCGGAGCACGGATACACGGAGCAAGACCGGAGAAAAATGGGTTTTTCTCTCTGGGAAAATCTCCCACAGTATTCCAAGCAGAAATCTACACCATATTACAGTGTGCATATGCAAACAATAGGAGGGCATACCTTACTAAGCGGATCAATATATATTCTGACAATCAAGCAGCCATTAGATCGCTAATATGCGTATCCTCAAGGCTGGTATGGGAATGTCAAGGGAAACTGGAGGCCCTGGCAAAAGTAAACAAAGTAGTACTGCAGGGGGTACCAGGATACGAAAGTATTACAGGAAACGAAAAAGCCGATGAACTCGCGAGAAAACCCTCAAAAACATATTTATTGGTCCAGAACCGGCATTCGGTATACCAAAGTGCACAGTTCGAGATGCCATGAAGAGATGAATTAGACGTAAACACAAAAGTCACTGGAGAAACAGACAGGGATTACACCACAGCAAAAGCTTCATTGGGGATCTAGACCCAAGACTTACGAAACAGTTGTTTCAAATGAACAGGAAACAGCTAAGAACTATTTTAGGAATTCTGACAGGACACATGGCTGTCAAGAATCATTTGCACATAATACAACTGTACAATGGAGATTTTAACTGCAGATTATGCGGACAAGAGAAACTGTACAGCACATAGTTTGCCATTGCGAGTCACTAGATCGGAAGAGGTAACAAATACTCGGGCAACCAAAATTGGAACTAAAGAACATCCCTATCCCCTCCCCAGTTGACCTACACAAACTAGTGCAAGGAACTAGATTCACTGAGTGGGTGTTAAAATCAAACAGGGTGAGCACAATGGGCTAAATGCATCCGGCGCATAAACGGGCCCTCGGAAGAAAAAAAAATCCAATCGTTTACGCTTCTAGAGGCATTTCTTTCTAGATCATCTGTTGCAACATATCATATGGTCTAAAATTAAATCCAAACAAATCAGCAGTTATGTTCTTTGGACCAAATAGGGAATGGGCGAATGAAAACTTAAAACTTAATATATCAAATGTAAATATCCCTGCGGTAAAGGAATACAAAAATCTGGGAGTTCTTTCAGACAGCAATATTAGATTTAAAAGTCAAGTCTGCAAGGTAGTTCAAAAGTCATTCATGTCTCTTAGAAATTTATATAAGAATAAGGATATATTGAGCATGTCTTTGAAAAGACAATTATGCCAATCTCTTGTTCTCTCGCATATCAATTACGCAGACATCGTTTATGGTCCATGCCTTGATCTTCAGTCTAAGGGTAGATTGCAGAGAATTCAAAATTCATGTATTCGATTTATTTATAATCTTAGGTTAAGAGACCACGTAACACACAAGTTGCGTGACTTAGGATGGCTGAACGTTCAGGATAGACTAAAATTGCATATGACCTGTTTTTTACACAGATTGCTCGAAAGCGGGACTCCTCAATATCTGCGAGAGAAGCTGTCATTTCGCTCTACAACTCATAACCGTGATACTCGCCACAATGACCTACTTAATATATCACGTCACCGTACAGCTCTTTACGAACGTTGCTTTTCTTATGTGATTCCCAAATTATTTAATTCGGAAATTCGAAACAAGTTTACAAATAGCAGTTATTTGTCTTTTAAAAATAAGTTTAAACTATATTTTCTTAGTAGATATTAAAAGTTTGATATTTTAAACAAAATGCCGGCAATAACTGTTTTTTTTATGCCTGAGTAAGAAATCTTTAGTTAATTCTTAAATTATTATAATAATAATACTCATATCATATTATAATACTCCTACTAACTACTAATTATTTCTTTTTTCTCTCTTTTAAGTATTGATATATATATATATATTTTTGTATTGTATATGCTCGGTTAAGTAAACAGCAATGCTGCTCTTCGCCGAGTTAAAAAATAAAGACGTTTCTATCTATCTATCTATATTGTATTTAATTAAAATATGTCTACACGCTGGTTCAGACAAATTAGTATTTAAATGAGAAAACAGTAAGTTCGATTCAAAAATATTTATTTCTTCTTCTTCCTAAGTAATTATCTTCATATATTTTGTCTGGTCTGCCCGCCGTAGTACAAAACTGTCATTCTTTATACGTCTAACCTCCAATAAGATGCATATTTTTCACGCGCAATTAACGTTTACAAGTCAAGCCTCCAAAAGATGAATGGCTCTCGATGTCCAGACAATAGCCATAATGCGATGGTACGAATACCCATAATGGTACGGTTACGAGAGTAATCAGTGTTAATAATAATTACTTTTTAATTAAGCGAATGAACAAAAGAATTTTTTCTTGCGACTGTAGCCAAGGTCGAGTGTGCCATGTAATTATCACTGCAAAAAAGAAAGAATGGCGGTGGAGATGATTATTATCTCGGGTTTGTTGATCTCTGCTATTTTTATTTGCAATTGAATTTTTTTAATTTTCGGAGTGTTTTTTGGTTAATGTAAAATAACCTTTAAATAATCTTGTATCAAGACATGACATAACGGGGATTCTTACTTTTATAAATATGTTTACTTTTTCGATAACGAATTGTTAAGTCTATATGCTACAGTGGCGGATAGTATATAAAAGCTGCATATTTTTTATTTTATTTAAGTATAATTTATATCCATGTAGTTTGTCTTATCCACACTCAGTCGCAGCCGTCCATAGAATTCGATGCTACACCCTACACATATACTGTTCGGTGCTGCAGAATGGGCAGTATACGTCACAAAACCAGTGTTCGACCTTGAGGCGACCAATGGAAAATAAGAATTGTTTCTAGGCCGGGATATATGCTAAAGTTTCTACAGCGTGTTTGCCGCCGAGCTGCAAAATATTTAGTCTAGCCGCGTGATGCTGTTTGGCGGTCTATCTTTTGTGTTTAAGTTTACTGTTTTGATTTTGATAAAAGAAAAATGCATTTAATTTCAAAATATAAAACCTTTTCAAGAATGAACATTGACGGTTAAAAATAAACAAAACGAACGTCCTATGCCTCATTTAATTAAGTGTCTTCCACAAGCCGAGGAAAAAGTTAGACCAGAAAATTTAATAAAACTAAATATAAAAAATACGGGTGGATCTGTGGCTGTGAAATAAAAAAACAGTCTGATGCTTTAGTGCATATCGCTGATAAGGCCAGACTGCATGAAATTCCAAACAGCACCTTACAAACAGGGCCCGCTCTAGCAATAACACCGCCCTGGGCAAAACAAGAAATTGCCGCCTTTTTCATCCCTTGTACAAATCATAAATTACAAAATGTACTAAATATTGAACTTGTGTACACACATACATCTCATTTAAGCTTTTGACGCCGGCACTCAAGTTGTTTAAGTTATATAAACAAACATGAGTGCGCACCCCGGTGCCGCCAAGACCTTAAATGAGATTATGTTATTTTCGAGCTACGACCTTTTTTTTTTTTTTTTTTTTTTGAAGTTAACTGGGAATTGGAATAGTTCAAACTACAAATATACGTACGAACGTAAGTATACAAAACGGGAATTTATTGTTTTTTTAGATTTTATGCCGCCCTCCCACCAACTTGCCGCCCTGGAGCGGGCCCTGCTTACAAATCAAATTCGTCCAACCGTATTAAAAAAACGAAATTATTGATACCAATTTGTCAGTATTTGTGTTTCATGTTGCATAACGTGAAGTTTTCGGAAAATTTGGTGTGCATATTTAAAATTAAATTTATTAGGAACATATCACAATATACAGGGTGTGTCAGTAAGGTGTATGTCTTAGATAGCACCTAAACTATCAGAGATAGGGCAAAAAGTGTAATACAAAAGTTAAATGGTTTTTTAGGATACATAATCTAAAAATATTTTCTAATCTACAGGATGGTCCCAAAAAGTGGTACTGAATAATAAAAAAGAAAATTGAATAGGACACCCAGTATAATTTTTTTAGAATATGATTCAATGGATTAAGGACTTTGCAACCCTATTAAAATTTTTGAAGTGAAATGCAACGTTGCCAAGTAATTAATTTTTTTCCGAAATTTTAGTAATTTTAAGGGTATCGTTAAAAAATCATAGCAACCTGTGGATTAACCCTAGGCAAATATAATTTACGTTATAAGTACTTTAAGGTACGATATATTGATCTATAATAATGTTTTTTAAATCTCTTATACAGAGCGTTCATTACAAGTTGGACAACTCGATAGTTTTAAAAATGCTTTATTTCAATTTTTTTAAATGGAACCCCCTTAATTTTTTTAGGCAAAAGAATTTATCTTTTGAAAACCTTACTTTTTTGTTAAACATGTCATATATCTAAATATCATAGTTTTTGAAATATTTTAGGATTTGTCTTAAATGAGGGTAAAAAAAGAAAGTTCTAATTAAACAATTTAGTCAAAATTGCTTTGGAACAAAAAATAAATAATTTTCTTTGTCACAGCTGTCATTGCAAAATTATTTCGCCAACATTTTGTGCTTTATAACTGTTTAACGTTTAGTTTCCCGAACTAACTTTATCGAAATAGAAAAATATGAGTTATGATAAAGTTAGTTCAGGAAACTAAAATTTAAACAGTTATAAAGCACAAAATATTGGCGAAATAATTTTGCAATGACAGCTGTGACAAAGAAAATTATTTATTTTTTGTTTCAAAGCAATCTTGACTAAATTGTTTAATTAGAACTTTCCTTTTTTACCCTCATTTAAGACAAATCCTAAAATATTTCAAAAACTATGATATTTAGATATATGACATGTTTAACATAAAAGTAAGGTTTTCGAAAGATAAATTCTTTTGCCTACAAAAATTAGGTGGGTCCCATTTAAAAAAAAATGAAATAAAGTATTTTTAAAACTATCGAGTTGTCCAAGTTGTAATGAACGCTCTGTATAAGAGATTTAAAAAACATTATTATAGATTAATATATCGTACCTTAAAGTACTTATAACGTAAATTATATTTGCCTAGGGTTAATCCACAGGTTGCTATGATTTTTTAATGATACCCTTAAAATTACTAAAATTTCGGAAAAAAAATAATTGCTTGGCAACGTTGCATTTCACTTCAAAAATTTTAATAGGGTTGCAGAGTCCTTATTCCATTGAACCATATTCTAGAAAATTATACTGGGTGTCCCATTTAATTTTCTTTTTTATTATTCAGTACCACTTTTTAGGACCACCCTGTAGATTAGAAAATATTTTTAAATTATGTATCCTAAAAAACCCTTTAACTTTTATATTACACTTTTTTCCCTATCTTTGATAGTTTAGGTGCTATCAAAGCCCGACACCTTATTGTCACACCCTGTATAAAAGCATAATTTATATATTTTCAAATTTTTACTGTTGATACCTACGCTCTGTAGTCTTTTAAACAGGTCAAAAGCCGCAATGATGTGCTATAAATAAATACGTGCTATAGCAAGCATTTTTTGTCAATCAATTTATTGTTGGGTCATACCATAATTTTTTTTCAGCTAATTAAAAACCTGCTTAAATGATATCACGGTGATGCGGTCACAATATTTTACTACTACATCGCGTAAGCTCTTACATTACGACAACATATCCTCGCAACCCAATGAACATGGCTGTCTTTTACTTATTAGTTTGTAATAAAATTTTTGTCAGATAACCGGTTTCTGTCTCTATTATTTACTTATTATTAGTGGACACTGACCGGGCCACTAATTAGGCAAACAGACTAAAGCCATTTTTTATAATACAATTGCTTTTGTGGTACTAACATTATATTATTATTTTAATTTGTACAGTTGGTAAACAAATCATTAAAAGCCTACGAAGGGTATTGCACCGATATAACTATAAGTATTATTAAAATGTGGACTAATTTTTCAAAAGCCATTAGAGTGAAATACGTTTTATGAACTATAACATTGTTTAACAAGACAATACTTTGTAGTGGAGGAATATTCCAGGTGGCATGGCATTTTTCCGTTTCCTATGCAGTTCCGACTACTCATTGCTATTGTATGAGAAACGGAAGCCCTTATCTTGCATTTCGTTCTCTAAACATATGTAGCTTACCTTGTTCGATACGCTGCGAAATAGTTTTAGTTGCATAGGAAGCCTCCACCACGGCAAAAGTGTAATTCAGAGCATTTGTAGCTTCGTGTATAATCCCAGAGAGAATATAACAAGTCGCGAATAGAAACACTATTATAAGAGTTTTCTGACTATGAGAGTCGATAATATGGATAAGCTTAGTGGAATAAGTACTCCTGTTCGTTTCGTACGTACATCAAGATATAGAATTTGTGCCTAAGACACTATGGGAGACAGCAAAGGCTTACCCAGAAAGAAGTAAAAGTTTCTCTTCTGTTTTACTCCGTATATTGGTGTGGTACCTTTTTGATCGTTAGCCGTATATTTTCTCACGAGGAGTTGCTGGTGCTTTTTTGTTACACACGTTCCAATAAGAACATAGCAAAACCTAAGGTTAATATGATCTGATTTCATATCTAACAAAATTGGGTCAAGTGTGTTGAAGTTCAGGATAATTATGTAGAAAAATAAAATATACTTTAAATTATAAATTATTTATTTAATTTTCATTTTTTATATCGGTCCTCGTATATTATTTTGATTGTCATAATAAATAAATATATAAATATTGTATATTATAAGGAAACAAAACTTTCCATCTAACTTATCGCGTACAGCATAAAACTGTAAGAAAAATGCACGCTTTATGAAACCATGTATTTGAAACTCATAAAAGTTGGCTCCAGGCCAACAGATGAAGAATATAATAACAAAAGTAATCGTGTGGTCCCACGATGCAAGGAATTATATGCTTTTGATATCCTCGAATCTGCACTATTACAAAGTGGGTACCTACTTTATCCATTTATTAGTTTTATCTTTAGCCGGTTGTACAAGGCTAAAGTCATCACGATGTCGTGTGGGTATTCATTCGCTCGGGTTGCGGTGGACAACATTGAGTCATGGTCAACTTTAGCTCTTAAATATTTAATTTTTTTTATTAAAAATAAAATGGTAATAGGATTCCTCCTTTCCATTAATTGAAAATATTGGAGGGTTCTACTATTCTACCGAAATTGCCTTTAGTCAGACCATCTTAGACAAAAGTATCAAGATTTACAAGATGTGTATTTTAAAAATGGGTACTTATATTATCTGCAAATATTAGCGATTACACTAGTTCATCTTATTCAATTGATCGTTAGGCCAAATCAATAAGCAGAAGTATACGCCATATTACAGTGTGCGTATGAAAACAATAGGAGAGCTTACAGCTGCTTCAAATGAACAGGAATCAGCTGAGAACTATTACAGGAATTCTGACAGGACACATGCCTGTCAAGAATGATCGGCACAGAATGCAACTGTACAATGGAATCCTTAACTGCAGATTGTGCGGAAAACTTAGGGATACAGAGAGAAGAGCAACGAATACTTGGGCAACCAAAACTAGAACCAGAAGACATACTGACCATCTCCCCAGTTGACCTGCACAAACTGGTGCAAGGGATCACCGAAAGGGTGTGAAGAGTCAAACAGGGTGAGTATAATGGGCTGGCCTAAGTACATTTAGCGCATGGACGGGCCCTTAAAAAAAAGATTTCTGCGTTACCCAGAATATCTTAAACATACGGCGATAGTACCTTAACTTAACCATTTGTAAGCTATTACTAAGACATTAATAGAAGTCCACGTCTCCTTTCATAGCTTTAAAGAATCTGTAATTAAAGTTACAATTATTTTCTAAGTTGGTTAGTAAATATAACAAAATAAAACTGCAGTAGGTGCCAAGACATGAAAGGTATTGTAGGAAAAGAAAACCTACGAATTTGAGATGGAGTTATCGGAAAGTATATTATTTGATCCAGGACCACCACTCGCGATCCCAAGGTGCCCAGCACGAGATGCCATTAAGTAATGGGCTAGGAATGAACAAAAAATCAACAGATATAAATTGAACTACTTTGACATGGAGTGAATCCATCAGGCTGAAAATTAATAAAACAAACACTTTTAAGGCTCTACCACGCGCAAATTTAGAGGATGAAAAACACCGTTTCGCTACTGCAGGATTCTGCAAAGGCTATTTGATATATTTGTCGGGGCAATTTAAAATTTAATAAAGGAATGTTTGTATTTCTAAGGTACAAAGCCCTTTTTTGAAAAAAATAAGAATATGTATAAGAAAATGCCCACTAAAGGTGCGTATTTTAAGGCACTTTTCCAAGGTTAATATCGTAGCTAAGAATTTTTTTTCAAAAAAATAGCCATGTACCTTAGAACTTCCATGTCTTATCTTTAAGACTTCAAAAATTGAGACAAAACAATGTCGTAATAAGTCCGTTATCTTGCAGCGCGCAACTCATGTTTTAGGTAAATTTTGTTGTAATGATATAGAAGTTGCCTATATACAGCTGAATTTATTCTCGGCTGACGTGAAACAATTTACATCCAGAGAGAATAATGGTACACTGAAAAAAACTATAGGTGGTCGAACAAGAAGTAATTTCGGGGATAATTTTGGGCTAAATTTTATGTTCTTCTTTTTGGATTGTCAATGCCAATAACAGAATATCTAAGCGTCAATTTTAAAAAGACGCAACTAGTAGTTGTGCTATATACTCTGGGTTGCCATAAATGTTTCGGCTTAGACCGAGATGGTTTATAATGCGCCGGAAGGCAAAATGTTTAAGGCGCTTTCACCATTTTGTCAAAACGGGTGTTTGGGCTTTCAAAATTTCTTATTCATGTTAGGTAAGGATAAGAATTGAACAAAATGCAGTGGATTTGTTGATGTATTGCAATCAAAAATGGGCTATATTGAATTTTTTTTGTTTCGTTTTTTATCGAAATGGGCCATTGTCTTGATAGTGAACAAAATATACTAAGGTAAATAGCTTATTGGTATTAGAGGCTCAAACTGGGTCACCGGGAACTTATGACAAATCCCAGGATGTATGGTAATCCTGGTATATTAGTTCTTAGATCTAAAATTAAAGTTTAATTTGTCTTGGTAAAGGGTGATAGGTGCAATAAAATAAAGCCATTTATGAAGGTTCTTAGTGAGTAAGGAAACCAACTGTTGCATAATGAATCTATTTCTAATCGATTGTTTTTATATTGTATGCTTATTATACAGCCTCTATATATTGTTTATATAGTGAGCTTCTGTCTAAACCTGTTAAAATATGAATTCATCTTAAAGGTGAAATGTGTTTATTATTTTATCCATGGTTTAACGATTTAAAAGTAGTTGTCAGGCACGAATTTGGCGTTGGTCACATGATATTTATCTGTCCATGTTATTGGCTCGCAGCTACAATTTGGTGCAGCGAGACTACTGTATAGTGACAATGCTTCTAAGAAGCTAGGTAGGTATTAAATAAAAATTGGACAGTATGCCACGCAGAGTAATAAAATACAATTTTTTGTTAGGCATGGGCGTCCATAGAGAGGGCTGTTGCCCCCGTCTCTTGACCAAGGGGGAGCGGGGGGGGGGGGTGTAGATGATATACTTTTTACTAACATGGGGAGGGGGGGGGGCGGTAGATATATTTTTTTACTAACTTTTGTTAGGGGGAGTTTATGAAACGACTGCGACATTTTTTTTTGTAGGAATCACTTTTGATAGAAGTTCTTGAAAACGCAAAGTTTTGTTTTTTTTTGTAGCCACTTTTGAACGGTGGAGAAAGTGTAGAAAAGGCTATGAAGTATTTTATTTTATAGAAGTCACTTTTGAGAACTTACACGTCTTTTTGGCTACCCCCCTATCACTTTATGTTTATAAAAAACATTAATACCGTGATTTTGTATCGGATTGGCGCGACGATACAGTACTACCTCCTGTTGTTTCTGTGTTACTAAAAAAAAGTCTAGGTACTTACTTTTTCCTCTTTTGAGGGTGCAGCGCAACTAATCGTCAAAAACATACCACTTTAAAAAAAATAATTATAAGGGCACGGAACGCGACGGGCAAAATACTGCGCGAGTTAGTAACCACAGTCAACAAATCCTGGAACCAGCGGGACTTATCTTTTGTTTTTTAAATAAACACGGTGAAAAATTTGTAATATAAGAAAATTTTGATTGAAAAACTATTGACCTTACGAAGTATTTGATAACCAATGCTGAAAACCTTTAGTTTCAGGGTAGGCCTGTGCCTCCTAATTTTGAAAATTTGACAGTATATGCTAATGCTGATGGGGGCGATCGGACTAAAATATTTTTATAATGTTGGCACTTCCCGTTATACTGGAAGTAAGTGTCAACTTGCTTATTTTAAATAGAATACTCTATATATTAATACATTTTTGCATTCTACGCAAGAATTTAGGCATATCTTGTATACCATGTCCTATACCTATGTCTAAGCGTTTTAGATATTTTTAATAGATTTATTTTAATAACTATATACAGGGTGTTTAAACAATACGATTAAAAATTAAATTGAAAAACTGCAAAAAGACTAGTTTTTCAAATGGAAATACACAAATTTTATAATTATTCCTTATTTAGCATTAAAAATAAGGGTAAGTTTGTATATCCCAAAAAATTTTAGTTTTAGAAACATTGCCAATTTAATATTTTTATATGGCGATTTTGCTGCAGATTTTAAGTTTAGTTACTTTTAGTTGGCTATAACGGCGTTGAAAAACAATCAAATGCAAGAAAAATTTATGAAGCTGTCACTTACCATTTAAACATCATTAATTATCATGTCTGTGCGCTTAAATTGTACAAACGAAGATAATTTAAATTTATTTATTATTTATGGAGAATGTGTTAAAGTTATATTAAGAACATGGGACACATTTGCCAATCGATATCTTCAAAGCAGAAGCCATCACAATGTGCTTATTAATAATGTTCAAATGGTAAAATTAGATATTGCTGTTTTTCAACGCCGTCATAGACAACTAAGAGTCACTGAACTAAAAATCTGCAACAAAATTGCCATATAAAAATATTAAATTAGCAATATTTCGAAAACTAAACATTTTTGAAATATACAAACTTACCCTTTTTAATGCTTAACTAAAAGTAATTATAAAATTAAGACTTTTTGCAGTTTTTTCAATTAATATTGTTTAAACACCCTGAATTAATAGTTATCAAAATATTATAAAAAATCTAATAAAGCAGGTCCTTTATAACAAGGAATCCCGCTTAAATTAAATAAATATAAGGCTTCTTTATAGAAAAAATTGATAATTATTTTAAGGCTTGCAAACGTCATTCTTAACAGAAAAATTCAAATATGTCAAAAACGCTTCGATATTTATAGGTATAGGTATACAGGGTGGGGACTTTAAATGAAATAAATTCGATTTTATTAAACCTGCTGAAGTTGCGCCTACAAAATTTAGTATGTGGGGGTTTTGAAGCATGCGGAATTGGATTATGATGTCGGCGCAGTTGCCAGATTTCTCAGCTTTGCGCTACACGTAGTAATTTTGTTATTTTAAATGGAATGCACTATTTATTTTTATTGCAGTGAATTAGTGTCAAATTTAGTAAGATCTCAAATTTACAAAATTCTATCTTCACTAGTTTCTGAGCTATGGCAACACTGTAGTTCCCTTAAAAAGTACCGGGACGCTTGTCTACCTCCATAGTTACTAAGTTATTGACAAGCTTCAAGAAAAGTTCTTGTCTTTTCAAAATGGCCAATTTAATTTAAACTTTAAAAATAGAAATTCTCATGATACTATTTAATGGAACTACAGTGTTGCCATAGCTCAGCAATTAGTGAAGATAGAATTTTGTATATTTGGCATCTTATTAAATTGGACACGCCCAATGCACTGCAATAAAAATAAATTGGGCATTCCATTTAAAATATTAAAATTACTACGTGTAGCGCAAAGCTGAGAAATCTGGCAACTGCGCCGACATTATAATTCAATTCCGCATGCTTCAAAACCCCACATACCCAATTTTGTAGGCGTAACTTCAGCAGTTTTAATAATATCGAATTTATTCCAATTAAAGTCCCCACCCTGTACAAAATCTGCCTAGAATTTTACGTAGAATGCAAAAATGTAATAATATATAGGATGTTCTATTTAAAATAAACACGCTGATACTAGGGTTGCCAACCCTCCCGGTTTAGTCGGGAGGCTCCCGCTTTTTACTAAACCTCCCGCCGCCCACGCACTTAAACAAAACTCCCGCTTTTCCGATAACACGACGGACGTCTAATAACTGTACAGCTGCCTTAGAGAGGGGCAACCTTTTTTTTTTAGAAAGCACGTTTGATGAGAGGAGGAAGAAATATAAAAGGCACGCCACAGCGTAAGATCAACGGGGTATCGACTTTTTTTTTAGAAATCATCAATATAATTATTTTAAGCACCTCAAAAAAAACTTGTCCTCCAGGCACTATCCACCTCCCGCTTTTTAATTTTTAAAACCCAACTACCCTAGCTGACACTAACTTTCGGTATAACCGGAAGTACCACCATTATGAAATTTTTTTAGTCCGGTCGTCCCCATCAGCATTACCACGATGGCAAATTTTGAAAATTTTCCTATGTATAGTTTTCCATATATAGTTCGAAGCGGTTCCCGGTGGAACACGAACACCCTGTTTGCAGGTGCTTTTATACCTATTATTCTATTATTAATTAACACTTCAAACTTTCTGCTCTACCTAACTTTATTTTTTGTAAATATTCTATAGCTTTAATAATAAAATAAGACAAAATTTAAAAGATATATCCGTATAACGATTAGATACATTATTTTAACTAATACAATAACAAGTAAAATACTTATTTTCCTCAAAACAAATTTCTCATCTTCGAAATAAAATCAACCGAAACTCATTAGCATAAGAAAGAACCTGCCGCCTCGACTCGTGGTTTCAGTGTGTGTCGATGTTTACGGAATATTTTTCACCACGTCATAAGCTCGCTAGTATGCCCACTTCGGGTGAGACTCTCTTGCAAATAAATTTCTTGCTGCACAAAGTTCCGCCTTAATGAGTAGGAATCAGCTAAAAATCACCACAGGTAATCTCACAGAAAACATGTCTGTTAAAAAGACTGAATCGAACTTGATTGTACAATGAAGATATAAGCTATAGGCTTTGGGACAAGAAAGGATACTGCCTATCACTGTATCAGAATTAGAAGAGACAACAAATATTCGGGCAACCAAAACCAGAATCGAAGATACCTTTACCCTGGTGACCTACACAAACTAGAGATGATTTAAATAATTCAAGTCATACATCACGGTCATGCGGTTTCAGCTGTATAATTTTGAGTTTCTTGCTAAAAAATATCGTTCCACATTTTTGATTTAGGATAACTAGATGGCCCATGAGGTATCGAAAACCTTGTACTATCTGTAAAAATTAAATTATTAGCATTTCTTAAATCATCTACTGTTCTTTTATTTATAATTATTTGGTTTTATTTTTTCCAAGGCGCCCAATAGACACACTTGTCGCACTCGTCTATTGGGTTGATGATATTCATTATTAATTTTTTTAAAGTACCAAAGAGTCTTCTGTGGGATGTTATTTAGATAGATGAAAGAACTTAACCTAAACGAACAATAACTTTATCTTTTGAATTTTTTATTATTTTGGAGAAAATAAATTATATAATTTTCTGTTAAATATTGCTTAATGAAATGATATGCCATTAAAACATTGTAGTTATCAGTAAATAGTTCATTGTATCGGATTATTAACATTACATTTTAATAAACAGCGTCTTTTAGTAAAAATAGCTCGGGTAAACTAACAGCAATTTGCGTGTATTAATCGTAGCGGTGAATATTTCATTATATTTAATGTCATTTGTTGTCGCGATCGTGCAGCATTCACAATCGTGAATTGCGATTAAATGTAACCTGTCAAAAATCTAATTGAAGCCGAACGAGTGGTAAGATTTAAGAATTATTACTGCGGTTTGTTCTTATTACACAATCAGTAACAATAATTTATAAGCATAAAAAAACATCTGACATTTTCATTTGTTTGTTAAAAAATGGTGATAATAAGTTTTGTTAAATAAATGATATACATTTATAGAACCTCTACTCCTTTATGAAGATTTTTATCCTACGAGTATAAAAGGCATAATATAATTTACATATTATTTCGCATTTCGACATTTGACAACTACAGATGGCATTAACAGCTGCTACTGGTTCTTTCCAAGTTCCTAGACCAGTGATGGGTCGTTATTATAGCTCACACAGAATTAATACACCACAGAGGATCTCTTAGTCTTGCTCCGTCAGCACACAATTTTAAAAATGCATGTTTAATAAAAATGTTTGCAAATGGTAAATGGTAATACAATCCATTACAAAAAAGGTAGATCTAATTCAATTTAAAATATTTTTATTTATATTAAACCAATGATATGCAAGATCATGTAACAGTACAGCACATAGTTTGCCATTGCGAGTCACTAGATCGGAAGAGGCAACAACTACTCGGGCAACCAAAACTGGAACCAAAGGACATCCTGACTCTCTCCCCAGTTGACCTACACAAACTAATGCAAGGGACTGGGATCACCGAGTGGGTGTGAAGAATAAAACAGGGTGAGCTTAATGGACCAAACCTGGCCTAACTACATCCGGCTTATGAACGGGCCCTCGGAAAGAAAAAAAATCATGTAAATTGAAACATTCAACCCAACCTGGAAGTCAACATATTATTATTGTTTAAATATCAATTCAGTAGCTTCATAAAAAATAGACTTCTTCAAATATTTTAAGTAGTTATTGCTGTTATATTTTTGATTCTAAACTAAGAAATCCCATTCCATTGTGCATGGCATTTTAAATTTTTGAAAACATAATTTACAGCTATTTTGTTTATCTCTTGGAGTTTATCATTTAAAAAGCAGGCAACCGAGAATACCCTTCAGCACACCATCGCATAAAATTGGCTATGGTTCTATGCTAAATGCCGTATGTAAAAGATATATTCAAAGTGATTTCTGGAAATATGTCGCTATGTAATTTGATCGATAGTCTTGTCAACGAAATAAAAAATTGGTAAATTGTTTTTTGATCATCTTTCTCACAAATCAAATACATAACTTAAATAACTTTCTTTTAGTAGAAGGCTTTTAAGTTGGGACATAGAAAATATATACTGTACAACTATTTGTAACTATTACATTCAGAAGCTTTCACAGTTATATACAGGGTGTCCGGTAACTTATGGGCCGTAGAGTAATTGGAGATACTAGACATCAAACTAAGCCGATTATGCCATATAAGTTTTTTCGGATTGTCACTTTTGTTTTTTTTTGTTAATTTAATTATTTACTATGTTTTTTTAGGCTTTGGGATGTTTAAAGGGAAATATCTCGAAAAAGATATTAAGATTAATCAAGTACACATTTTTGACTCAGAAAATGCCCTTTTTAAGAAACTATAATAGAAAAACACCTAATATCACAGGTGAGAAAAAAAATCATAGATTTATGAAGCCCAGTGTATGCAACTAGCGCCCTCTAGTTTGAAACTTAAAAATTTCTACAAATTCTTATTTCTTGCTCATAGAAGCATAATATTGCCAACTTTCAATTTGATTCATTAAACCGTTTTAAAATTATGGCTTATTTTCGAGAATAAACTTTTACTTTCAATACCCTATATCTGTAGAACGAGTAACAATCCGAAAAAACTTATATGACATAATCGGCTTAGTTTGATGTCTAGTATCTCCAGTTACTCTACGGCCCATAAGTTACCGGACACCCTATATAGGGAATGCTTCAAAGCCAAGGGGAGTGAACGAAGAGTCCTAAAATTCAAGCCCTTATCACTTTTTACAGTAGAAACCTTTTGGCAGCAAGGTTGCGGTGTAAGGCTATAAAAAAAGGAAATACGCAAAAGATTCTACCTACCTATCCTGTCACAATTATCCTTATTTGGATGGAAAATAATATTAAAAAACTGACCAGGAAATTTATATCGGTCGGTCACTAGTTAATTTAAGCCTTTATTGGGAAGAAAATAATTCCTAAGATCTTATCATTTATATCCTAATATAAGTTATTGTGTATTTTGACAAGGAAAGATACATTTAAATATTCATTACATATGAAAGACACAGCTTGGCAGATGCATCATTTATGCGGTAATGATCGGTTATCTCGGGAATATACATAATTTTGGGTACTATTATTATATTTATGTAACTTTTGTCTATGTCTAAAAAAATTCACATTTCACCTTACTTATAATGGTTATTATTTACGATATGAAGTTAAAAGATTTTTTGCTAAGATTGCAATAATATAATTCTTTTAGCACGGATATTTCAAAATAATAATTCTCACAAAAAAAATAAGAAAGTACAGATATTATCTAGCATAATGTAAAATGTTATGTATGGGAACGAAAATTATTGACAGGGTAAACAATTTTCATTGTTGTTATTAGATTTCTTTCAAAATGTCCATTACAGCATGTTATCTATTTTTGTATTTGATTTTTTTGTTGTGTAATTTTTTTCTCTTCGTTCGCTGCCAGAGCCATTCCCGAAGGAAACGTAGGTTCTGAACCACGATCCTCAGTCATACGACCCCCCCCCCCCCCCTCCCAAGGGCTATTAACCTTTGGTTTCTTGCCATCACATGACCTATCGATTGGGGAGTGTGTACCTTCTTCCGCACCCCACGAGATGTCCGATCTCATCCGGCCTGGTTACCGGCGTAAATGGCGTGGGTTGGGAGATGATACACATTTTACACTCTTCCCTGCATTCTTAAAACTACTAAATTTCAGACTTACTCTTTTTATTGTGCGTAAGCCCACTTTGAGGATCGAACTCGGATCACCACGGTCAATTAAGTCAGTTATAAAACATTTATTTATCTGTTTAGTTCTTAATTAAAATAAATAAAAAATATCTTCCTTACACTCAATTTAAAAGACTGCTTTCCCTCGTAGATCTTTCAATAAATATGCCTACTCCATAACTATTCTAATGCTTCTGCTAATTGCTTTTATATATCCAATTTGTTTATTTCGCAATGATTTAAACGTCATTGTACCACTGTATACTTTCCAAGTTTTCTTTACTAGACCTCAGTTTTGAGGTGGTATGTTTCTCCACTGTTAAATCTCTGAACGCGTTTCAACTACACCATGAAAAGCTATTAGGACATTGTCCACCTTCTTTCCTTTCTTAAAAATCTAAAAGTAACTTTCCTGAAGATGACTTTATTCGTTCGAAACATGCAGAGACTCAACACAACTCACTCACACAACTTTTGAATAATTTTCTTAATCTATCAGTGTAGGAAGACTTAAAGTTTCTTTTTTCTCCCCTTTAGATTAATTTTTGTGTTTATAGAGTAACTAATCTATAGATTTATTTTTCTTATTTCCAAGTTATATCATTCTGACACACCCTAACATTGTCAAAAATGAAGAATTGTACATTCTACTCATAACTACACAAATTTAACATTAAAAGTTCAACGTTTTCCTAGGCATGTCTTTGGCATTTCTGGTTTTAAACACAAGGATTACAGTTTGAAATCATTTTTGAACAGAAAGTATGAAAGTTGTTGAAATCGTTTAGCACATTATCAGCTAACGATCATTTGAGGTGCTATAATAACTTAATCTAGGGTATTATAGATGCCAGAGGCGTCGCGCTTGTGTAATATAATAATGTTTAGCTTACCCAGATTGTAAATGATATATTTATTTACAATTCCGCAAACTATTGCAAAAAAATTATACCCTTTTTTTGTTAAAAAACTGTTTTTTTAACACTATAGCTACTAAGTTGATGATGCTGATGCCTGGGCATAGCCACCATTGTTCTTCGTAATTAAAATAAACACCAAAACCTGACTGTAATCCTGTAAAATTAGTTGAAATTAGTGTAAACCCTTGGGCAGGGATACAATTTGTTAATTTAAAATATTGAGGAATTTTGAACTATAAATGTTGGCTATCAAAATGTTGATAATTGCGTAGCTACATTTGCATTTAAAGCTACGAGGCATAAACGCTGTAGAATTGTAGTGTGCAATTACCTGAAATTATTAGGATTACTCTACAGTTGGTGTATAAGCTGGCAACATATTTTTTCCTGTATAACAAGTAGTGGCATTTCAATAGCTTCCCCTACCTACTCTTATCAAGGTTTGTATCCCAAACTAAAATCATGCAGAATTGTCTAAGCTTTTTAATAATGTTACCACATTAAGGTATATCTTAATATGCAAATTATCGGAGAAATTTAAAACTTTAATATTTAATTTTCAATTTTGCCATCTCTAAATTATTTTCAGGATTTTCTCATTTTTTTGATTTAATCACTTTAATTACGATTTTTTTTTCACTGCGTTTCTATGCCCAGTAGTTTCCGAGATACGCTGGTAGCCATCCACAATGGGACACCCGGTATAACATGTAGTGTCAACAACGCAATCCTTAGATTATTTTCTCGTTTTGATTTGAACGTTGGCTTTGTAGAATTAGTAAAGGATTTAGTGTAAATAGTCGTAGAATTAGTAAAAATAGACTTCGAATTAGTGGAATTTGTGAAAATAGTCGTGGGATTAGTGGCATTATTTGGATTAAGTTGAAATTAGTGGACAAAATTTAGGACCGCGGTTTGCTCTTCTGACACTTACGTTCATATCCTAAAAAGTCTAAAATTTCTACCAAAATCCCTGCAAGAACCTTCATGGCGTTGTTTTAACGAAATATATAGTTTTCCCCGATAGACCTCATATTTATCTTCTTCTTCCTCTGCTCATCCAATAATGGATGTTTGCGACCACATTTTCCATAGCTTGTCTATCTCTGGCTGTGTGGATCAATGTTTGAATGTCACGTATGCCAGTCCACTATCTCACGTTCCTTAGCCATGACATTCTCTTCCGTCCCAGTCCCAGTTCTACCCTCGATCTTGCCCTCGATAATCAGTTGTAAAAATTGATATTTATGATTGCGCATTATGTGACCCAGGTATGCAGTCTTCCTTTTTTTTATAATGTTGAAGAGTTCGCGATCTTTGTTAATGCGCCTGAGAACGTCCTCGTTCCTCATTCTGGCTGTCCATGGTATCTTAAGAATTCTTCGGTATACCCACATCTCAAATGCTCCCAATTTGTTTATGGCTTTTACTTTTAGGGTCCAGCCTTCAACACCGTACAAAAGCACTGACCAAACATAGCAGCCAACAAATCTCAATCGCAGACCAAGGTCAAAGTCGCCACAAGTGAACACTTTTTAAATTTTAGGAATGCGCCTCGGGCTTGTTCAATTCTGCATTCAATTTCTCTGTCTGATGACCATTCTTCATAAAGCCAAGTTCCTAGGTACTTAAATTTTTCCACACGTTCTATAACTTTTCCATTATATGTTAGGCTGGCGTTTCTAAATGCATCTATCTCTCTCGTGATAACCATGAATTTAGTTTTCTTTGTGTTCATGTTCAATCCCATGTCTTGACTATAATCTCCCACTATATTAACCAGCCGTTGCAGATCGTCCATGTTGTCCGCAATCAGAACAGTGTCGTCAGCATAGCGTATGTTATTTATCCAGACTCCATTGACTTTGATCCCAATTTCCCTATCCTCAAGCGACTCCTGAAAAATGGCTTCCGAATATAGATTAAACAAAAGCGGCGACAGTACACACCCCTGCCGCACTCCTCTACGAATACGGATTTGGTTGGTCAGACCGTTATCCACTCTGACCTGTGCTGATTGGTGCCAGTATAAGTTTTCAATGCACTGAATGTCTTTCTGATCCAAATCAAGTATTTCGAGCAGCTGCATGAGTTTATAATGTTGGACTTTATCAAAAGCCTTTTCGTAGTCTATAAAACATAAACACACGTTTTTCCGCTGGTCATGGCAATTCTGTACTAAGACTTGCGTTGCAACTAGCGCCTCTCTTGTGCCCAACCCCTGTCTAAATCCAAACTGTGAGTCGCTTATTGCGTTATCACATTTTTTATACAGTCTCTGATGTATTATTCTCAGGAATATTTTTAGGGAATGGCTCATGAGACTAATAAGTCTGTGTTCCTCGCATTTTCGTGCGCTGATCGTCTTTGGTAGAGGGATAAAAGTTGAAGATAGCCACTGTTCCGGGTATTGTATATATATTGTATATTTATCTTGGAAACCGAAAATTAAGAATTTACGAAGCCACACTATATAAAAGAAATTAATCTGATAATTATTATACAATTTCTGAGGCATACTGTATATAGTATAATTATTTTTTAAATCTGATTTCCTGAGATCCGGTTGTACAATAAGAGCTAAAGTACGAGTTTTGTAAAGCTCGACCTAAAGTTAAACTCTGTTCTGCTGAACTTTCATTCTTCAGGTAAGTTGTCAATTTTCTAGGCTTAAATAAAGTTATTGGTGACTGATGACATATAATCCAATAAAACAAACCTTATAAATTCTTTTTGACCACAAAATTTGTTGTAATAATATTTTAAAGTTACGAATACGAATGATGAGGTTGAACACTTTCTGGATTTAACAGACGAATCGGATGATGAAGATTTTATGTATGTACTAGGAGCTATAGAAGACGCTCTAGGACGGACCCAAAACTACCGACCGAGACCTGATCATATGCAAATTTTCTTAATGAAATTTAGTCTCAATCTTTTTCCAACATTCTATTTTTTCTTTATTAGTAATATTATCTATTTTTTTATTTTTCAAAATACCTTTAAACTTCTTAACAAAAGGTAATAATAATAATAATTCTTCTTTAAAAGTAATAGTTACAGATAGTTTTGTGTTAAAATATAATAGCTGTAAATTTTTGACAACAAATAAAGTTTGATGGTTTTTTGACAGCTTAACCATTACCAGCATGGTCATTTATATTGATTCCACCTGTGCAGACTTGTGGTTAGGAATTGTATATACAATAGAATAAGATTTTTGAACCAAGTTTAACTTTAGGTCGAGCTTTATAAAACTCGTACTTAAGCTTTTATAGTACAACCTATACCTATCTAAATATATAACTTGCATGTACGCTACTGATTTAAAATTTGCTTAAATTGACTAACTTCCCAAAATGTTTCCACGTCAGTTAACAATAATGCCCCCATAGAGAACATGATACCGTGCTGTGTTATTACACCAAAAAATTGTTATTTATTAGTTTATTAGTGTTATGGCTTACACTTTCTATTATTGTTTTGTACACGCGTGTAATATTACATTTCTTCGCATACGATTATAACAGGAAAATGATATATCATAGTGAAATTTTGCTAAATTCTTTCGGCGAACATTTTTTGAAATTAAATTAATGATTGCAAAAACTATAATATAATTTCTATTCTATTAGTTTTTAATGGTGTGTCCTCCAGCGTTTTTTTCTTGTCAAGGAAAGTTAACGATTCGGTATTCTTATTTAACCATATTTTTTAGGATTAATTTACCTGAACGGCAGTAGAGTTTTGAACTTGCATTGTCTTTATTTGTTTTTGAATCACTACGTTTCAACTAGTAAGCATCTTCAGTCGTCTTCAGGTGATTACGGTATTTAGTTTGTGTGGGTCAACTGAGGAGAGGGTAAGGATGTTTTCTGGTTCCAGCTTTGGTTGTCCTATTATTCGTTGCCTCTTCCGATCTAGTGACTTGCAATGGCAAACTATGTACTTTACAGTTTCCCTGTCTTGTCCACTCCATTGTACAGTTGCATTCTGTGCAGATGGTTCTTGACAGCCATGTTTCCTGTCAGAATTCCTGTAATGGTTCTCAGGTAATTCCTGTTCATTTGAAGCAACTATTTCGTAAGTCTTGGACCTGGATTTCCAATGAAGCTTTTGCTGTGGCGTACCTAATCCCTGCCTGTTGCTCCAGTGAATTTTGCGTTTACTTCTGAGTGCCGGTTCTGGACCAACGAATGTTTTCTGAGCCTTTCCTCGCAAGTTCATCGGCTTTCTCATTTCCTGTAATACCTTCGTGTCCTGGCACCAGCTGCAGTATTACTTTGTTTTCTTTTGCCAGAGCCTCCACTTTGACTGCCAGAATATACTGGGTCTCCCAAAAGTCCCGCATAAAATTAATATCAATTAAAGGAAAAAGATCTAGGAAAAACGCTCGGACCCGTAAATTTTTATTTTTAATTGTGCATTTTTTGACATAAAAAATATTAAAACCAGGTTTTTGGTTTAACATGGTAAATCGGATTCTTTGGATAGAGAATAAAAAAACTAAGATAGGGAGGTAAAAACCATTTTTCTCTAAGATGAACCGTTCCAATGTTACAGCCTGTCAAAGTAAAAAAATGGCATATTTTAAACGTCAATATCTCAAAAACTATTGAATTTAGATACATGAAATTTACAACATAAGCGTAGCATTTTGTGGGGAATCAGAAAATAATACAATATATAGGGTGTTCCATTAAAAAAAATTGTCAAAGACGTGACGACAGTTCTATAAGACACCCTGTATAATATTTTTTTATGTCAAAAAATGCACAATGAAAAATAAAAATTTACGGGTCCCAGCGTTTTTCCTAGATCTTTTTTCTTTAATTTATATTAATTTCATGCGGGACTTTTGGGAGACCCAGTATATGTATCTGCTTATTGAGGTAAGCCCTCCTATATACCCAAGCGAAGGCCACAATTGAAAAACCCTCCAAAAAGTTATCAACTGGAATGATGCCTCTAACGCGCACCCAGCTAAAACAAGTGGTCGGCCTACTAACAGGCCACTGCTTAAGAAAACACCTACGCCGAGTAGGAATTTACAATGGTCCCATTGAATGCAGGCTTTGCGGCGATGAGAACGGAACCTCCTCACATATCATATATGACTGCGAAGCACTGACCCGAGGAAGACTCAGAATCTTCGGAGACATCCAATGTGGGGATAACCTCCCACATGACAAACTTGGTAGGAATTTGCTGGACCTTATAAAAGGAACAAACCTTTTCTAGCAAGATAGGGGAAAACAATAAGCCACTAGGCTGCAGTGCAGCTTGGGCCGAACGCCCGACCGCCGCCTTAAACCAACCAACCAAGCCCTCCTATTGTTTTTATATGCACACTCCCCTACAAGGTTGATTGACATTTAAGTTTTCAACCGTCTTCCCTACCCCTGGTTTCAATGCCGAAAGCCAAATGTGATAAAGATTTCTAGGATATGTTTAATTCCTAAAAAGGGGGAAAAATAGAGTGTGAGAAAAAAACCGCTTTATTTATAAATATTTTTTACTAACTTAAAACCCAAAAGAATAAATTAATAAAATTTTCCCAACCAATTAATTATCCCCGAATATACAACTGATAAAAATTGGAGTATCCGGATATTTCAGTAATCATATATAAGGTAATAACGATACCATTCTCAGGCATCAAGCAGAAGGAACAACTTAACGTGCTGAGTTAAACAGGAAATGCATTTTATACGCCACATTAGTTTAATTAATTTATTAATATAAATAATTATGGTTTCATTAAGATAAAGTATGACGTATAAATGTAGTTACTTATGCAGATTTTAATAATTCCGGTGACAAAGAAAATGTACTTAAAGTTACAATTCTCGAAGATCTCGTCGTACGTCGATAATATAAACTGTTTGGTCAAATAATAAATGTTTCAATGCCAGTGGCGGCGACAGGATTTTTGGGATGGGTGGGCACAAGTGGGCCCGATGATTGTAGGGTGGGCACTACCCAAATCACTTCTAAAAAAATAGTCGTCGCCTCCCCCACGCTCTAAGCGCCATAAGCGGGGTAAACAAAACTCCCCTCTTGTCCAGACTGATGTCTAAAAAAAAATGTCATCATCCTTGTCTTATTACTTTATTGCATCCTTCTACAATACCAATCATCCTTTTTGGGTGGGCACCCATGTTTTAAGGGTGAGCGAACGGCTTTCGATGCAAGATTCAACTCAAGATGAGAAAAATGTATCAAAGCTTGGCTAGACCGACGGCTCTCGATGCAAGATGTAACGCAAGATGAGAAAAGTTTATCAAAGCTTGGTTAGACCGACGGCTCTCGATGCAAGAGGTAACGCAAGGTGAGAAAAGTTTATCAAAGCTTGGCTAGACCGACGGCTCTCGATGCAAGATATAACGCAAGATGAGAAAAGTTTATCAAAGCTTGGCTAGACCGACGGCTCTCGATGCAAGATATAACGCAAGATGAGAAAAATGTATCAAAGCTTGGCTAGACCGACGGCTCTCGATGCAAGATGTAACGCAAGATGAGAAAAGTTTATCAAAGCTTGGCTAGACCGACGGCTCTCGATGCAAGAGGTAACGCAAGGTGAGAAAAGTTTATCAAAGCTTGGCTAGACCGACGGCTCTCGATGAAAGATATAACGCAAGATGAGAAAAGTTTATCAAAGCTTGGCTAGACCGACGGCTCTCGATGCAAGATGAGAAAAAATTATCAAATCTAGGCTAGACCGAACGGCTTTTTATTGTTGTCAAAATCGGGAAAAATGATTCATTTATTGGTTGTTGGGTAAACGGTTTAGATTCTTTTATTTCTTAGTGCATTAGTGAGACAAAGAACCCAATAATCCGTTGATTCATCCTTACAGTGACGGCGCCAGGATTTTTGGGATGGGGGGGAATGGGCAGTACCAAAAAAAAATGACTTCAAAAAAAGGTCAACTACCCCTACACAAAGGGCGAAGCCCGACAACCACAACACTACACCTCCATAACCTACGCAAAGGGCAAAGCCCGACAAAAGTGATGAGCAAAAAAAAAACAAAATACCCCTCTTGTCCAAAGTGGCGTCTAAAAAAAAGGGTCATCCTCGTTCTCTTGAAAATAACATACAATAAAACTTTCATAGTCAAATCCCCCTTCCCCCGGAAATTCCATTGCAAAGCCGTCAATTTTGGGTGGGCACTAGGGTGGGTACTGATGTTTTCAGGGTAGGCCGGTGCCCACCCTGGCCCGCCCCCGCTGTTCAATGCTTTTTGAGAATTGAATGAAAATTTAAACTTGTACTGATTGATTTTACAACTAAAAACTGCCAATTGAACAAAATAAGGATAGTTTTTTCCCTAAACATAAACTTGGGTAGCACCGATCTATTGTAAAGAACGGATTTAATCAGCTTATTTTATATATATATATATTGTTAATTTTAAAACTTCGGACATTTTTTTTGGAAAGCCAGTCCAGTAATATCTTTGAGCGGCTAATTACTGGGAGCCCTGCAATGTCTAGTTGTCCAATGTCCATAAGTCAATAAGTGAAAAAAATGATCATATCTTATAAAACTACCTTGCATTGGAGACATTTTTAACAGAAACGTTGATTTGATTCCCATTTCATTTGATTTTAAAAAAAATTTCCTAAACTTTTCACCTTAGGCGCATTTTTTCTAGATACTCGAGTAAATGTGTTTTCCTCTGTGCTTGTGGTCTTTATTTCGCATGAATCCGGAAATTTTCCAATAATTGACAACATTATTATAAAAATTAGATTCCTCTATGGCGTCCTTATGAAGTACTGAGCAATCACAATTTATTGTATTTACTGGGGCTCCGCCCTCTTCTTTAAGATGCTATACATTATATAATTTATATGTATATGGCACAGTATGTTATTAATTTGTTTAATACAACAATATATATACGCATCTATAATAGTTTTATCAATAATAAAACATGTTGAATGTGCATAGAAAATTAATCTCATGGAGCATTATAATTGAGTTGGTTTTACCATAATTTCTAACATGAGCATGTGACCGAAACGGAAAAACGGCGAACTTTGGCTCCAATGGTTGTGAGATCAATCTCGGAAGCTTGCTAACTTTAAAAAAAATGTTTAGCATAAGGTTGGTAAGTTTTATCGTAGAAAAAATATTCTATTCAACTACGCCTACGACGTCATGCTCAATTTACTTCCTCGGAAGATATAGACATCATATCCACTCTTGTTGTACAAACTACTATTTCATTTTGTGAATAGATTTACCCACTTGCTTTTAAATTTTATATGTAGCTAATTTCTGTAATTTTGACTAATTTTGATAAAAAAATTTCGCCTGCGACGCTATTTTCATAGTAGTTTTACTTGCCGTTAATATATTTTTTAATTCAATAGCAAATAATATAAATTTTTACAGATACAAACATTTATTTACGAGTATATTAAGTAAAATAATATGTTGTATAACTTTTTCCTTTTCGTTTGCTGCCAGGGCCATTCCCGAGGGGACCTACAGCTTAACGTGGGATTTGAACCACGATACTCAGTCATGTGACACCCCCCAATGGTATCAACCCTTGATTTATTGCCATTGCATGACCTACTGATTGGGGAGTGTGTAACTTCTTCTGCACCCCACGAGATGTCCGATCTCATCCGGTTTGGTTACCGGCGTGAATGGGGTGGGTTGGGAGATGATACATTTTACACTCTTCCCTGCATTCTTAAACCTACTAAATTTCGGACATACTTTTTTTTTGTCTGTTTAAAGGTTGGAGGCAATGACGTTTCTTGAACGGCAGTAGAGTTTTGGACTTGCATTGTCTTTATTTGTTTAGAATCACTACGTTTCAACTGGTAAGCATCTCCTGTCATCTTCAGGTGAATACTGAATAAGTACGGTAACTACAGCTCTATTTATACTAGGCAGGTGCTGTGACGCATGACTAGTGGGTGGAGTCATGCGTGTTGCTAGGTGATGACGCATAACTGGATGAGTCATGCTTGATGAATCATGCGTTTAACTCTTGGGTGGTCTTATTCTAAGATTACATTTACTTAACAAGGGTTTCCAGACGTTTCTCATATCTACTTTTTTTTTATTATGCGTATGCCCACTCCGGGGATCGAACCGGGACCGCCAAGGTCGAATGCCAGTACCGCACCTCTGAGCCACTAGCGCGGTTTAAAATTATATAACTAAATTATTTTACATTTTATTTACATTTTTTGGAAAAAATGTCGTGTTTTGATTTCACATAAATAATATACATATATAACTTACAAGTATAGTAGATTCTGTAACGAGGTTGGAATGAAAATTTGATCCGAGTGGAAGATTCCGAACGCGAGCGTAGCGAGCGTGAGGAACCACGAGTTGGAATGAAAATTTGATCCGAGTGGAAGATTCCGAACGCGAGCGTAGCGAGCGTGAGGAACCACAAGTATTGAATTTTCATTCTAACCGAGTAGCAGACTATATTTTCTCCACGACCAAAAATACTATTCGCAATATTTGTAATTTTAGGTGGAGTATTATCCAGTTCAGTTCACTCATATTTTGACTTGCACTAAAATTTATCTGCTGACATTGACAGTTTCGAAATTCATGGCAACCTATGTCGTTTAGATCAATTACAGAATATTCTTTCCGTATCTTGTTATGGAATGAAAATACATGCAAAACGCATAAGAAGCGTTTCAGAATAAATTTTCCAACTCAAGAGCGAGCATTTTTTCATTCTATTATCAAAAATGATTTAGGAATTATTGCATTCAGTAATGGTCGTGGAGAAAATGTATTTATAAACGATTTTCCAATAGTATGTATTGTCTACTAACGTTCTCAGTGATAGAATATTTTGGTTTTCTTCTTCGTATTATTATTAAAGCAATATTAGGTAATATTTATATTAATACCGGTAGCTACGATTTTCCCACGATAAAAAGACTTGTTAATTTTAGCACAAAACAGTTATTTGCTTACCTTGAGAATAAATTTATTCAAATTTTATGCCAATCAGCACAGAAGAATGAAGTGTATTCATCACAAAATACTAACCTGAAACAAAACAATAAGTTAGTTAATTTAATCGGTTCTGGCACCTGATTTTATATTTAGAATTTTTGTTTTACAGTTTTACAGCACTACTGTTTGCATAATTTTTCTCAACTATTAATAATTTGGTTTTAATTTTCACAAAACTATTAAATAAATAAATATTTTTTTTAGTTGATTAAATAATCGGACAATTTTTATTTCTAAAGATCTACTGTACAGGATGTCCCATAACTTATGGGCCGTAGAGTAACTGGGGATACTAGACATCAAACTAAGCCGATTATGTCATATAAGTTTTTTCGGATTGTTACTCGTTCTAGAGATACAGGGTCTTAAAAGTAAAAGTTTATTCTCGAAAACAAGCCATAATTTTAAACGGTTTAATAAATCGAATTGATAGTAATTAGGCAATATTAGGTTTTTATGAGCAAGAAATAAGAATTTGTAGAAATTTTTAAGTTTCAAACTAGAGGGCGCTAGTTGCATACACTGGGCTTCATAAATCTATGATTTTTTTTTTACCTGTGACATTAAATGTTTTTCAATTTTAGTTTTTTAAAAAAGGGCATTCTCTGAGTCAAAAAGTGTACTTGATTGATCTTAATATCTATCTTTAACGGTTTTCGAGATATTTCCCTTTAAACATCCCAAAGCATAAAAAAACATAGTACATAATTAAATTAATATTTTAATTATCAAAAAAAAACTTATATGACATATTCGGCTTAGTTTTAGTTTGATGTCTAGTATCTCCAGTTACTCTACGGCCTATAAGTTATGGGACACCCTGTAGTTTTCACACGCGGCTTTTTAAAAATATATTTCATTATGTCACAGAGAACAAAAATATAGATATTAATGAGCTTTTCAAATGTCTAAAAAATAATGCGTACTACTTAAAAAAATAGGGTGTTTCACGGCGAAAGGAACGTCAGAAGTTTATGGAAAATAAGTGATACGGTTTCTTTAAAAATTTGATGTCTCAGATAAACAACCATCTATCGTATTAATATATTTGCAGCACTGCGGCGTTGCCGCTTCTGCCTGATACAGGTGGAAACATCGTTATTTTAAATGGAATATCCTATATTATTATATTATTTTCTAATTCCCTATACAATTCCAAGTGTATTTTGTAAAAAATGTTATATGTCTAAGTTCAACTGGTTTTGAGATATTGACGTTTTAAATATGCCTTTTCAGACTTTGACAGGCTATAGCAGTAAAACGGCGCTTCTTAGAGAAAAATGATTTTCACCCCCTATCGCAGTTTTTTATACTCTATCTATAAGTTACAACTTTCTGTTTAACATGTTAAACTGTAAAACCATTTTTTCGATTCAACATGTTAAACCGAAAGTTGGTATTTTTGGATACAGAATAAAAACTAAGATAGGGAGGTGGAAACTATTTTTCCCTAAGATGCGCCGTTCCAATGCTACAGCCTGTCAAAATCTGACATGGCATATTTAAACACGAATATCTAGTAGTAATATTAGTAGAGTAGCAGAAGTAATCTTTTGGAAGTTATGGATTATAACGTGTTGAATCTATTTTTGTTGAATACATCTTTAGAAGGTATAGTAGAATCGTGTTTGATTTACTTGATATAAAAAAATTTAATGTTTTTTTTTTGATTCATGATAGTTAAAAAAATAAATCATTAAATTAAAAAAGTCGCTGGCCTTAAAACGTTACCACAAAACAAACGCAAATACAAATCTCGTAGTTCCTACAGAAAAAAAAAATACCTACATAAAAGTGTAGGTACACAATAGATATTGCTATAAATATATTTTTAACAAGCGCTAATGTCGCACGCCTTAATAAACAAATGAAATGAATAAAGTAACTTGTTAAGTACATGAAAATTAATAGGTTATATAACTCAGTCACCTACTAAAACTATAAAGTGGAAAAGTTTAAAGTCCGGGTATAGTCAGACAAGTAAGTACTTATATGATGGCGTTAATTACGTCCTGTCATTTTGTTGACTGTTATGAATTAATTAATGTATTCAAATTTAGTGTCTCTTAACCCATATTTATAACATTTATTGTGATGGTAAAAATAGATAGATAGGTAATAATTCCTAAAACAATTACATGAAATTAAAATAATTATTCATAATATATAAAATTTTAGCCAAAGGCCTTCTATAGCTAGAACCTTTATTTAAAAAAGTAGAAAGTGTTGCAGATTGTTAATACCATACTTAAACGTCATTTTGTAAGTAGATTGAAGAAAATAAGATCAATTTTTTATACTTTGTTGTTTATTACATTATTTTTTCAACGTACTAAATTGGTGAAGCGAAGGTATTTTTTTTGGGGGTGGCTTGTGGATGATGTGAGTTTTTTTCAACGCCAGAGATAAAAAAGAAATTTGTTTCTACTTTTTTTTTAAAATAAAGTTATGTTTCTAGTTGTAGCTGGTAATTTAAATATTTATACTGCATAATTCAAATTTTTGGTTTTCTATCGATTTCGGTCCTAGCCTGCAAAATTCTGCAATAGGCCAGCTTGCTGTCTTATATGTCTGCGCTCATCCCACAACATGTCCGTTAACCATAATGAAAACACATTTTTAAATTTTCATGCCAGAGTTATCAATAGTTTTCAATAAATGTTTTGTTCTATGTATGAAGGATTATGTTGCAGATATAACTAAATTTTTGGTTCGATCAGAAGTGCATTCAAACAAAGTATGCGGTTCGTAATAAAAGACTAATATGAAAATGAACTGTAGTCTTCCAGGATCACGTTTTAGAAATGCTTGAACTGATTCAAATAACGTATGCGGTTCGTAATAAAATACTAGTATCGAAAATGAACTCTAGTCTTCCATTTTAAAAATGCTTGGACAGATGAAGAGTGCAGATTTTATATTACAATTTCGGCAATGGAAAACTCCTCGCAATTGAATAATAGTTTTCCGTATAATCCACATTATTCTCAAGGAAGGGTCATTCGTGTTTAATTATAGGCAAATGAACTATTACGAGGGATTCTCCTTTATTTTCTTCTTATAAAGAAATAATTCCATCCTTACTTCCAATATTGTTATTTGTTTCATCGCTTCAACTATTCCTACATCGTCAAATCATCAAATAAATTAAATCATCTAAAATATTGGAAATAGTTCTAGAAACAGGAGATACATGACCTAAATAGTTTGACCTGGTTATTCCATTAAGGTTGTCTGTTCTACTGTTGTTCTTTTTCTATTATCAACAGAACTTATTGTTTTATCTTAATGCCATTGAAATATAAGCCACCCAGAATAGTTATCTATGAAGATTGTTGTAGCTCCCTCTACTGTTAAAGCTATTACAGCACCTGCTCTATCTAAAACTGCATATATACAGGGTGTGTCAGTAAGGTGTCTGTCTTAGATAGCACCTAAACTATCAAAGATATGAAAAAGGTGTAATACAAAAGTTAAAGGGTCTTTTAGGATACATAATCTAAAAATATTTTCTAATCTACAGGGTGGTCCTAAAAAGTGGTACTGAATAATAAAAAAGAAAATTAAATGGGACACCCAGTATAATTTTCTAGAATATAATTCAATGGAATAAGGACTTTGCAACCCTATTAAAATTTTTGAAGTAAAATGCAGCGTTGCCAAGTAATTAA
The DNA here is from genome assembly GCA_935413205.1 of Polydrusus cervinus. Taxonomy (NCBI): domain Eukaryota; kingdom Metazoa; phylum Arthropoda; class Insecta; order Coleoptera; family Curculionidae; genus Polydrusus; species Polydrusus cervinus. The sequence continues at coordinate 28,762,445 of OW284516.1, forward strand.
TTTTTTTCCGAAATTTTAGTAATTTTAAGCGTATCGTTAAAAAATCATAGCAACCTGTGGATTAATCCTAGGCAAATATAATTTACTTTGTAAGTACTTTAAGGTACGATATATTGATTTATAATAATGTTTTTTAAATCTCTTATGTTGGACAACTCGATAGTTTTAAAAATGCTTTATTTCAATTTTTTAAACGGGACACCCCTAATTTTCTTAGGCAAAAGAATGTATTTTTCGAAAACCTTTCTTTTTTGTTAAATATGTCATATATCTAAATATCATAGTTTTTGACATATTTTAGGATTTGTCTTAAATCAGGGTAAAAAAGGAAAGTTCTAATTAAACTATTTGGTCAAGATTGCTTTGGAACAAAAAATAAATAGTTTTCTTTGTCACAGCTGTCATTGCAAAATTATTTTGCCAACATTTTGTGCTTTTTTACTGTTTAAATTTTAGTTTCCCGAACTAACTTTATCATAACTCATATTTTTCTATTTCGATAAAGTTAGTTCGGGAAACTAAAATTTAAACAGTAAAAAAGCACAAAATGTTGGCAAAATAATTTTGCAATGACAGCTGTGACAAAGAAAATTATTTATTTTTTGTTCCAAAGCAATCTAGACTAAATAGTTTAATTAGAACTTTCCTTTTTTACCCTGATTTAAGACAAATCTCAAAATATTTCAAAAACTATGATATTTAGATATATGACATGTTTAACAAAAAAGTAAGGTTTTCAAAAGATAAATTCTTTTGCCAAAAAAAATTAGAGGGTCCCATTTAAAAAAATTGAAATAAAGCATTTTTAAAACCATCGAGTTGTCCAACTTGTAATGAACGCTCTGTATAAGAGATTAAAACAACATTATTATAAATCAATATATCGTACCTTAAAGTACTTACAACGTAAATTATATTTGCCTAGGGTTAATCCACAGGTTGCTATGATTTTTTAACGATACGCTTAAAATTACTAAAATTTCGGAAAAAAATTAATTACTTGGCAACGTTGCATTTTATTACAAAATTTTTTTATTAGGGTTGCAAAGTCCTTATTCCATTGAATCATATTCTAGAAAATTATACTGGGTGTCCCATTTAATTTTCTTTTTTTATTATTCAGTTCCACTTTTTAGGACCACCCTGTAGATTAGAAAATATTTTTAGATTATGTATCCTAAAAAACCCTTTAACTTTTGTATTACACTTTTTTCCATATCTTTAATAGTTTAGGTGCTATCTAAGATAGACACCTTACTGACACACCCTGTAAAGTTATGACCAGCCAGCAGTGAGTACTGGTATAGTTTGGTCTGATTTGACTTACTTGGGATTCAATTATTACAGTATTAGTGCCCAAGAACTAAAATCAATTTAGGATTAACACAATTGGCCAATCCTATTCGAAGTTGGACGGACCCTCGAAAAACAATTTTTTTGACTGATATTTATCGAAAAAAAAACATTGTGAGGAGGAGGGGAAAGCTTATCTAGTTCCCTTCATAATAGTTTTTTTTAGTGGGCATAGGATTCACATCTAATTACCAGATATGGCGTCGGCCCACATGTAGGTAGCTTTAAAAAATGAGCCGGTAAACTTTAAAGATACGCCGTATAGATCTGTAATTCTGACAGATATTATTAATGGGCTGTGAACCTATTTTTAGTATCTCTGACATCCTATTAGGCAATCCAACGATGTGTCCAAATGGCGGCTGGCTGGCAAATACTGCTTTGTAATTGGTGCACGTGACCATAAAAATAATGTTGCTGGTGGCATTTAACTGGTGACTCAATGCTTTTTACCAGCCAACCGCCATATTGAATCACGTGGTTTGGATTCCCTAATAGATAGTTTGACGCCAACTTTTATTCTGTCAGATTCTGACATCGGAAAAATAATAGGCTTGTTATGTAAAAAAATACATCACGTGGGTATTAGAGTATCTTTTAAGAGTCTACTACCGCTTTTGGGTGTTTTCTACTTGAGCACCTCTTTCATCATTTTACTTAATCAATTTACTATAGAATTTACTTTAAAATGTAGTAGATATTTCGTTAATGAGAAATATTGAAGTAATTTTTATAAATTTGACCTTTATGTGCTTTTAATATAGTTTCAGAATGCATATATTTCGATATTCTTCACACTGAAATATACCCCCCCCCCCCCCCCCCTATGTATTCGCTGCAACAATCTAAGAAATTGCATGCTCATGGGCTCTTTAAAAATAAATCCATTTTTTAAACAAATAATTTATATAACAGGGTGCGCCAACCAAGAATAATGTTTTTTTTTATATTTTTCACATTTTTTATATTTGTGAAAAATATGAATATTGGTGTCAATTCAAAATTTTAACATAAGAAGTATGTATGACTCTAACCAGAGTTTTCGGGCTCGGTTTTTCATGATTAAAAATAAAGTAAATATCGATTTTTTCAGAAATCATGTATTTTAGGAGCGCAGCCCGGCGCCCCCCCCCCCCCTCTAAATACGCCACTGGTGAAATACTAAGGTGTATTGTTGTAAAAATGACTTTAAAAAAAAGTGCAGGTAGCAAAACTGTAAAATAAATTCATTCATTTTATCTCGCGAGCAAAAAAAAACCTGAATAATTTAAACGTGCCCAGCGCCAGGCGTAGGTAAATAATTGTTTTTTTTGTGGGAGTATGTTCGTAGGACAATTCTTTGTTTCTTCAAAATAGCAACGCATTATGCGCCCGCACACACCTTCTAAATAAAGAAAATATCGTGTTATTGCATTTTGGTTACGGTTGAAATCGGGGAAGCCAAGAAAGGCAACGACTCTTTTATTTTCAGACACTTTTAAATCTTACCTGCCTTGAAACAACTCTTAATCTTTTAATAAATTAGGCTTTGTAATATAACAAATTGTAAATATATTTTTCTTTATTACGTATTTTTTTAGCACACCTATTATCATAAACCTAGTTTTTATTGCTTAGTTTTGGTCAAATCCTGAACATGATTTACATTCTTTCGTATTTTTTTTATACGTTGAAAGAAGAACTTTCCGCTGAAGCTCTTAGCCATGTAAAAACAATAATGTCAAGGTAAAAATGTGCAAAAAATACTTCTTAATGTCTTCATTAAGTTATAAAAGCATTAAAATGATCATTTCCTCTTACACGGAGGTGATTTCTTCATTAGCTTAAGTACCTAGTGCCCATTATCACCGAATAACACCATAGTGTGAAGAAAGTTACCAGGTGAAGTCATTTAATATTAGTAAAGACGTAGACCGTTGGATATTGATTTAAATCATCCAACGAGTTGTTGTAAGATGGGTTCTAATGTTAATTTGTCTGTTTCATTGAAAATTACTTCAGATGTACTCATCCATTGACTTGTATCTAACTGGATAGATAAATAATAATTTAGTGGCAAATGCATGACTTGGCGCATATAAGTCCCCTATTTACCTAGTTCCTGGTCATCATACTCAATACCTACCTTTAGTAAAGATAAAAATCTTATTTGGGCTAAATGGAAACAAACAATTTTCGTTATTTGTCAGTGATGCCTTGAAAGTGTCATGACTAAAATCAATTATTTACCCTTTGAATTGCTTTCACATCATCGTATCCATGATGGTCTCCGGATTTAACTCCTGAACTAGTTCCTGTCGATATTCTAATGAACAGATAATTGAATCATAGAAGTTAGGATTTGCATTTTCTTTATTTATTTTCAAACCACCACTAGTAAGTATCTCCAGACATCCTCAGGTAATTATGGGTTGTTATTCTGATTATGACTAATTTGCCTTTGAACGACTGTAGCCTAACCATCTGGATCTGGGAGGCGTAAAAAATGAACTAAGCTTTAGCACTTAGGATGCAGTTAACTTATTGTGCATTCTTTAGGAATTTAACGATCAAGGGATGTTTTAGCCCATTAGGCAATCTACAGATTTAAAGTAGTTGACGATGTCGCCTAATGGTATCCCCTTTATGTGGGCCAGGGTACTCGCCTAGCTTGGATCTTCTACTGGATGAGAATGCTGGATGGTAATAATGTCTATTATGTATATGTTCGATAGTGCCTGTTCACGCCTTCTACACAAATTTGTGTTTTTAGCTATATTTTAAGGAGATGTTCGCAATTAGTAGTGCCATCCCTTCATTTTTCGAAATTTTGATGGAATCAACCAAACTAAGTCCAAAAAATAATATACAACAAATAGAGTTTCTTTTAAACGCTTTTAGTGGTCTTTACCAACAGCCCTTGTAGATTTTTATTAATCATCTGCTATCTTAATGCACCAAGAAAGTTCGAACTGCTTCAAAACAAGCAGGATTAATGGCGCTAGAAAAACACATAAGGCCTTATACGCCGAGTTAGAATGCTGGCACGTAAAACGCATTCAAGTTTTAAGTTTCCGGTTACGAACCTTTTTCTAGGAGTGAGTCACAAGAAGCAAAATAGTTATCAAGTGAAGAGAGATAACCTGTACACTACACAAGATTTATTATTAACGAAATGTTTGATAATAAACAATAATTATTGGTTAATTAAACTTTCACTAATAATGTAGCTTAACGTGGGTTCCGAACCACGATTCTCAGTATTATGACACTCCTCCCAAGGACAAATTCTCGGTTTCTTTCGTCATTGCATGACCTACGAATTTGGGAGTGTGTTCCGCACCTCACGAGATATTCGATCTCATCCGGCCTGGTTACCGGCGTGAATGGGATGGATTAGAAGATGATACATTTTACACTCTTCCCTGCATTCTTAAACCTACTAAATTTCGGACATATTTTTTTTATTGTGCGTATACCCACTCCGAGGATCGAACTCGGACCGCCACGGTCGAATGTGGGAGATTCAGAAAGAAAATTTTACATCAAAATAATATAAAAAAATTATAGCATAACATTTTTCTTTCGAAATTCCAGTAGGAAACTAAAACTACCAGGTAGGCTATGTGCCAGTAGACAGATAAATTAATATCTAAAGAATTATACTGGGTCTCCCAAATGTCCAGCATAAAATTAATATCAATTAAAGAAAAAAGATCTAGGAAAACCGTTAAAACCGGTTTTTTGGTTTAACATGGTAAATCGGAGGTTGTTTTTTTGGATAGAAAATTAAAAAATAAGATAGGGAGGTGAAAACCATTGTTCTTTAAGATGGACCGTTCCAATGTTACAGCCTGTCAAAGTCAAAAAATGCCATATTTTAAACGTCAATATCTCAAAAACTATTGAATTTAGACACATGACATTTACAGCATAAGCGTAGCATTTTGTGGGGAATCAGAAAATATTACAATATATCGGGTGTTCCATTAAAAAAAATTGTCAAAGACGTGACGACAGTTCTATGAGACACCCTGTCTAATATTTTTTTACGTCAAAGAATGCACAATTAAAAATAAAAATTTACGGGTCCGAGCGTTTTTCCTAGATCTTTTTCCTTTAATTCATATTAATTTTATGCGGGACTCAGTATGCAATATAGACAGAGACACCTATCAAACAAAAATTATAAAAATACATCCTTAGACTGTAGTAACAGAGATTTATTGATAGCTAATAGAATATTATATTTGACGAACAAATGTTTGTTTCATACGACTAAAATCCTAGGTATGTACATATTCTTTGGGTAAATACTTGGTATTATTATATTTCAATTTAGTTGCTCAAAATAAACAATCCTGGTCATTTTCAGCACTGTGGCGTTGCCGCTTCTGCCCGAAACAGGTGGCAACGTCGTTATTTTAAATGGAACACCCTATATATTATATTATTTTCTAATTCTCTATACAAATTCACGGATATTTTGTATAAAAAGTTATATATATTATTTTTGAGATATTGACGTTTAAAATATGCCATTCTCAAACTTTGACAGGCTGTAGCATTGGGACAGCGCATCTACGAGAAAGATAGTTTTATTGTCTATTCAAAAATACCAACCAAAAAACTGGTTTTACGGTTCAACATGTTACACCGGAAGTTATTACTTTTAGATAGAGAATAAAAAACTGAGATAGGGAGGTAAAAACCATTTTTCTCTAAGATGCGCCGTACCAGCCTATCAACGTCTGAAATGGCATATTTTAAACGTCAATATCTCAAAAACAATTCAATTTAGACATATGAATGACATTTTATACAAAATACTCGACAAAATATATGTACTTGAAATTTTATAGGGAATTAGAAAATAATATAATATATAGGGTGTTCCTTTTAAAATAACGATTTTGCCACGTGTTTCGAGCAGAAGCGGTAACGCCGCATTGCTGAAAATATTTTAAAGCGATAGACCACGGTTGTTTATCTGAGCAACCAAATTTTTGAAGAAAACGTATTACCCGTTTTCCATAAACGCCACCGTGAAACACCCTGTATATACTCTCAATATAATTATTATAATTATAAAATTACAAATGCGTTTGACAGAAAAACTAATATATATTTAGATTTCAACACTTTCGTTTTAAAATAAATTTCCTTTTTATTTAAACTTTCTGTTTCTCTAAATAAAGCCACAGATCTAGTCAAAACTTGGCGAAACCGGTTGAAATGCAATACTTGAGTGACTAGGTGTGAAAATTCTGTTTGAAAATTCTAAATGAATTGTATAGCGCTTATTCAAAAAAATTACCTAAATTAGGTACATGGAAACCAAAATAAGGCACCTTCAATGCTTTTTTCCAACTTCTATATTTGAATATAAAATGACCTTTTACGGTAGTTAGCCTTTTATTCAAATTACTTGAAATATCCTGTGGCTTATCGCAACGAATATAAAAAATGTGACTTCCTGAATAATAATAAACATTCTTTGTCGGTTACATACAATCTTATTGTAAATGAAGAAAAATAAATATATTATCAAGACAATATAAGAACAAAGTAGGTAGTTTGTTTCTTTGCTGCTGGTCAACATAACGTCATAATAGTTTTTTATTATTCAGAAATGTAATAACGAATTAAAGAAAATAATTTTGACCTAGCCTTTCAGATATCCCATAATAAAATTATTTTGCTTGTTTATTTAAAGAAGTATAAATGTCCACACTGACCGCACCATTTATGTCTTGCAATAATTGTATATCAGAATTTGATGATACATTTCTAGCATTTTCCTAGCTTTTTGCAATAATTAAAGTGGGTAGCTCGGGCATCACTTAAATTAATCAATGTCAGTCTCAGTCAGTAATTTTCCGTTTGATTTCTTTGGATCTATGTGGAATGCTGAATTTTCTAACTGAATATTTCAGCTTACCAGGTTGAATGATAATTGGTTATCAAAACAGTGATTTATTACCGTTACAGGTCACTAAGAAGTACGATTTTGCTGGGTACTTTTAGAGACTTGGACCTTGCAGGTGTGACTTTTGTAAATACATACCAAAGTACCTGCTTTTATTCTGTATTTATTTGAGAATTTTTAGGCAGGAAAGAAATAATATTTAAAAATATCATCTTAAGGTCTGTAAGGTTGTAGCAGAAAAGTAAAGAAGCACGAAACCATTTAGGCGTATCTATTCTTGAAGTAGAGAGATAGTTTACATGCCATGGAATTTCCGATAGAAAACTAGGAATTAGTAGGTTATTACATAACAAGCGATGAAAGTGATACTTTTCAAACGAGGAAATATTTAGCACGAGGCGTCAGCCGAGTGAGGAAATTCTCCGAGTTTTAGAATAATCACTTTCACACGAGAAATGTACACTATTTTTCCTACGACCACAAAGAACTATTAAAAAAGCCTTTCAACACTAGTGTTGAAAAACAAAATATCAACACTAGTGTTAAAATTAGCATACTTAGGATTATGTTCCACTTAATATTTCATAGTTTGTCAATAGGTTTTTCCTTTATTTTTAGTTTAACTTTTTCTTCTTTTCATATTTTATTAATCATAGGAAGAACTAATCCTGGATTGACTTCTAGATTAACCAAAATGAAAATTTTTAAATTAAATCAAGGAAAGATATATTAAACATAAATTTAAAAAATCCACCCAACAAGGAGTATTTCAATTCAAAATAATTCTGTAAATTACTTAATGTTTTTATAAAAAAAATCAAATACTCCTGATGGGATTTGAACCTGTGATCTTGAGATCTGTAGGCTAGAGCTCTATTCTTTACGCTGTCGCTACCGATAAAGATTTGTTGTTTAATATATGACACTCTTTTTAGCGCGATTTGTTATTTCTGGTAATAGATTTTCCAGTATATTATTAACGTTTATAATAAATTTAGATGGCGTATTTTCACACCCTAATTCTGAATCACTCGACAAATACATGATAAATAAGTTGAACACTTTACAATTACTGATTTCTAAAATTTGTTATTTTTAATAACTAGTGGTTGTCTGTCAAATTAGTACCATATGTTTAAATAAACAGTGTGCCTTGATATTTCAACACTAGTGTTGAAATATCATATTTCATAGGTGGCCGTAGAAAAATATATAATTTGTTTTTTGATATAAGAAAGCGAAATTGCCGGTTGACCTAACATCAAAAGTTTTATACAGGGTGACAATTTGAAAACGAACAGCATTTAATATTGCCTCTACCAATGATAGTATGAAAATTTAGCGAAACACGTCAATTGGTATATCGAGGGGGACATTTTTTAAGACATTTGTTGTCGTGTTACTTTCAACCCCCTAACCCCCAGGGCACCTACCCCTAAAATTTCAAATGGCAACCCCTATTTATTTTGCCATTTTTGTGTTCCTTATAAAATTCTACATAAACTGTTTCATTTTTTTTTTCAAAAAATGTAATTATTTAATTTTTTCTAGTGGCGATATCGAAGACGAAATGTAAATAAATAATAAATGGCAAAATAAATAGGGGTTGCCATTTAAAATTTTAGGGGTAGGTGCCCTGAAGGTTAGGGGGTTGAAAGTAACACGACAACAAATGTCTTAAAAAATGTCCCCCTCGATATATCAATTGACGTGTTTCGCCAAATTTTCATACTATCATTGGTAGAGGCAATATTAAATGCTGTTCGTTTTCAAATTGTCACCCTGTATATGATATTGAATTGAATCTTAAATGATAGAAGGGTTTTGGACTTGTATTATCTTTATTTGTTTTATATCACGTTTGAACTGGTAAGTATCTCCAGTCGTCTTCAGGTGATTACTAAATAAATAGAGTAAATACAGCTCTATTTATATTGTGGATTAATGCACCTAGCTGTAGCTACTGTACTTATTTAGCATTCACTTAAAGACGACTGGAGATACTTACCAGTACGTTGTGATTTAAAACAAATAAAGACAATACAAGTCCAAAACACTTCTATCATTCAAGAAAAATCATTGTTTCAAACTTTTAAACAGACAATTCGTATTTAAAAGGCGAACTTTGGAACTGCAGAATAATTTTTGTATTCTATTAATTTCTTTCAAAATAAAATGAATATATTTTATTTGTTTCGTACTGTATGTTCCCACAAAATACAAAACCTTTTTTTTTCTATAAGTATTTTTAATAGTACATGCTTTGCATTGTCAAGTACACTGAATAATTATTTTCGTCCCATTCTTAAATTGCGCATGTAAAGAATTTCAATCAACTTACCTAATTTTTCTTGTACGTTCAGAATGCGTTTATTTTTGGAAGAATGGTTCATTTACAAGTATAATGGGCATTTTAAGAATACTAATGTAGATAAAAGTAACATGATTAACATAGTTCATGGTTTAATAGCAATAAATAGATTTACAAGTTGAGATTAAGATTCAAGTATGTTCTAATAGGTTTAAAATATCCATATTATGTATCTATTCTGGTGGATTTAATGGTGAAGAAAAACGCTACTGTAACCAAAGAAAAAAGAGTTATAAGGAATAACCAGTTTTATATAATATATAATAATTTATTACTTTATTGAAGTGAGGAAAAAAAAGTAGGCAATATAAAAAAATTGTATTAATTTTTATTTGATTTCGAAATATTTCCTAGGGCCATCATAATAAGAGCACACTAGGAAATGTTTAAACTTGGTAATTCAGGACTTAAATTTTAGTAAAGCATATGTAGTATATATATTGACTTGCTATTTCATAAAAATAACAATTTACAGATACATACAGTCCAACAGTTTATAACCAGAAAGTCTACGCACAACTTAATAACAAAATAATCTCTAAAAATACCAAATATCTACAATAAACTGCACTTATTATTCAACACGTGAATGAATAAATGCCGGCTCTGTGATATTGAAAGAACGTAAAGAAGTTAATTGTATTGATGAAGTACGGAAAGAGATGTGCACGGGCAGGAGCGTAAGAAAGAGATCAAATACTAACGGTAGTCGATGTTGGTGCTGTAATAATAATCTTTTGATGGGTTTTTAGCTGATTGAAGGGCATACGGTTTTCGTAAGTCCAGATCAACAGGTAACCTTCTGGCATATGTCACCCATCTTTGGAGCAACACCATCGAACATCATGGAGAATCCCGGGCTGTTACACTGGACATCTCTAGGGCTTTTGATCGTGTTTGGCATGATGGGCTTCTAAGTAAATTGCGATCCTACGGTATGCCTAATGGATTTTGTTTATGGTTAACCAGCTTCCTTAAGAACCGTTCTCTGCAAGTGGCGATTAACGGGTTTCTCTCAGACACCTTCACCATCAATGCCGGTGTTCCTCAAGGGTCCATATTGTCGCCTACCCTCTTTTTACTGTATATTAACGACCTTCTAGTGAAAACCCAAAATCCAATTTATAGCTTTGCTGATGACAGCACACTTGTCTCATCTTTTACCTTGACTCCCCAAACATCCGCTGGCGACGCACATCTTCGCAGGCAGCATGAAGTATTACGCCTCAACAATGACCTGGAAGAAATCTTGGCTTGGGGTGACAGTAACCAAGTCAAATTTAATGCTAAGAAAACCCAGGCAGCAGTCTTCTCCAAAAAGGTTAACATTGCAGAACCGGATATAGTCATGGCAGGACACGCAATTCTCCTTTCACCGTCTATTAATTTGCTGGGGGTCAATCTGAGAGGTAATATGTCTTGGCATGATCACGTTGCCGCAATTGCCAAGGCAGCTGCACAGAAACTTGGTGTACTTTTCCGCACCAAAAGGTTGTACACACCTCATCAACTTTTGACACTCTACAAAGCCCAGATTCGACCATCATTAGAATATTGCTCTCATGTCTGAAGCTCTGCACCCAAGCACAAGACCAACGTTTTCCAACGCTTTCTTCGCACACGCACCGCTCCCAGAGCGCCTTAAAGGATTTTTCCTACAGTGCAGGTGTTTTATCATAAAAAAAAAACAGATTCAGTGTGTATCTTTGTTGTGTATATGTAAATATGCGGTAAGTTATATTCGTGAGGAAAAGCGGGTTTCGAAATTAAAGAATTTTTTAAATCACATGTTGGCCAACGCGTTTGACAAGAAAAACGTCAATGCATTAAAAGAATACGGGAAATATACTATATTTACCATTTTCTCGTCACCATTCTTTTATTTTTAAAACGTTTTAGATCAGGGACCCAAACTAGAACAAACAATTGGGAGACTTTTTCAAAATGTTATTATATATTTTCATGCAAATGCATGCGCACACTTTAAATTTGCGCAGGCTCGTAAAGAACGGTATTATCTCGTCACTTAATCTTTCCACTAATTGCTGCTGTCACCGATATAAGGTGTTTATAAGATTTTTTTTTAATTAGCGATTGATACGACAGTTTAGTATGAGACTTTAGATTAACATTAATACTTATTGATTAACTGTTGGTAAAAAATTAACACTTTAAATTGATTAGTTATAATTAAATAATTATTAGTTATTACATCGTTAATCACATTTTGCTGAATACTGTTTTACAATGTATATTTTTTATCTTCTATTTTTTAACTACATGGGCGTAGCTAGTTGTTTTGATCAAGACGTTCTAAAACATTATTACCGTTTATGTTTTCATATTTTTTTACAAAGGTCAAAAATCTTGTATCGTCGGTATGTGGTGCCTGTGTATCCGTGAAAGTAAGCTTGTTTAAAAACTGATAATATATTGTAAAACTAATTATTTTACTTTCGCACCTCCCAAATAAATCCTCTAATTTAAACTACAAATTTCGCCTGAAACATTTTGAAGTCAAACTCTTAATTAAATGTAAAATTGAAAAAGGGTGAAAAAAATGTAAGAATTTAACTTGAAAGTTTTTAATTTTTGCCTTTGACTTGAGGCCTTGACACACCTAAAGATTTCAGTCTAGTCAATGAAGTGTAACGAATAAATTTAATTAAGTATGAGATCAATTGGAGTAAAAACTTTTAAAGTGACGTTAAAATAGGCCTAAAAAATATGCCCAAATAGCAAAAATAGTTTTTTTTCCGAGGGTCCGTCCGCCGAATGCACTTAGGCCAGGTTTGGACCATTGTACTCACCCAGTTTGGTGGTTACACCCACTCCGTGATCCCAGTTCCTTGCACTAGTTTGTCTAGGTCAACTGGGGAGAGGGTCAGGATGTCCTCTGGTTCCAGTTTTGGTTGCCCGAGTATTTGTTGCCTCTTCCGATCTAGTGACTCGCAATGGCAAACTATGTGCTGTACAGTTTCCCTATCTTCCGCATAATCGGCAGTTAAGGTCTCTATTGTACAGTTGCATTCTGTGCAGATGGTTCCTGACAGCCATGTGTCCTGTCAGAATTCCTGTAATGGTTCTCAGCTGATTCCTGTTTATTTCAAGCAACTGTTTCGTAAGTCTTGGGTCCTTTTGCTGTAGTGCAATCCCTGTCTATTGCTCCAGTGGATTTTGTGTTCACTTCTGATCCATCGCTTTATGTCATCTCGTACTGTGCACCTTGGTACTTCGAGTGCCGGTTCTGGACCAATGAATGTATTTTCTGAGCCTTTCCTTGTAAGTTTGTCGGCTTTTTCATTTCCTGTAATACCTTCGTGTCCTGGCATCCACTGCAGTATTACTTTTTTACTTTTGCCAGGGCCTTCAGTTCCTAGCAACAATAGTTATTTATGCAACAAGTGTGTAAATTAGTATTTTTTTTAATAATCGGAAATTTTACGCACGAGCGGGGCATCATTTTAATGTTTTTTCAATACTTCTCTATAACAAACCGGTTAAGGCAAAAATGTGTAATAGGCAGGTAATTCTCATAGTATAGGTTCAATTTTCTTAGAATTAAGCTCTTTATTCATATAGAATTATTAGATATTGAATGTCCCTACAGGGAAACAAACAAAACTCTTTGCATCTAAATTGATGCACCTTATCCTAATGACACTTTATTGGCCAATTCAATTCAATTTGTTTTTTAATTTAACCCCTTAAGACACTTTTAAACTAGTTCTACTCACGCACGGACAATTCTATATTTCCCATGCCTTTAATTTAAATCAGAAATCAATCAGTTCCACCAATTATTATTTTATTAACGATTTCTAGTATAAGTGAACGTGCCTCAGTACCTAATATATTTAACAGTAGCGTACTTGCCCAATATTTTTATCCTTATGGTCATTACCTTTGAATTTAGAAAAGTAAAGGATAGTTGAATAGTGTTAAAAACTGGCAAAGTATATTTGGAGATGAACGTTAAGTTTGTTCAGAATTTCATCTATCTCAGACATGCAGCATTGTAGATTAGCGTGATGTCGAGGTTGGAGTTTAAGTTTCTGGTAAATCTAGTAATAATATAATGGCAGTAGCATGCATACAATATAGGCAAAAAAGCATTGCCTACCCTAGGAACAATAAAACAAACGGACACAATATTTTTGGATTCCATTTTTTATCCGTGTAATCCAATTTTGGCAATTTATCTCTACATTAATATATTAAATAATATATAGGACTAAAAAAGAACGAATTCTTTACTTAATATATCGTTAACTATATATCTGTATAAGCAATCCGTAAGACCGATCTAAAGGCAATGATCTCACTGTACATTAGCGTCTTATGCAAAAGCAGAAGCACTGATTTTGTACAAGTGGAAGCAAGCGAGAGAGCCGATATGCAGTAGGGTACAAGGAGATTTAACAAATAAACCCGTCACAACTGTTTTATTAAAATTTTGCTGTTAAATAAAACCACACTTTTTAGAAGAATGATTTATTATTAACAATTAGAAAATTAATTACCAATTATTAATTAAAATATATCTTGATTTTTCTTGACTGAAATCATAGTTCTCAACATTGAGTAGTGAGTCCATAGTGTAGATCGTTTCTGGGAGCGCTGCTTTACGGAAAAATAACCTAAAAGGATTTTCTGACACGTCCATTATTTTGTTAGCTTTGCACCAATCTTCAAACTTCTGATACTCCAACTCATACCGCGCCTTGGATTTTGTCGGAACTAAACTTCAGATCGCTTCGTTTGCCGCTGCTTCTATATCAGAGGGTAAACTTCCATCAGAATCGCTCATTTTGAAAAACGCTTTTTATATTTTTGAATTTGTTTGACAAAGTTTCGACAGTAACCATGCGAAACAGTAACTATGCGAAAGGTAACATAAAAAACTTGATTAGTAAACTTAATAGCAGGTGCATTTTTACAGGGGCATTTTTATTTTTAAAAATGCCTTTTGCCAAATATTTTTATTCATAGATGAAAGTAGATAAAATTTTGTACAATATTGTTGTTGTAAATTCATATGACTACACTCGATGTTTTATTAAACTCGGCTGACGCCTCGTTTCACAACTTTAACATCTCGTGTTGTAATATGAATCTTTACAACACTTATATCGTAAATAACTATTAAAGACGATGTTTTAAAATAATTTTTACGTAATGACCTCCATTTTGAACTAATTTACAAATAATGTTGTTTTATCCTTCTTTTACCACAGTATTCTTTCCACAAACTCAAAAACGAGAGATTTTGTGACAAAATTTAAAATTAAGATGCTTGAATGCTACGGAAGTTAAGTTTTTGTCTTAAATGTAATTTTTGCCTACCCTGATTAAAACAGCATTGCACGCTACTGTATAATGGAAATAATTAAACACAGTCTGCTGTGCTAACTTATTTCGAAATTCAGATATATCCCTACATGTATCGGAGGCAATAAACCTCCATCTTCAGCAGAAATTTTAAATTAGTACCTGAGAATTAACCTTCGACATGGAGCGGCTAATTATTTCTTTTTATTTCAACACGGAACAAACGATTCCTGAGATATGGCCGGCGTCCATTCTTATTTGGCCACCCGGTAATAGTATTTCTTAGTGCGAAAAAGAGTTTATACATACATACTTTCTTCACTTCACCGGTACTTAGTTATGGCATTATCAACTAAATAATTACTCTGCAAATAAAATTATTTTACGTTTTTTAAGCCAATAAACATCGTGTCGAATCAGCAGAGATCACTGCCTAAAAGCGTAAGTAGTCACGGCTCATTACCTTTTGTTTTAGTACATGAACTTTCGATTTTTTTCATTCGAAATTCGATTATAAATGCAGCGAAGAATTTCGAGAAACATCATTTCACCAATAACTTAATTTAAGTTGACCGTATCTGATTTAATAAATAATACCAGGATGGTAAAGGTTCATTTGAAATATATGATTTAGAAAAAATATCACCAGTACATTAAAGGTACTGATTAACCCATGCTCTTTAAATGACCCACTACAATGATGAGTTATTTGTTTTAAGAAATGTTGGTGGTCTTTTTTTATCTAGATTTAAGTAGGTTTGTACCGGGTGATTCAATAAGAAAGCTAGCCGGCTATATCTCGAAAACTATTGGGCATAGAAACTCGAGAAAAAAAAATTATAACTAAAGTGGCCATGAGAAAATCCTGGAAATAATTTTTAAGTTCCGCATTTTGCCGCAAGAGGGCGTAATTGAAAAGTAAATTTTATAATTTTACATAGCTCCAAAAATTCCACATTAAGGTATATCATTGGTAACACCGTTAAAAAGCTTGGACAATTATGCATCATTTTGGTCTTATGCTCATTGGCTGGCACCGTCTGGAATGGTGTTCCATTTAAAAAAATGCAAGTTTAGTCCGCCACACTTTTTTGAGCCACCCTGTATAATGTAAAATATTTTTAAAATATGCCGCTTTTAAGTCGATACCTTATGCTGGTTTAGTATTTTTGATAAGCTCCTCGATAATGATTTAATCTTCCATCCCCGCCACGTTGGCGGACCCGGTATATGATATGTGAGGCGGTTGCGTCCTCTTCGCCGCAAAGTCTGCATTCCATGGGTCTATTGTAAATTCCTATACGTTGTAGGTTTTATCTAAGTGGCAGTGGCCTGTTAGTAGGCCAACCACTTATTTTAACTGGATACACATTAAAAGTAACATTCCATTGGATTGTTTCTTTAAAAGTTTCCAAATTGTGGCCCTTGTATGAGTTTGACCAGGTATTCTATGCCATCGAGATAGATATTTTTATTGTTTTTGTTTATTGTTTTCTTCTTCTTCGTATGCCTATCCGGGTCGGATGCTGGCGATCATCTGAATGATCATAATTTTGTTGACTGCTTCCCTGAACAGTCCCGTGGTTGACTTTCCGAACCAGATTCTTAGGTTTTTCAACCATGAGATTCTCCTTCTTCCTGGTCCTCTGCTCCCGTAAACTTTACCTTATAGAATGCAATGGAGGAGATTGTTTTAGTCGCCTCTTTTGATGTACCAAGGGCAGGTTCAGGGGTTCAGGAGCTTTTAAGCAGATCCGACGCACGCGAAGTGTTAATTTAACATACTTAAGAGACGGAGATAATTTCTGTTCACTCATCTCAAAGAAATTTCCCGAGAAATTGTCAATAATAAAGAATTTTTTCATTACTTCTTGTCGATCACTACACAATGAAGCGGAACAATCGAACTGTCGATAATAAAACGATGCTATTATTATTTAATGTACATTGTATCAGATAGCTTTTAATTGTTGTAATTACTAACCATATGTACCGCATGTATGTATTTAATACATCAGTTTTTAATTGTGATATAGATCTCGATAAAAGAGAAAGTTGAATTGGTCAAGTGCGTATATTGCCTGAACCCTATTGTTTGTAGATAAGGCTAAAAAAATAATCAGGTTATCTTTTTTATGTACCATCTCTGACAGTCTCGTAGACGCCCAGATTGAATTTTCACATGAAGCTAAACCAATAACTGACACTTACTAAATAACAACGACTACATAAAGGCAAAGGAAAAGCTGATTATAGTCTATTTCAGAAAGATATAGAGTAATAAAAGCTTATTGGGTATGCAAAGGGACTACAGAATAACCCAACGAATATTTAAGCTCATTTCATAATTTAGCTTTGATTTCATTGCAAATTTTTTTATTTTTATTAAATGCAGATAGTACAACCCGGGTTTGGGTCAATTTATGGGTTTTGCCTATTAATTGTTATGTCTTTACAAACACTGAAAATGGTGTGCATTATGTGCATAGTATTAGGTACACTTATTTTTTATTAAACTATATAAAAAAAACAAAAAACACATTATACAGAAATAAAAAATCTTAATATTCTTCGTCATCTGTCATCTCCTTTTGACGGTATAATCAACGGGTCGACGGTCCAATTGATCAGTTTTTTTTTTTTTTTAATGATGCACTGTAGGAAAAATCCTTTAAGGCGCTCTGGGAGCGGTGCGTGTGCGAAGAAAGCGATTAACGTTGGTCTTGAAACGTTGAAGATTGTATTCATTGGGAAACACGACCTCAGGAAGATCATTCCACAAAGATGACGTTCTCCAGATGAAAGAATTCTTGAACAATGAAGTTCGAGGAGTACTAAGCTGAACAACATATGGATGAGCGGCAGTGGTTCGCCGTGTATTTCTGTTTTGCATTGCTCTAGGTGGAATCAAGTAGGCAATGTCAGTCGAACACCTGCCATGGAAATATCTGTAAAAGAGAGCCAAATCACCAACCTGTCTTCGATGCTCCAGGCTATCGAGGGTCTTGGTCAGCTCGGGGTCGCCGATCAGACGAATGGTTCTCCTTTGAATGGAATCCAGTAGCCAAAGGGTGTGCTTGGGTGCAGAGCTCCAGACATGAGAGCAATATTCTAATGATGGTCGAATCCGGGCTTTGTAGAGTGTCAAAAGTTGATGAGGTGTGTACAACCTTTTGGTGCGGAAAAGTACACCAAGTTTCTGTGCAGCTGCCTTGGCAGGCCTTGGTGGTTAAGATCCCACATTTTCTCCTTTTCTTTAATGACATGATGGACTGCTTTTCGCCAGTTCTCTGGTGTCACTTCCTTAATGGCTTGATCAAACAGTAACTTAACGTCTTTCATTTTAAATTTCGTGTTGTGTCTTGCTACAAATCCTTTGACTTGCGCCCATATAAGTTCTATAGGATTTAGTTCGCAATGATATGGCTGTGTGCGCTACGCGCAGCACAGTTACACTATGTTTTTCAGCTATATCTTTCCCAGCATCTTTCATAAAACGATGTTTGTGTAAATTTGCTATACCTAGCTAATAGTTCCTTCTTTATCAAATTATCTTCTTTTTTTTCTTTGGTTAGTTATCAGAAATAATTTAATCCACAAAATTTACCTACGCTTATGGCCGACACCGACTGACTCCATTCATATTTATAACAATATTGTTATTTAAATATCAAAAAATCAAATGTTTTCGACAACTGATTGGCACAAAATATGTTATTTATCTACGTTTATCTTGTTAGTCACAGTTAACAAACCAGCATACTATTTTAACGTTACATAGATAGTAGCCATATTATGCGCCACAACATTTTTGAATTAACTAATACAATTTAAGAACAATGGCGTTTATACTGTCACTTAAATGTACCGTATCTAATTCCTTATATATTAATGGTAATAATGGCTATTATATGCTCAAGTAAGTACCATTCACGAGTACCAGTCATTTATAGAGTCTGACTAAAGCATGAACCACATTTAGGCAAGCATTGACTTGACAAGTAAATGTATGGTTTATATGATATATCTATGATAAATCTATCTACACGGCACACCTTTATGATAACCTCACAGACTGTGGACATCTAGTTTTCTAAAGTTTGAATTTTTAGACCTGCGATGTGTCGCCAAGCCGATAAATAAGGTTATATTAAGTTTTTGATTTATTCCTTTTTATGTAAAGACCCCCTTCAATGTTAGGGCTCCTATTTACTCATTTACTTGAGTAATTACCACCAACTCTATAATCCAGAGGGCAGTAACATTGCATTGGTGGGGGCTAGTCTAAGTTAATTGAGGTAAGTCTCCCACCAATAATCTATCACTGTATGCTACTAAAATAGAGCTAGTCAAAGGTTGTTTATTGCTGTTTTATGGCCAACACAATACATATTTAAAGAAGGTACGAGTAATCTTTATAAAGTGTTGCTTCTAACTATTGACAGTGTGAATAAAGCACATATGGGATTTGTCAAATTCCATTCAAATATAATTACGTATATTCATATACTTTATTGACACAATGACAATATTATAAACTAAGGTAGACGCAACGAAATAATCTTTTTTTTTAATTGTGGGAATATCCCATTCAGACTTTGATGAATCTTTATAATAAATTCTGTAAAATGATTTTTATACACTCCCTCTCAAAAGAATGTATTTAAAAGGAAAAAGCTTGTGCCTTATGAAGAACGCAAAGTTGCAAATAGACCAGTAAACTGAAAAACCATTGTTTAAAGCTTCCTTTTTAAAATAATCATAACTTTAATCAAATTCAATTTAATCAATTCGTGGTTCCAGTTGGTCCTTCCTGTGATATTATTCAATTTATAAAAGTTGTCTAATTATAAATGGAAAGTGAGAACAAAGAGAATATGGTGCTATAAAGTAGTGATATTTTAATAGAGTTTAAGTATCTAGTAGTAACAGTAGGTACTTCATTTATTATTCAATAATTAAATATCTTCTGCAATCTACAGCACTTTTCTTAAGTGCAGCACCTAGAAGAACCAGTCTATTATGCAAATATGGACAATTCATTTTGAAAAGCTGAACAAAAATCCTCGTGGACTGCAAATTTTCTTTAGTGAAAGTGTTTAGGAAAACAGCTAAAATTCTGTTCTTACACTTACTCTTAATTGTTTAATATGTCAATATTAAATATTACATAAACGATTTATTCAATTAGTTTAACATGCAATTTTTCATGTACTTTAATTTTTCCTAAATGAAACGTTCAATATTACATTTTTTTACATTCATTCGCAACTGACTAAAAACTGTATTTTTATAATTCTTGTCTCTCTCATCACTAAATTATGATGTTTCGTTAACACAAAAAAATCTTTTCCCACCACTCTGCCATTGGTTGTTGATAGTAAATTTATTCCACCACCACGTATTTTCGAAGAAAGGCCGAAGGCCAAAACTTGACCTTGAATAATCGAACTCAATACCTGTACTGATAAAATTTTTAATTTTCTAAGTGGATTTAGTTCAATTTATGTAAATAGGTACTTTATGAAAATGTGGTGAATTATTAGGAATACGAGAATGCCACCTCTGCTCTGGTGGCAGTCTCAGAAGCTCTCTTAGCTGTCATTCTATGAGAAATCTTCTTGAAATGTTTGTCGTTATTGAAATGAAAGATATTTTTGTGACTTCCTTGTGACTTGACTTCCCCCCTTTTGTCGTTATTAGTATTTTGACTAGTTTGAGGTAAGAATATGTTTTTAACAATCCAACGATGTGTTTACTTAGGTATTTTTTTTTTCACCGGCGAGTCCACCGGTGGCAACGGTTGAGCCGCATTGCGTTCTTAAATTGCCTATTGTATTACCGGCTGGACATAAATCATGTTCTTTTATTCATGGTCGATTTCTGCTGATTTCTATCAACGTCAACGAGAGAGAAAGGAATTCATCAACCGATTGATGACGTCATTTCACTAGCTGTCAATCATAAGTTCATCAGTTCCACCACTGGTTGAATTCACCGGCAAAAAAATAATATACCCATTTCAACCCAAATAACACCCACAATAGGAGAATTTTTTCTCTAAGATGCTATAACCTGTCAAAGTCCGATAAGTGCCATTTTTCACTAATATTTTTTTTTCATTCCTTCACTAGAATTTTTTTTCATATTCGTAAAGTTGATTAACAAGAGTAAGTAATATAATGCGAAATAAAAGCTAACACAGTCATGTTTCCTGTGATCAGCAGAGAGTAACGCTTACAATTACGACAAGATTGAATAAAAAACGGGTTATGTTACCTTGATAAACTTAAAAGCAAAGTTACTAAACTCTTAAAATAATATTTACTACATTCGTTGAAGACGTTAAATAAACAGTGGTAATGAAATCAGTACCATGAAGGCAATAATAACATTTTATTTTAATAGTGCGTGTTTCTAGTGTCATTGGTCCAAAATTAGCAATGAGGCGTTTGTCCCTCATCACACGCAACGACGTAACTAACTTTACATAATCTTCAGAAGTTCAGAAATAAAAAGACATATACAATAGATGCGCCCAACAGATTTGACAATTGCTGTGGAACTATATCATTACTTTGTGGCACCCTATCATTGAGGTAGGATTATACAGAGACGCCATAACGTGGCTAAAAGTGACCACAGGTAGATATATTGAATCGACGTTTATGTCAAACAAATGTGACCTTTTGACGTTTTATGACGGGAGAGTGTTTTTTTAGTTTTTTGTGTTTTATATTGTTTTTCGAGTGATATTTATATTAACTATTTAAATACAATAATGGTTTCTTGTGCTCATCGTTCTTGCAATAGCAGGGATGCAGTCGACAAGAAAAAATCTACGGGAATAACATTTCATAAGTAAGTAAACAAAAAACAGGGTTGTATTTAAATAAGATGTATTTATAGATTCCTTAAAGCTTTAAGATTTTTTTACTTTACGCACCTTTTAGCCATTTTAAGAAACCTAAGTGGTAAATTTTAGCTTTTTCAAGGTTAAATTTTTCAAAAAAAAAAGTTAAAACTTAACTAGTACCTAAATAAATTTATTTTTAAGTCTTATTTAAGCATGGTTGTATAGTATTTAAATTGTACGTTTTCCTTTTAGATTTCCTAAAGATCCTGCGCGCCAGCAGATCTGGTTGCAGTTTATTAATCGGGGGGCTTGGAAACCAACAAAATATAGTGTTTTGTGCTCAAAGCATTTTTCTGAGATGTACATTGATCGAACCTCAAAATGTGTCGTTCGCTTAAAAGAGAATGCCATTCCTACCCTTAATCCCTCCCAGGTATATATAAAAATATATACCTATTGTATTTATACAACTTTAGTACTATTTTTTTAAATTTTATTGTTGTTTTGGTAAATTACAAGGTTTTAATAATTTTAATACGATAAGAATATTCTTGTTCTTATAATAAAATAGTATTTATATTATTTTTAAGTTTTTTTTTTTAATTCCAGGAGCAAATGGATGACGAATTGACAGAACCACCAGCCAAGGTTAGGATATTGTCAAATATTTTGATTGTACCAGCAAAATGTAAAAATTTTGACCAAGATATAAGTATCCCTTCAACAAGTACTGCAGGTTTGGCTAAAGATATACTAGCAAGGCCATCAACTTGGCAAATAGGTGAACCTGTTTCTCCCAGGAAAAGAAAATTACTGAATAAACTAAAAACAACACAGCGTATAAGCAGGGAAAGAAAAACAAAGCTGATATATTTGAAACGAAAACTGATGCGAAGGGAAAAACGCATAACAAATATGAAAAAAATTCTTAATGAACTAAAAAAAAAGAAACTTTTACAAGATGAGCATTTAGACGTGCTTTCTAAACTTGGAGGGCCTCAAGAATTATTTATGAGGCAATGTAAAAAAGCATCCAGCAAAGCTCTACCAAAATACTACTCAGAAGAGATAAAAACGTTTGCATTGACACTTCATTATTACTCCCCCGTTGCCTACAATTATGTAAGAAAAACATTTAACGTATGTTTACCACATACACGAACGATAAGCCGGTGGTACCAAAGTATCGATGGAGAGCCTGGATTTACTAGCGAATCGTTTC
Source organism: Polydrusus cervinus (assembly GCA_935413205.1). Taxonomy (NCBI): domain Eukaryota; kingdom Metazoa; phylum Arthropoda; class Insecta; order Coleoptera; family Curculionidae; genus Polydrusus; species Polydrusus cervinus. The sequence continues at coordinate 28,785,486 of OW284516.1, forward strand.
AGGCTTTAAAGTTAAAGGCTTTCTATGAAAAAAAGAAAGTTATATGCAGCCTCATTATTGATGAGATGTCAATTAGACAACATGAGGAATGGGTTGCTCAAAAAGACAAGTGCTACGGGTATGTAGATATGGGAGCAGGAGTCAAAGAAGTTACTCTTGCTAAAGATGCTTTCGTCTTTCTTTTAAACTGTGTAAACGGTTATTGGAAAATACCCGTTGGTTTTTTTCTTATTGCTGGTATAACAGCAGAGCAAAAAAAAGGATTGGTGTTGCAGTGTTTGGAAAAGTGTAGTGAAATAGGAATTGAGGTGGTTAGCTTAACATGTGATGGTCCTCCAGTAAATTTAACCATGGCAAAACTTTTGGGTTGTAACTTGGACCATGAAAATTTAAAACCATTTTTTAAACATCCATCGACCAATGATGATGTGGTTTTTTTTCTGGACCCATGCCACATGATAAAGTTAGTCAGAAACACTTTGGGTGAAAAGGGTTCCCTAGTGGATGAAAACAATGAATTAGTTTGTTGGCATTTTTTAAAAGAACTAAACAATTTACAAAGAAGTGAATCCTTCCACTTGGCCAATAAATTAAGGGATCAACATATTGCTTTTGGCAAACAAAAGATGAAGGTTAGGCTGGCAACTCAAGTCTTTAGTGAGAGTGTTGCAACCGCCTTATCATTTTGTAAAAATGAATTAAAAATGAAACAATTTGCTGGGGTTGATGCGACAGTGAGATTTATTTTAATTATGAACAATTTGTTCGATATTTTAAACTCTAGAAATTTAGCACAATGTCATTACAAAAAACCAATATCTGCAAAAAATTATGAAACTATTGATTTTTTTTTGAATTCTGCAGATAAATACATAAGCTGTTTAAAAACACACGTAGGTGGTCCTTTACTTTTAGATTCACTGAGACATACAGGATTTTTAGGGTTAAAAATATGCATCTCTAGTCTTAAAGTATTATTTAAAAATTTAGTTACTAGGAATAGATTACAGTTTTTGCCACTTTATAAATTCTCCCAAGATCACATTGAGCTATTCTTTGGGTCCATTCGGTCCCAAGGAGGTTACAATAATAACCCCACTGCACGTCAGTTTCAATCAGCCTACAAAAAATTGCTTATTCATGTGGAATTGAGTCATAGTTTTCATGGAAATTGTGTCCCGTTAGAGCAACTCCACATTTTAAAATGTGACCCTGTACATCAAATAAATGTCACTTCAAGAGATTACAGGGCACTAGGAATGGAAGAACATTCTGACAGCGAGTTAAATGATATTATCAGAGATCATGATTATTTGCCAGACCCGCTGTCAGAATATTCAAAACATATTATTACCTATATAGCTGGATTTATCGTACATTCTTTAAAAAAAAAAATATTCTGTACAGAATGCATATCTGCTTTAACAAGTGACACGAGGGATATGTATCTATATTCTTTTATAGATAAGAAAAATAAAGGTGGACTACAATATCCCTCAACAGATGTTTTGGAGATATGTATTCTTGCGGAAAAAGTTTTGAAAAACATTGTTTTTTCTCAACAAATATCTGCAGCAGCTTTAGTTACCACAATATTAACACGTTGAAGGACGGAGACGCTGATCAGCGTCTTTTCCTAAAGTTGTGATATGACACGACGCTGATATGCGTCTCCAGCTTGGGGGCTCCACATGACACGACGCTGTGCAGCGGTTGCGTTTACATACATTATAATAGGAATTCAATCGACACTGTCACATTGCGTTTATGCCCGTACACACGATCAGGCATGCCTTCGCGCCTACCTGAAGAGGCAGGTCTGCGAGTAAGTCTGATACTACACATTCCGTACACACGTCTCAGTTAGACTGAGAGACATCACTTCATTTTCAAACGATCCGCTTTAATATTAATATGTCGTTAAGCAGTAATAAAGACTTGTGTTTAATTAGCACGGCAATAATTGCATGTGTGGTTAGTGAGGAAAGGGCCAAAAAAGAAAAGAAGTGTAATAAAAGAAAGTGGGTTAAGTCATGGTTACTTAAGAGGAACAAATATACACACATAATTTTATTAAAAGAGCTACAATTAGAACCAGATGACTACAGAAATTACATGCGAATGACCGAAGAAGTGTATATGGAACTATTAAATTTGGTATCACCATACATTCAAAAAGAAGATACTGTAATGCGACAATCTATAAGTCCACACGAAAGATTATCATCCACTTTAACATCTATTTTCTCGATATAGTTCTATAAATTCAGTTATTATATTTTTCTCTCCTGTAGTAGCCATAAATATTTATTATAAATAATTATTTATTTAGACACAAAACAACAAGTTCAGTGCTAAATAGTTTTTAACTGGTTAAAAATGAAAATTTGGCACGCGCAGTGTATACACGTTAAAACCTGCCTGCGAGCCTGACCAGAAAATCAAGAATCGCCAGATTGCTTCGCTCCGCGCAAAGTGGCCTGAACGCACCATCAGTTCAGCATACACACGATCGCACTTACTCGCGAGCTTGAAACGTTCAGGTAGGCGCGAAGACATGCCTGATCGTGTGTACGGGCATTTTGATTATCAGTGGCGTAGTGTCACATATTTAAAATTTATTACCATTTTGCCCTTCCCTTTTACCCCTTCCACAATTTGAAGCAGAACGCCGTCCAGCGTCTTAAAGAGCATGCCGCTTGCATTTAGTTACCCATGCACTGCCGTGCCGTGTGTGTGTGTTTTGAGAATATATCGCTGCGTGGTGTTGTTTTGTGCAATAAAGGTTAGTATTGTGTTAGTACTTGTTTTTTTTTTGGTAATGGAAGTTTTTGTAAATTTTAGATGGATAAAGACGTAGAAATGCTTGATCCATATGAAAGAGATCAACAACGGATGCTTCAGCTGTTTGACGAAGTGCCTACAGATGAAGAAATCGATCCATATGATGACAGTACTGGCGAGTATGGTTCTGATGAGAACTATAAGCAACCTTCATCAGAATCTGATGAAGTTCTATCCTCGGATGACACAGATGTACCCACAGTATCAAGAAAAAAAAGATCCGCTCTGAAAAACAAAAAATCTTCGATACCAGAAGAACCAAATCGACAAAATACCGAACATCTACTTGACGACATTTCACCAGAGACTTCTCCGCTACCCTCCCCAAGACCTTCTTCGACAGAGCCTTTTGATAGTGATTTATGGGAAACTACCTTAGCTCCAATTCCTGACTTTAATTTCGATGAAAGCAGCAACCGTTTGAAAATAGATATCGGTCCAGACTCAGAAGTAATGGAAGTCTTTGAAAGTCTGTTTACTCCACATATATTGGACTATCTAGTCGAGTGCACCAACAATTACGGTTTAGCCTTAATGAATACTAATAGGCCTAAAACGCGTAATAGTAGGATCACAAGTTTTCGCCCAGTGAGCAATGAGGAAATGAAAAAATTTTTGGGGCTGTGTATGTTACAAGGCCAAGTTGCAACCAAAAATATGCGCCGTTATTTTTCATATTCGGATACATTATACTTTCACCCAGTTTTTTCCTATACAATGTCATCTAGACGATTTGAGCAAATACTGAGGGTTTTGTGTTGTTCCCCCGTTAATTCTCAAGGCAAAAGTAAAATAGAACCTATTATAAACATGCTAATAACGCAATTTCAAAGTGCTTATGGTCCTTCTAAAGAGTTATCACTTGATGAATCTTTACTACACTTTCGTGGGAGACTAAGGTTCAGAGTTTACATAAAGAACAAGAAGTCCCGATATGGACTAAAATTTTTTGAGCTTACGACATCCGATGGGTACCTTCTCAATATGGAACTATATAGTGGTCCTGTTCAAGAGAATGACGAATCAGATAACACTAAAACTGAAGCTGTCGTCATGAGACTAATGAAACCGTATTTAATGAAAGGCCATGAATTATTTATGGACAACTACTACAACAGCTATGAGTTGTCCGAAAAGCTGCTAAGTTTTAAAACTCATACCAATGGAACCCTAAGATCAAATCGGAAAAGTAATCCAAGAAATTTAGTTAAAAGAAAACTAAAGAGAGGCCAACATTTCTGGGTTCGCAGGAAACAAGTTTATGTTTCTAAATGGAAGGATAAACGAGACGTGTTGGTCATAACTACTCGAAATCATCCTCAAATGGTGAGTGTAAAAAATCGTTTTGGGAAAGAACAAATAAAACCCATAGAGGTTTCCACATATAATGATCACATGTCAGGAATTGACCGCTGTGACCAAATGACCTCGACCTACTCAACCCCTAGGAAAACCATACGCTGGTACAAAAAATGTTTTTTCCATTTGCTTGATATTGCAGTCTGGAATGCATTTTATTTGACTAGAAAATTCTGCAAGAATAACTCTCGAAAATACCGATTTCTTCATTTTAGAGATGAATTAATAAAACATCTAATTCAATTACCTGCTGATATTGAAGCTAAGCATTTGATACGGCGTCAAAAGCACGACAACCGACGTCCAGAACAGGCTTCTTATGAAACAGAACACGTAATCCCTGGACCGAGTTCAGAAGGCCACTGGCCCGAAAGAAACCCTGGTGAGCCTACCGCAAAGTCAAACAAGAAATCTGTATTTTTAAAGTGCAGATTATGTACAACCAAAAAAATACGTAAGGAGACGAGCTACCGGTGTAAAGGTTGTGTTGAAAAGCCACCCTTATGTCCAGATTGTTTTCAGGAATAGCATGAAAAAAATCCTAAATAGTGTAATAATGTTTTTTAAGTAATATCCATGTGTTATTTTTCTTTTTTGGTGTTTAAATTTGTTTCTAAACGTTTCCTTTTTTTCAAGAATAATTACGCTGATCAGCGTTGAGCCACGACAATGGTCTTGCTTGCCGTCGTAATATGACACAACGCTGCACAGCGTTGGACGCATATCAGCGTTGTGCCAGTTTTACGATTTTTAAACATTTATTATTGTGGCAGAACGTCTATCAGCGTTAAAAATAAAGTAGTTTAAAACTTTAAAAATATGTGTTTTTAATTATTCTTTAGTAAAATTAATAGTTAGTTATACTTCAAAATTAGTTATCTCCCAAAAAACTGTACTGCCAATATTGGTCACTTATAAAAATATTTACTGTCCTTCAACGTGTTAAAAAAGTTTGTAAATAAAAATATTTTTTTTAATTTAGTAGTTCATAGCTTTGATCAGTCGGCTTTGGACAGTCACCGAGTATTGCTAATCAAAGCTGTGGCAGAAAAGTACATAAATGTAAGGTTGTACCATTTCGCCAAACAAAAATCCAACAAATCAGAAAGTATTAGGCATCATAGTAATAAGATTGTTTTATTTAAGGGACAATAAATTTTTGTTTTTCAAGAATTTGTTTTATTTTTTGTGTGTAATAGCTGCACATTATCTTATTTTAGAATATAAAAAAAGGATTGTCAATAAAATTATAGTAATAAATATGTATACAGTGTTCGACAGTGACTTATATTAGATAAATCCTAAAATTTAGACAAACTGCACTTAAAAAGAAAATATGTGAGCTATTTAAATCAGTAGAAACCCTAGTCCCAAAGACTTTTATTTAAAACATATTTTTTTTTTATTCAAAAAGTTTTCGAAATAAAGCATATTGCGGGACTTTTGCTAGACACTGTATTTTAAAACAAAAAATGATATTTACCGAGATATTTACATTATATGATTATCTTATTATAAGCTTAATGCTAGCGTAATACATATAAATATAAATAGTCCGGACCTGGCGAGGCATCCATATTGCAACTACTATTAGCCACGCCTAGTGGTACCGTTTTCTCGACGCGAAATTAAATCTTATGGCGCCTCCTTATAATCCTACCTCAATGCACCCTATTGACAGGGTGGCACCTAAAGTTGCATACGGTCGCTCAATTGTCGGAGGCTGGGGCACTATATAGTCTTGGTTCACTTTTTCAACCCGAGAGGGCACCACTTGTTTTTAATAAATTAAATTAAGTTCACCAAGAGTATTAAAACAAGAAAATCTCTTGGGCTCTAAAGTTATTGACGTCTTTCCTAGATGCCTAGCTGAAAACACTTTCAGAGAAATAAAACACCTGTTGTTAAAATCAAACATGTATTTTCAAATCTATGTTATTAGAAAAACTTAAAATTGTTCCATGAAATTATGGATGGTTTAAATAAATGGTAGGTCCGAGGTTGATCAGATTTAAAAACTTGGCCCTTGATAATGGTATATAAAAATATTAACACTACACTACTTGGTAAGATTGTGCATTTCATAAATTTAATGGTATATTGAACGGTAAGCATACAATGTCCCAAGTGTTCTAGAACCTTTATCAGACCTTACCCTTTTTTAATGTTAAATTTAAATTAGAATAGAAGTTTACTTACCAAGATGGTATTACATTATATAAAATTTAATTAAATAACTGGCCTGATACGCTTAGTGTTCCCGGATCTTCAAAATAACAGACATCCTAGTTTTACCCATCCATAAATACTTTCTATACAAGCATATATACAAGTCTCCCTTTTCCCATTCAAAATTTAAAGATGCTTTGTGATCAATCCATTAGAAGCCCATTCAGAAGTCCCATGCTTCGGAGTGGATAGCTAACCACAAAACTGGATCATGACCATTACTTCCAAAATTAAATGCTGATCCTTACAAGCTGCTTTCTACAAGCCGATTCTTAAAAGGTTATTCTTAAAAGTTGATTCGAAAAAAACTTGTGCTTAAAAACTGTTGTTAAAAGCTGGTGATAGTGCCCACGCGGTCTCTTCTAACCTCAAATCAACAAGCTGGAAGAGTAATACCAGGAATCCTTAAAATCCTTAAGGATATGACTATATTCCCTTTTTATGGGTCAGAATAGCTCGACAGCTTCCACACCGTTCGTCTGCCCGGGAAAAAGTGACGTGATCCTCCCTCTACTCAGCAGGAAACGGAAAGATAATTTAATATTTGGAAGTTAGCAACATTCTACTCTCTTTAACTCTGACTTTATGGCATCAAGCAATTTCCAGACTTGCCAGGACTATTTTCTGAACGACCTACTATAAATTATTTGGCTGTTGGCTTAACACCCAGAAAGATTTTCGATTAGCTACGCTTCCAGGCTGAATTATCGGAAAACGACCGGTACCGACAGATTATTCTTCTTCGACGAATTGACAGCATCAAGGCTAATCATCCAACCTCCAAAACATACTCGAACAATAAACAAGACCTGTGAAATTGGAAAATAGAAATTATCTACAAAGGGAAATCCAAAATAAAGATGAGCCTGTCTGCACAGCCCATAAAATTAACGGTAACATATTATCCCCAAAAACCACTGAAAACAAACTCAACAAAAATCGAAGCTACATCAGGTAATCTCAAATTCTTTTAAACCTTTACCTGTAGAAAAATTATTTAATACTAAAATTGGAGGTACTTAAAATACCATGGAGCATTCATACTTAACTAATTTTAATATAATAAATACTTTGGTAAAATTGAATGCTACAACTTCATAAGAAAACAGGTAGAGTACATTTAGTAATTATGGACCAGTTATGGACTATCTATCGCTGATATTTTAAATAGTAACTGAGCAACCTCCTACATGTTAAAAACCCTTTAATCTCCCTCATTAAGTGATTTCAAAATTTATTTATTGAGGTAGATTAATCCCCGTTCCACTTAGTTTTTACTTGTCGATTCTCGCCACCAGCGTTATTTTTTCCACACCTTTCTATCTCCACATCCCAATCTTTTAACCCTATCGCTTGTGTATCTTGCTCCAAAAAAAATATTCCATCATTTTCTCTATTTCCAGACTATATTGGGATCCACTCTCTTAACGATAACAAATCCTATCAAGATTTTGTGAATATTATCATGGTTCTGCTGCTAAACCGTATACTTGAATTCCTTTCCAGATTCGTTCTCTTTTTCTATCTGTACCTATACTAAGTAATTAAATCAAAATTGTATCTTTATGTTTTTAAGTGGTCTAATGTATAATGATAATAGAGTCCCTTCCGAGTTTTATGCATTGTGTTTTTCTTCATTTATTTCCATATCAAGTCTTCTTATACAGTCGTTCTTATTAGCTCTTATCCGCTCTTATCTTATATTTCATATCATTTCTGTATCGTCTGCGCCCACTACAATTATTTTATTATGTTATTTTGCTCGCCCTTTAATGCCATTTAATATTTGGTTAACCTTACTGGGGATAGTTCATCTTCTTGTTTTACCTCTGCATTTACTTCAAATATGAGTGTATTCTTTGGAATCTTACTTTAGCTCTTGTATTTTTCAGTTTATATCCAGTCTTACTATTTTTAATACTTCTATCTTCTTTAATACACCTTTCCTGTTGACTAAGTCGAATTTGCCTTTAAAGGCGATTATATCTATATATGCCTCGTTATTGTGTTTTCATGTTTTATTTATTATCTTCTAATTTATGTATAGTATTGTTACCTGATCTGAATTCATTTTGGTAGTCACCAAAAGGTTTTCTCAGCATAGGTTCTTATTTGATTTTTTATCAAACTTGCTATAGTCTATTTCAGAAAGGTGTAGAGTAATAAAATGGAAAATTCAGTTCAGCTCAACTTCGGTGTCGGCAATAGGCGCAGGTAAATTTTGTGGAATAAATTATTTATGATAACTAACCAAAGAAAAAAAGAAGATAATTTAATAAAGAAGGAACTATTAGCTATAGCAAATTTACACAAACATCGTTTTATGAAATATGCCGTGGAAGATATGGCTGAAAAACAAAAAATGTAACTGAGCTGGACACACAGCCATATCATTGCGAACTAAATCCTATAGAACTTATATCGGCGCAAGTGAAAATATTTGTAGCAAGATGCAACACGACATTTAAAATAAAAGAGGCTACTTTTTGATCAAGCCATTAAGGAAGTGACACCAGAGAACTGGCCAAAAGCAGTTCATTATGTCATTAAAGAAGAGGAGAAAATGTATCTTAACCACCTGACCAATCAGACCGTCGACAAATTAATTATAACGTCATTAGGAGATGACGGAGAATATTATGATTTTTTATAATTTAATTCCTGTATAATGTATTTCTAGTATTTTTTTATAATGTTTAATAAGTAGTAAGTTATATAATGCACATAATGCACACCTCTGTCACACCATTTTCAGTGTTTGTGAATGGATAACAATAGGCAAAACCGATAAATTGACTCAAAGCCGGGTGGTACTACCTGCACTTGATGAAAATAAAGAATTTTGCAATGAAATCAATGCCAAATTATGAAAGTGGCTTAAATATTCATTGGGTCACTCTTTAGTCCCTTTGCATACCTAATGAACTTTTATTACTCTATACCTTTCTGAAATAGACTATATGATTGTGTAGGCGATATTTGATTCATGTATATTATTATCTGAAGAATGCACAGCGCTAAACATTCTTCAGTTAGATTTAATACAGCCATTAAAAAAAGCTACATTGCATATTGTTATCATCGACTTAGTTACCATATGCATAACTTTATACCTGTATAAATATGTAATACAAGATTATGGTAAAAGAATTACACAATACACAATAATAGATACTTTGAAACCAACTATTAAAACTAAATTAATTAATTATCAACAGTTAAAATCATAGTCGAAAGTGTAACATTTATATAATAATAACATAAAATGATTTATTAGATCTATTATATTATAATATTCCTATTTTATTACTTAATTTAAAGCTATGTTTCCTAGGAACGACAACAATACCTTCCTTTCTGATTCTATAATGTCCGAGTTAAATTAATAACTTGACTTAACATGACACCTCTTCTAAGAAGCCATTGCAAACAAGAAGGTGTTATAAATAGAACCACATTAGCATACAATGCATTTATAGTAGATAGAAACAGTAGAGGCATTACCAAAAACGAACGAGACCTAACTGTATTTTTAGTAGTCGATAAATCAGTTATTATTTTGAATACATAGATCAATAGAAAAGTTTTGCAAAATACCGAAATTTTCTAAAGTTTTTCAAATAATTGCCAATGGGCTTCCTCGTATCAACAATTTTTTTTTTAAGATCGGCGTACGCTTTTTTTTTGGAACTGATGGTCTTTAAATTATTGTCCTTAAAATTAACACTATTAAAAAATCAATAATTTTGGTTTATAAAACGGGACATACTAACTTTAACCACAGTATATACAGGGTATCCCAAAAGTCCCGCATAAAATTAATATCAATTAAAGGACAAAGATCTAAAAAAAACTCCTGGACCCGTAAATTTTTATTTTTAATTGTGCATTTTTTAACATAAAAAAATATTATACAGGATGTCTCATAGAACTGTCGTCACGTCACAATTTTTTTTAATGGAACACCCTATATATTGTATTATTTTCAGATTATCCACAAAATTCTACGCTTATGTTGTAAATGTCATGTGTTTAAATTAAATAGTTTTTGAGATATTGACATTTAAAATATGGAATTTTTTGACTTAGACAAGCTGTAACATTGGAACGGTTCATCTTAGAGAAAAATAGTTTTTACCTCCCTGTCTTAGTTGTTTATTCTCTATCTAAAAGTTACAACTTTCGGTTTAACATGTTAAACCGTTAAAACCGGTTTTTTGGTTTAACATGGTAAATCGGGGGTTGGTTTCTTTGGATAGAGAATAAAGAACTAAGATAGGGAGGTGAAAACCATTTTTCTCTAAGATGAACCGTTCCAATGTTACTGTCAAAGTCAAAATATGCCATATTTTAAACGTCAATATCTCAAAAACTATTGAATTTAGACATATGACATTTACAACATCAGGGTAGAATTTTGTGGGCAATCAGAAAATAATACAATACATAGGGTGTTCCGTTAAAAAAAAATTGTCAAAGACGTGACGACAGTTCTATGAGACCCTGTATAATATTTTTTTATGTCAAAAAATGCACAATTAAAAATAAAAATATACGGGTCCGAGCGTTTTTCCTAGATCTTTTTCCTTTAATTGATATTAATTTAGTATGTTAAAAATAACTATCATAATACTTAAAGTTACCAGTCAGTATGTACTTGTGTTTTGCGAATAGTTTGGGTCGAAGAATGTTACCAGACTGGTACATCTGATCTGAGCTGAAATATATCGGCAGCTTCTACCCAGACCGTGACACGAACCTGCGAACGCTCTTGCATTCCGAAGATACTTTGGGAGGTATTTGGGAGCGGGTGTCGGAAAACTTACCTATAAATTCATTTTGCTTTTTTCTTATATTTTATCATAGACGCGTGTTTGTTTTCAATTTCGATTTGAAAGATGACTATCTGAAATTGTTTTTGAAAATGAGCATTCGAAATTAAAAAAGAGCCACATATTAAAAAATATACAGGTAGCTTAATTAAATAGAGAATATATGTGAACCTGAGTTAGAAATAAGATCAGACCACATAAATCCAAGGTCTCGCTATGCCATACTAAACTGCTGGACAATTGCTTTCGAGCAAGAAAAATTTCGCCTAAATTTAACAGTTAATATTTTTTGAACCAGATATGATATCGACCTACGGTTTTGAATGGTTGATAGATTCATCCCTTGAAAAAAAATTGCCAATGTTGGATTTTCTTTAACTGTCAGAAAATTTTATATACAGGGTGTTAAAGAAGGCGATGATTTTTGCTACAATTTTAATGGCGTGTAACTTTCACAATAATATTTTAAAATTTTATCACTCTACGTCAATTGAATCACTGGTTCATAGCAAAGAAAGTGATTTGTCAAATTTTTCATATCTGCTATATTTTAAGAAATACCGATTTTTTTGGAAAACCTTGCTTTATTTAAATTTATTGGTAGCTAGATCTCACTGTGCGTTTATCGTGCAAGCTTTGCGAGTGATTATTATACCTTACGAAAAGCTTGATTATGTTCAGTAACAATAGTTGTACTTAAATGTTATGATGTACAGTGACGTATTTACAAACATCTGTATGTCTATGAGTATCTCACAATTTTTCACGATATTGGAGAGTACTCGAAATTAATAAATACATTTTTTCTTATTATCTTTGTTAAAATTTTGTAAACACAACATAATATACCTGTAGTGTGATATAAAAAACTAAAAAAATTTACCTAAACTAGAGGCGAGTACTTTCCAATATAAAACAATCGTGAAAAATTGTGAGATACTGATATACCATAGACATACAGGTGTTTATAGGTACGCCACTGTACATCATAACATTTAAGTACAACTATTGTTACTAAACATAATCAAGCTTTTCATAAGGTATAATAATCACTCGCAAAGCTTGCACGATAAACGCTCAGCTACCAATAAGTTGAAATAAAGCAAGGTTTTCCAAAAAATCGGTATTTCTTAAAATATAGCAGATATAAAAAATTTGAGAAATTACTTTCTTTGCTGTGAACCAATGATTCAATTGACGTAGAGTGATAAAATTTAAAAATATTATTTTGAAAGTTACACGCCATTAAAATTGGAGCAAAAATCATCGTCTTCTTTAACACCCTGTATATAGAATTTTCTGATAGTTAAAGAAAATCCAACATGGACAATTGTTTCCCAAGGGATGTATCTGTGAACTGTTCAAAACCGTAGGTCGATATCATATCTGGTTCAGAAAATATTAACTGTTAAATTTAGGCGAAATTTTTCTTGCTCGAAAGCAATTGTCCAGCAGTTTATATGAGGTCGTAATTGATGACCGAAACGTATGGAAAAACAAAACCCAAGAAACTACTCCTGGGGCAATAATCTGGTACACAGACGGCTCCAAAACCAAAGACGGTACCGGGCGGGGATATACGGAGTAAGACCGGAGAAAAATGTATTTTTCTCTCCCACGCGGTTTCAAGCAGAAATCTACGCTATATTACAATGTGCGTATGAAAAGAATAGGACGGCTTACCTCAGTAAGTGGACCCATATATATTCTGACAGTAAAAACAGCCCTTAGATCGCTAATATGCAGCAAGGTAACCTTAAGACTCGCATAGGAATATCAAGGGGAACTGGAGGCCCTGGCAAAAGCAAACAAAATAAATCTGTGGTGGGTACCAGGACACGAAGATATTACAGGTAATGAAAAAGCCGACGAACTTGCAAGGAAAGGCTCAGAAAACACATTTATTGGTCCAGAACCGGCACTCGGAGTACCAAGGTGCACAGTACGAGATGCCATAAAGCGATGGATCAGAAGTAAAAAAAAATACACTGGAGCAACAGATAGGGATTACACCACAGCAAAAGCTTCATTGGGGATCCAGACTTAAGACTTACGAAACAGCTGCTTCAAATGAACAGAAACCAGGTGAGAACCATTACAGGAATTCTGACAGGATACACAGCTGTCAAGAACCATCTGCACAGAATGTACAATAGATACCTTGACTGCAGATTATGCGACTAAGTCCAAGTTAATGGAAAATATTGTAATAGTTATTAGTTATATTGCTTCCAACCATATTATGTTTTTTAAATATAATAATATCATTTATTTTAGGGTAGGCACGTAATATATAGATTGAAATAAATACTTCGACATCTTAAAATTTGATCAACTTGACAAGAAAATAAGTTTAATTGGCGTTAGGAAATATATTAAATATTACGAATTACATTCTCTTCGGACACCTGGGTATGATGTATATTCGCACATAACGCATTTTTTTAAATATTGCGAATCACTGAATTAAAAACGGTGACACTAACGGGCTAAACTAGATATCCCGTTATACTGCACACCAAATAAGGCATAGAGAAATAATACTGAAAGTGATTTGAACGTCTTGCACAAAGAAAGAAAATGTTTACTTGGTGGACTAGGCATTACCAGTGACAGCGAGAGGTATGTGACCATTTAGAAGATTTACCAAAATAATTACATTGCATATCTGCTTTAAAACAATTTCGCCATATCAACTACTAAGGACATTTTGCCATTTTGTTCCTTTAGTGCAAGTACTGGTTGGTTAATAATTTAAAAAAAATTGTGCAACCCCGACATTAATTTCTGCTAAGATGATATTCCTCTCTTTCTTTTCTTTATTACATTTATTGTTCTGAAAATAAATGTGCAGTATTCAAAAGAGGTAAAGAACTCCCACCAACCAGTCACCACCTGAATAATTCTTCATAAATATAGCAATAGATAAGGACAGTCTTATTTCAAACAAACTATTGTTTATTTAATTAAAGTATACAAAATTATTTGCATGATGTGTGTGTATAGACGACACTAGTAAAACGCGTAACATACAAAAACCTTCTCCAAAAGAATAAAGAACACAAACATTACGTACAAGTATGTCTCATTAATTTATATGCAAAATGGTAAAATTTTCTTTGCTTCCTTCAGAACATTTTCAATTTTTTAAAAGCCTATTTCTAAGCACGAGGCACGCACAAACGAGCCGGAATATTCAAGACTTCCCAGATATTTTATTATCTAATGAAACCACTAAACCAACTATGTCAAGTGTAAATTCTCGAGCAAATATCTAAATGTTTATGAAAATGAGCTTTCTTTAAGGAGCACGGTAAATCTTTTAGAACAGCCGCTCTAAATAGCAGTTAAATAGAGTTTATTTTTGTAACATTTTAAATAATATGGTCTTAATTTAACCGCGATAGTTTGAGAAATTAAATAAATAGTTTATTATATTTTTGTTTTTATAAAAATAAACAATCCTAAAACAAATGGTTAGTGGTTCCCTTCCAACAGAGATATTACCCTAATGACGTCGTAATATTTCATGGTGTGATTCCTGATGCCCTTTTATTTGAATAGAAAAGTTCGTAGATGAACATATTTCCAAAACAGCTTTATTGTATTTATTCCGGTATTATAAAAAAAAATAATTCTGCCAACCAAAATATGGATAGACTAAAGTTCATTAGTATCCTTAATTTCTGTAGATTTCACACGTGAACGTGAAGAACGTGTCATTCAAACTCGAAACTATGAAAAGGTTATCTTGAAAAGAAATGTGGAAGATGTGTACAGAAAATGCAATTGCCCCGGAGAAACGATATATTAGGACGGTTTGTGGTTCTATGGCACTCAATGCTTACATGGGAAGGCATAATCAGTTAGCAAAAATCGTCCATAAATAATTGGCTAATAAGCTAGGACTAAAGGAAAACCTACCACCATACTATCAATACGCACCTGAGCCAGTCCTTGAATCCCCTGAATATCTCTTATACTGGGACATGCCAATAATAACAGTAGACCACACAACCGTCGGGATATTCTTCTTATCAAAAAGACGACCAAGAATGCTTTCATAATAGATACAGGTTGCCCACTAACACAGAACCTCTCTAAAACCGAATCGAAGAAGAAAACCAAGTACTCGAATTTGGCGATAGAGATCAAAAATATATGGAAGGTAGAAAAGTAGACATCATTCCGATAATAATATTGGTGGAGGGAGCTATGACGAAAAATTTCAAGCCCAACTTAGAAAGACTTGGCCTTTCAGGTTATTTATACTAACAAATTCAGAAAAACGTCATCGTCCAAACTTGTCATATAGTACAAAAAACAAGATTTTTAAAACAAATATTAGGTAGCGCTAGTGTCACACTCATCTTATCACTGAATAATTTACAACGACCCCGAAAGTTCACAACAAATTAAAGCTATATAACGAAAAGTTGGAGTGGACAAAGTGGTGCTGTATCTTTTGTATTTTAGTTTAGAGAGACGTCAAAATAATGGGTTTCGTGGAGCACAAGTAGACAATGACAGCTGCTTCACGTTCGATGGTTTTGTCTTCTGTATTAGAGTTAATTTATATAGATGGTGATACTGGTATTTTAATCACTTGCTTATGGATTTTGGCTCCCTGATGAGTCCTAGTAAGGTATTTATCAAATTTTCATCATATCTTTAAAACAAGCAATAAAAACTCCTTCTTCGAACAATGACAAAATACACAATAAGGTTGCTGTGGGTAACATATTAACACAAGAAACTAAAGGTATATTATCCAAATCTCAATAATAAGCTTAAAAATATGATACAAATTTTAAAGTATTAAATTTTAAACCACTTATTAATTTCAAAATTTCGAATCGTTTATCACTACGAAAGAAATAAAGTTGTTTTGAATTAATTTTACTAATTAAAACATCGTGAAAACATACATAAATTAGATAAATTTAGAATGTAGTCATATCCATATATTTCATGTTATATCACACATAATTGCTGATGGAGTTCTTGAACTTACAAAATATGCTGCTATTCATAGAGATGCTAAAAATATTGAATTTCAGGTCAATAGACTTTCAGGTTCATGTTTAGTTAAAATATATAGAAGATATTTTAATCGAATTAGATAGTGTAGTGCATGGATGGCTAACCAATAGCACGCGTGCTATTACTGGCACGTGAGAAAACAAATTATGGACGGTATTCATTGAGGAATTAAGGTTTTTGTTTGGGGCGTGCTTACGTAGACGACAAGTAAATTTTTTTCGGTGATTTGATTGTACTTTCGATAGAAGTTTTTTGAGAGGAAGGACATTTATTATTAGGAGAACATGTTTTTATGACATGGAGGACTTATTTTAATTAGACATTTGTTGTCTGTTTAAAGGTTGGAGACAATGACGTTTCTTGAACGGCAGTAGAGTTTTGGACTTGCATTGTCTTTATTTGTTTAGAATCACTACGTTTCAACTGGTCAGCATCTCCAGTCATCTTCAGGTGATACTAGTATTCACCCGGCAGCCCCCCTCCCCAAATACGCCACTTTTGTAAAGTAACAAGTAGTTTTTGAATTTAGGTAAATAATTATTCCTACGCTAAACTATGCACTAAACTGCAATTGGCTTGTTAGGTTACTGCCACCAAAATTTGTCTTATCTGTAAAAAATCTCATGACCACCACCACACTTTGTAAAAAGCGATTTTATTTAATAAAACTGAATTGTTTTATGAAAAAAAAATGCGCTTTTTGTAGATTAAAACATTATTCTTTATTTATTTCGAATAAAATGTCCCTTAAATTTCTAACAATTATAACCTAACTTATATTGTCGTTGCATTGTGGTTGATAACGTTTCCTAGAATCTTGGGCTAGCAATTTTATTATAACCGCTTGACTCAAGATATAAAAGGAATTGATTAAAAATTCTTTTAAGCTCGGCAACAAAAGCTTTCGGTTAGATTTACAATCCATTGTTAAGGTTTGTATCTTTTTTTAAAGTTTATATTTGACTCAAGGTTTATGACTTAAATAATACATTTGTGAGCTTATAGGACTGCTAAAATGTTTAAGTTTCGTACAAGTTTTCATTGGACAAATAAATATTTTTATGGCTGTCCCATGTCTCTTAGTTAAACGATTTAATTTAATTTTTTTGTAGGTAGCTTGTCTTGTAAAATAAAAATAAATTTTGTGGTAATTATTAAGCTATGTACAGTTACAACTCCAACGTACGCCAGGCACTTTTGAGGAAACGTTTGCCTGCCGCTAAAAAACTTTTTTCCTATTTACTTATAAGGCCACTAAACTCTACTTCTTTATTTTTAATCACGGCATTTTATTACGGATTGGTGCAGCACCCTGTGGGTTACCGCAGCGCGATTTATATTTAAATCTACAAACCCGTAGAAAAAGTGTAGTTATGCACAAAAACGTGTCCTATAATAATGTGTTGGCCTAACGTACTTGATTTATTGTTATTTTCACGTCGATGTCTATCTTTTGCATTGAGTTGATTCCTATAGATGGCGATACTAGGTTTTCATCATATATTTATTCTTAAAAATAGCTTGAAAACATATTTTTGCTGTATTGAGAATTGCTTACAGGTTTTGGCTTTCTGATGAGTCCTAACAAGGACGAAACCGCCTGTCATTGTCTACCTGGGCGCCAGAGAATCCATTACCTTTGGAGTCCCTGTGTACTTTAATACAAAAGACGGATGCACTTCTTTGTCCGCCTGCCGCTAAAAAACCTTCTTTCTATTTACTTATATAAACTCTACTACTTTAGCAATAACGTTCACTGGAAAAATCCAGCCTTAAGTTTTTGGAAAATCCGATAATTCATGAGAACTATCTGGGGTTTGGGTTTCCAGTGAGGCCATTTTATTGGTAACATCCACAATTTTACATTGCTACAATTCTACTCTAGCTGGTAGGATGTAGGCACATCGTATTTAGTTAACAGGGCCCGCTCTAGGGGGCGGCAACCTGGGCCCCTGCCCAGGGCGGCAAGTTGGAAGAGCGGCATGAAAGATCCAAAAACACATCATAAATCCCCGTTTTGCCTACCTACGTTTCTAGGTATATATGAAGTTTGAACCATTCCAATTCCAAGTTAACAAATTTAATTTCCTTTGTTTTGCCGCGCCGTCTTATTTTTAAAACAGTGACAATTTCGACGGATCCCTTTTCTTTTTAATATTATAATAATATCAAGCAATTCCGCGATAAAGCAAGCCGAACAACGCCGGCACCGGTACTTTTTTTGGTCATGGCGGCGTCGCAGCAAAGGACAAGCCGGCGAGCGGCGAGGAATAGACAGACAATTTGATGTTCTGCCCTGCTAAGCAGAAACCCCGTAAAAGGATAAACCACCGAAAGGAGATAAATGACGTTTACTATAAAGTCTATTGCCGGCCAATTCTAATAAACATTTTTTATGTATTTTTTTTTGTTAAATTCGAGTTTTTTTATATATTTCTACTGAACTAATTGAGGTTGGAATATTTGAAGTTTTTTTAGTTGGAAATAGTAAACTTGTGTTTATGCTTACTATCAAATATTTAGATATCAAATGTTTGCTAAGCAAAATCACAGTAAGTATTTTTACCGTGTTTTTATTTAGTTTGATAATAAACATCTATGCAACAATACGATAGGTATTTATAAGTTATTTAAAGTTAAAAGGAAAATATTTACAAGCAGTTAGTATTGAACAGCTCTTTATTGAAATCCTAAAAAACTTTTCTTTTCAGGTGAGATTTCAAAAGACATTTAAAATTATTATTATTTAAAACAGAAACAAAAATTAACTAAAATTAAACGGGTCTGATTTTAGTCACTCATTAACAACTGACAAGTCTTTCCAAAACTGCTGTCGATTTTGCGGTAACAGTCCTTCCAGTTTGTCTAAAATATTATTACGCCGCTCTGCAGGCACACCACATGGTCCACTTTTTTGTTTAGGCAAAGTCAATCCAGATTTTATTGTTTTCTTGTTGAGAAAATCAAGGTCCTTCATTTCCTCAGCTTCAAAAGAACACCGGTACTAAAAAATGTAATCGATTGATTTATTTTGCAATAGGCGATATTATAAAGAAACTAACCTGCAATGTAAATTTGTCTTTTAGAGCAATAACTTGTACCATATCTGACAGGTAGGGCCTAGGGCCTTGGTTTGGTATTGTTTATTTTATACACTGAACTGCTGTCCAACCATTCGTAGAAGTCTGTATAATTCATTGCTTTAACTTCAACTTTTCCAGAATTTGCCGTTTTAATAGCTGCCACAAAATCATTAAAATCATATGTTTTTCCTTGTCGTTTAAGCGAGAGTTCCACCTGATGATGGAAGTGGCCAGCCGACATAAACGTGTGACCTGGTTCAAAGTAATTAAGCGTTAGAGTACGTGCTGCGATAGCTCCAGAGTTGACTATATATATTAAGAAAGTAAAAGGTTCCCAATTTTTATTTTGTCCTGAACAATTATCGAGCCAAATTGTAACATTTTCAGCATCTCTATTCCTCATAAAAAATGCAAAAAAAAGTACTAGTTAGTTCTTCCTTGCACCGTCCAGCGACACCTTCATGCCAAACGACAGCATATGGAACAGCTTTCGACTTCTTGCCCACAGGTACAAAACTCTCATGGTAAGCCACCAATCGTTTGATAAACAATACCTTCTTAAAAGTATCAATAAGAGGGAGCATAATTATTTTTTGTAAGTCAGCTGAGACACATACGGTTTTTTGGTCAAAAAGAGAATCAGCCATGGATCTGTACATGGTCCTGGATGCTTTGGCGCGAGTTATATGCTTTGACCATTGATTACATTTATTGCACTGATCGTCTAAATTATCTTGAGTGTGAGTTTTGTCGTGAAGCCTAAATTCTTCACACGTTTCACATTCTTCATGACCAAGTTTAGTGAAACTTATTTTCTTATCATTTACTACAACTTTGCGATATAAATCATAAGAATTGTGAATTCTCGATATTAGACTTCTTAGCACTATAAACTTACCCACTCTCTTAAATATGAATTACACCTTACTGACTAAAAGTAAAACTTTGGTCCAGTTACTAGTTAAAACTCACAAAACTGTTAAACAACAAGAAAGTTAGTGGTAAAAACACAGATAAAACTACACTAAACGAAAAATTACCGTTTACCGCGCGTTATAGAACAGCGCTGCCAAAACTTAAGAAGAACACCGCATTTAAGACAAGCTAAGCAAAAACACCGCAAATTTTGCCTGGTTTATTTGTTTTGCGGTGTTTTAGCTTAGTGTCAGCATTCTATCGTGTTTTTGCTTAGTATTACTGGGCATATTATTAAATACGGGGTATAGACATATGTAAATAATCATATTTAACCTTATTTTACGGGATTCTCGCTTAGTATATTGACGAAATTAAATGCCAGCTATATGAAAGTAATTATAACTCATTTTTGACAAAAATTCAATTTACGGGGGTTTTGCTTAGCAGGGCAGTGTTGTGGTAAGTATAAAACGAAGAAGGGATGAAAAAGGCGGCAATTTCTTGTTTTGCCAAGGGCGGCGTTATTGCTAGAGTGGGCCCTGTTAGTTAACCAGATAATAATCTGAAGTAAACAAGTAAAAAATTGTAAATGACTCATACCGATAATAGGAACTACTGCAGTGACATAAGAAATCGAGTAGGCGAACAACACAACTAAAATAATGCATAAAATTAGCAAATATTTATTCAACATATAAGTTTACTTACCTCTAACCTTGACAGCAGCATTTAAAAGCAAAAGTCTCCTGAATTATTCATGTATGTGAACTAGATAGCCATCAGTTTGGTCTGGTTCAAAGAATATGCTTTAATATTTCTTTTCCTAGTTGAGTATTTTTTCTTTGCAAAAACAAATTAGGTAAGTTTATCTTAAGTAAGATCCGGTTATTTAAAAATGGCCAACAATTACCAAAAAACGGTTGTTTCTATTATGGTTTTTGGTTTCTTGGTTGCCATGTTGGTTGGTGGTTATTGCTCAAAAATGAGACATTTTTTCATGAGCGGCTCGTGAGTTTTTTTACAGGTTGGGCAAAGTTTGATCGCAGTAACCTAACAAGTAAAATGCAGTTTACTGCATGGTTCAGCCAAGAAATAATTATTACCTACGAGTGGCGGCTTGCGGTCTTAAAAAATGGTGAAGAACTAGGTATAGTGCGGGTGCTTAAACAAACATTGACTAAAAACCCGTGTAACAAAACGTCTCTTTTATCCTCATCTGTCCAACGACTGAATAGAGTTTTCAACAATTGGGTTAATTTTTAAAACACTCAACTGAGTAAGTATGTACACTACTGAATAAACTGAAAAATAAAAACAAAACTTTTTAGTCACACAGTAAATCACGTAGAAACGATATAACCGTAAGTTTGGCGAAACCTCAAAATAAATACCTTAAGGTTATGCGAACCAATGCTAAAACAATGGTGCATACGACTGATCTATTTTTAAATTGCCCCTCATCATAATGCAAATTGTTACATGCTGTTTGCGTGATTGATGTCACGTAACCATAGCAACGATAAATATCAAAGCCATGTTGGGCGTTGGGTCTTTACTTGCTTTGAGCTAACGTCGGCAGTGGCGCGCCAAAATGTCCGAGTGTTTATAATTATTGTCCATCGGAGTTAACCGTGACCCTATTATGCATAATATCGCCATTACATTTTGAGGGTAGGAGGGTTTAAAAATCGGTTAAAAAAAATCCTGGTCCGTTTTTAAAAAAGTAAAGTTGGTGATGGCCGCTCGGAGATGAAATAACGGATCTTTAGTTTAGTAACGTCATTTTGTAGAGGAGAAAAAGTGGTAATGACAAAGTGTCATTTATTTTTAAATAGCTAGTCAAATGAGCTCAGGAAAAAATAAAAACAAATTTGCAAATTTTCGGTTTTTTTTCGAATAAAATCGGAAGTATTCGGAATTTGAAAACTTTTAAAGCAGCATTATAATCAGCACCGAATTGCACAACTTTGCCCCTATTTAACCGTTTCTCTAACTCGTATAGTTTCCGAGATTCCAATGCTGGTATGTCGAATTTGAAACACCCTGTATATTGGAGAGATTTGGTAATCTTTTTTATTTCTTTTGAAAAATAAATTAATTAGGTAGGTCCAATTTATAGGTATGCCATTGACCAAATTACCTTATGGACAAGCCGCCCCTTTCATTTATACTTTTTGGTCTAGCTTAGTAGTTGAGCTAGTTTCATAGCACCGACGCCGGCGACGACGTCGATATTCGTCGATGTGATGATCGGACGGCTTTCCCTATGATTAATAACTTTGAATAAAATTATTAAAAATAAAGATCAATATGTCTGACTTATTTACGGAAAAACGTTAATTAATCGTTTTTTGTGTTTTTGATAACGAAAATTATTTCTAAAGTGAATTTTGCGTATTTACATCAACTTTAATAAGACCAGATCTATTTTCCCAAAGTTGAGTAACTGTCCATGCATCTCCTCTTATTTTATTGCTAGAGGCCTAAATAAACTACCTAAATTGACATTTATTTAACGGTCAACATATTGAAAATACCCGCGGGAATTATAAAATACCGTTACAACATCGTGTTAAGCAATTTCCCATAAAATATCGTCGCCAAAATTCGTTAATTATGCAAAATGTTATCTTGACCAACTTGTGGGGCAGATGCACAAATTGTATTCATTTTGAATAATTTAAAGGCCTTCTTTCTTGCACATAAAAGTAACACTTGAATATAGATATTTGGCAAGATCTTAATTCTTCATGGCATAAAAATACAGAAATATTTCATTTTTTTTTAAATCGATGATCTAAAGAGTTGGGTAAGGACCTCTAAAATGGGACTGTATGCGCCTCACGCCAATGGGAAACCAGTATCGATTCGAATAATAAAAAGTGGTATGTGCAATGTTGCCAAACAAACTATAGTTTTCAAGCACCCTCTGTATTCGAGTTAGAACTTCTCTGTTGTGCGTTGAAGTTCGGCAAGAATATGGCGAAAAATAAAATGATCAAAAAGAATATTCCAGTGATGCAAAGAATATTTTTCCAGTGGTCCTCGTATGTAATCAATTTAAATTATTATAATCATACTACTAATAATAGACTTAGACTAGGTCCAGAACTGGCACTCTGAGTTTCAAGGTACACAGTACGAGAACATAATATCTACGTACAACAGTTTTTTCATTGAGGACCTAGAACCGAATATGACAAAACAGCTACTTTTGATGAGCAGAAATCAGCTGAGAACCACCACACATGGCTATTAAAAAGCAAGCTTAAAGGCAACCAAAAGTAGAACCGGAGGATATCCCGATGACCTATTCGCTAGTTGACCTACACAAACTAATACAAGGAACTATGGTCATCAAGTGGGTGTAAAAATGTACTAGGGTGAGCACACTGGGCCACACCGAGCCGAGCTTGGACAGACACTCAACAAAAATATATATAGCACAAGAACTATGTGCTTTTGAAGTTGTAAGTTGTAACTATTAGAACCTAGACAATAGCATTAGCTAGCAGCAGAAAATGTTGTTCGGGTTCTCCAAGAACATTAAAGTAAGAAGATCTATTAAAACTTGATAAATTAAGAGATTAACGCATTTACCTTAAAGTGTAAAATGGTAAAACAAAAAAGAGGTTTCTCGTAGTTCATCGCCAAAACTGTAATTAGCTTTATCTGGGTATAGCTTTTTATTATTATTTAGTTTTCTTCACATGCATGAAGACAATAAAGCATCTTATCTGTTACAGACCACGTTATTACATTCTAATCGGGTTTTTAAACCTAATTCGATTAAGCATACGAGTATGTTATATTATCACCAGTATTGAATAATGGTTATTTTAATAGCTTCCTGTGATTGACGTATTCCCCTTTATAATAGAACACCAATGCACTGTACTTTTTTTGTTGACTGATGCGTTTTTCATATATTCTTCTATGAGTGAAGTTTATAGTACTGGGTCTCCCAAAAGTCCTGCATAAAATTAATATCAATTAAAGGAAAAACACTCGGACCCGTAAATTTTTATTTTTAATTGTGCATTTTTGGACATAAAAAAAATCCATCTATCCAAAGAAACCTCCGATTTACCCCGTTAAATCAAAAAACCGGTTTTAACATGGTAAATCCGAGGTTGGATAGAGAATAAAAAACTAAGATAGGGAGGTGAAAACCATTTTTCTCTAAGATGAACCGTTCCAATGTTACAGCCTGTCAAAGTAAAAAAATGCCATATTTTAAACGTCAATATCTCAAAAATTAGTGAATTTAGACATATGACATATACAACATAAGCGTAGAATTTTGTGGGGAATCACAAAATAATACAATATATACATTGTTTCATTAAAAAAAAATGCCAAAGACGTGACGACAGTTCTATGGAACAACCTGTATAATATTTTTTTATGTCAAAAAATGCACAATTAAATATAAAAATTTACGGGTCCGAGCGTTTTTCCTAGATCTTTTTCCTTTAATTGATATTAATTTTATGCGGGACTTTTGGGAGACCCAGTATATTTTTGTTTCAATTTATCTTCCCATATAAGGTGGCTAGCTTTTTGGTTAGTGAACGCCCATCAGTCCGGTAAGCAACATTCTCTGTTTATAGGAGACCTGCATGCACTTCTTTTAAGTCAGAGTCAAGTCATCAAGATGACTAGGTACTTGCTTTAATATTGATTTGATAATAATTGATTGGTTGGTTAATAATAAGTACAATAATATTATATTTAAAGTACAGATCCGTAAATGTTGCCTTAAAAAACTACTGTATCAAACTTTTTGATAAGCAATTTAGTTGCATTTTATTATACTTTTATTTTAGAGAAAAAAGTGGTAATTTGGTGGGTTTAAAAAATATTTTGCATACTAAATATAAACTAATTTTTTAATTAGTTGCTGTCATTATTTTTCCCTTGCATGTATTAATAGAAATTTGAATCTGAAAAATTACTACTAGAACAGCTGTTTAAAGTAAACCTGATGTTGATGAGAATGGCCATCTGCTCGGGCTTTATGCACTCTTGGTAAAATTTATCATGCATTCTCTGTTGGTCTCGGGCTAAATTTAAGCGTGTTGTGCAAACATTAGGGATGTATTTTGACTCAAATTTCGGGAGGAAAATGTGATTAATAGTTATAGTTATCGGATATGTTAAGGGTTTCGAAGAAAATAAAAAATATGCGTATACTGACCAAAGTGTGAATAGTATAATTTACTAGGGGATTGCCAATCGATAATTGAAACTCTTCTAGTTCTAGAAAGTATAATAATAAAAATGGCGAGCCCCGCGCACCAGAGAACAATATAGGACATGGTTTCTAACGGTCGCCTATGTGGCAGTCAGGATCTCGACGTAGGTCTATTATACATTTTTGAATTAAATATCCTGTTAAAAGTTCATTTTTACTAGTCACGGATTACACTCAGAGTAGGTCTCTTGCATGTATCAAGTAAATAATCAAATAAACGTTACATTGGTGACAAAAAAATAACATCGCATAAAATCTCATTATGTTCACTATGGCACACTATTTAATTTAAATGTATGGTGGCAATTTGACAGACAACCCCTATTTATTAAAAATAACAAATTTTAGAAAGCAGTAATTGAAGAGTGTTTAACTTATTTATCATGTATTTGTCGAGTGATTCAGAATTAGAGTGTGAAAATATGCCTCTTATCATCAATTATAAAAAATGTTAATAATATACTGGAAAATCTATTACCCGAAAAAACAAATGGCGCTGAAGAGTGTCATGTATTAAACAATATATCTTTATCGGTAGCAATAGCGCAGAAAATAGAGCTCTAGCCTGCAGATCGCAAGGTCACAGGTTCAAATCCCATCAGAAGTATTTGACTTTTTTTTATAAAAACATTAAATAATTTAAAGAATTATTTTGAATTAAAATCTTCCTTGTTGGGTGGAATTTTTAAATTTATGTTTAATGCATCTTTCCTTGATTAATTTTTAAAATTGTTATTCTGGTTAATTTAGAAGTCAATCCAGGATTACTTCTTCCTATGATATATAAAATATGAAAAAATGAAGAAGTTATACTACAAATAAAGGAAAAGCCTATTGACAAACTATGAAACCAGATATTAAATGGAACATAATCCTAAGTATGCTAATTTCAACACTAGTGTTGATATTTTTTTTACAAATCAAAGGCTTTTTAATAATTCTTTGTGGTCGTAGAAACAATAGTGTACATTACTCGTGTAAAAGTGATTATTCAAAAACTCGGAGAATTTCCGCACTCGGCTGACGCCTCGTGCTAAATATCTCCTCGTTTGAAAAGTATCACTTTCATCACTTGTTATGTAATATACTATTTCTAGAAGTTCCAACATGAGAGGATAATATATTAGCGTTGCATTTTAAATAAATAGATTATCTACCACTTTCACAAATTAATAACCATTAAGAATTTCAAATTATTCAATTATTACGTCTGACCCCATCACATTCATTACACCTCATCATGTTACAGTAAACGAAAGCATTTTTTTTATAATTTTACCTTATTCGCATAATGCAACATTTTACTTTCCTTGAAACTCAAGATGTTCCGTCTCTGACCCAAATTTTTTTAGTCACACACACACACACCAAACAGAACCATCTCAATTAATTTTTGTTTTTCTTCTTTTTAAGGTAATAATCACGTACTTTTACCACAATTTACAAGTGTTTTTTTATTATGTTCATTCAACCGTTGTTCTTTTAATGGAAAGTTTACTTAAGATAGGTATAGTATTACAGGTGACCGTATGGTCACCACAATTTCAAATTTTGGGCTAATTATAATAATCGCTATAACACGCTCTCTGTAGATGAATTGTAAAATTATACATATTAAGTGTATTTAAAGATTTATGTTTTTATGTTATAATGGTAATAGCCACTAGAGAACTTTAACACTAACAATTTAAATGACTTACGTCAGGTTGCACCAAGAATTTTAATAATACATTAACTAACCAGTAAGTTTGACTGTGACATACGTGACAATGGCAGAAATAATTTTCTCACAATCTTAAGGTGGATTTATAGTCGCCGTAACGTAAGCCGTAAGACGTAAGCAGTAGTCCGTAAGACGTAAGAATTAAGCCGCAACAAGAAACCCATTTATAGATCAAATTAGTTAAGAAGTAACAGAACAAATAGTTAGGTTATAATTTAATGTTTTGCTTTTGGTTAAAAACTCTTGTTTCAAAATAGGAGCTGTTTTGTCTCAAAGTCGGTCTTTTTTACAAAGTTTCGTACGAGAAAATTAAATTTTAAAACTCAAAACAACTGTAAATCAAAAGAAAATGCCTGACAGTTCATTGCGGTTATGTTCGAGTATGACCGATCCCGGCCGAAGCCGTAAGACGTAACGTAAGGAATGAAAATAAACCATTTCCTTACTGCTTACGGTTTGGTCTTGATTCTTACTGCTTAAGTTTTTTGAACTATAAATGAATGTGTTACTAATCATATGTTTATTTTTCTTACGGCATACGTTACTTCTTACGGCTTACGTTACGGCGACTATAAATCCACCTTTACTGGCCCGATTACCTTAATTTTTAATTTACTAATTAGGCACCTTTGACTGTAAGTTTATTATGTCTGTCAATGTCAGTTATGTCATAGTCAAACTTGCTGGTTAGTTATTTCTGCTTAAAAATCTTTGTGCAGCCCAACATTACCGGAGCGGGGATACATGGAGTAAGACCGGAGAAAAATACGTTTTTCTCTCTGGGAAAGTCTCCTACAGTGTTCCAAGCAGAAATCCACGCCACATTGCAATGTGCGTACGGAAACAATAGGAGGGCTTACCTCAATAAGCGGATCCATATATATTCTGAAAGTCAAGCAGCCGCTAATATGCAACACGGTAACTTCAAGACTAGTATAGGAATGTCAAGAGGAACTGGAGGCCCTGGCAAAAGTAAACAAAGTAGTACTGCAGTGGGTACCAGGACATGAAGATATTTCAGGAAATGAAAAAGCCCATAAACTTGCAAGAAAAGGCTCAGAAAACACATTCATTGGTTCAGAACCGGCACTCGGAGTACCAAGGCACACAGACACGAGATGTCATAAAGCGATGGATCAGGAGTGAACACAAAATCCATTAGAGCAACAGACAGAGATTACACCTCAGCAAAAGCGTCATTGGGGATCCAGACCCAAGACATACGAAACAGTTGCTTCAAATGAACAAGAACCAGCTGAGAACCATTACAGGAATTCTGACAGGACACTCAAGAACCATCTGCACAGAATGCAATCGTACAATGGAGACCTTGACTGCAGATTATGCGGACAAGACAGGGAAACTGTACAGCATATAGTTTACCATTACGAGTCACTGGATCGGAAGAGGCAACAAATATTCGGGCAACCAAAACTGTAACCAGAGGACATCCTTACCCTCTCCCCAGTTGATCTACACAAACTAGTGTAAGGATCTGGGATTACGGAGTGGGTGTAGGTTAGGTTAGGTTAGGTAAGAGTTGCAGACCCTTGGTTCTGACCAAACAGTCTCACGTAGTCCTGATTAGGTCCGTTGTGATACCACACGTGTTCCGTAGAACCCACCTTCATCAGATCTCTGATGGTTAGTGCGACGTAACCGCGGAAGGATTTTAACAACTCATTCAAACCAGCCACTACTGTTCAGAAATCTGCTCAGCCGTCCAAGTTGTAAGTTGCTTAGTTCCTCCAGGCTATCGAAAGATGGTTCACCCAGAGTAGTGAATATCCTTCTTACGAGGCCAGGGCATTCACACAGAAAATGTTGAATACTTTCTTCCTCTTCCTCATCTCTGCAACTTCTGCAGAAGTCGTTAGTGGGTATTTGCATACGTACGGCATGTCTACCGAAGAGGCAATGTCCGGTAACAACCGCAGTAATATTTCTCACGTCTTTTCGACTGTGTCTCAATAGCTCTGCGGTTCTTTTTTTTATCGAATGTGGGCCACAGTTGCCTGGATGTACTACAGGTTGTCAACCCTGTCCATCTGTTCTGTGTGTGAGTGTAAGAACCAAACAAGGTGAGCACAATAGGCCAAACCTTGCGTAAAATATTCAGCTAATAATTGGATGAACCATATCAATAAAATGAACAAACACTGTTTATTTAAAAATACCGATCTTGTTATATAAGTGAACAAGGAAATATTAGGTTTAAAAAAATCAAATTCGAATTATACTACCATAATCTGACAGGACTATGATCGGCAATACAATAGTTTTTTTTTCAATTTTAAACCGTCAAAAGTATAATGTAGATGAGATTAAACAAGTATTTGTGTTGTAAACTAAAAGATTTAAAAGAGAAACTTTATCCCTGGCAGACTGTCTGATATCTTACGAAATAATAATTTCAAATTTGTATTTAATAACTTTACAACTCAATATTTGCACTCGAATTAAATCAATGAGGGTTACAGTATGCATAATTTTGTGCTACTTAACACAGCTTCTGTGGATATAATTATAATAAAATCAGGCAATACTTGAGATAATTATTTACTTAGGTATAGTGATTAATAAATAAATTAATTGTCAGGAAATGTAAAGTATATCCTTTAGGTGCCTTATTATTGCAAAAAAATAGACAATTTCACCTCCTGACTAGATCATTATTATTTCAAAAAAATAAAACTCACTGTTTCCTTTACCTAAATTTATTACCCTAGTAAGAGAAGGGTGGTTTAAGTAGTAGTATACATGTTTCAAGGTCAGTATAACCTTTTCATCAGCACCACAGACTCAAGAGATACTCGAGAAAATTACTGAAAGTGTTATGTAAAAGAGAGTAATTAACATGGTATAAAGACTCACAGTACGATATGCCATAAACAAACAATAGACAGGGATTATATCACAGCAAATGCTTTATTGGGATTCAGCCTCGAGACTAACGAAACAGCTGCTTCAAATAAATCGAAATCAGCTGTGAATTATTAAAGGAATTCGGACAGGACACATGGCTGTCAAAAATCATCTGCATAAAATGCAACTTTATAATGGAGACTATCATTGTAGATTAAGCAGACAAGTCAGGGAAACAGGAGAGCATATAGTTTGCTATTGCGAGTCACTAGAGCGGTAGAGGCATTAAATACTAGTGCAACCAAAACTGGAACCAGAGGACATCCTACCCCTCTGACCAGTTGATCATACAAGAAAGGAAAAAACTGGGATCACTGAGTGAGTGTAATAATCAAACAGTGTGAACACAAAAGGCCAAACCAAGGCTAAGTGCATCCGGCATATGGACGGGCCCTCGGAAGAAAAAAATGATGTAAAGACTTAGCAGTTAAGTACATGGAGAAAATTTATAATAAAATAGGTACGTAAACATTAATAACTTAATAAATCTTGATCATCATCAGCATCAAAGACTCTTGAGTTTTTTGTGTTGAATCTTTGGTGCTGATGATGAGGTTATACTTTTATACTAACCTCGAAACATGTACATTACTACTAAAACCCTCCTTTTGTTACTCTACATTTATATGAAAAATACTGCAAGTTTTACCTTCCTGTATCTCATTAGCTCTAGAATGATAGAAGAGTTTTGGACTTGCATGGTCTTTATTTGTTTGACATCACAACGTTTCAACTGGTAAGTATCTTCAATCGTCATTGTCTCCAACCTTCAATTGTTAGCTCTACTTTGGGAAAATGGACTACAATAGTGGAGTTGCTTATGGGTTTGGTTTTCTGATGAGTCCTAATAAGGATGAAACAGCTGTCATTGTCATGTACCTGTATCCGAGAGAACCCTTTATTTTGGCGTCCCTGAGTACTTCAATGCAAAAGATAGATTGTTGTGAAAATATTTTTAAAAAAAACCAAGAAACCGCTTAAGTTTTTTTTTTGTTGCTGGGGTTGGCGGAAGAGCCAATATACTTCTATCTATCTATAAGAACCATTGTATCCCCCTATCGTGTGGGTAATGTGAGCTAGATGGGACCTAGAGAATATGCACTACAGTTATCCTTTTAACGCCCCCAGAAGTCCATAACGTCCGTCTCGGTCCCGATGTTAGGAATAACGAATGGCATACTGCATCGAATCGGATCGAACTTGGACCGCCATGGGCGAATGTCAGTAACTCATCACTGAGCCACTATCGCGGTTAGTTAGTTATAGAATATTGTAAATGACCACGATTGTAAAAGATCGAAATAAATACAATGCAAGTCTGACAAAATCAGTCTTTTTATAATACAATGTTGTCTACCACTATCAAACAAATAACAACCATTTTAAAAAGTCATCCAAAACATCCGGCGTTTTGTAGGGTCACTGTACCGTTAATATAATTGACACTCTAGTAATAGCCAATTAAATTTTAAATGCCCCCAAATAATAAAAATTAAAGTGAAGCTGTAATGAGTAAAAGTAACACTATTTATTATTTTTAGTTTAAAATATACGATATAGGTAGTTATTATCCTAACAAGTGCGGAAAGAGACACTTTCCCACACGCGACTGCCGTTACCGGAACGACGCGAAGCGGAGTTCGGCTAAGCAGTCGAGTGCGGAAAAGTGTCTTTCCGCATGAGTTAGGATCAAAATTTTTTCTACAAGCGTTAGAAAAACTACCACAAAATATTTCTAAAAATATAATTTTACTAAAAAACAAACAGATTTAAGTTCTACTTATTAATAATATTTATATTAAAAGTACAATTTGATGCACTATGCAAATTGATTGCGGAGGCTAGACAGGTTGAAGCAATCGAAGCCAACTGATCTTGATGAGCGGATGGTTGTGTGAATATGTGGAGTTGGGTCGCGGTCTCTTGATGTAGGCAGTAACTTTATAGTATTTACTGATATCTAAATTTTTCCTAACCTTAAGTACACTTTTCAAGATGGAATATCGACCATAAGGTATTTGGCGTCCAAAGATTAGACATTTTCAAGAAATATGCCAAAAGTAGGTACTTCTTCTCTTGGTGCTTTTACTTTTTCGCTTCACACCAACTAACAAAATGTTCGTATTGTTTTTAATACCTGACTAATGACTTTTTTGGTAGTAAATCCAAATTTGCGATACTTGTAGCTTCTAAAATATCTTCTGGAAGCTCATCGTCCGAGAAATTATCTATGGAAGACATTTGTATCAGAATCTGAACGAAATCAAAAATCAAAACCACGCTCCGGTGAACTGTTGTAAGGTGTCACTTTGATAATTAAATTTTATGTGTGTGTCGTGGTTACCATGTTAATATCTATGTACGGGGTTTTTGAAATAAACCGTTTTAAATCAGCTTTTTTAAAAATGTTTATAATAAACTGCAAAAATTTGTGTTTCTGTAATATACCTCATTTACTTTTACTAAAAATGAGTCTAAAAATTCATATTTTATTTATTATAGTTGTATTTTATTATAAAATTACAGAAAAAAAAAATTCCGGTACACCGTGCGGGAAAACTTTTCCCACACCGTGCGGGAAAATGGGTCTTTCAGAACCAAAACGAGTGCGGGAAAACGGTAAATCGCGCACGCTTGTAGAAAAAGTATATTCCAGAAAATGTTACTTGGAAAACAAGGACGATATCATGTAAATACAGAAGTCAAACTGTAAGTTAACTTATTTAAAATAAACGATATTTGCTGTTTCCAAAATTATATTTCAATATTCACTAATAGCACAGAAAAATCCAACCATGGGAAATGATCCAATGTAAAAATGTTATCTCTTATAATTTTGGACGCCGACGTCGAATAACGCCAAACGTGGTCTGTAATAATTATCGAATGCGAACACCCGTTTTAAGTCATTTCGCTTCTCGGAATTTACATCGCGACATTGATTCTCGCTGTCTGCATTCGAACCCACGCCATTCAAGTTAATGTATCTTGTTTCCATTTTATCAAAATCCTCCAACGTTTAAATCATCTTACATCTGTCAAATTTTCAGCAATTATTTTTGGGATTTGTTTCAGATATGCTAGCTGTAGCTCTAGCTCTATAGTTATCGTGACATAAATCGCTAGAGAATATAACAAACACAAATATTTTAAAGCAATACAGAATAAAAAGCTAACGTCGCATACGTATACGCTAGTATACAGAAGGAAAAAATTAGTTTGTACAACAAGAGAATGATGTATATATGTCACGAGGAAGTAAATTGAGCACGACGCCGTAAGCGGAGTGCTTAAACTTCCAAAAGCGATACGAACAATCCACTCGAGCTGAACATTATATTTTTTCGACGACCAAACTTACGAACCTTATGCTAAAAAATGTTTGCAGGCTGACGGGTTTGAACTCACAAACAAAGTTTGACGCTTTACCGTCTTGGCCAGAGGATTATGTCAGAAATTATGGTAAAACCAACTCAACAATAATTCTACAAAAAATTAATTTTCTATACACAGTCAGCAGGTTGCAATATTGATAACACTAATATAAATAAGTATATATTTTGTTGTATTGAACAAATTAATAACATATTGTACCATATGCATCTAAATTATATAATTTAGTGTCTTGAAAAAAAAGGAGGAGCCTGAGTAAATACAATAAACCACAAAGAAATCTAATTCTTGAGAACAAAGCACAGAAGAATGGTAAGTCGGCACTGTCTCAATATTTAAAAGGGAAATTTGTACGCACAGTATTATATTCGTAGAATCACTTGTGTTGTGATCTACTAAAAAATACCTTTTCACTATTGTGTGCATTCGGGGAATTTTTCTTTAAAAATGGCAACACTGTGCAGCACTGAACAGTTAGAATAGGAAAATTTGCCGTACAGTTAACTACTTTTCTCGTCACTTAAGTGTAAAGGAAACCGCAAACATCCATGTGGGAGTAAAAAAAGATATACAGTTGCTTACTCGTCGCCCATTATTTAACTCAAATATACATTATTGCGTTACCGTCATTTTATGTTAAGTGTTGCTAAGATATGTCGAAGTCTGGCGGATTTACCCCTTTAGAGTATTATTATTACTTATTACATTTTTTTTTCTTAGAACTAGACGAATTTACACAGACTTTTTACTGTGTAGATGTCATCTGAATTAAAGAACATCTAATTATGTTTATTGCTCACTATGTTCGCTACAGATTATGGGTTTGGGATCTACACAGTAAGGTATGTTTCCTAATTGTACCGTGCCTTGTATTGAGATACCAATTATGTTAAATGCTAGATCATTAAACTCATTCTAATGATATACTATTATTGTGGAAGCTCAAATAGGTAAAAATATTATTACGACCATATACAACTCTACATTTTCATTCATGCAAAAATATTTAGTTCTGATCTTATTAAAAAAAAATTAATCACAAAATAACTAAATTTCAAGCTGTAACCGAAAACATATTATATTGGATTGTTTGTATAGGTATTCTGCGAAGAGCTTCTTGATTATAACCCAAGGGTAAAATCAACAAGGTTTTTGATTACTCACTCTAATATTGTTTAGGGGCATTTAAAAAAACATAATCAATATAAATAACCCGAGACATACGTTACGACCTAGATTTCTTAAATATCGTTTTCGTTTGTGTTTCGGAGGGTAAAAAAAAATTAGCGAATCTTACGAACTTTCTGCGACCTTGTTTATTATTTTTTGTAAATGTGTGCTCATTCTCATTACCTACAGTGATTTAAATTTTAATGATACATTTTCACTCACACTTTCTATCTTTTATTAAAACATTTTTGATATTGATATTTTTTTCCTATAAACCAAAGATAGCACCATAAAAATTTGGAAAATCTATTTTTAGTGGCCACTCTACTAAGTTTGTTAGGCGTTTTGTAAGATAAAGGGTGGCTGCCTCGAGCTGAGAAGCTCGAATCTAATAATATAATATTAAAAGTTAAGCAGTCCTCACACAGGGAAATTTAAAAGAAACTGTAGTATGTTGTATACTAGGAAACTGGGCGACTAGGTCACCCAGCATGTAGATTTGAATGACGCTACTCACACGATGCTACCTAAGTTGTGGCGACTGGAAGACCCGGTAACCCGAGTATCAACGACTCGGAATGCTGGATCACCACGCTACTCCCGTCTCTTGAGTAACGCAAAAAAATAAATATGGAGCAAATTTTTAAGCCGTGTGAGGATGAGAGGCAACTCAAGTAACCTAAAGTCGTTCAGTCCCCTAGTTTCCCAGCTACAATTGCTTTTAGGTTTCTCCATGTGAGGACTGCCTTACCTTAAACATTAACAGCCGTTATGACTATAGAGTTCGAAATTTAAAACCGTCCTAAACTGACAGTTCTAGGTTTAAAAACAGTTAGAATAAATCTTCTACGTACTACTGTGTTTTTAATAGAACTAAAACTGTATTAATTTGCCACGAAATTCCGGACAGATTATATATCGGTAAAACGATTTAATTAAAAAAAAAATCAAATTAACTCAAATGCGTCATATGGCATATCACCATGATGCCATGGTAAAAACCTAAGTACCTAGGAGACTGTAAGTTCTAAGTATTTCGATCGTCTAAATTTAAAATTATTTTAAGTAAATGGTTTAATATCAATATATTCTTCTGCTACTGTTGAGAACTTCCATTCACCGTTTTCTTTGTTAGTTCTAAGGTTGTCATAAGAATATGCCAATAAAGCAGCCGAAGACCGAGAGGGTGATGGTGTATGTGTATGTATTACCGAAATGGCACAGGCCTAAACAAAATGACCAGCTTCGATTTTTTGATTTAGCATAACCGAAGACCGACGGAAACCATAACCAGTGTAAAGCTTCGGATCTGGGAGCTATAAGAATTCTGTTATAACAGCAATCATGTCCCGACAGTATTGATACCACCTGGATTTCTAGCATATTATTTGTAATTCATATATTTGATAAAAATTAGACAATGTCCGATATTGCTGGTTCAAATTTAAAAAAATTGCTCAACTATATTAAAAGATTGCGGAATATTATTTTTTGTATTTGAAATATTCACCACTGATATAGTAACATAATCCTCGTTTGTTGTAGATTGTCAAATATCCAATATAGTAGCTACTTCCATCATGAGATATTGAGTGTCTGCTGAGTTTCTTAGAAACTGCTCAGTTTGATCTCTCGTCGTAGACTGGTTCGGTTAATAGCCTTCTTCTGAGTAGTGAGACCCTTATACATATATATCTCTTGTGTGATATTGAATATATGAAATATATTTTCGTGGCATACATTTTTTAATAAGCAATATCCTTGAATTTTTTCGGGAACAATTTAAATGTAGCTCTACTAGCTGCTCGATTTATTTCCACATCTGGATCTTTTACCCCGAGATTATGCATCGAAAATCGCACAAATTAAAAAAAGAACGCTTTTTACAATTAAAGCGAGATTTGTCATAGCTCACACAATAAAAATTGGTTTCCATGTAATTGATAAGATGAAGTATTAACCTGATTTTGGATTTTTATTACTTTAATTTTGGATTTGGTAGAATGGATACTGTAATTCTAATAAGGAAGTCATGTCCATGTACATTATGTGGGAAAGAACATTTGTTTCCCGTTAGAATAGATAGGTATTAATTTTTATTGTTTATTTTAGTGTGCAGTAAGATATGGAGATAAAATATTGTATGTGTCTGTTTAAGGTCCTCTAAATCAATCTCCTGGTAACCAGCCAGATTATTTCTATGGAAACAATTGTCTTAACCATGATTTCTTTGGAAATTATCTTGACGGTAAAGTTACCAAGAGATGGATCTGGCGGACCTAAAAGTTGGAGACAATTATGTGATTTGAATGTTAGAAGAGCCTTGGCTTGCACTGCCTTATTTGTTTTTTAATTACTGTTCTGATTAAAAAACAAATAAAGACAATTTAAGTGAAAAACTCTTCTATTATCTACATTGTAAGTTTAATTATATTTTATTTACAAACAACCATTCTAATTCTGATTTTTACAAACATAAAAAATTAAGATGCAATGAGCATACGTTTATTACCTAGGTATAAAAACATGACCGATACTAAATACTAAAATAATAATTTATCAGAGTTGGCCCTTCTTAATTACGTCCAGAGGCGGTACCGTTGTTTGCCTCATCGCAGAGATAAAATTCAAGCTTTTTTTGACACGCCCTTTTTCCTCAAATCAAAGTGACTGAAAAACATAAACGCGACACCACCCCCATGTCCAAAAGCTGAATCCGCCCTTGCCTAATAGATAATTTTAATATTATCTGACCAGAGAAGACCATCTGACTATCCGCTAGATTCGCAACGTTCGATGCAATTCGACTAACCGCAGTCAAGCGCATGTATTTCAAGCGGGGTAATCTTTTTTCGGTCTTAAGGTGGCGCTCGGGGAATCTGCTGTTTAATAATTAAAAAGGTCCAACTGTAATAATTATTAACCACATTTTACTCGAATATGATTCACTTTTTATAAATTGTGTAATCAAATATTAACTAAGACAAATGACTACCGAAAATGGAAAAATTAATAACACACTTTGCTGAAACCTAATATAGTAACCTACATAGTTTCTATATATGGCCGATAATTTATGTATATTTTTATGGTATATTAATCTGTACAATTTTTACTATATTGATGTGGAACTGGGCATCATACCATAGAAAATTGTGCATATTTTTGAATAATTAGTTCTACCATTTTTATCACACATGAATAATTTTACCCTCTTAAAATTATAAGATTTATTTCAATTTAATTAACAATTTGAATGGAATATCAAACACTTAATTTAATCCACCTACCTGATAATTAAAAATTAATCCAATAATACAATTTTTTGTTCCAGGAAAATATCAATGGATAGTCGTAACACTATTAAGTTTTAAAAAAATCCTGTACCAAGTACACAACACACATCAGGAAATTAGGCACGTGAAATGTTTTGTTGTTCAAAAATATGATAGACAAACTTCTTAACTTAGTTTAAAAAATAGGGCCAAACTATACAAATAGGTCTTTTTAGCATTCGGTAAATAAAAATTTCGTTCTTATTTCTATAAAACAAAATCAACCACCTCAAAGTTGCTCAAAGATCGTATAAATCACATACGCTCCTTCCCGACAAAACACGACCGTCAAAGCCAAGCCAACTAGGTTTATTCGCGGTGCTACTCAACCCGAATGCAGACGGGTAATAATAACAAAACACAATCGCCGACTTCGAGACTAGCAGATCGTGGTTGCTGTGAATGCACTCCGGTGGAAGCGCAACTTTGAGAAAGGGACGGAAAATATCTTTGTCTTTTTCTATCCAATGGAAAAGTTGGCGAGATGCAGTAATGTCTGGTGCATAAGACTGTCGTGTTAGGTGTAAGGGGGGGGTGTCAGGGGTTGTTTTGGCTAAGAGCCCGATGGCTTTTGGCTTTTGTTAAAAGCAAAAGGATGACAAGATAATGGGATGTTGGCTAATAGGTGTTGCCTTTGGGGCATTAAAAGAAAGATTTATTGTTAGTATCCATATTATACAAACACAACTGAAACCCTAAAAGTTAAACCATTTTTTAGAATATACAATATACAGTCATAAAAATCTAAGAATAAAGGATTTTCTAAAACTTACGCCTTGAATGCAAGCTAATAATGTGCTATAGCCCAACTAGCATTTTTCCGTCGTACCGACGTTATATTTTTCAACCCGACGTTGGAAACTTAGAGAAGACTCGAATTTGCACCAATTTGGTGAACAAAATAAAGGTTGTAAGGACGTCAGTATATGACTTCTGCACATTATAAGTAACGAATTTTATGTATATCTATTACTTATCCTGCACCTGAAATGTCGAAAAGTTTTAAAAATACCTTTATTTGACTTTTATACGTGTAAGCATACTAGACTACACAACAAGTATAACCAACTGATATTTGGTGGTTTCTTTCATAGAATATCGCTGCTATATAACGAGCTCACTCTTACTAGAATAAAGTTATTTGGAATGTTCCGGTCGCTTAAGATTGAAACGCAAAGCACTTCACTGTTAAAATTTGGCAATATAGTGCCTTAAAAACTAAGCGCCTCTTAAATAATCAAATTAAAAAAATAATAATACTATATCTTGGATAAGGGAGAAAACTTACTTATTAAATTAGTATCTAAACACTCAGAATACATAAAGTAGGTTATTATAGGTCAAATAGGGACAGTTTCCAGTATTTTGTTTCATATTTTCCAAAATTATCTTGTGAAAACCGGAACCCTAAAATTGGTTCCCGTCCAAATATGGCGGAGTCACGTCGTTACCTAAAAGGATTTAAAGCACGCTTTAGGGAAAAATTAGTCGAACACAAATGACGTATAGACAGATTTAGTTAAAATAAGTATATCTACTTAAATTATGCATAGGTAATAAAAGTGAAAAAATTTTAACTCATTATAACTTCAAGTCAAAAAATTTACTTTCTGTATACCCTTAATAATATTTTCACGTCCGGCTAACCATAAATGTAGTCCCTTAAGGACCAACCTTCAGAAATGAGTCCTAGTGCGACGTCTGTGTGACTACTTTTAGCATCCCAGACATATCTCGGCATTTAAGGTCAGGTTTCTACGTTTAAACTACGTTAAAGTAGAGACTATTCGCGACCTCAATCCAAAAGGAACTTAGTGACATCTACACGACGTAGTTTAGCCGGTAAATAGTAACTAGATATCTTAAGTAACTGTATTACTCAAAGTAGCACCAACACTGACGTCAGATTTAGTTCGTAATAGTCATAAGTCCCGTAAATGCTAGTTGGGAGTATATCTCTAACAATTTAAAACCGTGCAGTTATATAAATATAATAAACTTTTGAATACGACCCTGATTCGGAAAACTCTATGAAATCAGTGTCATCCACTCTGCCCAAGAACCAGGGATGTTGTCAGGCTATGGTGCCAGGTTCGTGCCATACCTGCCAACCGTGAGTGCATATTATATATGGTGTAATGTCATCCCAATCATTAATTGCTTTTAAGTGATTTATTTTTTCAGCCATTTGACAGCCGACAAATTATCATTCTCCGGATTAAACTCCGGGATACAATCGCTTTTTAGAGAAAACCGTCGGTTCTCTGGTGGTATTTCTTGTTTTGCCATAATTTCTAGTAACTGTTCCAGTCGTTCCACTCGGAACTCCATTGAGGACGTGGAGGCTTGGTCAGTGATACGGGCAGGACTCGTTCTAAC
Organism: Polydrusus cervinus; assembly: GCA_935413205.1. Taxonomy (NCBI): domain Eukaryota; kingdom Metazoa; phylum Arthropoda; class Insecta; order Coleoptera; family Curculionidae; genus Polydrusus; species Polydrusus cervinus. Next base: position 28,825,976 of record OW284516.1, read on the forward strand.
TGATGCATGGGGGAGGCAAGGAACCTGTACGAATCGGCATTTTACCATGTGGAGACGTAACTACCTCTAAATTATATGACCCCATTTCTTCGACTTATCCCTGTCTAAGAGATTGTCAATTGTCCTCTTGTGACTTTGCCTCCTAGATAATTTATTTTTATACCTCCCTTCTGAAGAGCCATCGCTGGATGAACTCGAAGACAAGCTACTTGGACGTTTTCTTGAACGACCCCTTGGTACGTCATGGGTCACACGACAGAAATCCTTTGTCTTTTTAATTAAGTGATATTTTTTACTGTCAACTTTCCTAGTTGTAATTCAGGATGAAAGGCATCTTAAAATGTCAATTTTAAGATTCAAAATACATTAAAGTACACATAATTTATGAGTTATTCATCTTTGTTATTAAACGCCAGAATAGCTATTAAGGTAGAAGTCTACGTCTGAATTTCCTATCAATTGGGCATTAATTTGTCTGATCGCTAGATTAAAATTTTTTTGTATCTTTTGTAATTCACACTTTCTGTTTTATAATTGAATAAGTTGAAGTTATTATCGCTATAAGATGTTTGGCCTTAAACCCACCGTTACCTTTATTTCAAAAAAAATTATCATCTAATAATAACATTTCTGATTTACAAGTGATGCCCTCGATATTACAACTGAATTTTTTTTAATAACAATTCATATACTTTATTAAATACATATTAACAATTTCTAACATGTGTAGAAATTCACTTGATTAATCTGATCTAAATATTTCCATTAAAGATTAGTATTAACAATTAAAGTCTATTCACAAATAACATTCCTATTATAGTAATATAGCCTAGTGCAATCGTTTTAATATTTTAGCTAACCGGGTCATTATCTGTAAAATAATAGTCTTCCAATATTAATCTTGAGCCGAGGCAGTAGCTTGTCACAAAAGGATTAGCAAAAGAACTTTCCAAAACCACGGTGTCAAGCGAAGACGACAGTAGTCCATTATTTAATTATTCCACTAAATAGTAATATACTTTTTCTACTTCCACTTGGAAATTTGCTGTTTCCTTTACACCAAAGTGATTGGAGTGGGCTATTCCGGTTAACTGAATGGATATGATTTTATATCCATCTTAGTTAGGATATAAAACTGACCAATCACAGTGGTCATACAAAGAAAACAAAAAAAAAACTACCCACGTCACTTCCGGGAATCATACCCTAAGATGACTTCGAACATCATAATTCATTTATACATACAACCCTACATCTGTCTTGCCAACACACTTATTTTTTATTTTCTCCATTTAACAATAGTTTTTCAACAATATACTCCACCACTTAAGTTGCTGCTATTTTTCTATATCATTCTCACATAACGTTTCTCAGTTCATCAACGTAAATTACCATTTAACTCCCATATTCAACTTTAGAACCTGGAAGTATTTTTTCTCCCCTACTTCTATGGTAGCATCACTTTATTCAATAACCTAACTTCCTTAAAAGCTCTATGAGGGTGTCACTCACAATTTCCTATACTATATAACTGTACTTCTCCTGAAGATGAACGTTTATACGTTCGAAACATGTAGAACAGTTTAAAATTTCTTACTGAATTTATCTTAGTGAAGGTTGATTGAGAGTATTATTTCTCCCCATTTAACTTGCCACTTTACTTCAAGTAGGTCTACTTCTTCAAAAAATAAAAATAAGCAAAATTGGGAGAAAAATCACCTTTCAAGGCACGCGTCACAATTACAGGAGTCCCGTTAAGTAGTGCTAGAACCAACATCGGTTTAGTGGAACCAAAACAAATGGTATTACACCCACTTGCACCGACTTTTTTTTAAAGGACCATTAACTAAAGGACCTTTAAATTTTAAGGGACCATTAATTTTAAAAGACTTGCACGGATTCATTCTTTGGGACCTTTAACTAATGGCCCTTTAATTTCGCAACAATATGGAAACGTCACACGGATCTAAGGATTTCAATATTTTTGTGATTTATCAAGTAACATTTTTGATAGGATAACCTTAAAATTTAGGTTTTCTTATATTTTTTTGACTTTCACAATATCAAATGAGAAGAAAAAACGTAAAATGGTGTTATATTTCAGCCAGCGAAAGGTGTCCCATCTACTTCTAATCGTTATAAAGTATAAGGGCATTATATAGAAAATAAACAAATAAATGCTATTGTAAATAGCAAAAAACCGAGGCCTGGGAAAAATTACAACGATTCTCTGACCTCAACAACAGGTAAACAGAACAGCTTAAAAAATGCTACGATAATAAAAAGCAAAATGTAAGAAAAAAACCCAATGAGACAGGAGGCTTTAAAAAAAGGCGGGAGCTTACCACCATCCGAGAGTAAATATGATAAGTTGGACAATTTGGTTCTGGCTACAATGGATTCCCGTGAAATGAGGCAATTGCCGACAACACTCTACAAAAGTTGTAAAAAGAAGGATTACATGCTAAGGAAGAGCATCGACTCAGACAGAAATGTGTAGAGCTAGAAATAGAAAAAAACAACTTGAGAAACTGTCTCGTTTTACACTGTAAAAGTGCTCGGTAGTTCAATTTTGCATAAAAGTGCTTGCAAACGCTTTAAATGGCTTCGAAATACTTCTTCCAAAGTGATTGATGCCTGCAAGCAGTGGCGGATCCAGAGGAGGAGGCAGTCCCTCCCCCCCTAGTAGTTTTTTTACAAACGTGCCCCGCTATCCTTTGTTTATTTTTTCCGGTATTGATTTCTATATTTAAATTTTAAAAATCTATAGGTATTTCACACAGAATGACTTACAAAAAAAGTTTTAAAGGGTAATTTTAAAGTTAATATAGTTTTTATTTCATCTCAATACCGGATAGATAAAATAAAAAATCTATAGCGAGGTACGTTTATAAAACATCACCAATACAGAATAAATAATAAAGATTAAAATAAAGAAAATGTTTTAAAACTATTTCATGTTTATTATAATACATATTATTATTATATAGAAGAGGTAAAATTCCTGTGGTCTTTTCCTTTTTGTGGTCGGAGTGCTCCAAGGACCCTTGATACGTAAGCCACAACTCGACTTGCAGTTGACTCGTGGACATTCATGAAGTCAGCTACTTGGACAAGGTCCTCTGCTTGCATAAAAGTGCAAAGTCAGAAGTAGCTGGTTCATTGGTGAAAAACTATTGTTCCTAAAAAGAATGGATAACTTTTTTTATCATGAAAGAAAATAGAGACAGCAAACTTATACTACCAAGGCAAAGGTAAACCTATAAGGCATGTCCTTTGAGAAATAATATATTATTTCTTCAAGGCATTGCTTATAACGTCTTAAAAATATCTATACCTATGGGTACTTACCTGTTATCTGGCTATTCTAATTGAGCCTCAATCTGTATTAACCGATGCACTACAATTGCCTTGGTTTACCTAAATCTTCGAAGAAAACTTGAATGGTCGATTTCTTCGTAATAATTACGGCGCTCATTAAGCCTTCGAGAAAAGCCAAAATCCAAAATTTCCAAATCGTCTTCAAGAGCATTCTCTACCAACTGATCTTCGATAATGTTTACATAATAATCCATCTTTATAGCGTCTGGTTTGTGCGTTTTGGTAAAAATTGAACTACCATAAAAAATATGGGACACAACTAACTTCAAAACTGACAACTGTCATTTTTAATTGACGGAATTTGGCCAATTAGTTAATGCTCCTTTAAAGAGCGCTTAAGGGGACCATTAAAGTCAATGCAAGATACAAAATACGCTAATGGTACTTTAAAGGGCCCTTAGCCTAAAGGTCCATTAAAATAAAGTCGGTGCAAGTGGGTGTTAGAGTCATACTGATGAACCAGAATATAGCGAAACGCGTATTGGGACGGATCTAACGAAATGAGGGAAAACTCTGTATTAAAATTAGATATTTTGTAATTTTTGTTGAATTGTATAAGACAACATAATAAATTTTATTTCTACTATCACTAAGCAAAAACCTATAAATATCGGAGACAAATAAACTTTTGGAAAAATATTTACCACGTATAATAGTGAGTACAATAACACTTCATTAATAGCTTAATGGCAGGCCCTAAAGAAGCCGCCTTTGTCCTGGGGTTACTAAGTTGCATAAGGGTAGTAAAACTAATCTTTTCAACAGTGATAAAAGTATCTTTTATGGTCCTTAAGTGACTAAAAAGGGTAATAGTTGTTTCGAGTTAGTGTGGTTAGGGTGGAATTTTAAATGACTGTGAGAAATAATTGTCAGTGTAAACATTTAAGTTTAATTATTACCGGTAACTAACATCCATCACTGAAGAAAAAAGGAAAATTTAAAGCGTATACAATTTTAGTTAGATGTCGTTTTTTCTTACGTAATCACGTATTCAGCCAGTTCCTAAAGATTTATTTATTATAACCAAAATAATATTAGGATAGGTGTTTTTGTTGACCAATTAATATCATAGTGAGGCAATAATATAGAACCAAGATTATTTGATGGCCTTTATTAATAATAATATAATAATAATAAGTTTATTTTCAATATTTATAATATAATAAATTTGTTTATTTATCTTCTTTAATAAACAGCTTCTTTGATCCCTCGAAGACGTGCTTGTTAGGGGCAAATCTTATTATTTTAAATTATAAATATATGAGAATATTAAAATATTTTGTTTAAATATTTGTTAATATTATACAAAAGTTAAATTGTAAATAAAAAACGTTTATATGTATATAAATATAAACGCAGTTTTTTGAAGATATAGGTATAATACAATTTTGAAATATATATTATTCCTAACAATATCAATTAAAACGTTTCCAAAAGTATTTTTAAATTATCCGTTTCCAATATCCATGCTTTTATTTCGACTTTATATTTTTTTAATGAAATATATATTTTAATTTTTGTTGGTAAATAATCGTTTAAATAAAAACATAAATATTTGAATATTTTTGTCCTATGGACTTATTTATAAAAAGTTGTTTTAGAATATAATTTTATTGAAGGATAAAGATAATCTTTATTAAATATAATTTTTTTAAATATTTTCTATAATATTTCTAATTTTTTAACTTAAGTTCTATTTATTCTTCCCAACCTAAAATTCCGTAATTTAAATGAGTTTTAACTAAGGCATAATATAATATTTCCAGTTGTTTTACGTTCAAAATTTTTTTACTGTTTCTAAAAATTGGTGTAAACTTCTAAATTTTTTAATCAAATATTCTATGTGAAAATTCCAATTTAATTTACTGTCAAAGATTATTCCTAAAAATTTTACTTGATTAACTTTTAAATTTTTAATGTCATCAGTTAAAAATTACTATTCTTATAACAGTTCTAAAATATCGCCATTTTTAAAACCTTTCTTGGATAATATTTTGGTTGGAGCACAATCATCAAAACACATTGAAATTAAGGGTGAATAAATTTGAATTTAACCTTAATTATGTCGGTTAGCATGGGTGCCCTGAGAGCATAAAGGTAATAGAACATCCTTTAATACTAATAATAGGTCTACTAAGATAACTTTTATTATGTAGTGTCGTTTTTTAAACTAAAATCCTCTGGTTTTATCTGGGCTGGAACTAAAAAAAAATAAACTCTGTTAAATAACGTTAAATTTCATAGGCGTCTATCACATCAATTAAATAATTTAAATGCCACGCCCATGGATACCCTTATACGCCTTATTATTCTTGGAATAAATGGAAATATATCAACATAAAACAAATTAGGGTTCGGCTGGAGGGTTAAGTTAACAGCGTTGCCGTCATGCTCATCAAGCGATTTTTTTTTTGGTATTGTATACAGGGTCCTGCGCCTCACCTCCCGTCTTCTGTAGGTCACTTATTAATTAAGTTAGGATTTTGATATTTTGCACACTTTACCTGTATCCTAGGGCGCATTTTAGGAAAATATTTTTGTTTATACAGGGTGTTCCAAAAAAGTGTGACGTCATAAGGATATGTTTTTTTAGATTGCATGCCATATATTTTCTTACCCATTTGGATGCCTCTTATAGTTGCCTTTATACCCCTAAAATTTTAATGAAATCGGTTCAGTATTATAGGCGAAAAAATGTGACAGAAGCCCATTTTGACTTAAGATATTTTATAATTTCACATATTATTAGATTAGTATTAATTATTTAAGCTATATTATTTTTTGTAATGGAATACAACCGTAGATATGATTTTCATATTAGGAGCATGCTAAAAGAATTTGTATTTGTCCTTTTAGTAAACTTTAATATCAATAAATTGTTTTTAAAAGCCACCTTTGATATTTATTATATAATAATGACTGGTGGAATAGTTGATAAAATGAGTTTTCTGCAAATAAGTCTAAATGCATTAGAAATTGCGATAGGGTTGTAATTAGAATAAATGTTTGAATTTTAATTCTGAATCGAATGATATAATAATATACAGGGGCTCCAATTTGAAATAAGAAAAAAAAATTGCTTTAAAGTTTGCTAAGTTTGACACTAAACTTTGGACACTCTGTACAACTCGTATTAATCAAACTTGGTTACCGAAACTGTGAGACCTTGTTTATTAAGTACCTTTGTATAATTTTAATAACGAGGCATTATTTTTATTTTTTATTAATTTTTAAAACCAGTTGTGCAAAACTGATTTTTTTTAGTTTTTATTTTTTTTTGCCTATAATACTGAACCGATTTCATTAAAATTTTAGGGGTATGTAAGCAACTACAAGATGCATCGAAATAAGTAAAAAAATATATGGCATGTAATCTAAAAAAACATATCCTTATGACGTCACACTTTTTTGGAACACCCTGTATAAACAAAAATATTTTCCCGAAATGCGCCCTAGGATACAGGTAAAGCCTACAGAACGTCATAATCCTAACTTAATTAATAAGTGAGCTACAGAAGACGGGAGGAGAGGCGCAATTCTGCAAACTAGTATTCTGTTTATAAATTGCATTATTTAAAGCATAGCTAGGCATATTAAGGAGAAACCTCCGTTTTCTTAGTTGGGCTTTGGTATTGCGCCATCTAACGGCCATTTGACGAAGTTAAAAATAATTTCTAACGATTTCTCTCGGCCACTTTTTTTATCAAAATTTTCCAGAAAAGTGTATGATATGATGAATGGTTTCCAAAATTTAGCCGGGGTCCCTCCTTAGTTGTACACCGGCTATATTTTACGGATAGTTATTTATTAAATAATTCTGGAACCAAATCTGGAACTAATCGTAATGAACAGAAAATAATTTGGTTTGCATGTCTGCTCTGTAACTTCTTTAACAATGCAACTATTTTCTTTAATTTGAAAAAATAATCAAAATAATGAAGGATATATCACTAATGTGGCAACACAGTATAGGTAATAGGTAAGAGTAGACACTGGCGTCTTTATATTGACATAGAAATAACGACTATTAAAATATGTAACAATGTCCTCTTGCTTTTATATTGTTGGAGTAAGTCCCCCATAAAAATAATGGATTTTATTAGGTGGTAATGTTGTCATAAGAGGTTATTTACACTTTGGTGGCGACACTGACGTCATTGTGGCATAAGTAATCGTAAACTTATAAGATCAAGAGTTTGTGAGTTCGCTCTCCATAGCCAGTAAACCCGTTTAAGCCATACGCATTTGTATTTTGTATTTGTATTTATTTATTCAAAAGTTTATACAATTATGTTTTATAATATATACATTAATTGTTGTTATATTTAGCAGTAATTGTATTTTGACACCTAGGTATATATTTATACCTGTATGTGTCACTTAAGTTACTATATTTATATTATCTTCTAAAGCTATTCTAATAATAACATTTATCATACATGTTACTCCTTAACAACAACAGCAACAAACAAAAAGGAAAACAAATTACCTATACAATATTTTCAAAGAGAATATAGTTTTGGGATATAAAACTTTTACAGCGTTTGTTGAATTGTTTTGGCTGCGCTATATTTTTAATAGCGAGAGGTAGCAAGTTATAAAATTTAGAGGCAAAGTTATGTAGGAATTTTAGACCGAGGGTTTTTTTACTTTTAGGATTAATTACATTTTTATTAGTCTTATTGCGCGTGTTATGTTTGTGGTGAATGGATATTACTGTTTTTTCCTTTTTGTGCATAAAATTGCAAGTAGACAGAATATATAATTGCCGAATATTTAGAAGTTTCTCATTATATAAACATTTCGTGGGGTATAATTTTTTTTTTTTTAGTATAACCTTTAGTACATAATTCTGAACAGTTTGTAGTGGTTTTAGGTTAGTCTTATAGGCACCACCCCATGCTGTGATTCCGTAGCGTAACAAAGGTTCGATTAAAGCTTTATATATTAGTTCAGTAAGTTTACTATTGAGGATCTCCCTCAATATATAAAATTTGTATACAAGCTTTCTTATCCTGGTTACTACATAGTTTATATGGTGGTTGCACTTAAGATGTTGGTCGATCACTATCCCAAGATATTTTGTTTTTTCACAAGAATTAATGGAGTCATGTTCAGTTATGTCAATGCTGTCAAAGTCCGGTCTGTTTTTATTTACTGGGGAGAATGCGATGTAGTTTGTTTTTTGTATATTCAGTGAGAGCTTAAAGCTTTCAAGCCAATTTTTTACTTGGTTTACTCCTAGAATAACTTTTTGTTTAGTCTCAATCCAAGTGTGACCTTCAAAAATCAAAGCCGTGTCGTCCGCATAGGAGATGGCTGTGCCCTCAAGATTCATACCCAATAGTGAGTTTATGTAGCTTATAAATAGTATTGGGCCCATTATGGTCCCTTGTGGGACACCTGTTTTAATAATTTCTGCGGAACTTATTGTTTTGTTAATTTTTGTATGCTGATGTCGATTTGAAAGGTATCCCTCAAAGACGCCCAGTGCAGCTCCCCTAACTCCAGAATGCTCAAGAACACTCAGTAGCTGTTTGTGGGGTACCGTGTCGAACGCCTTAGCGAGATCCATGAAGACTACTATTGTTTTTAAGCTGTTGTCCATATTTTTTGTAATTTCTGATGTTAGGTGTTGTATGGCGTCCGCAGTGCTTATTCCCTCAGTAAATCCGTATTGATTATTAGATAGAGTATTATTTGATTTCAAGAAGGTTACTAGTCTGTCCTTAAGGGCCTTTTCAAATATTTTTGCAAGGTTGTTAATAAGGCTTATTGGTCGATAATTATGTATTTTATTTATGGAACCGGACTTGTGTATTGGTGTTATAACGGATACTTTAAAGTGATGTGGTACATCTGGCAATGAAAACAAGTAGAGGACTTGGTCTAAGAAATGAACATATTGTGGCCGCCTGGCATATACTTTGTCGTACATTAGATCGGTCCATATTACGGCCATTACTGATAAAAAAAAACATATAACTACGATTGCCATTAAATCGAAAGATCTTTAGTCCTTGGTTTGTACCAGGGTTGGGCCTGGCTAGCTCAGTCAGTAGAGCTTGAGACTCTTAATCTCAGGGTCATGGGTTAGAATCCCACGTTGGGCGCCAAGATGACATGTATCAAGGTTGGTTTTATTATGTGGGTAGGACAGCAAATAAAAAAGGTGGTAACTTTTTCTTGGAGGGAAAACAATTTATTTTTATGATTTTGTTTTCCTTAAAGCCTTCTGAAGACATCATTTTAACGTTAAAACCTAAATAAGAAATAGTGACCGGTACTGACTTAGAATGGACGCAATCCTTGTCTCAAGACCGTTTTTTGTTGAAGGACACAAATTCATTACAAAATAACCAAGAGAAGTTGCTAGAAATTATGTTTAGGTTCTTGCATTTACCGCTAGAGGGCGTTTAGTCAATGACTAAGAAGAATATTATATTTATTAAGATAAAGAATAGATGAGAAAAACTGGTGAAAAACCATGGATATCTTGATTTATTTATTTGTACATAAATTATGTCCTTAAACATTATTATTGATATTATTTTTTCAGTCAAGCCAATAGGGTATCCTATAGTATACAGACTATGGAGTCTTAAAAAACGAAAAAAGACCGAACAGAGTTAAATAAAACGAAATAAAATGCATTCAAGTCACAAGTCTCCACACTGCATGGCCGGGCAATTAAACTAAAAGAGCCCGATCCCAAACATATGCGCCATTGTTTAAAAGTCATCATAATCAATTTAAGACACATTGTAGAAAACTTAATTATGGGGGTTTTATTTAATTATTGGGCATTCATTTCATGGAGAAACTTACGAAAATAAGACGGCCCAGTTTCTTGTAATTTTTTTAAACTTAATTTAAGAATGAGGATGGTTTGATAGGAACAATAAAATCATTGAAACTTTTAACTGATTTGTAACTTTCAAATTTAGGACGATTGGGATCTCGGCTCCTAAAATTCAGGTAGTTTACGTCGGCCATAAAAGGACCCGCGTAAAGTACCGTAAAATTACAGAAAAATCTCGTGCTTAGTTTTCTATACAGGGTTATTCAAATTAAGTATCCGCCATTAGTGACTGTGTTATTATTAAAGATTTAAAATTGATTAAATTAGCAAACTAATAATATTTTTACAGTTAAGATGTAAGAATTTAAAAAATTGATCATCACGTTTTTGAGGTTATAAGTAAAATACCATTTTTTAAATGGAAATCCATGTATATTAAATTTGTATCTATTAGAACTGTAAATTATAAACAAAAAAACGTATTATGAATTTTTCCTAGGATGAATATTAAAGAAGTTATAAAGCCCAAACTAAAGCAATAAAGATAAATTTAAAACTTTATTTTACACAATATAAACTTATAAAAACTATTAATATTTAGAAGTCGTAATTTCGATGTTATTTTTATCTTTAGAAGAAAGGTCATTAGGTACAGGCTTTTTGTTTAAAATTTAAAGTTTTAACAGATAAAAATATAATATATAGGGTGATTCCTAAGTTGATACTTCTTTTTTTGCTGTGTATAGAAGGCATTAAAATAAACAACATCATCAAATACCTTTTTTCAAACAACTTAAAAATAGGCGAGATACAGAAGTAAATATCTGAGTGAGGGCGTGGTCATCAAAACGTAGCCTGCTATACTTTATGTTGTTTTTGTCTTATTAGTCATGCAATTTACGGATCGGTGGTCAGTTATTTATTAGGCAATTCGCTGCGGTATGTTTTTCTGAAGAAAGTCAATTTTAAATTGGTGACACGTGAAATGGTAAAATTTAAAAACAATAAACTAGTAGATATGGTGTTAATTTACGACGAGTGTCGTCAAAGTGCGGTTACTGCTTCGAGATTATACGAAGGACGCTTTCCTTTGCGTTCTCATCCTACACCCAGAAGTTTTCCCAATGTTATTCAACAGGCAAGTTAGGCAGGACCGTATTTGATCCATAGTTTAATAAATGAATGTAGGTACCTTATTTTTGAGTTTTTTGAAAAAAGGTATTTGAAAATGTTGTTTATTTTAATAACTTTTATACACAGCAAAAAAAGAAGTATCAATTTACGAATCATCATGTATAGTAAAATTTACATTTTTTTTTAAATTTTACATCTAACCTCAAAAACAAGTTTTTATAAAGAAAATGTGACAAAAAGTTGGCCGTTACAATAAGACAGATCTGGTACAATTGTATCAGATCTGTTACGTTTTTAAAGGATCTGTTACGCTTTTAAGCAATCTGTTACGCTGTTAGACATCATATCGCGATAGAAAACGGCGTTTCGACAGTTGAAAGCCACAAATGACATTCACAACTGATTCTAGTTCCGCCGAAAAGTTACTAGATTTAGTGTGGACCGTAACAAGTTCACATGTCAGTTCGCGTCCTATTATTTTCGTTGTTTTTGGTGTTTTTTAGTATTTTTGTGGCTGTTTTTATATAGTGTATATAGAATTTTCTGGTTGAAAGTTAGAGTCATAACTAAAATGAAGCATAGTGATTGTTTTGTATACCAATATTTTAACCATTTATACCATGTTTTACGTATTCTACCTAGCTGGTGTAGTATTACCGGCATTTATTACATTCTTTAATATTCACGAGCAAAGGAGAGTAGTGTGTCGATAAGTTAAATTTTTAAAAAGCTTTGTCGATAATATTTATGTTACTAGTACATTAATTTATTGTAAGTAATTCCTATCACAATATCTAGGTAGTATTCAGTGGATACCTAATAGGTTCTTGACTTTTGTTCCAATTTGGATAACATCTCCAAAAGTTTCTTGACAACTTTAGTTAAGAACGATGATTTAAATGGAAAAATTTGTAAAGTCTTCTTTGATAAATTAAAATTGGAGATAAGGAACTTAATATTTAAATATTTTTTTAGTTTGTTAATGGAACTTAAAAATAGTCCGGTCCTGTCTTTTTAGCCAACCTTTAAACGTAAAATAGACCAGACGTCAACAGGGTGCCACAAATGACAAGTGACTTGGCGTTTTCTTAAAAAAATTTGACTTTACGCCTCTATGGCATCTGTTACGTTTCTTTGAGCTGTGATTACAGGGAGGTGGGGGTTTTCGGGGGGCGGGGAAACGATTTGGATATTAAATTTTTTATTAGAAAGGAGTGGTATTTTAGAAACTAATAATGTAATAAGTGGTAAAAAGGATGAAGGTGACCTTTATTTTTAGAAGTCACTTTGGACGTGGAACAGTTTTATACATAGGATAGGTCACGTTTTTTTTGTGTTTTTTTTTAAGTCACTATGGAGCTGGAAGAAGTATTAGCCTCTTTACTTTTTCTTTGTTAAGATTTTTAAAAAAATCTAGAATACTATTACTACTTTAATAAATCTAATACGTGTTTTAAGCAAATCAGCAAAATTTTGTGGCAACACTGAATACAATAAAATTAATATTATGAAAGGTCGCTAATGAGTTCATAATAAAAATACTTCAACGAAAATTTAGGTTGGTAAATGTACCACCGTTTTTTGTTTAATATTGAATGTATTCTTCTGTGTTATATTCAACAAGAGGAATAAGGAAATAACCAGTTCATTTACTTATATGTAAATAGTTACTTAATTCCCAGATAAAATAACATCAATAAAATATATAAAATTATGAAGCACTTAAGCTTATTCAGATTCGTTAATTGGTAACACAAACGAACAAATAGGTAAGTACATACGTGGAAAATAGTAATACCTGCATACATGGGAAAATAATAACTTTATATTAATGACTACATTAATGGTAGTATCCAAGGTTTATGATCTTGCTAATTTGCGCCGACATCGACTACTGGAAGCGGGAAAGGTATAAATTTATTTCATTCTATATTTAGGCATTAGGTAAGTACTAGATTTATATTAGTAGCCACTATTATTATATTATGTACCGTTAAATGGGGTATATTGTAACACCCCGTGATATATTTAAGTGCGTACTAAACTTGCCAACTCAAATTTATAAAAAAGTACATATTATATGGAAAGTTTAAGTCTATTTCAGAAAGGTGTAGAGTAAAAAAATGGGAAATTCCGTCCAGTTCGTCTCAATTTCGATGTCGGCCATAGGCGCAGGTAAATTTTGTGCATTAAATTATTTATGATAACTAACCAAAGAAAAAAAAGAAGATAATTTGATAAAAATAAATATGCAGTGGAAGATATAGCTAAAAACATAGTGTAACAGTGCTGCGCACAACGCCATATCATTGCCAACTTATTCCTATAGAACTTATATGGGAGCAAGTGAAACGATTTGTAGCAAGACACAACACGACATTCAAAATGAAAGACGTTAATCTACTGTTTGATCAAGCCATTAAGGAAGTGACATCAGGGAACTGGCGAAAAGCAGTCCATCATGTCATTAAAGAAGCGGAGAAAATGTGGGAACTTGACCACCTGATTGATCGGACCGTCGACCCGTTAATTATAACATCAAGAGGAGATGACAGTTCCTTAGATGACGAAGAATATTATGAATTTATATAATGTAATTTCTGTATAATGTATTTTTTGAATTTAGTATTTTCTTTATATTGTTTAATAAAAAATAAGTATACCTAATACTATGTACTTAATGCACGCCTTTGTCACACTATTTTCAGTGTTTGGGAATGGATAACCATAGGCAAAATCTATAAATTGACCCAAACCTGGGTGGTACTACCTGCACTTGATAAAAATAAAGAATTTTGCAATGAAATCAATGCCAAATTATGAAAGTGGCTTAAGAATTCGTTGGGTCACTCTGTAGTCCCTTTGCATACCTAATGAGCTCTTAGTACTCTAAACCTTTCTGAAATAGACTATATTATTATGTTATGTACCGTAAAATGGAGTATATCCTAACACTCGGTGATATATTTAAGTGCGTACCAAACTTGCCAATGCAAATTTAGAAAAAAGTAAATATGGAAAGTTTAGTTCTAGGTTATATTATGTTTAGAAAATCACAATGCCGATTCTGCAAGAAAATTTACATATCTATAAGTTAACCACGGCAAAGCAATATGATAATAAGTGGACGGATAAATCCACTTTATATATAAAAATCGTATAAACCACTTAGTTCCGAGCAAACAGAATAAATCCTGGTGAAATTTAGGGACAAAATCAATGTTTTGGTGTGAAACCAAATAAATTCAAAAAACTTAGTAAATATATTATTTTTTATATTTTAACCCTTAAATAGATCGCCACAGAAAATGAAATAATATAAGGTCATATGCAGACTCTACATGATCATTCAGACTGACCGTCTTAATAAGAAAATTACAGTAACAATATTGATCGTGTAAAGGAAAATTTGAAAGATTGATTGCTTGACTTAAATTCTCAGTAGAAACAAAACTAAAGTAAGAATGACGAAGATTAATATCATTAAGGACTGTCAGCCCGAGTGATCGTGTAGGGTATGCTGTACTTCATTGAGTCTTTATCGTCTTGCCGATTAGCTCGTTTAAACATGTCATAGCTTGCATTATTTTGGATGTTACTGTGTTGTAGAGTGCAGAGCTTGATGCGAGACATTGCATATTTTTAAAGTATTTTCTAGTGCTAACAATTTGTATTTTTATATTTAACTATTGTTATTTTGTAGTTTTAAGAAACCTGCTTATTCTGTCAACTTCTTTTAGCAACCATTTGTAATCCATAACAAGAGTTTTTACTTTTTCGTCCAACTGAAGTAATTATTTTTAACTTCTTAAACTAAATTGATGTGGAAAAATTAATTTAAAGTGATTATTTTATTTCAGAACCAGCATTTATTTATAATAGGTACAAATATTTTCCTGAAACAATCGAGCAATACCAGTACCATTGACAACAATTTTATTAAATTAAAGACATTAACAACAATTAGATTAACAAACAATTAACCAATTGGCGTGCGGTCAAGCTGCTGCTGCAAAGCATGGAATGTTGTTTTAGCAATGCTATATGAATGAGAATATAATAATAATAGCGTTACTTAATCTAACGTTATTTTGCAATGCGTAGTTTTATCTTAGTAGATATACATTAAAATTGTGATAGTTATAAACTTTTAGGTTTATATTACTAAGTAGAATATATTGGAATAGTTCGGTAATAATAATGTTTTGGTAATTTTTCTCAGATGTTTTTGCTTTTCCGAAAATTTGTATGTGTACATTTAATTTATATACGGTCCGGGTATTTTGAAAAACCAATAGGCAACTAAAAAAGTTATCTGTAATATATAAGTACACAAATAGTTTCTCGAATTCCTAAATATTTTCTAAGGCATGCATCAGAATGATAAAAAAGCATGCGCTTGAGATCACTAAGCTTCTTTATAAACTTACCCACTAATTTATTGCCTGCAATGAAGTTCACATACCTAAAACAGAGAAAATAAAAAGTTGTAGAGTTGTATTGGTATTAAATAAATATATAAGAAATATCCCTTTTCTGACATATAATTTTAAGTATCTTTATCGCACGCCATGGCAAGCGAAAGAGATCATTTTTATACATAGGTAACATGGCTATCTTGTTCGTAATATCATTTCCTTGTGTATAAAATAGTATTGATCCTTTATGGCAGAGCTTGGCAAGGTACTTTTAACATGTTGTAACTGGATATTAGCAAAAACCGTAATCTACCAAACAATAATACGACCAGTAGCAACCTGCGCCAGTGAAACATGAACCCTGACAGTTCGCGACACAGAGCTCCTAAGAAGGTTTGAGAGAAAAATCCTGCGAATGATATATATAGTAACTGTTTTGACACTTCTGGACTTTTCAAAAGCATTCGATACTCTTGACCACCGATTATTACTAGCGATTCTTCATTATAGCGGTCTCAGTGATCATGCTGTTAAATTTTTTAAGAGTTTTTTTGAGGGTCGAAGACAATGCGTTAAGCTCGGTGCTGAGATTTCCAGCGAACTAGCTATAACTACTGGTGTCCCCCAGGGATCTATTATTAGCCCCCTATTGTATGCCATATATACCTCGTGTCTGCCAGAGGCTATTAAAAAATGTAAAAAACATTTCTATGCAGACGATACATAGTTATATTTATCCTTTAGAAAGGAGGACGTTGTTGGAGGTTGTCAAGCTATTTGTCAGGATCTTGAAAATATCCAAAAAGTTTCCTTAGACCACTCCTTACACCTTAACCCAAAAAAATGCTGTGTAATGATCTTCGGTAAGAAAAATGACGTCGATAATGTAAAAGACTCACTTGATATAAAGATAGGCGACTCAGTATTACCTCTTAGAGACAATGTAAGAAATTTGGGAGTGGTTTTCGATGGTAACTTGCGTTTTGAACAGCACATTACGCAGTGTGTCCAGAGGGCCTAAATTAGATTAAAACTTCTCTATAGTAATCGCCCCACCCCTGCATAAATATACTATGTTTGAACGATCCTTTACTTTTAATATTGCAAAGTTATATAACGCACTGCCCGACTGCTTTAAAACTCTTACTCCAGAAAAATTTAGAAAAAATATCTTTAAATACCTCTTCGCTAAGCAAGCTATAGGATAGGAAAAAATATAATATGTTTCTTTTTATTTAAATGTTTTTATCTTTTTTATTTTTGAAATACTAGCGTACTACTCTTGGACGTTTAATTTTCATTGTTATTATATTGTTAATTCTAAGGTTAAGTCGATCAGGGTGGATAATATCTGTAAGTGTTATCCACATCTGGACTTCGCCTTTTCTGTTGTTGTAACTTTTATTTTAATATAATTGTAATACTATTACTTAATACAGAAATAAAAACATCATTATTATTATTATTATATGGCCCCTACCGAGATCCTGAAACCGGCCGTTATAAAATGAGAAGCAACGTAGAGCTTGCTCTAATATATCAAAGCCCTGACATCATCCAGGAAATAAAGTCCAGCAGACTAATATGGGCAGGGTATATACAAAGAAGCCAAAACGAGCGACTAATAAAACGAGTATGGGAGAAAGCATCACAAGGAAAAAGACCACTGGGAAGACCTAGGTTTAAATGGAGAGATAACATCAACAAGGATCTAGCTACCCTTGAAGTTGACCACCAAGAATGGAAGGAGCTGGCTCAAGACCGTTCTAGGTGGAGGTAAACAGTCAAGGCAGCCAAGACCCACCCTGGGTCGTAGCGCTACGGAGTAAGTAAGTAAGGAACTGGATATCAACAGAAAACGCTTGGCTATCTATCTTAAACATAATAATTTATTACAAGGCCAATATGTTAAAAAGAGTTGTCTTTAAATGATTCTAATTTGAGTGATAGATGGAGTGCCTGAAGAATTACAGAGAAAGTCAAGATTATCAAGAAATTACCGTTATACCAAATAACAAAGTAAAAAGCAGAAAAAAGCTAAAAATAAAATAAACAAAGAAGAAGTAATTTTAGTATTCCTTCTGATGTAAGTATTTAAAAAAAAACAGGCAAGATATCTACGTTGAGGTCAAAATTAAAACATATCTTGAACATAAGCAAATTATTTAAAAGACAATGAGCCCTTTATTGTGACCTCCCTGTATATTTTATGTCAAGTTTAATTATTTTGTGAGATTTGTTGATTCTTTAACTACACAACAACAACAAAATTTTAGTCCAAGAACTAAGATAAAAAATATATACGGATAATTTCATCGCTATGCATTTACGAAATAATTACAAAATAGGCAAATATTTCAGATATTAGTAGACTTGGGTAAAAACGTGTTCCATAATATTAATGGAAAAACCAAAAATATAATAAAAAATATGCTATATTGTATTTAAAAAATGAGAGTTGAAGCTACTTGCGGTATAATCGGAAGTGACAGAAACATGTTAATATTTTAGTTGAAGAGAGCATATCGATAAACTTAAACCTACTGATTTAAAAAAAAATATTTTCAGTAGTTTCCTTAAAAGTTCTAATGCAAGCTCGTCGTGCATCACCCTGTATACAACCTTATAATATTGGCTGACGAGATGTCGTCTTATCCTTTATAGGTTTTTTATGCCGCTAACATCATTCCCCACGAAAAACTCTTCAAATAAATTAAAGCCATTATTTATAATTAAATTATGACAAATAATCTATTGAACTATAGAGAATCAACACAATGGAATTATGCGCCTGAATGTGCTAAATAAGGTTTATTCTATTAAATTGCTTTCTGTTTAGCAACACAAATGTTTAGTTGATGGTATAATATTAATATAAATAAGTTTGTGTTTATCATTATTATAATTACATTGTCATTTGTTTATATTATTTGAAATGGAACACTATATTGTATTAAGGTTTAGTAACCAGTCAGCTAGTGAATGAAGTTTCTTCCACTGATGCTATAAGTTTCTATAGACTGGAGGTTCCCAAACTTTTTTTCTCATAGACCACTTTAAAAATTTTGTTGGTTCCGGGAACCCACTGCAGCTATGGAAATTTGCGTTGCGGCTGAGTTCCAACTACGAATTAACAGTTTACGAAACCAAAAATGAGAATTGATTGGTTAATTAATGAATTCATTGTGCTATGAGTGAATGTCAAAAAAGTAAAGTTAGCCAATCAAAAAAGTGATTCTATCAAACCAATCAATTCTCACTTATTTTATTTAGAAAACTCCCAGAGTGGTAAAAATAAAATAAAAAAATAGTATATTTTCTTGTGTTCTCGGCACGTTGTCGTTGTACTGAATATGGAATATACAAGTTTTTACAAGTAACAGTCGCGGAGCGTCTTAAAATATTATCTGCCTACATTGATAGGTGAAGTCAAGCCAACATTTTAGTTTTTCACTATCGCACCCAAATAAATTTTTTTGGACCCCGCTTACGAATTGTAAAAGGATTATTCTGTAGACGAGCTGCTACCGGAATAGTAACAATTAACGCTTCCATATTTCTTTTCTTTTCCGAAACACGACGGCGCCAAGTCTAGCAAAAGGCCGAAAATACTAATTAAGTATATTCATAAGTTATATCACAAGAGGTGAATATTCTAAATAAAATATTTACCTCGAGTGGTATATGTTGAGATTATATACCAAAAAAAAAGAAAAAATACAACGAAATGCAAGATTTTTAAAATGATTTATGTAGCTACTAGAAAAACGGACAAAACGAAACACAACCTAAACAATTGACAAGGTAATAAAACTAACAGAAAATTAGGTGTAAGTATTATTGTTAAACACACAGTTATTATAATAAACAGTAGTGGCTTGCTGGTGTTGCTGGAAACTCTTCGAGCTGCAAGAGACTGGAGCTTCGTGTTGGTCCAACCCATTAGTTGGAGGGTGACCTCTTAAACTTTGAATAGTGTTTTCGTGATGAGTTTTGTCCATCTGCAAGTATGGCTTTATGGATGCAGCACTACTATGTCCAGTTATTTTTATAAGAGTTTGTTCGCTCACACCTGCTTTGCTTAATGTAGAGACAGCTGTGGCTCGATTGGAATGGTTTGTGATTTTTTCTTTCTCAGTATCTAGTCCAATTTTTTGTGCTGCTTGTTTTGTCCAATTAGAAAGAGTATTTTTTCCAATGAGACAGTTTTTGTACCAATTTCCCATTTTCCAATTTGGATTTACTGTCAGGAATAGTCTTTGGGTAGTTATATTTTGCCCTCTTTTTGAAATTAATTTTCTGTAAAGGCGAACTGGACATAAATCGGCATCTTTTGTGTTTGCCACTAACCATTTTAAATTTGAAAGCTTCTTGTCTCCGCCTTGGGATGTTTTTGAAAAGATTGGGTTATATTCCATTCTATTACTTTTTGTACCATCGCTATAATATTCTTCTCTGAAATACGTAATTTGGCATGTCTCGGCTTCTCCTTCTCTCCATGCTAATTCCACAGCCGCTATTTGATAAAACTTTTTCTGTAAATCCTCGGGGTTATTTTCGTCAAAAATGTTTACCATCTTTTTGTACTCGTCGTAGGTTAGTGCTCTTGCACTTTTCCGGTGATTTTTTGGATCAGCCTGAAGCAGTTTTCTTTTAGAATTTCTAGCCATACGTGCTTTTTGGAATTCAGGATCTTTAAAAGGATCAAATTTAATGTTGTATTTATTGAAGTACCTTTCTTGAAGCAGTTGGACTGTTTGGTTCCACATTGTCTTGATAACCCCTTCCTTGTAGTCAGAACCATCTTTTTCTTCATATTAAAACTCCAGTCTTCCAATATAGCGGCAAGCTGTATTATAGTTGTATTTTTGGTCAATATATACTGCCGTGTTTCGCAGAATTTCTCGAATTGGGTCCATATATACTTTTTTGTTTTTGTTGTATTTTCTGGGATAGTCTTTTCAGCGTTTTTATTTATGTTTTCAACTGAAACATTACCGAATCGGCAAGATTCCATTTTTAAAAAAATGTGACATAAATCTGACAACATCAAAAACTTGATTTGTTGAAAGGGATTTTTGTTATTATAGAAACGGTCTATAGCAACAATCAAATATTTTAAACTTGTTATGATGTTGTTATGCATTGGCATTGTTGTGGCAGGTGGCCCGGGGTATATCCACTTATGCGGGGTATATTCAGTATAATATGCATCTGATTGGTCGCAAAACAGCGTTTAATTGGTCAGAATCGGATTGAGGTATATAATCAATATTATGAATTAATCAGCAATAATTATTTTAATTGTCACAAAAGTACTTCTTATTTTACGATACCGTATCCGTTATCTCTTTAAAAATATCCTAACTAAACTAATTATTAATAAAACTTATAGAGGCGTGTTTCATATTTTATACTGAGAAAGCGACGTATTTTCCAAGCTACTGTAAAACTTGAAGATTGACACCAATGCACACAACAAACGCCTGCTTTCTTGGAGCGGGCTGATAAATAAAGGAAGGTCGAAGGTTGCGACTGATTTATTTATTACATCTCTTTCTACCCTGTTTCCTACCGGCTCTCTCGGTTGCTTCCACTCGTACAAAAGCAGTGCTTTTGCACTAGACGCTAATGTACAGCGATATTCTTGCTTTTAGAACAGTCTTACGGAATGCTTATACAGGGATCTAGTTTACGATATAAATAAGCAAAGAATACGTTCGTGGAAATAATATAGGATTAATTTTTTGGTCCTTTATTATTATTTATTGTATTAATGTAGATATAGAATACCAAAGTTGGATTACACGGATAAAAATGTATATATAAAAAATTGTTTTTGTTTGTTTTATTGTTCCCAGGGTAGGCAATGCTTTTTTGCCTATATTGTATGCAGGCCACTGACCTTGTTGCATCGTCGGTGTAAGTCTAAAATAAATATCTTACTCGCTCTCCAGTCAGCATACTTATCTAGGGTTGTTAAAAAAAACCGAAATAACTTTTTTATTTATGGACCGCTTTTATTGATTTTTATCTTGTTTGAAAGAGAACGAATCAATAGAAACTGCTAATCTCATATTTTTAACATTTGTTGAAAAAACAAAATGGCGGACACAACTCGACTTGGTTAAACTTTAAAACTCGCTGGATTTTTTTTAAATGCCACTATGTATCTTTACGTGCAAGATTCTGAAATCTTAGACATTTCTGAACAGAATAAGAGGTCGTACATTGAAATATATTAAAAAATAGTTGACGTATGACAAAATAAAGACATGTATGTTTAAACATGTTTACTTCGATTTTTCAAAATCAAGTCGGCGATGATAAACATCGTTTATTTTATGTTTTCCGTTAATATTTGCGTTTTTGAAACAGTTGCAACATTCCACTTTTTTTTGATTATCAAATTGTTTAAAATGGTAATTTCTAAAATGACCATAAATAAAAAAGTTATTATATAAAAACAAAATTCCATTTTTTTAAACAACCCTATACCATTCACGTTATTTCACACAATAGTATAATACATAACAAGCGATAAACTTTTTCAAACGAGGAGATATTTAGCACGAGACGTCAGCCGAGTGCGGAAATTATCCGAGTTATAGAATAATCACTTTCACACAAGTAATGTACACTATTTCTCCTACGACCACAAAGAATTATTAAAAAAGCCTTTGATTTGTGAAAAAATATTTAAACACTAGTGTTAAAAAAAATTAACTTTAGTGTTGAAATTAGCATACTTAGGATTATGTTCCACTAAATATTTGGTTCCATAGTTTGTCGATAGGCTTTTCCTTTATTTGTAGTTTAACTTTCTCATTTTTTCATATTTAATATATCATAGGGAGAACTAATCCTGGATTGTCTTCTAGATTAACCCAAATGAAAAATTTTAAATTTAATCAAGGAAAGATGCATTAAACATAAATTTAAAAAATCCACCTAACAAGGAAAATTTCAATTCAAAATAAATCTATAAATTATTAAAGTATCCTCCTGATGGAATTTGAACCTGTGACCTTGCGATCTGTAGGCAATGGCTCTATTCTTTACGCTATCGCTACCAATAAAGATTTGTTGTTTAATACACATGATACTCTCTTCAGCGCGATTTTTTTTTCTGGTAATAGATTTTCCAGTATATTATTAACATTTTTTATAATTTCAGATGGTGTATTTTCACGCTCTAATTCTGAATCACTCGACAAATACATAATAAATAAGTTAAACACTTTACAATTACTGCTATTTAAAATTTGTTTTTTTTTTTAATAAATAGGGGTTGTCTGTCAAATTGGACTAGGATCTTCATTGATTAAAATTTTAAGCGAGGCTAGGCCTATAACTCCTCTTAATTATTGACAAAACATTAGCTTAAAACTAGTACATTATCATCGTGTTGTGTGAGGGTTTGAACCTGGGTCCCTCATTGTCGTGGTAGCCTGTATGGACCTGCCTGGTGTTGTGGTTGGTGGGAATGGCGGATTAACGGGTTCTGGCTTTGTTCTGCTGTGTTGAAGTAATTGTTGCTGGTGTTCGTGATGTAGTCTTCGATCGTTTCCACTTTAAGGTCTCTGTGTAATGTGGTATTACGTACGAACCATGGTGCGTTAGTATAGTATTCGTAGCAATTTGTTTTGATATGTTTGTATTTTGCTTTTCCCCGTCATGCAGAGTGTTGACCATGATGGGGCGGTATACAGTAGTGCTGGTCTTATGCATAGTTTGTATATTCTAGCAGGAGTCCCCCAAGGATCCCCTCTCTCGCCCCACCTGTTCAATATCTACATGGCAGACATCCCACGTGATCCCGAAAACCAACTGTTTCTGTTCGCCGACGATACAGCCATGGTTACAACAGCAATATATATGAACACCATGGCAGTAAGACTCCAAAGACACATAAACAAAATAGCCAAATGGATGACCGAATGGAAAATCACCCTAAACCCACAAAAAACACAGGCCATTATATTCACCAAATCTAGGAAACCGCTACCCAGGCAAATCATATTAAATAACACCCAACTGACATGGTCCAAAAAAGCCAAATATCTGGGTTTACACTTCGACTCCAAGCTTATCTGGAAGGAACACCTGGCCCAAACATTAACCAAAGCAAACAGGCTCCTACACCAGTACTATCCACTAATACATCAAAATAGCAACCTAAACACCTGCAACAAAGTTACCATCTACAAACTATGCATAAGTCAAATTGGCACCATATGTTTAAATTAAATAGTGTGCCCTGATATTTCAACACGCGTGTAATATATGGCGTATCCTAGCCAAATTCACCATGCTTTTTTTTGCTTTTCATAGGTGATAGTAGAAAAAACGATAGTATGAAATTATTTTTAATAATAATTAATTAGTCAGGTACGACATAGTAGTAATTTCAAAATTGTCCAAGGCAAACACCTGACATTTTTTAAATGATTACATTGATTACTCGAAGTTGCACTTAGCACAATAAATTGTAATAGATGATAAATGAGTAAATACTTTAAGCATTCCTTCATTTCACTTTCAATATCAATAACCTTTTATTCACCTATAAATCATTGTAGTAGCGGGAATCTCGGCTAGACTGTTTTTATTTTCATTTGAAAAGTATCCCATTTAGATTCATTACAATGACAGTTTCTTTTTAAGTTACCTATGTGTATGAATAAATGACTTAATGTAGCATCAGATAAATCTTTAAACGCAATGGGTAGTCTATTATATTTCATTACACCATACCTTGGTGCATTATGTACGTAATTTAGTACTATGCTTCTGAAGATAATAACAAGTAATAAAATTGTCCGTAGTCATTTAAATATAAATGGGAGATTTAATTAATAAAAGCTAATTGTTCAGTAATAATTTTTCATCGGCAATAAAAGCTTTTATATTGAAAGATAATAACCTTTTCGCCTCTTACTTTTCCTTTCATAGTCAAGTAATAATTGCTCATTTAAATTCTATAAATATTTATCCATATAACCTCATAATAATGGAATGTTAAGAATCAATGTATGTTGGGTAACAATTTTTGATTCTGTACCACCGAATTTCTATGGTGCAATCGAGCGTATTTTTGGGGAACAACGGCTTTTTTTCAAGGATCCATCCAAGACAGTTGTACTTTAGTCAGGTTTAGGTGTAGGTCAACTGGATAGTGGGTTCGGTTATCTCTTTTGATTTAATGAATCGCAGTGGCAGTGTATCATTTTTCTATCTTGTCTACATAGCCTGCCATCAGGACATCGTGTTATTCATTGTAGTTTCTATAAGAATACTGTGTGGTTCAGAAGTAGTTACTGGAGCAGTTTCGGGTATGGCTCCCCAATGACAGAGCATCTGTTAAATTAAAGTTAGGGACTGTATTTACTCCTGGCCCATAAAATAATGGTGTCTCATGCTGCGCGATTTGGGACTCCAATTGCCAGTTCTGAAGTTTATCGTTTTATCCGCTGCAGCTTTACTTACTTTCTATATTGCCATATCCACTAGTTCTCGTAGACATTCCCCTACCAGTATTGACGTTACATTTTGACACCTTAGCACCCTAACAGTTGCTTGAGAGTCATATAAATCTGATTATTGAAGTGAGTTCTTTTATTGTTTTCGAAACACAGTTAAACATACTCAAAATATATAGAAAAATAACTGGTAAATCTCTCAAATGGTCGAAAATGAAGATGAGTACACGCTAGTTTGCTTATCTCTCCGCGTTCTTATTAGCTGGCAAGCAGGCAACCAGGATATAGAATTTAATCAAACTAAATCATGTTAATGTTACTAAATTAATTCAGTTGGTCTCAAGCTATTGTCGTTAAAATAAAGCTAATATTAGCTCTATTCGAAGAAAAAACATGTGTCCTGTATAATGTTTTATTATGTTAAAAATTACGTAAATAAAAATCATTGATTTTAAATATTTTTTTTTCCCAAAAATATCGAAATTATACGGGACTTTATGCAGTCACTCACTGTATACCGGGTGTTGCATCGTCGAGCGGGACATATGAAATCCCATGTAATTTTAAATGGGGTCAATTATTGGCTTCCCTAATTATTTTAGAGAAAAATTCTATTTAGGTTTATTAAAGAGCACTAAAACCCACATTCAAAAAAATAACTTTAGATATTTTTTATGAGCCCGTTTACGGGTTATCGCCGATTTCTTTTTAACTATTTCTCCTTTTTATGGCCCCGTATTTGCGGGCACCAGTCAAGGTAAAAGATGACTGTCAAATAAAGTTGTCATTTTGAAATGTGTGCTTTATTGTTATTAAAAACTCGTACATCGAAAATATCTAAGGTGTATTTATGAGTACAAATTATTCTGAATAAAACTAAAATAAAGTATCCAATTACAAGGTTAATAAATAACTTTAGGATTCAAGAAGATGTTCAAATATTCCTTCATTGACTGCTAGACAATAACCGAGGCGATCATAAAATTCTCTTCTTACATTCGCTAGTTGGTAAACTGAAATTCTATTGCATTCGGCAGAAATAGCATTTTTTAACTCGTCTAGATTTGGGTATTTTTTATCTTTGTATATCCTGTTTTTAAATGGCCCCAGAGAAATAAATCATTTGGCGATAAATCAGGATACCTGGCTGGCCAATTTACTATATGATTTAAGCCAATAACAGTTCCATTAAAAGCACGGTTTAAATATTCCCGGACAGCCAGGTATTATGTGCCGGGCAGCCATCCATTTGGTACCAAATTTCCTGATTTTCCCTGGCGGCATCATGTAAAGTAGGTAAAATATGATCTTCAAGTAGTTCCAAAAAATATTTTGCATTTCAATTTCATGTAAGAAATAATGGCCCGATAATATTTTCTCCGAAAATCCCAGCCCAAACATTAACTTTTTGTGGATATTGCGTCCTGTTTCGACAAACCTGTGTTGGTTTTCTTTGCTCCAATATCGATAATTTTGAACATTAGGTTCATTGCTTAAGGTAAATGTGCATTCGTTAGTGAAACAAATGTTTTTTAAAAATTCCCTTTCCATGTTTGCTCTTTCAATCATACCAAAACAAAACTTCTGTCATCGTATTTCGTCCCTATCTCTTAGCACTTCGTGCTTTTCATATTTGTATGAATAATATTTATGTCGTTTCAAAGCTCGTAACGCTGTGGTGTGATCTAATCCTATGTCATCCTCAAGTTTCCTTGTGCTGATCTTCCCATCATTTTCTTCCACGCAAAATAAAACTTGCAAGTCCCTATCATTCCTTGCATCTCTTCTTTGTTCCTGCCTTTGCAAGTCCCTATCATTTCTTGCATCTCTTCTTTGTTCCTGTCTTTCTTCACATCTGCAGTTATTTATTACAGTGCCTTTTGTCTCAAATTTCTTGATAGTCCTTTCGACTGTAGATTTTGCATTTGCATATTCGGATACAGAGCAGCAAACATGTCTGACACATTTTGAAAACTATTTCCTTGATAATACCATTTAATCATCAATATTTTTTCTTCAGAAGTGTAATTCATGGCTAATATTTTCGATGTACGAGTTTTTATAACAATAAAGCACACATTTCAAAATGACAATTTTATTTGACAGTCATCTTTTACTTTGACTGGTGCCCGCAAATACGGGGCCATAAAAAGGAGAAATAGTTAAAAAGAAATCGGCGATAACCCGTAAACGGGCTCATCAAAAATATCTAAAGTTATTCTTTTGAATGTAAGTTTTAGTGCTCTTTAATAAACCTAAATAGAATTTTTCTCTAAAATAATTAGGGAAGCCAATAATTGACCCCATTTAAAATTACATGGGATTTCCTATGTCCCGCTCGACGATGCAACACCCGGTATAAGATCCATAACCGTAAGTAAACGATATCAAGGATAGGTAATACTAATATTATTCTAACCTAAAGTGCACAATGTATGTACATAACTAATAATGCAATAACGTTTATTTAAAATATTAGCTATAAACCGTTTACTAAAAAATACAGTAACCTAGTTTGACATCAGGTACTTGGTGATCATTTGGGTGCTATTGCAGCTATAAATGTAATAGATCCGTAAAAATTAGCAAACAAAAAATTCTGTTTAGTTTAAAAACCTATATAAAAAATAAATTCCTAAATAAAGCTTAACCACCAAAATAACTTGGTGATGATTAACGCATTAAACGTTGGACAAAAGTTTTCCATATGCCCTTAAAGCTTGTTCGGTACTTAGACACAAGCATAGATTTATGGATGAAAAAAAGCTTTTGTAAACACGGCTATCGGTCTTACCTCAACAGTCATTTTTTATTTTATTTTCCGAGGGCCCATCCGTGCGCCAGATGGACTTAGGCCAGGTTTAGCCCATTCTGCTCACCCTGTTTGGTTGTTACACCCACTCCGTGATCCCAGTTCCTTGCACTAGTTTGTGTTGATCAACTGGGGAGAGGTTAAGCATGTCCTTTGGTTCTAGTTGCCCGAGTATTTGTGGCCTCTTTTGATCTAATGACTCGTAATGGCAAACTATGTGCTGTACAGTTGCCCTATCTTGGCCGCATAATCTGCAGTACAGGTATCCATTGTAGAGTTGCATTCTGTGCAGATGGTTCTTGACAACCATGTGTCATGTCAGAATTCCTGTAATGGTTCTCAGCTGGTTTTTGTTCATTTGAAGCCACTGTTTCGCAAGTCTTGGGTCTGGATCCAAACTAAAGCTTTTACTGTGGTGTAAGCCCTGTCTGTTACTCCAATGGATTTTGTGTTCGCTCCTGATTCATCGCTTTATGGCATCTCGTACTGTGCACCTTAGTACTCCGAGTGCCGGTTCTGGACCAATGAATGTATTTTCTGAGCCCTCATCGGTCATGCCCACAAGTCCTCTGCAATCATCTGTTCCTTCTTTAGGAAGCGCTATCTGCCAGAGTTTAGAACCGTACTGCCAATTCTATTTTGTAATTTTAATAATATGACGGATTTGATTTGATAAATAAATCTGTCGATCGGCTTAGATTTTATAAAATATTTTTTGTATGGCTCAGAGCTCCTGAAAGTGGTAGGCCTGGGCCTATTGGAAAAATAGTTCCTGTTCTCAGTTAGGATGAGCCAGCAGCAATTTATAGTAAAACCAGAAAGACACGATGCGTTGGTTAATCTTTCCATGACACGACTCGTTTGGTAAATTTGCCGATGTCACTAAATTTCTTGAAATTCGATAAATGTAGTGAAGATACTGCAGATATTGGAGATTGTATAATATAAACTTCTGCCATCCACCCTCTGTGGGCGTGCATATATAAAAAAATAAGTATATTACGTTACGAACACTCAAGGGGATCCAGTTACAGACAATTTTCTCACCAGACTTTTAGACCAAAACTATATTTAAAATTACTGGTCCGTATTCGAAAAAATTGTTTTTACGGTAGTGTCTAAAGAACGAGAATTCAAATTTGGAAACTAACGGCTATAAAAAAGTGTTTTTTTTTTCAAAGTAAAAAATTATGGTGCAAAAAATTTAAAACAACAAATAATTGTAAGCCCCCCGAACAAAAACCTTTAAAATCAAAGGACGCATTATCAGGGCATTGTAATTATTACACTATGGGCCCAGCAGGTTCACTAAAAGGTCTAAATGAACCACACGAACTTGTAATCAACGAGATATTATATAGATTGTAATGCAGGAAGTATCAAAACCACTAGATTTAAAATATAAGAGCTACTCGCAGGGTATTAATTTAGTTACTAAAAAAAATGAGATATCTTTAAGTTCAAATGTCAACCGCGTCATAAAATTCTTAGATGTTTTAGGTGTAATTTTATTACAAAACATAAAAATCCAAAATACATGTTTCCGTAGTCATATTTGCTATTTTTATTTTAAAAACAATACTATAAATCTTAAAATGTAACAATAAGATTTCAACTATGTTGTTTAATTGTAAAGCAGAAACATAATATAATGGTTACATCCTGGAAAGACCTACTGTGTTTAAGAATCTAACAGTTATTTTCTTCCTTATATTGATTACGTCGTTTCCACTGCCTATAAATCACTTGATTTTATTCTTAGAACTACTAGATATTTTTAGTCAATATTTGATCTTTTAGTAACTTTGTGTCGTTCCCTTGTTGGATTTAAATTGCAAAACTCTTCAATCATTTGGTTTCTTTAAAATCCACATTGAGAGTGTTCAGAGCTGTTTATCCCGAAAGAGGTTTTCCTTATGATCAGCTGCTTCAAAGATGCTCGTTTGTTAGATTACGTGATAGACGCACATGTTCTACGCAGTTATTTTTACATAAACTGCTCAATAATAACATTATTTATGAAGAGCTGCTGCACAAATTGAACTTTAGAACTCCTTGCCTAAATTCCTGAAATTTATATACCTTCTACTTACCACTTTTACGAACCAACGTATTTAAATATCCTCCCATCAATAGGATGTGTACCTGTTACAATGACAATGTAAATGCCTATGATGTCTTTAACTGTAGCTTGAGCGCTGTCAAAAGACATTTTCATCACTAGTACCTATGCTAAGTATGAAGTACTTAAGTATTAGTAATTAAAAAATACTGGTTCTTCCTATCAAATATACTGTTACAAAAAGTACTAAATAAATATTTAAAATTAAAATAATGAATTACCAACATTTGCTACCTAATACTTCTACAAAGATTTCTACAGAATTTACTTGTTATTCGGAAAATACAGGTTCTTAATACTTAAATACATATGATATATATTACTGGTACTAACGATACGTCTGCTCTACAGACTAAAGGAATGTAATATGCAATATTAATCTAGGGGTGATAATGATCAAATACCCTGGCTTTGTTTTAATCCACGGGGTAATGAATGAGACAGCGTATTAGTCTTAAAACAGTGCATTAACATAAAAAGGTATTAGGTATTTGGTCGTATAGAGACTCAGCGGGAGATCAGTAACCAATTTCTTAAACAAATTGAAAGATAATGTCGGTCTGTATGGCAAGTAACGCGGAGACCGCAGGTATTTGAGTCATTTGGGAGGGGATAAGGGGGGTGTATCATTATGACAAGACCTTGCTGACTTTTTAGCATTTGTAAGAGGACGATTCACTATACAGAGTTCGTTAGAACCTTTGGGAAAACTTTTTTTTTAGGCCTATTTTTTGACGTGTGCTTATCACTTCCGGTTATACCGCAAGTATTTGGTAACTTTTTTTCAGATTATTATGCTATGATTATTTGAATTGTATATACTTTTCTTTATTTCGGAGTTTTGCAAGAATCACTGGTCCAAGAATTGTAAAAAGCTGCTGTTGGGCCCTGTTGGGGTATTTGAATTACCGTATTTCATTACCCTATATCAGTCGAGCAATTTTGAAAAAACAACGCATCGTTGGTGTCAAATTCTTGGCGATTTTCGTGTTTTAAAAATATGTTATACTTTCAATACTCAATAATTACTATATTTTTTTTGTTTAATTTTTAAAACACGAAAAAGTCATGAATAGGTATAATGATATATTATTATATAATGATAACCTGAAGAAGTAGTTTATACTTAAAGTAAAGTGAATAATTAGAAGGAACGAAATAAAAACTCAAAGTCTTCCTCCACTGTTATATTAATGAAAAGCTTATTTTAAGATAGAAATTCTCTACAGGTTTCGAATGCAGAAGCATTCATCTTCAGAAGAACAAATAAAATTAAGAAAAAAAGGGTAGATGTATGATCCTAAAGAAGCTTTAAGATTAAAATATTAGATGAAATAAAGGTTCAGTGAGTAGAATAGCGAGAATCATTACCAAAATATACGTCACACCGTGAAAAGGTAAATTACAGTAAAGTTTGTAGCTTTGGGTACAGAATTTAAGTGCAGAATAAAAGGTTTAACAACCAGTTGAGAGAAAGAGAATTATTAAGAGAAATGGAGAGTAATCTAGGTAGAAACTATTAATAACATTTATTTTAAAAGATACTATGGGCTCGGCATAATAAAAACTATTGATATAAAGTGTATGTAAGTGTGAGGAAGATAAATTGAAAGATAGAAGAGTTTTGGACTTGCATTGTCTTTATTTGTTTTACATCACAACGTTTCAACTGGTAAGTATCTCCAGTCGTCTTCAGGTAAATACATAACAGTTTTTTACTATTAAAGAAACAGTGTTTTTGGAAAGAAATAGCGTCGAAATAAAAATTGGTTCAATTGGCATTGATTAAGCTACCACTATGCATTGTGGAGTCTATTTATGCCCAATACATGGACTCCCTGGCGCTAGGTTAGACAATGACGACTGTTTGGTCCTTATTTGGACTCATCGGACTACCATAAACCAAGAAAAAAGCGTATCCTGGCTCTAAAAATCTTCTTACTCTTAAAATTGACTTCTAAAAAATACTGACCTATTTCAAGCCTCAAAGTAAACAAAACACCCATTTTGTAAGGCTCAGGAGGGAGCTCCCCCCCCCCCCTCCCGGTATAGATGTAAAAAAATAGATTCAGTAATTATTCAAATATTCCAGATTTTTTTGGAACCCTGTATACAAACAATGTGTACCTAGTAACTTCTTCTTCATATTCATCATCCATCATGTCAAATGTGTCTGCCATAATACTTGACGCTAAGTTATAGACTCTGATGGGTTTTATAGTTGTGGAAACACAAACCCGAACAAACCCAATTTGAATTCTTTGTGGGGGTTCTTCGCAAGATCCATTTGTGTTTACCTTTTTATGTGTTTCTAGCGTTTCAGTTCATTCTCTGTAATGTGAAATTTTAGAGCACTTGCATACCTCCCACGTGCATCATCTTACGGCCAATATAATTTTCAATGTGCACTTTAATTGTTTTACTAGCTCTCCCATATCCTTGTAATCGCCATAAAAACCTTAAAAGGCACTGGAAAAAAATGGAACACTTTTAGTATTCTTCCATTAATATATTAACAGTTAATCGACGCATATAAAATATTTCCGATTTTTTCCCTACGCTTCATGTACTTTATCTGCCGCTGACGACTGACTGGTTTGGTATTAGGGTTTCTCAGTAAATAATTTTGCTCTGATGATAAATAGAATCGTAGTATTTGTTTCAAGGTTGGATACAAAAACGTTTCTTGAACGGCAGTGGAGTTTTGGACTTTCATTGTCTTTATTTTTTTTTGAATTACTACGTTTTAACTGGTAAGCATCTCCAGTCGTCTTCAGGTGACAACAGTTTTCACTGGAGATGTTTACCTACAGTTAAAACGTAGTGATTCAAAACAAATAAAGACAATGCAAGTCCAAAACTCTACTGTCGTTCAAAAATAGAATCGAAGTTGCAATTATAAGTTTTGTGAAAACAGAAAAATAATATTTGTTTTTCACCATCGTTAATACTTATCATAAAAAAGTAGCGATGATAAAGCCAGATATGGCTTTTTATTTAACAGAGTTATTAACACCTCAAAATACACCAATTGAGCAGTTCTCGTCGTTTTCTTAATAGGGTAGAATTGAAGATTTTAAAAACTGAAACCGCAATAGTATATTATTGACCAAGGTTAAGACAGATACTATTATTGAACTAGCGTCAATTTTAAATTTAAATTTAAATTGAAGACGTGAGGGCAATAATAGTTGTGTAAACCGTGGTAAATATATTATTTTTTCCACTACTAACACATTTTCAACATTAAATTATTAAATAAAGTTAACATACTTTCTTAGGGTTGCTTCTGTTTTTTCAGTCAAGTTACCTTTGCTTTGAAATTTGCAGCATTTTTTTTTATCTTGTCAGATGGCATTCTTAGTTGTCAGTATTTGTCGATTCATAAAAGTCAAGTTGCCTGTTTTATATTGTTTTTGCCCGAAGCCTCTATTATTGACATTTGTCAAGAACGACGGTCAATAATAGAGGCTTCTGGTAAGAGGTAAAAAATAGTAGATTCTGTAATGAAGTTGGAATAAAAATTTGATCCGAGTGGAAGATTCCGAACGCGAGCGTAGCGTGCGTGAGGAACCACGAGTATCGAATTTTCATTCTAACCGAGTAGCAGACTATATTTTCTTCACGACCAAAAATACTATTCGCAATATTTGTAATTTCAGGTGGAGTATTATCCAGTTCCATATCTGATTCATCCGATTTTTCACTCATATTTTGACTTGCACTCAAATTTGTCTGCTGACATTGACAGTTTCAAAATTCATGGCAACCTATGTCGTTTAGATCAATTACAGAATATTAATTCCGTATCGTGTTATGGAATGGAAATACACGCAAAACGCATAAGAAGCAAGTGTTTCAGAATAAATATTCCAACTCAAGAGCGAGAATTTTTACATTCTATTATCAAAAATGATTTTGGAATTATTGCATTCAGTAGTGGTCGTGGAGAATAGTAGATTCTGTAACGAGGTTGGAATGAAAATTTGATCCGAGTGGAAGATTCCAAACGCAAGAGTAGCGAGCGTGAGGAACCACGAGTATCGAATTTTCATTCTAACCGAGTAGCAGACTATTATTTCTCCACGACCAAAAATACTATTCGCAATATTTATAATTTCAGGTGGAGTATTATCCAGTTCCATATCTGATTCATCCGATTTTTCACTCATATTTTGACTTGCACTAAAATTTGTCTTCTGACATTGACAGTTTCGAAATTCATGGCAACCTATGTCGTTTAGATCAATTACAGAATATTTATTCCGTATCTTGTTATGGAATGAAAATACACGCAAAACGCATAAGAAGCAAGTGTTTCAGAATAAATATTCCAACTCAAGAGCGAGAATTTTTACACTCTATTATCAAAAATGATTTTGGAATTATTGCATTCAGTAATGGCCGTGGAGAAAAACGATTTCTAAAGTTAATAATCGGTCAATAATGAGTGATGTTAAAGTTAGTAGTGGAAAAAAAATTTTATGTAGTAGAGTCAAAATCAAATTTAGTGAAAAAGTCAATTGTGAACATCTAGTGGGTCTCTATATCCAATCATATTAATAAATAATAGTACAGCATAATATCTGTCTCATACTCTGTATAGTACATATTAATTACCATATTTTATTTATGGTATGAATAATATGTATTTTTAGTAGCTTTTAAAATTCAAAATAATGGATTTTAATAATCGGCATTGAGAAATTAATTGAAATTTTAAAGTTTATGTTTATCATCAATAAAATGTCAAAAATAATACTTTATGTCATCTTTAGAGTAGCATAACCATTTATTAAAATACATATTATCCTCGTCTCACTTTATTAGTATCGTTTAACTTGACAAAGAACACCAGTTTGATTGAACTGCTACTTATTATTTTAAAGATTCAACCCGTTACATCTTTACACAGGAAAAATTCCGCATTGAGTTGTGTTCTACTTTTCTTTAAAAATAAATTATTTTTATTGGCATAATTATTATATAAACTGCTGGACAATTGCTTTCAAGCAAGAAAAATTTCGCCTAAATTTAACAGTTAATAGTTTCTGAACCAGATATGATATCGACCGACGGTTTTAAATGCTTCACAGATTCATCCCTTGGGAAACAATTGTCAATGTAGGATTTTCTTTAACTTTCAGAAAATTTGATATATGACTATCTCACAATTTTTCACGATTGTTTTATATTGGAAAGTACTCGCCCCCAGTTTAGGTAAATTTTTTCTTATTTTTTTAGTTTTTTATATCACACTACAGGTATATTATGTTGTGTTTACAAAATTTTAACAAAGATAATTTTTTTACTTTAAGTTTTGGAAAAAATGTATTTATTAATTTCTAGTACTTTTCAATATCGTGAAAAATTGTGAGATACTCATAAACCATAGACATATAGATGTTTATAGGTACGCCACTGTACATCATAACATTTAAGTACAACTATTGTTACTGAACATAATCAAGCTTTTCATAAGGTATAATAATTACCTACTCGCAAAGTTTGCATGATAAACGCACAGTGAGATCTAGCTACCAATAAGTTGAAATAAAGCAAGGTTTTTCAAAAAAATCGGCATTTCTTAAAATATAGCAGATATCAAAAATTTGACAAATTACTTTCTTTGCTATGAACCAGTGATTCAATTGACGTAGAGTAATAAAAGTTAAAAATATTATTGTGTAAGTTACACGCCATTAAAATTGGGGCAAAAATCATTGTCTTCTTTAACACCCTGTATATAAAATTTTCTGACAGTTAAAGAAAATCCAATATTGACAGTTGTTTCCCAAGAGATGAATCTATCCATATTAGGGTAGGTTGATTAGATTTATTCGGTAGTTGATGTAGTATTTACAATACCTCAAATCTTGTTGACACTGTATGCTTAAGTAACGTAGGTCTCGCGTGGCTGACATACCTAAGCGTAAAATTGATTCGGCAAAAAGGAGTATACTTACCTACTTGCATGATGTTAAGCGTCTCCAGAATCATTTAAACTGATATTACGGATAGGTATTATGTCAAGAATGGCCTTACTTGATTTTTCTACACCAATTTCTTTTCCAGCATAGCGTAGTTGTATGTCAAATAAAACGCAAACATTGTGAAGTTTGTTTAAAAAAAACGTTCTACCATGTACCACCCACTGTGTTTATATTGGATC
Organism: Polydrusus cervinus; assembly: GCA_935413205.1. NCBI lineage: Eukaryota > Metazoa > Arthropoda > Insecta > Coleoptera > Curculionidae > Polydrusus > Polydrusus cervinus. The sequence continues at coordinate 28,862,299 of OW284516.1, forward strand.
TCATTATAACATTATGCATTTCGCGGAGTGCCCAGTCATGGTATATTTATTTTTATATTATTTGAAAACATAAAAAAATAGACTTATTATGCAAATTAAAAAGTGTGAATATTTGCTTTCTGATATTGGATAATGAACTCACGATTCGCATGTAGGTAAAATAAGTCAAGGTTTATGTACTTTTGTACATGTTTATTTAATTATTCGCGATATACAGGGTGGCCCACCTCGGCCAGTGACGGATTTAGGAAGGGGAGGGGGGGGGGGGACTGAGACTTGTAAAATGGGTATTTTGTTTACTTTGATCCTTAAAAATTGAGGGGCGTGTGAAGAGTAAATATTTTTGTAGAAGTTACTTTTTAGGGTACCAAGGTTTTTAGCACTTCTCAATAAGCAGATCCATTTACACTCTGACCGTCAAGCTGCTGCAGCCCTTAGATCATTATTTTGCATCAAGGTAACCTCAAGGCTGGTATGGGAATGTCAAGAGGAACTGGAGGCCCTGGCTAAAGTAAACAAAGTAATACTGCAGTGGGTACCAGGACACGAAAGTATTACAGGGAACGAAAAATCCGATGAACTTGCGAAAAGAGGCTCAGAAAATATATTCATTAATCCAGAACCGGCACTCAGGGTACCAAGGTGCACGGTACCAAATGCCATAAAGCGATGGATTAGGGGTGAACACAAAATCCACTGGAACGACAGACAGGGATTACATCATAGTAAATGCTTTATTGGGAATCCAGACCCGGGACTAACGAAACAGCTGTTTCAAATGAACAGGAATCAGCTGAGAACTATTACAAGAATTCTGACAGGACTGATTGCTCTCAAGAATCATCTGCAGAGAATGCAACTGTACAATAAGGACCTTAACTGCAGATTGTGCCGACAAGCTAGGGAAACAGTATACAATTGCGAGTTACTACATGGGGAAAAGGCAACAAATACTCTGGTAACCAAAAGTGGAGCCAGAGGACATCCTCACCCTCTCCCCAGTTGACAAGGACAAACTGGTGCAAGAACCTGGGATCGCCGAGTGGGTTTGAAGAATGAAATAGGGTGAGCGCAATAGGCAAAACCTGACCTAAATGCATCCGGCGTATGGATGAGCCCTCGGGAAAAAAAACTTCGGCCAGTGGCGGATTTTTGGGCGGGGGTGACTGAGACTTGCAAAATATATATTTTATAATACAATAACTTATATAAAGAAAATTAGGCCACTCTGTTCAATGGAAAATAATTTTAAAATATGCATCTGTTCCACTACAATCGTAATAGCAATAACATTTCAGCAAAGTTCTATTGTTTTCCTATAGTTTTCCGCCCGATCCTCGTTTGACCACCCCGTATGTAAAGTATGCTAATTACTTCACTAACAATACGTTTCATTGCTTACCAAGGAGCTAAAGTTTTCTTTAAACAAATCATTTTAATCCCCATGCGAAAAGCATGAATGAACACGAGTGACTCATAAAACCTCGTTGCACCACTGCAATGCGCTAATTTTTAATGTTAACTTTGCAGCTTCTTTGTCACATTTATACTGGCATTATTTAATTTAGCTGGTGAAAAAAACATAACAGCGTCTGAGGCTCAATGGTGAGTTACTGGCACTCGACGGTCGCGATCCGGGTTCGATCCCCGGAGTGGGCATACGCACAATAAAAAAAAAAGTATGTCCGAATTTTAGTAGGTTTAAGAATGCAGGGAAGAGTGTAATATGTATCATCTCCCAACCCACCCCATTCACGCCGGTAACCAGGCCGGATGAGATCGGATCGTGGGGTGCGGAAGAAGGTACACCCCATGTCTGTATGTAACCGAGTGTAAGAATAAAAATATTGATATTTTTAAGGTATTATATTAATAAAAAAAAATATTTTTTACTAAAATAAGTAATGTATATGAGCCGCATCAACAAAAGTATCACTGAAATTTTAGGAATTAATTTAAAAAAATAAGTTAACTTCGTTAGCATTGTCTCTTCGTAATGGTTAGTTTCTACGAACCATCGGCCTGACGTTTGATCAAAGATAAAGCTTTAATTCACGGGTGGTCTAACTTATACCTAGCCAAGTTGTATTAGTGTTCATTTGTTATGTTTTGTACCCAGGGGCATGTTTGGATACATATTAAATATGTGTTTTTAAAGTGCTAACATCCCATATACATAGTAATATAAATTAGGCTTCTTAAATTCAGGCCTATATGATTAATATACATTTTTATTTTGTTCTGAATTCTATATTAATTATGGAATCGTTAAAAAATTACTAGAATTTCAAAAGTCCTTAGTTTCATTAAAATTCAATCAATCAATTTAATTTTTAGTTTATTGGGTAGATTGTAGATATGTGTGACTTCACTTTTTGACTTTTTTATATGAGGTAATGGCTAAAATATTAAAAAATTTAATTTGCGAAAATTGTGATATTGCCTGATATGAAACCAACTGTCCTCTCTGTTTTCGAAGATGAAAAATACGGAAAAGCATAAATTACAGCATTGTATTATAGTTTATTTTAGAAAGGTGTAGAGTAATAAGATGAGAAATTTCGTCCAGTTCGGCTCAATTTCGGTGTCGGCCATAGGCGCAGGTAAATTTTGTGCATTAAATTATTTATGATAACTAACTAAAGAAAAAAAAAAAGATAATGTGATAAAAAGAGAACTATAAGCACAGAATATATTCTGTGCTATTAGCTATAGCAAATTTACACAAACATCGTTTTATGAAATATGCCGTGGAAGATATAGCTGAACAACATAGTATAACTGTGCTGCGCACACCGCTATATCATTGCGAACGAAATCCTATAGAACTTATATGCGCGCAAGTGAAAGGATTTGTAGTAAGACACAACATGACATTCAAAAGGAAAGACGTTAAACTACTGTTTGATCAAGTCATTAAGGAAGTGACATCAGAGAACTGGCGAAATCATGTCATTATCGATCGGACCGTCGACCCGTTATTTATGACGTCAAGAGGAGAGTTCTTCAGATGACGAAGAATATTATGATTTTTTATAATTTAATTTCTGTATAATGCATTTTTTGTCTTTTGTATTTTTTTTATAATGTTTAATAAAAAATAGGTGTATTATTGTATACTACATACATAATGCACGCCTTTGTCACACCATTTTCAGTGTTTGTGATTTGATAATAATAGGCAAACCCCATAAATTGACCCAAGCCCGGGTGGTACTAATTGCACTTGATGAAAATAAAGAATTTTGCAATGAAATCAATACCAAATTATGAAAGTGGTTTAAATATTCGTTGGGTCACTATGTGGTCCTTTTGCATACCTAATGAGCTTTTATTACACCTTTCTGAAATAGACTAGGTATAACTCTCGTATCATCAGAAAATATACCATTAATAGTCCAATATTGGTAATTTCTGGCAAAACTCAATATTTTAACTCTGTACCGGCCAAAGAAGGTACTCGCAAAAATTCTAAAATTGAGCTGTTTATATTTTTTAAATGCGCGCATTTTTCTGAGTGAGCTGATATTTTTATCGTGTCAATACGTCGATTATTGACTAAGATAATATTCAATCCAGGAGCATTATTTAATTAATTATAATTGAATTGTCATAGTTTTCCTTGTATCTTCTACATTTTTCTAAAGCGTATTTTCATATCAGGATTAAAGGATTTAAATTTAACACACTGTAGAGTAAGTATTTACCAAGTCAATAATATTATATATTATTCAGTTTTTACCGAAAGATTTTACTATTTCCAATATACAGAGTGATTCCTAAGTTGATACTTCTTTTTTAGCTGTGTATAGAAGGCATTAAAATAAACAACTTTTTCAAATACCTTTTTTCAAAAAACTTAAAAATAGCCGAGTTACAGAAGTAAAAAATTCAAGTGCGGGCCTGGTAATCAAAACGTAGCCCTTTACTTTATTTTGTTTTTCCCTACTTTTTGTATGTTAGTCATGCATTTTACGGATCGGTCATCAGTTATTTATTTTGGCAATTCGCTGTGGTTTTCTAAAGCAAATTAATTTGAAAATGGTAAAATTTGAAAACAATGAATGGTGCCAATTTATTGTGAGTGTCGTAAAAGTGGGGTTATTTCTTCGCTACACCCAGAAGTTTTTTTAATGTTATTCAAGGAGCAAGTTAGGCAGAACCGTATTTGATTTGTAGTGTAATAAATGAACGTAAGTACTTTATTTTTGGGTTTTTTGAAAAAAGGTATTTGAAAATGTTATTTATTTTAATGCCTTCTATACGCAGCTAAAAAAGAAGTATCAACTTAGAAATCACCCTGTATTTTTGTTTGGAATTTACTAAAAAATCGTTAAAACTTATCTTTTAAATCAGTACCTACACAAAACATACCCATCCGAAATGAATTCTAGCTTGTAAAAATGTTCTTGATCAGGTTGTGTATTCCGGTAAAATTTCCTGTCTAAAAATACAGTATAGACCACCCTACAAGCTCATCGCTGTATTCCAGAAATAACAAAAATATTCACGGGGGGTATTCAGCGAAATGCTGTTGTTAAATTCATACTTTAAACCATTTTTATCAAGAGAACAAAATCTTTTCGACTTTAATTTTATACATTTTGATATGGTTTTTGACAGTGGGGCAACTAAGTGCATTTTAGATTTATGGTTGGACGTAATTAACACCGTTTGTTGATGTGGTGCCGACACTGCCGACAAGATACAAAGACCCTTTTATCTGCAGTTTATATTTTTTAGATGACACGTTTCGCGAAAAGTTTTATTTTTACCAGATTTATTTTGTGAACAAATTATATGCCATTCACTTTCTCCGTGAAAATCAATATTTGGGAGGAAGGGGCGGTGGGGGAGGGGGGGAAGGCTAAAGCACCTTCTATAAATTCCACTACACCTCCTGATGATGTCTTTTAAAATTCCAAAAAAAGTCGTCCTATAAAGAATATGATGTAAAAACATTAATTGGTCTAGGGGGGCTAATCTCGATTTAGGGGGGGGGGGTCTTTTTTGCTCCTACTAGCCCCTTTCTAGTTGTGCCTATGACAACGTTTTAAAGACCGTGATGGTATTTTAATATGGCCGACTTATTTTTAGTAAATCATTGGCGCATGCCTGTAAAGATATTTTTTAAACTATTTCGAATCATCATCAAGCTTTTTTTTATTGAAAATTACTAAATTACTGGTCAATTTGACTGACAATAAAATAATTATTTATACGTTTGACGTTTACAAATTGACATTTTTCTATAAAAATGTGAGAATAGATACAGATTAAGTGAACGAAACGGCTAGCAAATTCTCTTCTTGATCTATTATCTAACGCTTAAAGTACATTCAGACATCACATTCTATAAAGAAAAGAAGCTTAGCGGCAAGCGGACAGAGTATTGTGTCTATCTTTTGCATTAAAGTACACAGGGACGCCAAAGGTAATGGAATCCCTGGGGCACAGGTAGACAATGACAGGCTGTTTCGTTCTTGTTTGAACTCATCAGAAAGTCATAACCCGTAAGCAACTCCCAGTACAGCGAGAGCCTGTTCTTTTAAGGCGTTTTTAAGAAATAAAGACGCGATGAAAACCCAGTAACGCCATCAGAAGGAATCAACCCAATGCAAAAGAAAGCCATCTAACGGGAAAACGTAGAAATATAAATAAATCTAATTAAATCAAGCACGGAACGGCCACTTCACCAGCATAGGAAATATGTTTTCGCTTCTCTATACATCTCCACGCTTTGTGGATTCAGATCTAGATCGCGCTGCAGTCGCCCACTGGTTTGCAGCACTATTCCCTAAATGCCGTGTGTAAGTATAAATAAAATAGTGGAATTTAGTGTCTGTTAAAATATATAAAGAAAAGAAGCTTTCTCTTCGGTAGACATGCCAAACATACGCAAATACCCACTAACGACTTCTGTAGAAGTTGCAGAGATGAGCAGGAGCAAGAAAATATTCAACATTTTCTGTGTTAATGCCCTGGCCCGTAAAAAGAAGGTTAGCTGCTCTAGATGAACCGTGTTTCAATAGTCTGAAGGAAATAAGCAACTTACAACTTGGTGGACTAAGCACATTTCTGAATAGTAGTGGCTGGTTTGAATGAGTTGTTAAAATCCTTCTGCGATGTACGCCCCGCCCCACTAACCATCAGATATCTGATGTGGGTTCTACGGAACACGTGTGATATCACAACGGACCTAATAGGACTACGTAAGACTGTTGAAGAACCATAGGTCTGCCACTCTAACCTAACCTAACCTAGATGCACCACCTAACTTTTCCCTCTATTTTATTATTACAGACACTAAACTTTTAATACTTTTTAAACAACAAGTTTTAACTTTAAAACCAAGTTAAACCATCAGCCGTCTTTTTATTCGGCAGCATGTCAGAAAGATTTTACCATATTTTAACCGAGACCATCAGTTTTTTGTCGGTACCCTTTATTGCCCATCTAAAAGCTTTATATTTTATAATCCTCATTAATATTTAACATCATCATAACTACAGCATCTAAGCCTTAAACACCATCATTTAAATTAATTTTACCTTTTAATAAGCCAGGCCGCGTGAAAGATTCAAAATATTGTGAAATTCGTTCGAGATGCCAACGCCCCAATAAAATCGTGTAAACTATAAAAGCCGTTTTATGATATTATGACTTGGGAATTAATTTTATTTTTCAACCATGAAAACTTATTAAACTAAGATTTGTGTCAATGGCGTAAACTATTTTAAAATTGTCACGATCTAAAATATTAGTTATTTAATAGTGGTTTTTAGGAACACTGACGTCTGGTAGGTGTGACATATTAAGGAACAAAAACAGCTTACCATTACGAACGCGAAGTATAGGGTACCTATATCTCTAGAAGTACTAGGAACTTCCTTAATTTGACATAAGACTGGGTACCAAATTAATGTGCAACTTTGCCATATCTCTCGGTTCTCTTTTCGTTCGGAGATTCCAATGATCAGCCTCGAGAGAGGCAGAGATCTGGGATCCCTAAACGTTTTGCATATTCTTACAATAAAGCGTAATAAAGGCAATATTTTGTTTGATTCGTTGATTACCTTATCTAAATACCTGCAACAATACTACTTGAAGTTCAATATTACGTGAAAATCATATATTTGATTGACACTGTTTAAAACAGACTCAATAATGTTAATTAAAAATAGACTAATCTGAGCGCAATACTTAAACGACCTAACCAGATCGTCTTTAACATCAAGACAGTCAAATGAACATATTAAAACTTAAAGATCTTTTAGGTCATCAACTTATAGTAGAAAACTAAAGTTATTAAAACACTTGGTTATACCAGTAATATAATATATCCCAGGTGGCTTCTCTGGGGAACACTCGACGTTGGTAAAAAACTCAAACAATCCGCTCATGATTATAAATATAGGACCACAACCGCATTACAAACTGCCACACACACATCGACATTGGGAAGAGTGTCAATTAATATTTTATCTACTTTCATTTAGTAATATGAATTTGACAGTTCTGTAAATCGTTTTTTAAGGGCATCTATTACAGCACTAGTGCTGTAATGGAAAAAACGGTTTTATTAAAATTTTGCTGTTAAATAAAACCACACTTTTCAGAAGAATGATTTATTATTAACAATTATAAAATTAATTACCAATTATTAATTAAAATATAACACTTAAGGTTTATTATAAACATTAATAATACACTTTTTACAGTTAGAAATTTGTATACCAGAAGTGGATGTGACGGAGCCCTTTACGTTCGAATTTCCAATCATTAAATCCGTGTCTGACCCCATGATCTTCCTTACTATTTGTTTCTTATTTTCTAAAGAATTCTTAACGTAGCCTTCTGCAGTAGAAGCGGATTTCCAGCCCCCATAATGCTTTAACATCTACATATCTGCACCATCATCAACTAGAATGGTCGCTGAGGACCTCCTAAAACAATGTCCACTGTATCTTTCGGGATTATTAAATCCAAGTTTCGTTGCAATCTTTTTTGGTATACTTCCAAAACTATTAATTCCGACAGCCTGGGAGGTGCATTTTCCTTTTCCATAGAATACAAAAAATCGCCTGTGAGTTGCATTAAGAGGACGAAGTTTAGCATACTTTCGAAAAATACTTAAACAGTTGACACCTGTCACATTTCCTTCTGTTATAACAAATTCTCGCATAATTTTGGTTTTCGAGAATGGAATCAAAATTTTTATATACAAATCATTGTGTTCAATATGATCCAACATTAACTTAGCTAGTTCTTCGCGCCGATAAGCCCCAAAAATGCCGATTATCATAATAACCTTCAGAAGTAAATATGTTTCATCATCTGCAGTACTAAGAAACTTACATACGTCTTTCTTTGTAAAAACTTTGGACATTTTGGCCTTGTAACCCTCTGAACTTCTTTTCAAAAATGCGATTAGTTGAGAAAATCTGCTTATATCTTGATTTTTCTTGACTGAAATCATAGTTCTCATTATTGAGTAGTGAGTCCATAGTGTAGATGGTTTCTGGGAGCGTTGCTTTACGGAAAAATAACCCAAAAGGATTTTCTCAGACACCTCCTTTATTTTATTAGATTTGCACCAATCTTCAAACTTCTGATACTCCAAGTCATACCGCGCCTTGGATTTTGTCGGAACTAAACTTGAGATTGCTTCGTTTGTCGCTGCTTCTATATCGTAAACTTCCATCAGAATCGCTCATTTTGAAAAACGCTTTTTATATTTTTGAATTTGTTTGACAAAGTTTCGACAGTAACCATGTGAAACAGTAACTATGCGAAAGGTAACATAAAAAACTTGATTAGTAAACTTAATAGCAGGTGCATTTTTACAGGTGTATTTTTATTTTTAAAAATGCCTTTTGCCAAATATTTGTATTCATAGATGAAAGTAGATAAAATTTTGTACAATATTCTTGTTGTAAATTCATATTACTACACTCAATGTTTTATTAAACTCGGCTGATGCCTCGTTTGACAACTTTAACATCTCGTGTTGTAATATGAATCTTTACAACACTTATATCGTAAATAACTATTATGATCGCTCGTATCAATAGCCTTACTGAAGTCAGTACATAAACAATCAACCTGATCTTCCTCTATTTTTATTCGTACATTTATGCCTTTAAACCCCCGGCTGACAAATTAAAACGGGTTTAAATTTAAAACTACTAAGCCGTTATGGCTGACTAGATTATTTCTGGTGCATCTCGATTAACTTATTTTTATTAATAATGACCACAAAAACTGTGAATGTGTATTAAACCATTTTGGTTTCAGATTCCACGCAACCATTCTCATGCTTAACGAAAATAAGTTGCATGATCCGATAAAATAATCGGAGGTATCGACACGCAAAATTACGATCAATTATGTCTCAATCGGATCGGCACGAACACCCGATCAAAAGCGAAAGAAATTTTTCTTTATTTCGCTCGAAGTCGAAATCAAAATCAGGTCGTGTGCCACATCCGGGCTTCATTGATGATTTGGCTTAATAAAATGAAAATAAAATGACTTTTTGTTACGTATTTGATTTTAAATATTTTGGATGAGAATCAGTAAATAATCTGTGTGATCGAAAGAGAAGGCTTAATCAGCCTTAACTAGAACTCAGGAGCAGCCAAGCTGCGTACCTCTTATGTGTCGAATAAATTACCGACAGCAATGAGCTAAGGAATCTAGAGGATCAATATGCTAACTGGACATTGAACATGTCACATTGCCAAGCCAGATCACTGATGAGCACCCAGAATCAAAAATAAGGAGGCAAGGAATGTTAACATCAAATTAAATGACAGGCCTGCCGTGGTTACCTCAAAAACCCGATGGACGTACCTATCGGAAAACAAAATTGTTTATTGGTAGACCTCAACAGCGCTAAGCGTCCGGGGGTTTGCACGCTGTGCACCCCTTCGTCTATTACCCGCTGTCCCCTCACCTTGTCAGTGGAAAATGGCAGTTTATGTGTCCTTAGACTCACTGCTAATAACGGTATGCCCTGTCTTCTGCCGTTAACATCTCAATCCTTTCGTTGTTTCATCGTACTGGGACTCATCAGAGACGCGCGACAAAGAAGACCTAATTTAAATTCTTAGGAAATTTCCAATTGTTTCTTAGTTGCTGGATTCTAATATAAAATTTTATGCGGTCTAAGAACATGTTTTGGACTACAAAGACTTAAGTTTACCACACCATTATCTGGGAGACCTGTACCCTAACAAAACAAAATTAAACCATCAGAAATAAATCATCTTATAGGCAATGTAGATCAATAAAAGAAGACACAGACGACACAGCAATATCCTGTCAAGATTTATATTGATCGACTATATTATTTACGCAGAACATCTAATGACAGATAGATGAAGAAATTAAGGCAAATTATGAAGTGGAGGAATTCCAGGCTATGAAAAAACTAGCGTTTTTTAAGTATATCTTGATTTGATAAAAACTCCTTCACCACCGTTTGACTACTGATATCTGAATTAATCTGTCTAGTTAAAAAACGATTTGTCGGAGATGACAGGCACTAATCCCAGAAACACTCATTGCTTGTCAGAAATATCGAAAAAATGTTTATTGATTAATGACATTTATTAATATCAGTGCTTCGCAAGGAATGTATTCACGCTCTAAAATATATTATAGAAAGTTTTCACTAAAATTTTCTCCTCTAACGCCGATTTAAATTTTGAATTAATAAATAGGCATAAGCAATATTTTAACAAATCACTTATTGATGTAAATTTATTGGATCTAGACAACAGATTAGGTGAAAACTTTTTCTTTAATTTCTTTTTCAATCGGTATTTCAGAATGCAATAATAGGTTTTAATAATATTAAAATATCAATCTACTATTTTTAAGATAAATATCTCTGTTTATACAATGAACCTATTTGTAAAAGATCAATAGAAAATTTGACAAATGGTGTTCACTGATGCATATAAATAGCATGGCAGTTTATTTATACCTTAGAACTTGAAATTATATTGGCAGATGCGTAACAAAAAAGTAACGTTTTAAAGTTTTCCGTATGTGGAAAAAATTTTATGAACGAAAAGTACTCTCAACTTTAAATCACAAAAGGATTTTCAACCATTTGTAAATCATTCCCAACGCGTATGTCTATTAAATTAAAAAGGTAACATATAATTATGTAGTAAATTGCCATTCTTGGGCAACTTCAAATCTACTTCCGGTTTACCTGGGGAAGTGAAGTAAACTTTTAAATATTAAATAGAAACCCGTCGTTCTTACTCGATGCTTAAATTCTATAGAAAATTATCTTTTGATGACATATCACACTCCAATTGCCCCCCCCCCCCCCCTCCTAAGGAGGAGGTCCATGATTGGCGTTTGAACTATGGCTGAAGGTTTGAAGAAATTTACGAACTATATTATATAACCTAATATACAGGGCCCGCTCTAGCAATAACGCCGCCCTGGGCAAAACAAGAAATTGCCGCCTTTTTCATCCCTTCTACGTTTTATACCTACCACAACAGCAAATTGTCTGTCTATTCCTCGCCGCTTGCCGGCTTGTCCTTTGCTGCAACGCCGCCATGACCAAAAAAAGTACCGGTGCCGGTGCCGGCGTTGTTCGGCTTGCTTTGTCGCGGAATTGTTTGATATTATTATAATATTAAAAAGAAAAGGGATCCGTCAAAATGGTCACTGTTTTAAAAATAAGACGGCACTGCAAAACAAAGGAAATTAAATTTGTTAACTGGGAATTGAAACTTCATATATAGCTATATAGGAGCGTAAGTAGGCAAAACGGGGATTTATGGTGTTTTTTTGGATTTTTCATGCCGCACTTCCAACTTGCCGCCCTGGGCGAGGGCCCAGGTTGCCGCCCCCTAGAGCGGGCCCTGCTAATATATTATACCCAGTTTTTGATGGTGTTGTGAGTTTAATAAATTTAACAAATTGAAAAATAAACCAAAGTAAGTTTTCATTGATCCCTAATACGAACTGTCACTGCCTAGAGAGCAGGGTTCTACCACTATTCCACGTACTGTAAAGTAAACCACAATTAATAAAAACAAAGAGGATCGTTGGTAATTATCTTAATATAATTTAAAAATTACCTTTAGATGTTGCAGAAGTTTTGAAGCCTGGATGCAAAATTCCTTTTCGAATTTGTTAAGGCAACCGCGGTATTCACAGATTAGAAGTTCTCTGGCTTGGCGAATTAGACACTTTTTTGATCCAGTATAGTTTTGATAAATATTTCCAAAATACTTGTCAATCAGGATTTCCATGTCGCTTTTAACCTGTAAAAAATAAGACAGTTTAGGGTAAAAATGTAGACGCAGTAAAATAATAGAAAGTCAGTTATTAATATATCCAAATATCGGAATATCATAGGATTTTATTTCAACCTTTACCTTACATTCTTACTTTATATCTAAATCATTTTGTGTCAATATAAACGTAAGTAATGTTTGATTTGATATTATTTTATTTTTTAATTACACTAGGGAACAAATTTCAACTTTTCTCTCTTCTCAAATACGAACAGCTCTAGATCAACAGGTGGTTGAAATGGAACTTACAGGTTAGGATTTATTTATATGTATTTAAACCCCTTATAAAGTAGACGTCGTATAATAAATCTAGTTATTTCTCATTTATGGGTCGAATTTTCACGTACATGAAGGGCAGGTAGGTAATTAGCATACATATACAGGGTGTCCCATACTTATGGGTCGTAGAATAACTGGAAATACTAAGCCGATTAAGTCATATAAGTTTTTTCGTATTGTTACTCGTTCTAGAGATACAGGGTGTTGAAAGTAAAAGTTTATTCTCGAAAATAAGACATAATTTTAAAACGGTTTAATAAATCGAATTGAGAGTTGGTAATATTATGTTTTTATGAGCAAGAAATAAGAATTTGTAGACATTTTTAAGTTTCAAACTAGAGGGCGCTAGTTGCATACACTGGGCTTCATATATCTATGATTTTTTTTCTTACCTGTGATATTAGGTGTTTTTCAATAATAGTTTCTTAAAGAAGAGCATTTTCTGAGTCAAAAAGGTATACTTGATTGATCTTAATATCTTTAAAAGTTTTCGAGATATTTCCGTTTAAACATCCCAAAGCGTAAAAAAACATAGTACATAATTAAATTAATATTTTAATTATCAAGAAAAAAAACTGATATGATATAATCGGCTTAGTTTGATGTCTAGTATCTCCAGTTACTCTACAGCCCATAAGTTATGGGACACCCTGTATAGGGTGATTCTTAAGTTGATACTGTTTTTTAGCTGCGTATGGGAGGCATTAAAATAAAAAACATTTTTAAATACCTTTTTTCAAAAAACTCAAAAATAAGGTACTTATATTCATTTATTACAGTATGGATCAAATACGGTTCTGCCTAAGTTGCCCGTTGAATAACATTAAGAAAACTTCTGGGTGTATGATAAGCCCGCAAGGGAAAGCGTTCTGCGTGTAATCTCGAAGCAGCAGCCGCACTTTGACGACACTCACCCTAATTTAGCACCATATCTACTAGTTCATTGTGTTTAAATTTTACCATTTTCACGTGTCACTAATTTAAAATTAACTTGCTTCATAACACCCCCGTAAATTGCATGACTGATAAAAGATAAGAGAAACAACATAAAGTATAGCAGGCTAAGTTTTGATGACCAGGCCCCCACTTAGATTTTTTACTTCTGTATCTCGCCTATTTTTAAGTTTTTTGAAATACAGGTTTTTGTAAATGTTGTTTATTTTAATGTCTTCTATACACAGCTAAAAAAGAAGTATCAACTTATGAATCACCATGTATAAAACCGGAGCCAACTGAGACTATTGCAAGACTTAATTATAAAATAAGTAAGATTTTGACATTTCGGTCTCGGAAACATTTTTGCTGTTCCCCAGTGTTATTAGTCTCCAAATTTTCTTATCTCAATCTCATGGAGGTGATACCTATAGCACACCCTATTTAATTAATGTGTTTATTATTTTTAAATATCAGCATACAAAGTGCAATGATCGAAGATTACAGTAATAAAACTCCTAAATCAATAAATATTTACCATATAAATCAGGTGATAATCCATTGACCAAAAAAATAAACTGGAAATCTTTTAGAGTGTTACAGGTTTCAAGTTTAAGATCAATTAAGCTAAGTGTAATTACTAATTGGCAACTTTTAATTTGACTTTTCTCCCATTCACATCGAGCAGTCAAGTCGTCACCTTACTTAAATGGTAATAATATTAAATCGGCTATTTGCAAATTATAAGGCTTAAAGTAATGTTAAGAGATTAACCTTTCAGATACTTGTATGCAATTTTACTGAAGATGAAAGATAACTTTCAAAACTAGGTCACTGGATCAGCACATAAATGCCTTAAAGTTAATTATTTTATGCATTCATCTTCACAATAATAATAAAAGACGGGTCGGGAAACGGATAAGATGACATCGTGGTGACTTTTTATTACCATTTAAATATTAATCACATAATATCATTGATTAACAATAGTATATTAGGGGAAGTATGGAACAATAAAGGTAAATCTCAAAGAAGTAATCTTGGTCAGTTACTATTTTACTATACAGGGTGGAATTAATAACTGGAATATATTCAGTATTAAACAACTTCCTTATTTGCTGAAAAAATACAGAACTACGACTATGATTATTTTTGGTTTGGCATACCTCATACCTTGTTATGTCACATTATAGTAACTTATGACCAGGTAAATCACTTTTAACTTAAATTTTCCTGTCAATTTCACAATATTAAATGACCATTTTTCACATTTCTTCGATTTAAACTGGACTTCGGTTTAAATAGACTTTATAAAATTTGGCAAAAGAACATCTATAATAAAGATTGTATTATCAGGGTCGAATAATGCTAAAACCCCAGTTAAAGAGGCATGGGGAGTAGTGAAGGAACTTGCTAATAAATGTTATGAAAAAAAGAATTTACAAATCTTTAATGACCCACGGTCGGTTAGAGGGTGATCCAAAGGAAGTCGCTACTATTTTTAATAATTATTTTTAAAATGCCCCATTAGAAGTGGTTAGTAAAATCCCAGTATCTGGGCATTCGGCGAGGGCTGTCATTGAGCCTACGGCAGTTAGCCTATTTTTGTATGGATTAAATGAATTGTAGTTTATATCCATTGTTGAGAATAAAATCAAGGACAAGAAATCAGCTGGTTTCGATGAGGTGTCAGGGTGGCTTAATAAAGTCATCCCTATTCTTAAAGAAGGTGATGAAAAATTTAGTCGAGAATTATCATTCCTATATCCTCAAAAATAGTTGACTATTGTTATTTATGTCGACTACATCATTTTCTAGAGAAGTATAAGGTCCTGCGCGGTATCAGTTTGGTTTTCGTCGGGGACGTACTACTGTGAGCGCAATCTATATTTATACATATTTATGAGCGAATGATTGAACATATGGAGCATGGAGAGTGTCCTGCTGGAGTGTTTTGCGACCTCAGATTGTCATTCGACTGTATAAATCACCAGTTGTAAGTAAAATTGAGTTATTTTAAGTTAGGGGAGTCTCTCTTCAATGGTTGGGGAGTATTTTAACAAATCGAAAAAAATTGCCCGCTCAAAATTTCTAGGTCTGACACTTGATCAGAATCTTAATTGGAAGGAACATTGTTCTTTAGTATGTTCTAAGCTTCTCTCTGTTTACAATGCCTTTGTAGGGCCGTCTGCATTATCGTATTTGTTTTTGGGGGTCTCCTCTGCGTCTAGAAATGTTTTTATAATACAGAAAACGGTGTTGAGGTGCATTCTTGGTTCTCCATCCGGTACGACCTGCAGGTTACAATTTATGAGACTGGGAATCCTCACCCTTACAGGCGTTTTTATTTACTTATTTTTTTGGTTTAATCAAAATTTTGACAAAATCTTGATATTTATCAATACCTTACCCGACATGACTTGCATACGACAGTAGTAGACTAAATATTAATAAAAAATTCGCCACATAACTTAGGGCCAGTTGTCTTCGACAAGCGTCCCCAGAACATTACGAACGCAAAAAATCTAAATGCAGGTCAAAACACCTTACAACACCAGGGTAAATGACCTTGTTTCTCACCCACACCATATAAATCCAAAACTTAAACTTACCACCTTGGGGGCAGTTCCTACACCATTAATAATGTGCAAATGACTGGATCTATCTTCGAAAATCTCCAGTCCGAAGTTTATTGGATATCGTATAATATACTGCTCCACGAAAGTGTTGTTAGTATTATTGGAGACAATAATATTTTTAATTAGTTTGGTAAGTTTTTCATTGTTTTTTTGAAATATATGGCTGTGTACACGTTGAAGGAATGAAAAAAAATACTTTGTGGTAGGTGTATGGTCTATTTCAGTAAGGTGTAGGTATTAGAGAGTGACAAAACGAATATTTAAGCTACTTTCATAATTTGGCATTGATTTCATTGCAAAATTCTTTATTTTCATCAAGTGCATTTATAAAACATTATAAAAAAAATACAAAATACATTATAGAAAAATTAAATTATATAAATTATAATATTCTTCGTCATCTAATGAACTGGCATCTCCTCTTGCCGTTATAATTAACAAGTCGACGGTCCGATCGATCAGGTGGTCAAGATCCCACATTTTCTCCTATTTTTTAATAACATCATGGACTGCTTTTTGCCAGCTCTCTGGTGTCACTTTCATAATGGCTTGATCAAACAGTAGCTTAATGTCTTCCATTTTGAATATTGTGTTGTGTCTTGCTACAAATCCTTTCACTTGCGTCCATAAAAGTTATATAGGATTTAGCTCGCAATGAAATGGCGGTGTGCGCAGCATAGTTACACTATGTTTTTCAGCTATATCTTCCACAGCATATTTCATAAAACGATGTTTGTGTAAATTTGCTATAGCTAATAGTTCCTTCTTGATCAAATTAGCTCCTTTTTTTTCTTCGGTTAGTTATAAATAATTGAATGCACAAGATCTACCTACGCCCATGGCCGACACCGAAATTAAGCCGAACTGGACGGAATTTTCCATTTTATTACTCTACACATTTCTGAAATAGACTATAGATGTTTCGTTTAAATATTTTTGTAACAAAGCGCTTTCGGCTTTCGCCATTATCAGTGCTAATCGTCAATAAAATTACATAGCGATATCCTCATTCGGGTAGATCGGTATTGTGTCCAATCTAAAATTTTTTAAAAACAATTTTAAAACAAAAAGACAAATTGTTAACATGTTTGGCTTAAAAAAACAAAAACATGAGTATAGAAGAAACCATCGAAAATTCATTTATAAAAAGGTTGCCGATATCAAACAGCTTAGTCGGCATGTACCTGGCCTCCTGGCCTAACAAATTTTAAAAAATGAGTTATTCTACAAGAAATTCGGTGTTACTGATCGAAAAGCCAGAAAAAACGGTAAAATAGTAGATTACATAACAAGTGATGAAAGTGATACTTTTGAAACGAGGAGATATTTAGTACGAGGCGTCAGCCGAGTGCGGAAATTCTCCGAGTTTTAGAATAATCACTTTCACACAAAGAATTATTAAAAAAGCCTCTGATTTGTGAAAAAAATATTTCAACACTAATGTTAAAAAAAAATATCAACAATAGTGTTAAAATTAGCATACTTAGGATTACGTTCCACTTAATTTCATAGTTTGTCAATAGGCTTCTTCTTTATTTGTAGTTTAACTTTTTAATTTTTTCTTATTTTATATAATCATAGGAAGAACTAATCCTGGATTGATTTCTAGATTAACCAGAACGAAATTTTTTTAATTTAATCAAGGAAAGAGGCATTAAACATAAATTTAAAAAATCCACCCAACAAGGAAGTTTTCAATTCAAAACAATTCTATAAATTATTTAATGTTTTTATAAAAAAAGTCAAATACTCCTGATGGGATCTGAACCTGTGACCTTGCAATCTGTAGGCTAGAGCTCTATTCTTTACGCTATCGCTACCAATAAACATTTGTTGTTTAATACATGACACTCTCTTCAGCGCGATTTGTTTTTTCTGGTAATAGATTTTTCAGTAGGTATATTATTAACATATTTTATACCATATGTTTAAATTAAATTGTGTGCCTTGTATTTCAACACTAGTGTTGAAATATTTTTTTTCAACACGCGTGTGATATTCGGCGCTTTCTAGCCAAATTAACCGTGCTTTTTTTCTCATTTTCATCGGTGGTCATAGGAAAATATATTTTTTCTACTGACGTTTTATAATAACCTCTTTTTGATTGTCATTATGGTTTTTTAATAACCTCCTTTTAGGCGCAGCGTGCTTAAAAAACTTTTAAGCGCGTTACCAGGAGCAACGTGCTTAAAAGTAATGCAGGTAATTATTTACAATTCAAACGTAACCACAGACTAGGTATAATTTAATTTTTTTGTCAAGTGTCAATTTTTGAAAGGGGCAAATGAAACATGGGTAATAAAATGTTAGTAAAATAAATTAAGTTTTTTATTATAAAACCTCAGTAGAAAAAACATTGTATACAACTCGTTACAAAACAATATTTTTTAGTCACTTTGACGTGTTGTCCAACTCGGCTTCGCCTCGTAGGACAATTCACGTCACCTGCCTAAAAGACACTTATTTCGTTACTTGTTGTATAAATAGCTATTTTTGGCGCTCGTGTGAAAAATTCTCTATCCAGAGAATCACTGCCGTGCTAAACTGAAGCGTCCTAACTGACAGAATTTGAGATTTTATCCTAAATGCATTTTTGGGTACCTACAGTTTTGTTTTAACTAATCTCATTTTATAGACCGTCAATTTATATATTTCATATTGTCCTATCTACAAAATCATATTAAATACTGATATATTGTCCCAACCAACATTCCACACCTATCTTTGTCGTAACTGTACACTTAGGACAATCTCGTTTTGTACCTCGATTATTCTTAAAATGCGATTACATAGCAAAAAGTCTCAAGGCATTCCATTTTCTTAATAATAAGGTAGTTAAAACCGGAGTTCCGACGGAAAATGCTAGATAGAGAAACCACGGGGTAGATTTAACTCGATGAAACACCCTAGCTCCAATAATTCCAAAAACTCGACTAAAATTTACACAATATACACTATTGGCAAACTTGAATCTAGGGTGTCGATATAAACGCATCAGCAGCGTTTAACACGTTAAACAGAGAACACGCTATTCCCTACCTCCCACCTTCCATTCTTTAGAACACGCGGTCGTAGCAGGCACGGGAGCGATCGATACGTCGACTCGGCCACACCACACATATATCCCCCTTTCAGTGGGAATGTAGGTGTGGTTATGTGTCTCTTTTTAATTGAAGATTTTGCCAATATGTGCCTTCTCTCTTGGTTGCATTAGAGATTTCGCACCCTACATTCGAGTTTGCCAATAGTATATAATATAAACATATATTAGCAAGTCTTTATCCTATCTGTAGCTCCAATAAATTTGTGTAAATACTAAAGAAAAGTATCCTATCTTACAAGAGTCAAATATCTCATTAAGTTAACTTACTAATTAAAAGGATATTATAATCGTTTACCTATTAACAAACTTCCGCTTGGGCATTGATTAATTTTAACACAGTCTAAGGGGTGGCACACAAAAAAAATTAAAACATAAATATCTCAAAACTTTATTTTATTCAATTAGGACGCTTTAGCTTAGCACGGCAGATTCACCCTTATAGTAAATTCACCTGAAGACGACTGGAGACACTTACCAGTTGAAACGTTGTGATTTAAAACAAATAAAGACAATGCAAGTTCGAAACTGTTCTATCACTCATGAATTAATCAATTTCTAAAATTTCATTAATAACTATGTTGAGCATTGTATAAAGAAAATGATAGGGTTTATAAGTGGCCACTAATTTCGTGCAAAACTTATGGACGGAAAACGGGCTCATGAATAAAAACCATCAAAAAATTAATTTGGGGGGCATTATTTTAGCTGTCTTGGTGTGGTTTTACAATTGGGTGGGTCAAGTGCAGGTCATTGTTTCGCGGGCGATCAAAACTTTTTGGCTTAATAATTGGAGTAGTGCACTTGGTATTACATAGTTACATGGGAAAAAGTTAAATGTGAAATTAGGGCATGCTGATTTATATTACCAAGACACGATTATTTTTACCCAAGTTTTTTTTTGCACGGTAGTGATAGGGTATTTACTTGTACCGGGTGGTCAACTAAGAATGGCTGCCGGCCATATCTCAGAAACTAGTAATCGTAGTAGTATATATAGTAGTATAATTAAATTTTGTTAGCTTTACTATTTATTATTAACATTGATATTGCAAAATTTTGTTTTATAAAAATTGTTGGAAATGACCACCTTCACGTAATAGGCATGCTTCGGCCCGTCTAATTTAATTTAATTAAGAACGGTGTACCTGAGGAGAAAAACGCAAGAGACCATTTTTATGCAGAATTGACCAGGCTAATCCGAAATAATATTCACATGGAAAAATATCAGTGGCGTACCACTTTTTTTCTAAAAAATATATAATCGCTTCTTCATTTAAAGTTGTAAAAATTATTCTATTGGCGATAACGCTGAAACGAACGGAGATATCGAGTTGCGGGTTTAATATTTTTTCCAGCAAATTTCATCTACTTTTCAATTATGGTATCATAATTATACCGCATGATTTATTTTTTCGAAGTAAAATCAAAAAAATGTGTTATTGAAAATTGCGCCCTCTAGCATTTTTTTTGAGAACTATTATGGTAAACTAAATACGATTGGTGAAAGTGCATACATTTCTTTTCCAAAAAGTCTTTAGTTTGCTAAAATCGGATAAGTCGTTTATAAGTTATAGTGATTTAAATGATTACACTTTCAACCCTCTTATTAAAGTCGGTACGCCAATGAGCATAAGACCAAAATGATGCATAATTGTCCAAGCTTTTTAATGGTGTTATCAAAGATATACCTTAATGTGGAATTTTCGAAGATATGTAAAATTTTAAAATTTACTTTTTAATTACGCCCTCTTGCGGCAAAATGGGTAACTTAAAAATAATTTCCAGCATTTTCTCTTGGGCACTTTTGTCATAAAAAAATTTACCCGCATGCTGTACGATTACTAGTTTCTGAGATATCGCCGGCGGTCATTCTTAGTTAACCACCCGGTACACGATAGTATTTTTCCAAGAAGTGCCGAATTTTTTTGAAAAAAATTACATTTTATATTAGTATGATATATAGAAAGAAATTTAGCGGCAAGCGGAAAGAGTAGTACGACTTTACATTAAAGTACACATGGATGCCAAATGTAATGAATTTCCTGGGGCACAGGTAGATAATGAGAGGCTGTTTCGTTCTTATTGGGACTCATCAGAAAGCCATTACCTGTAAGCAATTCCCACTACAGCGAAGAAATTTTTTCAAGATATTTTCACGAATAAAAATATGATGAAAACCTAGTATCGCCATGGAACCCATTACCTTTGGCGTCCTTGTATACTTGAACGCAAAAAAAGACGCGCTACTCTGTCCGCTTGCCGCTAAGTTTATTTCTATATATTTTAACGGACACTAAATTCCACTATTTTATTAGTATGTTGTGTTACAGGAATCACTAATTTAATATATAAAGACATTAAAACATAATTTTTTAAAATCAATATTTAATAAAAGTAAAATAATATATTTTAATGTTCATTTTCTTTTAATATCTTGTAAAAT
This sequence comes from Polydrusus cervinus, assembly GCA_935413205.1. Classification (NCBI taxonomy): domain Eukaryota; kingdom Metazoa; phylum Arthropoda; class Insecta; order Coleoptera; family Curculionidae; genus Polydrusus; species Polydrusus cervinus. Next base: position 28,884,028 of record OW284516.1, read on the forward strand.
ATGTATATTAAAAAAAAAGTAATAGCTTTAATATCTATGTATTCCTAATAAACATAATTTCCAAGTCAACAATTTTACATACCGACCTGAAATTTAAATATTATTTTTTGAAGTACCTATTTTGTTTCCCAAAAGCATAAAACAATAAAATTTTCTCAAATATTCACCGTCTTGAACCGTAGTTCTTTTTTGCAATGCGGTCATATTAGTTATCATGTGTTAAAAATATGCTACTTTAACCTGAAATAACTTAATAAGTAATATTTTGGTAACAAAGGAATTTTATAGAAAGTGTTATAATTAAAGTAAAGATTCTAAAATATTCACAATAACAATGTTAGGTTGACGGGCATTCCGGGCCTGCAGGACTTTTGTAGCTAGCCGGTCTTTCGGGTTAACCTTGATTTGCTTATGTGCTTTTTTTCAGGAAATATTCGTAAAATAATCTTCAAGCCCTAATATTTTTTTCTCGGGTTTCCGGGCCCGCCATGGTTGCCAGGTTTGTCGGGCTTGTCGGCCCTATCGGGCGTTCGGTTTTGGTTGACGAGCGGGACCGGGTCGCGTCGCAAGATTTCGGCTCGGACCGAGTCGAGTCGGGGCATGAAATTCCGGCCCGTGCAGGGCTCTAGACACCCCTATAGTCACCAATATTTTTTACTAAGTAAAAACTAAAATAACGATTAAATACATCAAATTGAAAAAGTTTTATTCCTCCGCTGGGAATCGAACCCAGAACCTTTCAAATACATGTCAAGCGCACTGCCAATTGCGCTACGGGGGACCTGAAATTCTCTCACCAACTTCGGTCATATAACTTATTCAATTTTATGTTAGTAGTAATAGTCTGGAATCTCCTGTGATTCACAGACCAGGGAGGGTGTTTAAAGGGGAAAGGGAACTCACTTACTACCACTGAACATTAAGATCTATTTTTCTTTTATCCGTACATCGACGACATATAGCGTTATTAGCCGGAATCAGAAAGAGATCTCTGAACAGTGAAATCTAGCCGTAAATAGTTGCGCAATTTTACAGCGCGCTTGACATGTAATCGAGAGGTTCTGGGTTCGATTCCCTGAGGAGGCATAAAACTTTTTCAATTTTAATCGAGTCTGTACGCCGGCAAAAACATTTTTCAATTTAAAAATTATTTACAGACGCTAACATAACTCCTTTAAATAAAATACATCATTTTTATCCCACATTGATTTAAATAAATTATTTTTTTTTTCTTAAAGCATATTAATAAAGAACAGAACAACTATAAACCTATCTAGCCTGGTTATCGGTTTGTCAAGTTGTGAACTTCTTTCTTCTAATATATTTCCTTTTAGGATCAAAATCAATCATATGTCAGCATAGATTCTGAAGAGCTGATACATTTGTGGAGAATCTAATGATTGTTGTCGTTTAAACATTTAGTTCTGTCAATGATGGAATGTTAGATTGATGATGAATTATGTTAGTGTTATCATGTTAGTATGCCACAAGTGAAGAACTGAAGATATGACCGTTTTAAAAGAACAAATTATTTAAAAATATAATTAATACGGTGATCCAAATTCACAGAAGTAGTTCATTTTTTAAAGAGACTTGATACAAACCCGAAGAAACAGTATTAGGAAAATGTGTAATGCTTTTATATAATTTACTTTTAAAATTTTTAGACGTTCCGTCTGTAAAATATCATCATCGGGTCAACTTTGTTATATGTGTAATTTTTTTTAGAATAATTTTGATATAACAATAATTTCTTGTTTAGGTGTAGCGTTTTAGTCATCTGTTATGAGTATACCGGGTGTTGCATCGTCGAGCGGGACATAGGAAATCCCATGTAATTTTAAATGGGGTCAATTATTGGCTTCCCTAATTATTTTAGAGAAAAATTCTATTTAGGTTTATTAAAGAGCACTAAAACCCACATTCAAAAGAATAACTTTAGATAATTTTGATGAGCCCGTTTACGGGTTATCGCCGATTTCTTTTTAACTATTTCTCCTTTTTATGGCTCCGTATTTGCGGGCACCAGTCAAGGTAAAAGATGACTAAATAAAGTTGTCATTTTAAAATGTGTGCTTTATTGTTATAAAAACTCGTACATCGAAAATATTAAAGGTGTATTTATGAGTACAAATTAATCTGAATAAAACTAAAATAAAGTATCCAATTACAAGGTTAATTATGACATTTTACATGTTTCAATATTTTACTAATTAATAGGTAGGTACTATTAAATTGTTAGAACTTTAGGATTTAAGAAGATGTTCAAATATTCCTCCATTGACTGCTAGACAATAACCGAGGCGATCATAAAATTCTCTTCTTACATTCGCTAGTTGGTAAACTGAAATTCTATTGCATTCGGCAGAAATAGCATTTTTTAACTCGTCTAAATTTGGGTATTTTTTTATCATTGTATATATCCTGTTTTTTAAATGGTCCGAGAGAAAGAAATCATTTGGCGATAAATCAGGAGACCTGGCTGGCCAATTTATTGTATGATTTAAGCCAATAACATTTCCATTAAAAGCACGGTTTAAATATTCCCGGACAGCCAGGGTACTATGTGCCAGGCAGCCATCCATTTGGTACCAAACTTCCTGATTTTCCCTGACGGCATCATGTAAAGTAGGTACAATATAATCTTCAAGTAGTTCCAAAAAATATTCTGCATTTAAATTTCGTGTAAGAAATAATGGCCCGATAATATTTTCTCCGAAAATCCCAGCCCAAACATTAACTTTTTGTGGATATTGTGTCCTTGCTTCGACAAACCTGTGTTGGTTTTCTTTGCTCCAATATTAATAATTTTGAACATTGGGTTCATTGTTTAAGGTAAATGTGCATTCGTCAGTAAAACAAATGTTTTTTAAAAATTCCCTATCCATGTTTGCTCTTTCAATCATACCAAAACAAAACTCCTGTCGTCGTATTTCGTCCCTATCGTTTCAAAGCTCGTAACGCTGTGGTGTGATCTAATCCTATGTCATCCTCAAGTTTCCTTGTGCTGATCTTCCCATCATTTTCTTCCACGCACAATAAAACTTGCAAGTCCCTATCATTTCTTGCATCTCTTCTTTGTTCCTGCCTTTCTTCACATCTGCAGTTATTTATTGCAGTGCCTTTTGTCTCAAATTTCTTGATAGTCCTTTCGACTGTAGATTTTGCAGGTATCGGTCTATTCGGATACAGAGCAGCAAACATGTCTGACACATTTTGATAACTATTTCCTTGATAATACCATTTAATCATCAATATTTTTTTTCAGAAGTGTAATTCATGGCTAATATTTTCGATGTACGAGTTTTTATAACAATAAAGCACACATTTCAAAATTACAACTTTATTTGACAGTCATCTTTAACCTTGATTGGTGCCCGCAAATACGGGGCCATAAAAAGGAGAAATAGTTAAAAAGAAATCGGCGATAACCCGTAAAATGGCTCATCAAAAATATCTAAAGTTATTCTTTTGAATGTGGGTTTTAGTGCTCTTTAATAAACCTAAATAGATTTTTTCTCTAAAATAATTAGGGAAGCCAATAATTGACCCCATTTAAAATTACATGGGATTTCCTATGTCCCGCTCGACGATGCAACACCCGGTATATTTTATTAACTACATTTTTTATATATATTTTATCTATATCAATTTTTGGGACTGATCGGAGTTCAGTAGAGTAGCCTCTTTGGACTAGACCGCTACTCGCAAGTGCTCAACATGCTTTCTATTACTGTTACTTTTATATTTTTTTTTCTGTGTTTCATAAAAATACATTTATTATTATATTATTATGTTTCAATGTTAGGCTTCACAGCTTTTTGTTAGTATTGCTGGTGTTATTTACAGTACAGAGAAAAAAATCATCTTAACCTGTACTGTTTAGAAACTTCCGTACTAAATGGCAAGTTCTGAGGATGACGCTTTTCTATATTTGTTGGTATAAATAACTTGAAAGGCCAAGTTTCTTCAAGGTGGGCTTGACTTTTTTCGACATAGCTCCCTCCATCGATATTACGATCGGAATGATGTTTATTTTTTCTAGCTTCCATATACTTTTGATCTCTATCGACAAATTTGAGTACTTGGTCCTCTTCTCCGATTCGGTTTTAGAAAGGTTGTGTTAGTGGGCAACCTATATCGATTATGAAAGCTTTCTTGGTGTTTTTTTAGATAGGAAAAATATCCGGATGGTTTTGGTCTACTGTTCTATCCGTTATTATTGCAGTTTAAGAGATATTCAGGGGATTCAAGGAGTAGCTCGGGTAAGTATTGATAATATAGTGGGAGGTCTTCTTTTAGGTCTATTTTACGAGCCAGGTCTTTGTGGATGATCCTTGCTTCCTGATTATGCCTTTCTAGATAATTGTTCGGTGCCATAGCACCACAACCCGCCGTAGAGTTTTAGACTTGCACGGTTTTTTTTTAATCACAACGTTTCAACCGGTAAGTATCTTCAGGTGAATACTGTATTATATATAACAAAATCGACCTAATGATGATCTATTACAGATAAAACGAACAATGGACGTTTGAAAAGTTAATAGAAAATTACAAGTTTCCATATAGTTTTTTTTTTTAATTTTCGATATTTCCCTAAATAGGACCCTAAAAAAAATTAACTACTTGAGAAATTTTAACTTCATAAATGCATTGAGATGTCAAATTAAAAGTAAGCTAAGGTTCTAATTCAGGATGTTAGTCCTGTTTGCATCTTAGTAGCAAAGCAGTTTAATAAAATAACATTAACAGTCAAGACGAAATGGACGATTACATTTATATTTTATAACTGTACCTGGAAACTTGCACCCCCTTAAAACAAAATACGCAACCTATATTTTACAATCTGTTTCTATAGAGGAAATACCAATCCAAGCTTCTAATTACGCAATCGGCTAATAGCATAAAATTATAATCTTTTGCAAAATAGGTGGTGCTCTTGTACTATTACGGGCCCTGGGCATTTATTTGCTTAGATAGGATCGATTCGTAACGCGACAGTCGTTTTGAAATGCGGCAACGATGAAAATCTTACCCAGGAAATTGCCGGTGATGTGAAGGGTAAAAAGAAACTATTGACATACTATTTAGTTTGTGATTTGGCCTAACGATTTTGACTTGTAATGATATATCGATGTAATGTTTTGATACAGAACGGACCTATTTTTAACAATTCACCATAGGGATTTAAGTGGTGAAATTTATCTACCTCAAGCAAATGCAAAAAAATTAAATAGAAATTAGTCTTTAGCGGCGGTCACCTAATCATAGCTTTCTTATAAGACATCTATAGTCTATTCCAGAAAGGTGTAAAGTAATACAAGATTATTAGGTATGCTAAAGGACCACAGAGTGACCCAACGAATATTTAAGCCACTTTCATAATTTAGCATTGATTTTATTGCAAAATTCTTTATTTTCATCAATTCAGGTAATACCACCCAGGTTTGGGTCAATTTATGGGTTTTGCCTATAGTTAACCATTCACAAACATTGAAAATGGTGTGACAAAAGCGTGCATTATGAACATAGTATTAGGTATACTTATTTTTTATTAAACATTATACAAAAAATACATTATACAGAAATTAAATTATAAACAATCCTAACGTTCTTCGTCATCTGAGGAACTGTCATCTCCTCTTGACGTTATAATTAACGGGTCGACGATCCGATCGATCAGGTGGTCAATATCCCACATTTTCTTCTCTTCTTTAATGACATGATGGACTGCTTTTCGTCAGTTCTCTGGTGTCACTTCCTTAATGGCTTGATCAAACAGTAGCTTAACGTCTTTCATTTTGAATGTCGTGTTGTGACTTGCTACAAATCCTTTCACTTGCGCCCATATAAGTTCAATGGGATTTAGTTTGTAATGATATGGCGGTGTGCGCAGCACAGTTACTCTATGTTTTTCAGCTACATCTTCCACGGCATGTTTCATAAAACGATGTTTGTGTAAATTTGTTATAGCCAATAATTCCATTTGTATCAAATTATCTTCAGAGCATTATATAAAAAATAATAATAAAGTAAAGCTGTTTGATGTAATTAAAAATAAAGTTACAGGAAAAATACAATTTTAGTATTGTATGTTATTAGTAGATAAATAATTATTCCATGTCTAAACTATACACCAAACTGCATTTTGCTTGTAAGGTTATTGCTATTAAATTTTGCTCTACCTGTCAAAGAACTCACGAGCCGTGCCTGCTAAACCATCTTTAAATAGTGGCAAATAATCGTTTAGAAACTGCTATGTTTTTTTAATGTTAATCCCTTAATCTTCGAGATATTGGACATGCATTTCTAGTATATATCAAAACTAGTTACAAAAATAAAAGAAAGCTGAAGCTCCAAAACAATTTACGCAACTATCTAATGATAAAGTAAAATAGAAACACGTTATTACTATTTGCATGTCTTAAATAGCATACGAACAAATATATGAATGCTTCGCACGCCTTCATAAAACTAGAGTGCTCTGGTCAACGAAATAGGATATTTAAAAAATTTCTAGTTATATTACACATTAACTATTTTCTAGTTGATTGTAATTGGTAATACAAAATCATCATTGTTATAAAATATTCAAAGCCAATTGACATAGAATTTCCTTGGCGGGTCACATCAAAGATTTGCTGGTAGGTTCCTGGTAAAGAAAATCTTTATGGTAAGCTGACTAGGAGACTAGCTGACTAGACTACTCGAATTGCCTCTCATCCTCACACAGCCATTACTATAGTCACGCAGTCGCGAGCTAAAGACGGAATATCCATGAATTTCATCTTAAAAATTTGCTCCATATTTAAAATTTTGCATCACTCAAGAGACTGGAGTAGCGTGGCGATCCAGCATACCGAGTCTTGGTTACTCGGGTTGCCGGGTCTCCCATTTGCCGCCACCTAAGTAGTGACGTGTGAGTAGCGCCATCCAAATCTTCATGTTAGGATACCTAGTCGCCCAGTCCCCCAGTATCCAAGCTATTACAGTTTCTTTGGGTTTCCTCGTGTGAGGACTCCCTTACTGAATACAGAAAGACCGCTGCTCAAGCTCTAGGCGGCCGAGCTGTAGGAGCTGCTGACGTCACTACCTTACGTTTCGGCCGAGACTTGAATTCGATTTTAAACGAGTACATTTTGAAAACTACTCAACGGATCGAAGGTAGTAGGAGCCCACCACATTTCGAAGCAAGCAGGTTTACGGGAAGTATACTCTGGATTACGTGTGCCAACGCAAATACCAAGACCTGGCTGCAACAAACCGTTGAAAAGCTGGGTGAACTATCGGAAGGGGCTGGCCTAATAGTAGTTGAGTCTAAGGACTTTCCGAAACGACCTTAGGTACTCGTCTGTATTCCAGAGACAGTCGAGGTAGAAACAATCAAGACTCATCTCGGGCTTTAAAACTCAGGACTAAAAACGGGGATTGGCTACTCCTAAGCACAGATAGTATAGATGCTTCATAAAAATTGGGTTGAGTGGGTAATTTGAGGTTGGATCAAATTAATCAATTACAAAAACGGGTTCACCCTTCCTAGCTATATTGTTCTTAACTATATGGATATGCCAATTAAGTAGTTTTTGAAATATATACAGGGTGCCCCACCGGGAACCGAATCGATCTATATACAGGATGGGGATAAATTAAGGAAACAATTCAATATCTCGAAAATTGAAAAAGCAACCTTAAAACCCTCGGACACGTCGATTTAATTTTACTTTTGCGCAGACTGTAAAATTATTTTGAATTATATAGGACCACTCACAAAAGCTCTACAACTGTCAACTTTGGTTTTTTTAATGGAACACCCTAGTTTTTTTGGCTGTTTTGGATTTTACGCACAATTCTAGCCAAATTTCGTATAACATAACATATGACTAAAATTGACAGTTTTCGAGATATTTAAATTATAAGACATAAGAACCTTTGCCATATCGCCTTAATAATTTGATTATAAACACATACCTTTACGCAATAATTAGGAGGTATCATTTCATTTCATCTATAAATATCTCAAAAACTGTCAATTTTAGTCATATGTTATGTTATACGAAATTTGGCTAGAATTGTGCGTAAAATCCAAAACAGCCAAAAAAACTAGGGTGTTCCATTAAAAAAAAAACAAAGTTGACAGTTGTAGAGCTTTTGTGAGTGGTCCTGTATAATTCAAAATAATTTTACAGTCTGCGCAAAAGTAAAATTAAATCGACGAGTCCGAGGGTTTTAAGGTTGCTTTTTCAATTTTCGAGATATTGAATTGTTTCCTTAATTTATCCCCAACCTGTATAGAAAACTATACATAGGAAAATTTTGAAAATTTGGCGGTATGCTGATGGGGGCGACCGGGCTAAAATATTTTCATAATGGTGGCACTTCCGGTTATACCGGAAGTAAGTGTCAACTTGCTTATTTTAAATGGGGCACCCTATATATTATTACATTTTTGCATTTTACGTAAGATTCTAGGCAGATTTTGTATACCATGTCCTATACCTATAAACGTTTTTGACATATTTGAATTTTTATGTCAAAAATGACATTTGCAAGCCTTAGAATAATTATCAATTTTTTCTATAAAGAAGCCTTATTTATTTAATGTTAGTGGGATTCCTTGTTAGAAAGGACCTGCTTTAATAGATTTTTTATAATATTTTGATAACTATTAATACAGGGTGTTTAAAAAATAAGATTAAAAATGAAATTGAAAAAACTGCAAAAAGTCTAGATTTTCAAATGGAAACACCCAAATTTTATAATTATTTCTTATTTAGCATTAAAAATAAGGGTAAGTTTGTCTAAGGTTGTATATCTCAAAATTTTTAGTTTTCGATATTTAATGCCTATTTAATATTTTTATATGGCGATCTTGCAGCGGATTTTAAGTTCAGTTAATCCTAGTTGGCTATGACTCTGTACAATTTAAGCGTCCCGGCATGGTAATTTATTATTGTCAAATGGCAAGTGACAGCTTCTATGCCGTCATAGCAAACTAGAAGCAACTGAACTTAAGATCCGCTGCAAGATCGCAATATTATAAAAATACTAAATTGGCAATATTTTGAAAACTTAAATTTTTTGAGATAATATACAATTTTACACAAACTTACCCTTATTTTTAATGCTAAATAAGAAATAATTATAAAATTTGGGTGTTTCTATTTGAAGATCTAGACTTTTGGCAGTTTTTTCAATTTCATTTTTAATCTTATTTTTTAAACACCCTGTATAAATAGTAATCAAAATATTATAAAAAATCTATTAAAGCAGGGCCTTTATAACAAGGAATCCCACTTACATTAAATAAATAAGGCTTCTTTATAGAAAAAATTGATAATTATTCTAAGGCTTGCAAACGTCATTTTTGACATAAAAATTCAAATGTCAAAAAGGTTTAGACGTAGGTATAGGACATGGTATACAAAATCTGCCTAGAATCTTGCGTAGAATGCAAAAATGTAATAATATATAGGGTGTCCCATTTAAAATAAGCAAGTTGACACTTACTTCCGGTATAACCGGAAGTGCCACCATTATGAAAATATTTTAGCCCGGTCGCCCCCATCAGCATACTGTCAAATTTTCAAAATTTTCCTATGTATAGTTTTTTATATATAGATCGATTCGGTTCCCGGTGAGACTCCCTGTATTTGCAATATTCTTAACGTTATCGACACCTTACATATTTTTGGATTAATTCAAATTCTTTAATCAATTAGGTTCTCTTTATATCGTACCTCGAAATGAATAGATAACCCTTTTTTCCATTGCAGTGCTTAACCCTTTTATAATAACTTAACGGCGTCATGCACTGCGTAATTTATGTCCAAAAACCAAACAAGAAAACGCTATAAATTGGTCATTTAAAAGACACCCATTTTAATAAAGTTATTGTTTAAACACCCAAGGGAGAGTTTTAGTTTAGTTTTGTTGTGATTTATTTTATTTGTATTGCGGTAGTTGTTCATGAATAATATAATGAGAGGCGTGTCATTATTTAATAGAGAAGGACTGTAATAGCTTAGAGTCGGCAACGGTTGTTTGATGTTAGAAATGCAATTTATGGAAAAATAATATGTATTTTTTGCTTATGAATATTTAAATCTCGAGAGTACATGTATTGTTTTAATCTATAATATTAGTTGCGTGTGTCCATCATAATTACATCAAATCTATCAAGATTTTTAAATCTTCCATAATATGTCAGTTTATTAGATTAACACGTATGACAGGCCTGATGAATAGACATTGTAAAAAAGCATAGCCGTTAACGATGCACGCAAAGTCAAAGACAGACTACGCCTTTCCACTATAATTGAATTCTTATTTATCTGCACACACATCCTGAGTTAGTACTGACTAAAAATTAAATCAATAAAAATCTTCCTAGAGAGCCACAACATTTTCTAGAAACAACTAAAAAGACGCCGCGAAAGCATAGCACGTTTCATTGGCAACCACGTATAGCGCCATAGAATAGTGCCCGGAAGACGGTGAGTTATGTTTTTATTTACCTATATTATAATAAATAAGGATGAGGAGGTGTCACTTAATCGTTAAACAATGACGCACTAGAAAAGAACCACTGTGGATACTGTAAATAAATCAAACCGCGGTCCTCTCCCTCATTTCAAGTCGATAAATGAATATATTATTACAATGCGCATACTCAAATCCGCTTTGTTTATGTACACGAAGCCGAAAATATGCCATTTTTGCTGGTTTTGTTCGAGATTCAGTTACATAGAAGTTAATGAATCAGATGCGGTCTAAACCCTTTTAGTTGAATCAAATTAATATCTGCATTAGCTATAAATCTTCCGACCAAGAATAATGTTTTCCCATAGAAAGATAAACGTTCTATGCGTTCGGTTTGGGCTTAATTCAATCAACTTGAGTACAATGGCTCATCCCGTTATCAAGGGAGGGGTGAAAATAAAATTTGGGAAATAGCGTATTTATTGAAGCCTAGACGGATAAATAGTTTCCGATTGGGTTAGATACTATTGAAAAGAAACATAAATATAATATAGTGGCAGATTAAATGGGACAAAATAAAGAAAAAAAAATGTATACGGCTATTTCATTAAGGGTGGCCACCAGCGAAAACTGCTGGCAATGGAAACTTCTTGAATACAATGTTTAAGTTCCGCATTTCGCCGAAAGGGACACAATTGAAAAATTAAAATTCGAAATTTCCAAGGGTTCTGTTCTCAGCCCACCATTGTTCTTCTATATATATAAACGATGTTGGTGAGCGTGATGCTAATGTTGAGTATATCACCGATGAAGAGACAGCATTAATATTGTTTGCAGATGATACAACCAACCATTAATAAGTCAAATAATTTACAGACTCCTAACATAAGAGTCGTGAGCTCACGGAAGAATGTTCGATCGTGGTTTGTTTCAAATAAGCTCTGTACTAACCTAAGCAAATTGCAATCACTTTACCCTACAACCTATAAACACAGAGGCTCTTATGCCTTTAAAATTCCTGTGAGTCTTTATTGATTCAAAATTGACATGGGAGGCATATGCTGAATATCTTGCAAAGCGCCCGAGTAAAGACATTTTCCCAATTCGTAATCTGAGTGACGTTGTGTCAGAGAAACTTCGCTTAACTGCATATTATAGTTATTTTCATTCCCATCTTTTCTATGCTGTATTATGCCGGGGTCGTGCTCCACATGCATTAGCAATTTTTGCAGTAGAGAAACGATGTATTAGAGTTATGGCAGGTCTAGAGAGTGTTGTCGTAGTGTTTTTATCAGATATTTTTATTAAATATAATAACATCAAATTGTTAGCAGACGAGACAAAAGAAAACCCTAACTTAACACACCAGGAGTTAGCAAGAAAAACTATTACTGTTATTTTTGTAACCTTACAACTGCGAGGGATCCGTTTTGTTGGATTAAGATCAGCGCCATTGTCTTGAAACTGAATTAATTTAATTTGAAACGTCGACAAAGATAACATTGTGATATTTGATAACCCAATCTGAATCCAACCAAACAGGTCCCTAAGGAAAATATATTTAAAAGTTTTCAACTCACTGTATTAATATGCCAAGAGCTAGAGAAAATAGATAAACAGTACCTCCTACATTTATAACTTCCGCTGTTTTATACACAACCGTTTTATAAGAGGGTGTAAATGGTACAGTTTACATCATATGGGGTAATTTATACCTTAATAAGGGTCCATTGTCAAACATAAGGGATAACAATTATGGGGGACGCAACCTTTTAACAATGCTTTTCATCATGGGTAAGTGTGTTATGTGTGTGTTGTGAGATGTACCGTGTGGTCTAGATCAGGTTACGCATATAAATAATAAAACAAGTATTGATACTAATAATTCAAGTGTGGGAAATTTACTCTTAGTCAAAAGGGTGTTGGTATCTGTATATTTAAAAGTTTCCGGAATTGCTGCATTGTTATTTACATTTTTTTGACACAAGCTGGTGTTTCAATTTTCCAAATAAAAAAATCAAATTTTCTAATAATTTACTTGCTTTTGGCTAGTGTAAGTAAATAAATAGTATATTACATAACAAGTGACAAAAGCGATACTCTTCTACCGCGGAGATCTTTAGCACGAGGTGTCAGCCGAGTGCGGAAATTCCCCGAGTTTTAGAATAATCACTTTCACACGAGTAATGTACAGTAATGTACACTACTTTTCTTACGACCACAAAGAATTATTCAAAAAGCCTTTGATTTGTGAAAAAAATATTTCAACACTAGTGTTGAAAAAAAAATATCAACACTAGTGTTGAAATTAGCTTACTTAGGATTAGTTTCCACTTAATATCTTCTAGATTAACCAGATTGAAAAATTTTAAATTTAATCAAGAAAAGATGCATTAAACATAAATTTAAAAAATCAACCCATCAAGGAAGATTTCAATTCAAAATAATTCTATAAATTATTTAATATTTTTATAAAAAAAAGTCAAATACTCTTGATGGAATTTGAACCTGTGACCTTGCGATCTGTAGACTAGAGCTTTATTCTCTACGCTATCGATACCAATAAAGATTTGTAGTTTAATACATGACACTTTCTTTGGCGCGCGATTTGTTTTTTCTGGTAATAGATTTTCCAGTATATGATTAGTTTTATAATTTCAGATGGCGTATTTTCACACTGTAATTCCGAATCACTCGATAAATACATGAAAAATTTACAATTACTGCTTTCTAAAATTTGTTCTTTTTAATAAATAGGGGTGGTCTGTCAAGTTGGCACCATATTTTTAAATTAAATAGTGTGCATTGTATTTCAACTCTAGAGTTAAATTTTTTTTTCAACACGCGTGTGATATTCGGCGCTGTCAAGCCAAGTTACCCGTGCTTTTTTTTCTCAATTTCATAGGTGGTCGTAGAAAAAAATGATTTCTACGTCATGAGAAAATTCTATTAGGACATAACAACCTGAAGTTAATTTTTTATAAAATTTCTCTACATCTTTTTCAACAGTAAGAATTTTAAGTAAAGTAAATTCCTAAAAATCATAATATTACGTCCTAATTTGGAAAAATTATGTTACAGCACATTAGTTAATTTTATTATATAAAAACTCTTCACTGAAAAGATACTTCTGGTAAGCAGAGACGAACACTTATGAACATTACCTACATTCTACATGTATGAAAACGATAAATTTATATTGTATTGGTAATAAACTAACCTAGTGAAAGATGTTTGTAGTGACATATTAAAATATTAGTCATAAAAGAGCCTGTAGGTTATTCAATATTTAGATACATGTTATATCGTGGCCGATTAAAGACACTTTTTAAAAAAGCACTTATTTTTATTCACGACTAACAATTAATGTTACAAAGGTTAACGTTTACTTGATAAAGATACTAGCATCTAGTCTTGTCTAAACTGAACATTTTGTATTTGGATGGAGGTATTTATGTGTTCTGTTGACGTCATGGAAAAGTTCTAGGACAGTGCTAGAATGGTTCCCATCTTGGTCAGCAAAAGTAAAGATAACATTGAAATTGAATATAATAAAATATAATACTCTATTTTGATAAGCACCTGCATCCTGTTGCAGTGGCGAAATTGAATATGATAAAATATAATTTAATATTGTGATAAACACCTGCATCCTTTACAGATAAGTGACTTAGACTAATTCTTTATAATCTAAGGATATTTGGGATATAACAGCTCCCCTTTATAAAAAAAAGTTAGTGCTATACAATGCAGTAACTTTTGAAAGTTATACAATAAGCAAAAAAAAATGTATAAAATAAATCCAATAAGCGTAAAGCAATAACGAGAAATGACAATTATTATTTATTTATGCGTACGTTTTATCAATACTTCTTGTATTACGATTCTCAAGAATTTCGAAGGTTTCACCTTCTTCGATTGGTTCACCGAGACGAATGCTTGGACGTCTTCGCGGTAACATTCTGGAAATTCGTCTTCCTAATAAGGATATTCCAGTTTTTGGAGAAGGTGGATCTGGAGGATCAGATCGATCGGTACTGATTCCAATCATTCGCCTACGTCTTTGATATTTTCGAAAAACGTAAATAGTTATGAAAAGTATTATTAAAGTTATTGAGACATAAGTGAACCAAGACGTATATTTTTCTATTAAAGGTTCCTTAATTAAGTCATCGATATCTTTAGAATATTGATCCAATTTATGTTTAGCAATTTCTAAATCATCTAGATTTAGTTCACCAATTTTAAGCGGTTTTAAATCTAAATTTTTATGAGCGTTGTTTGGCAAATTTAAACAACAATTAAAAGGTATTTGAATTGTGTTGGAATAATTATAATGCCATTCCGAAACTTTTATCATTGAGGCTTGAATTCTTGTATTTCCAATAAATGCTGAACAACCCGGTTGTAAAGTCAAAATAGTATTGGTATTAATTATTTCCGATATTGGATCAATATTTTCACACTTAATTGTTACTGGAGTTTGATCAGTTATTACCAATAACCATACATTTGCTTTTAACAATTGTATCTTATAATCTTGCATATACATTGAAATTACTTCACAATTTTTGGGAAGACTAGTAAATTGTTGTGTTTTTAGAAGCTGCGCTTCGCAAATAGCGTTTGGATCAATTGGGTAAGAATACAAATTTTTACAAAGCTTAATATTAATCATAACTTCTTTACAATGGTCAATATCTGATAATGGAATGAACTGATCTGAATCATCACCTTTCGCGATATATTTTTGAATAGTTGGCAATATATAATGGATTCCGGTCCGATTATCCTTAGTAGGTATTGGATATAATCGATAAACCGTATAGAGTTCGGGTTCGACTAGAGGGATGTCTAGGACAAAAATTAACTTATCAAATGTTTGATTCGCTGCTAACTCTATGATATCCAAATATGTGGCGACTTTTGCTTCTCTAGGAGAAAGGGGTAAGTTATTCTTTTGGAGGCTTTGAGCTACTTTTTCCAATGAGGATACTAAATCCTTTGGAGTAATAATTGATGTGTGAATTATATTTAACCTAGCGAAGGTAACGGCGTTTAAGATATCGTTTAATTGTTCTTCTATAAAGGTATAGGATTCCATTAAATGCTGGCAGATATTTATAAGCTGTAGCTTGTGTTCTAATAATTCGACTTCATTCCATATATCTAAAATACTTTTTTCTATTTGCTTTAAATCTTTATTGAAAGTTTCTTCATCGATTTGAAGTTTTCTTAGGGTTTCATTAAAACTTTTTATCACGGACGTAGTTACCGTTATTTGTTTTTTCATAAGAGTTTCAAGTTCATGTTCATCTTTTTCGATTTTGTTTATACAGTTATTATAGTATTCTCCATCTGATGCGTCTAAGTTTCCAGTAATAAATTTCCAAATGCTTCCTGCAGCGTTAATTAATCCACGTTTTGGTCTCGTAGAAACGTCCAATTCAAGTTCTTCGAATTTATTTTCTAAATCTTGTGAAATTTGTCCGAGTAGACTAACATGTGTTTTTAAGTCAACGTATACCTTTTTCATATTGCTATCTCTTTTGATTAACATATCGCCTAAGCTATGTAAGATATTGTTATTATTATCGTATAGTTCTTTTAGTCGTCTGGTATCTTTGTAGACTAAGAGTGTCCATTTATCATTTGAAACCTTTAATTTTGTTTCTCTTTGGAAATATAGTCCAATATTGGTATCAACAGGTTTTAGTGTGTATCGATAATTATCATTCCTCTGTCTTGATAGCGCAAGCGTGTTTGAGAATAGGAAGAGAAATCTGAAATAAAAATTCTAATCAGTATCTTCTTCTATAGCATTCTTATCATCTGGCTTAATTATTACATCTTCATAGTATGGTTTTAGTCTGTCAAAATTTACTTTAGTTGTTTGTTTTGTTTGTAAGTTTTCTAAAGTTGCTGAGTTTAAATGGATTTCTTTAATCATAAAAGGGCCATTAAACTTATTTGCAAGTTTTCCTTTAATTTGTGACTCTTTTACATATACTTTATCACCAACTTTATAGTCTGTGTTATCTCTTTTTACATGCTCGTCGAATCTTTCCTTGGCTTTTTCTTTTGATTGGATTGTTCTTTTTCTGGCAAGGTTATAATAGTGTTTAATTCTGGCATTAAGATCTCTCATGTATTTTGAAACAAGTTCTTTTTCATTATAGAGGGTTTCTGGAGGTCTTGTAGATGTGTGTCCAAATATTAATTCATATGGTGTAAATCCAGTTGTTTTGTTCACAGAATTATTATAGCATATACAAGCGTATGGTAATAGTTGCAAGGGGTGTTCATTTGGATCTTCAGTAGTCATTACTCTTATCATTTCTAAAAGGGTGGCATGAAATCTTTCCAATGAGCCATTTGATTGGGGGTGGTTTACACTGGAAAATGTTAACTTTATGTTATAAAGGTTGCAAAGATCTTTCATTAGTTGGTTGTTAAACTCTCTTCCAAAATCACAATGTATCCTTAAAGGTGTTCCATAATGTTGAAAATATAGTAATAAGGTGTTAACTACAGATTTTGAGGTTTTATCCATAAGTGGGTATGCTTGAATAAATTTTGTGAGTTCGTCTCTTATGGTCAGGATATAATTCTTTTCTGGAATTTCTAAAATATCAATATTTATCCTTTCAAATGCAGTTTTTGGTGTTTCTGTAACGACTAATGGATTATCCATGTTTTTTCTCATAACTTTATTTTTCTGGCATATTTCACATTTTTTTATGAAATTCTCTACATCTTTACTGAGTCCTGTCCAGTTATATTTTTCTTTTATTCTCCGTATTGTTTCGTTGACTCCTCTGTGGAAGTTTCTTTTTCCAGAGTGGTATTGATCCATTATTATTGGGACTTGATCTTGTTCAGGAGTAGTTACTATATTTTGGCAGATAACGATTTTTAAATCTTTGTCAGCAAAAATAAAACATAACATTTCCAAAAATGGTAAATCAACATTATTTTCGACATAATATGTTTTTGATTCGTCTATTTCATGTTGTGAACTAACTAAAGCCTTAAATAATGTAGCTATAGCGTCGTCAATTATAAAGGGTAAAGTTATAATTAAATATTTTCTTTTATTTGAAGTTTTGGAATTTAGAATGTTTATTTTATCGTCTTCAAACGTTGGATGTTCTTCATGAAAGTCTTCTATAATCTTGTAATGTAAATCAGTTAGTTTATCCTTTTGAAAAATAGTGATTATGTTCTTGTGATCTTTATCTAGAAGTTGGTTATTGGTGTATCTGATTTTTGAATAATCAATCAAGGATTTTACTTGATATAGTTCCCAAAATCTTTTGAATTCGTTTTCCATAGTTTGGGGCGACATTAATTGGGTTTCATTTTCATCTATCTCAGTAGAAGAGGATTCTGGTTCTTCCTGAGTTTTCCTATTAAATGCGGTCACTTGTTTAAAATGGTTAATCTTTATCCTGCTTAAGGCATCAGCATTCTTATTTATCCTTCCTGGTTTGTACATAATTTCATAGTCATATTCCTCTAATTTGAGTCTCCATCTGGCAAGTCTTGAACCTGGATCTTTTATTGAGAATAGCCACGTTAATGGTCTATGGTCGGTTACAAGTTTGAATTTTCTTCCATACAAATATGGTCTGAAGTGTTTTACTGCCCATACAATCGCTAATAGTTCTCTTTCGATAACGCTGTATTTAGTTTCAGCTGGGCATAGCGTTCTAGATGCAAAAGCTATTGGTAAGTCTTTTCCAATTGGGCCTTGAGATAAAATTGCTCCGATTGCAAACATAGAAGCGTCTGTGGTTAATACAAATGGTTCTTCAAAATTTGGATAGATTAGAATAGGTTCTCTCGTCAAGTAGTCTTTCAATGTGTCAAATGCTTTTTGACAGTATACATCGAATATAAAAGGAATATCTTTCTTTAACAATGTTGTCAATGGTTTTGAGACTTTGGCATAGTCAGGAATAAATCTTCTATAATATCCGGAAAGTCCTAAAAATGATTTAATGTCCTTTGTATTGGTTGGGATTGGAAATTCTTTGATTGCTGCGATTTTATTTGGATTTGGTTTAACTCCGTCTTTTGTTATCAGATGTCCAAGATAAGCCACTTCTTTTCTCAAAAATTCGCATTTGTCTGGCTGTATTTTTAGGTTAGCTTTTCTGAGTCTTGAAAATACTTCTCGAAGTCTATTTACGTGCTCATGAATTGTACTGCTATAAATTATGATGTCGTCCATGTAGACTGCACATTTTTCGTTCTGTATTCCCATTAAAATGTTATCCATGACTCTCTGGAACGTTGATGGTGCGTTCTTTAGTCCAAATGGCATTCGTAGGAATTCGTAGTGTCCATTGTCTACAGAGAATGCTGTTTTTTCTATGTCGTTTGGGTCAATTTCGATTTGGTGAAATCCCGAGGCTAAATCCAATGTTGTGAAGTATTGGCAGTGTCCTAACTGATCTAAAAGGTCGGATATGTTTGGTAACGGATACCTATCATCTATACTGATATCGTTCAATTTCCTGTAGTCTATCACAAGTCTGTATTTCTGTTTTCCAGATGCGTCCATTTTCTTTGGTACAACCCATACTGGACTCGACCATGGTGATATTGAAGGCTGTATAATTCTTTGGTCTAGCATTTTGTTTATCTGTGTCTTCACTTCTTCTTTGTGGACATGTGGATACCTATATGACTTGGTATGAATTGGTCTGGATTCTTTTGTTTTGATTGAGTGCTTGATTTCGCTTGTAAAAGTCAGATCATCTCCTTCTAGGTAGAATATATCAGAAAATTCTAAGCAAATTTGTGAAATCATTTCTTTTTCCTCGTTGTTCATATGCTCCGTTCGTAACTGGTTTATTATTTCTTCTTCTCTATTAATTATTTGTGGATATGAAGTGTTTCCCTTATTAAAATTTTGTACTGAAGTACTTCTCTTAATGAGGGGTTCAAAATTTAAATTAGAAAAATTGACTGTTTTTGGAATCATATTTATGTTTAAGACTGACGTCAAAAATTCTCCATTCTCGTTTATTTTAACTATTGCGTTCGGTAATCGAACTTTATCGAGGCATTGGGCTAATAAGATGGCTTCGGTATTTTTCAATTTATTTGTTTTCAATTTACAAATTTTTTCTGTACGTGGTTCCATGTTTATAATATTATTATACATTTCCTCATTTTCCATTGCAGTGTTTTCCTTAGAATCTTCTACTTTATACATCGGTATTATTTTAAAGTCCGTAATTAGTTGTTTATTTTTTAAGTCAACAATACAATGATAATGCTCTAAGAAATCTGATCCTAGTAGACCGTCGAATTCAATGTCAAGATTATAAATAAAAACTTTATGTGGGTCATTGTTAACAAAGGGTATCAGTGTCGATTGTGTAATTAAAACGTTTTCATTTGTAATACCTTTAACTAATAAATTTTCTGGATTTCTTGTTTTAAAATTTTCACATGTTTTGGGTTTAAAAATGGAAATTCCTGCACCGGTATCTATTAATAATTTAAATGTTTTTGTTCTGTCAAAAATGTAATAGAGATTTTGAGATGAAACGGTATTTAGAGAAAATTTTGTTCTGAGAAATTGAGATTGGGGTTGAAATCGTCTTGAACTGTCATCGTTTGGAACTGGTCCGTCAGTTCTAACATTCCCGAGGCTTCGTTTTGAAAATTTACATTTGTTTGAGAAAAATTTTCATTGCTGCTACACTGAGAAGAATAATTAGTGTTGTTACACTGAGAAAAATTTTGAGTTTCGGTGTACTTTGTTTCGTTTTCTGAATTGGGACGAAAATTTTCGTTATCAGAAAAATCATCATAATATTCTTCGACGTAATCATATTCGTTTTGAGATTCGTAACACTGGTCATTTTCAAAATTTGCATTTTCGAAATGATCAAGGTTGTATTCGGGGTTATTTGTATTTATATGATGTGTCTTTTGTTGGTTTGGAGTAACGTTATTTCTTTGTTGAAAATTTTGAAATCTTGTTTGGTTTTGATTTGATGAAGGGGGTTGAAAATTTGGTCTTGTGTAATTTTGTGGGTTTGCGGACTGCGTCCTTTGTTGGTTATTTTGGGGGTATGCAGATTGCGTTCTGAATTGATTGTTTTGAGGATATGCGGACTGCGTCCTTTGTTGATTGTTTTGGGGGTATGTGGACTGCGTCCTGTATTGATTTTGAGGGTACGCGAACTGCGTTCTGAATTGACTCTGGGGCTGTGTGGACTGCGTCCTTTGCGATTGTTTTGTTCTGCATTCATTTACATTATGTCCATTTCTTTTACAAAAAGAGCAAAATTTTGGAATTGGTGTTTGAGGCTTTTGAATTTTTTGAAATTTTTGATTTTCAAAATAAGACAATTGTAATTCCCGTTTTACTCTGTTTATAGCATCTAACATCGTATTGGGGTTTCCTGCCCTAATAAGTTGGCCTAATTTTGGTTCTAAGCCGGTTAAAAGGGTATTTAAACACATATTGTCAATTAATAAAATTTGTGCGTTCTTTTGGGCTTGAGTTAAAATTTGTTTTGCCACGGCTGAATGCATTTTTGCATTATGCGTTTGTATTCGACCTGCAAAAGTTAAAGGACTTTCGTTTGACAATTGATGTACGCGTTGTAAATCTTGTATTAGAGAAGTCAGATCTCTTGGATCTCCAAAATGTACTGTTAAAAGTTGGGAAATGTCATTCCACGTATCTAGATCTCTAGAGTTTATTAGTTGAGCAGCTTTACCGCGTAATTGATTTTTAATTCTTATCACTAGCAGTATTTCTTGATTGTTTGCACACATATCGTGAGCTCGATTACACGCGTTAATAAAAGTATTAAGCGAAATTTGATCTCCGTCATATTCCGGTACGAGAGAGAAAATTTCTGATAATTTATATGGTTCAATTTCTTCGTTTTGGGGAACGTTGTTTTGGGGAACGTCGTTTTGAGCCATTTTTGTTTATTGATTATTTATGTATTCGTTACTAAAATAATCGGTGAGTTTAGACAAGTTTAGAGGGGAAATATAAAATTGTTAAAAGTTACGAGGGTAATTCAAATCAGTTGGTAAATATGATGAACAAATATTTGCGAAATATAAAAATAAATCAACAATTGGTAAAATTCAACAATGTTACAATAAATCAACTTACATCAGTTGAAAAAACATCTCGATGAGGTACAGAAGGGGTTAACTGTCCAACGTGTCAGGGGTTCCACTGAGTGCTCCTAATCCACACGTGGTATTGATGCTGCGACGTGTCAGGGGTTCCACTACGTGCTCCTAATCCACACGGCGTTGTGAAAGCTGCGACGTGCCAGGGGTTCCACTAGGTGCTCCTAATCCACACGACGTTTGGTTAGCTTCACGTCAACTTCAATTACAGTTAGAAATTCGATGACCACCAAGTAGTTAGATCTTGCCCGCAGGCCACTTGTTCTACAAAGTAGTTCGTCGATCAGGGTGGGTTTCTTTGTTTGAGTTCTTTGAGAACTTTTCTTCGTAATTCTTCTCTTGTTGTGTCCTTTTTGGACGGTTTAATTTACGTGGGACGTTTTTTGAAAATACTTTTTCTTGAGGGTAGATTCTTGTTTTGCTAAGAATTGGAATTCACTCGCGTTTTTCGCGATCAAAACATCCGAACGACTGCGCCAAATTGTTATATCGTGGCCGATTAAAGACACTTTTTAAAAAAGCACTTATTTTTATTCACGACTAACAATTAATGTTACAAAGGTTAACGTTTACTTGATAAAGATACTAGCATCTAGTCTTGTCTAAACTGAACATTTTGTATTTGGATGGAGGTATTTATGTGTTCTGTTGACGTCATGGAAAAGTTCTAGGACAGTGCTAGAATGGTTCCCATCTTGGTCAGCAAAAGTAAAGATAACATTGAAATTGAATATAATAAAATATAATACTCTATTTTGATAAGCACCTGCATCCTGTTGCAGTGGCGAAATTGAATATGATAAAATATAATTTAATATTGTGATAAACACCTGCATCCTTTACAGATAAGTGACTTAGACTAATTCTTTATGTTGCAGAACGGCTGCAACCTGTTCTCATTATTTATTAAAAGTAAAATAATAATCAAATCGGCCACGCGGGATTTTACGGGTGGCGCGATTGTCATTACAATTTTAAGATAGACAGCAGATCTGTCATCGCGAGAAATGCGAATTGAGTGTATCAATTTTAAATTGGAATAAAACCGTTGTTTACGGTGCCAATATACTGTGTGTTTTTAAGAAAAGGCATTTTGTCGACGCTCTTATCATTATTGTGAAAATTCACTGATGGAAAATTGGTTTAATCAATCCTAATTTGTGGACCTAAGGTATAACTTACCCCTTTATTTGTCACGGATACTTTGCTAGACACCAGTTAAGCACTATGTTTTTTTAATGCATACATTTCACTTATAGTAGTGGTGTGTGACTATTAACAGCTAATTGGCTTATTCGTTTTTTAATTATAAATATAGTCATTTTTTACTGACGTAGAATCTAAATTGTTCCATGTGTCTGGACTCATTTTAGTTGTAAAAACCATTGTTAATGTTCGGTAATGTACTAAATTTCCTCTCAGGTACTAGGTACAAACGGGATTTATTCAGATCGCATTATTAGATAGCCTGTGACAGATTAGAGTTAGCGAACCTACGTTGAGTCAATGCAACAGATCCAGGCTATCTTGTAATTATCGGATGAATCGCGTGTAGCTAGTCTCCTGAATTATCTTGTGTGGTAAATCTAAATTTAAGTAACTATTTTATTGAGTACCATTTATGTCAAACACCTGTGTTGTGTCTATCTGTACCTGTTAATTACGGGTGGCGCGATTGTCATTACAATTTTAAGATAGACAGCAGATCTGTCATCGCGAGAAATGCGAATTGAGTGTATCAATTTTAAATTGGAATAAAACCGTTGTTTACGGTGCCAATATACTGTGTGTTTTTAAGAAAAGGCATTTTGTCGACGCTCTTATCATTATTGTGAAAATTCACTGATGGAAAATTGGTTTAATCAATCCTAATTTGTGGACCTAAGGTATAACTTACCCCTTTATTTGTCACGGATACTTTGCTAGACACCAGTTAAGCACTATGTTTTTTTAATGCATACATTTCACTTATAGTAGTGGTGTGTGACTATTAACAGCTAATTGGCTTATTCGTTTTTTAATTATAAATATAGTCATTTTTTACTGACGTAGAATCTAAATTGTTCCATGTGTCTGGACTCATTTTAGTTGTAAAAACCATTGTTAATGTTCGGTAATGTACTAAATTTCCTCTCAGGTACTAGGTACAAACGGGATTTATTCAGATCGCATTATTAGATAGCCTGTGACAGATTAGAGTTAGCGAACCTACGTTGAGTCAATGCAACAGATCCAGGCTATCTTGTAATTATCGGATGAATCGCGTGTAGCTAGTCTCCTGAATTATCTTGTGTGGTAAATCTAAATTTAAGTAACTATTTTATTGAGTACCATTTATGTCAAACACCTGTGTTGTGTCTATCTGTACCTGTTAAGTATTAATTAAATAAAAACATTCCATTTTTTGTAGTAACTCAAACTTGCGTATTTTTTATTAACCCCATGAACCATCACCTAGGGAAATACAGTAACGTAACTTTTGCTAGCCTTCGATAAAACACGAAGGCTACCCTATAGATGTGTGTCAAGGACTAAATAGTCTCTGAACATATTTATTGGTCCTTCGAAACGCGGATTTCGTAAGTTTGAGTTTGCATAAATGTGATTAATATAGTAAAATCAATATAAACATTGTTGGAAAAAACATAAAAGTTTTCTCTTGAAATTTAAAATTTATTTCTCTCTCTCTCACACTCATTCGGAGTGATAAATCTCTAGCTATTATAGTAAAATATAAATTGTGTTATACGTAAACATTTTTGCAGGTGTTTAGTTGTATTAATATTTTAATTTTGTAGTGACACTTAAGAGTGTTACCTATATCTTTCGTATTTAAAATATCGCAAATCAATTCTGCACAATAGGTGTATTTCTAAAAAGTTTTTTAACTTTTAATTTATTTTATACTAATTTTCTATCGCTCGCATAGAAAAATTGTATCTCTAAAAGTTTGACGTCATCAGTGCGTAACTTTTAATTTATTTTGTACTAATTTTCTATCGCTCGCATAGAAAAATTGTATTTCTAAAAGTTTGACGTCATCAGTGCGTAACTTTTAATTTATTTTATACTAATTTTCTTTCGCTCGCATAGAAAAATTGTATCTCTAAAAGTTTGACGTCATCAGTGCGTAACTTTTAATTTATTTAGTACTAATTTTCTATCACTCGAATAGAAAAAGTGTATTTCTAAAAGGTTTGACGTCATCAGTACGTACCTTTTAATTTATTTTGTATTAATGTTTTAACGCTCGAATAGAAAACGTGCATTTGTAAAAAGTTTGACGTCATCAGTACCTACGTAACTTTCTAATTTATTTTGAATTATCTGTCTATCACTCGGATAGAAACGTGTTGTTAAAGGTTAAAGTCGTCAGTACTCAACGTTTACTCGAGTTTTTTTGAATTGCGGTTATTATTCGACTAAAGAAAAATTTAGATTAAAGTTTGTGTCGTGAGTACACAAATTTTTATTTTTATCGTGCGAATTTTGTCTATCGGTCGTATGGAAATTTCGCACCAAGGGCTATCGTCTTTGTATTTATCCCCAGTTAATTGTCTGATATTATTGAAGACTTTATTTAGTTCGCTCTCTTGCTACGAGTAATTTTAACGTATAGGTTACAAGTCAGTATTTGTACAAGCGTGTGCAAATATTGAAGCCATTTATATTGCTAAAATTTGACTAAATATTAAATAAATAAAACAATTTTTGGTACCTGAGAAAAGTTGATACAAATTATAAATTGTATTACACCGAAAAAAGGTGCCACAAATTTTGACTACCTGTCTATTGGCTTAAATTTTTATTTTTGAATAAAAATATCGCTATATCCTTCTGAGCTCTCTGTCTTAAGGGACATAGACTTAATTTAAAAAAAAAAATATTTTTATTTTCTCCTGTTTAATATTTTTGAAAATTTTTATTTTTGTTTCGCACTCTCGGTGCGCTCTCTAAGAAACTCAAAACAAAGATTTTCCTTCAATTTTATTGATTTTCAAAGTTATAGAAATTTTTCACAATGACGTCAAAGAAAGACTTGTGTAAAAAACGTGCAGGTTACAAAGGATTTATTACTCGCGTAGCCAATTGGTATGATTGTTCGCAGGATGTTGAAAATAATCATCTTGCCTATAAAATTCGACTTGAAAGTTTAACTAAAGTTTTTTCTAACTATTCTGATGTTCAAGAAGAAATTGAACAAATTGACCCTGACGATATAGATCGTGTTGACATTGAAAATAAATTTTTTGATTTACATGCCAAATTTGAAGGCAAAATTTCTTCTCTTTTAGAATCACAAACTCGGAGTATTTCTCCATCCCCTCTTAATGTATCAGCAACTGCTGCCACGCCAATTATTCCGCAAGTAAGATTGCCTGAAATTCATATCCAAACATTTACTGGTGAAATTTCAGAATGGACCTCATTCTTTCAACTCTTTTCTGCATTAATTCATGACAATCCCTCTCTAGGTGATGTACAAAAATTTATGTACCTCAAATCTTTATTGAAAGATGAACCGTTAAAACTTATTGACACGCTCGCTGTCACAAATCAGAATTATGGTTCTGCTCTCACGATACTTAAAAATCGTTACGAAAATAAAACAATCATTATAAATACCCATTTAATGAATTTATTGGACATTCCCTCTATTTCTAAAGGTAGTTCTCAAGCTCTTAGAGATTTTGTTACTAATTGCAAGCGCAATGTTGAATCTTTAAAAAATTTAAATTTATCTTTTGAAGAACTTTGGAACCTTCTAATGGTTCATTTACTTGAACGAAAAATAGATTTCGTATCAAAAAAGGCGTTCGAAACTGAAAAGGGAGTAAATACAATCCCAACGGTCGACGCATTTTTTAAATTTCTTGATCATAGATGCACTGTCCTTGAAAATCTAGCCAGTCTAGATGGCACTACAAATAAAAAATCTAATTTATCTTTACATGTTAATCAATCAAATCCTAGTTTTGAAAATTGTACATTTTGTAATGAAACTCATAAAATTTATACGTGTATGAAATTTAAAGGTTTACAAGTAGCCGAAAGGCACAAGTTTATAAAGTCAAAAAGTTATTGTTTTAATTGCTTGGGTGATAGTCATAGAAGTCCCCAATGTCAATCCACACGGGTGTGTAATATATGTTCACAGAAACATCACACACTGTTACATTTCCCTAATTCTCAAATTGCAACTACATCATCGTATCAACAATTAACCCCCACAACTTATCAACAAAGTGTATCACCACTACAACCAGTTATGATTCCCCTGAATAATTACAGTGTCCCTCCACCAAATTGTCAGAATAATAATTCCCCAGTTACAAATGTAGCAAATCTTTCTCAACCTTCATTGCCTCCTCAGCAATCTTCGCGTTATGCAAGAGCTGAAACCTCGCATAAAAATAATACAAAAACTTCTCACTCCAAAAACTCTGGACACTCTAATTCCCCTGTAGATTCTCACGATTCAAAGAATGAATCACTCGCATCACAATCGTTGTCTGCCATGGCAACTTACCCTTCTCATGTGCTATTAGCTACAGCCTCTGTGTATATTTATAATGCAAATGGCATTCGTATCTCAGTCAGATGTTTGCTTGACAGTGGCTCACAAACGTCATTTATTACTAAACCAATGATTGATAAATTACAGTTAAAAACCTACAAGAAGCAACTTAGTATTTCTGGAATTTCTCAGACGAATTCCACGTCTAATGAAATGATAGACTTGACGTTACACTCCAAAGTCAACTATCGAAGCAAATTTAGACTTTCTTGCGCAGTGTTGCCAAATATTTCCTGTCAACTCCCACAAGTAAATATTAACGCTTTTAGGCTTAATATCCCCAAAAATATTTATCTAGCTGATCCAGATTTTGGACTTTCTAATGATATTGACGTATTAATAGGAGCAGAGCTCTATTATACTTTATTGCTGCAAGGTATTATAAAACTTGGCAATAACCTTCCCATACTCCAGGAAACTTATCTAGGATGGATAGTTGCTGGAAACATTCCCCAGAACTTGTTGAATCATAATAAAAATGTCTCCCGCTTTACTTCTTGTTCGACTGTGCAAGGCAGTGAACACTCGAAAGTTTCGTTGTTTCTTCAAACTACTGCAGAACAACAAATATTGAATGACACTATTGAAAGGTTTTGGAATATTGAGGAACTTCCTCAAAAAATTTCTCTTTCTCCTGTTGATGAACAGGCAGAATGTATCTTTTCTCAAACAACCCAAATATTACCTGACGGTCGTTATCAAGTCGACCTTCCCCTCAAAACTCCTGAGGAAACTAAAACCCTAGGAGAATCCTTTTATATCGCAAAGAAAAGATTTTTGAATCTTGAAAATAAGTTAAAGAATAACCCGTCACTTCGACTAGATTATACTAAATTTATCGATGATTATGTTGACCTAGGTCACGCCAAATATGTCCCCTTATCTCTCGAAATGACAGATGGTAGTAGTCCACCTGTCAATAAATATTTTATCCCTCACCATGCGGTATTCCGCGAAAATAGTGCAACGTCAAAAATCCGAGTGGTTTTTGACGGTAGCTGCAAAACAAGCAGCAATATTTCCTTAAATGACATTGTTTTGAAAGGCTTTCAGGTGCAACCTAACCTGTACGACATTTTATGTCGCTTTCGCTATTTTAATTTTGTTCTAACAGCGGACATTGAGAAAATGTACCGCCAAATTAAAATTAACCCTGATCAGTGTTTTTTATTAAACATTCTTTGGAGACCTACTCCACATGAAGATATTAAATGTATCGAACTTTCCACAGTTACGTACGGTACGAACTGTGCCCCGTATTTAGCAACTCGTGTTTTAACCGAGATTGCTAACCAAAATGTTGAAACTTTTCCTTTGGCCTCTGATGCCTTATTAAACCATACTTATGTTGATGACATAATATATGGATGTGAATCGTCTAATGACTTACAAAAAATTCATGATGAATTAACGCATTTATTAAAAACACATGGTTTTACTTTGCACAAATGGTGCTCAAACTTTCCCATTTTCGTTGACCAATTGTCAACAAACCGACCTCATAAAGTTGATGTGCCTATTGGCGATGCTTCTAGTTCCATTTTAGGTTTAAAATGGAATCCCATGACTGACATATTTACTTTCTCT
Organism: Polydrusus cervinus; assembly: GCA_935413205.1. Lineage (NCBI taxonomy): Eukaryota > Metazoa > Arthropoda > Insecta > Coleoptera > Curculionidae > Polydrusus > Polydrusus cervinus. The sequence goes on from OW284516.1 coordinate 28,912,853, forward strand.
CCTCCTCACATGTTGAATACAATTCGTCTCACTAAAAGGGTGATTCTGTCTATCATTGCTCAAATGTATGACCCCCTCGGATTAGTGTCTTGTGTCGTAGTACTCGGCAAACTAATAATGCAGAAACTATGGCTCCTAAAAATAAATTGGGACATAGAAATTATTGATCCTTATGTTTGTTCCCTTTGGAATACTTTCACTTCTAATCTTGTGAATTTAAAGCAAATTAAAATCCCTCGCAATTTATTTCTTGATAAACCAAAACGAAAAACTCAGTTACATGGCTTTGCAGATGCAAGCATGTCCGCTTATGCTGCTTGTGTGTATTTTAGGACTCTATATGAAGATGGAACAGTTTCATCAAATCTAGTTACTTCAAAGTCTAGAGTTGCCCCGTTAAAAACGATTTCTCTCCCACGATTGGAATTAAGCGCAATGCTTCTTTTATCTCAACTTGTCAAACATGTACAAGAAATTTATGAAAATAATCTTCAAATAGATTCTACTCACTTATGGACTGATTCCATGATAGCTCTTTGCTGGATACAATCTCATGCATCCAGATGGTCAGTGTTTGTTTCAAACAGAGTGTCACAAATACAAGATCTTACCTCAAAATGTACTTGGAGACACATTGACTCAAAAAATAATCCCGCTGATTTACCCTCCCGTGGTTGCCTGCCGCAACATTTAATTGATTGCCCCCTTTGGTTCAATGGACCAGAAATGTTATCTCAAGGTGAAAATTTTGATCTCATATTCATTGAGCATAATATCGAACCCTCTACCTCAAATGAAAAGGTCAACAAAGCAATTCTTGTTGAAGAAAGAAAAATTGCCCCCATTTCACTTCATATTTCCTCTGACGAAACTGAATTTTGTAATGAGCTATTCGGAAAATTTTCAAAATTCTCCAAGCTACAAAGAGTTATTGCATACTGTCTTCGGTTTGCAAATAACGCAAAATCCAATGTTATTAAAAATGCTGGACCTTTGTCCACACATGAATTACATATATCATTCCATATCATTGTAAAGGCCTTACAAGCCACACATTTTGCTAAAGACATTTCTGAATTGAAAAACAATAAATGTTTGTCCAATAAGAATCTGTTGTCATTTAGACCATTTTATTGTGAAGCTAACGGTCTCCTACGCGTAGGAGGACGCTTAGAAAACGCAGATATTCCCTTTGATCAGAAACACCCCATTTTATTACCAGCTCATAATAATGTAGTTACAATGATGTTACTACAAGAGCATCAACGGTTGGGCCATGCTGGAGCTCAAACTGTTCTATCAAATTTCCGCTTACGTTGTTGGCCGCTCAATGGCCTAAAAGAAATTAAAAAGATTATTCGTAATTGTCTCAAATGTTATCGCTTTCGCGCTGAACCTGCTCAGCAAATTATGGCCGATCTTCCTAAAGATCGTGTCCGAGTGTCTCGCCCATTCCAAAAGGTCGGAGTCGATTTCGGTGGACCTTTTCTTATCAAAGCATCTCGTCTTAGAAAGTCTCCCCTAACTAAATGTTATATTTCAGTATTTGTATGTATGGTTACAAAGGCAGTTCACATAGAACTTGTCTCAAGTCTTTCGACTGAAGCATTCCTTGCTTGTCTTAAACGTTTTATTGCCCGACGAGGCAATCCGTCTGTAATTTACTCAGATAATGGCACAAACTTCCAAGGTGCAAAAAATCAATTATATGAACTTTATCAATTTTTTCAAAAACAAACTAACCTTGACTCTATTCATGATTTTTTAACTATTAACCAAACTATTTGGAAATTCATTCCACCTAAATCTCCTCATTGGGGAGGAATTTGGGAAGCCGCAATTAAAAGCGCAAAATTTCACATGTTACGACTTATTGGTAACGCCCACTTTACGTATGAAGAGCTTAGTACTGTACTGACTCAAATTGAAGCTATTCTAAATTCTCGCCCATTATGTCCGTTGTCTAATGACCCCACAGACTTACAGAGTCTAACCCCTGGGCATTTTCTAATTGGTACTAGCCTCATGGCATTCCCCGAACGGGATCTTACTGAACGAAATGAAAATCGTCTTTCCTTTTGGAGTAGATGTACTCAAATACAACAATTATTCTGGACACGTTGGTCTACAGAATACTTAAATCAACTACAAAATCGGCCTAAATGGCTTCTTCCCGTTGATAACATAAAAACTAATGACATTGTATTATTAAAAGAAAATAATACTACTCACCCGCTAAAGTGGCCCTTGGCAAGAGTTATAAATACTGTTTGTGGACCTGATGGAAAGGTCAGAGTAGTCATGTTAAAAACAACAGAGGGTATATATACTCGATCAATAGCGAAGATTTGTCCTCTACCAGTGGAGTCAGTTGCAGGTGAAAAATCCTGCAGCAACCACTAGAGTTTTTGTTTATCTTCCTTGACCGCCATTTTTTGCTCTTGCGCCCCAACACTGTTTGCACCACGATGTATAAATAACAAGTGTCTTCTCTTCCGGTATTATCGCACTATCCCTTCGGCTGCGGTTCAAGTAGAACCGCCCCGTTTTCGTTGTTCTATGTGTGACTGTCTCGCAACTGACTTCACTGTGGAGACGTTACTTTCAATTTATTTCATATTTATAGTTCCTTTTGAAGCTATGACGCTTCAATGCCGGGCAGTATGTTGCAGAACGGCTGCAACCTGTTCTCATTATTTATTAAAAGTAAAATAATAATCAAATCGGCCACGCGGGATTTTACGGGTGGCGCGATTGTCATTACAATTTTAAGATAGACAGCAGATCTGTCATCGCGAGAAATGCGAATTGAGTGTATCAATTTTAAATTGGAATAAAACCGTTGTTTACGGTGCCAATATACTGTGTGTTTTTAAGAAAAGGCATTTTGTCGACGCTCTTATCATTATTGTGAAAATTCACTGATGGAAAATTGGTTTAATCAATCCTAATTTGTGGACCTAAGGTATAACTTACCCCTTTATTTGTCACGGATACTTTGCTAGACACCAGTTAAGCACTATGTTTTTTTAATGCATACATTTCACTTATAGTAGTGGTGTGTGACTATTAACAGCTAATTGGCTTATTCGTTTTTTAATTATAAATATAGTCATTTTTTACTGACGTAGAATCTAAATTGTTCCATGTGTCTGGACTCATTTTAGTTGTAAAAACCATTGTTAATGTTCGGTAATGTACTAAATTTCCTCTCAGGTACTAGGTACAAACGGGATTTATTCAGATCGCATTATTAGATAGCCTGTGACAGATTAGAGTTAGCGAACCTACGTTGAGTCAATGCAACAGATCCAGGCTATCTTGTAATTATCGGATGAATCGCGTGTAGCTAGTCTCCTGAATTATCTTGTGTGGTAAATCTAAATTTAAGTAACTATTTTATTGAGTACCATTTATGTCAAACACCTGTGTTGTGTCTATCTGTACCTGTTAAGTATTAATTAAATAAAAACATTCCATTTTTTGTAGTAACTCAAACTTGCGTATTTTTTATTAACCCCATGAACCATCACCTAGGGAAATACAGTAACGTAACTTTTGCTAGCCTTCGATAAAACACGAAGGCTACCCTATAGATGTGTGTCAAGGACTAAATAGTCTCTGAACACTTTATAATCTAAGGATATTTGGGATATAACATACATAAAACCTGTGAAGTGTTAAAATATAATGTAATATGTTGCAAGGTCTTTGATCTTTAACACTTCTATACTAATTAATATTAATCAATATTTAGTGAGCAAAAAGTTTTTAAAGCCCCTATTTCAAATTAGCTTGACTTTTGGAATATGATCTTATTGAAGTCTAAAATAAAATCGAATCAATTGTAGTTTGTACAACAAGAGGGGATATTGTCTATTTAAAGGTTGGAGATAATAATATTCCTTGAATTATATAGTCTGCGCAACCCCAGATTTTTAGTGAGCAGTAATTAACCCACACGTCACATTGTAAAGTGTTTTATGGAAAATAAATATACCAGAATTCATGCTATTTAGACTCCATCTTGCTCTTGATGGGTGCAGTCATGCGTTTAATTCGTTTGCAGTGTAAGTCTGAAATTATATTTACTCTACAAAGGTTTCCAGTTATTTATTATATCTTTTTTTTCGTGGGCCCGTCCGTGCGCCGGATGCACTTAGGCCAGGTTTGGCCCACTATGCTCAGCCTGTTTGGCTGTTACACCCACTCCGTGATTCCATTTCCTTAAACTAGTTTGTGTAGGTCAACTGGGGAGAGAATAAGGATGTCCTCTGGTTCCAGTTTTGGTTGCCTGAGTATTTGTTGCATCTTCCGATCTAGTGACTTGTAATGGCAAACTATGTGCTGTACAGTTTCCCTGTCTTGTCCGCATGATCTGCAAGTTCTCTATTGTACAGTTGCATTCTGTGCAGATGGTTCTTGACAGCCAGAATTCCTGTAATGGTTCTCAGCTTTGAGTCAGTCAGTCGGGCCTGGATCCCCACTGAAGCTTTTGCTGTAGTGTAATCCCTGTCTGTTGCTGCAGTGGATTTTGTATTCACTTCTAATCCATAGCTTTATGGCATCTCGTGCCGTGCACCTTGGTACTCCGAGTGCCTGTTCTGGACCAATGAATGTATTTTCTGAGCTTTTTCTTCCAAGTTTATCGGCTTTTTCATTTCCTATAATACTTTCCTATCCTGGTACCCACTTCAGGATTACTTTGTTTACTTTTGCAAAGGCCTCCAGTTCCTCTTGACATTCCCATACCAGTCTTGAAGTTACCTTGTTGCATATTAGCGATCTAAGGGCCTCCTTGACTGTCAGAATATATTATATGGATCCGCTTATTGAGGTAAGCTCTCCTATTGTTTTCGTACGCACATTGCAATATGTCGTAGATTTCTGCTTGGAATATTGTAGAATACCCTTATCATACAAGAGGTGATATGATGTCTATAGCGCACGAAAAAGTAACTTAAGCATGTGTTCAGACTTCCGAACATATTATTAGACAATCTACTCAAAATTGTATTTAACTTGTTTCTAGAAATCATATTACTTCATCTCTGTTATCTGGTTTTATTTTCATTTCCTACAATTTCAGAAAGATTTACCAGTTACTTTTCGATTTAATATAAATAGTAAAAAATCTTCCAAAATCGCCATCACTACAAATAATTAACAATGTTCCATTTAACGCTATCCTTCCTAGTCAACATATCAACTCATTAGACACCTAAAATCTTATTAAATGAGTCTTATACGATAATAATAAATATTACAATCGTTTAATAGCTGGTTTCATTTTAATTAATACGAGTCCTAAGCCCAGATACTGTCTTGTGCAACTAAAAGATCACGACCGTGCATTTTTTTGAATTTAAAACAATGCAGCACATAATAATAATTATTGCAGCGGCTTTTGATCTAAATTAAAAAGATAAAGTCGCATATATACAAACGTTTTGTAATATCAGCATTAATGTTCTGTAATGATTTCGTAACTATTGTCAGATCTGCAATAATAATTTTTTAATTTAACTAAATTAATATTCGTTGGAAATTTATTAATATTTTTAATGGTTATACTTAAAAAGGTGCAATGATCATGGACAAATTACAATTTATTATTGGATGTTGTTTTTCTTTATTCCCAATCGTCATCTGGCAGCATTCAGAACAGGTAACATATTACCAGATATCAATGTACTATATCGTCACACCAGTGTTGAAATCACTAAAGTTTTGTACGAACATCTAACGTCCAAATCTCCAAGCATAGTAAACTTCTTATGGTAATACCTATGCCAAAGAGGTGTTCTTTTAAACTCGAACCACTAAAATTCTGTAAAAATCGCAAATTCCGTTCAGTTCGGATCAATTTCGGTATAGGTCATAGGCGTACATGGAAGCGTAAAGGGATTTTTAAAAGAAGGATTACTAACCGTTCAATGGTTCAATACGGGAGACTACAACACATGAATTCAAATGTTTTTGAGGATTATTTTGGTGAAATGATAAAATATCTTCCAGCTGATTCAGGAGTAGTTATGGATAACGCAAGCTATCATTCACGACGCACAGAGAAGACTCCAACTTCATCTTGGAGAAAACAAGAAATTATCGACTGGTTAACCACCAAAAGTATTGAATTTGAAGATAATTTGATAAAGAAGGAACTATTACCTAAAGCAAATTTACACAAACAACGTTTTATGAAATATGCCGTAGAGTATAGCTTAAAATCATAGTGTAACTATGCTGCGCATACCGCCATATCATTGCGAACTAAATCCTATAGAACTTATATGGGCGCAAGTGGAAGGATTTGTAGCAAGAACTGAATAAAAGACGCTAAGCTACTGTTTGATCAAGCCATTAAGAAAGTGACCAGAAAACTGGCGAAAAGCAGTCCATCATATCAATTAAGAAGAGGAGAAAATGTGGGATCTTGAGCACCTAATCGAGCGGACCATCGACCCGTTAATTATACCGTCAAGAGGAGATGCCAGTTCCTCAGATGACAAAGAATATTATCATTTTTTATGATTGAATTTCTGTATAATGCATTTTTTGTAATTTTTTTATAATGTATAATAAACAATAAGTGTACCCAATACTATGTACAAAATGCACGCCTTTGTCACGTCATTTTCAGTGTTTGTGAATGGATAACAATAGGTAAAACGCAACGACCCAAACCAGGGTGGTACTACCTGCACTTGATAAAAATAAAGAATTTTGGAACGAAATTAACTCCAAATTATGAAATTGACTTAAATATTCGTTGGGTCACTCTGTAGTCTCTTTGCATGCCTAATGAGCTTTTATTACTCTACACCTTTCTAAAATGAACTGTAGTCATTACAAGCCATATTCGCCGGAAAGTGTTATTCGTCTCTTAATTGAATTTGATGTCATTAAAAACTGTGACAATTTTAACCAACTCTATTTCAAGTATTAAGCATTTATATTTACAGAAATTCTAAAAATGGTCGGTGTCAGGTCAAAAATTCCCTTAATCCGGAAGCCATTGTTAAAGCACGAGAGCCGTGCACTTTCACCTCAGCCACACCGTGTCGCTTCTGTCGTTACCATACGTCAAGTGTGTTATGGCGATCTTCTTGCGTAAGGCCCCGCTTGTGTGGTAAACCGTTAGATATTTTTATGCAGTTTGACGTGGTGCAGGTTCTGGTCATAGAAAATACATAAAGTATATTCTGTCATTTCAAAGAAAGCACGTAACGTAAACAAACATGCCTTGCTTTGGTAAAGTTGAGGGGATGTAAAGTAAATCCTATGGCTTTCGTCTTTTAGTGCCACGAAATAAATTTTAATAATAAAATAAAAACAATATTAAACACTCATATTAGGCACTGGATACAAAAAAGGAAATTGTCTTGCAACAGGTCTCAGAGGGATGATAGAGATGAATGAGATTAAAGAGATGACAGAAAAGAAAGAGATAAAAGAAATGAAAGATATGAAAGAGATGAAAGAGGTGAAAGAGATAAAGAAGATGAAAGAGATGAAAAAGATGAAAGAGATAAAAGAGATGGAAGGGATGAAAGAGATAAGATATACACCATTTAAGTTTGCGACCTTGAAAAAGAGCCGCCTGGGGCGGGGGGGGGGGATCCAATAATGTAGAGTATTAAATTGGCTGGCTGAAAACCAGCGTAGGACTTACAAGAGAACCAGCTACAGAGGTTCCTCTGAAAAGAATTTAGAAGGATATGGAAATGTTTCTAGATGCGGTAAACTGGGTTGATGTACTCGGTATTGTGCTTCTACTAACATGGGATATCCTGTGAAAATATCCCTGATCATCCTGATCAAACACCGAGGAGAATATGTCTGGAGCCGAATCGTACTGATGTCCAATACTCTATAAAGATAACGAGAATAAATCTATTGAAATTACTCTGCAACGTCACCGCAAGCGAATAAAGTTTTAATAAATCCGATTTTTAACTGTGGACTGTTCGGTAGGTTCCAAAAAAAACGTACTGAATAATTCTACCATATGGGTGGTGTGAGAACGAACTAAAATTACTAAATATTATGTATGAGAACTTATGATATCGCTGTTGATATATTGATGATAGAAAATACATATGTACGTGTCCGCTTTAGCTATAGGCTATGCCCCAACAAGATAACAATAATTCGCCTGCATTGGATAGGTGCAACTAAATAGAACAAAATGTATCATTTTACTTAGAAAATAATGCTCTTTCAAAAAAAAAATGGGCGAATGTGAATTCTTTCAAAAAGTTGTATATTAAACTTCCAACTTTGGCACAACCCTAGAGCGTCTCGAACTTAGGTGTAGTAGCTAACGAGATCTATCTCCCTATCAAATGGTATCTCTTTGGAATTTTTAGCGAATTAATAATATACATTATACAATATCTGGTCTATATAGTACAATGTAAGATCCGTGTTGTGTAATGTGAAGTAATACGTAATTTCCAGCAGTAATAATTATTCCGAAAGTTTTTATACAGCTGATACAAGAACTAGTTGCAGATAAAGGAACCTCAAGAATTCAAATATCCATCCACTAATTTTTATAATGCAACAAATGTTTGACACGAGTTTACAATTCCCGAACGTGTCAAGGCATACATTTAGATACAAATCTCGCGAACTTTCTTTGTCCTCTCGTACACCTATCGTTGTCTAGGTATAAATCGATTGAACAGGCCAGCCATAAAATAGCACCGATAAGGAGAAAACTATTGAAATACGACAATGGTTCGTCGTAAAATCTATACCTATATCGTTCTTTGTGGCAATGGCAGAATCAAATTTGAAATTCCTAATGAAGGATGGGATTGATGCACTGTTGCCGATAAAGTCTTCATTGTGCTGTTGGCCTACGCGAGAAATAGTATTTGATAGAACGTCTTCATTTTAATCGGATTGTGAATCTAGTTGGAGTGGGGTATGGGATACTTGACAAGTAGACTAGTGATAATCCTTTTTCTTATCCTCAATTTACGTCTAAACCACAATTTATTTACCGACGTTTATTTTTCGAAGCAATTTAAATATCACACTTCCTTTACACACTTCCATTATATACTCATAACTTGAGAGGAAGGGAACGGAAAAGATATTCATGAATATTATGTGATGCCATTAGGTTATGGATTAGAGGTGAATACAAAATCCACTAAACAACAGGCAGGGATTGAACGAAAGTAAATTTTTTATTCTAGATCCAGATCCGAAATTATCAAAACAACTATTTCTGGACAACTAGAATCAGCTGAGAATCACCACAGGTATTCTGTTCCTTGACTCATGACTGTTAAGATGCACCTGTATTGAATGCCATTGTACCACGAAGACCTAAGCTGCAGCTCTGTGGGATAAGTTAGTTTCCTGCAGAAAAACATTCAAAGAAAAAGTTATAAGCTAATGAAAACCCTGAAAATCATATCCATCATATCATTATAAATCGATCATTTCTGTAATATTCGACTTATTCTTCGGTTTAAGAGGACTTTATAAAAATGGGCCTTAAGATAGTACGTGCTTATGTCGCATCATGGAAAATATTCGAAATGGTCATTTGCAATTTGAGCACAGAGAATTTCACACGAATACGAATACAAAACCAAAATTTGCATGAGATTGTATCTTCTTGTAATTTCATTGAATCTATTCCGAAGTGCTTTTCTACAAATAATGCAACACGTTTTGCAAAACGTTTGTCTGTTTAATTTCGCGATTGTTTAGTCGATTGTAATTAAAGAAATTAACACTACAGTATTGGTACAGTAACCACGAGAAGTTGTGTAAATACAGCGGGCACTTTTAAAATTACGGTTCTATAGTCTATATCAGAAAGGTGTAGAGTAATAAAAGCTCATCAGGTATGCAAAGGGACTACAGAGTGACCCAACGAATATTTAAGCCACTTTCATAATTTGGCATTGATTTCATTGCAAAATTCTTTATTTTCAGTAAGTCCAGGTAGTATCACTCGGGTTTGGGTCAATTTATTTTTATCCTTTCACAAACACTAAAAATGGCGTGACAAAGACTTGTAGGTAAATATAATAATTAATTACACAGCGTAAAAAAGACAGTAAAAATTTATATTATTATAATTAGCCATTTTCTTATTTGTTGTAAAAAATCAAAAACAAACAACACACACAATTAATAGCAAACCTGAAAAATGGCGATGGCGACAAAAACGCGTCGTCGTCTACAAACATCAAAGCAAATTTGCATCACGTGGTTTACATCTGGCGTATTGTTTGCTAGCGTTTACATAAAGTTTATTTATTTACATCGCCAACGTAACTATACATAAATACTGTAATGTAGCTGAATTATTTTGTATTTGTACCGGGTGTCCCACTAAGAATGGCTCTCGGCCGTATCTCGGAAACTACTGGGCATAGAAACTCAGGAAAAAAAAAATTATGACTAAGGTGGTCATAAGAAAATCCTGGAAATAATTTTTAAGTTCCGCATTTTGCCGCAAGAGGGCGTAATTAATAAAATAAAAATTACTTTTCAATTACGCCCTCTTCCGGTAAAATGCGGAACTTAAAAATTATTTCCAGGATTTTCTCATGACCACTTTAGTTATAATTTTTTTTTCCTGAGTTTATATGCCCAGTAGTTTCCGAGACACGGCCGAGAGCCATTCTTAGTTCACAACAAAAATATAATATTTTACAAAACTCAAAATGACTTTAACATAAAGTGAGTATTTATACAATTCATAATTTTCGAATATTATAAAAATACGAATTATTACAATTTACGTATGGATTACATAAAAAGCAGTGTAAATTTACCTAATAACTGATTTGTAATTTAATGTTTTATTTTCTCAGTGTGTGTGAAAATAAGGATGTGAATAAATGACGACAAAATGCAAAAAAAGATATACAGAATCTGACCGTATAATGCAGTAACACAAAATGATGATGGTCATATGAAAAGACATTGCGGAAGAGCAACAATTAAAAAGCAACATAGCCACTTACACTATGGCGATGTCGTCAAACAGCTACATGTGTATCAACACGGCAAAGTTTAGGAAATCTCTCATCTCACTAAAAACCATTAAAAAAAAATAAGGGTAAATTAACAGAAAAAACAGGTAGTGTTTATTTAGTTCAAGTAAAGAAGATTTTAGCATTAACTAAAGAAGATTGAGGTACAGCAAGTCTTTCTTAAAAGGTTATACCGAAAAATAAAAATATTTTAAGATGTGTGCTAATATCTAAATGCATAAAGAGGAGAAAAGTGGTGATGGGGTCTGACGGCGCGTGTGTAGGCATTATTTTGATTAAAGATTTTAATAATTGAATTTTAGTAAGATTTATGCCCTTAAGGCCCGTATTATTCATCTCCTGGTAACTTTACGAGCCAGATAATTTCTATGGAGACAATTGTCTTAACAATGATTTCTTTGGAAATTATCTTGCTGATAAAGTTACCAGGAAATTAATAATACGGGCCTAAGGCCCGTATTATTCATCTCCTGGTAACTTTACCAGCCAGATAATTTCTATGGAGACAATTGTCTTAACAATGGTTTCTTTGGAAATTATCTTACTGATAAAGTTACCAGGAGATGAATAATACGGGCCTAAAGGGCGATAATAATACTGCATTGCATGGTCACAACTGCTATGAAAATGACATATCTACCTACTTAAGATCTGTTTTATATTGTTAGTTTAAATCACAATCATTTTATGTTGTCTCATACATTATATTCAGTTGTAAAAAAAATTACCGTTAGAAAGAAAATTTAATAAAGAATTTTATCATAATATTAAAAATATGGGTTGCTAGTTGAAATAGTCGAAAAATTACGGTTTTTTTTTAAAGCATGTTGAAGAAGTTGATTTAATATTATAAAGTACGTTGTTAAAAAGAACCATTTTAACGTCTTCATGGCCCAGTCTTTATCACTTAGAGCTTGTTTTACAAAAGTTATGGACATTTTAGTGAACAAAGAAAAATTGATCTATGCGGCATTTTTAAAAAACAAATTATAATGTGTGATATGTCATTGAAAAAAGAATTTTCTATAGAATTTAAGCACCGAATAAATTTTAAAAGTTGGCTTAAGTTCCGGTTAAACTAGAAGTCTTTTTAAGATTTAATGTACCGAAAAATGACAATTTACACATTTCTATATAATATTCAAGAGTCTAGAAATCCCAAGATAAATCGCACGTAATTTAGAATTTTTGTTTATGTTGGCCTCTAAAACATAAATTTTAATCTGCGGCATTTAATATTTAAAAAAAAATATATGTTTTCGTCACTCTTAAATTTATGTAGATGTTAAGTTTAATCAATGTAAAAAGTACCTAAAGTACATCGTTCCTTGTAATTCAGTGTCTATAGTTTTGACCATTAAGGGATGTAGCCATTTAAGTATAAATCTTAAAAAAAAATTAAAAACAAAAGTTTTAAAATTTCGTTCTATGTATATAGCCTAGATACTTAATTTTTTTCATCTAGATTTCGTAAAACCATACAGCTTCAAGATCAGTAAAGTACAGTGAAAGTTGCATTATTTAATTCGGAAACCATAACACCCTCAGGTTCTGTGCTTTTACAGCCAAATTGGCCGATTACCGACTGATCGAAGAGATGTCCTTAAAAACGTTTTCTCAGGCAATTTCACACAGTCATACAGCGGGAGAATGTACCATAAAATGTTTAACAAGACAAGAATAACGGAACAGCATTGAAAATAGAAAAGAAGGTTTTTTAGCGGCAGGCGGACAAAGTAGTGTATATATCTTTGGCATATAGTATATATTTGGGGTCGCTTACAGGTTATGGCTTTCTGATGAGTTCTAATAAGAACGAAACAGTCTGTTATTGTCTACCTGTGCCCCAGGGAACCCATTGCATTTGGCGTCCCTGTGTACTCAATGCCAAAGATAGATGCACTACTTTGTCCGCCTGCCGATAAAAAACCTTCTTTTCTATAAGAAGCAAGTGTTTCAGAATAAATATTCCAACTCAAGAGCGAGAATTTTTACATTCTATTATCAAAAAAGATTTTGGAATTTTTGCAATTAGTAATGGTCGTGGAGAAAATTATTTTAAACTTCAGCTACGCCTATTCTTAACACATAATATCTTTAACAATAAACCTTTACTCTGAACAGACAAAACTTTACTTTTCCCAATTAAGTCAGTAATCAAACATTTATTTACCTGTTTAGTACTCAATTAAAATAAATAAAAATCTCTTCCTTACACTCAATTTAGAAGGCTGCTTTCTCTCCTCTTGTGGATCTTCCAATTAATATGCCTACTCCATAACTGTGTAAATGTTTCTTCTAATTACTTTTATACATCCAATTTCTTTATTTCCCAACGACTTAAACTTTCAACCTTGTACCAGTGTGTACTTTACGGGTTTTCTTCACTAGACCTGAACCATGGTGGTATGTTTCTCCACTGTTAAATCTCTGAACGCGTTTTAACTACGCCATGAACCTCAAGCTCAGTTAGACATTGTCCTTCTTTTTCCTTTTTAAAGTTCTAAAAGTAACTCTCCTGAAGATGAATGCCTATGCATTCGAAACATGTAAAGACTAGAGAATGGAGAAGGAAGAAGAGAGTGGAGAAAGACTTAAAGTTTCTTATTTCTCCCCTTTAAATTCCCACTCCAATTCAAGTATGGACTATTTCTTCGAGTTATAATAGGATTGTTTTGTCCTCCAGAAGTAATTCGATTGACCGCTGTAACTCTGATCGTGCTCTTGTTGAAACCGATTACCTTTGAAAATTTCTCTGAGTGTCCATTAGATAATTTATATTGTTTTTAAATGGGTCGCGACTATTTATTATAATCCGTACAATGTTCTTTAGCCTTTATCTTGCCGTGTGTCCGTAGTGTCACACGAATCGGCATTATAAATGTAAATTATTTGGAAGTTTCAAAAAATGGTATACCTGTGTTTCTTTCAACGGAATATCGGAAATGTGTTAGGAACTAGTGGAATTCCTACTTAAAAACTACAGGTCTAGACAGCGGCGGCTCGCGGTCTTAAAAAATGGTGAAGAGCTAGGTATAGTGCAGGTACTTAAACAAACATTGACTAATAACCCTTGTAACAAAACGTCTGTCTTATCCTCATCTGTCCTACGACTGAATGGAGTTTCCAAGAAATAACAAACTATGTCATTAATTGGGTTCATTTTTAAAACACACAACTAAGTAGGTACGTACACTATTGAATTAACTAAAATATAAAAACAAAACTTTTTAATCACACAGTAAATCACGTAAAAACGATATCTACAACCGTAAGTTTCGCGAAGCCTCAAAATAAATACCTTAAGGTTAGGCGAACCAATGCTAAAACAATGGTGCATACGACTGATCTATTTTTAAATTGCCCTTCATCATAATGCAAATTATTACATGCTGTTTGGGTGACTAACGTCACGTAACCATAGCAACGGTGAATATCATAGCCATGTTAGGCGTTGGGTCTTCACTTGCTTTGAGCAAACGGACACGGTCGCTGGGGCGCGCCAAAATGCACGAGTGTTTATAATTATTGACAATCAGAGTTAATCGTGGCCCTATTATGCATAGCTAAATTCGAATTAAAATTAATATTATTAATTCGAACATAATTATTTTTTAAGGGCTAAAATGGTAGCTGTATTAGTACATTAATATTGTCGAAAAACTTTTCTTTTGGTTTTATTTTTTTTTGGTGAATAGCCCCTTCACCTACTTCACCTGACGAGCCGCCACGGGGTCTGGGATAGCTTGACTATCGTGTTTTATATTTTTATAAATATAAGATGGTTTTGGTGCTCAAATCAAACTACTCCAAATTTTTATTAAACTTATTTCACGGGCGCAAGGCGTTCCAAAATTAAAACCTTACACCTTGTTTGGAATGGCTTATATAAGAATTTGGAGCCCTTATTAAGTATTCCATTTTTTCTATTATCAGTAAACTACAATTTCTAAGTTGAAGAAATAGTCCATACTTAAAATGGAGTGAAAATTCAGAAGGAAAGAAATAAGAACACAAAGTCTTCCTACACTGTTATATTAAAGAAGTATTTATGAATCTCTACACTCTACACAACTTCTTTCTTCATTTATTCTCCTGAAGATGCATGGTTCTGCATTCGAAACATGTAGAGAATCTTTTAATTCATAAATACTTTTTTAATATAACAGTGGATAAAGACTTTGAGTTCTTATTTCTTTCCTTCTACAATTTCTAAATTGAGGTTTTAAAAAAATTATTAAATTATTATTTTACGGGACTTACAAAGTTTCCAAAATAAAGTTTTTGTTAATAAATTAAATATAGTTATTTTCATAACAAGTGCGGAAAGTGATACTTTCCCGCACGCGACTGCAGTTGACCTGAACGACGCGGAGCGGAGTTCGGGCAAGCGGTTAAGGGCGGGAAAAACACTTTACGCATGAGTTAGGAACAATATTTTTTCTACGACCGTATATACAAAAAAGTATACTAACCCATTTTTCAAAAATTATTTTATTTCAACATACATATACAAAACTTTAACTAAAAACTACTAATTATTATAAATATTAACATTATTTATATACAGGGTGATTCACGTTGAGTGGCCTATTAGAAGATCTCAGAAACGAGTAACCCTATCTTTCTAAAAACTTGATAGCAGACATAATTGTTTTTGGGCTTTTAAAACATTATATTTTGACGTTTTCATTACTTACGGTTATACCGGAAGTTATTGCCAACTTTGCTATTTCAAATGGAACACCCTGTATATTTTAGCATTTTTGATTACCTTATTAAAATCTAAATAACTTTTGTTAATATTAATCTATTTCTATCTCTAACCGTTTTTGAGATATGAATTATAAAAGGGTTTTTTGGTGTAAAAATGCTCCGAGAAGAAAGTTTAGTAACTCTGAAACTAATAAAGATAAACAATTAATATTTTCTAACCTTTTAAGTATTACATAGATCTTTAGTTTAAATTACTTAGATTTCACATTTTTTATACAGGGAGTTCTTAAAATTATGCCAATTTTTCCATTTAAATAAATGTGCATAAGTCAATTTTTGCAAATGGAACACCCTACTTTTTAGCCTACTAATGCGTAGAGAATTAAATTTCCTATCTAAATGCCTAATATGTTACAATCCACATTTTTAGTCGTTTTGAAATTATGAGTAATTTAAATAAAAAATCTTAAAATTTCTTTTTGCGTTAATGCGACATTATTTTTTAAAAGAAGGCTTCGACTGGGATTTTCGTTTGACTTTGAGCTTTGTTACCATTTGCTATTAAGCGCCTATGTTCGTTGCTTAGCTATTTCTTATTCAAAGCCAAACGAAAGTCCCAATTAAAGCCTGCTTTTCAAAAATAATGTCGCATTAACACAAACAGAAATTTTAAGATTTTTTATTTAAATTGCTCATAATTCCAAAACGACTAAAAATGTGTATTGTGACATATAAGGCATTTAGATAGGAAATTTAATTTTCTTCACGTTAGTAAGCTAAAAAATAGGGTGTTCTATTTGCAAAAATTGACTTATGCACATTTATTTAAATGGAAACATTGGCACAATTTTAAGAACTCCCTGTATAAAAAACGTAAAACGTAAGTAATTTAAACTAAAGATCTATGTATTACTTAAAAGCTTAGAAAATTTTAAATGTTTACCTTTATTAGTTTCAGAGTTACTAAACTTTCTTTTTGGAGCGTTTTTACACAAAAAAATCCTTATATAATTCATATCTCAAAAACGGTTAGAGATAGGAATAGATTATTATTAACAAAAGTTATTTAGATTTTAATAAGGTAATCAAAAATGCTAAAATATACAGGGTGTTCCATTTGAAATAGCAAAGTTGGCATTAACTTCCGGTATAACCGGAAGTAATAATAACGTCAAAATATAATGTTTTAAAAGCTCAAAGCCAATTATGCCTGCTATCAAGTTTACTCGTTTCCGAGATCTTCTAATAGGCCACTCAACGTGAATCACCCTGTATAATATTTCTCCTTACACCATGTAACAAAATGGTCGTATTGCTTTTCATATCTTAGTCTGGATTTGGCAGGTAACAGCTCGGTATTAGCTTTATCTGCAGCCTTCAAAATGGCTTCGGGAAGTTCTTCGTCGGATGAATCCATTAATATTATTGTTTCGGATTCGGTTTAATGTGGTTTAATTTAGAAGAAGATTGTATTCGGTCACTTCGAAGACGTTTTGAACAACTTTGACGTTTTAGTAACAATTACACGCCTAAGTTATTATAGCAACTGATATCAAACCCGGTGGTTTGATAGTTGTTTTGTGACATTACTTTAAAGAATATACAGGGTTATATAAAAATATCTTTATTATTTTATATTTTCAAAAAATTAAAAATGCAACAAAAAGCTAGAAAAGATGTATATTTTATTTAATGGACTATTTAGTAAATATTTATTTACCTGTTGTAACAATAGTTATAGTTTCCAAAGTAAAAAACTATCTAATAAGGTCAAAATTTGCATTATTTTACTTTCCCGCACTAGTGCGTAAAATCGTAAGTGTAAAAGAAAACTACAGTTTAGAGCTTAAAATAAATTTGATAGCCTGTTTTTAAGTATATTCTGTATAACACAAAATTAAAATAGTCCCTTAATATTCTAATCTCTTTACCTCTCTTAGTGTTGGGCGTTTTACTTAGCCTCGCCTTATACCTGATTATTTCCGCAGTTTGCAGCAAAATTAGAGTACCATCGCCTATAAAATCTGTATCTAACAGAATATTCGCGGAAGGCCATAACTCACAACAACTAAACTCTTTACTATAATTATACAAGGCGTTTTTATTAAGGTTTTGATAATCTGGTGACTTTTAAAGGGCGGAACTTTAGTGTCTTTATCAGATTTATAGAGCGGTGTTATTTATTCATCCATGAATATTCGAACTATATAATAAAATATTCAGGTTAAGGTGATTTTATATAAGTAAGCAGGGCCTATCCTTGAAATAGCCATACACGGTATAAATTCAACATATTTAAATCATTATTTTACTGAACAAAGTTATAATTAGTTGATCAAGAATAGTGTTTTATATCGTTTATTGTTGATATATCAAATATAGTTTGCGCCACCCAGTGGCGGCTCATCAGGTAAAGTAGGTGAAGGGGCTCTTCACCAAAAACAATAATAATAAAACCACGAGGAAAGTTTTTTGACAATATAAAATATTAATATACCAACAGCTACAATTTTAGCCCTTAAAAAATAATTATGTTCGAATTAATAATAATATTAATTTAATCCGAATGTAGCTATGCATAATAGGGCCACGGTTAACTCCGATGGACAATAATTATAAACACTCGTGCATTTTGGCGCGCCCCAGCCGACCGTGTCCGTTAGCTTAAAGCAAGTGAAGACCCAAGACCCAACATGGCTTTGATATTCACCGTTGCTATGGTTACGTGACGGCAATCAAGCAAATAGCATGTAACAATTTGCATTATGATGAAGGGCAATTTGAAAATAGATCAGTCGTATGCACCATTGTTTTAGCAATGGTTCGCCTAAACTTAAGGTATTTATTTTTAGGCTTCGCCAAACTTACGGTTATAGATATCGTTTTTACGTGATTTACTGAATGATTAAAAAGTTTTGTTTTTATTTTTCAGTTAATTCAGTAGTGTACGTACCTACTTAGTTGTGTGTTTTAAAAATGAACCCAATTAATGACATAGTTTGCAATTTGTTGGAAACTACATTCAGGCGCTGGAAAGATGAGGATAAGAGAGACGGTTTGTTAAGCGGGTTTTTAGTCAATGTTTGTTTAAGTGCCCGCACTATGCGTAGCTCTTCGCAATTTTTAAGACCACGAGCCGCCACTGGCGCCACCGATTCTCCCTTTTTCTGACAGACGACAGCAGTAATTTGTTATCAATCAGCTGATATCGGATATCATAATTTCCCCAGATTTTTGGTAAGCCGTAATTAACCTACCTGTAAATTGTGTTATGGAAAGTAATCAAACTAGAATTCATAAAAAAGTCTACCATAATTTAGTATAACAATACAAACAATGCATGTTTATTTATTTACTAAATAAGCTTGTTCTAAATTATAATTAAATCCATAATTTTGAAAAGGGGTTAACTTGTGTGTGACTTAAAAAGTATACAGATAAAAATACCGTTAAATATTTTTTAAGTCTATGCATATACAATTTTTTTTAAGAGTGAACGAAATGGAGTGGAAATTGCAGGTATAATACCAAAATATATTTCTTTCAAACTATTCTTTTCTGACCGAACTAAATATTTTTAGACAGGTATTACAAGATTTAATGCATAAAATGTTTGTTTTTTGATATGAAAATATTCGCCCACCGCGATATTTTCTGATATATTTTGAACGGGGATCCAACCCCAATTGACCTTAAATCTTTTATTGTACGCAACAGATATAGAAAAATGTTGAAATGTATTCTATGGGCGGCCATGCCTCTATGGTGTAGTATTATGGTGTATGAGCTTTCTACGGTCAACCACTAAACAGAAAACTTTTTGAAGGAACCAGTATCAGCTGTTGCTGTCATCTGTGTGTGTCCAACATCAAAACACTAAGTTTTATCATAAACTCTATTGTCCTATATAACACAGTAGTTGCAATATTCTAAAATTCTAAATTATTTAATGTCGAAAGGAATCCCAACCGTTTCATTATAAGTTCTTGGTGTATGCGATAACTCTCGATAAATCGTGGAAGCTTAATTTGTTTATAAGGATAATTGGCAGAAGGCAGTATATTAAAACAAACAAACTAGGCGTTACAAATAGTTTAATTTATGGTTCTAAGTTATTAGATTAACGCGGATAAATCAAATTAGCTTTTTATTGGAGATAGAGCTTGGAGAATGTGTATGTTGAAATACTTTTCTAGTTAGTTGACTTGTTAATAATTTTGAGTAAATTATAACATACCGGTTTCTTTACCATTTTATTATTTAAATAAGACCCAATTTTATAAATTCCCAGTTTAAAGGTAGGTTTAAACCAGAGGTTCCCAAACTTTTTCTTCTCATAGACCCCTTTAAAAATGTTGCTGGTTTCGGTGGACCCCTTACAGTTACATTTCTACCATATTCCCAAAACTTGACAAAAAATGTGAAGATTAGATCTAACTATGAAAATTTGCATTGCTGCTGAGTTCCAACCACTAATTAACAGTTTTCGAAAAAAAGTGAGAATTGATTGGTTAATAAATTAATTGATTTTTCTGTAAGTGGATGTCAAAAAAATAAAGTTGGCCAATAAAGAAAGTGATTCCATCCAACTTTGACATCTACTCACAGTACAAGAAACCAATCAATTCTCACTTATTTTATTCAGAAACTCCCGGAGTGGTAAAAATAAAAAGAAAAATAGTATATTTTCTTGTGTTTACATTACATTGTAATAAGATAACAGCCATAATATAGTTAAAATTAAACATTAATAACGTAACGTAACTTTTAAAAAAATTAAAATTTTAATGGGAGGGATGTACTTGATGGATTGACAGCAAATTATCAATATTTTAATTCAGTTTTGTTAGGAATAACCACAAATGTCCCCATTCTGTGATATTCAATCTGCTCCTTTTTTTCGTCAAAAGGTTTGTAGCGACACTAACATTTTTTTCGACAAGATATGACGAGGGAAACTATATCAAAAGCTTTTTCGCAATTCCCCACAGTCCAGGATATCTTTTGGTTATTTCTGCCTGCAGCCAAAATGTTTTATACCCCCCTTTTAAATTTCATCTTCAGCTCCTCATTAGTGCTAAGCTCGAGTAGCTACTCTTGTAATATCACATTCTCGAGTTCCATTTCATCAAATGGATTTATGAGCCATGGTGGTATTTCTATCGTCAGAATATTTTCAAATCTGATTTTGAAGTCATCATGAAGGGCAATTAAATGTTGAACATATGTCTGAATATTCTCATCAAGACATTCTACTTGTGATAAGTTTGAAAACTGGAAAAATTTGCGCCGACTAATATTTTGCTTCATAAATTTAAATTTTCAAAGAAAAGCTGAAATTACAACCTTTATTTTTATTAAATTGAGGCTGTCCCCTTGGTAGTTGTAAGTAAATGTCATTAAATTTTTTGAACAAATCTGTCAAATACGCGATGTCTGCTTTCAAACTGATCAGGTTTTCTTTTAAATCTGGATCTTTACTTTCCAGAAACTCTAAAACTGATTCAAAAAGTAAGTAAAATCTTGTTAAACATGCACCTTTCGACAACCAGCGTACTTCAGTATGTAAGAGCAATCGTTGGAAGTCTTCATCATTTTCATCGCACAATTGTGCAAATAAACGCGTATTCAATGCATTGCTTCTTATTTTGTTAACTGCATTAATCACAAATTGAAGCGATTGGTGCAATCTATCACTCAAATTTTTCGCTACCAGATGTTGTCGGTGGATGACACAGTGAATTGCAGTTACCTCTGGTATAATTCTTTTAAGATGGCTTATAAACTCACGATATCGCCCGACCATGGCAGGACCTCCATCTATTGCTACCGAAAGAACGTTTGTGAATGGAATTGATTTTCGATGCAAGTTTTTACAAGTAACAATCGCTGAACTTCTTAAAATATTATCTGCCTAGGTAAAGTCAAGCCAGCATTTTAGTTCTTCACTATCGAAACCAGATACATTTTCGTGGATCCCCGCTTACGAATTGTGGACCCCCATTTTTTTTTCACGCCTACGTAGACCCCCTTCGAGTCTCCCGTGGACCCCTGGGGGTCCACCTGGACCACTTTGGGAACCACTGGTTTAAACCGAAGAATAATTCTAAAATCGTAGAAATTTCAGAAATGGTCGATTTTTATGTGGAATTGACAGAAAAGGTCAATTTAAAAGTAATCAACCTGGTCCTCACTTGTTATATTAAGTTATGACCAGGTAAATCACTTTTAGCTAGAACTTTGTTGTCAATCCCATATTATAAAATGACAATTTTTAACATTTTTTCAATTTAAACTGGACCTCGGTTTAAATTATAGATAGATTTGATCGAAGAGAATAAGGCTAATATCGCCTTAACCAGAACTCAGGATCCAGTAAAACAAACTGTCATCCTCCCAGGTGTCGAATAAATCACCGACATCACCGGGCTAAGAAGTCTGGAGGACCAATTATGATATTGGTTTGGGGAACGGTATAAACCCATAACCCTCCAACCCGGTTGTTAGGCCGCAGTACACTGAGGAATAGACGAAGGGGTCCACAGCGTGGAAACCCCGGACGCTCTTGACATTGACAATACAGG
The DNA here is from genome assembly GCA_935413205.1 of Polydrusus cervinus. Classification (NCBI taxonomy): domain Eukaryota; kingdom Metazoa; phylum Arthropoda; class Insecta; order Coleoptera; family Curculionidae; genus Polydrusus; species Polydrusus cervinus. The sequence continues at coordinate 28,935,186 of OW284516.1, forward strand.
GCTCCATTGTTGGTGGGAGGTATTCCTCCCATTTCCGATGAGGTGGTCTGCCTCGTATAAGGTTTTTCACGCCTTGAGGTGGACGTTGGTTAAAGTGCCTGTGTCATGTCATGACTGTCAGTTAATATCATAGTTGTTGATCAGACGTTTGCGCCGTTCTCGGGCGACTCATCTGTGGCTTTGCTTGGCAATGTGACGCGTACGATGTCCAATATTATAGATAGATGTTAAATCAAAGAAATGTCAAAATTGTATTTTATAAATTAGGATTAACAGCAAAGTTCGAATATTTACCTGGTCATTACTTAATATTATGAAACATAACATAACAAGTTATTAACAGGTTGATTATTCTTAAATTGAACTTTGCTGTCAATGCCACATTATAAATCGACCATTACTGGCATTTCTTTATACGATTTTAGAATTATTTTTTGGTTTAAACGTAGACGTAAACTAAGTTTTACGAGGATTTGATAAAATTGGTCCTAAAGCATTTAGGAACGGGGCACCAACAATATTCAGCAAAATTCTTATAAAAAATTCAATTATTTGAAACACATAAATTTATCAAAAATAGAATTAGTTTTCAAACTTTATTGTCATTTTCCAGCTTTTACGAATACATTTTCAAAATTTTATTATGATATAAAACATCTCTTTTGTTACTTACCTATCCAATTTTTGAAAAAACTTATGCTGGGCCATTATAAACTTTCATTATCGATTCTCGATTATAAAAATAATCGATTATTTCAATTTATTGAAACAATCGATCCATTAATTTGCGTTTGAAATACTTTCATTTCATTTCACCACGACTACAATGTGTAGGTATTTTATAAGATAATGTTAATTCTTAATCATGGCAAATAGTCGATAGTTAAATTACTATCGATAAAATCTTCAATATTGATTATGTAATCGAAACAAACGAAATAATCGATTAATCAGAATAATCGTTTAATTAAAACATAATAATCGATTAAGTAATTTAAAAAAAAAACGATTAATAGATTTAACCCTTAACTACTATAAGCCGGGTCAGAGAGACCCATGGCATAGCCGTTAACACTACCTCTTCTTACTGAAGCTTTGTTTAGCTGCTTGGTCCCGTGAATGTGCAGGACAGTTAGTCTACCTTTGGATGCTGGTGAGATAGTGCTGTTGTTTTTTTACCGTGCGTAAGTAATAGACGCATCAGGGTCTCAGAGACCCAGTGATAGTATTAGTGCGACTTTTGAGTAAAATATAAAATAGGTATCTATTTTTAAATTTATTATTTTTGCAAGCTTTTGGTATTACCACTAAAGCGTAGATTTATAGTAAAAGTTTAATTTCGTTTCAGTTAGCGTTCATTTTGGCTTGGGGTGACAGTAACCAAGTCGAATTTAATGCTAAGAAAACCCAGGCAGCAGTCTTCTCCAAAAAGGTTAACATTGCAGAACCGGATATAGTCATGGCAGGACACGCAATTCCCCTGGCACCGTCTATTAATTTGATAGGGGTCAATCTGGGAGGTAATATGTCTTGGCATGATCACGTTGCCGCAATTGCCAAGACAGCTGCACAGAAACTTGGTGTACTTTTTCGCACCAAAAGGTTGTACACACCTCATCAACTTTTGACACTCTACAAAGCCCAGATTCGACCATCATTAGAATATTGCTCTCATGTCTGGAGCTCTGCACCCAAGCACACCCTTCGGCTACTAAATTCCATTCAAAGGAGAGCCGTTCGTCTGATCGGCGACCCCGAGCTGACCAAGACCCTCGATAGCCTGGAGCATCGAAGACAGGTTGGTGATTTGGCTCTCTTTTACAGATATTTCCATGGCAGGTGTTCGACTGACATTGCCCACTTGATTCCACCTAGAGCAATGCAAAACAGAAATACACGGCGAACCGCTGCCGCTCATCCATATGTTGTTCAGCTTAGTACACCTCGAACTTCATTGTTCAAGAATTCTTTCATCTGGAGAACGTCATCTTTGTGGAATGATCTTCCTGAGGTCGTGTTTTCCAATGAATACAATCTGCAACGTTTCAAGACCAACGTTAATCGCTTTTTTCGCACTCGCACCGCTCCCAGAGCGCCTTAAAGGATTTTCCTACAGTGCAGGTGTTTCATCATAAAAAAAAAGGTAAAATGGCAAGTTGTGGAATAAAATTATCCGAGGAGAAAATAGATGCGCAATTTCAATCTGAAGACTTTTGGACAAATGATTTAGAAGATACTGAGAGCCCAAGTCAACAGAACATTTTTCAGTAGCTAGCAATGAAGCAGAAGCAGGAATTGAACTAAGTAAGAAGGCAGATAAAAGTGATCATAAAGAAAGTGATCATGAGATTTTCAGTGATCATGATTCGACTAGTGATATCGAATGGCGTTCATCCGAAGATGCATTAGACTAAATAGAAGAAGAAGCCGTGGAAATAGTAGCAGCATCTATTGTCTCAACGGAAAACGAAGAACATTCTTCCAATTACTACTACGGCAAAGACAAAATGAAATGGTCAAATAAGCCATCATCAAGAACTAAAAGTACAAAGGAAAATATTGTAACGGTTTTTCCTGGTCTGAAAGGTCCAGCAAGGTTAATTCGTCCTACTAGTGGCTTAGATTCTTGGGAGGTCTTTTTCACAGCTGAAATGATAAAAGAAATTGTTACACACACTAATCATAAAATTGAGATGATGATTTATTTTTGAATCAATTGGGAAGAGAGCTATATTCACCACATATAAAGCTAAGAATCTACAATAATAATGTTCCTTGGCATATTCGAAATCTTGCGGCAGAACTTCTTGCAATTAAAGTCACTAATCAGGCAGAACCTCTACAAAATGAAGTGCAAAAGAAAAGAAAGCGATGTGGAATGTGTCCCCCAAAAAAAGACAGAAAAACCAATTATGTCTGTTTAGTATGTAAAATAGCCATATGTCTGCAATGTTTCATTCAAATTTGCTCAAATTGCAAATAATTAAAAATAATTTTTTCTTAACATTACATATATATGATTATGTTAACCCCTTAAAGAAACAAATTTGGGAGTGAAAACATTTTTTTTTTGTAAAAAAATTATGGGTCCTATAGACCCACTTATAGTTGGTTGGTTGGTTGGTTTGAGGCGGGGGTTGGGCGTTCGGCCCAAGCTTCTTGCACTGCAGCCTAGTGACTTATTGTGCTCCCCTATCTTGCTAGAAAAGATTTGTTCCTTTTATAAGGTCCAGCAAATTCCTACCAAGTTTGTCATGTGGGAGGTTATCCCCACATTGAATGTCTCCGAAGATTCTGAGTCTTCCTCGGGTCAGTGCTTCGCAGTTATATATGATGTGTGAGGCGGTTTCGTCCTCATCGCCGCAAAGTCTGCATTCAATGGGACCATTGTAAATTCCTACTCGGTGTAGGTGTTTTGTTAAGCAGTGGCCTGTTAGTAGGCCGACCACTTGTTTTAGCTGGGTGCGCGTTAAAGGCATCATTCCAGTTGATAACTTTTTGGAGGGTTTTCCAATTGTGGCCCTCGCTTGGGTATGACCAGGTATCCTGTTCCATCGGGACAGGTGTTGTTGTTGTGCCCACCTGTCTGATGCTGTTCTGGTTGCCTGTTTTGATATGCCAAGGGCGGGTTCAGGGCCCCTGAGTTTTTGAGATGATCCGGCTCTTGCCAGTTCATCGGCCTTTTCGTTGCCTGCTATCCCTGAGTGGCCAGGAACCCATAGGAGTTCTACCTTGTTGTTCCTTGCGGCCAGGTTTTTCAGGTCGTTTAGGCACTCTAATGTGATCCTCGATTTGAGTCGACTGGAGTTTAGGGCCTTGAGGGCAGCTTGGCTGTCGGACAGAATGTATTTCTCTTGGTCGTGATAGCCCTTTTCGATATTTTTCTGTACACATGCTTGTATAGCACGTATTTCTGCTTGGTATACTGTGGCGTAGTTTCCCAGGGGAATGCTGATTTCCATTCTGGGTCTTTCCCCAAATATACCTGCGCCTACTCCGTCGGCCGTTTTTGATCCATCAGTGTACCAAACCAGGCCCCTATCTACTTATAGTAGTACTGCCACAAAAATGCGATGTTAGTACTTTTATAAGGGTTAAAAAAGTTATAATCGATTATATTGCTAACCCTTACTTATAACTAGAGTACAATATGGCCAATGCCCCTTAACACGAGCATTTTTTTTTGGAATACAAAAAAAATATTTAAAATGAAAATTCAATTTAACTCACAGAGTACACTGGCCTTTTATAAAATCTTCATACATGAAATCACGAGAGATTTTCCGAAGTTTTTCCTAGATCGATGTTTCAATCGTATGACATAACTTTCACTTTTAGGAGTGAACAATAATATGATGAACAGTTTAACTTTTGACCCGGCACTGCTGTTGGCCTAAAACGAGGCACGACTAAAACACAAAACCTATGCAGTTAAAAAAGTTCAATAAATTATAATTTGGTGAGGACACGTTATGAGAACTAAGAATATTTTTCTTGTCAAGAAAGTACTAGCTTTGATTCAATATTTCCTGGTTTTCTTTTATATTTTACTTTCAATGTTGATATGTTACCATTAAAAAATCAAGGGTGATCTAATGAGGAGGGGAAGAATTACCAGATTACTACTCCATAAAACTCTAACAATTATAAGATACATAATAATATTCTTACCAGAAATAGAGTTTTGGACTTGCATTGTCTTTATTTGTTTTGAATCACTTCGTTTCAACTGGTAAGCATCTCCAGTCGTCTTCAGGTGAATACTAAATAAGTATGGTAACTATTTACAGCTCTATTTATACATCAACACAGTATTCCGCTCGAGAGACACTTTAAGAAGCCACCTAACGAAGACGAAACTAACGAGCAAGAATGACAACAAAAAATTGTGTCTACCAGATCCCCTACGAGTGCGGCCAATCTTACATTGGCGAGACACTAAGACCACTCGAAGTAAGAATTAAAGAACATAAGAACAACACCCAAAAAGGAGAGATCGAAAAATCAGGGGCAGCTGACCACGCCTGGGCGCACGGCCATCATATCATGTGGACAAAAGCCGAAATCCTGCAAAAAGAACCGCACTGCTGGAAAAGGAAGTTTAAGGAAGCGGTCACCATACACCAAAATCCAGGTTGTTTTAGTAAGCCTTCATTAAATATGAGAAACGTCTGGAAACCTTTGTTAAGTAAATGTAATCTTAGAATAGAACCACGTAAGAGTTAAAAGTATTAGTCATCAAGTATGACTCATCCAGTTATGACTCAAAACCTAGCCAGTATAAATAGAACACGTAAGAGTTACACGCATGACTCCGCTCACTAGTCTTGCGTTAACGCACCTACCTAGTATAAATAGAGCTGTAGTTATCATACTTATTTAGTATTCACCTGAAGATGACTGGAGATGCTTACCAGTTGAAACGTAGTTATTCAAAACAAATAAAGACAATGCAAGTCCAAAACTCTATTGCCGTTCATGAAACGTCATTGTCTCCAACCTTTAAACAGACACTATATTTTCACCACTTGCAGATTCCTTGTGCTATTAGATATTAGAATAATAATTCAGAATGTATGGTAGTGCTAAAAGGAGGGAGCTATTATTTCTATGGGTATGATGTCCCCATCTGTATACCTCCTGTCCTCTATACCTCAGTGAATAATTAAGTTAGAATCTTGATATTTTGCAAACTTTACCTTTATCCTAGAGCTCATTTTATGGAAATTTGTTTTAAATAAGTAACTTGCATAATTTTCTTAATGAAGTTTTATTTTTTTATCGTTGATGTCAGTGAACCGAAGAATATATGGTATATTATCTAAAAAATATATCATTATGATTACTTTCTTGGGTCACCCTGTATAATTAAAAATATTTATAATAAAATCAAATAAAAAATTAAGGAGTATATATAGGACACCGACGGAGTTATCCAGTTATTTTCATAACACCCTCTAAAAACTAGAATTTTTGGGATAAAAAATATTAAAATTAATTAGAGAAATGTATTTACAACAAAACCTTGTTTGATAGTAATATTACTTGAGGTTATGACAATATGCATAAATAAAAGCATTTTTAAGCACACAAATTATTGTATAACATGTTAATAACCTTTCTATAAACTGACTAAGTATAGCAACTTTTATTCTTTAACTAGGCATCTCTTGTAAAAGTGATATATCGTGTTGTGTTTAGTCACGATGATCATTATTATTATTTAGTGTACCAATTGTGCCATTTTCCACACTCTGTGTCTCTCTAATGCAGTCTCTTCCTTTTCTTTAGGCTATTGGCGATGGTTCCGGCAAAATAATTTATGTATGTATTCAACTTGGAAGCGAAAATGTTAGATAAGGTCTACACAAGAATGTTATTTTTGTCTAAGGAGTGTAACAGAAATGTTTTCAGAATGCATTGCATTATTAACTATATATTTTTTGTGTTCTTTATAGTAAACTTTAATTAAATTAGTAAATAATAGCCAACAATAAATTATATGAAAAGTTCATCATAGAAAAAAAATTAACCTGTTTGTGCTTAATCTATTTTTATCCAAATAAATATTTATAATATAGTTCCCATTAAAATTTCTTAAAATATCTGGTAATTATGTAAATAGTGTCCTTCAGCGGCGAAGGATATAACAAGAAATAGTCATATAATATTTTAGGTGTAGCTATTGGTATAAGTTGTTTTAAATAAGATCAATTTTGGTAATTTGGTTTAAGTCAAACCGGAGTTATGAGTATTTCTGTCAAAGCATATTCCCCCTTCTTCTCACCGTTGATAAAGCGAGCACAATGTATTAAAGCAAAGATATACCGTATATCCCCATGATACAACTATACAAGGTATGATATCTACAGGGTGCGCAGTGGATCGTGACGTCACCCAGAGAGGAATTTTTGAATTGAACGCGCCGAATTATACGGCAAAGCGTAGTTTATGTTATTAAAATGCAATTTTATATGAAATTTTTAATAAATTTATTTCAAATAATAATTTCTACTTAAATCTTGAAACATACATTTTATATAGATAGATTGATTATTGTAATCAAAAATTAAAACTTCTTTGTACTTACGTTCCTTAACCTAAACTTTTGAATGTGATTATGCTAACAGGAAAACTTCTTCAAAGTACGTAGGAATTCATTTATACCAAAATTTTACATGGAAACAGCATGTTACTTATTTTACAAGGAAAAATATTTTATTTTTAAATTATTTGAAAATATAAATATTTTGACTCCGAGTACTTTAAAGATGATATGCACAAGTAGAATTAATAATAAATGATGGCATTATTTGGGAAAGTTAATAATAATTAAAATAACAAGTATAATACGAAATATCTGTATTTAAAATAATTATAAAAATAGACAATAGAAATGAATATTTAACCGTTTACTCTAAAAGTTGATATACTTAACACGAACAGTTTAGTAGGTATACATTGCGAATATGGAAATTGGAAAGCGACACACTGTTTTTTTGTATAGAAAAGAGCTTAAAATATTTTTACCCGTGTCTAATATTCGTTCAAAAAAAAAAACTTGCTCTGAATTTATTTTACATAAAAAGTTTTAATACAAAATTAAGGTAATTGTTTATTTTTTATTTTTCTTTTTCTAGAAAGGGTCGCATCATTTTAATTCTCTGCTACAAAAATACATCAACATCAAAAAATAACATTTTGGCCCTTCGAACATAATATCAAAGAGCTGATTTCAAAGAATGAATAAGCAGAGTAAAAAAAATTAACAAGGCCGATATTTGTCAGGTGTATTTTTCAACAATTCGTGTTTCAAAATTTCATTCATGATCATCGTCACTGAAATGTTTGGAGCAAGCACCAGCATTTTTAATTTTAAATATCGTTGCGAGTTGCGTTTAAACACACGCTTCCAAACACCTTGTAATTCCTTAAAATTGGACACCAGGTGTAGAACTCTTGCGTTTATTATCAACATTATACAACCATATACCGCACACCTTATTTTTAAGTAACTTTACAAATCAGTTATCAGAAATAAACAGTTGGTACATAATTCAAACTCTAACGTAAACAACGGAGAAAAGTCACGCCCACCTGCGCGGTATTATATCTTCTTATATTTGTATCATGGTATATCCCAAGAAAAAAACACTGAATTATTGACATTAAAAGCTCATTGAAAGCTTATCAAGACTTTTATGTAATTGTTTTTGAATAAACAAAGACCAGGCGCGAGGTGAATTACTATAAAAGCGTTGGAGCCCTTAAACTATTCTAATTCTAAGGCTGAAGAGTATTCATGTACTGATGTTTTACTGTTAAATAAATACTGTTTTAAAATCATAATAGCACTTACCAATTTCTCCGATAAAATTCCACTACCAGTATTTTCAGTGTTGAAGTGCCTTATTGGTTTAGAGTCCTTATTACCATCAACCTTCACTTGTATTTTATCCAAGAGAGGAGAGGTAATATTAGCATCGCTTTGTACACTGGTAGAACTCGTTGCTCCTTCTGAAATACCACTGTCTCTAGAGATAAATTCTGATTCAGATTTTAAATGTAAAGCATCACTAGAATCATCTACCAAAATGTCACCCTTTTCTTCTATCTTAGTGTCCACTTTTAGGCCTTTTTCATAAAGTTTCTCACTCACTCCGAACTCAACGGGCAAGGTTTTATCACCAGTAGTTCTTATTTCCGAAAAACTTTCGATTACATTTTGTTTATGTTTAATATCAGTTTCATTATCAGCAAAGTTTTTTGATTCTAAAGAAAAATAATCACAATCATCCGACTTAAGGGTTTCACTACTCAAACTGTTAAAGGCAGAATGAAAATTTTCGATACTTTCGGCCTTCGTCAAATGTGTTTTTTCTAAGTTACTAACCCCTGTACCGTTTTTAAGGCTATTTGTTTCTTTCCTTTTATTTTTTTCTACACTTTTCGATTTATTCTCTTTAACTTGATCATCAACAACAGGGCCTTTAACTTGCACCACATTAGCAATTTGAAATTGAATTTTTTCTTTGCTCCCTAAAGGCTCTAGTGGTTCGTCTTCATAAAAATCTTCAATTTCATTGACCGTGCCTTCTTGAAGCAAATTTTTTATCTGCGGATCAACATACCACGCTGAACTAGACGAACTTTGAACCGATATTTCCGAAACAGTATCACAGTCAAAGCTAGTGCTTGATTTGCTGGTGCCCAAAACATTTTTGCACTTTTTAAGATACTTCTTAACTTTTTTCGTTTTGCTGGTTTTTGAGGAGGACGTTGGGGGAGTGGAGATTTCGGGTCTTTTTTCTTTTGGGTGAGAATCTTCTGGTGTGGGTTTCCAGGATTCCTCGTCGTAGGTTATGGCTTTCTGGTTGTTTGGAGTAACCTGAAACAAAATTACCATAAGTAAGAAACAGTTAAAATGATTTTTATAGTTTAAACGCATGTTACTGAAGTAATTGATATACATATGGTCCTGCACCTTACATTCTGTCATCTATAGCTCACTTATTAACTAAGTTAGGATTTTAATATTTTGCAGACTTTACCTGTATCCTAGGGCGCATTTCAGGAAAAATATTTTTGTTTATACAGGGTGTTTCAAAAAAGTGTGACGTCATAAGGATCTATTTTTTATATTACATGCCATACATATTTTTACTTATTTGGATGCCTCTTATAGTTGTCTACATACCCAAAAATCAGTTTTGCACCACTGGTTTTAAAAATTAATAAAAATACTTAATGCCTCGTCATTAAAATTATTTAAAGTGACTTAAGAAATAAAGTCAAATAGTCTTGTTAACTAAATTTAATTAATACGAATTGTACAGGGTGTCCAAAGTTTAGTGTCAAACTTTGCAAACTTTAAATCAATTTATTTTTCCAATCAGAAGAGCGTACAACAAAATTTCACTGCGATCACTGCATCCAATTTGACACCCATCAACTGCTACAAAACACAATCAAAGACAAAGATGAAATTATACAACTATTAAAAAATAAAATCGAAGAATTAGAAAAAAAGCCAATCGCAACATACAGCCAAGTAACCACGCAGGCCGCAAAAACATCAGAAAACCCTATCAATATACCAAAGTTAGTAATTAAACCAAAGAAAAAACAAAACTGTTAAAAATATCAACAATATTTAAAAATTCAGGAAGCGTTGCAGATCATTTATATATACAGACAATCATAAATTCATTGCCTTATTCTAAAAACCTATTCTTTTTTTCCGACGGATATCTGTTTAAAAATTTTAGTCTAAATATAAGTTTATAATGGTGTTCCTTTGTTTAATGCACATTAACTGTGCAAATATTTTAGGATATTTTTATTTGCTTTTGCACATTGTTGTTGCAACTATTTTGGATTAAGTTTATTTAGCTATTTATATAATTAATTATTAAAACAATCAAACAAAATGTTACTGATAATTTAAATGCTTGTAACATACCATTGCACATACAGGGATTAAGTTCCCTAGGTGCAAACCCAAAACTCCCTATAGACATTTATTTACACGGTTAGATTTTATTTATATATACACGATTTGTTATTATTTATAACCAAGTATGTAATATATTTCTATTCTATTCTATTACAAATTGGAACCCCTATATATTATTATGTCATTCGATGCAGAATTAAAAATCAAACATTTGTCCTAATTACAACCCTAACGCAATTTCGAAAGTATCAAAACTTATTTGTAAAAAACTCATTTTATCAACTATTCCAAAAGTCATTATTATGAATAAATATCAAAGGTGGCTTTAAAAAACATTTATTGGTATTAGGGTTTACTAAAGTGACAAAAAATACTTCTTTTTGCATGCTTCTGATATGAAAATCATATCTACGAGCTCTTCTTGGTTGTATTCCATTACAAAAAATAATATAGCTAAAATAATTAATAATAATCTAACAATATTTGAAACTATATAATAACTAAAGTTAAAATGGGCTTTTGTCGTTTTAAAAAAAATGTTAATGCCAATAAATTATTTTTCAAAGCCACCTTCGATATTTATTTATAATTATGATTGGTGGAATCGTTGATAAAATGAGTTTTCTGCAATTAAGTATTGATGCGTTCGAAATTGCGATAGAACGGTTATTAGAATAAACGTTTGATTTTTTATTCTGCATCGAATGATATAATAATATATAGGGGTTCCAATTTGAAATAAGAAAAATAAATTGATTTAAAGTTTGCAAAGTTTGACACTAAACTGTGGACACCCTGTACAATTCGTATTAATCAAACTTGGTTAACGAGACTGTTCGACCTTATTTATTAAGTACCTTTATAAAATGTTATAAACAAGGCATTATTTTTATATTTTATCAATTTTTAAAACCAGTGGTGCAAAACTAATTTTTCTTAGTTTTTACTTTTTTTCGCCTATTATAATACTAAACCGATTTCATTAAAATTTTAGGGTAAGGCAACTATAAAAGGCATCCAAATAAGTAAGAATATTTATGGCATGTAATTTAAAAAAATAGATCCTTATGACGTCACACTTTTTTAGAACACCCTGTATAAACAAAATATTTTCCTGAAATGCGCCCTAAGATACAGGTGAAGTGTGCAAAATATTAAAATCCTTAATTAATAAGTGAGCTATAGAAGACGGGAGGTGAGGTGCAGGACCCTGTATTTATATTAATTAAATTTATATACCGGGTATCCCATTATGGATGGCCACCGGCCGTATCTCGGAGAATACTGGGCATAGAAACTCGGGGAAAAAAAATTATAACTAAAGTGGCGATGAGAAAATCCTGGAAATAATTTTTAAGTTCCGCATTTTGCCGCAAGAGGGCGTAATTGAGATGTAAATCTTAAAATTTTATATATCTGCGAAAATCCCACATTAAGGTATATCTTTGATAACACTATTAAAAAGCTTGGACAATTATGCATCATTTTGGTCTATGCTCATTGGCGTACCGACTTTAATAAGAGGGGGGAAGCTGTTGAAAGTATAATCATTTAAATCGCGGTAACTTATAAACGACTTATCCGATTTTAGCAAACTAAAGACTGTTTGGAAGAGAAATGTATGCACCTTCACCATTCGTATTAAGTTGTCCATAATAGTTCTCAGAAAAAATGTTAGAGGGCGCAATTAGTAATAATAACACATTTTTTGATTTTACTCCGAAAAAATAAATCATACGGTATAATTATGATACCATAATCGAAAAGTAGATGAAATTTGCTAGAAAAAATATTAAAACCGCAACTCGATATCTCCGTTCGTTTCAGCGTTATTGCCAATAGAATAATTTTTAAAACTTTAAATATTTTATATTTTTTAGAAAAAAAGTGGGACGCCACTGATATTTTTCCATGTGGATATTATTTCTGATTAGCCTGGTCAATTCTGCATAAAAATGGTCTCTTGCTTTTTTTTCCTCAGGCACACCGTTCTTAATTAAAATAATTAAATTAAATTAGCTCTACTATTTATTGTTATTATTTTTATTATTATTATTATTAGTATTATTATTATTATTATTATTATTATTATTATTACCATTGATAATGAAAAATTTTGTTTCATAAAAATTATTAATAGGCCAGCTTCCGCCCGTCTAATTTAATTGTGTAATAATCATATACCTAGTCTAATAGTTTTTAAATTTTAGTCCATAACGTTTAAGTTTTAATTCATACCAACGTGGTATATTATATTTTTCTCGGCGGAAAAAGATGTATACATTTATGGTCATCAATAGAATTAATTATAACATAATAACAAATTACTATAATAAATAATAACAAATCAGTTCATGCATTCACACGCAAAGCTAGACAATCCAATTTAAGGAAATGTTAATTGATAGAAATTCCTTACAAGACCGTTTTTCTTATGTCCTAAAAACAACGGCTTTAATAGACCCGTTAACCTATAAACTTATCGCCATATTAACCATTAGTAATACTAAATAAATTATAGTTTATTTATTATCATTGTCAGAATCCCTATGCAGCTTATGACTTATGATTCCGTTAGCACACTAAATCAAACAATGGTAATTAATTAAATATCCTGTTATTTTGTAGGTTTTGGTCTAACAATACCTAAATAATTAAAGTATATAATGTATTTTTAACATTATATTACGTAGATCAGCAAAGAATATTTGCAATACACATTTATTTGTTTAAGTTTCTCTAAATAATTTCCATCGCACAAACTGGTCATTCAAACTTCCACTTTTCTTCTGGAGTACGTTTCGCCTTATCCAGAGAACACTCTGTGATCGTCAAATCTTTGGTCGTTTAATCTGCATGGAAACAACCCCAAGTTATCTAACTCAAGATCAGGACTGTACTACCGAGGATGATCTAGTATTGTGAGGCTAAATGTTACAAAACCTCTAGGTATTGCAGAAGAAGAATTTCTCTTTATTTCGCCAGATCCATCCCTAGACGCGTTTCGTCATATCATGACTCATCAGTAGAGCTAGGATCCGACGAAACAAAGAGAACTCAAAGCTGCTTATGGCAGCACAGTGGTGGGACACACCAGTAAGATGTGGCACGGAGCGCCATCTGTATCGTTATTAGACACTCTTGAGCATACCAGCACCTCTAACAAACTTATAGAAATAAGTAAAAATGTTAAGAGGAAATCTCCTGTAAAGACATTCGTCACAATTACAGGAGTCCCGCTAGGCAGCGCTAACTCGCATCGGTTTATTAACCGAAAACAAGAATACAGAAGAAGAATTTCTCTTTATTTCGCCAGATCCATCCCTAGACGCGTTTCGTCATATCATGACTCATCAGTAGAGCTAGGATCCGACGAAACAAAGAGAACTCAAAGCTGCTCATGGCAGCACAGTGGTGGGACACACCAGTAAGATGTGGCACGGAGCGCCATCTGTATCGTTATTAGACACTCTTGAGCATACCAGCACCTCTAACAAACTTATAGAAATAAGTAAAAATGTTAAGAGGAAATCTCCTGTAAAGACATTCGTCACAATTACAGGAGTCCCGCTAGGCAGCGCTAACTCGCATCGGTTTATTAACCGAAAACAAGAATACATATATATATGTATACATATATATACAGGTATTGCTTAATAATATTATGAAAGAATTGTCCTATTCCGAGTTTTTTTCAAAGGCCCGTCCATCCTGATGCACTTAGGTCGGGTTTGGCCCATTGTTTTCACCCTTTTCGATTCTTCACACCCACTCGGTTATCCAAGTCCCTTGCACCAGTTTGAGCAGGTCAACTGGGGAGAGGGTCAGGATGTCCTTTGGTTCCAGTTTTGATTGCCCGAGTATTCGTTGACTCTTTCGATATAGTGACTCGCAATGGCAGACTATGTGCTGTACTATTTCCCTAGCTTGTCTGCACAATCTGCAGTTAAGGTATCCATTGTACAGTTGCGCAGATGAATATTGACAGCCATGTATCCCGTCAGAATTCCTGTAATAGTTCTCAGCTGATTCTTGTTCATTTGAAGCAGCTGTTTCGTTGGTCTCGGGTCTGGATTCCCAATGAAGTATTTACTATGGTGTAATCCTTGTCTGTTATTCCAGTGGATTTTGTATTTACCCCTGATCCATCGCTTTATGGCATCTCGTACCGTGCACCTTGGTACCCCGAGTGCCAGTTCTGGACCAATAAATGTATTTTCTGAGCCTCTTTTCACAAGTTCATCGGCTTGTTCCTTGTAATTGATTGTATTTGGCCACACTTATTGGAAGCTAGCACTAATTTGAGTAAGGTATATTTCAAAGTACCAGGTAGAAAGAAATGTTAGAGTGGTAAACCTTTTATACAGTCCAAACAGTTTGGCGTAGTCCTATGAAGTCCGATGTGATAAAATACGTGTTGCGAAAAATGCATCTTCATCAGATCTTTGATGGTTAGTGTCAAACCTATCACAAAAGGATATTAGTAACTTATTCAAATCAACTTCTGCTATTAATAAACTTGATGAGTCGACCAAGTTGTAAGTTTCTTTCTTCCTCGAGTCCATTGATGAAGAAGTGATCGAGAGGAGTAGTAGTTCTTCTTACGAGGCCAGGATATAAGTTTCTTCATTTTTGTAGAAGTTGTTACCTAATATAAAGAGTTCATAATTTAGAGCAGCGTAATATTTGGATCTTATAGTCTCGCAGTTGTGGTTTCACCCAGGCAGCAGTCTTCTCCAAAAAGGTTAACATTGCAGAACCGGATATAGTCATGGCAGGACACGCAATTCCCCTGGCACCGTCTATTAATTTGCTGGGAGTCAATCTGGGAGGTAATATGTCTTGGCATGATCACGTTGCCGCAATTGCCAAGGCAGCTGCACAGAAACTTGGTGTACTTTTCCGCATCAAAAGGTTGTACACACCTCATCAACTTTTGATACTCTACAAAGCCCAGATTCGACCATCATTAGAATATTGCTCTCATGTCTGGAGCTCTGCACCCAAGCACACCCTTCGGCTACTGGATTCCATTCAAAGGAGGGCCGTTCATCTGATCGGCAACCCCGAGCTGACCAAGACCCTCGATAGCCTGGAGCATCGAAGACAGGTTGGTGATTTGGCTCTCTTTTACAGATATTTCCATGGCAGGTGTTCGACTGACATTGCCCACTTGATTCCACCTAGAGCAATGCAAAACAGAAATACACGGCGAACCACTGCCGCTCATACATATGTTGTTCAGCTTAGTACTCCTCGAACTTCATTGTTCAAGAATTCTTTCATCTGGAGAACGTCATCTTTGTGGAATGATCTTCCTGAGGTCGTGTTTTCCAATGAATACAATCTTCAACGTTTCAAGACCAACGTTAATCGCTTTTTTCGCACTCGCACCGCTCCGAGAGCGCCTTAAAGGATTTTTCCTACAGTGCAGGTGTTTTATCATAAAAAAAAAAATGTCATTATTTTGATATACCATTGCCGCTATTGTGTTAATTCGATTTTTTCACAATTAAATTAATTTACTGTTAATAAATTTTACCTTACCGACAATGTTGTCGCAAATATAAATTTAGTGCAATAAAGAAGAACACCGTACGTAATAAAATATTTTTTTTTATAAATTCAAAGAAATATAAAAAAATGTTTACAAAACAAAACTGTTAATTTAATACGGTTCTCAAATTAGAATCTGGCTCTTTATTTTTAGTATTATTATTTTTTAACAACCGAACCGCCTGGTTTTATAGATGCAGTAAAATTTCATAGCTGCCATATTATGTCATATTATGTGCGTTTTCCCTTCGTAGACGATAAAGTAAGAACGGAATTTCACTTATAAACTACCGTTGGTTTATGCCCCAAGAAATCACAACAAACGTCAGAATGTGAATAATTTGGAGTTACGGAGATTTATAATAAAATTTATAAGCATAGCGGTTTCCGTCAATGGAGACGTGCGTATCAGTATTATTAACAGTAGCGTAGAAGATATCTTGATCTGGGTGTTTATAAGCACGATGAGGCAGAAACGGTACGCTTTTTTTAAAAAATTATAGGAAGAGAGCAATTTCTGTAAAATATATTTATTATTTAAGAATGAATTTATTAGGTTTTCCATGAAAATAACTAAACTTGGGTATTATGTTTCTTGAAGTTTTTGTTAAGCGAACCGAAGAAGGCAGAGTGGTTTCTTCTATCTATATCTATAAGTACTTATATAAAGCTCTAACAAAGTTTGTCCAGAAAATAAAATTGACCTCGAGATCAGAGAGGGAGATTAAATTTTTCACATCGATAATGTTATTTTGTAACGAATCGCATTATTTATGGGTACCATTTATCTTTCTAAAAATAAAATAGTAATTTCTACAAATCTTTAAATATTACCATTTCTTTTACTACATACATAATACACATTCCTGACTTTTTGGCGAAGGAACATTTATAGTTAAAATTCTATCTAGATATAGTAGATTTTTTGAGTAGGTACTCTCGCAAGATGGAGTCAAAGACGTGAATTCTAGTATGTTTACTTTCCATTACAGAATTCACAACGTGACGTGCGGGCTAATTACGGCTAACTAAAAATCTGGGGCAATTATGATATCCTTCCTGATCGATGACAAATTACTGCCGTCGGCTCTCGGAAAAGGAGAGAATTGGTTGGAGGATTTTATCTTGGGCCGGGCCACTCAAATCAAATGTTCGGGTTCTCGGGCTCTAACAATCTTTTCTGGACCTTACGGCCCGGTCGAACCGGACTCGCTTGCCGGGCCTCGCAGGCCAGTCTGTCTTTCGGGTCAGCCTTGGTTTGCTTATATCCTTTTTTAAAGAAATATTTGTAAAATAATTTTCAAGTCCTAATAATTTTACCGGGCTTGTCGGGCTGTTCGGTATGATTGACGGGCCGAACCAGGCCGCGTCGCAAAATTACGGGTTGGGTGGTGAAATTCCGGCCCGTGGAGGGCTCTAGCGCAGACTATGCTATTAAAATCATAATATGGCAAGGATATAAAATCTCTGAAAAAGACGTATAAAATCTGCATTTTCATTGGAGAAAAAAAAACGTTTTTATTGGAATAAAGATGTAATACCATAAGACATCCAAACTTTAACAACAACACAAGAAACCCGCACGTAATCGCACTACCGATTTTCTTTTCTAAGTTTTACTAAAAACTCCCTCTCATTTAACAGCAAGAAATTATTTAACGTCCTGACAATTTTTTTTAAATTTTAAAATAACTTTATTTGTTCAATTTATTTTTGTTTTACAATTCTGCTTCGTTCGCGGGATGTTAATTGCCAGTGAAAATTTCGGACAGAACTGAAAAAGTTGCTCACTGAGAAAGTCTTCTATTCAATAAATAAATATTTCGAGGCAACTACTGTCACTGACTCGAAATGTGTGTTTTGATTTTTTTTACGGTTCGCCGACTACGGAGGCCATCTTGAACCGGTCATCGACCACAAATGTGATCTACCGACTGGGGAGTGTGAAACGGCACCTTCATCCTACGAGATATCCGATCTCATCCGGCCTGTCCGGCGTGAATAGGATGGCTAGGTGTCAATTCATTTTACACTCTTCCCTGAGGCAAGAGCACGCCGTGTTCCCAAGCGGTCACCCGCCCAAGTACTAACCGCGCTCGACACAGCTTAACTTCGGTGATCTGCGGGAACCGGTGCTTAATATGTCGACAGGCCCTTGCCCATGTATTTTGATTGTTTTCGTACGAAATTTTTTATTCTATTGTGTGTGTGTGTTTGACTGTTCTTATCTTATATATCTAATAATGTTTTTCTTTCTTTGACGTTAATAGTAGGTATATCTTTTACTAATATTTCATTTTACCAATACGTGCTTCGCGAATGAAAAATAATTTTATTAATATTTTTATTATTCTTATGATGATATTAAATCCGTATTTAAATTTGAATATTGGCTATATTTAATGTTTTCTACGCCTATGGATGTTACAGTGATTACTGTTTACCTACAATAGCATATTATTATTATTATTATTATTATTGCCTTTATTTGGTAACAAAAAAAAATTACAAAGTTAAATGTATTATTACAAGATATTTCTACCAAATGAGGTGAAATTCACTACTAAGAGCGCTCTACCACTTAACCTCTTAAAATTACTTATTCACTAAAATTAAGAACAAGATTTACTTAAGTACCTATATAATAATAAAACTAAAAATTAAATATTAGATATATAGTCGGTTATAAAAAACAATTATGCACATTTAGAAATAGAAATAACCTGGTTAAGTTTGCTTGGCGAAAATATGTTTTTTAAGGGCATTTTTAAATCCGGCGTGTGGTAGCAATTTATATTGCTCAGGAATTGCATTGTAGATAGCTGCGACGTTATATGAAAAGCTCCGTTCGAATAATGATGTTCTATGAGTTGGAGGTGTTATTAACCCTTTTCTTCGAACATTAATATTATGAACATCACCACGAAAACGAATCCTGTCATACAAGTATGAGGGCTTTTTATTTTTAATAACCTTGTGATATATTACCGATGCTGCCAGTTTTCTTCGATTTCGCATGTTGAGCCACTTAAGTTCTTTGAGTTTATGGCTTATGTGGTCATATTTTTTTATTCCATAAATAAATCTGGCACACGAGTTCTGTACCAGTTGAATCCTGTTGGACGAGTGTACGTCCATAAACTTCTGAACAGTAATTGAATTGTGACAGGACAAGGGTTTCACAGAGCTGTTTTTTAGTAGATAGACTTAAATAATTCCTGTGAGGGTAAAGCAATTTTAGAGCACAGTAGGATCTCTGTATGTTCCTTGACACCTGCTCTTTATATCGAAATGATCTGTCCAATATTAGACCCAAATTTTTTGCGTTGTCTACAATTGATATCACTTCATTGTTAATTTCCAATTTAAGTGAATTCTTGAATTGTTCACATAATTTTTTCGTTCCAAATAATAAAGCCGTGGATTTGGTAGGGTTTAGTTTGAGAGAGTGTTGAGCAGAAAGTGATGTTAGTGTCAAAAGATCACTGTTGATTTTTTCAACTGCTTCATTCGCCTCATGAGGTAGAAAGCTCTTATACAGTTGACTGTCATCGGCGTACATATGCCTTTTACAGTACTCTAGGTGTTGAAGGAGTTTACTTGTATAAATGGCAAATAAAAGAGGCGACAGAATCGCCACCTGTCGCACTCCTGAGGGCACAGACTTTTCAGTAGAGGTTCCTGTTGTTAGCCGTACCATTTGGTATCTATCCTTCATATAAGATTTAAATAGATGAAGGGCATCCCTACCTACACCAACTGACTCCAGAATCACAAACAGCGTTTCATAATCAAGCGTGTATGTATATCATTGACATATATTACCCAATTATCCATGCACTTTTAAGTCATGAGCATTACCTTATTATTATGGGGATTCCTAGGCCTTACCGCGTCAACCAAAATACCAAATAGACTCGAATAAGTCATTAAGTGACTGCAAAAAAGTAAAACCTGAACTATTTCCGAAATTAAACTGCCACAAAATATGTGCCAATCACATTTTTTGTCAAATCATTATAACAAAAATGATGAAATTCTAAAATATTACATCGATTTTTAGAAATACCATATTATGAATTAGGGTAGCCCCTTTTACTCCTCTTCGGTGAGTCAATGATGTGAACGCTTTATAGAAGATGACTTTGTAAAAATATTTCAACGAACAATCAGTTCCTAATTGGGCGTGAATAATTATTACTCGTTATTTTATTCTTGCCGCCATCGCACCAAGCTGCAATTTTAAGAACTAATTAATATTATTTGGTAAAAAGTCATAGAAACTGGGGTTTTTTGAACCGGTTCAAAAAAAGTTCCTGCTAGAAAATTTATAATAATAATTATCGAAAAACTTTTGAACCAACCAGTAAACTTTTAAAAGGCCATGCAGAAGTGCACACTCTGAACAATAAAAGCCGTTGCACACAAAAAATGGTTCTTCCTGCTCGCTTTTAAATTTAAAGTTTGCTTAATATTCAAAAAGTAAACAATAAAACCACACACAAAAATCCTAACGAGCACGATGGCATTAACAACAATTTTCTGTAATTTCGTATGTCGATGATTTTGATCGTTTTGGAATTCATTTTACAGAATGCAATTTCCTCGGTTCTGTTCTGTTTCGTGACCCGCAAAAAGGGTGGATGAACTTTAAATTCCTCAGGGATAAAGGTCGGAGCCGGGGTCTTTTCCGAAAGTTTACAAATACAGAAATCGTATAGACTCCCCAACTATTGTAGTATTTTTCAAGCGGAAGTACTGGCAGTAGAGAAGGCGGTCAATATCCTGCAAGAACACCTTGGCTTGGGAATAGCCTCGTCAATCACCATCTTCAGTGATAGTCAGGCGGCGATTAAGGCAATCTGTTCCAGCAGCGTCAAATCAAAGCTCGTAAAGCGATGCCGCAACAATCTATGCACACTTGGCAACCAACATCGGGTTATTCTGTGCTGGGTTCCTGGACACTCCAAAATAGATGGCAACGAGGCTGCCGATGCGCTCGCAAGAGAGGGCGCAGGCATGCCAGCTGATCTAGCAGACAATACAGTGAACAAACCATTGGGATTGGTCAAAGAGGAGATTGACTACACGGCCAAGCAGCTTGCACAGAACAGATGGACAGGGTTGACAACCTGTAGTACATCCAGGCAACTGTGGCCCACATTCGATAAAAAGAGAACCGCAGAGCTATTGAGACACAGTCGAAAAGACGTGAGAAATATTACTGCGGTTGTTACCGGACATTGCCTCTTCGGTAGACATGCCGAACGTATGCAAATACCCACTAACGACTTCTGCAGAAGCTGCAGAGATGAGGAAGAGGAAGAAAGTATTAAACATTTTCTGTGTGAATGCCCTGGCCTCGCAAGAAGGAGGTTCACTACTCTGGGTGAATCATCTTTCGATAGCCTGGAGGAACTAAACAACTTACAACTTGGACGGCTGAGCAGATTTCTGAACAGTAGTGGCTAGTTTGAATGAGTTGTTAAAATCCTTCCGCGGTTACGTCGCATAAACCATCAGTGATCTGATGAAGGTGGGTTCTACGGAACACGTGTGGTATCACAACGGACCTAATCAGGACTACGTGAGACCGTTTGGTCAGAACCAAGGGTCTGCCACTCTTACCTAACCTAACCTAAGGTCGACTAGCGCAGAAAGAAATAATGCTATTCTATGTTCAGTTGTTTTTCTGACTTTCAATATTTAAGACTTTTGTTTTATACAACGATAATAATAAATAATTACCAAGATATAAATTTATACTCTAAACTAGATTACTTTAATTTCTTAGGACTCATATTGATTAAGCCATAAATGACGATGGCACTGATGGTAGAATAGATTTTTAAATTCGTCAAATTCTTGATTATGTTGTGATGTATTGCCTTTTACTACAATCGTGTAGAAAAAAATAGGAATATTCGTTAAAATTAAGAATCCCAGACAGCGCTAGTACCACTAGGTCGGTCGTAGAATTTCTTTATGAAGGATCCAGTGTTGCCAACTTTTTGGACACATAAATCCGTAGGAAGGGTTCGAAAACTCCGTAGAAATCCGTAGATTCTTTTTAGCTAGAATATGATTGGTTTTATTTTTAAAAAATCAGTAAAATACACAGAAAACTACTACAAGTTGCTCCATTGCTCTTGACCTGACCTGGAATTAGTTTACGCTATGGCGTGGCTTTTATATTTTTCCTCCTCCAATGAAAAGTGATTTATAAAAAAAAAGGTCGCCTCCCTCAAGCACATACCTTTTCTTAATAAAAATATGTTTTTTTTATTTTTACTGAGCATGTTTGTGCTTATTTCAGCATCTTTGTGTGTATTTGTAAAAATCCGTAGATTTGGGTTCTATATCCGTATGTCCGAGAATAGAGTACCTACAAATTCCGTAGATCTAGGGTTGGCAACGCTGGAAGGATCTAACATTTTGCATACTTCTATAAACTTTGTTAGAGGTAATACTGCAGAAAATTAGAAATACGTATTAGGTGTCTAACATGTCTAATGGCGTTTAATATACCTACTATGTAGATATTTTATACTAATTGGATAAAGATACATAATATCAAAGATAATGTATTGAAATTTCATCTCTTTTTTGACTAAGCCATGATTATGAAAACGCTAGAAAATCTAACAATAAAATTTGTATTCACCATATCGCGGAAAATCGATAATATGCAAATAAGTTTTTTGAATACTTTAACCACTTCCTCAAAGTAATGCAAGCCATCAGAGTTGATGCCTATTCCTTCTGCCATAGACTCTTTGAAAATTGGGGTTCTTAAAGGCGGGAGTGATGTATTGCATACTTAATGCCCTCTTGAGGGTAGTAAGGGCAAGTAGAAGTAATTTGTTTTATTGCAAATTGATAATCTAAATTAATAGTCTCGGAGACTTGACGGCACTTAAGAATATTATAAAATTCGCATGCTTTTAGAGGGTAATGGGTAATATTTTAAATGGATCATGTACGTACATACGTTTAAGCTTAATAAATAATAAATAATTTTAAACGTCATAAATTTTGGGCACTCGGCCGTGGTTAAAAAAAAGTATGAAGAGAATTTTGTCACATCTCCATTTTATCCGTAGATTTTCTTAAATTTCATCCAATATAATATGGCATTTTCAACAAGTTACAAACTATATTATTATCAGAATTCATTTCTAGTAAAGGTATTCAATAAAATATCAATTTTAAATCACCAGGAAGTTGTAGATCTCCGGGATTCGAAAGTACCTCCACGGACGTTGTCATGGCAACCGTCGGTTCTCGTCACCCATAACATCAAGAAATACCGCCCCGCCAAGCTGCGTTTCGTAGAACAATAGAAACGAAACGATTGGGTCTTGTTAAAAAATTTCGTCAACTACCAGCTAATGTAACTCAATATTAATTTATTATTTATGTGTATTCTCTTTACTCACTTGACCTGAATAGCCGCCACTGTCCGAGTAATAACTGGATCCAGTGGCGTATTTACTACCCCCCCCCCCCAGCCTAGGAGCTTCGGTCTAAAAGTCTAATAAACCTAATTTTTCGCCTCACGCTTGGAATTTTAAATTGAAATTTTTAACTAATCTGTTCTTGGCTAAGATTACAAAGGTCTTCTAGGAAACGTTTAGTTTCTAAACTTTCCTTCTAAAAGTCCTGTTTTTTATAGAGATTAAGGTTTCGGACGCATATCGTTTCAGTTATTGATTTATGGTGCAATTTTATAGGAAAACAAGTAAAAGTAATAAAATTTGTATAGTAATTTTCTATATTATATACTTGTCTGTTCCGTTTTCCCTTTTTTAGAGCTATTTTAAATCAACAACAATATAACCCAATGCAATAAAATATTTTTAAAACAAACACAAAAAATAATTAGATATTTATTTTTAAAGATTAAAAAAATAATTAAAGTAAAAATGTGAATTAAAACATTTTTTATGGAAGAAGTGTGATAATTTATAATATAAAAAATAGTGCGGGAAAAAACGAGAATGTTTTATTATGAATATACAAAACGGCACTTAAGAAGAAGCGTTTCAAAACCAAAGCATTTGCACCAAAACTGCTCTTAGATCTACGCTCCTAAAATACATAATTTCGGAAAAAATCATCAATTTTGGCGTGGTGAGCGATATTTACTTTATTGTTTATCATGAAAAACCGAGCTCGAAAAACGCTGGTTAGACTTTGGATTGACACCAATATTCATATTTTTCACAAATATAAAAAATGTTTTTTTTTCAAATAAAGAGCTAGCTAGGAATTTAAAAAAAAAAGTAAAAAAAACATTTACAAAAACAAATTTAATCCAACCATGCAAAGGGGGAGAGGTAATAATTTAATTTTCGAAATTTGATAGTAGTTAGGTGAATTTTAAACGAACTTTGGGCGTGGCCCCGAAAATTTTTCGCCTGCGGCGCTTTTCTACCTTCTTCACTAAGTGCAATATCATAAAATACATGTAGTCCCGACTGTCCCTATCTCCAGAAAAAAAATGTCCTACTTACGCCCACTGAGCCCCCCCGAGCATATTTTCTGGCTACCCACTGACTGGATCATTAGATTGGACTATATTTAAAAAAAAATTATATTGATATGTATCCTTTCCCTTTTTTTAGTACAAGTTCAGCATAATATTCCTGCAGCAAAAAAAATTAACTCCATTATCTTAATTAAATTACCTTTTTGTTTCTCCGCATCATTTTCTTCAATCAGGTAAAAGGATATCATTTGTTTTCTCGTAGAAGATGACACTAACGATGTATGCAAGCAGAGCCGAACGCCATTTAGTTCCGGCACATTTATTAACGGGAAATTAGGGTCCAACAACGGTAGCTCACTGGAGGCACACATGCACTCCCTTATTTTTTAAATTAGTCACTTGGCTTATAAACTGAACAACAATTGAATAGTTACCAAGGAAGTTCTGAATCATATTAAAATTATCATTTGAATAAAAAAAAACGGAATAGAAGGAATTTAAATACTTATAAGGCTTCCAATGTAATCAACATTTTTCCATGTAATGATTCAATTTTTGTCCAGTTTAGATCTCTTAACCCAAGATCTGGTGATAAAAATTCTTCATTCTATTAAAAACATTTGTGTTAAAAACACAAATGTTTTTAATTTAGACCATCCAAATATTTATAGTTTATTTCAGAAAGGTGTAGAGTAATAAAATGGGAAATTCCATCCAGTTCGGCTCAATTTCGGTGTCGGCTATAGGTGTAGGTAAATTTTGTGCATTAAATTATTTATGATAACACTTACCAAAGAAAAAACAAGAAGATAATTTGATCAAGAAGGATTAGCTACAGCAAATTTACACAAGCATCGTTTTATTAAATATGCCGTGGAAGATATAGCTGAAAAACATTATGTAACTGTGCTGCGCACACCGTCATGTCATTGCGAACTAACTCCTATAGAACTTATATGGGCGCCAGTGAAAGGATTTGTAGCAAGACACAACACGACATTGAAAATGAAAGACGTTAAGCTACTGTTTGATCAAGCCATTAAGGAAGTGACACCAGACAACTGGCGAAATCAGTCCATCATGTCATTAAAGAAGAGGAGAAAATGTGGGATCTAGATCACCTGATCGATCGGACCATCGGCCCGTTAATTATAACGCCAAGAGAAGATGACAACTCCTCAGATGACGGGGAATATTATAATTTTTTTTAAATTTAATTTCTGTATAATGTATTTTTTGTATTTTGTATCTTTTTTATGTTTAATAAAAAAATTGTGAATAGATAACAATAGGCAAAACCAATAAATTGACCCAAACCCGGGCGGTACTACCTGCACTTGATGAAAATAAAGAATTTTGCAATGAAATCAATGCAAATTTATGAAAGTGGCTTAAATATTCGTTGGGTCACTCTGTAGTCCCTTGACAAACCTAATGAGCTTTTATTACTCTACACCTTTCTGAAATGGACTATAGATCTTATAGTTTCCCAGTGGCATTAATTGTATATGACATACGACTCTTTAGTGTTTAGTTGATTTTTTGCCGTTAAGCGGTTTTATATCGATAATTAATTTTAGCAGGATGATGTTGCAAATATAGTAACTATATTAAAGAAAGTAGTACCTACATACTAAAGTACTATTTTCTTGCTTGCATCCCTTATTAAACAAGTTACTCGCCAGATCTCGGACTAATATCGATCTTTACCCTGGATTTATCGTTGTAGTATATTTTCAAAATGTTTAAATCTTTACCAAGAAAGTCATAGGATTAAAAGTAGTTTAGAAAAAGCAACACAAAGATAAATATTTCTAAGGTACACCGTTAGGGTGCTACGGTCTGTCAAAGTTTTGTGTTTGTATATTTTTTTAGATTCAAATCCTCGTCTAAATTCAAATAAATGGTTTTAACGAAATTCACTGTAAGTTTTTTGACCATCAGGATCCCCACTAATCACAATTTTTCTTTTACGGTCTCGAAAAGTCCATGAGAATTATTATCCCATGGTCGAAACTCATATCTATTTTTTACTTGGAACTTTTGTTGGGGCCCGGTAACCTACTAAAAACATATTCAGGAGAGAACTCGTTTTTCGTCATTTGACATCCAGATATATGACCTCGGCCGGCTGATTAGGACTTTCAAAATGTCCCCAGACTTTGACAGAGACGTATTCAGCCAATGTTTGATTCATAAACGTATGATATTATGTTTAAGACTATAACTAACAATTAATTAGGGATCATAACTATTGTTTGCTTAGTACCGCAGCTGATGCCATTGCTGAGAAGGTATTTTTAAACAGTTTTAATTTATTTTTACAATAATTTCTTGCATTTAGTCATATAACGCATTTGAACCTGCTTTTTAGAAGGCGCCTTCTTGGCGTAGGGGTATAGACTCTCCACTTTGGAACTAAGGGTCGCGGTTTCGAACTCCGCTTCAGACAAAACTTTTTTTATTTTTTTGTTTTTCAGTAATTATTTATTTTTTTAAATCGATTTCAACTAAAAAAAATGCAAGACAATTATTAACTTTAAATATTTAAAATAAAAAAATATTTCGCAATTATTATGAATGTCCCACTTATAATGGAAACAAGCTTATACTTTCGGAATGTTTTGAATTTTAGTGTGGTTTCGTGTGATCTTAGGAAGCTTTTTTTTATTGCTAAAAATTTTAGTACGGATTTATATAGGTTGTAAAATAAAATTCACCTTTAGCGATTATTAGTTTTCATTTTTGTACAACTAAAAGTTTCGGTATTTAACAAATTCTGAAGTTTCTATCTTATTATTGTGGTCTGTTAAACTGTTTTTTAAAATTAACATTTCAACCTTTTTCTTGTCAATAGATTGTGTTTTTTTGAGGGTGCTAGATTTAGGGGCTTAGCACCCCCGAACTACGCCTATGTCAATATTAGATATATTATATAACAACACATTAGTATATAAATATTAAATTAACATTTCTATTGGACGTTTTACTCAAATAGCTTCTACGAATTTTTCTATTTACCACTGTGTCGACCGGTAATATTATCTACTATCTGTGTTATATTTACCTATTTCCAAACAAGGAAAGAACATGAGGGATATAGGACAATAAAAGAAGCTGTCATTTCCTAATCTGTTTTATAACTTTTTACCTTCATCTTATTGCAATATTGTTTAGCATGACAACAATAACTATTAGTGGCTTTAAGAATATTATTCGTTTAAAGTTCAAACATACATTTTACATACTTATTAAAAAATTTTAATTTCAAAGTTCGATCCTGTAATTTACGTCAAGTCATGCCAACATAATACAATAAAATTAACCAGCAAGTCATTCATATCACGTGATTAGGCCAGGATCTCGCGAGTTCTATCATGAATATTACTATTTAATCGTAATACTAATAAACAGTTAATACATTATATAATATCTAAAAAGGGTCAAATTTTTTATACAGGGCGTAATGGAATTGTGTAATGTAAGTGACGTCGTAAATCCTTACATGACAAGATTCGCGAATTTTTTTTTAATGCGGAATGGATCATGGTTTGACCACGCTTTCCCTGGAAAAGTTCTAAAAAGAATGATAAGAAAAGAATGACACGTGTTTTTTTTTTAATTTACTAAATTTCTATTTACTAAATTTCTACAAATATTTAAGTTATTTTAATATTAATGGAAACTTATTTGACTAAAAAAATATTGGAGATGTCTTGAACAATTGGAACATCCGAAAAAAGAAAAATCAGTGAAATACTGTAGGTTCTCCTAGCCTATTTTAAAAGGCCGCTTCTATACAACAATATTGTTGCTCCCTTGGATTGTGTTTACTAAATTGGGAAATGAACCGAAAAATGCAGCCGGTCATTCTGCCTTTGTATCGTCGTTAAAGTTTATTGACTTGAGGGTTCAGATTAAGGCTTGGCTAAGGCTAAAAACCTCGTAACTCTTGCTTTATCATTTTTTGGAAGACTTTTTATTTCATGATTCCTGTGTAATTACATAAAAAAATATGGGCAAAAACATTGTCTTCTATCCAACTAAATTCATAAAAACTAATATAAATGGTGACAAATTTAAGGCTTCGAGGATAATATAAACAAAGTTCTCCCCCCCCCCCCTCCCTGCGGGAGTGTAGACATGCCAAAAAATGGTTGTTGACCGGAGGTCTATTGGTCCCAATTGGTAGACAATGACGGAATGATTTCCTCCTTATTGGGGAACTCATCAGAAAATCACTTGTAACTGCTTCATATTGCAAAACTACAATTCCATGAACGGCAGTAGAGTTTTAAACTTTCAATGTCTTTATTTGTTTTAAATCACTACGTTTCAAAGGGTAAGCATCTCCAGTCAAATGCAGAGAAAGAAGACTGCTAAGTTCTAAGGAAATCGTCAAGCCACGTCAATTTTTTCTATTTTAAATTTTTTTATTTTATTGTTGATTTATTAACGTTCTGTTCTAACAACTACCAAAAATAGAAAACGGGAATTTTGCTTACAACTTCGGTTTGGACACCCACTAGACTATTATTTTCTACTTACAACAACAACTTTGAATTTTACTGCCCATGTCGCAGAGATGTTGTATTTTTAATACTTAAGACTTATTTTAATTAACAAGCCCGACAAATATATAGCAATGGATCAGGATATCAGGAATGAACCCAAAATCCACTGGAGCAACAGACAAGGATTACCCAACAGCAAAAGCTTCATTGGGGATCCAGACCAAGACTTACGAAACAGTAGCTTTAAATGAACAGGAAGCAGCTGAGAACCATACAGGAATTGACAGGACACACGGCTGTCAAGAACCATCTGCACGGAATGCAACTGTACAGTGGAGACCTTGACTCAGATTATGCGGACAAGACAGAGAAACTGTACCGCACCTAGTCTGCCATTGCGAGTCACCAGATCGGAAGAGGCAACAAATTCTCGAGCCACCAAAACTGAAACCAGAGGACATCCTGACCCCCACCCTAGTTGACCTCCACAAACTAGTGCAAGGAACTGGGATCACGGAGTGGGTGTAACAACCAAACAGGGTGAGCACAATGTGCCAAACCTGGCCTGAGTGCATCCGGCGCACAGACAGGCCCTCGAAAAAAAAAATTATAATTTTCCAAACAAAGAATCCATGACAACTACAAAACAAGTATACTATAAATAAATCGCTTTATAAGGAAAGTTAGGTCACTCAATTACCCCAGAATGAAACAGAATATATTATTAGTAGTAAAATGGGGTTGTTATATCGATATTTCTATGGTGCAGCCTTTGCGTGTTTTGGTTCATACCGTTGACATGGGGATAATTAATTACCAATTGGGGTTATCGTATATAGGTCGGTATAAACGACCTGAAAGTTTATCTAGTCTAAATGTTTTATGATATTTAAAAAAATATCTGATATCAATAAATTATTGTTAATTGGTTCCTTTATAATTAAAAATCTGGATGCGTATGGTCAATTAAATAATAATGGATCAATATGAAACAGTGACCGCGGAGTAGGACGTGAACTAATCCCTGAATCAGTGGCGTTGGAGCAGGGGCTATTTCTCGCATCCATTCGCTGACAAAATCCCATATGGTCCAAATAAAAACATTGTATTGTGATTTTATATTTAAATTCTAAAGTGTATTAAAATTTAACATTATACTTATACAGGGTGATTCCTAAGTTGATACTTGTTTTTTAGCTATGTATTGAAGGCATTTTAAATACCTTTTTTTAAAAAACTCAAAAATAAGGTACTTACATTCATTTATTACACAATTGATCAAATACGATCCTGCTTAACTTAAACAATGTTTGTTTGTGTGTTGTGTTGCCAAATAACTGACTACCGACCCGTAAATTGGATGACTAATAAGACAAAAACAACATATTTTGATTGTAGCATTCAATTTTACCGAAGCATTTATTATGTTAAAATTAAATAAGTATGAATGCTCCATGGTATTTTAAGTACCTCCAAATTTAGTATTAAATAGGTTTTCTACAGGTAAAGGTTTAAAAGAATTTGAGATTACCTGATGTAGCTTCGATTTTTGTTGAGTTCGTTTTCCGTAATTTTTGGTATAATATTTGACCGTTAATTTTATGGGCTGTGCAAACAGGCTCATCTTTATTTTGGATTTCCCTTTATAGATAATTTCTATTTTCCAATTTCACAAAGATTGTTTATTGTCAGTATATTTTGGAGGTTGGATTTGTTTGCCTTGATGCTCTCAATTCGTCAAAGAAGAGGAATAATCTGTCGGTACCGGTCGTTTTTCAATAATTTAGCCTGGGAGCTTGGGTAATCGATAATCTTTCTGGGTGCTAAGCCAACAGCCAAATAATTTATAGTAGGTCGTTCAGAAAATAGTCCTGGCGAGTCGGGAAATTGGTTGATGCCTCAAAGTCAGTGTTAAAGAGAGTAGGATGCTGCTAACTTCCGAATGTTGGATTTCCTGCTAGGTAGCAGCCATCTTGAGGAAAGGATTTTTTAAGGACTCCTGGTCTTATTCTTCCAGCTTGTGGGTAAGACTTTTTTATTTTTCTAAAAATGGGGATATTTTTTCTAAAAAACCTGAATTTGCAGATTTGAGGTTAGAATAGACCACGTTGGTACTATCACCAGCTTTTACGAATCAGCTTTTAAGAACAAGATTTTGAGAACAACCTTTTACGAATCCACTTTTAAGAATAACCTTTTAAGAATCGGCTTGTAAAAAGCAGCTTGTAAGGATCAGCTTTTAATTTTGGGAAATAATGGTCACGATTCAGTTTTGTGGTTAGCCATCCACTTTTAAGCATGGGATTTCTGGATTAGCTTTTGATGGATTGATCACGACTATCACCTTTAAATTTGGAATTGGAAAAGGGAGACTTGTACATATGCTTGTATATAACGTACTTATGGATGGGTAAAGCCAGTATGTCTGTTACTTTGAAGATCCGGGAACACTAAGCGTATCAGGCCAGTTATTTAATTAAATTTTATATAATGTAATACCATCTTGGTAAGTAAACCACTATCATAATTTAAATTTAAAATACAAAAAGGGTAAGGTCTGATAAAGGTTCTAGAACACTTGGGACATTGTATGCTTACCGTTCAATATATCATTAAATTTTTTAAATGCATAATCTTACCAAGTAGAGTAGTGTTAATATTTGTATATACAATTATCAATGGCCAAGTCTTTAAATCTGATTATCCTCGGATCTATCATTTATTTAAACCGTCCATAATTTCATGGAATGACATTAGGTTTTGTTTAATAAAGTAGACTTGAAATTACCATTTTGATTTCAAACCAGGTATTTTATTTTTCTCTGGAAGTGTTTTCAGCTAGGCATCTAGGAAAG
Source organism: Polydrusus cervinus (assembly GCA_935413205.1). Classification (NCBI taxonomy): domain Eukaryota; kingdom Metazoa; phylum Arthropoda; class Insecta; order Coleoptera; family Curculionidae; genus Polydrusus; species Polydrusus cervinus. The sequence continues at coordinate 28,967,058 of OW284516.1, forward strand.
ACGTCAATAACTTTATAGCCCAAGGGATTTTCTTGTTTTGATACTCTTGGTGAACTTAATTTAATTTATTAAAAACAAGTGGTGCCCTCTCGGGTTGAAAAAGTGAACCAAGGCTATATAGCGAAGAACCCCTGTCTCCGGCATTGAGCGACCGTAAGCAAATTTAGGTGCCACATGATGACCAGGCCCGCACTTAAATTTTTTACTTCTGTAACTCGGCTATTTTTAAGTTTTTTTGAAAAAAGGTATTTGAAAAAGTTTTTTATTTTAATTCCTTCTATAAACAGCTAAAAAAGAAGTATTAACTTAGGAATCATCCTGTATATATCTTATGTCTGTTTTCCGGTAGCTATCCTTGCTGTGCCGTATCTGCGGAGGAATAATATTTTAAGCAAAAAGGCTAATCCCTGTTCATTTTTTCTTACTTCATTACCAGGAATAATAATATATTACGATTCCTGTCACGGCCCTCTGGGATAGAAATCCGGCCTCTTTACAATGGCGTTTTGAAAAATCCCTAATCATTTTGACAACACAGCGAAACGACATTTACCCCCTTACTTTACCCTTTTAAACCCGGATGGCAAGATAAAATAATTAAAAGGGCAGCACGAATATGTTATAAATTAAGGGCAAACAGTAGTCGATGAGTCATCACGAACAAAAACTCCATTTCTACCACATCGCGTATATTTGTACCTGCGTCTGGCGATGGTAATACAATTTCTTTTTTTATATACAGAATATTATATAAACGAATTTCACGATAATTAAGCGGCGCAGCGTCAGTGGGGATTTCGAAAATAATATCGGGACATCGTTTGTAATTTTATTGAAAAATAAGAGATTAACGTGAATAGCCATAATATTTCTATTTTTATGTTTTGCATGACGGATGATATAAATTGAATCCATATAATTGACACTTTAATAAAAAATTGCATTAAAAAAAAAAATAGGGTATTATCCGTCGAACTAGAAGTCCTTGTAATCTTGTAAACCCCTTAGTGACATTTTTGTATTAAATATTCAATTATATAAGCCAGAAAGCCCCTTAATACTCAAGCTTTATAAACATACTACGAGATTTCGAAACGATTTGAAATTTTGGGAAGTCATGTAGTTGCTTTGGATGCATATTTTGAGGGCGTCTGATTCCCGTTTCCGGTTTACGCGGAAATAGCCTAAATTTATATTACCCTGTATACAGGGTGATTCCTAAATTTGATACTTCTTTTTTAGCTGTGTATAGAAGGCATTAAAATAAACAACATTTTCAAATACCATTTTCCAAAAAACTTAAATAATAATAATAATAATAATAATAATAATAATAATAATAATAATAATAATAATAATAATAATAAACGTCTTTTATTTCAATATAAATATAAAATTTACAAAAAAAATATATAGGCAAGATACAAAAGTAAAAATCTTAGTGCGGGCCTGGTCATCAAAACGTAGCCTGCTATACCTTATGTTGTTTGTCTTGTTAGTCATGCAATTTACGGGTCGGTGGTCAGTTATTTTGCAATTCGCTGCGATGTGTTTTTCTGAAGCAAGTTAATTTTTTAAACTGGTGAAACGTGAAAATGGTAAAATTTGAAAACAATGAACTAGAAGATATGGTGCTAAGTTACGGTGAGTATTGTCAAAGTGCGGCTGCTGCTTCGACATTATACGCAGAACACTTTTCCTTGCGGGCTCATCTTATACCCAGAAGTTTTCTTAATGTTATTCGACGGGCAAGTTAGGCAGGACCGTATTTGATCCATAGTGTAATAAATGAATGTAAGTAATTTTCAATTAAAAAAAAAGGTATTTGAAAATTAAATAGTGAAATTTAGTGTCCGTTTAAAATATATAAAGAAAAGAAGCTTAGCGGCAAGCGAACAGAGTAGTGCGTCTATCTTTTGCATTAAAGTACACAGGGACGCCAAAGGTAATGGAATCCCTGGGGCACAGGTAGACAATGACAGGCTGTTTCGTTCTTGTTAGAACTCATCAGAAAGTCATAACCCGTAAGCAACCCCCAGTACAGCGAGCCTGTTCTTTCAAGGCGTTTTTAAGAAATAAAAACGCGATGAAAACCCAGTAACGCCATCAGAAGGAATCAACTCAATGCAAAAGATAGCCATCTAACGTGAAAACGTAGAAATATAAATAAATCTAAATAAATCAAGCACGGAACGGCGGTTTTTATTTCTTAAAAACGCCTTAAAAGAACAGGCTCGCTGTACTGGTGGTCGCTTACGGGTTATGAGTTTCTGATGAGTTGTATCAAGAACGAAACAGCCTGTCATTGTCTACCTGTGCCCCAGGGATTCCATTACCTTTGGAGTCCCTGTGTACTTTAACGCAAAAGATAGACGCACTACTCTGTCCGCTTGCCGCTAAGCTTCTTTTCTCTATGTATTTGAAAATGTTTATTTTAATTCCTTCTATATACAGCTAAAAAATAAGTATCGACTTAGGAATCACCCTGTATTAAATTTTAAATAAATTACATGTATTATACCTATCTTTAACAGTTGGTAAATTGCATTTAACATATGTGAAAAATTTATGTCCTTCCTACCTCTTTTTAAAGGCTTAAGTTTCTAAACATTTCTTCTTTTAAACAACCAAGGCCTACACTATTATTAATATTATCTGCAATAAATCTAAATAACACATGTTATATTGTATTATTGGATGAAAGGAATGGGAAGGTGAAAAGTGCTTTGAAGCAAGCAAAATATAAATTAGAACAGATGGAAAAAATCACCCCATACTCACAACATTATCCGGAAACTACTTGCCGTCTGCTTGAAAAGTGCTTGCGGTGAATTTGTCTTTCTTATTTAGTCAGTTTTTATGGTTTGTTATTTTAGAGGGTGGAAATAAAAGCACAAAGAAAGTATAATCTACGGGTGTTGATGGGGAACAAAAAGACGTTATATTGGAAAATTGTCGTGTTTATTGTTATTATATATGGCTATTTTGGGTGACGTAGCAGTAGTGGAACCAGTGGAGGGCAAGGAATTTTCTGGAATAATTGATAACAAAAATTGCTGAGTATTTAACTTAATTTTTCACGCCGGTAAACATTTGTTAATTTAAATAATAAACTGAATTTTTAATTTTTACCAGTTTTTAGCATTAAATTGACGAAATTCTGTGTAGAAAATTGAAACTATGGAATGAGCAATAACGTAATTCAGGTAGACGTGCCCCATAAAAAGAGATGTCCTACTATAGCTGCGTGATTAACCATTTTTTAGTTGACATTAACCGGTGGTCCAGTAAGTTAATTTGGTCCAGACAAGTGGACCTGTTGTTTACATTAACTTTTTTAAAGATTTAAAGTCTTTACCACAAAGTCCGTACTACACGAATGTATTACAGGAAACGAAAAAGCCGATAAACTTGTAAGGAAGGGCTTAGAAAATACATTTATTGGTCCAGAACCGGTACTCGGACTACCAAGGTGTACAGTACGACATGCCATAAAGCGATGGATCAGGAGTGAACACAATATCCACTGGAGCAACAGACAGGGACTACACCGCAGCAAAAGCTTCATTGGGGATCCAGATCCAAAACTAACGAAACAGTTGCTTCAAATGAACAGGAACCAGCAAAGAACCATTACAGGAATTTTGACAGGACACATGGCTGTCAAAAACCATCTCCACCGAATGTAACTGTACAATGGAGACCTTGACTGCAGATTATGCGGACAAGACAGACAAACTGTACAGCAAAAAGTTTGCCATTGCGAGTCAGTAGATCAGAAGAGGTAACAAATACTCGGGCAACCAAAACTGAAACCAGAGGACATCCTTACCCTCTGACCCAGTTGACCTTCACAAACTAGTGCAAGTAACTGAGCTCACGAGGTGGATGTAATAACCAAACAGGGTGAGCACAATGGGCCAAAAACCTGGAATAAGTGCATCCGGCACACCGACTGACTCTCAAAAAAAAATCGATAATTCGAGAGGCAAAGTAGGCAGAAGTTGCATATTCGCACTAAACCCCCTTTACTCAACCCCCCCCCCCCCTCCTCCTCCTGTGATGAAATTAAGATATTAAGTCTTATTTTTACTGATCTTCAGATCTTCATTGGATCATTTCTCTAAAACTAAGAAAAAAATGTTTGTTTTGATAAACAGTTTTTATTCTTACTTGACGATAATCTCCCAAAATACACCTAATTTAAAAATTATTTTCTCCAATCCGAACAAACAAGTTAAGGCTAAGTTTATTTATTCATTTAATTAGTTGGTATCTTGGAACATCGTTGCTCATGCATGTTTTTTTTACTAAATCTGTTTAGACTACCTTGAAAATTAATGAAGCGCTTTTAATTTAGCTAAACAGATTTAACACATAAGAGTTTAAATATTGCGTAAAAATAATAACCATCGGTGAAATACTAGATATCTGCATACCAGGAAAATTGGGTCAAAAACATTGGTGAAAATGCTTTAAATAACTAAAAAATTAGATCTGTTATGTATAACACATTTTGCAGGGCTTAAGACCTATTGGTGATGCCGAAGCAAGGTATCCAGACAGTGGCGTGCATATAATATAGCAAAAAAGCATTGCATATCTTGGGAACAATAAAACAAACAGAAACCATTTTTTTATATGTTATATCCGTGTAATCCAACTATGACATTAATATATTAAAGAATAATATAGGATCGAAAAATGAATCCTATATCATTTCCACGAACGCATTCTTTGCTTATTTATATCGTAAACGAGATCCCTGTATAAGCATTCCGTAAGACCGTTCTAAAAACAAAGATATCGGTGTACATTAGCCTCTTATGCAAAAGCACTGCTTTTGTACGAGTAGAAGCAAGCGAGAGAGCCGGTAGGCAGTAGGGTAGAAAGAAATGTAACAAATAAACCCGTCGCAACCTTCGACCTTCCTTTATCTATCAGCCCGCGTCAAGAAAGCACGCGTTTGGTAAATGCATTGGTGTAAATCTTCAAGTTTTACCATAGTTTGGAAAATACTTCGCTTTCTCAATATAAAATATGAATCACGCCTCTATAAGTTTCATTATTAATTAGTTTAGTTAAGATATTTTTAAAGAGATAACGATTAAGGTATCGTAAAATAAGAAGCACTTTTGTGACAATTAAAATAGTTTTTGCTGATAGGTTTATAATATTTAATAATCAGTAAGCTTATCAACATATTTCACTTAATAATAGACCACGTTTTTGGCAACATTGGTTCAATCAGGTGGATGATAGATTTTTAATTTATAATTAGTGTTTTCGGCCTTCTATATCTACTATTTTAAGACATAAATCCATCTATATCGCTGAATTTATTTTTTAATTATTTCTTGAAAAATGTGGATATAAAAAGTTAGTAATTTTTCTTTCTAAACCTGTAAGTACCATTAAAGAAACGGGTTCATTTTTCCTAAATGTGCCATTTTTAGCTATATGAATATGCAAATAAAAATTTCATTTGCAATATTTGCTAACCAGAATTATTTCATAATATCTCCTTTTAATCTAATGACCTTCGGTAGCGGTTTTGAGGTTATGATTTCACCTTAAAAATCTTTCAAATTTCTTGTTGTAAACACACTGAAAATATAAAACCACTACAAGAGCACCACACCCATAATCGCGATATAACGAAAAATTTATAAGCACAGCGTCTATTCTAACGATATATCGCGGGAAAATTTTGCCCGAGAACTTTTCGGCCGTCCCGAATCCGGCGAAGCTTTTACGGAAAAGCTCCTGCTTTTCGGTGCATCCTACGTAGACTTAACGACGACTTGGGCGCCGCGACGGATATTTCCCATGTTGCCAGCCTTGAGGATAAAAGAAGTAGAACGCAGGATTACGTAGAACGGCGTCTTATTTTTAAATCTAACAAAGGTCACAAAAGTTTCTAATAGTTTTTATTAAGATGTATTAACCCCTCTTCTTGTGATCTAATTGTTTTCTTAATTAACGCACCTTGGTACGTACGTATCTACGCACTATTTTTTTTGTGTCTTCCTATAAATCAGTTTTTAGATTTTTTGTCGTTGTCCCCTTTATTTGTGAGATAAAAAAATGTTTTGAAACATAGGGTTATGTTTTACCTTTTTCCTACAACCACCTATAAAAGTGAGAAAAAAAGCACGATTAACTTGACTTGAAAGCGCCGGGTATCACACGCGTGTTGAAAATAGTTATTTTCCTAACAAGTGCGCAAAGTGATACTTTTCCGCACGCAAGTACAGTTGGACGAACGACGCGAAGCGGAGTTCGGATAAGTTCTTGCGTGCGGAAAAGCATTTTGCGCACTTGTTAGGAACAACATTTTTCCTACGAGCTTCATATCAGATAACAACAAAAATAAAAATATGATCATTTATTTAATAATTTTTAATTCGACTTTAAAGAAAGAACTATAATATACTTACAACTAAAAATTACATAACAAAAAAAAATAATAGAAAATTAAAAAATTACATAACAATAAAAAAAATAATAGGAAACTAAATTTTTTTCGTTTTAAGCTGAAATACAAATATCGGGAATTACGATTAAAAGATAAAAGAGAATACTCTTGCAACGGCTTCTCACATTGCCATAAAATAGTTTACAGCTACTAAAATAAATATAAATATTCCCTACCAAGGAGATTTTTGAATAGTTTTACTTTTCCGCACCCAGTGCGGATAAAAGTCTTATCCGCACTAGTGCGGAAAAGTGTAACTTTGCACACAAAAATGCGTGCGCAAAGTACTACTTTGCGCACGTACTACTTTGCGCACGCTCGTAGGAAAAAAATATTTCAACACTACTGTTGGAATACAAGGCACACTATTTACCACCCCTATTTACTGCAAATAACAAATAATAGAAAGCAGTAATTGTATAGTGTTTAACTTATTTATCATGTATTTGTCAAGTGATTCAGAATTAGAGTGTGAAAATACGCCATCTGAAATTATAAAAAATGTTAATAATATACTGGAAAATCTATTACTAGAAAAAACAAATCGCGCTGAAGATAGTGTCATGTATTAAACAACAAATCTTTATTGGTATGGATAGCGTGGAGAATAGAGCTCCAGCCTACAGATAGCAAGGTGACAGGTTCAAATCCCATCAGGTGTATTTGACTTTTTTTATAAAAACATTAAAATTACTTAAAATCTTCCTTGTTGGGTGGATTTTTTAAAGGTATGTTTAATGCTTTTTTTCTTGATTAAATTTAAAATCTTTCATTCTGGTTAATCTAGAAGTCAATCCAGGATTAGTTCTTCCTACGATAAATAAAATATAAAAAAATGAAAAAGTTAAACTATTAATACAGGAAAAGCCTATTAACAAACTATGAAACCAGATATTAAGTGGAACATAATCCTAAGTATCCTAATTTCAACACTAGTGTTAATATTTTTTTTTAACACTAGTGTTGAAATATTTTTTCACAAATTAAAGGCTTTTTTAATAATTCTTTGTGGTCGTAGAAAAAATAGTGTACCTACATTACTCGTGTGAAAGTGATTATTCTAAGACTCCTAGAATTTCCGCACTCGACTGACGCCTCGTGCTAAATATCTCCTCGTTTAAAAAGTATCACTTTCATCACTTGTTACATAATATACTATTACCGAAATATTACAAAGAGGTATTTGGCAACCATGGATTGAACCGACGTCGGAATTGGAATATTGGATGGCCGAAACACAAGACTATGAATGGAGAAAGAAGACGTAACAAGTTGGGGAGTAATGGACCGTAGGACAGATCATACGGGGATCGAGCATCAATTAAAGTTATACGAGAGTAATAATGGACCTTTTATAAGGGACAATTTCAATTCATTTTAAAACATTGCTAATAATCCAACCTTTCTAAAACTTGACATGTTAAATTGTGATTATTCCCGTGGTTCTTGGCCGAGTTAAAAAAATACTAATCAAATTATTGACCAACCGATGGTAGAACTTTTCACTTACTCTTTCCTAAACTTATAGCCAGTGGCGACTGGTCAGATGTAGGGGCTCTTCATCAAAAAAAATCAAATAAAACCAGGAGGAAAGTTTTTCGACAATATTAAATATTAATGCTACCATTTTAGCCCTTACAAAATAATTATGTTCGAATTAATAAGATTAATTTAATTCGAATGTAGCTATACATAATAGGGCCACGGTTAACTCCGATGGACAATAATTATAAACACTCGTGCAATTTGGCGCTCCCCAGCCGACTGTGTCCGTTAGCTTAAAGCAAGTGTAGACCCAACGTCGAACATGGCTTTGATATTCACCGTTGCTATGGTTACGTGGCGTCAGTCACGCAAACAGCATGTAACAATTTGCATTATGATGAAGGGCAACTTAAAAATAGATCAGTCGTATGCATCATTGGTTTAGCATTGGTTCACCTAACTTTAAGGTATTTATTTTGAGGCTTCGCGAAACTTACGGTTATAGATATCGTTTTTACGTGATTTACTGTTTTGTTTTTATTTTTCAGTTAATTCAGTAGTGTAAGTTACATACCTACTGAGTTGTGTGTTTTAAAAATAAACCCAATTAATGACAGTTTGTAATTTGTTGGAAACTCCATTCAGTCGCTGGACAGATGAGGATAAGAACGATGTTTTATTACACGGGTTTGTTCGTCAATGTTTGTTTAAGTACCCGCACTATACCTAGCTCTTCACCATTTTTTAAGACCCCGAGCCGCCACTGCTTATAGCGTGTTGCGTGACTAAATGTATCTATGCCCGAATCTTTGCCTTCAACTCTTCCAGATATCTAGGTCTGGTGACATGTACCCTACCTTTTAAATTACCTAATAAATAAAAATCTGAGGGTGTAATATCCGGATATTTGGGCGGCCACTTTATAAATCCTCGCAGTACTATCCACGTATTTGGAAATGTAATATTTAAAAATTCTCTTACACTTCTTGCAAAGTTTCTAATACCTACCAGAACTTTTAGCTTGAGCGATCACCTAATTTTTTAGAGTGTATAAATAAATATAATATAAATCTACGGTAGAATAATGATAAACTCGGTATTTCTATCAGTGCAGTTTTATTTAAAACATTTTAATGAATACGAGTGTAAATGTTCGTGTACAACATAGGATATAATCTGACATCTCATGGGAATATAAACAATATGACTCAAATTATAGCGACCAAAATATTTTGCAACTACTGGGTGTAGTAAAGGCTGCCGCGCGGGTCGCCACGCCTTCGTCATAGAGATTAATACCCTTTGACATGACATCAGTTACGTCACAAATATAACTGCGGTACGATACAAAGATTTTGTCTCGATTTAAAAAAAGTATCTTGTATATGATTTAATTTAATTTATAGTTACATTGACGCCTTCACGGTAATTATAATTAATCGAGAAATTCATTTTACTGATTTTAATATGAAATTTCGTCATCATTACTTCACTTTAATAGAACTTATGTCGATACTCAAGATATGTGATAGATTCACAGCTTGGGTTGTCCATTGACTCACTTAGTTACCTTCGAGCACTTGAAATTATTATTTTTATAGAAAGGAACTTGCGGAAAGCAGACAGAGTAATGCGTTTATCTCTTGCATCAAAGTACACAGGGACTCCAAAGGTAATGGGTTCCCTTGGGTACAGGTAGACAATGACAGGCTGTTTCGTCCTTATTGGGGCTCATCAGTAATGTATGTAATTAATTTCCATTAGAGGGAAAACATGTTTTCAAGATATTTTTACGAATAAAAATATGATAAACACCTGGTATCGCTATCTGTTGGAATCAATTCAATGCAAAAGATAGCCATCTAACGTGAAAACATAGAACTATAAATGAATCAAGCATGAACGGCCACCCATCCAGTTTAATTCTATGTTTTCATGTTAGATGGCTATCTATTGCATTGAGTTGATTCCAACAGATGGCGATCCTAGGTTTACATCATACTTTTATTCGTAAAAATATCTTAAAAACATATTTTTGCTCTAATGGGAATTGCTTACAGGTTATGGCTTTCGAGTCCCAATAAGGACGAAACAGCCTGTCATTGTTTATCTGTGCCCCAGGGAACCCATAACCTTTGGCGTCCCTATGTACTTTAATGCAAAAGATTGAGGCACTACTCCGTCTGCTTGCCGCTAATTTTCTTTCTATAAAAATATAATAATAATTTCAGGTGCTAGAAAGTAACTAAGTATATTTGTACATAATAACAAGCAAAATAAAATTTAACTGCAGTGGGTACCAGGTTAACAAAGTATTACAGGAAATGAAGAAGCCGACGAACTTCTGCAAATTATGAAATTGTTTCAAAAATCCACGGATGCAGAGAAATCTGCTATTCTGGCAACACTGAATAAAGCAGCAAATTTAAGAAATCGTCCAGAGCTTACACGATCGCGGGACTCGGGGTCTTCAGCCCCCTTAACCCCCACCTTAATCCGCGGCACCTTAACATTAACAAGTAGAAAATAATTTTAAATTAATAATGCTTAATGTACTTCTTAAGAGTTATTAACTCAAGCAAGCAAAATTAGAAAATTATGTGCGGGCATCACATTTCACATAAAAGGATATGCCAACGATATTTTCACACGCCGGATTTGTATACCAATACATTAAAGAGAGTACTTACATATTGTAGAGATAAGAAATTGCAAGTTTGGTGATCACACAAGCGTGACACCGGGAAAGGAGTAAAGAACACGGAAGAATTTTTATTTTTTTATCCGTTACATGAGCATGTGTTAGCATAAAACGAGCCTATATACCACACTTTATAGGTGGTAAATGAATATTCTCTATGAGCCTTTTGCATATGTATCCTTGTATTTAGATTTCCTGTAATGTAATATTATTTGTGAACGAAATTTTTGCGCATAATTAATTTTTTTAGTTTTCCTTAGTTTTAAAAATTTGTGCTCCTTCCTACTGGAAGTAGCCTTGTCGCATTTCTTCACTTGGGATAGTGAAGGCTCGCGGTCTTAAAAATGGCGAAGAGCTTCTTAAACAAACATTGACTAAAAACCCGTGTAACAAAACGTCTCTCTTATCCTCATTTGTCCAACGACTGAATGGAGTTTACAACAAATTACAAACTATGTCATTAATTGGGTTCATTTTTAAAACACACAACTAAGTAGGTACGTATACTACTGAATTAACTGAAAAATAAAAACAAAACTTTTTAATCACACAGTAAATCACGTAAAAACGATATCTATAACCGTAAGTTTCGCGAAGCCTCAAAACAAATACCTTAAGGTTAGGCGAACCAATGCTGGACAATGGTGCATACGACTGATCTATTTTTAAATTGCCCTTCATCATAATGCAAATTTTATTAGATGATGATTGCGAGACTGACGTCGGGTAACCATAGCAACGGTGAATATCAAAGCCATGTTGGGCGTTGTGTCTTCACATGCTTTGAGCTAACGGATACGGTTGGCTGGGGCGCGCCATTCATCGAAAATAATCTGCTGCAAGGAGACCCTAACCTTATAATTTAACAATATGTTGCAAAATAAAATATTACTACTCCTTGGTAAATATTTATTATATAGAAACTCATATGTATTTATTATAAATAAAACAATTTTTATAATTAATCAAATGTAGTCTAAAGTAGGTACATTTAATCAAAATCAAGGTTGATTTTGCCTTATTTAAATCAGACATGTATTAATTATTACTGCATTAATGATAAATTTATTCTCAATCAGTGTGCAGGTCACATTTCAAGATTGTCTTGAAAATTCCGTATTGAATACATTCACTTGTTGGCCTAAACACAAAGTAGGGATTTGGATGTGTTCATTAAAATATTGCTTTACTTCTACTTTTGCGCGCGCGAAGCTATACTCTTCCACTACTATTCTTTCTATTCAGAGCAGTAGCTGCCCCCCCCCCCCCCCCTCCCGCTCCCAAAAATCCAAAAAACCAGACGATTTAAAATATAACTGGGAAACGAAATTACGGCAACCCTATCAATAACGCACCAAATGAAATAACACATAATCTTACATATACAAAATGCTTGCAAGAGAAACTGATATACACGCACATCCTGAAACTTTAAAATACAGCCACGGCACGCAACATCCTCTTCGGATTTTATTTATTAATTTATAAAGTTTTATTGGTGTTTGCGTGTATAATATTTACATTACTATTGCTTCTAATACTTATCAATTAAAGTTATTATATTTTTTTGGTTTTCAATAAATAAAAAATACCTAAACCTTATTTTTTATATTTTTTGCTCTGTTATGCTTATTTTATAATTTTTTTTTAAAGTTGGAAATTATTTATATTAGTGTATAAGTATAACTCCCTACAAGATTCTTTAAAAATATTATATAATTTTTCTTATTTGAAATTTTTTATGGTCCAAAAAAGGGTTTTTGGGCGTGGCAACAGAAAAAATGTTCGCCTGCGGCCCTAGTTATTCGATTTTAGTGTTTATGCACCCCCCCCCCCCCCCCAAGTGGATACGCCACTGATTCGCAGTTCCTATTTCTCGAGACCAAGATACGGTGAAAATACAACAGGGATCTATAAGATCTAAACTTAAATATCTTTAATAAATAAAAAGGAATAAGTTTCCTGAGAGAGAAAACCGTAACAAATACAATAATATTATTTTTGACATAAAAAAGGGAAAATAATGATTTTGCAGAAACATATCATGTTACGTACCGGACGTCAGAACTGGAGTGATATTTATGCAAAACATAACGAGCAGAAAGATATGGATATTGCTTCTGGGCGTAGAACACTCGCAGCTTAATCGTTTTTATTTTCATTGTATTGAATTTTAAATTGAAGTTTTGTTTCCGTGTCTCTGTAAAAGGAAAATCAATTTTAAAAGAGAAAAGGGAAAAATTGATAGATCGGTTTAATATCAGTAATATGATATGCTCTCTTTAAAATAACGAATAATTTAAATATCTAATAAAACTATTTAATAACTTTATGGCATTGCAGCAATATTGATGTTAAAAATAATTGTGTGTATTGAAAATTAGTCTATACTGTGTGTTCACAACTTTTTATTTTTAAAGATAACACAACGAAATTTAGAGCTTTTGTATACGACATACATTTGAATCCTTTAATAGGTGGAACTGAGAACTCAATACTCCCCTGGGAAACCACGCCACAGTATACCAAGCGGAAATACTTGCTATATAAATATAAGCATGTGTACAGAAAAATATCGAAAAGGGCTACCACGACCTTGCCTGTGGATCAGCGGTGCAATGAAAAGCACCCCCACCGCAGCAATGGAAGTAATACTAGGACTAACACCCCTAGACATTCACATCAGAAAGGAGGCCAGCTGCAGCGCCTCCAGGATCAAAATAAATGGGGAATGTAAACACAAACCCATAAGAATAGGGCACACAAGAGCCGCGGATCTAATCAACGACGCGAGCTCTTGGAGATGCAAACAGATCACATGAAAGAGGTCTATAACTTCACCAGACCCTTCAACATCAGGTGCGACTCTGACATGTGGTCAAAAGGGACGCCACCGTCATTAGAAAAGGGCCTGATTTGGTACACTGATGGATCAAAAACGGCTGACGGAGTAGGCGCAGGTATATTTGGGGAAAGACCCAGAAAGGAAATCAGCATTCCCCTGGGAAACTACGCCACAGTATACCAAGCAGAAATATGTGCTATACAAGCACGTGTACAGAAAAATAGCAAAAAGGGCTACGACGACAAGAGATATACATTCTGTCAGACAGTCAAGCTCTAAACTCTAATAGACTCAAATCGAGAATCGCAATGGAGTGTCTAAACAACCTGAAAGACCTAGCAGCAAGGAACAACAGGGTAGAACTCCTATGGGTTCCTAGTCACTGGGGGACAGTGGGCAACAAAAAAGCCGATCAACTGGCTACAGCCGGATTATCTCAAAAAATCAAGGGTTCTGAACCCGCCCTTGGCATATCAAAACAAACAACCAAAGCAGCATCAGACAGCTAGGCGCAACAACAACAACTATCCCGATGGAACAGGATACCTGATCATACCCAAGCGAGGGCCACAATTGGGAAACCCTCCAAAAAGTTATCAACTGGAATGTTGCTTCTAACGCGCAGCCAGCTAAAACAAGTGGTTGGCCTACTAACAGACCACTGCTACTTAAGAAAATACCTACGTCGCATAGAAATTTACAATGGCCTCATTGAATGCAGACTTTGAGGCGAAGAAGACGAAACCGCCTCACATATCATATATAACTGCGAAGCACTAACCCGGAGAAAATTCAAAATTTTCGGAGGAACCCAATATGGGGATAACCTATCGCATGGCAAACTTGGTAGGAATTTACTGGACTTTATAAAAGGAGCAAATCTTTTCTAGCAAGACAGGGAGCACAATAAGCCACTAGGCTGCAGTGCAGGAAGCTTTGGCCGAACGCCCGACCCCCGCCTTAAACCAACTAACCATAGTAGTATTTCACACCCTAGATACAAAAATAACTATTTATTACAATTAATTAATACTACACACCATTAGCATATTCACAACCCTCTAGATAAAAAATAAATAAAAACAAATTGATGACAAAATGTGACAAATGACACATGATTGCATTTAGAATGTCTTAAGGAGTAAAAAAATAAAACCTAGATGTTTTATTTGAAAATAAAAACTGTTAAACTAAAAATTTCATAAAGTTGAGTCACCTGTGAAAAAACAAAAATTACACACTAACCTACTTGGTGATATATAACCATCATAAGCTATTAGTGATTCCGAAACCTTTACAAAACTATGGTGTTTAAGGTATCAGACTGCAAAAAGAATCCCAAATATAATAAATACTTATAGACCAACAGTATTATAATAGTCCCAAATGGGATCCATTTTAATGGCACAGATAAACCAATGAGAGATAATTGGACCCAGTTCTGCAGATAGTGACCAACCCACAATATACTAAAAATTGGACTAGAGATATTTTTTGACTATTTTTTTCCTATTCTTAATTTTGCAAAAAGCGACCAACCCATATCTTGGCGTTTAAAGGTCATATTAATTTTCAACCGACAAAAATATTTCTATAACCTTAAAAAAGTGATTGCAGAAAACAACCAAACCACATGACATACAAAAAAAATTATCTACTGTTAAATATCTGATTGCAGAAATCGTCCAAACTACATGGTCGATTTTTATTATCCGTATAACGATCGACCAAGTGGTTTGGACGCTTCCTGCAAATCTAAAACTGTCGCGTCGCGTAGCAAGCGGTTGTGCATAGTGGGAAAGATAATAGAGGATACTGTTAGGTTTGGGCAGAAGGCACAGCGGGAAGGGGGGCCCAGGAAATAGGATCTTGCCTGTTAAAGC
Organism: Polydrusus cervinus; assembly: GCA_935413205.1. Classification (NCBI taxonomy): domain Eukaryota; kingdom Metazoa; phylum Arthropoda; class Insecta; order Coleoptera; family Curculionidae; genus Polydrusus; species Polydrusus cervinus. The sequence continues at coordinate 28,982,450 of OW284516.1, forward strand.
ACCTTCAAACAAAATATGTATCTTTAGTAGTAAAGCATCTTATATTATGGAGTGATTCTTGTGGGGGGCAAAATCGTAACATTAAACTGACTTTAATGTTGAAATACATTCTACACTCATCTGAACATCTTACAGATATTACTCTCAAGTTTTTATGTTCTGGGCATAGTTTCTTGCCAAACGACTCGGACTTCAGTGACATAGAATCAGCATTAAAGCACCAACAAAGAATGTACCTTCCTTCTGACTACATAAACGTTACGAAAACATGCAGAAAAAAAACCCACTTGTGGTAACCGAAATGTCCTCAAAAGATTTCTTTGGAATCATAAACATAGAAAAAAACATTACTAACAGGAAGATATCGGTTGATGGTGAAAAAATTAATTGGCTTACTATAAGATCCATTAAGATGACAAAAGATGAACCTTTTTTGCTGTATATGCAACAAAACACTTTCAATGATCCTTATCAGGAAGTAAACATAAAAAAGATCACAAGAGGGCGACCAACAGGAAATTCCCCAGACCACATATTTTCAAATTTAGTGGAACTGTGGCCAAAAGGAAAATCAATAGCTGAACCTAAACTTGTTAATTTACGTGAAATGTATCACCTGTTGCCAGTTGATTGTTTAGGTTTTTATCAAAAACTTAATGGTAATGCGAATATTGAAGGTTTAAATACCGAAAATTTAGATTTTTGCGTTGAAGAGAATTATTAATATTTATAAATTTTGGTGCAAATTCTAGAATTAGATTTGTATTGTTACTTTTCCAAAATATTTAATAAACTTTTTTCTAAACACTTCAGTAATCTTTATATTTCATTTGGCTGAAAACATCCAACCCCCCAAAAAATGGTATAAGTACAAAACATCTAATTTGATAAAAACTTGATTACATTGATCCCTTATAGCCAGAATATCATTTTAATATTATAAAATTGTTTATACTTTTGTCAGAAAAATTATTTAATTATAAAAATCTTTATGCAAATTTTTCACACATTACATCTTTTGCGGATTGGATGCTTTCTGCAGAACTGGGTCCAATTAAGTAATAATTTTACTAATCTTTTTTGGGAGCCTATTGATAATCAACCGTTTAACTTGTTTAAAAAAATATATCATAAAATTTTTAGTAAAATATCATAAATTATCAAAGTAAATAACCATTAAAGAAAGACCTATCATAAAATCTTTAATTATATAAATGGTTAAAAAATGGTCCGTCATACCATGATTTATTGGATAATACGGAAATATATGTAGGTCATACGTACTAGGTATATACCTATCAATAGATAAAAAATAAAAGATATATCCATTATATCAGGAATTTCTCATACTTACTTAATTAGAGTTGGGGTCCTCATCACAATTAAATTTGTTTCTAATTTTTTTTTTACATTTCGTTTCGAAATATTTTTGGGTAATGCAAATGGTTTTAAGAATACTCAAGTGTGACACACTACTAAATTTCCGTCAGGTATCCTATGTTACCCAAGAAGTTTCCAAAACAATACGTTATGCCAAGTGACAGTAAGAATTGGAAAAAAAATTGAAAACCGTTTATTCTTTAACCATTTTTTAAAAATTCAATTACATAAAATGTTATCTATTAATAAACTAGTAGCACAACATGTTTTTAAAGAGGAAGAGAAGGAGATTATGTTTACTTATTTAAAAAAATTGTTATTAGTTCCAGATAGAAACTTATTGAATTAACTAGCTTAAGTTAAGAAAACTTATTCATTTTTGCTCTAAATGAAACTAATTTTTATTCCATTCACAAGGCATTTGGTTGTAGCAGCAGGACATACTTTATCATTACAAGTAAAACAAACTATTACTTTTATGCACCTGATACGCAGTGTTTAGCATAGTTAATAAAATTGACGTATAATGGAAGATTTGCAAAATCATGATTGGCTTAAACTTGAGTGATGGGTACCGATTGCTAATTTTTTCAACCTCTATGCAACGTTCACAACTACAATATAGTAACATCACTTGTAAAATTAATTATTTTGAAACACACCTCGCCAACATTATATTCGATCAATGTTGAAGAATTCCTACATCTATATAGTTGAACTTTGTTTCCCTAATTAAGCTAAAACATCGATTCCTAAATTGATAAACCATTTTGCATATGTTTAATTTGACTCGGTTGCTTATAGATTTCATACAACTATCATTTAAGATTCTTTAAATTGAAATCATTAAAGTTATGTTACTTTGGCAATACCCATCTACTACATCTCGGAAAACTTTTTGCATTACTCAACAAAATATGTTAAAGTAGAATAAAAATATTTCGTTATAAGAAGCAGCATTTTTGAGGCATGTTAAAGTAAAAAAATGTTACAAGAAGTCTACCGGGTGCGATTTGTTCAAGCTTAGCTTAGTTCAAAAGTTGATAATAACGGAGATACAGGGTGTCCAAAGAGAATTTTTTTTTCGATTTTCGTAAGTAACTTTTTTCTACTGACGTTTTATAATAACCTCTTTTTGATTGTCATTATGGTTTTTTAATAACCTCCTTTTAGGCGCAGCGCGCTTAAAAAACTTTTAAGCGCGTTACCAGGAGCAACGTGCTTAAAAGTAATGCAGGTAATTATTTACAATTAAAACGTAACCACAGACTAGGTATAATTTAATTTTTTTTGGCAAGTGTCAATTTTTGAAAGGGGCAAATGAAACATATGTAATAAAATGTTAGTAAAATAAATTAAGTTTTTTATTATAAAACCTCAGTAGAAAGAATATTGTATACAACTCGTTACGAAACAATGTCTTTTAGTCACTTTGACGTGTTGTCCAACTCGGCTTCGCCTCGTAGGACAATTCACGTCGCGTGCCTAAAAGACACTTATTTCGTTACTTGTTGTATAAATAGCTATTTCCTAATTAATTTTCTATTTTTAAAGTTTGCTATTAAAGGTTTTTCGAGGCGAGGAATAGTATATTATATAACAAGTGATGAAAGTGATACTTTTGAAACGAGGAGATATTAGCCGAGTGCGGAAATTCTCCGAGTTTTCGAATATTCACTTTCACACGAGTAATGTACACTATTTTTCCTACGACCACAGAGAATTATTAAAAAAGCCTTTGATTTGTGAAAAAAATATTTTAACACTAGTAAGTGTTGAAATTTTTTTATCAACACTAATATTGAAGTTGAAATTAGCATACTTAGGATTATGTTCCACTTAATATCTGGTTTCATAGTTTGTCAATAGGCTTTTTCTTTAGTTGTTGTTTAACTTTTTAATTTTTTCATATTCTATACATAATATATATAAGACGAACTAATCCTGGATTGACTTCTAGATTAGCCAGAATGAAAATTTTTTAATTTAATCAAGGAAAGATGCATTAAATATAAATTTAAAAAATCCACCCAACAACAATTCAAAATTATTCCATTAATTATTTAATATTTTTATAAACAAAAGTCAAATACTCCTGATGGGATTTGAACCTATGACCTTGCGATCTGTAGGCTAGAGCCCTATTCTCTACGCTATCGCTACCGATAAATATTTGTTGTTTAATACATGACACTCTTCAGCGCGATTTGTTTTTTCTGGTAATAGATTTTCCAGTATATTATTAACATTTTTCATAATTTCAGATGGAGTATTTTCAACTCTAAATCACTCGACAAATACATGATAAATAAGTTTAACACTTTACAATTACTGCTTTCTATTTTTTTTTTAATAAATAGGGGTGGTCTGTGAAATTGACACCATATGTTTATTAAATTAAATAGTGTGCCTTGTATTTTAACACTAGTGTTGAATTTTTTTTTTTCAACACGCGTGTGATATACGGCATTTCCTAACCAAATTAACCGTGATTTTTTTCTCATTTTCATAGGTGGTCGTAGGCAAATTAAATTTTCATGTAGATTGTAAAGGGCGCTCTCTGCGGCGTTCTGCATGAGCGTACAGAGACAAGTGTAACTTTTTTGTGCCTGAGTGTTTTTATGTTTTTATTAAAAATATCAATTTTACACAAAAAAATACATTTATAAATGGAGCTGCGAATAACGGTTTTTGAGATTTTTACATTTACAATTTCTAATGCATAAGTTTAAATTTTGGAAAGAAGTGTGAAATTTTTTAAAGTAGGCTTTATTAATAATAACAAATGCAATGTTGCAATAACGTCTTACTATGTACCATTAATTATGACACACCCTGTATATTTAAACGTGCGTAATACCTAAAACACATAACTAAGAAGCCACACCAAGAATGTCAAAATGATTTAAGGAACAACAGTTTCAGAAGTGTTGGGAATTTTTATATACTACAGAATTTATAACAAAATTACATTTTCTAGAATAATTGTTGTGCGTTTTAAACGTGTAAAATTAAAATTAATATAATGATTATATTATAGGGGAACGGGGCATTAAAGGGTAATTAATCGTTTTGCCCTGAAATGTATCCCTTATACGAATTGCTAATCATTTTCATTTGCTGTTTCATTAATTTTTTTCAGATGACTTGGCAAAAACGTTCTTATGAAATTTTTTCTGTACTTGATTTTATACAAGTCATACGAAAAAGTAATCAACAAACGAAAAATAACTAAAGATATGATATTCAGAGGCTCTAACGTCATGCGGTGGCTAAAATTTCTATTCGTAACCGTGGAAATACAATGAAAATGACCATCTTGTCTTGTCATCTGATGTAATTTTTTTATTTTGAATGTTAAAAAACCCTTTGAACGACATTATTTGACACTTTAAACAGGTTTTTTTTTTAATGTTAAGCTCTTTTGTAGAAACAGGGATATTTTTACAAAGCATTTCGAAAATATAGGCTACAAGGATTTAAGATATTAATTACTAAATTGTTTTAGGTCCCACCAAAAAATTAATGTTTTGATTTGTTGAACTTTATAGATTTTTAAAGATATAATAATTATTGTATATAGTCAGATCTGGTCTTAACGTGCGGGTACAAAGGTCACTGACCATATGCGTCAAATCAGACAACACAGAGGCGATCAAAATGTTGTGAGATTATTTACAAATATACCGAAGGAAGGAAAAATAGTTTCATTATTTTAGCTATCGCGAAGATAGCCACATATACCTAATATTATTAGTTTTGTAAAAATTATGTACAGGAGAGTTGATAAAGTTACAAAAAAATTATATAATCGTTAATTATATACCTACTGTACCCTTTAATTAAAAACGACAATAAACAGTGCAATTTATTTTAACAATTTTACTACTAAAACCTAAAAATACAATGGCATTTAGTCTGATAAACTATTTCGATAATGAAAGAAAAACTGGAAATTCGCAAACCAATATGCAGGAAACCGTAATGAAAACACTGGGAATTAGTTTAAGGACTATGCAGAATAATGTGCATGAAAAAAAAGCATAATATAATACCCAAGAATAGTAAAAAATGTGACCGAAAAACACCGTTTATAATTATTATAGCCTAATAACTCTCATCGTCATTTATAAAATCTGAGAAGTCCTCGTCGTCTGAGTCGTCTTCGAATGGAGCAATTATCATTGGCGCTACTTCGACATCTAGTACTTGCTCTCGATCCCACCAATCCCTTATTAATATTTCTGTATGTTCCACCGATTTCTTCCAGTACTCTTGTGTAATATGATCTAAAGAATCTTGCCAAACTATTTGTACTTGGTCGGATTTAAGACCATCATCTACATGTTTTTTATAATAAGACTTTGCACCAGCCCATAATAATTCTATTGCGTTAAACTGGCAATAATATGGTGGCAGTCGTAGAACCTCATGACCATATTCACGCAGTATTTCATCTACCGCGTATATTTTGGGTTTTTTAAGAGACTTTGCTATTGATAGGAGTTCCGATTTAAGCATATTTGGTAAAGGATTTTGGTTGTGTTTTTCCAGCCACTCATAAATATCACTTTTCCTCCAAGATGAAGTTGGCTGTTTATTTAAAATTCTTGAATGATATGATGCATTATCTAATATAATTAAAGACGGAGCATCCAAATTTGGTATCAATTGAACTTTTAACCATTTTTCAAATTTTTCGCAATTCATATTATCATGATAGTCAGCACTTTTTGATGTTGAAGAAAAAATTAAACTCGCACCTGCAACATATCCTGTTGCAGAACCGGCATGCCAAATAATAAAACGCTTTTCCATACCGCACCCCTTTTTCCTTTTAACACTTTTTACAGACTCATTTTGCCAAGATTTTGAACCACTTCCATTCGAAAATATCCACGTTTCGTCTAAAAATACCACTTTTCTAAATTTCGATTGTAATTGTCCGTATATTTTTTTAAAAACTGAACACGCTGACTCACTATCTGTGGCTGCTCACATAAAAATCTTCGGTTACAGTCTTTTTTATAGCAAAAACCTAAGTTTTTTAATAATTTTAATAACGCTTCAAGTCCAATATCCAAAACACCCCGAATTTTTAATGTTTTTTGAAAAAATTGAAAGAGTTACATTGGTTTTTGATTTGTATAAATCGTAAATCACATTTCGAACCAATTTTAATATTTTGGCTTACATCCTCAGTCTTTGGCTTTCTTCGTTTACACTTTTTAGTATTCTTGGGTATTATGTTTTGTTTCATGCACAATTTTCTGCACAGTCCTTAAACTAATTCCCAGTGCTTTGGATACTGTTTCCTAAATATTGGTTGGCAAATTTCCACTTTTTCTTTCATTTTCGAAATAGTTTATCAGATTAAGTACCATTTTTTTTAATTGGGGATGCAAAAACCCAGAAAATTGTTTCATTTTGTCATAAAACTGGCATATTTAAAATAAAACGTAGCTGGTGATATTAGAAGCTTTTTTAGAATCGCTGAAAAGTAAATACATAAATATCCTTTTTTTTCTTGTCAAAATGGAATAAGTCTGCCTCATTTATGTTACGTATTTTATTTAGAGGGTAAAATTAAACGCAAGTAAAGAAAACATAAACTGAGAGTATGTCTTTCTAAAATCGTATGACCCGCACGATAAGACCAGATCCGACTATATAAGTAAATATTTAATAAAAATTTAAATATTTAATACTTCTATTGCCATCTATATTTACAAAGCCAAACCGAACAAAGGTAACTATTACTTTTACGTGTGAATACCTCTGGCGAGTAAAAGCACAAATAACAGTGAAAGTTTACGATCAATAACCTGGAAAGGAAACATTCTAGATTTAAAATATAGATTACTTCATAACCGATTTTATACGAGGTTTACTAAAAAAATATATGGTATTTCGAGGAAAAATAACTTTTCTATTATACAGTGTGGGTATTTTAAATCGAACGCTGCTTATAGCGGCTCTGGAAATAAGATTTCTTTAGAATCCAAAAATACGCTCCCCAAGGTTTTCTACGGGCCTCGCTTTTGCATTGTAAAAAAAATTGGGACCCCAAGGAGGGGCCGCAGCCCTAACCAAAATTTTTTTTTTTCAAAATAGAAACTACCACTTGGGAACCATTTTGGGAATAATAAATATTCCCAAAAAGGTTCCCAAGTTTTCAATAAATGTAGGAGAATTATAAAATTCATTTACATTTCCAAAAATTTGGATAGGACTGCGAGAATTTATAGGGTGGCCGCCTAAATCTCCGGAAATAACACTCTCACACTTTAATTTATTTTTGACTGTTTTGTTAGTACAAAGTTATACATTTAAGGGGGATTTCTACTGTGATGGTTTTATTTTCATCGTTTCTTTACGATTTTTTTCTGGGGATAATAAGACAAATGCAGAAAGACAAGTTTTCAATTCTTTTTATTAAAGAAAAGATGTACCAAAAAACAATTTTCAACCCCCACAAAATGAAAAACTCGAGAATGCTACAGGGTGCTGAAGTTACCCCCTTTAAAAAAAACGTAACTTGCTGGCGGAATTCAAATAAATTTTTCTATTCATACCAAAAGTAAAATTGACCCAGATTCTTCAATTGTAAGCATGTAGTAAGTAAGTATATAGCCCCCACTAAAATCAAGTCAAAACTCGAGTAACTGTTAAATTGGCGCGAGATTTAAATATTTTTTTTTAAAATTTACATTTTTTTTTGTATTTTAACGGCCGTAACATTTTCAATAATATCGCAAAATACTTGATTCTAGAGGGGGCTATAACCACTTGTATTCTGAGCATTTTAAGACCAAAATCATTAAATTCTGATAATTTGAACATACCGAAGTACTTTCCGCCAGCGCGAAAAACAGGGTTTCGAGAAAAACAACTTTAAAGTTTCAACGGTGGCTCACAACAAAATAGTCTCACTGTCACTTAGTCTGCGATGCCTGGCCCGTAGTGTGCCTTCCTTAAAAAACGATAAACGAGCTGATTCTTCCTGCCTCTTTGCGAGCCTGGCCTGACGATCCTGATTGGTCGAGATGATGTCGCTGGCGACAGAACGTAGCTCTGAGAACTCTGTTTAACTCAAAAGCGGCTAGTGGTAAGAACTGACTGGCAATCATAAAATTGGATGTAACTTTTTTTTGGAGTAGACTTAGTAAAAACGTTTACACACGGTTATTCTAGAGGTTATAGAGAGTCGAAAAACGTCGGAAAAAAATTTCGATTTTTTGAAACCATCACAGTAGAAATCCCCCTTAAAAGACTTTTGTCGACTTCTACAAAGAATTTAAACAATTACTAAACAGACAATTTTGACTGTGACATAAATGGCATGGCCAACATTTTTTTCTCACAATCAGAGTGGCTAGATAAGTTTAATTCTTTATTTACTAATCAGGAAACTTTGATTGTAGGTAAATAATATCTGCCAATGTCATTTATATCACAGTCTGAGTTATATAAGAAATAATCTGTCAATGAAAATTCGATGTTACAATCGTTCTTTAACCGTGTCGTGTCATTGATTTTGCAAGTCACAAGCATTTTAACAAAATTTATTGCACTTCCAGTCGATGATGTTGAAATGATTTTTGCTTTAAATGTCATTTACTTCTTAACACTTAAATCTAGGGTTGTACAAAAAACGGGAATTTTGTTTTTATACAGGGTGATTTTTAAGTTTATACTTCTGTTTGAGCTGTGTATAGAAGGCATTAAAATAAAGAACATTTTCAAATACCTGTTTTCAAAAAACTCAAAAATTAAGTACTTACTTACATTTATTTATTACACTACGAATCAAATACGGTTCTGCCTAACTTGCCCGTTGAATAATATTAAGAAAACTTTTGGGTGTAGAATAAGCGCGCAAGGGAAAGCGTTTTGTGTATAATCTCGATGCAGCAACAGCACTTTGACGACACTTACACTAAATTAGCACCATACCTATACTAGTTCATTGTTTTGAAATTTTACCATTTTCACATGTCACCAATTTAAAATTAACTTGTTTCAGAAAAACATACCGCAGTGGATTGTTTAACACTACCCGTAAATTGAATTACTAATAAGAGATAAGATAAACAACATAAAGTATAGCGGGCTACGTTTTGATGACCAGGCATGCACTTAGAATTCTTACTTCTCTATCTCGCCTATTTTTGAGTTTTTTGAAAAACGGTATTTTAAAAAGTTGTTTATTTTAATGCCTTTTCTGTATACACCTAAAAAAAGTATCAACTTAGGAATCACCCTGTATAATAACTTTCGAGTCAAATTATTTTTAGTTGGCTTTGAAAACAAAAGAAAGTTGATAGATGAATTAGCACTTATTCTTATTGATGATGAATTTTTAAGTCCAAAACGTATTATTATAACTATGTGTGATACATCACTCGTGTAAAAGATTAGAGGAAGTTAAAAATAATAAAATAAAATTTCCCGACTATTTAAAAAAGCAAAGTTAACGATGGTTTTAAAAAAACAAAACGTCGGATTAAAAATCTAATTGCAACCAATTATAAAGGAGAAAAGTGGTACCTAATGAGAATTTAAACCTTATTTTAACATATTTCTTCAAATAGAGTCAGAAAAAAATATCTTCGGAAGGATTCGGTGTTTTTAAATTTTAAGACATAATGTTGCAGAATTTAGTAGTTTTTTTTTATAATTTAACCATCCCTGTATCTTCTATAATTTAGGAGATTCCTGTCCAGAACACCCTGAATATTATATCGTATCATTTTGATTTTGTAAGTAAATTGGGGGCCCCTTGTACGGTAGAGCCCGGGGGCCACGGTTGAGATGATTAAAATCAATTGATTAAAATCACGATTAAAATCATGATGATCAGTATGATTTTTTCAAAAAAAATTATGATTAATTTAAAAAAGTTTTTTAACACTTTAACACATAAAATGTATTTGTTCATATAAAAAATAAAACCCAGACACATTTTTATGTGGTGTTAATTATGATTTTATTATAACAGCTGGTTATTACAAAAATAAAATTTTAAAAAAATTAAAACCAAAAAAACCTTTTAAATACAAAAAAATACTTAATTTAAACAAAAAAAAATATAAAAGAAACCTAAGTGTTGTAATGCTTAAATGGAAATACTAGTTTAGCTGCTTTCCAATCCAAATCCAAATGACCGCTACTTCCACTATTTTTACGTCCAACCTACACTTCCCTTTTCACAGTTATCTCTTCTCTGTTTCTTTGCCAACTGGATAATTTCACTCTGGCCAGTTCCAGGCTGTGACTGACAATCACCATGAAGAGTTTCAAGACCACTGCTAATATCACTAGTTTCACTTTTGCAGGTTTCCCAATGACTTTTTAGTCTGTCCGGTAGACCTTGCAATTCTTTACCACACTTTTTACATACTGCTCTACAACCTAGTTTGCCCACCACTTTCTTTTTTATAAAATGCTGACAAACACTAAATTTCTTTCTACCCTGGCTTGTTTTGATAGATTAACCCCCAAAGCAAAAATATTACTGATAAAACTAAAATAAGTGCGTATCGTTTATATAGCCAGGCGTTTTCTGTCAGTTATTACAAGTTTCGACAAAGGCGCAAATTTGCAAAAACTACGCGAACGAAATTTGCATGTTAAAAGTTAAAACTTCTCCAGGTTTGCTTTGTATCTGTACTATTTCTGCATAAAAATACTTGTTTACTTAACAAAACAAAATATAAGCAGTTAAAAATAATATTTGTAAAAGCTGGTAACTTAAAAAAAAAATCACGATTTTTTAAAAAAAATCATCGATGTTTTTTTAAAAATCATGATTTTTATTAACCCTGCTGGGGGCTTTCACCCTATTTAGTACTATTTTACAGAGTTTCAAGAATAGCACCTCATTATTTACGCAGCTCTAAATCCATCATTCTTTAGGCTCAATTTAAAAGTTATATGGAATTTTAATTTAAACCTCCATCGCTTGACTCTTGACTTTATGGTTCATAAATTTGAATGGACGTGGACGATGGAAAATATTTTAATATTCTTTTGTACCGAGTCCGAAATTATACAACAGCATGACGTGTCCCCTACGTGCGCAAAGTGCCAAGGTTCCGCCATTTTATTTGCATATTGCCCTTGAACCCACATCATACGGTTTAATGTGTTCTGCCGCGACATAATGCAGGTATGAAAATTGATTTCCAAAAAGTAGAACGGTTGGCGGTTGTTCCGATAACGATTTTGATTCGCTAATAAGTCAATAGAATAATAAACGTCATGTTTTTTTAGGTAATTTTATACAGTTTCGATGTTTTGAACCGAAAACTTATTATCAGTAGCTTAAAGTTTTTTTTGCAATACGGTCGTGCTAATTATTATCTTTTTGACTGAACACACTAAATTCACAGTTTTTTCAATTTTTTAATCTCTTTCTATAAACAATATAAGGTTCCCTCATCCTAATAGCCATTCAATAAATGCGGTTATTTTTCCATAAAGGTCATTGAAATGGATTCAAAGTAGATAATGTCGCGAGCTTCCCAAAAAATTATGAGTATGATCTTGTTGATCCATAAGACATCCTTTTTCGGCGCTGATTATTCAGAAGAAATTAACTGTTTTATAACAGACAAAATTCAATTTTTTTCATATCTACAATCATACGACAGGTGATCTGCTTTTAATTGCAGTCGGTAATGCAATAAATCACAGATTGAAAGACAATACTTGATAAATCTTACATGAGATTTGCGATCGTGACGCCATCCATTAGAATGTTACCTCGTGGATAATAAAATTTGCACCTGTGAAATCACCAAGTACTTTAAACAGAAATAACATGCAAGCAAAATTAAAATGACCTTAAAAAAAATGTTACGATCGCTAATGACATAATGTGGTCATTCAATAATAAGCAAAAAAAGTATTACATGTATAAAAAAGGAGAGTGTTTTACAGATTTGGATGCAGGCATTAAAATATGAGCGATGCGGGCGATGTAGAGATAGCACAGATATCACCCTCTTTTCTGAGTCATCCTTCCATCTCTCACGCAGGACACTGCGTTTTGAAATTTCTTTCGAAAAAATACTAAATTTAAAATTTTCCAAACTTTAGATATTATCTAAAAAAGAGAATGAAATCATTACTTTAAACAGTAAAGGAATGGAGGAGAAACCGGAGTGAGTTGTCACAAAAGCTCTCAAAGAAAGATACTATCCTTTAAACCTATAATTAACTGTTAAGCAATACATTATACACATATTAGTTTTCACAGACAATTGGATTAGTTTCCATGGACTATGAACACTATGGGGATAATTGTCACTAATTTTTTTAGTTTAATCTTAAACTAAATAAAGCTGGACTTTCACCCAATTGACTTCTTATATATTTGTTTACTGAGAATTACCGAAGTAATTTCTCTATATTTGATTTTTGGCTTGTTATAACTATTTCAGAAATAGTTGAATGAGAAATACAGGTCAAAGATAAGACTTTCAATATTTTTAAACTGAATTTAATCGTATATCCCAACTTTGAGAAATTAATTTACAGCTAAATAAAAAGAAAAGGATTGTTTTTCATATGGTAATGTACTGTTAAAGCTTAATCATGACGGATATTTAAGCATCTGATGTTGACAGTGATTTTGTATAGATTTCACCCAACTTATAGTTTATTACTTAAATTATCCGTGATATACCTTCTTACTAAAAGAGCAAACATGTTTAAGGTTAAGCTTAACAAATTATTTTATTGTTATTTAAACGTGAAGGCCAAGGGCGAACCCAGGAAATGATTAGGAAGCGAGCCCAGAATATAAAACATATTTAAATTTATTATGGTTTAATTTCTAATAGCGACCAAAATATGTGTTATTTGCTATAGTAATGGTAACGTCAATTAAATATAATTACAGAAATAGATTTGGAAGTCATAGTTCCCTAGGAGAGCAACAGATGAACAAAGTAATTATTTATTTGGTTACCTATATTCGATAAAGAAACAAATTAGAATTATTCTTTACGATGACGTAGGCGAGTCATAGAAAAAGCATATCAACTTGAGGCAAGGCAGGTCAAGAATTTTTTCGTTATTTCCCGATGGTTCTTGTATGTGCCGGATGCAGTTCCTTGCACTAGTTTGTGTAGGTCAACTGGGGTGACTGACGCGATGTTCTTAGGTGTTAATTTTGGTTATCCGAGTATGTGTTGCCTTTTCCAATCCAGTAATTTACTGACTGTCAACGGTAGAGTTTTCCTGTCTTGTCCTCAGTCTGCTGCTATTGTATAGTAGAATTCAATATAGGTGCTTCTCAAGAGCCATGAGCCCTGATGTGATTCTCATTTTATTCCTGCTCATTGAAAGGAGCTACCTCATTAAGCTCGTATCTGGAGTTCCACTGAAGGTTTACTGTGTACAATTCCTGTCTGTTGCATCTTGGGACTCCGAATGCTACTTCTGGAGTGGACTTGACAAGATAATTAATATTTAAAAATAAGTTATGAAAAAAGTACATGTTTGATGACCTACTAAGAATGGTGTGTTAAAGGGGTCTGCCACACATTTAGAACCAGGGTGAGGGGTGAGGTAATGCATAGCAAGATATTTTTATAAGGCAATTATTATATTGTAGATTTGTGCTACAAAGGAATATTTTTAGGTCGTGACAGTTAATAACCGCATCCATAATAGTCATATATATTCAGAAAAAAACATAGTCATGTAACTTTTGTTAATATAGCAGAAATTTTTGCAACAGAAGCATATCTCCATTGACATTAATTCACTCCTACATTTTTATAAAGGTCACTTTGAAAAGCGTAAAGTAAAATTTGTACAGATTATGCGGTAGTATTATCAGGTACCAGCCATTTTATTATTTGCTTGCAAATTTTTTTTCAGGGTCGCTTTAATATTTGATTCTTTTGTCAATAAACAAATTGAAATTAATACTCAAGGAGAAATATTCTTTCAGGAGAGTAGTTATTTTAGATTTTTGTGCATCTGGATCAAGAGGTTGCGCTGTAATTCATTTCAAAATTTATATTATAATGTCTCTAATGATTTATACAGGGTGGAATTTTTAACTGGAATAACTTCAGTATTAGAAAGCCTGATGAGAAATGAGATGTTCACTTAGACTTAAAATATTGCCAAAAGCCACCCCAATAAATTAACTTCTTTATATTAAAAACTCTCCACCCCCAAAAATTAAATAATTTTTTATTTCAGAAACCACTAGAGTGCTTTTACCCCTAAGGGGTTTGTTATATTTCGGCCTTTCTCCACAAAAACCCAGAGGTCTTTGGAATACAATATTATTGAATTTTTGGGGATGGGTTTTAACCTTGTGGAGGGTAAGATTTGCATATTTTAGCTTAGTGAATATCTGGAGCTGATGCATTTCCTGCTTTGTGTAACCACTACATTTGTAAGGCTCGAGCTGCCACTGCTTATGTTGCGATTTTACATGTTAATTTAAAAACAACGCTTTTTTGGCAAATTTTAGATAACATAAACAGTTTTTAATATTCCCAAATGAAAGTTAGTGATAAAATTGCTGCAAACCCTTTTTTTATCGAATTAAATAAAACTTAAGCAAATTCAGATAAAAGTGAAATCCAGATAGCAGAATAGAAAATATATAACATTTATAAGTCATTATGAAATCTTTAAACAAAATTAGTGAAATTTTGCTTATTTTAACGACTTAATTTATTACAAAAATATTATTTTCGATATATCCTAATATGGTTCTTTAACTTCCCCCGCAAAAGAGATTACCAGTAGTACTCGAATGTCACCAAACTCTATTCGATGTCACTCTAAAAAACGTATATCGGTAAAATCGGATCGCTGGCTCATCAGCCAAAAGACGTGCCGGCTGGGTCAAACCCAACACTATCTTTGACGGCATCAGCGTTCACAGACTTAATAAAAAAAAAGTGAACGAATATTTTAAAAATACAACTAACTGCAAACTCTTGAAACAGTTATTAAAATACCCGAACACGGTCACAATTAAGAAATACTTAATAATTTTGAGGAAAAATCTACGATTAACCATAGGTATTCAAACAGAGCATTGTCAGCTACGAAAAAACCTTTCTAAAATGAATCTAATTAGCACACCTTTATGTAGAGGATGTAAATAGGAGATGAAACCGTCGAACATATTTTGTGACTGTCCAGCACTCTTATCCATAAAAAGATTCATGCTCGGCGAGTAGTGATCTACCCTGGCCCACATCAAGAAGATGCCATTGGGCAATGTTATCAACTACTACAACAAACTACATCTGTAGACGGGTACACGAACTAAAAACACTTTTTCCTACGACCACCTTGAGAAGAAAAAGCACGGTTAATTTGCCTAGAAAGCGCCGTATATTACACGGATGTTGAAAATAGTGCGCAAAGTGATACTTTTCCGCACGCAAGTACAGTTGGACGAACGACGCGAAGCGGAGTTCGGATAAGTTCTTGCGTGCGGAAAAGCACTTTGCGCACTTGTTAGGAACAACATTTTTCCTACGAGCTTCATATCAGATAACAACAAAAATAAAAATATGATAATTTATTTAATAATTTTTAATTCGACTTTAAAGAAAGAACTATAATATACTTACAACTAAAAATTACATAACAAAAAAAAATAATAGAAAATTAAAAAATTACATAACAATAAAAAAAATAATAGGAAACTAAATTTTTTTCGTTTTAAGCTGAAATACAAATATCGGGAATTACGATTAAAAGATAAAAGAGAATACTCTTGCAACGGCTTCTCACATTGCCATAAAATAGTTTACAGCTACTAAAATAAATATAAATATTCCCTACCAAGGAGATTTTTGAATAGTTTTACTTTTCCGCACCCAGTGCGGATAAAAGTCTTATCCGCACTAGTGCGGAAAAGTGTAACTTTGCACACAAAAATGCGTGCGCAAAGTACTACTTTGCGCACGCTCGTAGGAAAAAAATATTTCAACACTAGTGTTGAAATACAATGCACACTATTTAATTTAAACATATGGTGCCAGAAAAAAACAAATCGCGCTGAAGAGAGTATCATGAATTAAACAACAAACCTCTAATGGTATCGATAGCGAAGAGAATAGAGCTCTAGCCTACAGATCGCAAGGTTACAGGTTCAAATCCCACCAGGAGTATTTGACTTTTTTGTTAAAAAAACATTAAATAATTTATAGAATTATTTTGAATTGAAATCTTCCTTGTTGGGTGGGTTTTTTAAATTTGTGGTTAATGCATCTTTCCTTAATTAAATTTAAAATTTTTCATTCCGGTTAATCTAGAAGTCAATCCAGGATTAGTTCTTTCTATGATATATTAAATATGAGAATATGACAAAGTTATACTATTAATAAAGGAAAAGCCTATTGGCAAACTATGAAACCAGATATTAAGTGGAGCATAATCTTAAGTATTTTTTTCAACACTAGTGTTGAAATATTTTTTTCACAAATCAAAGGCTTTTTTAATAATTCCTTGTGGTCGTAGGAAAAATAGTGTACATTACTCGTGTGAAAGTGATTATTCTAAAACTCGGAGAATTTCCGCACTCGGCTAACGCCACGTGCTTAATATCTCCTCGTTTGAAAAGTATCACTTTTATCACTTGTTATGTAATATACTATTTATTCACATTCCTGAATGATTTTGCAATGGATCAACTGTTGCCTTAATACTGTGAAGCTTAGCTGACCCTTCACACTTTTCAGATCTAGATTCAGATACCCCAATTTTTTATTTGAAGAGCATTGCCTGAGGAGGTGCGCTCCGCTATAAGGCTACGCCCTTACCTCAGTGATAACAAATGTCAACCTTCATTAGTCTAAGCTTAATCTGAGATAAGCATCTTAATACAAATAGGACCCGAAATGTTATTAAAATTAACTTTTTCATTAATCTTGGTGAGTATTTTTCCTGTCTTTTTTTTGGGCATACGTGTATTATCATTAGCCTTAATTAACCTGGCCGATACTGAGTAGATTAATAAATTAGTTCTATAGGAATAGTATTTTTCCAAAGAAATTTACCGCTAGAGGTTACTGATATCACGATATACAACGTAATAAAGACGTGAGAATAGATAACGGTTTTATAATAAATTTAATTTAAGCAACAAGGTATTTTTTTATTATAATAATATAAATACTCCTTGGGTATAACAATAAAATTTTATCATATGTTCGTAAAAATCAAAATCGAGAAAATGTAATTAACCATAGTATTAAAACCGAGTTGATCTTGTTTATAAGTTAATTAGCACCTTGGGAGAATAAGATGAATAAGGAAATGAATAATCTAACACCAATTAAGTGCTGAACGACGCGTATCTTCAAAACAATTTTTCCTATTAGCACAGTTTTTATAAGTTAATGATATGAGAACCGGTAAAGATGAAAACACTGAGATATAAGGGTCATAAACCAAGAAAGTTTTCTAAAAAAAAGCTGAATAAAAAACGTTTTATGATACTTAGGACTTAGCAACAGTTTTCAGCTTAGTTATTGTTGATAAAAAAATACGTTTTTCTACTTCCACATGGAAATTTGCTGTTTTCTTTACACTAAAGTGATTGAAAAAGTGGGCTATTTCGCTTAACTGAACGGATATGATTTCATATCCATCCTAGTTAGGAAATGAAACTGACCAATCACAGGCGACAAAGAAACCAAATTTACATGCTATCAATTTTACTAGTGGTTTTCTGACACTGGACAGAAGTGTCGTTAGAATATACTTCAAAAATCTGTTTGATAAAGTTTGTTCTTTTCTAATTTTATTCAAATCATTTATCCTAAAGTCTATGTATACCCAATTTTTTTCTACAGAGTGCAACAAATTGAAGATGAGAAATTAATACCAAAATATATTTCTACTGAACGGTTGTTACCGAACTAAATATTTGTGCACAGATGCACTTTCTTATTTCAAAAATCTCCAATCATTCAGTTCATTTCCAGACAATTACTACAAGATATACAGCATAAAATGTACTATATCCCTACAACATGAACGATTTTTACTAACCTTGGTTGTTTTTTCGTTGCAAATATTTTTACATCGCGATATTTTCTGATATGTTTTAAACCCAACCCCAATCGACCTTAAATCTTTTCTTATATGCAACAGATAAAAAAAATAGCTGGTAAATTCTTACAAGCAAGCAGAAATAAACCCGAACAAAACTTTTTTTCTTCGGTGCATTACAGGAGAATAATTTAATCAAACTAACTATGGTTGATAAAAATAAATTGATTATTTTTATTAATAAATACATATATCGCTTTTTGTCCGTTATTCTGCAAAAGGCCGAATGTGAGAAAGATACATATGTATATTCAAAGTGATTTTGTGTAAATATATGTAAGAACCCAAATTGATAAATATTCTTCTTCTTCTGTTGTTCAATTATTTTTTATTATCTTTTTTACTATCTTAAGTTTACGGTCAACTAAAAATACATCTTACAATGCCTGATTCAAATAATTTTTTAAAAATTTAAATATGAAGATCGGAAGTTGAGCCATAGAAAAAATATACTGTACAACTCGAGTGGATTGTCCATATTGCGCTCGGAAGTTTAAGGACTCCGCCTACGGTGTCGTACTTAATTGACTTCCTCGTGCGATATGGACATCACATCCACTCTTATTGTACAAACTACTATTTTATATGAAAACGATGAACAAATTGAAAAAAATAATGATGAAAAATAACAATGAAGTTTAAAAGTCCTAAAAATGTTATTCTGCTAGCCGATGATACAGTACATCTGGAGCATCTTTTTAACAAAAGTGTCCAATAAAAATCATACAGTTGTTGGCAATTTTTATCTATTGCTTTGACAACATTTTTTAATTGCCCTAAGTTTATATGTCGTAGTGATGGCAGCCATTATCTTCTTTGGTCTAATCAATGGCCTATGGTGGCTGAACTTGAAAATGGATTAATTTGCCTATATTGGTTAGAGTTGGTGTGCATAGTACGGTGATTGAAGTTGGAAATGGTTAGAACGCCTATGATGGTTTAAGATAGTGTGTACAATTAATAGGCATGGTGGTTGGAGTGGGTGTGCACAGCACGACTGTGGTAATTAAAGTTGGAAACGGATAACTGCTATCATCTTATTTGACAGTTGCCCGATTAGCTAACCTGACACCTTTAATAATGACGCAAATGACAGTGGTTGGTAACAATTACTTAGTCACCATCACAGTAATCCGGTTAAATAATAATTATTCCTAATGCAACCTAGCATAAAAATTTAACATAAATATCAGTAATGATCCTTAATTAAGGTAAATACTTATTTTATTATTATTAGGTAAATAATATAGGATTATATCCAATTAAAAACAAAAGTAAACCGATTTAAAAACAAATTAATGCAAGTGAAATTAACTTATACATATATTTTTTAAAAGTGCACGGAACGCAACAATAATAGATGTAATCGATTTAACCTTAAAAACTTTTCAATTGGAAACAGTATGTGGGCGAGCTATGTGTGCGATTTTTTAGTTACTATACTTGCAAGTAAGAGTATTTAATGATTTAATAAGGCGCGTCAAGCTCGGTTTACTTTCATTACAGTTCTAAGGGGGTAACGGGTAGGTCTCGGCACGTCATCATCAATTTGACTATACTCGTCTCCTTTTTAATATAAGCCTTCCGTAGTGACTTTTTTGTTATTTTATCTTGTACTGCGCTCATCCAGTTGGTATGGATAATATTGATATCATCTTACCATTCCTAAATTACGGCGTCCCCAGCCTGTTAATATTATAATATTTTCATCCACCTGTTATCATTCATTCAGTCAAGGCGTGGCCAGTTTCATTTGAAGTTAGCAATTTTCTCGGTGGCGTCCATAACTTCACTTCTGCTTACAATTTCAATTGGAACTCTATATCTTCGTGACAGATCCAGTCTTGTTCTCTCCGTGGCTCTTTCATTTTATTTGCTCTACCTACGCTTTGGTAAGGTTAACGTTTCGGAACCATACATATCAGTACAGGTTCATACTGTTTTAAGACTTTTCTTTTAAGGCAGATAAAAATATCGAATCTTAAAACATAACTTAGTTTCCGAAGGCTGCCTATTCTTGCATATTTCTTCGTGACACCTCGCAAGTTTTGTTTCCTCTATCCAAGGGCATATTATGCCTCAGATACTTGCACGAGTGTACTTGTTCTATATTTGAGTTAACAAGAGTTAAATTTGTACTTGCAATTGATTGATGGTTTGGATGTCAATATCACTCAAAACTTATCTCTTAGTTCTGCTAAGTCTATTCAGAAAGCTGTAGAGTAATAAAAGCTCATTAGTTATGCAAAGTGACTACAGAGTGACCCAACGAATATTTAAGCCACTTTCATAATTTGGCATTGATTTCATTGCAAAATTCTTTATTTTTATCAAGTACAGGTAGTACCACCCGGGTTTGGGTCAATTTATGGGTTTTGCCTATTGTTGTTCATTCACTAAAACTCAAAATGGCGTGATAAAGGCGTGCATTATGTACATAGTTTCAGGTACACTTATTTTTTATTAAAAATTACTTATAAAAAATACATTATAAGGTAAAGTACCCAGTAGTTGACAGCTTAAGGAAATTTTCAAAATCAACATGAGTTTTGACAGGTTTATTACTTTTTGTTAAGAATAGTAATAGGATGTTGATATGTCTGATGGTGTACTGTACCACTTACCATTGTGAAAAGCTTGTCTTTGAATAGATTTAGGAAAATATCATAATTTTTTGACTTAATAGTAAAATACCCAATGGTTGACATATGCAAATTTGAATATACCCATTTCTTGACACCATTTTGATCCAAAAGCTGACATTTTCCTCATAATTATTTTAGTTATTAATCTAAACTCAGTGGTTTAATATTCGTATCAAAATATAGATATTTTGCAGTATATGTCATTGTCAAATATTTGGAAAAAAACATTAAAATGCCTTTAAATCAAAATTAAATAAGGCCTTTCTTTGATGCCATTAGCTGACACTCTTAGACTCACTGGTTGACACCTTGCATTTTGGATGAAAAAATGAGAGAAAATGTAGAATATTAGTTAATTGATTCTTATATTAACACACAAATATTTAAAATAAAACCAGACTTTAGAAAAATATCTATAACTTATATTACATAGGCGTATATCAGCAAAAACACAAAATTATTGTTATAAAAGTATAACCAAGGCACTTTGCATGATCACAATTAGATCCTCATAGAAAAATTAGCCATCGACAGACAATTCTTCTTTAAATTTATATTTTAAGCGATCTCCGGATATAACCATATCTGGAAACATGAGTTTTTTTATTATCTGTGTTAGACAAATTACGCTTACGTCATTTTCATTTAGTCTAAAGAATTCTGTATCTTCACATTTTTTCAATGCTACAACTTCTGCTTCGCTATTAGAAAATACTTTTTGAATAACACAGACATATCTATGGTGTCGCTTTTTTCCAGGAAACTCGACTAAAACATAATCACTTTCCTTGAATACCGTGTCCTGGCTACGAATGTCAACTAATTCTTCTTCATCGCCATATTTATCCATTTTATTATACTGCATTTCATCGCTACTTCCGGAAGACTTCCAGGAATCAGACGTTTCAGAATCTGATGTAAAACTACCCTTGTAGATTCGCTTTTTTGATTGATGCTTCTTAGCCATCTTTTTGTTCTCTGTTGCTGCTTTTTTCTGTTCTTTTAATTTGCTCTGCAGTTCTCTCCGTTTTTGTCGTTCTTCGGCTCTCTTTATTTTTTGTTCTTCTTCCTCCTTCTTCTTTCTCTCTTTTGATTCATGATAATCCCGCCATGCTCTGGACGTAACTACCGATGGAATTTTTTCTTTTGCTGCTCTCTTTTTTTTGGCGGGCTTCGGCTCTGGCCATGTAAGTGCTCTCTTAAAAGGAGATGGTATAGTTTTATCTTTTTTGAGGATTTGCTCGGGATTTTGTAATACATTATCGCTAATTATCTTTAAGGGTGTTTTATCTTGAGACGTCGTCGGTATATCACTCGGATGTTCACAGGGGGATGGTAATTTATTTTGGGTGATATTTTCTATCAAAATATTGCTAATTATTTTGATTGGTGTTTTCTCTTGAGACGTCATCGGTTTGTCAATAGGATGTTTACAAGAAGATGGTATTATTTTTTCGTTGACGTTTTCTACCAAAATATTACTGATTATTTTTATTGGTGTTTTTTCTTGAGAGGTCGTCGGTTCACTACTTACATACATTATTGCCGATGATTGTTTGTCGTTTTGTGCATCAATTTCTAATAATTTGATGTTCATTACTGAATTGTCACTTTCTTCCTTTTCGTTTTCGTCTTGATTGTCGTATACACTATTTTTTAAATCTTCTCCCCATACTTCCTTCCTCAACTTTCTTACTTTTTCTTCAATCTTCTTATAAAATTGAAAAAGAGATATATCTTCCACTGCACCGTCCCATTTTTCCATTTTTCTAAATTTTATAATTTTCTCTTTATCTATTTGGGTTTCAAAAAACCTCATTCCTTCTTCGTTTTTTTTTAGTTCCGCAAGATCTACTTTTTTTTCATTATCTGTGGTGGCGGAATGGTTCTTTATCTGCACTTCTAGGGGGTTCCAGGGGCATAGACCACATTTCCTGAAACCATTTTTTAGGATATTAGGATGGAGCCTTTCGTCCATAGTCCGTTTCAAAAGTTTTGCAAAATCAGTTTTTTTTATGTATGGATTCTGGCTGCGCTCCAGTCTAACTCTTCTAGTGTTTTCTCTCCAACCACCTTTTAGGGTTCTAAACACAGCTACGTCCATCGGCTGTATTAAATGCGTCGCGTTTGGGTAGAGGGCCACTAATATAATTCCATTTTGGTCACAAAAACGGCTGGTATGAAGTGTGAGGTGCGATGTATGACCGTCTATGAATAATATTACTGGCAACTCAATTTGTTTTTCTATAAGCCACGGGTGAAAAATATTTGCTATAAACTCATAGAAGGTCTCCCCCGTCATCCACCCTGAGTCTGATTTTCCAATGCCCCATGATTCTGGGACACTAAAGGCAATGTCTTTGGGAATTCGCTCGTATCTGAATAAAATCATAGGTGGGGGCATATCTCCAGCAGCATTTCCGGTGACAAGAACTGTTAGGCATTCTTTTTCATCATTATTAACGACTTGGTATACGTTTTTTTCGCCTTTTTTCGCCAACACTTTGTCCCCCTTGGGATTAAGGAAAAAGGCTG
Source organism: Polydrusus cervinus (assembly GCA_935413205.1). Taxonomy (NCBI): domain Eukaryota; kingdom Metazoa; phylum Arthropoda; class Insecta; order Coleoptera; family Curculionidae; genus Polydrusus; species Polydrusus cervinus. The sequence goes on from OW284516.1 coordinate 29,006,119, forward strand.
CTTCATCGCAGTTAAAAACTCGTTCAGGATAATTGAAAATGTCTTTGTGGTTGCACATCTGCAAGTATTCAAAAACCCCTTGGAACCAGGCAACAAGCTGTTCTTGAGTAACGGAAGCTCTGGAGTTTGTTAAATTCTGCGGCGTTCTTAGAGAGATTTGGGAATTTCTCTTCAAAAAAAGTGCACACCATTTCTTGCCTGGTCGGTTGTTTTTAAAAGGGGTCGGCCGCTTCAGTTCTAAGATGAGTTGTTGCACGCTGTCTAGTAGCTGATTTCTGCCAACTGGAAACCCTGCCTTTGCGGTGTTAATTATCCATTCACAAAGAATTCCCTCCTCCTCTTCGTCGAGATAGGATTTCGGACCCATTTTCGAATTTATGGAATATTTTCCATTGATTTTATAAAGTAACGTAATTCTGGGTACACCATGTTTTTTTGCCGATGCAGATACTGATAATCCTGTTCCACAATCTTTCAATGCTGCGAGCATACTCTCGTTGGTGTAATTTTTAAGCGTTCTTTTATTTGGAGTAGCCATTTTTCCAACGTGTAAACTCAGACCTGAAAGGATCAAAAGTTGACATGCCAAGCACCAAAAGTTGACAGGGGGTGTCAACGATTGGATATGGGCACTTTAAAACTGCGAAAGTCATATCTATGGATAACGTATTTCAAGACGAGTAAAAAGAGATAAAAACAAATTCAAATTATATAAACCGCCTCGGAACCAAAAGTTGACGCCCCTGTCAGCTTTTGGAGCGACACTATATTTTGGAACCAATACTTGACATCCCCTGAAAAACCTAACCTCATTGCAAATTAAAGGAGAATAAATACAGTAAAGAGCCAATTATACTTCCTAATACACGCTGAATTTTACTTATCAATAAAATATGATACACACCTTAGCTACAACAACTTTTCCACTACAGATTTCTTAACACTTTCACTAGAAAACCAATTGAAGTATCCAACAATATGCACGTGTTAAGTAAACATGATACCATTTTGGCGGGAAAGGTGTTATAAAGGCTTAAATCGTATATTGGGTAAAAGATGGCGCCAGTTATCTTATGGGCGTGTTTGAGTGGAGTTTGACGATGACAAATTCTTATTTTGACGAGATTTTGGCAAAGGTGTCAACTATTGGAGGCATGTCAGCTACTGGGTACTTTACCTTACAGAAATTAAATTATAAAAAATCATAATATTCTTCGTCATCTGAGGAACTGTCATCTCTTCCTTACGTTTTAATTAATGGGTAGACGGTCCGATCGATCAGGTGGTCAAGATTCCACATTTTCTCCTCCCTTTAATGACATGATGGACTACTTTTCGCCAGTTTTCTGGTGTCATTTCCTTAATGGCTTGATCAAACAGTAGCTTAAAGCCTTTCATTTTGAATGTCGTGTTGTGTCTTGCTACAAATCCTTTTACTTGCGCCCATATAAGTTCCAGAGGATTTAGTTCGAAATGACATGGTGGTGTGCGCAGCACAGTTACACTATGTTTTTCAGCTATATTTTCCACGGCATATTTTCTACGATGTTTATGGAAATTTGATATAGCTAATCGTTCCTTCTTTATTAAATTATCTTATTTTTTTTCTTTGGTTAGTTATCATAAATAATTGAATGCACAAAATTTACCTGCGTCTATGACCGACATCGAAATTGAGCCGAACTGGACGGAATTGCCCATTTTATTACTCCACACCTTTCTAAAATAGACTATAGCTTTTGCAGTACTATTTGTGTCCGTTTATTTCTAAATTTCATATTTTCTTGTCATAGTTTTTTTTTAACCTCATTATAACGGCACTATATAGCCAGTTTTGGAAGTTTTTATAATATATGCATAACAGGCATATAATCGTTTATTCATGGAAAAATTGTACCATTTATACAGGGTGTCCCGAAATTAGGTGACAATATTTTAAGGGAATAAAGTATATCCAAAAACAGGACTAAAATCCTCTATTAATATACCTTCAAAAACGCTTCGTTATGGGGCTAGAGCCCCCCGAATGGAAGCTATGATAAGCGGTTTCTTCACAATATCTCAGAATCTGATTGAAGTATCAAAACAAAATTTGATACATGTTTTACCCATGACAAGACGCAATAAACGGTTTGTTTAGCTTAGGTGTATTTCTTCCAGTGGCGTTCCACTGGGTAGGTAGTGAGGAGAATATTGCCCTAACTTTTTTATTTGTAGGATTTTTAACGCCAGGTGCATTTTGTGAAAGCACTAATGTCTTCTACTGAAAAAAGATACTCGTGCTTTATTTTGGTAGGATTTACCATTTTTCAGTAAAATCGATTTAAAAATTTTCGGTTTTTTTCAAGCCGTTGAAAAGGCTAAGGTGTTTTTTGCATATCTCAGCAAACACTTGATATTAAAACATGAAATTTATTAAAAGTTCTACTAGCGACAAGGCATATTTATTAAAGGATGTAACATTAAAATATTTTTCCAGTGGTGTCGCACGGATTGGAGCCTAAAGCAAAAATTACTATTTTTTTTTTATTTGAGGGGCTTTCCTTTTATACCATTTTCAAATTCTCCGTGCCTCACAAAACATAACACGCAGGTCTAGATCTTGCATCCAACAAATTGGAAATCATTTCGAACATTTGCTTAAGAATTAGTTTCCCGTGTGGTTTTACAATTAAATTTGATTTGCAATTTGTTATTCTTTTTTGTTTTATTTTAAGTCTCTTATACAAATAAATATTTAAAAAACAAAGTCTAAAAATCTGTTGAAAACCTTATATTCTGTCAAATTACAATAATGGAAGGTTTTATTAACAAAAAATTTAAAAATTTTGAAAAATTACATTAAAAGTATGAAAGCCCCTCAAATTAAAAAAAAAATTGTAATATTTACTTTAGGCTCCACCCCGTGCGACACCACTGGAAAAATATTTTAATGTTACATCCTTTAATAAATATGCCTTGTCGCTAGTAGAACTTCTAATAAATTTCATGTTTTAGTATCAAGTGTTTGCTGAGATATGCAAAAAAACACCTTAGCCTTTTCAACTGCTTGTAAAAAAAAGAAAATTTTTAAATCGATTTTACTGAAAAATGGTGAATCCTACCGAAATGAAGCAAGAGTATCTTTTTTCAATAGAAGACTTTAGTGCTTTTAAAAATTGCACCTGGCGTTAAAAAATCCTACAAATAAAAAAGTTAGGGCAATATTCTCCTCACTACCTACCCAGTGGGACGCCACTGGACGACATGGGTAAAACATGTATCAAATTTTGTTTTGATACTTCAATCAGTTTCTGAGATATTGTAAAAAAACCTAGCTTCCATTCGGGGGGCTCTAGCCCCATAACGAAGCGTTTTTCAAGGTATATGAATAAAGGATTTTAGTCCTATTTTTGGATGTACTTTATTCCCTTAAAATATGTCACCTAATTTCGGGACACCCTGTATAAAATAATGTTTTAAACTCGGTTTTAATTTTTTTTATTAAAATAAATTTTATATAATAAAAAATTATATTACTGAATATTTATAGGAATTAAACAAAATTAATGTATTCAAAATAAATTTAAATTAAAAATTAAAATTAATTATTACTTTTATTTTCTTAAAGAAACCCATTCGAATTCGTATGCATAATTACGATTAGAATTTCACTTTTCTTTGTGTTCCTAGTTTTTATTTTATTCTTTCGTGATTTAATTAAATATTTAGATGCCAAATTTGCCCAATTAAATAACAATGGAACATTTGTCTGTTTAATAATACCCTTTTATTTTGTAATTCTTATTTAAGTGATGAAGTCTTACAACTTTTTAGTTTGTTTTTAATAAACAAAAGAACTAATTGGCGAAAACGAGGTCGACAACATTGGAGGTTTTCGAAGATCATATTATAGAAGCAAAAGTTACCTCTGAGCGATTTGGGGCGAATTAAAACACGCAATATATAAATTTTTTAATACTTACGATTAATAAACTCAAATTAAAATTTAACCAAAGTAATTGTTTTAATTGATGGATTTTTAATACCTATTGACACAAAATGAAAATTTATTAGAAATAAGGTTTTAGCGGCAGGCAGATAAAGTAATGCGCCTATCTTTTGCATCAAAGTACACAGGGAAGCCAAGGGTAATGGGTTTCCTGGGGCACAGGTAGACAATTACAGGCTGTTTCGTCCTTATTAGGACTCATCAGAAAGCCATAATCTGTAAGCAATTCCCAAAACAGTGAAAATATGCTTTAAAGATATTGTACATTTTTTACACGGCATTGTATTACGGATTGGTGCGGCTCCCCAGTGAGCTAATGCAGCGCAATCTATATTTAAATCTACAAACCCGTAGAAAAAGTGCAGGGATGCGCAAAAACGTTTCCTATACTGGATGTGTTGGCCACGGTACTTGGTTTATTGTAAGTTCTATGTTTTTACGTCTGATGGCTATTTTTTGCATTGAGTTGATTGCTACAGATGGCGATACTAGGTTTTTATCATATATTTATTCTTATAAATATCTTGATACCATATTTTCGCTGTATTGGGAATTGCTGACAGCTTATTGCTTTCTGATGAGTCCTAACAAGGACGAAACAGTCTGTCATTATCTACCTGTGCCCTAGGGAACCCATTAATTTTTTTGGCGTCCCTGTATACTTTAATGCAAAAGATAGATGCACTACTTGGTTCGCCTGCCGCTAAATCTTTATTTCTATTTTACTTATACGGACACTAAACTCTACTACTTTATTAAAATTTATTATTCAATTGTAAAATTTATATTCTAAAATTCAGGGAAAAATTAGCTATTAGAAAATGTAATGTTCAATTTATTGCAATTTAAAAATGTATTTTATTTAAGGATATTGTTTATAAAACTTTTGAATTAAAGTTTTGTTTACCACCACGGGTGAAGGAGTAATAAACGTGAAAATAAATTTTACGAAATAAGGCGATGAGAATTTTATTTAGTGCGGATAGATACACAAAAATAAATTTTAATGTTAAAAAAATATAAAATTTTTAAATGTGATTTTTTTTTTTGAGATCGATATTTATTTTAAAAGGTCCGCTTACAACTAAATAAACTATAGTCTATTTCAGAAAGGTGTAGAGTAATAAAATGGGAAATTCCGTCCAGTTCGGCTCAATTTTGGTGTCGGCCATAGGCGCAGGTAGATTTTGTTCTTTAAATTATTTATAATAACTAACCAAAGAAAAAAATAGAAGAAAATTTGATAAATAAGCTAGCAAAAGCTATAGCAAATTTACCCAAACATTCAGAATTCAACACGGCATTCAAAATGAAAGACGTTAAGCTACTGTTTGATCAAGCCATTAAGGAAGGGACACCAGAGAACTGGCGAAAAGAAGTACGTTATTAAAGAAGAGGAGAAAATGTAGGATCTTGACCACCTGATCGATCGGACATCGACTCGTTAATTATAACGTCAAGTGAAGATGACAGTTCCTCAGATAACGATAAGACTATTTATAATTTAATTTCTGAATAATGTATTTTTGTATTTTGTATTTTATAATGTTTAATAAAAAATAAGTGTACCTAATACTGTGTTCATAATGCACGCCTTTGTCACACCATTTTTAGTATTTGTGAATAGATAACAATAGGTAAAACCCATAAATTGACCCAAACCAGGGTGGTACTACCTGCACTTAATGAAAATAAAGAATTTTGCCATGAAATCAATGCCAAGTTATGAAAGTGGCTTAAATATTCGTTGGGTTACACTGTAGTCCCTTTGCATACCTAATGAGCTCTTATTACTCTACACATTTCTTAAATAGACTATAGCAAAGTTAACCTTACCGTTAAAATTAAAGTTAACTTATTAGTTAACCCTTAGTCGATATTTTTTACATTATTATTGAAGTATGATTTATATTTTTATAAAGGATTTTTTACCATATGAGGTAAGAGGGGTATCATTCTACTACTATTAACTTGGCATATTACTTTTCTATTCACTATTATAATAACCACAATAAGTAAGAAAGTGTTATTAATTAATGGGCGAAACATATCGATCACTGTATGAATACTTACAGAAGCTGAAAGTTAATTATAAAATATGCGGTGAGTGGCTTTGAAAACACGCAAAGGTTTATTGGCTATATTAAATAACTATCAATATTGCCTTTTTTGCCACTTTATTTATAAAATAATACATGGCAATTTTTATTTTCCATATTTTGTTGTTATCATAAATTGATTACGACTTGTATGTGTAATTGACACCAAGAAAAAAATCATACTTTATTAAACTGTTTTTTAATATTTGAAATAAAAGTTTATTATGCTCCTTTAAGTTTTCATTAGGAAATAGTTATTTACGATATAAGATTCCTATTACAACACGAGATGTTAAAGTTGTCAAACGAGGAGTCAGTCGAGTTTAATAAAACATCGGGTGTAGTAATATGAATTAACAACAAGAATATTGTACAAAATGTTATCTACTTTCATCTATGAATAAAAATATTTGGCAAAAGGCATTTTTAAAAATGAAAATGCACCTGTAAAAATGCACCTGCTATTAAGTTTACTAATCAAGTTTTTTATGTTACCTTTCGCATAGTTACTGTTTCGCATGGTTACTGTCGAAACTTTGTCAAATAAATTCAAAAATATAAAAAGCGTTTTTCAAAATGAGCGATTCTGATGGAAGTTTACCCTCTAATATAGAAGCAGCGGCAAACGAAGCGATCTCAAGTTTAGTTCCGACAAAATCCAAGGCGCGGTATGAGTTGGAGTATCAGAAGTTTGAAGATTGGTGTAAAGCTAACAAAATAAAGGAGGTGTCTGAGAAAATCCTTTTGGGTTATTTTCCGTAAAGCAACGCTCCCAGAAACCATCTACACTATGGACTCACTACTCAATGTTGAGAACTATAATTGGATTGAATAATCCCGAAGGATACAGTGGACATTGTTTTAGGATGTCCTCAGCCACCATTCTAGTTGATGATGGTGCAGATATGCAGATGTTAAAGCGTCATGGGGGCTGGAAATCCTCTGCTACGGCAGAAGGCTACGTTGAGAATTCTTTAGAAAATAAGAAACAAATAGCAAAGAAGGTCATGGGGTCAGACACGGATTTAATGATTGGAAATTCGAACGTAAAGGGCTCCATCACATCCACTTCTGGTATACAAATTTCTAACTGTAAAAAGTGTATTATTAATGTTTATAATAAACCTTAAGTGTTATATTTTAATTAGTAATGAGTAATTAATTTTATAATTGTTCTTGTAATTCTTCTAAAAAGTGTGGTTCTATTTAACAGCAAAATTTGAATAAAACCGTTTTTTTTCCATTACAGCACTAGTGCTGTAACAAAACGATTTACAGAACTGTAAAATTCATATTACTAAATGTCGGTCTTGCCATTCTTTCGAATTAGGCTTTCTACCTGTTCGCTTGATGCCAGGGCCATTACCGAGGGAATCTACAGCTGAATGCTGAACGTGGTTTCCGATCCACGATCCTGTCATGCGACACTCTCCCCCAAGGGCCAACCCTAGGTTTCTTGCGTCATTGCATGACCTACCGATTGGGGAGCGTGTACCTTCTTCCGCACCCCACGAGATATCCGATCTCATCCGGCCTGGTTACCGGCGTAAATGGGGTGAATTGGCAGATGATACATTTTACACTCTTCTCTGCATTCTTAAACTTACTAAAATTAGGACTTTTTTTATTGTGCGTGAGGATCGAACTCGGAACGCCACGGTCGAATGCGAGTGACTCACGGCTGAGCCTCCGCCGCAGTTTTCTTAAAGATGTTTATAATTAAATTAACACAATTACAAATTTTAATTAAAAAATATATAATGAAATAATAAATTAGTTATGGTAAATAAAAAAAGAACGTTTTTCAAATATGGGATTTATAGTGTGCTACTAAATATTTGGTATTTTTTGGCAATTATGATTTATTGTCTGTGTATTATGCACATACATACACTATATTGCTAATACAGGCAGCCGCACGAAGCAAGAATACACCCATCGTGCGATTCAAAATAACCTGAGTTGGGGGCCGTGGTGCTTGCGCAGTACGGAAAAAATTAGGCAACCCACACGATTTCTAACAGAACGTTAACAGAACCCAAGGTCTCTTGAACAGAACCGGCTCGCCGTTATATTCTTATTAGTCGCCATCTTTTGTTTCGTTCATTCGTGTGTTGTTATAATTTCCAAATTTTGGGTGTTAATATTTATAAAACTTTACTTTAGACATTTTTTTTTGTTAGGTTGTAAGTTGTAGTCGTTTCCAGCTTTTTTTACGTTGTATTCGTTCGGATGTTTCGTGTGTGATTGTGGATATTATTTTTAAGTTTTGGATGCGAATTTAGGTATAAAACTTTACCAGACATTTTGTTATTGTTAGCGACTTGTGTCTCAAGATGGGTAGAAAAAAGTGCATGATCCTTTTTTGCAGGAATCGCGGTTCAATACCAGGATTAAGGTATTTCAGGTATGTAAAATATTGGTTACTTAGTTTTATTTGACCATAAACTGTACACACCCGAACTAAACGGGTGAATTTAAATAAAAGCTTGTAAAAATATTTTGAAAGTCGGCCCTGTCAAATGTTTACATCAAAAAGCAAATTTCCGATCTGCGCAAACTCAACGGTTCCTGATCATCTGCTTACAGTGGTGACATCATTGAATTATAATAATAGTAATAGCAATATAGTGTATCTATATATGTGGTATTATGCCAGAATTTCGTAAATAAATATTTTATTTGACGAGTCTAGCTAGAATTCCTCGAACTGATCAATACGTCCACTGCAGGGGACGACGAGGCGAGCATTTACGTATGTATATCCCAGTTAGAATATTTTTGGTATGGGTAAGATTGATTATTTTCTTAGAATTTAACATTAATTCCTATTATAATAAGATAAAGTGGGGTAATATTATAATTTATATAATAAAGTCATATACTTCTCCGAATTATGCATTATTTGGAACAAACATGCATGTCTTCATTTACGGTTAATCCCGGTATAATTGTGGTAATTAAATACGGTTCTTTATAAAATTCAACTTTAATGGGAGTATTAATAAATTTAATTTAAAGGAAAAAAATTGAAATTGTTTCAAATTTATTATGAAATTTGCAGAATTGTTTTTTTATATTATTTTAATTGGTTAAATCTTTCCTTAGGTAATATTTTAATAAAATTATTAGATTCAGTAATAGTACATTGTATATCTAGTACGAAAAGCTGAACATTCCCGGACTACCGTAGAGATTGTATGTCGAGGCGCAAGCCGAGTCCGGCAATGTGGCTTTTTCTACGAGGTATACATACTATTTTTCCGTAAATCGAAAATCATTAAAAGGACATAACATATTACAATCAACTTGTTAAAATTTTGAAATAAAAATTATTAACTTTGTTCACAAATAAAGGATGCCATTAAATATGTGTGTTGTAACTATGGAAACACGGTAATGTTGAATTGTTAAGCTTAACACATTTTAGTTTACAAGTAGCCGTACAGAAATAATATTTCCTTACAGTACAATAATAAATATTTCCTAACAGTTATTTTCCGTTGCCTAGCAACGACTAAGTGTAAGAAAATATTGACTTTTTCTTTTAGAAATGTTATTAAAAATGTCAATATTTCCGATCGATTTTCAGAAAATATATTTTTAATTAGGGTTAAAATTTTTCCATCCACATTTATTTTCCGTTGCCTAGCAAGTGTAAAGGCCTTTTTACATTGGGTGCAATTGCAAGAAAAAATTGCCTGAACGCATGCGGTTTGTCGACGTTTTAAACAGCTGATGCAGGTTTTAAATGGGAAAACGTGCATCAGCTGATTAAAACGTCGTCGAAGCGCATGCTTCTAGGCCATTTTTCTTGCAATTGCACCCAATGTAAAAAGGCCTTAAGGAAATATTGACTTTTTCTTTCAGAAATGTTATCAAAAATGTCAATATTTCCGATCGATTTCGGAAAATTATATATTTAGTTTCTCCTTATCAATTAAGTTATTTAATTTCATGAAACTTGTCTGAACTACTGAAATTAAATATTTTTTCTATGTACCATAATAAGATATATTTTTTTGCCTGGTACGGCCCTCTACTAAACTAGGAACTTATTAATGGAACCAGTATCTGCTGTTAATTTCCATCTACGGATATCAAAATGCGCGGTTTATTCATATATTGGTCTATACAAAGAATTTGCTATTGAGACAAATCGCCAAACAGATAAATTCATAAAAAAAAAGATTCTCTAGCCATTAGACTATAATATTATATGACAATGACATACCTGTGAGCCTCCAAGTCCTAAGCGTATACGGGAATATTTCTTCATAACCACTCTCCAAATAACGTAAGCCATGTTTGGTTGTAATGATATTCATTCCAGATAACAACACTTATTTTAAAGTAATTCACCAAATAAGTTCTTTTAAATCGACACAATAAAAAGTTTGGTCTTATGTTTATGTATATTATAGTTCTTATATAATACCAGGCGATTTTGTAAACGCGAAATTAGCCTTACCAGCCTTAAATTAAATGTTGTCTCTTTATCGCGCGCATAGTTCTTTGTCCAATAGAATTTTCGAGATACTAAAAAAATATTGTTTTTGTTATTTTATTTTTATGTATGTCATGTTTTTGGTTTTATATTCATGGTCTAATTGAAATATATATACGGGGCATATCATTTACACAATTTTGTAATGCTTATACAGGGTGCTACAAATTCGTGTGCGTACAAGGGGATCTCGAAAACGGTATAAGAGATACGATTGCGTATTTTCGGGCTTATTAATTTGTTAAAAAAAATTGTAAATATTCCAAATGTATTCGGAGATATCCGAAAAAAGCCGAAATTTCTTTATTTGGTTTTTAATTTTTTGCGCCTTAATTTTTGACTTGGGAAAAAAACAAAAAACACTTATTCATAGCCGTCTTTTAAGCTCTACAAGATGGCCTTATTAGTTTTTAAATTTGACGTTTCGTTATTTAAATACCAACCTCAAGTAATTTTTTTTAAATACGGACCTGGTATTTTAAATACAGTTTTAGAGACTTCTAAGCTATACAAATTTAAAGTTTTCGAGATTTTAACGTTTTGTCATCTAATAACACATATTTTCAAGTTATTTTTTTATGTCATTACGGTCCTGAACATTTAGAGTCTAACCAAGAAAAAATTATTTCTGATTTAAGAAATCCGTCCATTTTTACTCAAAAAGGCCTGATATTTGATATTTTGTAAGAGAAAAGATCAAAAGTCTCAGTCTCAAATATTTTTCTGTATTACAGTATTTCGGTCTAGGTCTAAGGCAAAAACCCTAAGACTTAAGATGTTATAATAACAAAATAAATAATATACTAATAAAAAATAGAACAACGTCATCTTGTAGAACATAAAGAACGGCTATAAGAAAGTGTTTTTCAAGTCAAAAATGAAGGCGCAAAAAATTAAAAACCAAAAATAGAAATTTCGGTTTTTTTCGGATATCTCCGAAAGTATTCGGAATATTAAGAATTTTCTTTTACCAAATTATTAAGCCCCAAAATAAGCAAATTTAACCATCTTCGTATCTCTTACCGTTTTCGATATCCCCTTGTACGCACACGAATTTGTAGCACCCTGTATATTTAAAGTGAATTGAGATAATTTATTTTTGTAAAAAGGTTTTGGTAGGTGTACTCGGTCTCTAGTGATAAGAATAAAAATTAGACCAACGCCAGTAATTCTCCAGACGCCGCGACACCGACCCGTAGAATCGTACCTTGAAAGAATGATATTGCAGAAATTCGTTCAAATTTCAGATATCCCTGGATTTTAAGATACAATCGATTGAATAGTTGATTTTTAATTGTCTTATTCAGGCAAATATCGAAAAATATAGAAAACCTATTGGAAATTTGTAATGCTTTATTCTAATTTACTTTTTAAATTGTTAACAAGACGTCTTCAGTAAGAGATCATTATCTTTTTATAATTTGTTAAAAACAATATTAACGAACAGTAGCCGGAAACATTACCGGAATTGACCTCATTGGATTATTTCTTTTAGGCATTATTGTTGTGATGTTCCAGAAGAACCAGCTAAAGGCAAAAATCAGTAACGAGTATTTGATGTTATTTTTAAAGTAATCATTTAATTAATCATGTAACAAAATTGATCTGATGATAATCTTTTAAATATAATTGAGCTTTCAAAAGTAAATTTAAATGGAGCCTTACGAATTTCCCTAATAGGGTTTGTTTATTTTTTGAAATTTTTCTAAATAGAACCGTTGTTTTTTGGCTTTGGCAGATCTGCCATTTAGCCAGACAGTTAATGTTTTATGGCTTGGAAAATAATTAATAGGTTAATTGTTAAAATGTTTGCACTTGAAATTCCTTACTTTAACAACAATTTCATTTCACAGATTATATCATGTAGGATTTTTTATTTAATTATTACTTTCAAATTTTTTTTAGGGGGATAAATTATTGTTATTTTAAAGGTTTCGGATAATTAAAAATATTTACGTTAATATTGTCCTAAAAGAAAGGAGGCATGGTCACACACGCTTTACGCTCTGGGCCTATCAGAGCATTTCATAGAGAACCATGAGGGTCTGGGAAGAACACATGACAATAGGAGAGAAGGATATAATCAGAAACTAATTTCGACCTATATATAGTCTGATTGATTATTTATATTTATGAGGAACGCCTTGACATTATTCACCTCCGTTAAGATATCGCGCAAATTTAAAGATGCCAAAATGAGGCATTCAGTGATAAAGGTGTTATATATATATTATTGGAGTATTATAAGAATTCGAAGAATATATGATCCAAATCACACGAAACATTACAGAGTTCACACAATTTTAATTCAACAACCTTGATTTTCTTAAGGTGAGCAGTGTAACTATCATGACCAAATTTAAGCCTATTTAGAGGAGACGTGCATTTTCCGGAAACATCAAGTTTAGAGTGCCAGTGTAAAATGGAAATAACTGGATGGATCTGCCCCAGTCTTGTGTTACGGTCTCTTTTATATACACTACATCTATGTTGACATTGTACTTGTGTTCTATATTTTGAAATGGTAAATGAATCTAAGGGTTCCATAAGCTAGTTCTTAGAAGAGGTACCACTAATAACAGCATCCTTGGCAAGTTGGTCTACGGCTTTGTTGTAAACCAGCCCTGTGTGTGCTTTAACCCCCATAAATACCACTTCCTTATTATGTTGATAATGTTATTTATGGTCTGTTTGATCTTGTAGAGTACTGGGCATTTACGATAGTCCCAGCTATCCAAGGTATTAAGACCATTTAAACTGACAAAGAGTTCGATAGGATTAGGAGTTTGTTATGATGCAATAGGTCAAGGATTCCAGAATAGCGATTACTTCGCAGGTGAAAACGGTGAGACTGTCATTTAACCTGAATTTATCTTTAATTTTGATTTTTGAGGTACTATGTGAATATACAATTTAACTAAATTTTAAAATATAATACTTTCAAGCGAGCTTTCAAGTTACCTGCCATTTATAAAATATACTTAGACATAATAGTTCATTTTTTTCTTATCATCACTCATCTGTTTGTGTAAACGAAAAACAGTTTCTTAATATTGTACAATATTTGCAATAAAAATTATTCATTAGGCTTTTAACAAATAATCCTAATCAACTTTTAATAACTCTGGCGACCATTTTCGGGGGACTTTAAAATAAAGAAAAACCACCCACCAGAAAAATTCTGTACATAGACTTTTATTACTCTTAACCTACTTTTCTGTGCTCAACCCAAATATTATGCAAACCAAAAACTGCCTACCAGGAACATAAAATCGGCTGATTTGTCATTATTTTGTTTACCGAATTTATATTGATATTTGAAATATTTATTTATCTAATTTGCAATTAGCCAAATAAGTGGTATTAATATTACGTGGTTGCTCTTGGGATGTTGCTAATTATTTCTATTTCTGTTTTATGATTATAATTATTACCTCATCGTCACCTGTAATCTGCATAAATTCTATATTTATTCGAAATTTAAAAAAAAACTAAAATTGATGTCAATTATATATTCGCTATTTAATATTCTGATCAATATTTTATTTTATCCCAAAAATACACGTCTTTACGTGGCAACTCGTCCTTGTAGATGCGCGCCCCCTGCCGCCTGCCAAAAATACGATCATTTTTTTTCATCAAGTTTATTGTTTATATCATCGGGAAACAAAAAATAAAGTTCGTCGATCTACCGATAATTTAGGATGACTGACAACACTGTCTGCAACTCTTATCATTTTGGTTACCTACTAATCCACGCGTAATGTAATGCGGTACCGAATCTCGGCTCCAGCTCCCTTCTAACAAGCGCCTAAAACCAGCTACCTCAGACGGCCCTATTTCAACCGCTTTCTAACTGACAACAGGCTAAAATCTCGCTAATTTTTCTGCGAAGTTATCGCGGCAAACGACAAGGCACCAGCATAAAATATAAATAATAAAATAGCGGATTTTTTTAACTCGAATTACAAAAAAGTATAAGCAAGATATTGAATTTCTGTTTTTTACCAATGCATAGGTAGTATCTATGTGGGTGTAAGAAAGTTATTTTCATGCAAAAACAAATCAGGACAAAAATATAAGCCAATGAAAACCTTAAAAGTTATTTTTTAATTTCTTGTATTGTTAAAAATATTTAATTTTTTTTTAAATGAAAATAATTTATTCACACTCATATAAGTCATATACAGGGTGGCCCATTAGTGCGAGGAAGTCCAATATATTAGTTGTCAACAGAAATAGTGACAAATATTACACATTAAAGCTATATGATCCATTGAGACGCATATTTTAAAAATATTCTCAGATATACAGGGTGATCCAAAAAAGCAGACAGCAGATGAAATTCAGCATACTAGAATATTTTAATTTTGTGTTCGTTGCGGCGTTGCCACGCTATTTATAAATTACTAAAAAATCCAAAAAAAAACACCCATCGAAAACTTCTTTAAAAAAAATAGCTGATTTAAATTTTCTAAAATATGGTTACGGTTTGGATACCCGAGGGATGGTAGAATGATCTTATTAAAGAAATCTGACCATAATTTATACAGGGTAATTTTTGCGGAGCTGCCAATATTGCTATATTTAAAGTATTAAAACTTCATTTTTTTAAATGGGACACTCTGTATATTAATTGGTCATGTTATTAGGTATTTTATGCCCTCTATATTTGCAATTATAACTCATGTCCCAAAATCTACCGTTTTGTCATAATTTTGGATTTTATTTGAAAATGCAAAATTTTTTTTTTTGGTTGGCCGTGACTAAAACAAAAGAGGTTATTATCACATGTCAAAATAATGTTTCAAACATACCATGATTAATATTTAATTTTGAATCTGTAATATTGACGATTAACGACGATGGATTCTTTAAAAGAAGAACTTGTTGATATGGTTTTTATATTAGTGACAAGAGTTGTTTATTAGCCACTAGGTCATATTATGAGTCCTTGGACTTCTTCTTATGGGGTTATGTTAAAGAACAAATGCATAGCATTTCTCCGACAACTAAGGAAGATATGAAACAACGTATAACTGAAGTTTTTATAAACATTGATAACAATACGAAGTCCTTGCTTTTTTGGATCACCCTGTATATCTGAGAATATTTTTAAAATATGTGTCTCAACGGATCATATAGCTTTAATGTGTAATATTTGTCACTATTTCAGTTCACAACTAATACCTATATTGGACTTCCTTGCACTAATGGACCACCCTGTATATTATTACAATAGTAAACATTGGCCAGAATTTAGGTTTATAAAATACTTATTCTTATTCATACTGACAGCACAATATTGTGGAACTGAGACCACAATTTTTGAACTATAAATCGTAATTTATCCAAATAAATCTTAAGATTTAAAGTCAACAAAATTATTTCTCAAAACATATTAAATTCATAATCAACTAAATTTACATAAAGAACATCTTCATCTGGCATATCCAATCAGTATCACAAGTAATTATTTGTTTTTAAAAATCACATGATATTTATTCAAGTACATAACCTAATGAAAAACAAACTCAAAAAACTTAAAATAATTTTTAAAATCCCGTCGCATTAATTTTAGAAAATTCGTAAAAACTTTTTAAAATCCCGCAGTAATTTCGAAAAACTAAGCCCGTCGCGGTAAAACGCTGGCTGCTAGTAGACAGCGGCGTTAGCGCGCGAAACAATCGACTGACGGTTATGCACGTGGCTAAGGTAGAACACATCAAGGCGGTCGCGAAAAAGTTAATTCAATAGTCGCAGCTTTGACGCGAGGGGATTGTTAAAGGCAATCTTTATTAATTAAGTGGATATTTAGTAACAGTAATTTTGATCCCAGACACAATATAGGTACCTGTATGTATATATAACCAGGGTAGGTAAAAACTGCATTTAAGACAAAAACTTTTTACGCATCCAAATTTCAAATTTTGTCACAGAATGTCTTGTTTTTTAATTTGTGGAAAGAACACTGTGGCAGAAGAAGAATAAAACGACATTATTTGTAAATGAGTTCAACACGGCGGTCTTTACGTAAAAATTCTTTTAAAACATAGTTACCTATGTGTGTGTGTGTAATTAGGTTTTATGGCTCTGCTTGGAACCAAATGGCCAGCATCTCCAAACATAGTTATAAAAATTGGTTTTGCACTTTAAATCCTGCAAAAGGTCGCTCTGCAGAGAGATTATTGTTAATTTACTTAAGCGTGTCCCTCCCTGTGTGTATCGTAAATCGGTATACATTCTTTTTAATTCAGAAAAGGATCGTTCTGCATACGCGCTGCTAGCCGGAATAATAACAATTACCGCCTTAATATTTTTTTCCTCGAAACCCGCCGGCACGAAGAGAAGATAATATTATTAGGAAACATGCGACGCAGGTGAAAAAATTTAATAAAATCAAGTAAAATGAAATGAAAATCAAAGTTGTTTTAAAAAATGTTGGAACGGTAAGGGTATTTTTGAAATAAATTAGTTTTTTCCAGCTGCCCCGCTCCTTCTAGACGCTTGTGAAAAAAATGTTTGAGGTAGCACAAAATGATTTCCTATTTTAATTGGATTCAGAAACCAAAATTACTAAACAATTTAACAAAAACCATATGTATTTAATTAATATATTTAATTTGGTAATCATAATCGTATTCGTACTGATATCAGGACCATTAATCAATCAGTGGTGGCTCGTCAGGTGAAGTAGGTGAAGGGGCTCTTCACCAAAAAAAAATAAAACTAGGAGGACATTTTTTCGACACTATTAATGTATCAATATAGCTGCCATTTTGGCCCTTAAAAAATAATTATGTTCGAATTAATAATATTAATTTAATCCGAATGTAGCTATGGATAATTGGGCCACGGTTAACTCCGATGGACAATAATTATAAACACTCAGGCATTTTGGTGCGCCCCAGCCGACCGCATCGGTGAGCTCAAAGCAGTAGTAAAGGGCAAACCTACAGTCCATTCAGCAGAATTTGGATTATGATGAAGGGCAATTTAAAAATAGGTCAGTCGTATACACCATTATTTTAGCATTGGTTCGCGGTATTTATTTTGAGGCCTCGCGAAACTTACGGTTTACGGTTATAGATATCGTATTTACTGTGTGATTAAAAAGTTTTGTTTTTATTTTTCAGTTAATTCAGTAATGTGTAGGTAACTACTTAGTTTAATTTTTATTGTGTTTTAAAAATGAACCCAATTAATGACAGTTTGTAATTTGTTGGAAACTCCATTCAGTCGTTGGACAGATGAGGATAAGAGAGACGTTTTGTTACACAGGCGACCTACTGGAATCTTAAACATAGATTTTAAAAAAGAATATAAAATAAGTGGCAGATCCTAAAAATTAATTTTAAGTGTTCCTGGATTTCAGAATATAATTGACTATGTAGATGTGCGAGGACTAAAATTGTTTTGTTGGTCGTGTTTACTCTTTTCGAATAAACATTGCGTTTGGAATAGGGACGGATTTACAGATTTTTTAGATATTACTCGATCGTTGCGTAAACACGGGGATTCTGGAGAACACTTAAAATGTCAGTTAATGTTAAGAAATTTTGAACAAAATCAAAATGTTATTGCCGATGCTTTAAAAGAAAACGATAGACCTCAACTGAAGAATCGATCTGATTTACAAAAACTAGCTATGTAAGTACTTAATTAAAATATAAATTAGTCAATGTTTGTTTAAGTACCCCCACTATGCCTAGCTCTTCACCATTTTTTAGGACCGCGAGCCGCCACTGCCATTAATGGAATGGTAATCGTTACCATATGACAACAATCTTTGCATAACCAGTTTTAATTATCGATTTCCAGGACTAATGTAGTATGGCTTTAGAGCAGAGGTTCCCAAACTTTTTCTTCTCATAGACCCCTTTAAAAATGTTGCTGGTTCCGGTGGACCCCTTACAGCTACATTTCTACCATATTCCCAAAAATTGACAAAAAATGTGAAGATTAGATCTAATTATGAAAATTTGCATTGCTGCTGAGTTCCAACCACGAATTAACACTTTTCGAAAAAAAGTGAGAATTGATTGGTTAATAAATTAATTGATTTTTCTGTAAGTGGATGTCAAAAAAATAAAGTTGGCCAATCAAGAAAGTGATTCCATCCAACTTTGACATCTACTCACAGTACAAGAAACCAATCAATTCTCACTTATTTTATTCAGAAACTCCCGGAGTGGTAAAAATAATAATAGTATATTTTCTTGTGTTTACATTACATTGTAATATGATAACAGTTATAATATAGTTAAAATTAAACATTAATAATTAAAATTTTAATGGGAGGGATGTTCTTGATGGATTGACAGCAAATTATCAATATTTGGCTTTAGTTTTGTTAGGAATAACCACAAATCTCCCCGTTCTGTGATATTCAATCTACTTCTTTTTTTCGTCAAAAGGTTTGTAGCGACATTAAAGTTTTTTTCGACAAGATATGACGAGGGAAACGCTATCACAAGCTTTTTCGCAATTCCCCACAGTCCAGGATATCTTTTGGTTATTTCTGCCTGCAGCCAAAATATTTAATTTCATCTTCAGCTCCTCATTAGTGCTAAGCTCGAGTAGCTCCTCTTGTAATATCACATTCTCGAGTTCCATTTCATCAAATCGATTTATGATCCATGGTGGTATTTCTATCGTCAGAATATTTTTAAACCTGATTTTGAAGTCATCATGCAGGGCAAATAAATGTTGAACATATGTCTGAATATTCTCATCAAGGCATTCTACTTGTGATAAGTTTGAAAACTGGGAAAATTCGCGCCGACTAATATTTTGCTTCATAAATTTCAATTTTCAAAGGAAAGCTGAAATTACACCCTTTGTTTTTATTAAATTGAGGCTGTCCCCTTAGTAATTGTAAGTTAATGTTATTAAATTTTTTGAACAAATCTGTCAAATACGCGATGTCTGCTTTCAAACTGATCAGGTTTTCTTTTAAATCTGGATCTTTACTTTCCAGAAACTCTAAAACTGATTCAAAAAGGGAGTAAAATCTTGTTAAACATGCACCCTTCGACAACCAGCGTACTTCAGTATGTAAGAGCAATGGTTGGGTCTGTTCGGGTGTTTTCATCATTTTCATCACACAATTGTGCAAATAAACGCGTATTCAATGCATTGCTTCTTATTTTGTTAACTGCATTAATCACAAATTGAAGCGATTGGTGCAATCTTCACTCAAATTTTTCGCTACCAGATGTTGTCGGTGGATGACACAGTGAATTGAAGTTACCTCTGGTATAATTCTTTAAAGATGGCTTATAAACTCACGATATCGCCTGACCATGGCAGGAGCTCCATCTATTGCCACCGAAAGAACGTTTGTGAATGGAATCGATTTTCGATGCAAGTTTTTACAAGTAACAGTCGCTGAACTTCTTAAAATATTATCTGCCTAGGTGAAGTCAAGTCAGCATTTTAGTTCTTCACTATCGAAACCAGATACATTTTCGTGGACCCCCGCTTACGAATTGTGGACCCCCATTTTTTTGTCACGCCTACGTAGACCCCCTTCGAGTCTCCCGTGGACCCCTGGGGGTCCACCTGGACCACTTTGGGAACCACTGCTTTAGAGAAATAGCAGATTCCATATTATTATTTCGAATCATGTAGTTAAGAAGAATAATATTTATTGGTGGGATATTTTTTAATGAATTGCCGCCTATGTTAGGTATAGTCACACCCTGTACAAGTACACTCATTACGAATCTTATTTATTAATAAATTATCTCTTTTATGAAAGCCTGTTAGCAAATTGTTTAACATAGTATTACGTTTCCTGTGAAGTTTAACAATCATAAGACTTTTGCAAACACTCAAGTGTATTTTATCTTAATAAAACTGGGTCACTTGTCAGTTGGCAAAGAGATTTATCTATTTAGTTTGGTTAGGTGATTCTCTTGTCAATAATGAATGCCGTAAAGACGGCTTGGAAATTGTGGAAAGCTATTATCAAAATAACAAGTGCATAAAAAAATTTCGGAAATTTTTGAAAATTATATTCAAATTCAATTTTTTAATAAAAGCATAAATGCATATTGCATGAAAATATCACGAACCCGCGAGGGAAAAAAGTACTATTGGGATGTGGTACGTTATGTTGTAGTAAAAAAAATAAAATTCTGGGATCATCATCATCTCTTAAACATTATTGACCCCATTTTGGATAATTATTTTTATTGGCTTACTTTTTATACGCTGCCTTCTTGACTTGTGTCTATTTCCTAACACTATTGCAGGCACACTACGCATGCCAGGCGGATAACTTGATGGCGGTATATTTAAAATATAGGTAGAAATGGGTTTAATTATTTTTTGGTGATTTTTAAGTCACGGTGTGGGTCATACTCGAGGTTCTCGTCCCAATTAAGTTTTTTACAAGAATATTTTTATTATTCGCAATTTGTTAATTTATGGGCCATAATTATAAAATAGAGAGGCAGGCTATTACTCAATAATTAGTAAGTTTTGTCTTCGAGGCTGAAAAGCACCTGTAAAGTAAAAACCTTACCTTCACTTTTTTAAATTGTAGAACAATTTATTTGTGCACAGAATGTGGGATGATTTGTATGTAGTATAAAAATATAAAAATATAGAGGTGCTGGCCCATATTTCTATATTATTTTCTTTAATGCAGCAAATATATTTTTGTTCTACATACAATTCTTTTTACTGTATATTAACGACCTTCTAGTGAAAACCCAAAATCCAATTTATAGCTTTGCTGATGACAGCACACTTGTCTCATCTTTTACCTTGACTCCCCAAACATCCGCTGCCGACGCACATCTTCGCAGGCAGCATGAAGTAGTGCGCCTCAACAATGACCTGGAAGAAATTTTGGCTTGGGGTGACAGTAACCAAGTCAAATTTAATGCTAAGAAAACCCAGGCAGCAGTCTTCTCCAAAAAGGTTAACATTGCAGAACCGGATATAGTCATGGCAGGACACGCAATTCCCCTGGCACCGTCTATTAATTTGCTGGGGGTTAATCTGGGAGGTAATATGTCTTGGCATGATCACGTTGCCGCAATTGCCAAGGCAGCTGCACAGAAACTTGGTGTACTTTTCCGCATCAAAAGGTTGTACACACCTCATCAACTTTTGACACTCTACAAAGCCCAGATTCGACCATCATTAGAATATTGCTCTCATGTCTGGAGCTCTGCACCCAAGCACACCCTTCGGCTACTGGATTCCATTCAAAGGAGAGCCGTTCGTCTGATCGGCGACCCCGAGCTGACCAAGACCCTCGATAGCCTGGAGCATCGAAGGCAGGTTGGTGATTTGGCTCTCTTTTACAGATATTTCCATGGCAGGTGTTCGACTGACATTGCCCACTTGATTCCACCTAGAGCAATGCAAAACAGAAATACACGGCGAACCACTGCCGCTCATCCATATGTCCTCCTCGAACTTCATTGTTCAAGAATTCTTTCATCTGGAGAACGTCATCTTTGTGGAATGATCTACCTTAGGTCGTGTTTCCCAATGAATACAATCTTCAACGTTTTAGGACCAACGTTAATCGCTTTATTCGCACTCGCAGCGCTCCCAGAGCGCCTTAAAGGATTTTTCCTACAGTGCAGGTGTTTTATCATAAAAAAAACAACAGAAAATTCAATTTTTAAATCCTTTTCAAATTACTAACAAAATCAAAATTTAGTGATAAAGCCCATTATTAATATGCATAACTACAAATAGGCTGTGATATAATGAAATAAGAATTCGGAATTTAACTGTAACGGCTAATTGTTTGCAAATATATGAATGGATCCATTGTTTACAAGAGAGATATTTAATTGTAACAGGTTTCTACTTCATAGAAAGAAAAGGAGGATCCTGAACTTTATAATATTAGGAAATACTCGTAATACAAAATAAATACTATACAGTCTTAATAAAATTAACAAGAAATTAATTGTAATTAGATAATACAGGGTGATTCACGGTGGATGGAAAGTTAGACGTTTATGGAAAACGGGTGATACGTTTTCTTCAAAAATTTAGTTGCTCAGATAAACAACCAAGGTCTATCGTTTTAAAATATTTTCAGCAATGCCGCTTCTGCCTGAAACAGGTGGCAATATCGATATTATAAATGGAACACTCTTATGTTATTTTATAATTCCCTATACCATTCCACGTATATTTTGTTAAAAAGTCATAATATGTCTAAATTCAATTGTTTTTAAAATATTGACGTTTAAAATATGCCATTTTGACAGTTAGCATTGGAACCTTCGAGAAAAATTGTTTTTACCTCCCCATCTTAGTTTTTATCTAAAAATAAACTTCCGGTTTAACATGTTAAACCTAAAAAATGGTTTTACGGTTTAACGTGTTAAACCGGAAGTTGTAACTTTTAGATAGAGAATAAAAAACTGAAAAAGGGGGGTGAAAACAATTTTTCTCTTAGATGCGTCGTTCCCGTGCTACAGCCTGTCAAAGTCTGAAAATGGCATATTTTAATAGTCAATATCTCAAAAATAATTAAATTTAGACATATGATATTTTATATAGAATATATATGGAATTGTATATGAAATTAAAAAATAATATAATATATAGGGTGTTCCATTTAAAATAACGATGTTGAAACCTGTTTCGGGCAGAAGCGGCAAATATTTTTATTATGTAAAGTTTCATTTCAGGTGTTTGAAATTTATTTTTCATGTATTTCTAAATAATGAGTTAATTGTAAACAATCAATATTTACCCTGTATAAAGTGTACTTTTACAAAGAACTTGTTTACTATTACTATGTAAATACTCGACAAAATTACATGAAATCTATGGAAATTTCTTACACAACTAATAGTGTAATATTTTTACAGTACCTATGTATTGTAGTAATAAATTGCTAACGATAAATAGTGTAATTTAGTGTAATGTACCATTGCGCCCAAAAAAAACTGGGACAGCAAAATGTAGTTGAATCTCCCAGACTATTAGCTTGTTTTGAAGTTGTCAATTTAATTTAATTTTGTGATTGACAGTGACGTGTTAAAAGAAATATTTTTTGATGTGCCCGCGTTAATCACTGAGCAAAAAGCGATCATTTACACTTGATTGAGAGATGGGTAATCATCAAATAAGAACCATTGCAAATGAATTAGGGATTAGCAAAAATACCGTGTTGTTGGCTAAGCACAAAATTGCAGAATATGGAAGTATTGTAAGAAAAGCAGGTTCTAGTCACCCCAAAATTTCGATTGACGGCCAAGATATAGAAGCAGCAATAAAAGCTATAGAAGAAACACATTTTCCTGGTTTAGCTAATACAGCACGTAGAAGAATTCGTAGTTCAAATAAAAGTTGTTGTGCTGCCAATAAAATATTTTTGACCGAAGCAAACAAACAGAGAAGAGTAGAATTTGCTTATGAATATATAAATCAAGGTAATATATGGGAAACTGTAATATTTTCCGATGAAAAACCTTTCAATCATGCAATAATGGTAAAATCCGCGTTTATAGGCCTTCTGGCACGAGATATGATGAAAGATATACAAATAAGACTAATCAAAGTGGACGCTTTTCTATAAACGTCTGAGGCTGGATTAGTGCAAGGGGCCCAGGAATTTGCCAAATAGTGCAGGGCAGGCTCAATGCACCATTATATTGCAACATACTAAACCAAGTTATAATGTCATCTGTCGACGCAGTATTTGGTCAAGATTTTATATTTCAGCAAGATAATGCTTCTATACATTTATAAAGCCCGCATAGTTCAAAATTATTTAGATGAAAATCAATTTATTTCAAGTTCTGCCGTGGCCTTCGAAAATTCCTGATATCAACCCAATTGAAAACGTTTGGGGTGAGATGACAAAATTTATGTATAAACACAACTTCTACCTTAGAACTCGGGATGAATTAAACCAAAGGATAATGCAAGCATGGGATGCAACAACGCAAGTGTATACGAGAAACCTAGTAATAAGTATGCAACGACGTTTACAAGCCTTAATCGATAATAACGGTGCAACTACCAAATATTTAAAACCATGTTCTTATAAATATGATTTAAATTAAAATTTATAGGAACATAATATTAAAAAATCTTGTTTTATTTTTGTTACATTTTAAAATACTAAATATGCGTATTTTCATTTTTCCTCGTATTTCTAAAAATTTAGTATTGTTATTTTGGTGTTAATAACAACTATTATAACAACAATGACAACCTTTCCTCAGTAGATTTTACATATTCCTTATAGTCAAGGAGCTTCTCTACAACAACAATTTTGCTGTCCCAGTTTTTTTTGGGCGCAATGGTACTTATTGTTTTCGGTTTGATAAACCGATGCGAGTTAGCGCTGCCGCTGCCTAGCGGGACTTCTGTAATAGTAAAGGCCTTTTTATATTGGGTGCAATTGCAAGAAAAATGGCCTGGAAGCATGCGCTTCGACGACGTTTTAATCAGCTGATGCACGTTTTCCCATTTAAAACCTGCATCAGCTGTTTAAAACGTCGACAAAGCGCATGCTTTCTGGCAATTTTTTCTTGCAATTGCACCCAATGTAAAAAGGCCTTAAGGAATGTCTCTACAGGTGATTTTTTCTTAACATTTTGCTTATTTCTATAAGTTTGTTAGAGGTGCTGGTATGCTCAAGAGTGTCTAACAGATGTTGCTCTGTGCAACATCTTGCTGTGTGCTCCACCAAATACTGCTTAAAGCAGTTTTAAGTTACTCCTTCCTTTTGTCGGATCCTAGCTCTACTGATGAGCCATAATACGGCGAAACACGTCTAGGAATCGATCTGACAAAATAAAAGGAAACTCTTTTTCTGTACGAATAGTGAAACTGTTTTTTACAGTGTTTGTTTCCCTTTTAATTGTATCCTTGGTACAGGCTTACATTAAAATTTTAGAATTGTGAATTGTTAAGTTGATGGCGTCCCAAATTATTTTTTGGGTATATTCTATCGTTGGCGAAGCTGCGGGTGACAGAACTAGGCTTAAAATAACTTATACAGTTAAATTAAGCTGTATAATATAAATATAAAACAATACCTACACCAGGTACTATGCAACCGTAATACATTATATGTAGGTATTTGGGTTTTAATCAATTTTACTTCGGACTTGTATGACAAAATATCCGTTATTTTAGTTTACCAATATCCGAGGGAAAACATACTAATGAACAAATAATCCTATAAAAATCGTCCTTATAATGCAATTATTTCATTGTAAGCATGTAATTGAGATAAAATATAATTTAACTGGAACGTTAGATTTTTCGCCTAGACGCCTTCATTATTTGCCCTATTTATTAATAGAAAATGTACATAATAATATAATTAAATCAGCAAAATCCGCGAAGTTGTCTAAAAAGATTGGAAACTTTTAATCAAGCCCTTTATAAGTTTTGAAAATTAGTGGAGGGAGGCAGGCTAATATTAAAGCCTGTTCAGAATACGTTATTAGAAAACTATAAGTGAACATGGTACAGCGAGACAAACAGAATTTTGTTTTTGTCTATTTCAGAAAGGTCTGGAGTAATAAAATGGGAAATTCCGTCCAGGTCGGCTCAATTTCGGTGTCGGCCATAGACGCAGGTAAATTTTGTGCACTTACGATAACTAATCAAAGAAAAAAAAGAAGATAATGTGATAAAGATAAGCTATTAGATATAGCAAATTTACACAAACATCGTTTTATGAAATATGCCGTGGAAGATATCGCTGAAAAAAATAGTGTAACTGTGGTACGCACACCGCCATGTCATTTCAAAGTACTATAGAACTTATATAGACGCAAGTGAAAGGATTAAAGCAAGACACAATACGATATTCAACAGGAAAGACGTTAAGCTACTGTTTGATCATGCCATTATGGAAGTGACATCAGATAACTGGCAAAGAGTAGTCCATCACGCCATTAAAGAAGAGGCGAAAATGTGGGATTTTCACCACCCGATCGATCAGACCGTCGACCCGTTAATTATAACGTCAAGAGGAGATGAAACTTAAAATTTCAATTTGATTTTTTTTTTAAAATAAGGTATCATCCGCCAAACTAGAAATTTGTGTGTTAAATTTTCAATTAAACGAGCCAGGAAACGATGCCGCATTTCACGCTGGTATTAAAGACTCTTAAGCTAAATTTACTACTTGATAGGTTTTTTAAAATTTTTGTGCAAATGCACAATATTAGGAACTTTTGAAACACACCTTGTAAATACTAATATTTAAAAATATTGTAAATTTTTACCACACCAATATTAGATTTCATTGTCTACCATTTTTACTAAACCGTAGGCAACTTTGTTTTACGCAACCTTTTGTTTCAAAAAAGTATGACTAAGTGGACAATCCCATACGGTATATTAAATCCATACCTTTAACCTCTGGCGATTATGATCTGGCGGTACTACACAAATATAAGACTATATCAAGCTGTATTAAATCACACACCGGCTCGCCCACTGTAAACTACTAATTATAAGACCATCAGATTAGTGTTGGTACTCCAGGTATGGAAAGAATCATATTTAAGATAATAAAGACATACCTGCTTTTTTATGTGGGTTTCTTGACGTGGAACATAATAATTATAAAAAATGAGAAGTACCTATTTGCTGAGATAAAAAGTAAATAATTCAAAATACATTGTGTGTTGCAAAAATATATAATTTGTCCTGAAGTACTGAACTAAATTTGTCATTTCCAAAGTTTGTATTTTTTTCTGACTATACTCTATTCCAGAAAGGTGTAGAGTAATAAAATGGGAAATTCCGTCCAGTCCGGCACAATATCGGTGTCGGTCATAGGCATAATAACTAACCAAAGAAAAAAAAAAGAAGATAATTTTTTGATAAAGAAGGAACTATTAGCTATAGCAAATTTACACAAACATCGTTTTATTAAATATGCCGTAAAAGATATAGCTGAAAAACATAGTGTAACTGTGCTGCGTACTTACACCGCTATATCATTGTGAACTAAATCCTATAGAATTTATATGGGCCCAAGTAAAAGGATTTGTAGCAGGACACAACACGACATTTAAAATGAAAGACGTTAAGCTTCTGTTTGATCAAGCCACTAAGAAAGTGATACCAGAGAACTGGCGAAAAGCAGTCCATCATATTGCTATTAAAGAAGAGGAGAAGATGTGGGATCTTGACCACCTGATCGTGGACCCATAACGTCAAGAGGAGATGACAGTTCCTCAAATGACGAAGAATATTATGATATTTTATAATTTAATTTCTTTAATTTTTTGTATTTTTTTATATTTAATAAAAAATAAGGGTACCTAATACTATGTACATAAATCACGACTTTGTCGCACCATTTTTAGTGTTTGTGAATGGTTAACAATAGGCAACGCAACGCAACACCCAATTGACCCAAACCCGGGTTGTACTATCTACACTTGATGAAAAGAAAGACTGTTGTAATGAAATCAATGGCAAATTATGAAAATGGCTCAAATATTCGTTGGGTTACTCGGTAGTCCTTTTGCATACCTAATGAGCTTTTATTACTCTACACCTTTCTAAAATAGACTATAGACTAGAACAACGATATCAAACCTATGTCAGCTCGCGCGCTATAAATTCACAATGGACGGGCTTGAGTGTCACAGCATTTGCAACCATTCGCGAACGTTTTGTGCGGCCGATCAGACTGCGGATTTAGGGATTCCATTTAAGTATTTTCAATATTTCATACTTTCTTGACACTGTATAAAATATGTCTTATTACATTATTTTTTGTATTAAATTAAAAAATCTTTAACGAATACGGTTGTTATGCTGTTAATAGTGACATTTTGCCAACCAAAAAGAACCCGCTAAACGATATATCAAACGTGATTTTCTCGGAATCCACACACAGAATTTTATAAAAACCTGTTTCATATTCAGCGCCAAATATAATTCTTTCTAGCGTATCGAACATCTGGTTTCAGGCATCAGCCAGTGCAGAGATTTAAGCGTCTGAAAAATCTATTGGCAGGACTTTTCAGGCGCTAAGGTTTCGGCAGTGGTTGATGCCTGTAACAGAATTTTGGATTCGCTGGAAAGAATTATGCTTGCCGAGAAATATGAAACAGGTTTTTACAAAATTGTGTGAAATCAAAGAAAATTACTTTTGAAATATCGTTTAGCGGGATTTTGTTGTTTGGCAAAATGTTGGTATTATTCCCTCTCGTTACGTCTCTATCGTCATTCTTCCATAAGTCCATTAGGTTATTACGCCTATTACAAGAGCTAATATATTCACCTATCCCTGAAAAAACATATTAAATTTCAGGCACGCCATGTTTACATGCCTATTTATTTCACGAAATAATCAATACATTTGAGGAGTGTCGTTTCGGACAGGGTAAACTACGCAGTTATTAAATTAGAGTCGTTAAACTTCCCAGACAGTGTTTCATTCAAGTCTGATGGACATGTTTGGTGAACTGAAGGAAATAATTGCATGAGACATGCCTTATCAACAATAAATGTTTTTGTAGCAATATATTACAGTATATGTTTGCGTATGGAGTTTAGAAGAGAGCAAAAACAAGTAGGAATTTGACGTTTGCCACAGGGCTTCTGCTACTCGGCTACGGCTTGGTAAAGACACAAACCAAGTAGCCACCGAGAAGAGGTGACCCTTGGTGAACCCCGGTGACCCCTAAAAGACATCCTCGCACCTGAATCCGTCAAAATACCGAAATAAAAGGGTTACTTCGGAAAGAGAAAAAACACTCTTGCAGCAAAAAATTTAAGCGGTCGCAAAACTGATTAACTTTTCTTCATAAAATGAGTTGTTGTTCACGAGTTAAAACAAGTATTTTTCTGTCAAATTTTACGACCTGTTAACAGTCAAACTTTTTTTCAACAATTGGGTTTTTTTTCGAGGGTTCGGGTCTGTTCCGAAAATTAAATATCCGATTTTGATTTATCAAAGCAAAATACTTTACTATTTTAATGACATCTAATAGCTAAAATTTATACTCTGTTAAAAACAAAAATTCATACCATCTCAAAACTGTATGAAATCAAAAATTTGGAAGTTAAAGCCGAAACTTGGAAAGAAATGTGGGTGTCAAAACGCGACACTGACTTCGAGCAGCTAGAGCTGGTTAAATTAATAGATAAACATCGCCTGTTCTTCCCAAACATCAAAAAGCTCTAAAAATTATCTTAGCTTTACCTCCCACCACAACAACAATTATTGAAAGATCTTTCAGTACCCTCCGTCGTGTTAAAATCTGGTTGAGATCAACCATGTCTGAGGAAAGACTTTCTGGTCTCTGTATGCTTAGCGTTCATCGATAATTCGATTATTATTAAAAAAGCAATAAATCAATTTGCACAAAAGAGGAGAAATCTCCTATTACTTTTTTCCCATTAGTATTTTCCAAAAGTATACATAAAAAGGTGTTAATTATATATATGGGTGTATATTTTCAATGTTACTTTAGAGTTAAGTTAATATTAAAGTCAACCGTATTATGTATTTTTGACAATAAAAGTATAAAAGTTTCAATTTAATTTACTTGCCCCCCCCCCTTCTATATTGGACCCTTCTAGTTTGTCTGAAGTTCACAAGCGTAAAGACTGCTTTAGGCTATAGAAGTGTTAAATATAGAATTTCCCTTTATTCTGTTTTGATTAAGTAGATAACATTATTAACTATTGAGTTATTAAATATTGCTTACCTCGTAACAATATCTACATGAACCTCCTACTTTTGATAGCAAATCCACAACTATATCTGCGTTTTCCGCAGAACAGTGACCACACAACATATTTTAAGATTTTCAAAAATTCTGACACAGTTCACTTTTTTCACCACGATATTTTTTGTGTTTTTTTGGATTTAATAGTCGAAATATTAAAAAAATCGGAGTATTTTTAACTTTTTGTCGTTCTCTGCACGCACTTTTAATTCAAATTGATTAAAAGCAAATGAAAAATCCCTATAAAAACCACCGAAACACCGATTGGAAATTATTTCATACTACAAAACATTTGGAAAACTCACATGGATTCAGTTATAACTTTGGCATTGATTTATTAGAATGAAGGCTGTAGATTGTAGATGCAACCAATCATCTTTATAAATAGCCATTTTATTTCTAATTTTTCCTGTTTGCGAAATAAAAATAGAATTAAATTTTTAAGATACCGAGAGTAAAATAGTACTATATTATCTAATGTGTCAACTCACAAAAAAATTTACCGAGTGAGACGAGAGTCTAGTCTATACTGGGTGTCCGCGAAAGTTGGTCTATTTAAATATAAAAAGCTTATTACAATTTCTATCAAACCAGAGGTTCCAGCGTTCCAGAAAGTTAAGTAACCCGTCGAAATACAGTTTTATGTGGCATATAAATCCTCCAAGTTTAATTCCATTATATTTAAAAACAAATAAGTTATATGGACTATACACCACACACTTTCAGTATAAAGATTTACCTGAAAGCTTTCAATAGTCTTAATTATTATCAGCATTTGTTAGGAAAAATTAAGTTTCAGATTTTTTCATTTTACTCCTTTTTGCTTCCTTTTTTTTTTTGAAAAATAAAATACATTTTTTAACTTCAATGTCATTTTAGGAGGTAGTCTAACCAGGTGTAACGGTCCTGATACGTGGAGAAAAGGGATTGCATACCGGGGGGAAATCAAGAATTTACAATTTAATATGATATTTCTTGTAAACTTAAATAAGTTATAATTATTAACTTGTGAAACACCGTTTGAAAGAACATTAATTCAAGAATTTTATTATAATAATGTAAAGATTGATTGGAGAGGCAATTCAATTTCCATTAAAATAATGTATCACCCCCCCCCCCTTTTTTTTATTTTAAGATTTTAAGAATGGAAGCCTGAAACGAGGTACAGATCGACTGAATAATAAAATATATTTCTTAACAAAATGGTGAATTATTACTTATACCGGGTCCGCCAACGAAGCGGAGAAGGAAGATTAAATCATTATCAAGGAACTAATACTAAATCAGCACAAGGTATGGACGTAAAAGCGGTATATTTAAAAAAATTTTACATTATACAGGGTGGTTTAAAAAAGTGTGGCAGACTAAACTTATATTTTTTAAATGGAACACCCTAAATATTATATTATTTTGTAAGTCCCTCTAAAACCCCACTTATTACATATTTTGTATAAAAGTCATAAAATATGTCTAAATTCAATTGTTTTTGAGATATTGTTAAAAGCGATTTGAAATCGAAAAATGGTTAGTTGGAACATATTCTGAAAATATGTATCATTCAAAGAAAAAGTGCTCATTTTGGAGTATAACTAAACCCTGAGAGAATGGAAATAATATACGATTTATTCAACGATATGGCTGGAATCAAAAATTACGTCAGAAGTTGTGACGTGCCAGTAAGCCAGTAGCCAATAATTGTACGGACTTCACTTGCGAAACTTTGCCCCACAGTGATATACACTAAAAAAACCGTAATGCCATTTTTTTAAAAAACCCCTCCCCACCCGTTAACGAACTTGGGGATCTGCCCAGAGGAAGGTACAAAAGGTAAAACAGAAAACGAATAAAAAAAGGTTTTAATTTATTTTAACCAATAAGGTTAACAATATTTTCTTATGTGGTATATTATAGATTCGGTTCTTATAGTAAGGTGCAGTTAGGTTTTCACCTCGGATCCCGGCTCCTCTAAACGGATTTTACGTATTCCTTTTAAAGTAAAAACTGTTACCCATTCCTTTTTATCGCTTCTGTTTCATCAGTTTCTTAGACAATTAATTGTTATTTAATTTTCAGACATCCTGTATATTTTAAGATTACAAATAAATATTCCAGAAACTTATTCTGTCCATAAAATTAACGAAAAACGGTTTATACAGCTACCGGGATAAGGCTGTTAGAATGTGGTAATGGTTTATATTATAAGCATAATTATTGGTTTACACATTTTTTGAATATACAGGATGTACGAGAAATAAGTAAAATAAGATTAATTGACTTAACACTAATTGAAAAATCAAAAGCATATAAATGAAATGAACATTTTAGGAATGAGTGCTAGAAATGCATTAAAAGTGATGTACAAAATCTGTTCCCTTTAACTGAATTCCAAAATTTTTTATTTTTTTACGTCTAACGGCAACTCACTAATAATTATATTATTTCTCATATAGGATCGTCAAAAAACAAAACGGCCTTCAATACACATTTGCAAGAGCAAACAAAAATATTTTAAAAATGCACTAGTAAGCCAAAAATACCTATATTTATATATATTCTTAGATTATATTTTTTACTATTATCACAAAACTTAATAATATATTTTTTTGTCATAAATATAATTTAGAAAACACAATGATATCCTAATTTAAAAAAATATTATGTTTTTCTGTGTTTAGTTATTTGAAATAAAATTACTCGTCTTTGGGTTTTCTTTTAAATCTTTTTGCCACCCATTCAGGAATCCGCTTCTTAATTTCCTCCTGTAATTGTCTATAAACCATAACTACCAAAACGGGAATTGCTAAAAGTTCATTACTAAATAAATACAACCAACACGCCACCGTGAACATCGCCAAGTCCATTAGCCAATCCACTGCAGATCTTACTTGCACTTCAGCACGAGCCAGTAATTCTTCCTGCCGGTTTTTGTCAAAACCAGGGGTAGAATTTCGAGAAAATGAAAAAGAATCAAACGAAAAAGACTCTAGATATTCCGACGTTTGGGTCATTATTTCCTTTAACATAGGGCGTTTAACAACAGGAGTTTTCAACTGCTCAGGGTTATCATAAGGTTTCAACTTATTGATACTTTCTGGTCTAGATGGTGATTTCCCTATCGATTTTCTAGTTACGCTTGTCCCTCTCCTCGATGGCGAAGTAGAACGTCCAACAGATCTTCCTGCTTTTGAGACTGGTGATGTTTTCTGTGGTTGGTATGATTGAGAAGGAAGAGTCTGAGATTTTTGTTTAAATTGGTAAGCAAAATTACCTAGTTGTACGCCAGTACCGCTGTCTCGTCTGGTAGGAGCCTGATTAGCGGTACTTCCTCGTCTAATGGGACTTTTATCCTTTATTTGCTGGGCAACATTACTGCCTCTTCTATTTTTGTTATAAGTATTTGGTTCATGGAACTTTATTGGCAGTTTTTCGGTCAAACTATTTTTTCTTGTGTTTTGTACTATAACTTCTAGAGGGGCAGTTTCTAATGGATTCGTTTTTGGTTCAGCAGGAGGTGTACTTATTGGCGACTGTGAGGGTCGTGAATCATAATAATCAGTAAAGTTATTTCTGTAACTAGATACGCTTTGGTACCCACTATCTTGACTTAAATTTTCTTTAGACGGGGTCTGTTCTTTACTACTTATACCATCATCTTTTGGGGTCCCCGCACTGCTTGCCGCCTTTTTTAGAGCGTCTCTATCCAAATAGATCTGAGGATTACTTTTTCTTCTTAATTCAACACTTTTGACTATATCATCATAATGATCTGCTACAACCTTAACTGCTTCGGCCTCTCTTCTTTTATCAAATAGTTTATCAGGGATAACAATACTTGCCGCAGTAATACCTGTTATTTGAGCCACAGCAGAAATACTAGGAAGATTCACGCTTGGTGATTTGTTTGTTAATTTAGGCATTTCCTGTTGCTGTGGTATACGAATTTGCGTTGTAGAGAGTGATAGCGATCGATTTCTTGCTGTTTTCGGTTCATCACTTTCATCACCTGAAGAGGTAGAAATTACAGGCGCCAGAGCTGGGACGGCTAAAGATTTAGATCTGTTTCTTTGCAAAATCATATCAGGTCGTGGTGATAATGCTCGAACAACTTTACTTGGAGATGATGGTGGTGACACTGCTGGTGAAATATTTGGTGAGGTAGAAGGAGAATCGATCTTCTTAAGTATTGGTTTGGGAATAAAATTGGGATCTGGTAAACTTTTCCGTTTATTAAGAATTTCAAAAGGTTCGGTAGGGTTTGGTTTCATACTGCTAAGACCTCCAGGAGGACGATACGTATCCCCTTCCGTACCCAAGCTTCTATTCAAATTTACTTTTCTACTTCTGCTTACTTCTGACTTAAATCGTTCGAACTCTGACTCAGATTCTGTTTCACTTTCAGACATGCTTTCTTCAAGTTCTTCCTTCCACCTTTGTTCCTCTATGGTTGTCACAGGCTTTCTTTCAAAACTAGTTTGAGTATATAATTTCTTTTGACTATTAATTTGATCAAATTCTCGATCTTCAAGCTCCTCTGACATAGAACTATCAGTGATCATCATAAGTTCGCGTTTCATATCAATAGATACTGGAAACTTTTTAAGATTATTTGCTAACATTTCATTTTTTAGCTCGGAAGGATTCTTAAGACTATGTCTTTTTTGCGCCCACTTTGCTTGCTGCTGAATAAGACCACCTGCAGACATTTTTCTTCGTAATGAATTCTTTCTGTTCACATTGTCTTCACGATCTTTGGAGTTAATTTGTATTTTAGGAATATCATGGCCTAAATCTTTATCAAGTTTAGCCTTCCTTATCTTCTCTAACTCATTCTCTTCTGCCTCAACGGCTTGATAAAAACGCATCATAGCCCTTTCATGTAGAAGTTCCGTGGAGCTAGCAGAATTTTTTAGTGGTGGAAATGGGGGTGGTTCTAGGTCACTCAATTCTGGTGCAGAGAGGGACAGGGGTGGTGGTATAGAGTCCTCATCAAAATTAAATATTTCCGAATGATCTAGAAAGAAAATTAAAATTTTTATACGGTAGGTGTGTATTTTCTTTTTCTAGATTAAACGAATAAGACAGTGCTAAATTAGGTAAATAAAACAATTTCCAAATAAATTTCAATACAAATATGCTAAAATCGCTAGTTTATATCACAATAATTATGTAAATTATGCTGGTACTCGTATTGTTTGTTTAAATTACTAATCACAATAAAAGGCAGATATTATTAGTTCTAGAATACTGCGCGAAAAGAACTTTCTTCTTAAGCCAAAGTTAATTTCTATATTTTAAATTAAAGGTAAATACATTACCTCTTTCATTTTCATCGGAGTATAAAACCAACATGAACTCTGAACTTCCTGAAATATTTTCGTTATGTTCCCTCATCAGTTTTTTTCTTCCGTCCATATTTAGAATCTTCCTCGGTTCATCTATGGCAAGTTTAAAGTCGTCTTCTGGTTTTTGAATTTTTACCTTATAAGCCGTAGACCGTTGCGGTTCCGGACTAGGCGTTTTAGAAATATCCGATCGCGCATCTGAATTACTTGATATGCTTCTTCTTTTTTGCGGTGGTTCAAGCTCTTTCTTTACCTTAAAATCTGGGCTACCATAGGCTAAGTCTCGGGAAAGCGATGCTCTATCAAAAATACTTCTATTAATTTCGGAATCAGTAACTTTTCGCTGCACCAGTGGGGTACTTTCTGGAGTATGCTGTTGACTCTTACTCTTAGTTCTTTTCGGTCTAACCGGTGGTATGTCAGCAGCAGCAATAGTAGCATTAAAAGCAGTGGTTTTAGTTGGTACCTCGACTCTAGATGATGACTGAGAACGAGGCTTGTTTTTTCTAGATACAACAGGTTTATCTGGTTCGTCGAAAAAGTCTATCTGCTGACTGCGGCCTCTTGGTGATGGATGAGTTAGTCCTCTTTTAGGATCAGGTATAAATATTACCTCAGATTCTTCACTAGGATCACTGACACCATATGGACTTTCGGCTTTTATTCTAAACTTGTACTCGCTTCCCTCAATAAGGTCGCCGAGTCTGGTCGTTAGTTGTCGACTCGTGGCAGCTTTTAACCATACATTCCAGCCCAGTCTGTAGTACTCCACAATGTAGTTTCCTATTTTGCAACCTCCATCGTCTTGTGGAGACGTCCAGGTTAACGTAACGGATCTTCCCAATGCCATGACTACTCTAGCTTTACCTGGAACAGAAAGGACTAAGCAGTTTTTAGTTAAATAATATAATATTTTAACAACAGTCAAAATGTATGCAAATCTCTATAAACACGGTGTGGGTACTAAAAGAGTTATTATAGAAAATCATTATTCATTTTCAACGTAACAATTGTAGTAATAAAAATTACCTGGTTGAGATGGTTTGTCAGTGACGGTGACCAAAAATGAGGCATTATCTTCCCCCAGTTTATTAACAGCCTTAATTTGGTACTCCCCACGATCAGAACGTTGGGCTTCGGCTATTTTAAGTGAAAAAGATTTATCAGTAAATTCAATTTCATATCTATCATTTTCCTGAATGGATTCTCCATTATGGGTCCATAAGACAAGTGGAATTGGGCGGCCAACAACTGACACTTTAAGACGTATAACTTCCCCTGAAATGTACAAGAAACCAATGACTTTCTTTGCAGTAATCACTCACCCTGAATGATCATGTATATATAATGAATTGTTCGTAAAAATTGAAAAAGGGATCTTACCCATTTCAAACAAAAGTCCATCCTCGTAATTCCGTGGAAGACGGATACTTGGAGGTGCTTCGACGGTAAGTCTGGCCTTTGAAGAAACGTGGCCTGCTTTATTGGTAGCCGTACATTTAATTTCGCCTTCGTCAGACAACGAGGTCTGGTGAATCGTGAGAACGCTTCGATCGTACTCGGTGAGGATTCGGATTCGTCGGCTGCTAAATATTTCGAAACCATCTTTGAACCAACAAACCTACAATAAAGTATAATTAACAAAAAGTGTATCATAAATTTATAATTGAACAAAATATGAATATATAAATTGACTGCGGCGGTGGATGACTGGCATTCGACCGTGGCGGTCCGAGTTCAATCATCGGAGTAGGCATATGCACAATAAAAAAAAGTATGTCCGAAATTTAGTAGGTTTAAGAATGCAGGAAAGAGTGTAAACTGTTTGATATTCCAACCCACCGCATTTTCGCCGGTAACCAGACCGGATGGGATCGGATATCTCGTGGGGTACGGAAGAAGGTACACACTCCCCAAGGTAGGTCATGCAATGACACAAAAAACCGAGGGTTAGCCTTTGGGGAAGTGTCGCATGACTGAGAATCGTGGTTGGGAACCCACGTTAAGCTGTAGGTCCCCTCAGGAATGGCCCTACAGCGAATGAAGTGGTAAAACTCCTAATTCGAAAGTAGGGCAAGAAATGACAATATGTAAATAAAAGCCTTTCTACATTTTACCATATTTAATAATACCTTTATTCCCTGTGGAGTTATTTAGAAAACTGGTTGGGCGAAACTTAATACAGCATAATATAGAAGCAGAAAAAAGGCGAAACTCAATTACGCCCTTTTGTTTGCCATATTTTATTAATTGTTGTTGAGTTACGCCCTTTTACTGGTCCATTACAACTACTGCCTATTTTCAAACTTGCAAGAAGGAATTAACCATACATTGTAAATAAGATGGAACTTACTGACTTCTTAGATTTTAAAGATTTGTCAAAACAATTAAGAGTTTTAAGTATCCGGGCAGACGATAACAAAAACATAGTGTACTGGACAGAAATCTCGGAGTTTAAAGTTGAAAAGAAGGAGGCTAAAAATATTTTCTACAAGTTATCCCATTATGATGAAACATACAGAAGCATTACGTTAAAAAGAAACCGGGAAAATATTTTCAATTTGTCTGTTGGAAAGCTCAATAAGGAAAGACCTTAAATACGACAACTTGGTTTCACTGTGCTCTGGAAAAGACCTTGTGGTAAAATCTGAGATTGACCCCCACCAAATTAATAGACGGTGCCAGGGGAATTGCGTGTCCTGCCATGACTATATCCGATTCTGCAATGTTAACCTTTTTGGAGAAGACTGGTGCCTGGGTTTTCTTAGCATTAAATTCGACTTGGTTACTGTCACCTCAAGCCAAAATTTCTTCCAGGTCATTGTTGAGGCGCAATACTTTATGCTGCCTGCGAAGATGTGCGTCGGCAGCGGATGTTTGGGGAGTCAAGGTAAAAGATGAGACAAGTGTGCTGTCATCAGCAAAGCTATAAATTGGATTTTCTTGATCACGTTGCTTTCTACAGATCGCTTCACCATGAGTAAAATGCTGATTGTTGATTGTATAAACATTGTACTTAAGATTAGTTTCGTTATAACCGTTTTTTCAAAGTTTATGTTAATTTTTTTGTACCAAAAATATATTTTTGCATTTAAATAACGGGGCATATCTTTTTTAGTAATCTATAATTTCAAACATTAACAGCACACAAAAGGGCGTACCTCATTTGTTTAAACTTGTTTTCCATTTTTTTTTGCAATTTCAAAGATATTTATTTAAAACATATTTAGTGTGAATGTATATAGTGAATAGGTATGTATTCTTTTTGTAACTGAAAAACCCAAATTACAGTCATAAAAACCTTATAGTATTCTTGTGACAGAAGTTTTAATTGTATCAAAAATTTAAAATCGCTCTCCTACAAAACTATTAATTTTGAGATACGTCTTTTCATATGCAAGGCGACGATATATACATAGTTACCATTGTCATTCATTAGTAGGGTGATTCTGTATAAATGAAGTATACCTAGATATAATTTTAAAAATAAAATATTTTGATTGAAAGTTTAAGTGAAATAGTTACCAACACATATAAAGAAAACAATTAATAATATTTTGAAGAACTCTGGGTTTTAAACATTGATTTTATTTAAACAATAGAACAAGTACTGAGGCACTTCCCCCAGAGGGCCGATTATGATGGACACCTACCCTGTACTGACGAGAACAAAGAGTTCGAAACCGATCTCTAGGTAGTTACATCCTACCAATAATAAAGTCTTTACTTCTTGGTAGTACTATGCAATCCGATTTGTATTTTGATATCTAACGGTGTTAGATTAATAATAAACTTTCAGGTGACTCGAAGATTAATTTTCATGTATTTTTAAAAGAAATAATTTTATTAAGAGTGAAGTCTAGTTACGCATTCGTCATTTCAATTTTTGATCAATATTTCTTAGTCTTTTTGCTTTATTTAAAAAGGAGTCAAATATTCGTCCTTAACCAACAATTTTGAACTAGAGAAATTTGGATTAATGAATTAATAAAACGAAAATTTGTGAAATTTATTCATTTTTCTTTTTCTGCTTTTATCACTTTATAAACTTAAACTTGCTTAACTTTAAATTGTAGATAATTATGCTTGAAATATCGGTATTTGGCCGATTTTTGGATAAAAAGAAAAAGTAACGAAATAGTGATCAAAAAACGAAATGTCGAATACGTCACTAGACTTTACTCTTAATAATAATCATAATTTTTTATTTTAGTTCTGATTTTCCAAAGCGATAAAATTAATTTGAATAATACCGCTGTGTCATATAATCGTAAAATTGTGTTAAACGACCTCGGCTGCTTGCATAGCTACTGTATTTATTTGATTGCCTATTACAATAGAAAATATTAAAATTTTAAAAATAATTTTAGTACAGAATCCAAGACGTGGTTTTATTACACACCCACCATTATTCAACCTATTTATATAATAAAAAAGGCAGTTTTCCGGTGTAACTTCACTTTTTTGTCAAGATATACAGTCTGCTTGAGAGTATCTTTCTTTCTAACCCCCTCTACTTTCTTCAGAAATCTATTTTCTGTTCGAAATATGATATTTTCGTTTAGATTTAATGATACAAAAAAAATGTTTTAAAGAATTAAGGACATATTTTTCATAAGGTATTTAGACTTTCTGTTAAACTACAACCCAGTATTTCACTTTTTAAAAACGATCGCAAACCACGATAAGAACTTTTAATTTTTATCGTTGTGTTAACATCTGTAAAAATATTTTTGGTTCTCGTTTCGTAATTTTTATAGTACCAATAATTAAATATATTCTGTAAAATTGAGTTTGGGTTTTAAGGTGGGGATAATAAATACTAGCTTTGTTCAACGGTTACCAGTGGCGGCTCGCGGTCTTAAAAAATGGTGAAGAGCTAGGTGTAGTGCGGGTATTTAAACAAACATTGACTAATTTATAATTTAATTACGTATTTACCTAGCTAGTTTTTGTAAATCAGATCGATTCTTCGGTTGAGGTTTAGCGTTTTCTTTTAAAGTATCGGCAATAGTATTTTGATTTTGTTCAAAATTTCTTAACATTAACTGACATTTTAAGTGTTCTCCAGAATCCCCATGTTTTCGCAACGATCGAGTAATATTTAAAAAATATGTAAATCCGTCCCTATTCCAAACACAATATTTATTCGAAAAGAGTAAACACGACCAACAAAACAATTTTTGTAAGGCGACACTACTACATAGCCAATTATATTCTGAAAACAAGGAACACTTAAAATTAATCTTATAGAATCTGCCACTTTTTTAAATTCTCTTTTTAAATCTATGTTTAAGATTGCAGTAGGTCGCCCGTGTAACAAAACGTCTCTCTTATCCTTATCTGTCCAACGACTAAATGGAGTTTCCAACAAATTACAAACTATGTCATTAATTGAGTTCATTTTTAAAATACACAACTAGGTAGGTACGTACGCTACTGAATTAACTGAAAAATAAAAACAACACTTTTTAATCCCACAGTAAATCACGTAAAAATGATATCTATAACTGTACGTTACGCGAAGCCTCAAAATAAATACCCGAACCGATGATAAAACAAGGGTGTATACAACTGATCTATTTTTAAATTGCCCTTCATCATAATGCAAATTGTTACATGCTGTTTACATGAATGACGTCACGTAACCATAGCAACGGTGAATATCAAAGCCATGTTGGGGATTAGGTCTTCGCTTTGAGCTAACGGACACTGGTCAACAAAATTTAAGATTTTTTTTTGTCCCACGAGCTGAAGTGGGTGTACTTGGTAGTACTTTTTAAACAGATTTCATATATGTTTTCAGAATTTTTCCATCACGCAGAGTTTTAAAGTGACAAAGCAATGAATTTTTGTGAACGTATATATTATAATATGGGTATAAGTTATGAAAAAATAAAGTACAAAGTGATATATTTACTTAGAAAATGTGGTCATATATGACTTTCGACTGTACTTTGCATCAGAAACATCTCTCTTCAGCGTCCAGCAATAGTCTGCCAACATAGCGGGGCTCCATTTGCCTTGGTATCTCTTCTCCATGTCCAGAATGTCCTGGTGAAATCGCTCGCCATGTTCGTCATTTACTGCTCCAAGGTTTTTCGGAAAAAAGTCCAAGTGTGAATGAAGAAAGTGTATTTTTAGACTCATGTTGCAACCCATGGCTTTATATGAGACCAATAAATTGTTAACATTCTCTACGTAATTTTCGGATTTACGATTTCCCAAGACGCCGTTGCAAATGTCCTTGAAAGAAAACCATGCTGCTTTTTCGGACAAGGTCGTTAAGTTCTTCTTGACTTAGAAGATGCGGCGCACAAGAAGACGAATCTGGTGTAAATGTTGGATCCAGATCAATATTTTCGGCTGAAAAACTTTCGTTGTTTACTTCGTCATCGGCAGTTTCATCGTCGCTCGGTGTCATATTTTGTGGGGGGTCAGGCATAGGTAATTCAGGACTGTGCGGCACTGGTCTCAGTGCAGATGGAATATGAGGATATTTAACAGTATGTTTGGATTTAGAAGTTAAACCACTGATATTTGTAAGACAAAAATAGCAATCGGTAATATGGTCTGATGGTTCCCTCCAAATCATGGGAATAGCAAAAGGCATATGTCGTTTACCTTTTGCCCACGCTGTAAGAAGTCTGACACACGTAACACAGCAAATATGGGGAGCCCAGCTTTTGTCTTGATCGCCGACTTTACACTTGAAATACTGTTCATAGCATTTATTAACGAGAGGCGTGAAAGACCGTTTTTGAGATTTAAATGTCAATTCACCGCAGATGTAGCAAAAAGAGTTCGGGTGGTTTACACAATTTCTTGGCATTTTTACAGGTTAGTTACACTACAATAGCTTAAAATGCACCACAGCACATTCTTCAAAACGTTAAAAAAGTCTGCGTATATGTTCATTCACCGAGCTCTAGCCGATAACTAAAACAACAATAAATGTTATGTAGGACTCGGAACTGCTTGCAGGTCTCAACAAGCCAAGACATGTTCCGCGTGACACACAGAGCACACTTTGTTATTTCTAGTCACAACAAGTTATTGTTACAATACACAAATAATAAAATAGCAATGCCTGACACAAGTTTTTTGTTGGATGACTCTTATAGTACAGACCTATGCATGCATTTTATAGGTAAATAATCACATATACTGGAACATAAAAACTAAGGGTGATGGAGAAATTCTGAAAACATGATTGATTTCAGCATGCAAAATTATATTGAAATCAGACATTTTTGCGCTTGGGACAAAAATCTTGTTAACCAGTGTATTGTCCATCGGAGTTAACCGTGGCCTTATGATGCATAGCTACATTCGGATTTAATTAATATTATTAATTCAAACATAATAATTTTTTAAGGGCTAAAATGGTAGCTGTATTGGTACATTAATATTTAATATTGTCGAAAAAAATTCCTTCTGGTTTTATTTATTTTTTTGGTAAAGAGCCCCTTCACCTACTTCACCTAACGAGCCGCCACTGATGGTTACACAGGTTTACACGTTAAATCTTGTTTTTCCTGATGATGAATATTTATACATTTGAAAGATGTAGAGAACTAGTTTAAAATATTTTCCTAAATATATCAGTGGAGGAAGAATTAAAGTGTCTTATTTACTATCTACTTATTCAAAATTGAAATATAAAATCAATCGATTTCATTAACTCTTAATATAAAAGCGATCATTATTATACAAACCTTTGGGGCAGGCTGACCAAGAAAGTGCACAACAAACTCGCATTTGTTATTTTCCAAAGCCACAGTATCTTGAACATCTTGTGTAAATTTAGGAGCTGTTACTGCTGAACGTTGAAAAGTAACAGTTATCTGTTCTGATATTTCGGAAGGGTTTGAATGACCTACTGCATTTTCTGCACTTACTCTAAATTGGTATCTCCATCTAAAACAATATTTTTGTATTCGATAATATGTAAAAAAATTATGAACAGTTTTTTACTTATTCTAAGCTTCCTTATATAAACGGGTAATGTTGTTGTATGTTAAAGTGTCGAATGTTGTTTAAAATTTAAACCGCAGATTAGATTAATAACGGCTTGTTTATTTATAAGGGTAGTAGATTTTGTGCCAGTTTTTGATATTTAAGGTAAAATTTAATTTTTATTTAAATACATTTACGTAAGGAAGTGTTTAGGTACTTGCTAAATTAAAAATATTTTTTGAAATTTATATTCGTATTAGGATTTGTAAGATTGAATATAATACTTCATCTTCATAACAACTTACACCATCAGCATTTGAAACAATTATTAGATTATTACAATAAAACATATTATTTATTTTCTATTATTTGATTGATGTTAGCATAAAAAATATAAAATGTATAGAAATGTATACACGCAATTTTTTCTTTTTTAATTCATTATTTATTCTACAAACAAATTATTATTATAATTGATATTAAATAGTGAATGTATGTTTAAAATTACCCTGGTTCAAGTCCACTGAGTGTTATTTCCGGAAAGGGTACTGGTAGAGGGGTAGCCCGTACCCAATGTGGTGAACCCACCCTACGGTGTTCCACGAGGTACCCTGATATAGGCGAGCCGCCATCGTTGACTGGTCTGGACCAACGAAGAGTGACAAGATCTGGTGTTCCCTCGGTTTCGGGAAGAAGTTCTGGTTTACCAGGCGATGCCGGACGGTCTGTAACATAATTTAATAAAATAGTTAATATGTGATAACCATAATATTCGAGATAATTAATTTTAATATGTTTGCAAAAGTTAATAAAATGTAGTAATTTTAATTTTTTTTGGAATTTCAACAAACGACAACACTTGGACCTAACAAAATAACTGTACTTAATTAACAATGTATTATTTGTTTAACGAAATGCTTAATTATCAC
Source organism: Polydrusus cervinus (assembly GCA_935413205.1). Lineage (NCBI taxonomy): Eukaryota > Metazoa > Arthropoda > Insecta > Coleoptera > Curculionidae > Polydrusus > Polydrusus cervinus. Next base: position 29,050,658 of record OW284516.1, read on the forward strand.
CAACATATATTTGGTGTAGTTGGTATAATATTCAAGATCGGTAAATTACGAGCATGAAATTTAAATCTTCAGCTTCACGGGCCCGCGGTTAAAATATTATACTTTTTCTACGACGACCGAGGTATTTGACTGTCGATTATTCTATGATGAGTCCCGACTTAAACCCCAGTGGCGTGCAATGTTGTTTTAATCAGGGTAGGCAAAAATTGCATTTAAGACAAAAACTTACCTTTCGTAGCATTCAAGCATCTAAGTTTCAAATGTTGTCACAAAATGTCTTGTTTTTGAGTTTGTGAAAAGAACACTGGCAGAAGAAGAATAAAAAGACATTATTTGTAAATGAGTTCAACACGGCGGTCTTTACGTAAAAATTCTTTTAAAAAATCGTTGTAAAAATTGGTTTTGCGTTTTAAATCCTGCAATAGTCGCTCTCCAAAGAGATTATTGTTAATTAGCGTGTCTCTCCCTGTGTGTTTTGTAAATAGGTATGTATTCTTTTTATTCCAGAAAAGTATCGTTCTGCAGACGCGCTGCTAGCCGGAATAGTAACAATTAACGCCTCAATATTTATTTTTTTTCCCGAAGATCGACGGCGCGAAGTCTAACAAAGGGCTGAAAACACTAATTATAAATTAAAAATCAGTCATCCTCCTAATCAAACCAATGTTGCCAAAAAACGAGGTCAATAATTATGTAAACTATGATGATAACTGATTATTAAATATTATGAACCTATCGGCATAAATTATTTTAATTATCACAAGTGCGTCTTATTTTACGATAGCTTATATCCGTTATCTCTTTAAAAATATCTTAACTAAACTAATTTATAATAAAACTTATAGAGGCGTGTTTCATATTTTATATTGAGAAAGCGAAGTATTTTCCAAACTACGGTAAAACTTGAAAATTAGCACCAATGCACACACCAAACGCGAGCTTCTTTGACGCAGGCCGATAGATGATGGAAGGTTAAAGGTTACGTCGGGTTTATTTGTTACATCTCTTTCTACCCTACTACCTGACGCCTCTCTCGCTTGCTTCCGCTCGTACAAAAGCAGTGCCTTTGCTTTTGCATAAGACGCTAATGTACAGGGAAATCTTTGCTTTTAGAACGGTCTTACGGAATGCTTATACAGGGATCTAGTTTACTATATAAATAAGCAAAGAATGCGTTCGTGGAAATGATATAAGATTAAGTTTTCGGTCCTATATTATTATTTATTATATTAATGTAGAGATAAATTGTTAAAGTTGGATTACACGGATAAGAACCAATATTATATAAAAAAATTTACTCTTAAACCCCATCGAGCTCATATGAGATTTATTGGACAAATTTGAGTTAAAAGGGTATTAAAATCTTATCATAATAACGAATTAATTTAATTTAGCAATAATTGATTTCTAAAAAGAAAATACTTATTTTCCACATATTTTTTTATTATATCTTACATTGAAAGGAAGGTGTTCTAATATTATTTCTATATTGCTATGGTAACGACGAACATGACGTCATAGTAACTACGTTAAAATACCACTTTTAAATAATATTGTTGATTAGTTTAATCAGAATTTGACATTTATCTTGGCATCTTCGTACATTAAGTATGCTTTTTGTGTTCATTTTATCAATAGTTAGATTAATACGACTCTAAAAATTTTAAATATTAATTTGTAAACATCCATATACAAAATGACACAATCTTTTAAAAAAAACCTTTGCTCTTATTTTATTCAAATAAATCATAGTGTTTTTAGAAAATATAAATCCAAATTATTAAAATAACCCAAATCCAATTAAAAAAAGTTTAATATCTGATTTAAAATAATTTAAAAAATATATTTAAAGGATAACGTCACTAATTTATCGAAAATAAGTCGGCCATAGTGAAATACCATCTCGCTCTCTAGAGGGTCGTTGAAAGATTCTTTCTATTTAGTATTTTTTTAAAGGTATATCATTACCCTTCTTCCAAAGTTACTAGGCTACGAAAAAGTGTTCTCCTAACTTTTTTTAGATAAATAATAAGTTTAAGGCTTTGGTTGTATCTTTAAACTCTACTAGAAAAAACAAAACAATTATTGCATATGAAAAATTTCAAATATTCAACGAGCATCCTTGAAATTAAAATAATATTTATTAGGACCCTTTTGATTTAATTTCCAAGTTATTTTCTTTATGCACTTTTATGCTTATAACTTCTAAAATATTTGTCTCATATTGCCTCGATTTTTTTAAGTTATCTTGTATTTTTTTACGTTTAATTTAAATAAAAAGATATTACTATTTACAATTTATCTTATATCATCAAATAGAGCCTGTAGATCCGGTTAAAAATATATCATATACCTACTTTTTTTTAAATAAACTTATAAAATAGAACCTGTCCAAACAACTTTCATCAGGTTGACAATTTTTAAAAGATAAAACCAACACATAACGGTATACAAATTAAACTTGCAAAGATAAAAGACATGTACAGGCCACAAATTTGTACAAAACATATATTACTTGACTTTACCGTTGGATATTCCATTTACCTATATCAATACTGAGTGTTGTGCCTTTACCGAAACAGAGTCCTATAAAAATATAAAATAAATAAAATAAAAATGTAGGGGCTGGTTAATGCTAGAGCTTACAAACAGATTACCTGCATGAAGCGCTATCCGGAAGAGCTTTTGTACAAAATATATTTTTCTTCCGACAGAATTCTAGACCGTTCCAGACTGTCAGTAGGTTTTTAAAATAATCGGCGTGTTATCGTCTTTGGAAACTGCGGCAGTGCTCAGCGGTGTGTCACTGGCATTTGACCGCGGCGTTCCGAGTTCGATCCTCGGAGTGGGCATACGCACAATAAAAAAAATTATATTCGAATTTTAGTAGGTTTAAGAATGCAGGGAAGAGTGTAAAATGTATCATCTCCCAATCCACCCCATTCACGCCGGTAACCAGGCCGAATGAGATCGGATATCTCGTGGGGTGCGGAAGAAGGTAGACACTCCCCAGTCGTGCAATAACGTTAGAAACCGATGGTTAGCCCTTAGGAGGAGTATCGCATGACTGAGGATCGTGGTTCAGAACCCACGTTAAGCTGTAGGTCCCCTCGAGAATGCCCCTGGTAGCGAACGAAAAGGTAAAACGCCTAATTCGAAAGAATGGCAAGAAATTACAACACTATCATCTTTAGAGAATTAAAAATGTTTTTGTTGAGTGTCAAGAGATAATAGCGGTGACGTAAGGAGGGGGTCAGGGTGGGCACTGGTCCACTCTGAAGCTTAAGGCGTTCACTCAATTTTGTTTAGAGGATTAAGAGACAAAACGTTTGTCCAAAGTTCCAAACTTTTTTATTGAACCTTTGAGTTCTTCAGATGATTGATGTTAATTTAATATTATCTACATTTAAAATACTTATAAAACTATTAAATATTAGGTAGCTATAGACCACAATATTAATATTATTATAACAATAGCTTTTATTTTACTGATATGTACGGCATCCTTTGGAAATTCCCTACGAACCCTTACGAGCAAACAGTAGTCATCTCGAACACACCGTGCGTTTCCACCGCATTGCGCATGTTGTACCTGTGTCAGACGGGGGCAATAAAATTTCTTTTTTTTTATATATACAGAATATTATACAAACGAATTTAACGAGAATTAAGGGGCTCGGCGTCAGTGGATATTTTAAAGATACTATCGAGCCATCGTTTTTAATTTTAATAAAAAAATATTTTTATGTTCTGCATGGCGGATGACATAATTTGAACCTATACAATTGAAACTTTAAAATAAATTTTTAATTCTTTTTTTACCAAAAGTAATGTATCATCTGCCAAACTCCACTAGATCTAGATCGATTTCCTCGTAACTTTACCAGTCAGATAATTTCCATAAAAATAATTGTCACAACAATTGTTTCATTGAAAATTATCTTGGTAAACTTATGAAGAAATTAATTGGACCTTAGTAAAGATATTTTTTATTAAATTTTTAATTAGACCAACCAGGAAACGATTCCGCATTTTACGCTAATATGAGAGGCTCTTAAGGTGCTAGCTCATTGGGCCCAAGGGGCGCATCATGTTTCGAAGCGTATTTATTCTGCTTAAGAAAGTTCTACCACTACTTTGCGCCTCTGCAGTAGAAAAGCATACATTTACAACTAATTGTAAAGAGTTTAATCACTTTTTTTTTCAGAAAATCAACAGCCCATTTATTCTGCTCCCATAGGGTTCCTGATTATTATTAAAGCATGTGTTTTTTTAAATCTATTTTAAAACTAGTATCTAGTTAATACAAAAAAAGGTTATGTGGTCAAAATTAGAAAAAAGGATGTCTGAAACTCGTGGATGTAGGATACGATTTGTAACCAGCGCTTATTTGCGAAAATTCGCTGGCCCTTGACCTGCAAACCATACTAGTTACACAAAGTTTATTTTTTCGAACGTTATATAAGTAAATATAATACTTACTGCAGAAACCACTACGTTTAAAAATTTTTTTGCTGAATAACATTTCAGAACGACTATTCTTTTAAATTCATTTTTCGTAATCATTATAGAAGCTATATTGAAAGCATAACGATACACCAAAATACACGCGCTAAAAATAATCCAATTTCCCCGATCTGACATCATTCAACTTTTATTTATACATTTTTTCCGAAATTTTGGGTTAGTATTTAAATGTCAGGTGCAAAATTTACAAATGTAGGTTAATTCGAAAAAATAGAACAGTAGTATTTACCTGCTGCTTTCCAGTGAACTTGTTTTTTATTTCTTAATCTGGGATGGGGCTTTATTTGCGCGTTCCCCATAATATCGCACCATGGCAGAGCGCCTGGCGAAAGCCTGCTAGATGACAGACGGATAAATATAGAACTTTTTAGAACGTGTTCGGCCAAGATCCTGCTCAGATTTGGGAGATTTGGCGGGTGATATAAAATTATATTTGTTTTATTATGAGGTTAAAGTACTTGTAGTAGTTTTATAGCCTATTTCAGAAAGGTGTAGAGCAATAAAAGCTCATTAGGTATGCAAAGGGACTACAGAGTCAGACAACGAAGATTTAAGCCACTTTCATAATCTGACATTGATTTAATTGCAAAATTCTTTATTTTCATCAAGTGCAGGTAGTACCACCCGGGTTTGGGTTTTGCATATTGTTATCCATTCACAAACACTAAAAATGGTATGACAAAGGAGTGCATTATGTACATAGTATTAGGTAGGTACACCTATTTTTTATTAAACATTATGAAAAAAAAACAAAATACAAAAAATATATTATGCAAAAATTAAATTATAAAAAATCCTAATATTTTTCGTCATCTGAAGAACTGTCATCTCCGCTTGACGTTATAATTAACGGGTCGACGGTCCGATTGATCAGGTGGTCTCCTCTTCTTTACTGACATGATGGACTGCTTCTGGCCAATTCTCTGGTGTCACTTCCTTAATGGCTTGATCAAACAGTAGCTTAACGTCTTTCATTTTGAATGTCGTGTTGTGTCTTGCTACAAATCCTTTTACTTGCGCCCATATAAGTTCTATATGATTTAGTTCGCAATGATATGGCGGTGTGCGCAGCACTATAGATATAACTTTTGAATTTTAACAACGATCCATGAACGTGGAGTATGTTAAATAAACAGGCCCCAGAACAGCACGTGAATAGTAAATAATGTTTAAGAAAAAAGGTACAAGACACAATATTATACCTTATTATTGTTTATATTGTTGTTATTTTAATTACCAAATGTATCAAGTTATCCACTTATATATCAAAATACATTACCATAGCAACATCTTGTTAAAATTTGTCAAATTGAATATTATTGTGACGTTCAATTCCAGAAGTTTTTGATACAAGATAATTATATTGATTATAGCAGAGATTAATAGTAAGTACACTTTTTTATGTAGTAATGTATTTTACCTGTTGTATCTATTAAATATTTTGTGGCTGTCATCTTTATTATAGCTAAACTGTCACTTACAAAAGCAGGGGCGCCTAAAGGTGCTCGCTTACTGGGGCTAAACGGCGAGTCGCATCAAAGTTGCCTTTAATTAAACATATGTCATTCAGTTTTCCATTTCCTTGAAAAAATTACTAAGAGTATTTGAAAGTTTATTTTTTTTTAGGTTTTAGAAGATGATAAAAGAAGGTGTTTTTCTGATAAGCGTTCTTATCACCTTCACTTCAGTAAGCTGCAAACCGCCCGATACCACTTTACTTCCCCTCTTCCATGACATTATAAAACTCATTCCGAAGGACAAAATTGAAGCAATAGAGCAGGAACATCTGAAGACTGACGAAGGTTTCCGTGCTGCGGTACTGTACCTCCAGAGTAAAGAATGGAGAGACTTAGTAGATTCGGTAGTTGCCACACCAGAGTATCTGGCGTTTATGACCATGGCAGCTAAGGTATTATTTCGTTAAGTAAATCCGAACGCGATAAAATTTCCCATGTTAAACAGCGGTTTTTTTTTAACCTAGTTACCAAAAAACAAAGCAAGATTTTAAATTTCTGTTTCACCAATGAAAAGGTGGTATCTATGCGGGTGTAAGAAAATTATTTTCATGCAGAAAAAAAATCGAGGAAATTATATAGGCCAAGAGGTCTAAATTTTAAAAAATTTTAAAAATCCGTCAACATTTGCAGAATTGGGTTCAAGACTGTAGGGTAAAAGTATTAATGAATTGTGAAACGCAGGAAAAGGGTACTGCGAATTAATAATCTACCGGGTGATTCATTCATTAAGGGTGACGAGCGGCCATATCTCGGAAACTACATGGCATAGAAATTCAGGAAAAAAAATTATAACTAAAGTGGCCATGAGAAAATCTTGGAAATAATTTTTAAGTTCCGCATTTTGCCGCAAGAGGGCGTAATTGAAAAGTTTTAAAATTTTACATATCTCCGAAAATTTCTCATTACGGTATATCTTTTTATATATTATTTTAATTAAGAACGGTGTGCCTGAGGAGAAAAACGCAAGAGACCATTTTTATACAGAATTGACCAGGCTAATCCGAAATAATATCCACATGGAAAAATATCAGTGGCGTCCCACTTTTTTTCTAAAAAATATATAACCGCTTCTTCATTTAAAGTTTATTAAAATTATTCTATTGGCGATAACTCTGAAACGACTGGAAATATCAAGCTGCGGTCTTAATATTTTTTCTAGAAAATTTCATCTAATTTTTGATTATGGTATCATAATTATACCGTATGATTTATTTTTTCAGAGTAAAATCAAAAAATGTGTTATTATTGCAAATTGCGCCCTTTAGCAATTTTTTTGAGAACTATTATGGACAACTAAATACGACTGGTCAAAGTGCAAACATTTCTCTTCCAAACAGTCTCTAGTTTGCTAAAATCGGATAAGTCGTTTATAAGTTACAACGATTTAACTGATTACACATTCAACAGCTTCCCCCACTCTTATTAAAGTCGGTTCGCCAATGAGCATAAGACCAAAATGATGCATAATTGTTCAAGCTTTTTAATGGTGTTATCAAAGATATACCGTAATGTGGAATTTTCAGAGATATGTAAAATTTTAAAATTTACTTTTCAATTACGCCCTCTCGCGGCAAAATGCGAAACTTAAAAATTATTTCCAGGATTTTCTCATGGCCACTTTAGTTATAATTTTTTTCCCTGAATTTCTATACCCAGTAGTTTCCGAGATATGGACGCTCATCGCCCTTAATGAATCACCCGGTACAGGGTGAGTCAACGATATAGTAAAGTTTATTTTCGCCTTTATCTTAAAAATTAGATAAAAAATAGAAATACAAAAGTTGTACTAATCCTCACAAAATACTACGCTTATTTTGTAAATGTCATATCAAATCAAATCAAAGTTTATTTATTCTCAAAACAATATTAATTGTATAAAAATTAACTATTACGAGAAATAAATAAAGAAATGCTAAACCCACTAAAGACTACGCTGTGCGTGGGTACGATTTCATTTATTAATATAATTAAAACTCATAATATCAAAATCTAAATTCAATAGTTTTTGAGATATTGACCTTTAAAATATGGCATTTTCAGACAGTGATAGGTTGTAACATTGGAACGGGTCATCTTAAAGAAAAATGGTTTTCCCCTCCCTATCTTAGTTTTTGATTCTCTATCTAAAGAAACCAACTTCCGATTTACCATGTTAAACCAAAAAACAGGTTTTCACGGTTTAATATGTTAAGCCGAAAGTTGTAACTTTTAAAGAAAAAAGCGTTAAGATGGAAGGTGGAAACCATTTTTCTCTAAGATAAACCGTTCCAGTGTGACAGCCTGTCAAAGTCTCAAAATGCCATACTTTAAACGTCAATATCTCAAAAACTATTAAATTTAGAGATATAACAATGTATACAAAATAAGCGTAGAATTTAGTGGAGAAACAGAAAATAATACAATATATAGGGTGCTCCATTAAAAAAATAACTAATTTATATTCGCCACGTTTTTTTTTGGGTCACCCTGTATACTCCAATATAATTTTAAAATGTGCACCTCTACAACTTTTGCAATTCGATTTTTTTTCTAATTCTTAAGTTAAAGGAAAAAATGAACTTTACTCTATCGTTGACTCACCCTGTATATTATTTTGACGTATAAAGTTAGGCACCAAGCGTCGCGGCGCGTTCTACTATGTTTGTACCCTTATGTCGTGTTGCACAAAGAATTTTAATAATTATTATTTAACCAGCAAGTTTGACTGTGACATTAGCAGAAATAATTTTATCGCAATCATACTGGCCCGGTTACCTTAATTTTTAATTTACTAATCACGCACCTTTGAATGTGAGTATATAATGCCTGTCAAACTTATTTAACTCACAGTCAAACTTGCCGGTTAAATAATTATTATTAAAATTCTTTGTGCAACCCGACATTAGTCTCTTTCTCGCAAATCGATAGTGAAATGCTATTTATAGTAATTTAAAGTAAATTGTATGCCTCAATTTAAAGAAATTTAGCTACAGCGAAGGGCTAAAATGAATTTATTTTATAATAATATGATAATGATCAATTTACAGTTAAATTGAAAAATTAATTAAAATCCTAATATTTTAACTAAACTATTATTAAAGAAGAAGATTTTCCTTTTCATTTCGCCAGATCCATCTCTAGACGCGTTTCGTCATATCATGACTCATCAGTAGAGCTAGGATCTGACGAAAAGAAAAGGGATCTCGAAGCTACTTAAGGCAGCACTTGGTCGGACACACCAGTAAGATGTGGCACGGAGCGCCATCTGTGTCGTTGTTAGACACTCTTGAGCATACCAGCACCTCTAACAAACTTATAGAAATAAGTAAATGTTAAGAGGAAATCGCCTGTAAAGACATTCGTCACAATTACAGGTGTCCCGCTAGGCAGCGCTAACTCACATCTAAACTATTATTTCATTCTTATTTTAGTATAACATAGATATTCCTCAAGGTATTACGTGTATCAGAACTCATATTGATTCACTCAAAGTTACTGATAAACCTACAGCGAAGCCCAACTTAGATCCTTTTATAAAAGATGTCCAGGCAGTATTGCCCCTCGGCGAAATGGCACACATTTTTACCGAAAAATTAAGTAAGTATTAATTTTTAATTAATTAATTAAGTAAGTATATAAAGTCTTTCTCACTCTCAGCTCACTTGTAGGTAAATAAATAAAGAAATTTAAAAAAATAATTATAAATAAATTTAAAAAAAAAATCTAGAAAAAAACAAACTTCAGACATATTTGTTTTGTCTTATTTATTAATTTAGTATTCAAAAAGTTTTGAATTTAAAACTGTGCTAATCAAATTTATTATTATTAATATTTCGAAATAGAAACTTTTGAAAATATATATTTAAAAATTAAATCTGCTTGACTGACTTTCACTCTTCCTTTCAATCAATTGCAGTTGTATGCGTGATAGTGATACTTCCACACTTACAAAAAATTACTTTTATCTACTTTCATTTAGTAATATATGAATTTTACAGTTCTGTAAATCGTATTGTAAGGGCATCTATTACAGCACTAGTGCTGTAATGGAAAAAACGGTTTCATTACAATTTTGCTGTTAAATAAAAGCACACTTTTTAGAATGATTTATTATTAACAATTATAAAATTAATTACTAATTATTAATTAAAATATAACACTTAAGGTTTATTATAAACATTAAGAATACACTTTTTACAGTTAGAAATTTGTATACCAGAAGTGGATGTGATGGAGCCCTTAACGTTCGAATTTCCAATCATTAAATCCGTGTCTGACCCCATGATTTTCTTTGCTATTTGTTTCTTATTTTCTAAAAAATTCTCAACGTAGCCTTCTGCCGTAGAAGAGGATTTCCAGCCCCCATGACGCTTTATCATCTGCATATCTGCACCACTATCAACTAGAATGGTGGCTGAGGACCTTCTAAAACAATGTCCACTGTATCCTTCGGGATTATTCAATCTAAGTTTTGTTGCAATCTTTTTTGGTATACTTCTAAAACTATTAATTCCGACGGGCTGGGAGGTGCATTTTCCTTTTCCATAGAATACAAAAAACCGCCTTTAAGTTGCATTAAGAGGACGAAGTTTAGCATACTTTTGAAAAATACTTAAACAGTTGACACCTGTCACATTTCCTCCTATTATAACAAATTCTCGCATAATTTTGGTTTTCGAGAATGGAATCACAATTTTTATATACAAATCATTATGTTCAATTGATGATCCAACATTAACTTAGCTAGTTCTTCGCGCCGACAAGCCCCAAAAATGCCGATTATCATAACAACCTTCATAAGTAAATATTTTTCATCATCTGCAGTACTAAGAAACTTACATACGTCTTCCTTTGTGAAAACTTTGGACCTGTAGGCCTTGTAACCCTCTGAACTTCTTTTCAAAAATGCGATTAGTTGTGAAAATCTGCTTATATCTTGATTTTTCTTGACTGAAATCATATTTCTCAACATTGAGTAGTGAGTCTATAGTGTAGATGGTTTCTGGGAGCGTTGCTTTACGCAAAAATAACCCAAAAGGATTTTCTCAAACACCTCCTTTATTTTGTTAGCTTTGCACCAATCTTCAAACTTCTGATACTCCAACTCATACCGCTCCTTGGATTTTGTCGGAACTAAACTTGAGATCGCTTCGTTTGCCGCTGCTTCTATATCTTCTATTACTACGTTTTCATGAGGACTGAGTTCGATCTGAATATTTTTTACCCTATTACATTCCAATGCGTTTTCATTGCAGTTTTCAAATCAAATTGAAATCGATTTCAATTCGGATTTGAATTTTCGACATTTGTCAGCTGTCATGCGTCAAACCTGTGGTTATAACCCAAGGTCCTTAGATAGATAGGTTGTCTGGTAACATGGTGGCGGAAGCGACGATGAGCGGGGTGTCCGCGTCATCACGAGGAACTAATACATTTGTTTACATCTGATTTGTATGTGTTTTAAGCTAGATACAACGCAAAAAAGCGGTTTTCAGTGTTATTTGTGTGTTTAACGTTAAATTCTTGTGTGAATATATTTGTTTTTGAACTGATAATAAGATTTAGTGGAAAAACTATTAAAAATACTGAATTTTCATCAAAGTTTTCTTCTTCTTCTTTTTCTATTTCGTTTGGGTGGCCTTAGTGGTCAAAGTTTTAATTTTGTGTAATTTAAGGTTAGTTTATTAAACTAGATTCTCACGCTAAATCGTTAGTTTCAAACGAATTCTGTGATTATTTATTTAGATAATGGGTGGTGGCAATGTTTGTAGCATAGCTACATGCAAAAGTAACTCCAAGAGGCCAGATCCAGATGGAAAAAAGATAATTTTTTTTACATTTCCAAAAAACCCCAATATTTTGAAAGATTGGATTAGAAAATGTTGCCGAAAAGACAATTGGACGCCTCAACACAAACGATTATGCAGTAAGCATTTTCTTTTAACCGATTACGATGACGAAGTTCAAGCTAGGATAATGAATTTCCAACCAATGCATTTAAAAAAATATATTTGTCAAATATCAAACAATCTATTAAACCATATTTTCAGAAATATTTTTATACCACCAATACATTTTGATGGTGATTTAAAATGAAAGTGTGGTGGGGTGTGGTTGGTTAACTTAGTATAGTTATCTCTAAGTTAATCTGAACTAGAAATACCCAACAAACAGGTATTAAAATAAAATAAACAATGTTTTTATAGACTTGCAAATCCATGCCTTCACAAACAATTTAAAAGAGAATAAATTCAGTTCTTAAAGATCACTCTGGTGTATCATTACTACATCCCCTTTACACCCTTTACATGGAGTACATCACTAAAAGTATTTTTAAATTTATGTGTAGTTTTATTTCTCGCAATTTCCACAATTCCTATTTATGATAAAACGTGTTTTTTTTAAATATACACTTTTTGACACTATCAAGTCCAATTCTTTTAATAATTTTAGCACTTGGACCTATAATGTTTCTGGGGCTATTTTCTGATAGACCTATTTAATCACAGTATTAAGGTATTTATTAAAAGATTTTTTTATATATTACCGCAATCATAAATTCTTCAAAAAAAGAAAATCAAACAAAAAAATATTTTGTTACGATAATAGTAATGATTTGTAAAAAGCGTTTTAAGGGCTAGATTCAGTTTATTTCCCCTCTTAAATAGGGTTCGTCCATCGGGACTATATTTCTTCATTTCTATATATGTATGATTTACACTTGCCTCTTTAAAGTTGCGGTAACTACGTGATTCGTGATCATGTGCCAGAAGTTATATTTTTTTAATTTAAGCTATGTAAAAGAGTCACAATATCTCAATATTGGCTAAGAGATTTATGGCACACCTACACACAATTTGTCGACAAATGATATTTAAAAAAACACGTTTTAAATTACATTTCCAAACTCCTTAGCTTGCATTCGTATATCAAGAGATTTTAAAAAGTTCCTCTAAATGACGCATTCCCGCGCATTAAATGCGAACATCTGATTGGTCCAAAGTTACCAGACAACCTATCTATCTAAGGACCTTGGTTATAACCGCTCTTTTTTCGTACTTGTCTATCTAAAACGCCAAAACCAAACATAACATAAGAACTATTTGTAGGTTATGAGAATCATATTCCGTTCCGATCTCGAACCGTTTTCATGATTAAAAATTTCGGTAAAAATTGGCGAATCGACCTTGAACTGAAAACGAACTCAATACGGTAAAAATACCTGTTTTCATATGTTCAATTCGGATTCAAATCGAACTGAATTCTCATGAAAACGTAGTAATTATCAGAGGGTAAACTTCATCAGAAACGCTCATTTTTGAAAAACGCGTTTTATATTTTTGAATTTGTTTGACAAAGTTTCGACAGTAACGAAACAGTAACTATGCGAAAGGTAACATAAAAAACTTGATTAGTAAACTTAATTGCAGGTGCATTTTTACAGGTGCATTTTTATTTTTTAAAATGCCTTTTGCCAAATATTTTTATTCATAGATGAAAGTAGATAAAATTTTGTACAATATTCTTGTTGTAAATTCATATTACTACACTCGATGTTTTATTAAACTCGGCTGACGCCTCGTTTGACAACTTTAACATCTCGTGTTGTAATATGAATCTTTACAACACTTATATCGTAAATAACTATTTCCTGTTTTCTTTTAGATAGTGCAGGAGGAGGAAAAAGTATTCGTGACGAAATTGGCAGTTTCGCCAACCAGAAGATTGCTGATGCCGTTCGTAACCTCCCGGAAACGAAAAAGATGACAGAAATATTAAAAGGGATGGAGTTTGACATAGAACCCTATCTTACTTTGGTTTATACATTTTTAGGATGGATTCACTAAAGTTTAGTTTCTTTTTTTGCTTTATGGTTTAATATTTTTATTCTACTGTTAATATATATTCTTAAAAATAAATAAAGTTATGTTTAAAAAACTATTTCTTGAAAAATTAAGCACTCAAGGGGGATTTCTACTGTGAAAAAATCGAAATTTTTTTTTCCGACGTTTTTCGACTCTCTATAGCCTCTAGAATAACCGTGTGTAAACGTTTTTACCAAATCTACTCCAAAAAAAAGTTATATCCAATTTTATGATTGCCGGTCAGTTCTCACCACTAGCTGCTTTTGAGTTAGGCACACACTGCATATGTAATCAATCTGAAAAACGGGTATCTGAGGGCGCAAAAAAGGCCAGGCTCGCAAAGAGGCAGGAAGAATCAGCTCGTTAATCGTTTTTCGAGGAAGAGGAGGGTGTAATCTACGGGCCAGGCATCGCAGACTAAGTGACAAGAGAATGATTACGCTCAAGCGGCTTTTACCCTAAGGTTTACGCCTCGCGCGCCATAACAGCATTGATCTACCACCTAAGATAGCGATCCACTGCCCCTGCGAGTCCAACACCAAAGTTGAGATGGCATTGCCGAAACAATGGGGCTCCATCTCCCCGCAGTACCAGTTTTGTAGCAAGCTTCAGTACCTTGCCACATATCGTACACTGGTCGGACGTCGAAGGATCAACCCAATGGAGAGTGGTCAACGGATACTAGGAACAGCTTGAACTGAACCCGACACCTTGGCACTGTTCGTGCACTGCGATCACTTCCATGTTTTTGGGCGAACTGACGACAAAGCACTTAAAACTTCGTCTCGGATACTGGAGAGTTTCAAGACTCTCCGACACCTCAAGCGACGGGTTAAAAGGCTTTTCACACCTTCTACTAGACTGGCTTCCACCCCGAAAGGTTTTATCGCCTACTTACGGGACATGTGTCGCTGTCAGCTGTGGCGGGGCACTACCAACAACACTAAGTGACAGTGAGACTATTTTGTTGTGAGCCACCGGTGAAACTTTAAATTTGTTTTTCTCAAAACCTTGTTTTTCGCGCTGGCGGAAAGTACTTCGGTATGTTCAAATTATCAGAATTTAATGATTTTGGTCTTAAAATGCTCAGAATACAAGTGGTTATAGCCCCCTCTAGAATCAAGTATTTTGCGATATTACAGAAAATGTTACGGCTCTTAAAATACAAAAAAAAAATGGTAAATTTTCAAAAAAAAATTTAAGTCTCGCGCCATTTTAACAGTTACTCGAGTTTTGACTTGATTCTAGTGGGGGTTATAACTACATGCTTACAATTGAAGAATCTGGGTCAATTTTATTTTTGTCAATAATAGAAAAATTTATTTGAATTCCGCCAGCAAGTTAAGTTTTTTTTTGAGGGGGTAACTTCAGCACCCTGTAGCACCCTCAAGTTTTTAATTTTTTGGGGGTTGAAAATTTTTTTTTGGTACATCTTATCTTTAATAAAAAGAATTGAACACTAGTTTTTTTTGCATTTGTCTTACTATCCCTAGAAAAAAATCGTAAAGAAACGATGAAAATAGGACCATCACAGTAGAAATTCCCCTTAATAGTAACTAAGTAAACAGAACTTATTGTGGCGGTGGTTCAGTGGTGAGATACTGGCATTCGACCGTGGCGTTCCGAGTTCGATCCTCGCAGTGGGCATACGCACAATTAAAAAATATGTCCGAATTTTAGTAGGTTTAAGAATGCAAGGAAGAGTGTAAAATGTATCATATCCCAACCCACTCCATTCACGCTGGTAACTAGGCCGGATGAGATCGGATATCTCGTGGGGTGCGGAAGAAGGTACACACTCCCCAATCTGTAGGTCATGCATGCAATAACACAAGAAACCAAGGGTTGATAGACCTTGGGGGGAATGTCGCATGACTAAGGATCGTGGTTCGGAACCCACGTTAAGCTGTAGGTTCCGTCAAGAATGGCCCTGGTAGCAGACGAGGAGGTAAAAAGCCCAATTCGAAAGAAAGGCAAGAAATGACAACTTAATGTTGGGTTGCACAAAGATTTTAAACCATAGTTAAATAATCAGATCACTTATTATTTACTGACAAATATTAAAGTTGCTTGATTAGTAAATCAAAAGTTAAGCTAATCGGCCACTTTGATGTGCGAAAAATTTTTCTGTAAATGTCATTTATGTCACCGTTAAAGTTTCTGGTTAGTTAATTAATATAAATCTTATGCAACTCGATAATAGTGTTTTATCACATGTGGAGTTAAATGAAGAATTTTAGAATAATAGAATTAATAATTATTGTAAAAATATTAAGTAGAAATAATACTCATGTAGACAATTAGTAATAAAGTAGTAGAGTTTAGTGTCCGTATAATTGAATAGAAAAGAAGTTTTTTTAGCGGCAGGCGGACAAAGTAGTGAATCTATCTTTTGCATTGAGTACACAGGGACGCCAAAGGTAATGGGTTCCCTGGGGCACAGGTAGACAATGACAGGCTATTTCGTTCTTATTAGAACCCATCAGAAACCATAACCTGATTGATTCCTATAGATGGTTGATTCCTATAGATGGCGTTACTGGGTTTTCATCGCGTTTTTATTTCTTAAAAATGCCTTGAAAGCATAGTCTCGCTGTACTGGGGGTCGCTTACAGGTTATGGCTTTCTGATGAGTTCTAATAAGAATGAAACAGCCTGTCAATGTCTACCTGTGCCCCAGGGAACCCATTACCTTTGGCGTCCCTGTGTACTCAATGCAAAAGATAGATGCACTACTTTGTCCGCCTGCCGCTAAAAAAACTTCTTTTCTAAACAATTAGTAATTTAAATGATTGAGGTTTGGTTTAAATCTAACCGGCCAAAAAGATTACAGATTAGAAAAGAGTGCAAAAAATCAAGTTCATTTGAAATTTTTAATATTTAACACGAGTTGTAGACCCTACACGATCATTCGGATTGACAGTCCTAAATAATATCCATTCTTTGTCATTGTCGCTTCAATCCTAAAATTCTAATGAGAATTTACAACAGTGCGACCATCAATCTTTGAAAGTTGCCCTTGATCGTGTAGGGTCTGCATATAGATAAAAAAATTGATTAAAACACTTTATTTACCATTTTTCAACATTTTGAAAAATAACTCTACTTTTTCCAGTGTTTTGACAAATTAAATTATTTTATGTTACTATATCCATATGTTGTTATTCTTAATAGAAAAATAAAAATATCTTTTACATATTTTATTATTTCTGTTTAGTGTAAATGAAAGAGATGAAAGATGACTTTAATGATACAAGAAATCGATGCTAGAGTACCGTTGTAATTTGCCGAAGGCTATTACATGCTTCTTCATACAGACTGGTTGGTTCCTCATCAGCGAGCAAATTATTTTACAAAAGAACCTGTTCTTTCTTTCATTGGATAGGAAAAAGTTGGAAGGCCTGCTAAAATTTGACAAAAAATTAAGACGTTCGCGATTTCTCCAATTTCAATGAACCAGATCGTTATAATGTGATTTTTTTATTAAACAATTTTTGTACTTACTTTACTTTAACTTTTAAAATATTCTTTATTTATTTAATAAGATACATGTCAGGTTTTCCTACATATCGATTATTATTATTACATAATATCTTAATACTTTTTCCGCTGGATTAGCGCGTGCTAACCAGGACACTACAACGAGGCAACGCCCCTGTTGGGGCTTGTTTTAGCCCTGGTAGAAATGATCCTGTTTTCATTAATTTTATTCGGCCGGTTCCAGTAATCTTTTACCGCCATGAAAGAGCTTATTTTGCTTTTGCTTTAAAAAATTTTTTTTGCTATTAAATAGTTTCTGTTATGGTAGATTTTTGCGCTTGGTTCACTAGAAAAACGGTTCGAAAAAAACAGCTTTAGTCACTCAGGTACTGTGTAGCGAAAGTTGTTGTCTTATGACTTGAACAAAAGTTAGAACTACCATAATTGGGAGTGGGCGGGAGTATTTCCCGTGGTATGGTAAATGGGGTTACTGCCTGTCCAATTTTTGTATATAAGAATTGAATTTGAATAATTGTAAATTTGATTAAAAAATTAAGAAGTTTGCTACCAATTTTTAGAATAATTGAATTTTGAACGTAAAACATATGGAACTATTATATTAAGCATTAGTTAAAACTCATTTAAATTGCGTAATTTTAGGTTGGGGAGGAATAAATAAAACTTTAGTTAAAGAATTAGAAATATTACCCACAATGTTTCTAAAAATTATATTTAATATCGATTATCTCTATTCTTCAATAAAATTATATTCTGAAACAAAAAAAGTGAACATTAGACAACTTTACATTTATAACATCTTAATAATATATATATTATTATTTAAAAATAAAAATATTATACAATTTAGAAACCCTAATCATAATGCACGTCATAAACATGAAATAACCATAAATCCTGAAATAAATAATAATTTCAAATATTTATGTTTTTATTTAAACGATTATTTACCAACAAGAAATAAAAAGCATATTTCATTAAATAAATGTTAAGGCGAAATAAAAGCATGGATATTGGAAACAGATAATTTAAAAATATTTTAGGAAATGTTAAATTAATATTGTTATGAATAATATATTTTTCAAAATGTAATTATATCTATATCTTCAAAAAACTGCGTAGGTATATATTTATATACATAGGTATACTTAAACGTTTTTTATTTGCAATTTAACTTTTATATAATATTATCAAATATTTAAAAAAATATTTTAATATTCTTATATATTTATGATTTTAAATACTATAATATTTGCCCCTAACAAGCCTGTCTTCGGGGGATTAAAGAAAAACTTTATTGAGGAAGATAAGTAAACAAATTTATTGTATTATAATATAAATTTAAATCTGAACCTGTGTCAACTTTTGGATGCTATTGATCGACCCCAAGTGCACTTTTTAAAAGTAAACTTATTTTAAACTCTGTGGCATAATTCTACCACTTTATAAACGTTTGATTTGGATTCGTGTGATGTATTTTAATTGATAAAATACAGGATGTCCCTGGATATACCACAAATGGACCTCATTTTCAATTTCTCGACAAAAAAGCAGTCTTTGTAAAAACATCTGCTTGTAAAAAAATTAAGATTTGTCATTAGAAAAATTAGTTATAGTATACAGGGAGGTCAAAATCTTAAAGAATATTAATTTTAACGAAGAGTAAACTACCTTAATTTCAGCTTATATTAAGGATAATAACAAACATAACCTTTTAAAAATATTTATAAAATGTCTGCATAGTCTATTAAATATTCTCCTATTCTAGTATTACCTTCTATGAGAGCTTAATGCGATAACGTGAAAGTAGGTGCAGGTTTACTTACCAAGAACCTTGAGGCCAATAATCATCGCATATATTGTCACGAGAATGAGGTTTACATGCCTAAAAAGTCTAGGTTCCTGCAAAATATGTTGTGAATAAAATATAATATTTTGAATAATACAAGAGACGTTTTCTCTCTCACCATAAAGCAAGAGACTGATGGCTTTTTCGGCAATCTTCCTTAGATACGCACATACATCTATTTTAAATTAAAAACAAAAAATAGAACGTCTGACGGAGATAAATCCAGGCTATACGGAGGCAATTCTAGTTTTAAAGAGTCTGTGTCGATAATTGCTCTTATTGTAGTGCCTCTTGCCATGTATTTAACCAGAATTACTACAACTGGGCCCAAAAACGGTAGCTATAAGCTTTCCAGCTAAATATTCTTATGGACTTATTGGATGGTTTTTGTCTCTGGGTGCTAGTGACATGAACGAAGTCTATCGTCTGTCACTGTTTAAAGAAGAAGTCAAAGTCTGCATTCGAAGATCAAAGATGATTTTTAGAAAGTTGTTGACTAGGCAGTTTTTATTCAGAATTCAGTAACAGTCTCGGAATCACCTCTGCTGAAACCGATGTCTTTTTGAATTATGATAACAATTTAAATAATAATAAATATTTTTTATTTACTTATAGAATCCAAGAGAGAAAAAAGGTAAGTATTTATAATTTAACTTATAGTTTTTCTTTGTATCAGGGACGAAACTCTTTATGGGCACCGGTTACTTGTTCTGCCTTTCACTAGTCGTGTGCGACTTCAGGAACGGTCCTGTTTACGCACTAAAACCTCCCTGTTCTCAGGGACTGTCCCGGAATCACCGTGAGGTATACCGTCAGGAGAGTCCTAGTCTATGTATGTTCGTCCTAGATTCTTCCACTTCTACTGCCATCCTTCTTTTGCTTTTATCTCTAGTGTGGTTTTAATATATTCTTACAGTATTATCCGCTTGTCCCTTGACTGCAGCATCTCTTCTGAAAATGTATCAATTTTTAGATTAATAACACCTAGCAGTAGGTATGTATTTTGCCTCTGTATCACCCATCGATCTCGGGCATTTAAAAAGTGTTTGCTGCACAGTATCCAGGGCTTTGCAGTATACGCATTCTTATGACTCTGTTATGTTAAATCTTTTACAGTATGCTTGGAAGACTCCATGACCAATAAGCACGTGGGTTAATAATGGCCACATCTTTAGAGATAATCATCACAAGTATGGTTAAAATATACGGGGGAAAAGAATCGCTCCTGGAAAATATCCAAAAAAGGATACCTTTAGTTTTTTCCTTTTTCGAAAATTTCACCCATTATCCAGGGATGGCAACTAATTCAGCTATTTTATTTAAATATTAAATATATAAAAAAAGAAAAAATAACCGAATATTTATATTTAAAATTCTGTTACCAGATAAAATCTGGGAAAATAATGAACGACCAGAAAACAACAATAGCCTTTAAAAATTGTATTCCAATTTGCAGGGAAAACTATCAAGTTGTTATTTTATATTTCTTGCAATACTTTCCAC
Organism: Polydrusus cervinus; assembly: GCA_935413205.1. Lineage (NCBI taxonomy): Eukaryota > Metazoa > Arthropoda > Insecta > Coleoptera > Curculionidae > Polydrusus > Polydrusus cervinus. The sequence continues at coordinate 29,071,396 of OW284516.1, forward strand.
AACCCTTAAAAAAATTTTTTATCTAGAAAACATCGCACACAGCATCCATAATACCCAGATTTGGACCATCTTGACTTATTGACATCCGCGTATGTCAGACAACAGACAAACGAAAAAACCATCAAAATGTATGGGCACGGAAAAGCGGCCGACCCAACAGTATGGGTGTGAGATCGTGGTTGTCGTGACACACTCTTGAGGTAACACTGTTGCCGGAACATTTCTTCATGATAATTTTTGTTTGTTTTTGCCACCATAGTTTAGTATAGAAAAATTAACCAAATGTACAAGCATTAGCAGAAATTAAAGGAAAAGTTGGTTGAAGGGTGCTATACATAAATACTGAAGAGGGTGAAGTGAAAATATAAAGTTTTCTGGAATTAGAAGAAAGTCCAGTCAATGCTAATGTCCGCAGCATCACCTGTTGAATTCCAATAAAAAACCAACCGCAATCCTATTTAAATAAGTTAGGATCAGGTTCTCCGAATTTGTTCAAACTCCGCATGTGCACTCGCCACACAGAGACCCACAGAGACCCTAAAGTATAAGGAAGTTTCGCTATAATCCCGCTTTTAAGTCAACAGGGAAGCAAATATTTGAACAGTCTAAAACTTGCATGTTTCCAACCACGATGGACCACCCGGTATAATATATTATAGTATATACCTTGGAGTTGTAGATAGAGCGAAAACGGTTTTCAAGTTACCATTTAGGACTTTAATTTCAACTTCAACTTCTAACTCAACCTATCAACAGTTTAACGGCAATAGAGTTTTGGACTCGCATTGTCTTTATTTGTTTTGAATCACTACGTTTCAACTAGTAAACATCTCCATTACTGTACAGTATTCGCCTGAAGACGACTGGAGATGCTTACTAGTTGAAAAGTAGTGATTCAAAACAAATACAGACAATGCAAGTCCAAAACTATGATTTCATATGGAAATGGTATCTAAGCTTCGGTCTTTCAGTAAGAACTGGGATTATTAACAGAATTATCCCTAAATATCGTTGTTTAAAACAGGTATCTCTCTCATCTTTACCTATTTGCGTAAGAATAAATATTTAATCTTATATATTTTAACCCTATAGCGGCAACCTTGCCATGGTTGGTACCAATCATGAGTACCACTAGAGAGAGTTGGCCAGTACCATGGTGCATACCATGAAAGTACCACGTGGTTAGTCGGTGAAAACGGTCATTATGGTGGCGCGAAAGAACCGGAATTTTGTGAAGCTTGTGTGTGTTTTATCTGTGTTTGTATAGCTAACACCTACAATAGGTGGGTACAAGGAAAATAAACTATTTTCTTAACTATTTTTAACAACTGGTACTATAAAAAAAATTATGGAAAAATCACAAGTGTTCATTCTATAGTGGATATAGCTCCCTGACAAGGGTGCAGTAAAGGGAGGCTGGAGCCTAGGCCTCCTCTTCCCAAACAATCCCTTTAAAGTAAAACAGTGAAAAGTGTTTACTGTATTAGTAGTTACTTTGATTTTGGATGTCATATAATATCTTTTTTATGAAAAATATTCTACGTTTCCTCTACATTTCTTTAATTCGATAAAAAAAGTTTGTTAAATTTGTGCATGTCTAAATCATAAAATATGTTTTGCTGCCTTCAATCTTATAACTATGTTAATTTCCGTACTCTCGAGAAATATTTTCGCCTGTGGGGCTATTTTAAAAGTACATATATAATATTTTGTAAAAATATTTGAATCGCCTATTGTTAAAGGGAGCAAGCGACAATTTTAGGCATTTTGAGTTATAAGGTTAATCGGCTCCATTGATCTTCATGCATAATTAAGTGGTGAAAGGAACCTTGATGCAGATGTACTGTGTCGTTTACCAAGAGTGTTTTTGCGGTTTTCTCAAAACTAAGAAAATGTCACTTGGCAGTGGCGTAAATTACACCCCCACACCGCAGGAGCGCCCAACCATCTAGGGGGCCCAAAAAATACCAACGTCATCCACTATATTTAGTTTCTACGTATTTATTTTTAGCTTTTCACTACTCTTTAAAAGGAAAAACGATTTAATTTAATTAAACATCATTATTGACAAACATTTAAACTAAAATGATACACGACTTTATTATCTCACTCATCCCTGATTTGTTCATGCAGATGTTCACTCAATCTTTACCAAGAAAGAATAAAAACACCATAAACACATGGAGAAATTTGTATTTTTACTGATATTGCACACACACATTAATATCAAATTTTAACAAAAAACATTACAATCCGTTGAAGTAGATCAACACAACAGTATTAAATTCTAGTTTAACTTCTATGCGATAATTTCAAAAACATTAAAGAGGTTGCCAGTCATTTGCCTAGGCAATGAAAATCATCCCAGAATTCGAGAGAAAGAGACATCGAAAGGTTAAAAGATTTTTTGAGGAATTTAGTTCTGATAAACGACTGCACAATACTGAACGATAACTTGAGATTGATTTATAGATATTGATATTATTGAAACTAAATTATAAAATTTTAGAGAGCATGAATTGCACAAACAAAAACATTTTTTTCTAATGTAATTGTTATATATTAATAAAATATTAACACAAACCTAAATAGGCCTAAACAAACTAATGAAAATACAGGTAATGTATAGCAATTAGCATTCTGGAACTCTTTTATACAGAAATTGTATTATTTGTAATGAAAATCGGCGGAAATGAAGCAAACTCTGATGAATAACGGAAGGTGAATATTGTAATTAGGAGTGGGTACCATCAGTGACTGCTCCTGCACCGACGTGTCTCCGTAGGGAAACTAGATATTTTAGAATAATAGCTGATAAGATTTCCCTAAAAGAACGAATACCATAAGATGCGTTAGATAAAAACGATATTGACAAGGAAGAAATTAAAAATATAATTGAAAATTTAAATATAGATCAAGCTAGTTTTAAATGTTTGATAGAAACAATTATCTTTACACAAATCAACATTATCGGAAAAAATGACTAAATGAAATTTGCTCAAGTAACACCCGTTTTAAAAAGCAATAAAGGTATCTAATAACTACCGTTCAATAGTTTGCTTGTTCTATTACAAATTTTGACAAAAAAAATATGAAATGAAGTCAATTTTCAGAAAGCCAAAATTTACTTTCCGATAATCAGTATGGTTTCCGCAAGTCTAGAGAAACTAAAGTAGTAACATTCGGGTTATACAGGGTGTGTCAGTAAGGTGTCAGTCTCAGATAGCACTTAAACTATCAAAGATAGGGAAAAAGTGTAATACAAACGTTAAAGGGTTTTTAGTATACATAATATAAAAATATTTTCTAATCTACAGGGTGGTCCTAAAAAGTGGTACTGAATAATAAAAAAAAAAATTAAATGGGACATCCAGTGTAATTTTCTAGAATATGATTCAATGGAATAAGGACTTTGCAACCCTATTAAAATTTTTGAAGTGAAATGCAATGTTGCCAAGTAATTAATTTTTTTCCGAAATTTTAGTAATTTTAAGGGCATCGTTAAAAAATCATAGCAACCTGTGGATTAATCCAAGGCAAATATAATTTACGTTGTAAGTACTTTAAGATACGATATATTGATCTATAATAATGTTTTTTAAATCTCTTATACAGAGGGTTCATTACAAGTTGGACAACTCTATAGTTTTAAAAATACTTTATTTCAATTTTTTTAAATGGGACCCCCCTAATATTTTTAGGCAAAAGAATTTATCTTTCGAAAACCTTACTTTTTTGTTAAACATGAAATATTTTAGGATTTGTCATAAATCAGGGTAAAAAAGGAAAGTTATAATAAATCTATTTAGTCAAGATTGCTTTGAAACAAAAAATAAATAATTTTCTTTGTCACAGCTGTCATTGCAAAATTATTTCGCAAACATTTTGTGCTTTATTCCTGTTTAAATTTTAGTTTCCTTAACTAACTTTATTATAACTCATATTTTTCTATTTCGATAAAGTTAGTTCAGGAAACTAAAATTTAAACAGGAATAAAGCACTAAATGTTTGCGAAATAATTTTGCAATGACAGCTGTGACAAAGAAAATTATTTATTTTTTGTTCCAAAGCGATCTTAACTAAATAGATTAATTAGAACTTTCCTTTTTTACAATGATTTAAGACAAATCCTAAAATATTTCAAAAACTATGATATTTAAATGACATGTTAAACAAAAAAGTAAGGTTTTCGAGAGATAAATTCTTTTGCCTAAAAAAATTAGGGGGGTCCCATTTAAAAAAATTGAAATAAAGCATTTTTAAAACTATCGAGTTGTCAAACTTGTAATGAACGCTCTGTATAAGAGATTTAAAAAACATTATTATAGATCAATATATCGTACCTTAAAGTACTTACAACGTAAATTATATTTGCCTAGGATTAATCCACAGGTCGCTATGATTTTTTAACAATACCCTTAAAATTACTAAAATTTAGGAAAAAAAAATGTATTACTGGGCAACGTTGCATTTCACTTCAAAACTTTTATTAGGGTTGCAAAGTCCTTATTCCATTAAATCATATTCTAGAAAATTATACTGGGTGTCCCATTTAATTTTCTTTTTCATTATTCAGTACCACTTTTTAGGACCACCCTGTAGATTAGAAAATATTTTTAGATTATGTATCCTAAAAAACCCTTTAACTTTTGTATTACACTTTTTTCCCTATCTTTGACAGTTTAGGTGCTATCTAAGACAGACACCTTGCTGACACACCCTGTATAAATTTTTTTAACAATTATGTACTAACCAGCAAGTTTGACTATGACATTCATGGCATTGTCAGAAATAATTTTCTCAGAATCATGGTAGCCAGATGACAATCGTTTTTAATTTACTAATCAGACACCTTTGATTGTCAGTAAATATTGTCTGCCAATATCATTTAGGTCACAGTTAAACTTTCTGGTTAGTTAATTATGGTTAAGAGTCTTTATTTAACCCAATATTACTGGGAATGTTATTACTAGTATTCTTTTTAATCCAGATAATAGTATATTCTTGACCAAGGTTTTTAGACAGATACTATTATTGACCGAGCGTCGATTTTAAATCCCGGGGAGCGCAGCGATGAGCGATTTAAGACGTGAGGGCAATAATAGTTGTCTAAACCGTGGTAAATATTTTTTTTCCACTACTAACACATTTACAACATTAAATTATTAATTAAAGTTCACATACGTTCTTAGGGTTGCTTCTGTTTTTTCAGTCAAGTTACCTTTGCTTTGAAATTTGCAGCATTTATTATCTTGTCAGATGGCATTCTTAGTTGTCAGTATTTGTCGATTCATAAAAAAATTCAAGTATTTTTTATAAAATGAGCGAAGAAACTATTACTGATACGTGCATTCCTCCAGAAATAAGGGTTGAAGCACAATAAATTATTGATGAGTTGCTACCCCAAAAATCTAAGGTTTTGTATTTAAAAATCTACTTAGTATTTAAGGACTGGTGCCAAACAAAGAATGCTGGAATACCTGGTTATCTAAACATGACGTTTTCATATATTTTTAAACTAAAAAAGGTCAAGTTGCCTCTTTTATATTGTTTTTGCAAGAAGCCTCTATTATTGACCGTTGTCAATAACGATGGTAAATAATAGAGGCTTCTGGCAAGAGGTAAAGAATAGTAGATTCTGTAACGAGGTTGGAATGAAAATTTGATTCGAGTGGAAGATTCCGAACGCAAGCGTGAGGAACCACGAGTATCGAATTTTCATTCTAACCGAGTAGCAGACTATATTTTCTCCAGTAATGGTCGTGGAGAAAAACGATTTCTAAAGTTAATAATCCGTCAATAATGAGTGATTTTAAAATTAGTAGTGAAAAAAATTATTTATTAGGCAAAAAATATTACGAATATTTAATTAATGTCATAAACTATGCCACTTTTGTATATAATAAACCTTTCTTAAAGTAAAATTTCTGTTATTTACTCTCTAACTCATTATATTTATTTCCATTTCCAGGTAATGGAAGAAAAACCTGATATATCCTGCTTACAAGGAAATACATCGGTCATTCTTCCCGGTGGCATCGACAAAGAAGGTCGTCCCATAATATTAGTAACTGTTCCGCAAGAATCCAGTTCCTTAGAGATAACTTCGTCTTTACAATATCTACTTTCTATATTCAGGTAAATAAATTTTCTAAAATTATTAGTCAATTTGATAGTCCTTGTTTTAAAAGTATTTATACTTAAAGGTTAATCAATAACATATTTTATTGTCAATTATATCGAGCAACGATCTCTTTTTTTTTGTCAGCATGAAAGTATTATCATGGGCTATTTGCAACTTATTTTATTTTTTGACGTTCCTGCGATTTATTGCATTTCGTCCATAGGATGCGGGTACTTCAGCTTGCCGTCTTTGATAACTCCTTTTCCTACGACCACCTATGAAAATGCGAAAAAAAGCACGGTTAATTTGGCTAGAAAGCACCGTATATCACACGAGTGTTGAAATATCAAGGCACACTATTTAATTGAAACATATGGTGCCAATTTAAAACAACAAATTTTAAAAAGCAGTAATTGTAAAGTATTTAACTTATTTATCATGTATTTGTCGAGTGATCCAGAATTCGAGTGTGAAAATACGCCATCTGAAATAATGTTATAATGTTAATAATATACTGGAAAATCTAATACCTACCAGAAAAAACAAATCGCGCTGAAGAAAGTGGCATGTATTAAACAACAAATGTTTATTGGTAGCGATAGGGTAAAAAATAGAGCTCTAGTCTACAGATCTTAAGATCACAGGTTCAAATCCCATCAGTAGTATTTGACATTAAATAATTTATAGAATTATTTTGAATTAAAATAATCCTTATTGGGTGGATTTTTTAAATTTATGTTTAATGCATCTTTCCTTGTTTAAATTAAAAAAAATTTCATTCTGGTTAATCTAGAAGTCAATCCAGGATTAGTTCATCCTATGATATATAAAATATGAAAAAGTTAAACTACAAATAAAGGAAAAGCCTATTAAGAAACTATGAAACCAGTTATTAAGTGGAACATAATTTCTAACTTCAACATAAGTGTTGAAATATTTTTTTCACAAATCAAAGGCTTTTTTAATAATTCTTGGTGGTCGTAAAAAATATAGTGTACATTACTCCTTTGAAAGTGATTATTCTAAAACTCGGAAAATTTCCGCACTCGGCTGAAGCCTCGTGATAAGCATCTCTTCGTTTTAAAAGTATCACTTTCATCATTTATTATGTAATATACTATACTAAGACAAAAGAAAAAAAATTATATTTAAATGGATGAATTAAATAAATAAATCTTGCTATACAGGGTGATTCACGCTGAGTGGCCTATTAGAAGATCTCGGAAACGAGTAAACTTATCTATCTAAAAATTTGATTGCAGGCATAATTGGCTTTGAGCTTTTAAAACATTATACTTTGAGGTTTTTGTTACTTCCGGTTATACCGTGATAATAGAGAGATAGTAATACATAGATCTTTAGTTTAAATTACTTAGGTTTCACGTTTTTTATACAGGGAGTTCCTAAAATTGTGCCAATGTTTCCATTTAAATAAATGTTCATAAGTCATTTTTTGCAAATGGAACACCCTATTTCTTAGCTTACTAACGTGTAGAGAATTAAATTTAATAACTAAATGCTTAATATGTTACAATCCACAATTTTAGTCGTTTTGGAGTTATGAGTAATTTAAATAAAAAATCTTAACATTTTGTTTAATGCGACATTATTTTTGAAAAAAAGGCTTCGACTGGGATTTTCGTTTGACTTTGAGCTTTGTTACCATTTGTTATTAACTGCCTATGTTCGTTGCTTAGCTATTTCTGATTTTCAAAGTCAAACGAAATTCCTAGCCGAAGCCTTTTTTTCAAAGATAATGTCGCATTGACACAAACAGAAGTTTTAAGATTTTTTATTTAAATTGCTCATAATTCCAAAACGACTAAAATTGTGGATTGTAACATATTAGGCATTTAGTTATTAAATTTAATTCTCTACACGTTAGTAAGCTAAAAAATAGGGTGTTCCATTTGCAAAAATTGATTTATGCACATTTATTTAAATGGAAACATTGGCATAATTTTAAGAACTCCCTGTATAAAAAACGTGAAGCCTAAGTAATTTAAACTAAAGATCTATGTATTACTTGAAAGCTTACAAAATTTTAAATGTGTACCTTTATTAGTTATTAGAGTTACTAAACTTTCTTTTCGGAGCGTTTTTACACAAAAAAATCCTTTTATAATTCATATCTCAAAAACGGTTAGAGATAGGAATAGATTATTATTAACAAAAGTTATTTAGATTTTAATAAGGTAATCAGAAATGCTAAAATATACAGGGTGTTCTATTTGAAACAGCAAAGTTGGCATTAACGTCCGGTATAACCGGAAGTAGCAAACACTTTAAAATATAATGCTTTAAAAGCTCAAAGCCAATTATGCCTGCTGTCAAATTTTTAGATAGATAAGTTTACTCGTTTCCGAGATGTTCTAATAGGCCACTCAACGTGAATCACCCTGTATACAGCGTATCTCAATGAATTTACCAAACCAATATGCTAATTTATTATGTATAATTGTATACAAGAGAAACTTCAAAGTCAGACATGGAGTGTTGCTCGTACTTCGTATAGCCAGGAAATTATAAATGTGCTGTTATTTCTTACGGCGGTAATGATAATTTATCATTGTATGTTAATACTACTCTTCTTAAGGAATATGTTATTACTTTGAATTTTCATTTAGGTGCAGATGATCGCTTGTAACTCAAAACGTACTTTCTCTTTACAGAAATTTATTAACAACATTATAAGCTGATAATATAATTTTGCCTATATTGACAATAAGTTGCCACGTCATCTCAAATCTAATAATAATATCTCTCGAAAACTTCAATATTACCAAATAAAACGAGTAAAGTGTTAAGTGGCATAAATTCAGCATAAGAGGTCCTCTCCAGCGCCCCTTACACCCAAAGTCTAATATTAATTCAAAGTATTAAACTAACCAAGTACTTAGATACAATAGGTACAAAACAAGCACCAAAAGTTCTTTGGAAGAGGTTTTAAAAAATTATTATAAGAACATTTAAAAATAAAAAATCGTATGAATTTTAACTATAAATAAATAGTAATTGACTACTAACTGGTAAAATTTGTGATAATCTAGTTATTAATGTTTGTTTTATAGCAACTCCAGCAGAAATAAAGGCTTAACCATCATAATAGATGCCAGAAAAGGTTCTTGGAGAGTCTCGAGATCTGGTATAAGGCAAGCTAGTGAAACGTTTGGCGAGAGGGAGCTACGACGTTTAATAATATTGAAACCAGATGGATTTTGGGATAAACAAAGAGTGGAAAACTGTGCTTCCACGCAAAAGGATCAGGAGGTAGGTCCATTAGTGTTATGTGAACTCATATTCTAATATAACGGACCTTGTCTTAACTAGTTAATGGCCTGCATCAACTTGGACAATAATTGACCAGGTCAATTCACCACATGGCATGAACATGGTAAATGACCGACCCGGGACCCTTAAGTGACATATTCCCGGAACTTATAGAACTTGTTGAGTCGAGACACTTAAACGTTTCGTATGAATATTTTTGTATACAGGGTGCTACATAAGGGTAAGAGATACGAAGGTAGTTAAATTGAGGCAAAGTTGCGTATTTTGGGGCTTAATAATTTGGTGAAAGGAAATTGTAAATATTCCGAGTACCGAAAACCGAAGTTTTGGTTTCAATTTTTTGCGCCTTCGTTTTTGACTTAGGAAAAAACAAAAAACACTTTCTCTAAACCGTTTTTTATGTTCTACAATTAATATAGCATTATTAGGTTACAAAATGGACGTTTTATTCTTTAGATACCAACCTCAATTCATTTTTTTAAACACGGACCTGGAATTTTTAAAACAGTTTTAACGACCTCTAAGCTTTTTAAGGCATGAGAAGTTATTTTTATTTTTTAGTAGTATTTTATTTATTTTATTAATATAACGAATATTTTAAGTCCTATAGTTTTTGCCTTAGACTTAGACCGAAATGCTGTAAAACAGGAAAAAATTAAGGTTCCCGAGTGAAAAAAAGGTAACTGGAGTGTTAGTCTATAGTTATGCGTGTTAGTATATTATAGTGATGCGCTTATATTTGTTTCAAAAACAATTTAAATTTTTTTTTATAGTTTAGAAGATCTAATGATGCTAGTTTAAGGAAAAACATGTAACAAACACAAAGAGACAGAAAAATATTTGAGGCCCAGACTATCTTTTCTTATCAAATATCAATCAGGCCTCTTTGAGTAAAAATGGACGGATTTTTCAAATCAGAAATATTTTTTGTTTTTTTAGTTTGGCTCTAAATGTTTAGGGCCGTAACGAAATGAAAAAGATAATTTGACAAATGTGTTATTAGATGACAAAACATTAAAATTTTAAAAACTCGTACATTTTATTAAATTTCTAAAGCTTAGAAATCCCTAAAACAGTATTTAAAACACCAGGTCTCATGTAGAACATAAAACATCCCATGAAAAAGTATTTTTTATTTTTTTCCCAAGTCAAAAATGAAAGCGCAAAAAAATAAAAACCGAAAATGAATATTTCGTTTTTTTTTTCGGGTATCTCCGAAAGCATTCGGACTAATTATAATTTTTTTTCACTAAATTATTAGGCCCTAAAATACGTAACTTTGCTTTAAATTAACCATGTTCGTATCTCTATTCAGTTTTATTATAACTACATCAGACATAACCTCTTTAATATATCCTAAAAAAATTGAGGAATATGAATTTTAGACCCTCATGCTGCATTCTAGCTACTTCTTTTATTACTAAGTATTTAATCTTAAATTATCATCTTTAACATTGTTGCTTGTATGATCCAACAAATTATTAGTTTTTATTAACAGGAATTGAATTGTTAACCAGCAATATAATAAGACATAATTTGTAGAAAATTGTATTTATTAAATACAAGTACCTACCTAATATTAACTGTTATAGCATGCGATGTATTAATAATTATCAATTTCAATGGTTAGCCATGTACCGGGTGGTCAACTAAGAATGACCGCCGGCCATATCTCAGAAACTAGTAATCGTACAGTATCCGGGTAAATTTTTTTATGATAAAAGGGCCCAAGAGAAAATGCTGGAAGTTATTTTTAAGTTACGCATTTTGCCGCGAGAGGGCGTAATTGAAAAGTAAATTTTAAAATTTTACATATCTCCGAAAATTCCACATTAAGGTATATCTTTGATAACACCATTAAAAAGTTTGGACAATTATGCATCATTTTGGTCTTATGCTTATTGGCGAACCGACTTTAATAAGAGTGGGGGAAGCTGTTGAATGTGTAATCAGTTAAATCGCTGTAACTTTTAAACGACTTATCCGATTTTAGCAAACTAAAGACTGTTTGGAAGAGAAATGTATGCACTTTAATCAATCGTATTTAGTTGTCCATAATAGTTCTCAAAAAAAATTCTAGAGGGCGCAATTTGCAATAATAACACATTTTTTGATTTTACTCTGAAAAAATAAATCATACGGTATAATTATGACACCATAATCGAAAAGTAGATGAAATTTGCTAGAACAAATATTAAAACCGCAGCTCGATATCTCCGTTTGTTTCATATAATTTTTAAAACTAAGCGATTATATATTTTTTAGAAAAAAAGTGGTACGCCACTGATATTTTTTCCATGTGGATATTATTTCTGATTAGCCTGGTCAATTCTGCATAAAAATGGTCTCTTGCGTTTTTCTCCTCAAGCACTCCGTTCTTAATTAAAATAATTAAATTAAATTAGCTCTACTATTATTATTAACATTGATAATGCAAAATTTTGTTTTATAAAAATTGGTGGAAATTACCACCTTCACTTAATAGGCATGCATGAAGCTAATTTAATTTAATTATTTTAATTAAGATATTCGAAAAGACGACCAAGAAACCGAATCGGAGAAGAAAACCAAGTATTCGAATTTGGCGATATAGATATAAAAAATATATGAAAGGTTGAAAATATAGACATCATTTTGATCATAATATCGGTGGAGGGAGCTATGACGAACAATGTCAAGCTCAACTTGGAAAACTTGGCCTTTCAGGTTATTTATACCAACAAATTCAGAAAAGCGTTATTCTTTAAACGTGCCATATAGTACGGAAATTTCTAAACAGTACAGGTTAAAATGAGTTTCTTTCTTCTCGGTACTGTTATACCAGCAATAGTAACAAAAAGTTGTGAAAAAGAACATTACAAAAATCCTAATAATAATAATAATAATTTCATTTTCATGTCATATATGTATGGTACATAAATTAAAATATAAAATGTATTAATATCAGCGGCGCCGAATTGACTTCGTGCCAAATTGAATTCGCGCCGCATATTAGGTAGCCTTCCTGTATTGTGTATATGTTTAAAATTTGATTTAATTGATTTCTTGTAGAAATATGCATTTATTTTTATCTTAACCTTAAGAAATACGATATTTTATAAAATTAAATCTCATCTCGAAGAGAGCCGATTTATAACCACAGTAGCCCAGAAAGTCTATAATTTATCAGCGCAAAACTGACATAAGAAATTGATTTAATTTTCAGGTCATCTTTATCCCAAGATCGCGGCTAAACAAGTTTGTGGACCAGTCACAACTTCCGGTCGAACTTGGTGGCAGCTTCATTTACAATCATGAAAAGTGGATTGAGAGTAGACAGGTAGGTGGCAAATAATTTGTAAATATGTATTACGTTTTTAATTATTTTTGTATTTGGGTTTAGATTTTTAAAGAAAAAATAAAAAATATACACGGTCCTGCACCTCACCTCCCGTCTTCAATAACTCACTTATCAATTAAGTTAGGATTTTAATATTTTGTAAATATTACCTGTATCCTAGGGCGCATTTCAGGAAAATATTTTTGTTTATACAGGGTGTTCCAAAAAAGCGTGACGTCATAAGGATCTATTTTTTTAGAATACATGCCATAAATATTCTTACTTATTTGGATACCTCTTATTGTTCCCTACATACGTCTAAAGTTTTAATGAAATCGGTTTAGTGTTATAGGCGAAAAAAAAACACTAAGAAAAATCAGTTTTGCACTACTGGGTTTAAAAATTATTAAAAATAAAAATAATGCCTTGTTATTAAAATTATATAAAGATACTTAATAAATAAGGCCGAACAGTCTCGTTAACTAAGTTTGATTAATACGAATTGTATAGGGTGTCCAAAGTTTAGTGTTAAAGTTTGCAAACTTTAAATCAATTTATTTTTCTTATTTCAAATTGGAACCCCTATACATTATTATGTTATTCGATGCAGAATTAAAAATCAAACATTTTGTCCTTATTACAACCCTATCGTAATTTTTAACCCATCAACATGTATTTGCAGAAAACTTATATTATCAACTATTCCAACAGTCATTATTATTGGTATTAACGTTTACTAAAGTGACAAAAGAGAATTCTTTTCGCATGCTCCGAGCTCTTCTTGATTGTATTCCATCACAAAAAATAATATAGCTTAAATAATTAATAATAATATAACAATATTTGAAACTATATAATAACTAAAGTCAAGATGGGCTTTTGTCAATTTAATAAACTTTAATACCAATAAATTGTTTTGCAAAGCCACCTTCGATGTTTATTTATAATAATGACTGGTGGAATAGTTGATAAAATGAGTTTTCTGCCAATAAGTCTTTACGCGTTAGAAATTGCGATAATGTAATGTAATGTAATTAGAATAAATGTTTGATTTTTAATTCTGCATCAAATGACCTAATAATATATAGAGGTTCCAATTTGAAATAAGAAAAATAAATTGCTTTAAAGTTTGACACTAAACTTTGGACACCCTATACAATTCGTATTAATCAACCTTGGTTAACGAGACTGTTCGACCCTTTTTATTAAGTACCTTTGTATAATTTTATTAAAAAGCATTATTTTTATTTTTAATTAATTTTTAAAACCAGTGGTGTAAAACTGATTTTTCTTAGTTTTTATTTTTTTTCGCCTATAATACTAAACCAATTTAACTAAAATTTTGGGGCTATTTAGGAAACTATAAAAGGCATCCAAATAAGTAAGAACATGTATAGCATGTAATCTAAAAAAATAGATCCTTTTAACGTCAAACTTTTTTGGCACACCCTGTATAAATAAAAATATTTTCCTGAATTACTCCCTGGGAAACACATAAGGTCTGCAAAGTGTCGAAATCCTAACTTAATTAATAAGTGAGTTATAGAAGACGGGAGGTGAGGTGCAGGACCATGTATATACTTAGCATGTAGTGGCATAACGCAAAATTTTAACATTGTAACTTCCTTAAGAACCGTTCTCTGCAAGTGGCGATTGACGGGTTTCTCTCAGACACCTTCACCATCAATGCCGGTGTTCCTCAAGGGTCCATATTGTCGCCTGCCCTCTTTTTACTGTATATTAACGACCTTCTAGTGAAAACCCAAAATCCAATTTAAAGCTTTGCTGATGACAGCACACTTGTCTCATCTTTTATCTTGACTCCTTAAACATCCGCTGCCGACGCACATCTTCGCAGGCAGCATGAAGTATTGCGCCTCAACAATGACCTGGAAGAAATCTTGGCTTGGGGTGACAGTAACCAAGTCGAATTTAATGCTAAGAAAACCCAGGCAGCAGTCTTCTGCAGAAAGGTTAACATTGCAGAACCGGATATAGTCATGGCAAGACACGCAATTCCCCTGGCACCGTCTATTAATTTGCTGGGGGTCAATCTGGGAGGTAATATGTCTTGGCATGATCACGTTGCCGCAATTGCCAAGGCAGCTGCACAGCAACTTGGTGTACTTTTCCGCACCAAAAGGTTGTACACACCTCATCAACTTTGACTCTCTATAAAGCCCAGATTCGACCATTATTAGAATATTGCTCTCATGTCTGGAGCTCTGCACCCAAGCACACCCTTCGGCTACTGGATTCCATTCAAAGGAGAGCCGTTCGTCTGATCGGCGACCCCGAGCTGACCAAGACCCTCGATAGCCTGGAGCATCGAAGACAGGTTGGTGATTTGGCTCTCTTTTACACTTGCTTCCACCTAGAGCAATGCAAAACAAAAATACACGGCGAACCACTGCCGCTCATCCACATGTTGTTCAGCTTAGTACTCCTCGAACTTCATTGTTCAAGAATTCTTTCATCTGGAGAACGTCATCTTTGTGGAATGATCTTCCTGAGGTCGTGTTTCCCAATGAATACAATCTTCAACGTTTCAAGACCAACGTTGATCGCTTGCTTCGCACACGCACCGCTCCCAGAGCGCCTTAAAGGATTTTTCCTACAGTGCAGGTGTTTTATCATAAAAAAAAATGATTCGAAAATGCTTCCTTCTAATTTGATAACGGCCTGGTATGTCAAATACTACCAGTTTGCGAACGTCCTTGTAACATCGCGATCAAACAGCTGCAAGTCCGTTTTCACGGAAAATCATAAAACGTTGTTCACTGCCTTTTTTTCAAAGGTGCCGCCGAGAGTGACACAACTGTTATTTATTCTTTAAACTGAGCCTAAACAATAAAAAACAGCGATATAATTTCAATAGATTCAATTATTCCAGTTTTGGACTACAAGAGGTGAATACTATATTTTTGTTCAAATAATCCTAAAACCTGTTACAAACAATTATTTCTGTTTATTTCCAAATACAGGTTTATAAATAATAGAATTTAAACATCTTGACGTTAACGGCATGTGCCTAAAAAGTCACCGATCATATTTAACGGTACTTCCGTGTACACAAAATATTTTATATGCTAATTAAGTATTTTTGGACAACTTCTTGATAAATCTTTTTAATAAAAGGTTTCAAGAAGGAGACATAAGTTCTTTGGAATATACAAACGGAATAAAAAAGCTACTTATTTTGTATTATACTGAATAGGTAAAGACACTAGAATTGAATGGTTTTCTACTTTACGGATTAAAAAACAATTGACGACAATCATAATCGAATAATGTAAGATAATAAAAATATATAATATACAGGGTGATTCCTAAGTTGATACTTTTTAGCTGTGTACAGAAGGCATTAAAATAAACAACATTTTCAAATACCTTTTTTCAAAAAACTTAAAAATAGGCGAGATACAGAAGTAAAAAATCTAAGGGCGGGCCTGGTCATCAAAACGTAGCCTACTCTACTTTGTATTGTTTGTCTTATCTCTTATTAGTCATGCAATTTACGGCTCGGTGGTTAAATTGGTGACACGTGAAAATGGTAAAATTTTAAAACAATAAACTAGTAGATATGGGGCTAATTTACGGTGAGTATCGTCAAAGTGCGGCTGCTGCTTCGAGATTATACGCAGAACGCTCATCCTACACCCAGAAGTTTTCTTGATATTATTCGAAAAGCAAGTTAGGCAAAACGTTATTTGATCCATAGTGTAATAAAAAACCCATTTTCCTGGATCTTCAATTACAGTTCAAAGAAGAATTCGAGAGTCTGAACTCAAAAATAGGTGTTCTGCAAACAAAATATATTTAACAGAACTAAATAAGCAAAGACGAGTACAATTTGCTCACGAATACCAAAACCAACTGTCTGTAGTTTTTTCATATGAGAAAACGTTCCAGTCCTATAATAATGGAAAAGTCCGAGTATATAGACCCATAAATACAAGGTATGATGAAAGATATACTCACAAAACAAATCAAAGTGGACGTTTTTCCGTAAATGTGTGGGGTTGGATTAGTGCTAGAGGTCCAGGAGTTTGTCAATTTCTGCAAGGGCGGCTAAGTGCAGGAAAATATTGCAACATATTAAATAATGTTATGGTGCCATCGGTTGAAGCCATATTCGGTGATCAAAATTATATTTTCCAACAAGATAATGCTCCCATTCATACTACCTGCATAGTAAAAGATTACTTTCGACAAAATAACATCAAAGTTTTACCATGGCCTTCGAAGAGCCCCGACCTCAATCCCCTAGAAAATGTCTGGGAAGAAATGACCAAGTTCATGTATAAACATGACTTTCATCCAAGAAATGAAGAAGAACTGCGCCATGGGATAAACGCAGCATGGGATAATATAACCCAAGAGTATACAAGAAGTTTAGTCTTAAGTATGCCGCGTTGGTTACAAAAAGTAATTGAAAATAACGGCGCAATGACTAAATATTAAACAGCTGCTTTTAAGTGTATATTATTTTAGGATGTTGCATTTAGAAATGTTTATTTTTGGTTAAAATTTTGTATTTTTACTGTTTTTCCACTTTTGGCTTTTGTTGTTTTTGGTTTTTTTATATTCAATATATAAATCGATAGTTGTTATACATACTCTATTATTTTATTTAAAAACTTGAAAAATTGTCCATTTTTAAAAGGTAGGTAAATTTTTTAAAGCACCTTTATTACAATACTTTTATTTCACCACGTATATAGTAAATTACCAAATTCATGGTAACGCCAAAAAAGTTAGGTGGCCTAATTATATTGTTTTCAAAGTGACGACGATATCAACTTCTCGATATCCTTATAGACCAAGAGTTCTATCTGAGACTACTAATTCTTTTACTACTTTTTTTTTATCGCGATGGTACGTATCTCAGTTTTGAGTTTTTTGAAAAAATGTATTTGAAAATGTTGTTTATTTTAATGCCTTCTATACACAGCTAAAAAAGAAGTATTAACTTAGGAATCACCCTGTATACATTACATACTGTAAATAATTGTGATGTAATCTGCTTACTACCTGTGTACAGCGTAATAAACTAAGTTTTTATGGCCTCCTTTTTTCGATTTCAGAAGGTGGAAGAATTCTATAAAGATGCCGATGTAACAGTAAAAGAACTTGAAGAATTGTACCAACATGTGATAAAGAGCAAAGCACTTAGAGCTAGTCAAGTTGAGGAAGCCATAAATACAAGTTTTGATATGGCGGAGGCAACGAAAATCCTGGTCTTTAATGCAACAGAAACAGGTAGGTTATTTATCGTATGTATTGTCCTTTACATGGTCATATAGAATCTACGTAAAGATAGAGAAAGAAGTCTTAGACCATGACAAAATGTATGAGTTTGTAGGTTGGGGAGATGAGTAGGAGCCACGTCTGGGGTTAGTTAATCAATCATTCAATTTAAATTTTCATTTTCAGATAAATCTACAACTATTGAACATTTTTTTAAAGTTAACAAACCATCAGTTTGATAAGTAAGTCTCTTAGCCTCTTCCCGTCATTTTGGAGAGACCACACATCTGTTATTTTTTGCCCTTAAACATCGTAGAGGGCCATGATGCTATATGCGCGGTACCAACATTTTATCAGCGCACTTTTATCACTTATCAGATTGACCCAAAGTTTGGGTTTTTTTTTTAAATGGAATCATTTTATATATAACCTTGGGTATTTTATAAAAATATGAGTTAGCTACAAAAATAGCAGGCTGCTGGCTGCGTTCATTTTTTTTTGTGGTTGTAGCAATAAGAGCTTTTATGTGTACAAACTATCCTTGGAATTTTTTAAATTTCGTTATTGCGTCAATAGAATTTTGAATAATTCTACAAATTTCACAATATCCTTATAAGCTTTTTATAAATGTTATTAAAATGTAAATAATGTTTTGTTTCAGCTCATATACCGGGTGTTGCATCGTCGAGCGGGACATAGGAAATCCCATGTAATTTTAAATGGGGTCAATTATTGGCTTCCCTAATTATTTTAGAGAAAAATTCTATTTAGGTTTATTAAAGAGCACTAAAACCCACATTCAAAAGAATAACTTTAGATATTTTTGATAAGCCCGTTTACGGGTTGTCGCCGATTTTTTAAAACTATTTCTCCTTTTTATGGCCCCGTATTTGCGGGCACCAGTCAAGGTAAAAGATGACTGTCAAATAAAGTTGTCATTTTGAAATGTGTGCTTTATTGTTATAAAAACTCGTACATCGAAAATATTAAAGGTGTATTTATGAGTACAAATTAATCTGAATAAAACTAAAATAAAGTATCCAATTACAAGATTAATTATGACATTTTACATGTTTCAATATTTTACTAATTAATAGGTAGGTGCTATTAAATTGTTAGAACTTTAGGATTTAAGAAGATGTTCAAATATTCCTCCATTGACTGCTAGACAATAACCGAGGCGATCATAAAATTCTCTTCTTACATTCGCTAGTTGGTAAACTGAAATTCTATTGCATTCGGCAGAAATAGCATTTTTTAACTCGTCTAGATTTGGGTATTTTTTTATCTTTGTATCATATCCTGTTTTTTAAATGGCCCCAGAGAAAGAAATCATTTGGCGATAAATCAGGAGACCTGGCTGGCCAATTTACTGTATGATTTAAGCCAATAACATTTCCATTAAAAGCACGGTTTAAATATTCCCGGACGGCCAGGGTACTATGTGCCGGGCAGCCTTCCATTTGGTACCAAACTTCCTGATTTTTCCTGGCGGCATCATGTAAAGTAGGTAAAATATGATCTTCAAGTAGTTCCAAAAAATATTCTGCATTTAAATTTCTTGTAAGAAATAATGGCCCGATAATATTTTCTCCGAAAATCCCAACCTAAACATTAACTTTTTGTGGATATTGCGTCCTTGTTTCGACAAACCTGTGTTGGTTTTCTTTGCTCCATTATCGATAATTTTGAACATTGGGTTCATTGTTTAAGGTAAATGTGCATTCGTCAGTGAAACAAATGTTTTTTAAAAATTCCCTATCCATGTTTGCTCTTTCAATCATACCAAAACAAATTCCTGTCGTCGTATTTCGTCCCTATCTCTTAGCTCTTGGTGCTTTTCATATTTATATGAATAATATTTATGTCGTTTCAAAGCTCGTAACGCTGTGGTGTGATCTAATCCTATGTCATCCTCAAGTTTCCTTGTGCTGATCTTTCCATCATTTTCTTCCACGCACAATAAAACTTGCAAGTCCCTATCATTTCTTGCATCTCTTCTTTGTTTCTGCGTTTGCAAGTCCCTATCATTTCTTGCATCTCTTCTTTGTTCCTGCCTTTCTTCACATCTGCAGTTATTCATTACAGTGCCTTTTGTCTCAAATTTCTTGATAGTCCTTTCGACTGTAGATTTTGCAGGTATCGGTCTATTCGGATACAGAGCAGCAAACATGTCTGACACATTTTGATAACTATTTCCTTGATAATACCATTTAATCATCAATATTTTTTCTTCGGAAGTGAAATTCATGGCTAATATTTTCGATGTACGAGTTTTTATAACAATAAAGCACACATTTCAAAATGACAACTTTATTTGACAGTCATCTTTTACCTTGACTGGTGCCCGCAAATACGGGGCCATAAAAAGGAGAAATAGTTAAAAAGAAATCGGCGATAACCCGTAAACGGGCTCTTCAAAAATATCTAAAGTTATTCTTTTGAATGTGGGTTTTAGTGCTCTTTAATAAACCTAAATAGAATTTTTCTCTAAAATAATTAGGGAAGCCAATAATTGACCCCATTTAAATTTACATGGGATTTCCTATGTCCCACTCGACGATGCAACACCCGTTATATAAAATTTGACATTATTTGCATATTACTATCTTGCATGACTGCGAGGTCATCTATAAAACACGAAGCTAATATTTTCGGCAAAACAAGGAAATTCTAAAAGATTTGACATCAATGCTAGTTTACTTGTGTATAGGGTATCGTTAAAATAGTTTTGCTTTATGCATTATGGCTTATCGGAAAGAAAAAAAACAGTTCGTTATTAAAAACACTATAAGGTTGTAAAGCAATAACAAAAATACATTATCACTCTAATAAAACAATGGTTTTAAATGTATGTTTAATCATTAGAATAATGTTTACTTATTTTTATTGTTTCATTATATTCCTGGTTGCGTAGCTTGGTACATTGATTGAGAATTTATGTTTTTATTGTAACACTAACAAATGCCTATAATATACACAATTTATCAAAGGAATTCAAAGAAAGTAGATCAAATATCTGTGGTACAATAGTCACATAACAATTTTTTTAATACTGCTGCTTTCCAATATGCTTTTAACAATGCATTTTAATATTAGTTAATAATATAGTTTATTATTTGAAATGTTTTATTGATTTAAAGACCTTCCAATATTTATTTGACAATTAAAACAAAATCTCTTCAAAAAACTCAGTAGTTTTATTGCAATTCTCAGAAACCTAAATGTCTTTATTATTTATAGGCAAAGAACTAGTCCAAAATATAGAATATGAAAACCGCACACGAAAATTATCCATTGACCACATAGACAAAAATTTTACTCCTCAAGATACTTTGGATACTTTAGAAAAAATACACGCAGTAGTAAAAACGGTCAAGCAGAAACAGCAAGAAATTGAAACTATTTGGGGAGAAATGGAAAAAAGTTTAATCGATACCAAAGATTTAAATCAGCTCAAAGATGGTGTGGTAAAAGTTACCAACTGGATTCTAGGTATGTTATTATATGAAACATTGTAAAACTATGATATATTCTACTTAATGGAAATTTATTACAAATATTTACCTAATTTACTTACTTTATACGAAAGCCCTCATTAGACAAACGTAAATCTTTGTTAAGTAAATGTAATCTTAGAATAAGATCGCACACAAATTAAACTGATTACAGCCCCATCTTTGTTATGCTTTAGTGCATCTAGCTAGTATAAATAGAGCTGTAGTTACTTTACTTATTTAGTATTCACCTGAAGAGGACTGGAGATACTTACCATTTGAGACTTTGTGATTAAAAAATAAATAAAGACACTGGAACTCAAAAACTCTTCTATTATGCGTGATTTGTATATTGGAATAATACATTTTTATCTTCACCTTTAATTACGTTAGGTTAGGTTAGGTTAGGTAAGAGTGGCAGACCTTTGGTTTTGACCAAACAGTCTCACGTAGTTCTATTGGGTGCGTTGTGATACTACACGTGTTCCGTAGAATCCACCTTCATCAGATCTCTGATGGTTAGTGCGGCATAAACCGCGGAAGGATTTTAACAAGCTCCAGCTATCGAAAAATGGTTCACCCAGAGCAGTAAAACTTCTTCTTGCGAGGCCAGGGCATTCACACAGAAAATGTTGAATACTTTCTTCCTCTTCCTCATCTCTGCAACTTCTGCAAAAGTCATTAGTGGGTATTTGCATACGTTTGGCATGTCTCATGTCTACCAAAGAGGCAATGCCCGGTAACAACCGCATTAATATTTCTCACGTCTTTCCGACTGTGTCTCAATAGTTCTGCGGTTCTCTTTTTATCGAATGTGGGCCATAGTTGCCTGGATGTACTGCAGGTTATCAACTCTGTCCATCTGTTCTGTGCAAGCTGCTTGGCCGTGTAATCAATCTCCTCTTTACTAATCTCAGTGGTTTGCTCACCGTATTGTCTGCTAGATCAGCTGGAATGCCTGCGTCCTCTCTCGCGAGCACATCGGCAGCCTCATTGCCAGGAACCCAGCACAGAATAACCCGAAGTTGGTTGCCAAGTGTGCATAGATCGTTGAAAATGAGAAAAAAAACACGGTTAACTTGGCTGGAAAGCGCCGAATATCAAACGCGTGTTGAAAGAAAATATTTCAATTCTAGAGTGGAAATACAAGGCACACTATTTAATTTAAACATTATGGTGCCAATTTGACAGACCACACCTTTTTATTAAAAAGAATACATTTTAGAAAGAAGTTTATTGTCTAACTTATTTATCATGTATTTGTCGATTGTTTTTGAATTAGAGTGTGAAAATACGCCATCTGAAATTATAAAAAAGTTAAGAATATACTAGAAAATCTATTACCAGTCAAAACAAGCCCCGGTAAAGAAAATGTCATATATTAAACATAACATTTTTATGTGTTGCCATAGCGTAGAGACTAGAGCTATGGCCTACAGATCGAAAGGTCACAGGTTCAAATCCCATCAGGAGTATTTGACTTTTTTTTATAAAAACATTAAACAATTTATAGAATTAGGTATTTTGAATTAAAATCTTCCTTGTTGGATGAATTTTTTAAATTTATATTTAATGCATCTTTCCTTGATTAAATTTTAAAAATTCATCCAACAAGGAAGATTTCAATTTAAAATACCTAATTCTATAAATTATTTAATGTTTTTATAAAAAAAGTCAAATACTCCTGATCGGATTTGAACCTGTGACCTTTCGATCTGTAGACCATAGCCCTAGTCACTATACAATGGTTACCAATAAAAATTCTTTGTTGATATAATATATGACATTTTCTTCAGCGCGGCTTGTTTTGAGTGGTAATAGTTTTTTCAGTATATTGTTAATATTTTTTATAATTTTAGATGGCGTATTTTCACACTCTAATTATAAATCACTCGAAAAATACATGATAAATAAGTTAAACACTAAACTACTTTTTAAAATTTGTTTTTTTTAATAAATAGGGGTGGTCCGTCAAATTGGCATCATATGTTTAAATTAATAGAGTTGAAATATTTTTTTCACAAATCAAAGGTTTTTTTAATAATTCTTTGTGGTCGTAGGAAAAATAGTGTACATTACTTGTGTGAAAGTGATTATTCTAAAACTCGGAGAATTTCCGCACTCGGCTGACGCCTCGTGCTAAATATCTCCTCGCTTGAAAAGTATCACTTTCATCACTTGTTATGTAATATACTATTCTTTAAATATAAACAAAAAGTTTCAAGGTATTTTAAATCAATTAAATATGTTTTAAGGTCCAGCTGAACAACTTATGAACTTGAACCGTAAGGTAGGATACGATGTAACAACAGCCGAGGAACTGAGAAGAGAACATGAAGCTCTTGAACTTCAATGTTGGAACACTTATGGTACTTACGCGGAACTACTACATAAAATTAATCATGTCTCCCAAACGGAAAACGAAAGTCTGACAACACAGCATAAGGATCTAGTTTCTCAAAAAGAATTTATGGATTTTGTTTGTAAAAGTTTTGCTTTAAGGTAAATAATACAGGGTCTCAAATAAATCTTGAATGTTTTTTCAAAAATTAAAAAGAAGTATACCTTTTTTAAAAATTGGAAAAGTGGTAGTTTAAAATGGCACACTGCCGTCATAGTTAAAAACGCAGTAAAGCCTATTTTTGTCCATTTTCAGATTTTACTTGAATGTGATTCTTTGGATTGATTTTTATGTTCCTAGCATGATCTCATTTTCAAAAATCCAATATTTTTCTTTAAAAATAAAAAATAAAATTAGTAGTAGGTATTCTAAAAGGGTATTGATACGTCATCAATTACTACCAAAAGTGAAGTACCTAGTTAATCATAATAAAAAACGCAGTAACTCTGTGGTTACTGAGTAAAATATTTTTTTTTATATAAAAACGTCATTGTTTGCTAACCGAAAATGCAGTTGTGTCATATCCATAATGAAGAACACAGTGACATAATACTTACTGGCTTTTATTTAAATAACGGCATTTGATTGTTAGTTTGTTCATCTCAAGATTGTTGTTCCCGTGTCCAGGCATTTTTTAAATATTGGACCTAATTGCCCCAAAACAACACTGCTTTGTTTTTGGTAACCATGTATAAACTAATTATATATCAGCAAAAAGTAATATGCGAAGATATTGGTTGTTCATAATTTTAGACAAGGGCGTCACTTCAATGGGTAAATTTGATTATTCACCTTTAGTGATTTTCATTTAGACTTTATTTTATAGAAATTAATATGATTTTTTGTTATTTTTTCAATAATATCATGCTTAAAAACATAATACACTAGGTAGTATTTCAATTCAATTTTCTTTTTTCGAAAGCTGATGCTAGTTTTACTATTGTGTTTATGGCCAAATTGCTAGGGGAGTAAATAAATTAAAGAAGAAAACAATTATTAAAATACTTTGTCCCCTAATGAAGAAAGGAACAAAACTATTTTTGTTTAATTTAGAAATCACTCAAATGACTTGAACGAATCATTTGATTAATGAAAAAAGTTATTTATATTTTATTATTTAATAAATTTTATATCTACTAAAACATGTAGTTTCACTAATTTGTTACTTTTGCAATATGAAAAAATACCTGGAGAAAATACAAAACTATTTAAAAGTATACCATTAGGGCCTTAAATGTTTATCCGATTTAACAACATATTTTTACATTAGGCCGTTTTTAAAAAAGCAAGCACTTCTATAATTTTTTTACATTAAAATTACACACAATATCTAATTTGTGATAACTTTTTTTATTAGTAACAATATTTTATATTTTAAACACAATTTTTTTTATATTATATATCAAGTTTTAGTATTTTAACTTGGATTTTTTCCATAATCATGCAGTATTATGAAAAAATAAGGTAAAACTAGCCTTGAATCCTATTTACCATAGTGGCGGTACATTAAAGAATACTTGTTAAAAACGCAGTAACACAGAGGAATACTTCGTTCTTGCTTAGCAAACATGTGATAATATGTCATGTTATACTAGGAAGAAACGCATTTTTGTTAATATTATTTTATAGAAACACTTAATACCAATTAAATTGAATAAAAATATAGAGTTATACCCTATATTTTATAAATCTATTAAAAAAAATTACAAAAATATTATATGGCTACAAAATAAAATAAAAATATCAACGCCGTTTTTCTCCAAAACTTAATTTCTTAGTTTACTGCGTTTTTCACTATGACGGCAGAACTGTAGATCTATGTAAAAAAAATCTTAGGTCTGCAATAAACTTATTTTTTAATAAAAGTGTTACTCATGTTATTTAAGTGTGGACACCTTATAGTAGGTAGTAGTTCCTAATTTTGTTCTAGGTTAGAAAAAAGAAGAAATGTCTTGATTACTTCATTAAGGTTCTTTAGGTTGGTTTCAGAATACTTCGATAAAACTGGAGAAGTATTTGATTCATTGGTCATGGGAAGTGATACTAATGATTTTGGTACTGCCGCTTTTAAACTTAAACAGTTGCATGAAAATCAGTTCTATTTGGGTAGGTTATTAAAATCCGTTTCTGCTAATTTATTTTAAACTATCTTCAGAACGAAATTTTTTTTTATTAGTAATAGATATACAGTGTGTCCACGGATAGAGTTCGGAAGAGGAAAAACTTTTTTAATTGTGGGTTTAGAAGAAAAAGTTATTCTTTATAAAAACGTCTGCTTATTCTGAAACTACAATTTCGAATATCAAATTTACGATTGCTATATAGGGTACATCAAAAATAACATTTTTCATGATTATAATTTCGATTTTTTTTTGAAATTGTGTGAAAATGTTTTCAAACCGTTGATTTATTACACCAATGGTGCAAAAAGTCTAATAAACATTTTTCTCAAAGTGGATAATTTCATCATTTAAACAAAATCCAAAAAACTAAAAATGTTGTTTGTGACTAACCATGTTTTAAAAGTTTTTTTTTTGTAGATTTAGAAGAAAAAGTCACTCTTTATAAAAACGTCTGCTTGTGTTGAAACTGCAACTTCAAATACCAAATTTACGATTACTATACAGGGTTAGCCAGAAACAACATTTTTATTTTTTTTTGATTTCGTTTAAAATAAATTTACGTAAGAACAGACAACTATTGTTGCTATCCTACTTAAAATATAATTTTATATCTGGCCGAATAACGATTTTCTTGTAGGAAAACTATTTTTCTTTGTCTACTTTTGAAGTATTTTTATTAATACTTTCTTTAATTTATTCAATCATAAATTATAAAAAATTAAAAATGTTTTTTCTGTCCAACCCTGTACAGTTATCGCAAATCTGATGTTAGAAATTGTAGTTTTAGAACAAGCAAAATTGATTTAATAAATCAAGGAATTGAAAAAAAAATCCAAAAAACTAAATATGTTGTTTCTGACGAACCCTGTATAGTAATCGCAAATCTGATATTCGAAATTGTAGTTTCGACACAAGCAGACGTTTTTATAAAGAATACCTTTTTCTTCTAAACCCACAAATAAAAAAGTTTTTACTCTTCCGAACTCTATTAGTGGACACACTGTATATTATTATCAAGTTTTATTAAAAATATAACTGTCAATAATAATGAAAACCTTTTTAAGGATGAGGCACGGTTTTACCTCTCTTGTTATGTAACTTTAAAAAAATTATGCGTTTCATTGGATATTAAGTTACTGTTAACAGTGCTTAAAAATTATCTGTATTATTAGTTCGGAAAGTCAAAGTGTTATTATTTTTTTTATATGTATCATTTATTCAATTTTTCTTTTTTAAATTCAATTCGTAATTTAGAATATAGTATTTTTCTGGGCATAGAATTTAATTAATTACATTACCTATCCTTAAAAGAGCAGAATAGTTGTTATTTTTAAATTATACTGACTCTTATTTAACTTTATTTTATTTCCTAGATTCTATAGAACAAGAGGTTCGAAAGGAAGGAGAAAAACTATCTGATATGCTGTCAATGCCCATAAAGGATGCATTAGGACAAGAAGTAGATGCAGACTATAGTGAAGATATCGGAAATATTCGGGACGTATTAGATGCCACGCTTGCCAGAAAAAATATTTTTAGGTTAGTAATAATACAATTTTACATCAAAATAAGATTTTGTTTCTAAGTACATTATTCCTACCGGATATTAAACTGTATATTGCTTTATCATGTAAAAAACTGATCTTTAAATTAATGGAACAACAGAAAAAAAATTCTTAACTAGTGCCAATATGCCATGTATTATTAATTTATTCAATGGCTATAAAAAAATATATACCCATCTATTATAGTTGTGTTAAGATTAAAATGACAAACAAAAGCGTTGAGGCTAAATGGGAAAAAGCGTTGCAACTTATGGTCGTTGGTTCGGACTCTATCGTGGATCTTCAAAATATTCGATCTGATAAACGAAATATAAGCATTGGTGTACCTCAGGGGTCCATTCTGGGTCCCCTACTATTTCTAATTTTTGCGAATGATCTTCCAAGCGTGGTTCATAATGACAGAGAACTTGTTATGTTTGCTGATGATAATTCCTATTTGAGTTGTAGCAGTGCCGCCGAGAGGTCAATTGCATTATTGCGTGACATGCTTGCAAGATTTAACGCATGGTTTACCAGCAATGGGTTATGTTTGAAAACAACTAAAACAGTATTTATCAACTTTACTCCGGGTCGGTCAAACTTTAATGAGAGCCTTCTTGTCAAGGTGAATGGCGGATCGATTGAACAGGTAGCCCAAACAAAAGTACTGGGTATACATATTGCCTAATGCCCTATCTTGGAGCTTTCACTGCACGGAACTAAGTTCTAGGATTTCTCCGATATGTTATGCTCTCTATCGCCTGCATGGTGTAGTCAGCAGGAATATTCTCTTGTCTTATTACCATGCCCTATTTGTTTTTCGAGTGAAAAGTGGTATTTTATTCTGGGGTTTCTCTCCATCAAATTAAATAGTGTTTTTAATCCAGAAGAAAGCTGTAAGAAGTATGATGGGAGTGTCTTGTCGTCACTCATGTCGGGGGCTATTTGGATCGCCTAAACTGCTTACTTTGCTGAGTTTATGTATGTAAGAAATAATCTACATAGTTTTTTATCCATGAAAAATGTTCATAATTATGAGACGCGTAACAATATGAACTTTGTTGTACTGGCGCACAACATGTCATTATTTGAAAGGAGTCCATTCTACATGTGAACCAGGCTATATTATAAGTTGCCTAGGGAAATCAAAAA
Organism: Polydrusus cervinus; assembly: GCA_935413205.1. Lineage (NCBI taxonomy): Eukaryota > Metazoa > Arthropoda > Insecta > Coleoptera > Curculionidae > Polydrusus > Polydrusus cervinus. Next base: position 29,100,097 of record OW284516.1, read on the forward strand.
CATACCAAGTAAAGCCATTTTTAAGAAAACCGTTTGCAGTATATTAGTTTCTAATGTTTTTTACAATGTTCGTGAGTTTATGGATTGTGATTTGTAGTTTGATTTGTCATGCTAAATGTAATTTAGTCTACTTACCTATTTTGTATTTATAAATCAGTCGTTCATCCACAGCTCTATGTGGGTAATTTTTGACTTTTTCTATACCAATGTAATGTAATGGTCTCTTGAAAAAAAAATTTATTTATTTATTTTTAAATAACTTAATTTTTTAGTAATATTACAAAGTTGGGTTGTAGAAAAATACATATATTCTTATTATACGAACTACTATTACTTTGCAGTAAAACGAGGAAGTTTTGAAAACAAAATATTTTTGTTTTAGTGACAGTGTAGAGCTTCAAAAATTAACACTTCAGCAAGTTACCTTTATAGATCGATATGAAAACGATGCAGAGCAAGCAGTAAATTGGTTAGGTGACATTTTAAAAGTAATCTTAAGAGATCATGGCCACGTAGGATGTAGTGTATATGAAATACAGTCACAAAAAGAGGAACATCAAATTTTTCAGGAGACCGCAAAAGTAAGTTAACTCAAAAAACTAGCTGAGACATTTGCTTTGCTTATAACATCTCTAGCAATGCTGGACAAAATTGCCTCTCGAGGCTGGTCCAGAACCAGCTATCAAGGGTCTATCTCCGTTTTTGGGTATTGGCGAAAGTAGCAAGTCTTTCTTCCAGAAGAAAATATTAGGAAAAATTTAAAACTTGAGTGCAAAAGACCACCCGATGTATAAAAAACAAAAGGTTAGACAAAAGTGTATGGATACTTATGTTGATTAAAACTTTTATCTGCGGGGATATTTTAATATAACTTCAATTTCTAGATGCTGTGAAACATAGGAAATCCCATGCAATTTTAAGACCGTCCAAATATTTGTTTAGACTGTCCAAATGTTTGCTTCCCTGTTGACTTTGGAGTGGGGTTGTTGGGAGACTTTTTTTAGGATATCTGCGTGTTGAGTGCACATGCACATGCGGAGTTTAAACAATTTTGGACAACCCATTCTTAACTTCTTTGAATAGGACTGCGATTGGTTTTTTATTGAACTGCTGCGGACACAAGTATTGATTGAACTTGTCAACCTGTGATTTGTCATTGTCAAATGCAATTTGAAAGTATTAGATTCTTTACTAGTAATAATTTTTTATCTAGGTAAGTATTATGAGTTACACAATAGAAGAAAAAGTCACTATGATAAAATGGCGGGGAAAAGCTTAAGTATTGTATCCGATTTGAGAGACCCATTCCTACCAAGTCGGAAATCCAAAAATGTATTACATAGTTTAAAGCGAAAGGCACTGTAATAAACAATTGCAAATACAATTTTTAAAGATTTTAGTACTATTTAATAGGTTTTATTGTAAGTAAAATAATTCGTTTTATATTAAAAAATCTGGTTTGAAAATAATAGTTAAGATGAAATTGCTGTTTATGATGCCATCTTTAAATCTCACTTACAATACCTGTGTACAATTTGGGCGGCAGCAGCAACTACGTCATTAAATAGAATTCAAAGACTACAAAATCGTGTGATTAAATATATGGGGAAACTTCCCCGTTTACATCCTACAAGTGAACTATACAAAAACTCAAGATTTCTTAAGGTTAAACAAATCATAAAACTAGAGGAGTGTAAATTAATTCAGCGAATTTTAAACAAACAGATAAAGACCAAAGTTATTATACAAAAGAATAGTGACATCCACAATTTTGGTATAAGGTTACATGATCAACTTCACGTTCCAAGGTCCAGGTCTAATGTAAGTAGGACTAAATAGTGTAATTAACAGAGCTTTAAGGACGTATAATAGACTACCTGAACATATTAAAGCTATAACAAAACCTTATTTATTTTCAAAAAAAGTTAAAGTATTATATGCTTCTGAGAACTAGTTAGAATTGCCTTGTATCTCATTGATGCATTATTATTGTTAATACTACTATTTTTTGTTGTTATTTTCGAGTTTATTTTTATGTTTATTTTTATATTTGTTGCGGCGGCTGTAATGACAGCGACATAACATGTACTGTTGCCCATACTTAAATAATTTGTATTATAGTTAAGTAATACTTGTTACCAGTCATATAAATTTGTACTGATTTAAGTTCACTAATATTGTTAAAGTCCATTGCAAAATGTATCTGTTAAAGATTTTTAAATAGCCTAACATATGCAAATTACATTTAACAATGACAAATCATAGGTTGACAAGTCCAATCAATGCTGGTATCCGCAGCAGCATCTGGTGATTTCCAATAAAAAACCAACCGCAATCATATTCAAATAAGTTAAGATCGGGTTGTCTAAAATTGTGCAAACTCCGCATGTGCACTCGCCACACAGAGACCCTAAACAGCTCTCCCTACAACCCCAATCTAAAGTCATTATAAGAGCAAATATTTGGACAGTCTAAACCTTGCATGGGTTTTCCTATGTTTCCCACCACGATGCACCATATGGTATAATAAAGATTTTGTCTTTTGGTTTTCACTTTTCTACTAAAATTAACCCTTTTTTTATTTTTAAAACCTTTTATTTTTTTCAATATAATTTTCGCTTTCAATGTACTGCGGACCTAGTTCTCATTCCTTTATAGCTATTAAGTCCAAAAGTCATTTTTTGTTGCCTGTGGACTGTTGTACATATGTTCTAAAATTTATTATTTTTCAGGATACATACAACTATGGTTGTCAACTTTTAAATGCATCATTACAACTTAGGCACTCATGTAAGTTACCGTTAGATAGTCACAATAATTTGTACCACAACTTAAGGAATCTTTGGCAAAGAATTCAATGTATAAGTCAAGAGCAGATGACAAGGTTAAGGGTATCGGCAGTTTTTTATCGGTAAGCAGTAACAAAATGTTTTTTTTTTAATCTTAATCTTCTTGAGTATCAAGTTGGGTTGCACAGTCAAGGATTTTGAATAATAAATTAACTAACAAAAAACTGTAACACAAATTTAAAAGATTTAAGTAAAAGAAGCGGAATTAGATTTTATGTTTCTAAAATGTACGAATGTAGTATGTTTTATTCAGGAATTATTCTACAAACAAGTTAAACCTTATATTGTGTATACAGGGTCAGTCCAAAGTTGAGACATTTTTTAGCTGTCTATAGAAGCCATTAAAATAAACAACATTTTCACATACCTTTTTGCAAAAAACTGAATAATAGGTGAGAGAAACCTAAGTGCGGGCCTGGTCATCAGAACGTAGCATGCTATGTTGTTTTTGTCTTGGAATTTACCGGTCGGTGGTCAGTTATTTGATCATCCGCTACGGTGTGTTTTTTTGAGGCAAGTTAATTTTAAATTGGTGACACGTGAAAATGGTAAAATTAAAAAAGAAACGAACTAGTAGATATGGTGCTAATTTAGGGTGAGTGTCGTCAAAGTGCGGCTGCTGCTTCGAGATTATTCCTACACCCAGAAGTTTTCTTAATATTTTTTAATTGGCAAGTAAGGCAGGACCGTATTTGATCCATTGTGTAATAAATTAATGTTAGTAGGGTAAGGTGGGGCAAGTTGACGTACGGGGCAAGATAACGAATTTAATGTTAATGAGAATCAAAAGCATAAATCAGTTATATACCCATCTTTATATTGCCGTCTCGGGACCTTCATATAACTTAAAATGATAGGTGGCGCTAGTTTACATATGTTCGATTTTGTGCTTGAAAATGTGTTTAGAGGTTAGTCATTATAATATTCTTGTTCAGTGAAATAGAGTTTTGCGCAAAAAGTAAAGGAACCAGTCCTATTCTGTTCAATATTTATATTGTTCCTCGAACCATACAAGGTAATGATTATAGCCCAAATCATATTTATTTTTTGTTTATTTTATTTACTTTAGGTTTTTGTTATAAATGGTCCAAGGGGCATGTTGACGGGGGCATGTTGACGAATTCGTCAACTTGCCCCGGGATCATATTGGCGAATTCGTTATCTTTGCCCATGCAGTTATAAACATTTTTTTTATAGATGGTGTGAAATTATAAGAGAAAAACTGATTGTAGGTCTTGGTCAGAAGACAGTTTAATTGCTGCCATATATCGTCGCCTGAAAACCGGGTTATTCTATGTCCATTTTTTAAAATTTTAGAAGCATTTTAGAGCATTTTGGAAACTCACCAGCTATTATTGGGTACATCTTAATTTTTTTTTTTCTAAAAGTGCAATTAAGTTAGGTTTAAGGATTTATAAAAAGTGGGTAATCCAAAAATGTACTAAAATTTTTGACTAATTGACCTATTGGCTGGCGAGGACATAGACTAAAATGGTCCGAATATGAAAAACTTTATATGCATAGTATAAGTTCGAATCTTTGAAATTAGTAAACTGATTGGCGCAGAGTGAAATGGAATAGTTTGGTCGACAGAGCTTCGGACATAACCTGGTTCTCAGGCGACGATATGCTATCGTAAATGACAATTTGGCAGTTAATTGATTAGATAAAGTGTGGTGTGTGCGAAAGTTGGTGGCATGAAGCTTGCACGAGTTATGGGAATTGGGGTACCTACTTTTAAATGTGACATTTGTATATAATCGTCGTCTTGCCCCAATGTGCTCGTCATCTTACCCCACTATTGGGGCAAAATGACGAAAATGCAACAACTTTTAATTTTCAATTTTTTTCTTTATATTTTATTGTTTTTTTTATGGATTGTTCTCCAAAAATTTACCAATGTTCTGAAAATGTTGTTTATTTTAATGCCTTTAATACACAGCTATAAAAGAAGTATCAGTTTAGGAATCCCTTGTTTAATCGTAGGTAGATAATAAATTACAACTGTTTTTCAAATAAAATGATTTATTGTAGATCAATAGAGGATCATTGTAACAAATTAAGGGATATGAGAGAAGCAGTAGCAACTATTCCTTTGTTCAATTTAAGTAAAAAGCGGCTTAGGGTACAACATTATTTCGAAGAACGAGAAAAACTAATGGTAGAAGTTGGAAGAATGGTTAGATTAGGGCGACTGCTAAGAAGTAGACTAAAAGAACCTCTTTACGAGGAAGAATCGTAAGTTAATCATATCACTGGTTTCAGTATTCGGAATCAAGTTTTATTTTGAATGGCTGACATTTTTTTACTGCGTATCGGGTGTATTGGTGTCGTCTTATACCAAGTACACGGTTCAATGTAAATAAAAATCCAAATTCCACGAAAACAATTAATTTCTATTTACGAAAAAAATACGATTTCAAGCTTATTAATTGTACCGGGTGATTCATTAATGGTTACGAGCGGCCATATCTCGGAAACTACTGGGCATAGAAATTCAGGAAAAAAAAATTATAACTAAAGTGGCCATGAGAAAATCCTGGAAATTATTTTTAAGTTCCGCATTTTGCCGCAAGAGGGCGTATTTGAAAAGTAAATTTTAAAATTTTACATATCTCCAATAATTTCAAATTAAGGTATATCTTTGATAACACCATTAAAAAGCTTGGACAATTATGCATCATTTTGATCTTATGCTCATTGGCGTACCGACTTTAATAAGAGGGGGGTTGAAAGTGTAATCAGTAAAATCGCTGTAACTTATAAACGACTTATCCGATTTTAGCAAACTAAAGACTGTTTGGCAGAGAAATGTATGCACTTTTACCAATCGTATCTAGTTGTCAATGATAGTTCTCAAAAAAAAATGCTAGAGGGCGCAATTTGTAATAATAAAACATTTTTTGATTTTACTCCGAAAAAATAAATCATACGGTATAATTATAATACCATAATCAAAAAGTAGATGAAATTTGCTAAAAAAAATATTAAAACCGCAGCTCGATATCTCCGTTCGTTTCAGCGTTATCACCAATAGAATAATTTTTAATGAAGAAGCGATTATATATTTTTTAGAAAAAAGTGGGACGCCATTGATATTTTTCCATTTGGATATTATTTCTAATTAGCCTGGTCAATTCTGCATAAAAATGGTCTCTTGAGTTTTTCTCCTTGGGCACACCGTTCTTAATTAAAATAATTAAATTAAATTAGACGGGCGAAGCATGCCTATTAAATGCGTCCAACAATTTTTATAAAACAAAATTTTTTATTATCAATAGTAGAGCTAATTTAATTTAATTATTTGAATTAAGAACGGTGTGCCTGAGGAAAAAAAGCAAAGATATACCTTAATGTGGAATTTTTGGAGATATGTAAAATTTTAAAATTTACTTTTCAATTACGCCCTCTTGCAGCAAAATGCGGAACTTAAAAATTATTTCCAGGATTTTCTCATGGCCACTTTAGTTATAATTTTTTTTTCCTGAATTTCTATGCCCAGTAGTTTTCGAGATATGGACGCTCATCGCCCTTAATGAATCACCCGGTACAGGGTGAGTCAACGATATAGTAAAGTTTATTTTCGCCTTTATCTTAAGAATTAGATAAAAATTCGACTTACAAAAGTTGTAGAGACCATTGAGGTGCATATTTTAAAATTATGCTAAAGTATACGGGGTGACCCAAAAAAACGTGGCGAATATAACTTCAATTTTTTAAATGGAACACCCTATACATTGTATTATTTTCTGATTCCCCACAAAATTCTTCGCTTATTTTGTAAATGTCATTGGTCTAAATTCAAAAGTTTTTAAGACATTGACGTTTAAAATATGTCATTTTCAGACTTTGACAGGATGTAAATATTGGAACGGTACATCTTAGAAAATAATGGTTTTTACTTCGCATCTTAATTTTTTATTCTCTATCTAAAGAAAGCAATTTTCGATTTACCAAGTTAAACGAAAAAACCGGTTATAACGGTTTAACATGTTAAACTGGAACTTGTTACTTTTAGATAGGGAATAAAAAATTAAGATGGGAAGTAAAAACCATTTTTCTCTAACATGAACCGTTACAATGTTACAGCCTGTCAAATTCTGAAAATGCCATATTTTAAACGTCAATATCTCAGAAACTATTAAATTTATCCATTCCCAGCCCAGACACATAATTTCATCATTATAACCTGGAGAAGGTTCCTGGGTAAATAATCCGTGGATTGACATTTTTCGGCCAATTGAAACCTTTAAAACTACTTTACAATTGTTTCAAAACTAAACAACTTCAACAAAATTATTAAAAGGCACTCTAAGAGCAATAAGGGACAGTCGCTGTTTCTGCCGAGAGTTCCCCCGAAACAGTCTCTGCTGCAAAAGAAAGTCAGATTCGTTGGGAAAAGTCCCTTAAATATTTATAATTCGTTTTATATTTTAACATTTCACTCAGTGAAGTGTATTTTAATAAGTAGTTATTAAAGAAATATTTGCATGTTAAGTGATTTAAAAATGTGCGTCTCACGTTTCTTTTGTTGAGCAGTGTACAAAAGCCATTCATCAACCATTTACTCGCGCTCAAATTACCAAACGTAAGAAACCACAAAACGAGTAAAATAAAAGTACTTATACATTCAGAGTTCATATACTTTTCCGATCTAAATTTGAATTTTCTAAGTGGAGGGGTCGGCTTAGACGCCAGTTGTGACTTAACCGGCTACAGCCCAACACTAGAAAATCCGTAAGTAAAAAAACTAAAATAGTTTTTGTAATTTTTCAAAACCAAATCAGTGCGTCCAATTTTTTTTGAAAATTCTTCAAATGCCGTCAAAAAATAATTTATTACTAATAACTACCTGTCACAAACGTAACAAGTTAACTTGTTTTTTTAATGTTTTTTAACTGAATGTATTTATAAAATTATTTTTACGTAAAAGTGTCCCACGCAAACACAAACTTTTATGTTATTTGCACATTTTATGCGATTTAAAATTGACTGCTTAGTATTTTTAGAAAATAGATTTAATTTTAGATTTGTAGTTATAAGTATAGTGGAAAAATCTCAATTTTTTTGATAATTTTAGGGAAATAAGGTAATTAGCACAATTTTTCTTTATGTATCAGATTTACCCCTGTTATTTTTATTATGAATTATTCCGAAAATTGACGTTTTGCGAATACAGTCATTGTTTGCACACAAAAACGTTCGTTCAACGTCTGTTGTATACCTAAAGTGTATAATGGTGATATTTTGCCAACCAACAAAATCCCCCTGATCCATTTTTCAGGCGCTAAAATCTCCGCACTGACGGATTCGTGAAACAGGATTCTCGATTCGCTGGAAATAAATTAAATTATTGCTTTATTCACTTAAAGAGTTCAGGTTTATTTCTTTTTCACTTAAAATGACCACCATCCACAAAACGGTACTAAATTCAGGATTTTCATTTAAGAGTGAGGTCTAGTGATGCATTCGCCATTTAGTTTTTTGATCAATGTTTCGTTACTTTTTCCTTTTGTCAACAAATCGGCCAAATACCGATATTTAAAGCATAATTACCTACAATTTAAAGTTAAGCAAGTTTGAATTTATAAAGCAATAAAAGCAGAAAAAGAAAAACGAACAAATTTCACAATTTTTCGATTTTTGCTTTTATTAATTTATTAGTCATAATTTATTTAGTTGAAAACTGAAGGTAATTGCTACTTAAGGACGGGTATTTGGCCGCTTTTTGAATAAAGCGAAAATAATAAGAAATATTGATCAAAAAATGAAATGGCGAATGCATCACTAGACTTTACTCGATGGCAATAAAATGTATTTTTTTATATACAAAATATTATAAAAAACGAATTTCACGAAAATTACGAGTCAGTATAGATTTTAAAGATAATTAATATAGTAGGTTTCAACTAAAGCTGGGAAAAATAATCGATTTTTTCGATTACCTGATCAATTATTTCGATTACTTCGAGTATATCGATTATTTTGATTAACCGATTACTTCGATTATTTCGATTAATCCAGCCCTACTTACTTATACTTACCTTCCCCATCTAGTTCGAACCGGTTCTGGAGGAAGTGGCGTGTAATGCAATGTTTGATACTGTAGTCGTGAAGCCTCGCAATAAATTTGTAAAGTTATATTACATATAGTTTATTTGGCACTATAATTCAAATCCACTTTACATTATTTTGCCAGCTAAAAGTGCTGAAATAAGTACTGGTCGATAATTACTGTTTATTTTTATCATTGCTAATATTAGAATTTAATTTTCGGCTAAACGGCAATTTGAATATTCAGGATATTTTAAAGTATATTTTACTATAATAACTTATATATTTTATTTATACAGGATGCTACAAATTCGTGTGCGAATAAGGGGATCTCGATAACGGAAAGAACTACGAAGATGGTTAAATTGAGGCAGAGTTGCGTATTTTAAAGCTTAATAAGTTTTGTAAAAGAAAATTTAAATATTCCGAACACTTTCGGAGATATCCGACAAAAAACGAAATTTTTTGTTTTAGTTTTTAATGTTTTACGCCCTCGTTTGCGCCTATATTTTTGACTTTGAAAAGGAAACAAAAAACAGTTTTTCATAGCCGTTTTTTGTGTTCTTCGAGATAGCGTTATTAGTTTTTAAATTCGACGTTTCGTTCTTTCCAACCTCAAGTTAATTTTTTTAAATACGGACCTGGAATTTTAAACACAGGTTTGGAAACTTCTAAGTTTTCGAAATTTAATACAATTTAAGAGTTTTTAATGTTTTCTCACACATTTTCTTAAATTATCTTTTTATATAATAATTACGGTCCTGAACATTTAGATCCAAATTAAAAAAATATTTATGATTTGAAAAGTTAGACAATTTTTACTCAAAGAGACCTGATATTTGATATTTTGTAAGAAAAAGACCAAAAGCCTCGACTTCCAATATTTTTCTGTCTATTTATTTTTGTTACATGTTTCGCCCGAAATTAGCATCATCAGACTCAGGTACAGTAAAAAAAAATTGAATTGTTTTTGAAATAAACATAAGACCATCACACTCCACCTACTTTTTTTTCACTCGGGAGCATTAATTTTTTTTGTCTTATAGTCTTACTGTCTAGGCCTAAAGCAAACAGTGGCAAACACCATAGAACTTAAGATCAGCAGCGACGCTAGGATTTTTGTGATGGGTGGGCACAAGTGGGCCCGGAAATTTTGAAGTACAACCAAATTGAAAGTGACCTCTAAAAATAAAAAAGGTCGCCGCCTCCCTGCACGCTCTCTTACACTATAAGCGGAGTGGAACAAAACTTCCCTCTTGTCCAAGGCAATGTCAAAAAAAAAAACACAGGTCAGCGTTCTCTTCAAAATAACATACACATACAATATAACTACTTTTATCCTTAAAGCTTTCCTAGACAAATCTATTTTCCCCCGGGAATTCCACTACAAGACCGAATCGATCAAATTTGGGGGGGTACCAGGGTGAGCACTCGTGTTTCTAGGGTGGGCCAGTGCCCAAAATACTAATAAAAAATAGAATTAATTCTCATGCCCTAAAAACTTACCAACTTCCTAGGCTATTGTTACGGTAAATTTTATTGAAATAATAAAAGGCCTTAACACCGTAACTTCCTGTAATGTAATTTTAATAGCTGAGTAATTGCCAGGACCGTAATAGTAAAGAAAGGATAATTTGAAATACTAACGATGAACGTTAACATTTTTAAAACCTTTCAATTGTATTAAATTTCTGAAGCTTAGGAATCCCTAAAAGTGTTTTTAAACTTCCAGGTCTCATTTATAAAAAAATTGGTTTAAGGTTGGTATCTAAAGAACGAAACGTCGAATTTTAAAACTCAAAACGGCTATGAAAAAGTGTTTTTTGCCCAAGTCAAAAATGAAGGCGCAGAATATTAACAACCAAAACTAATTTTTTTGTGTTTTTCGGATATCTCCGAAGGTATTCGGGATATTTACAATTTTCTTTCACTTAATTATTAATCCCCAAAATACGCAACTTTGCCTTAATTTAATATTCTTATCTCTTACTGTTTTCGAGATCCCCTCATACGACCACAAATTTGTAGCACCCTGTATACAGTTCACAAATCTTTTAGTTTTATTAAAATTAGAGTTTAATTATTGGCTGATTTGTATTATAAACTCAAAATGTCAATAACCAAAATCTTACTTTTAAAGGGAATCTATTATCTAGGCATCCCGTACTTTCATGCAACTTTTTGTCCCCAGCATTTTGTCCGCTTGCCGCTAACTTATCTTTATAAATCTTATATATTTTTAGCTTTTTCACCCCCACCACTCCCTGCAACTCCTCCGAAGACGAGTTTCAAAAGCTGTGCCATAACTCAATCAAAGACAATGAAATAGCTATTGAGGCCATCTCAGAGAAGCTTTCTGAAGTAATCCAACTTTCGGAAGAACTCGATCAGGCACTGAACAGTGCCCAGCAAGACTGTATTGTATTTTCTACAGTATCTACTTCTACTACCAGTACTTCCAGCGAAGTTAATAATAACTGTATTGGCGCTGCAAGAAGAGAAGGTTCTAATATGGATAATAAATTTGACTCTCTTGGGGTAAGGATACATACATTAAGTTATTTTTTAGTGTGAAAATTAAGAAGATTCTTACTTTTGAAAATAACGGATTTAGTTATTAGGAGTCATTGAAAAAATACATGCAGATTGTTCTTTGTTAAGAATTTTCAAAAAACGAACGGAGGCCTTTAAAGAAATTGAAACGCAGCCAAAATGCTAACAGTTTCAAAAATTCCTCCCTATCTCCCCTCGAAGATACGAGAACAGAATAAACTTATTTTCATTAATTTATTAACGTTTTAGAAAATTATCAAAACTGATGACCAGCTACGCTCAGACGAAGAGTTCCTAACAGCTTCGGATACGACTCTTCAACATTCTCGCTCTTCTTCCTATAACACTGCGTCCGAATGCGAACAACACTTTGCTCCCTGGTGGCAATATGGTAAAGATGACATGCGGGAAAATATCGCCAAGGAAAAGATGGTATTGGCGGTGGGATGTCCACTAGAAGGACAACTGCCACCTGTCAAAGAGGTGACTAATAGATAGTAGTCTTAGCAAGCGATAATTATTAAATATCGATGGTATACAGTCGGAAATTTCTTATATTAAGTTGGAGTTATGTACTCGAAATTCACGTCGGCGCTTGCGTTGGAGTTGACGCTAGAAGTTAAAACAATGGAATTATAATACAGCAATTTTAAAAGTTTGCTGGCGTTTACGTTGGTGCCAGCAGCCGTTCGTTCGTTTAACAGTGTCAGCAGTTCGAACAGGAACTACTCCGACGCTAACTACAAGTTTATAAATGCCGTATAGGAACGTCAACGATGAAAGCTGGCGTGAACGACAACGCAGTTGTGTCCTAAAATAAACGCATATTTTAAATTTTCTTTAAAAATTTACAAGCTGTCATGTGAATTAGGGAATGGTAAAAAGCATTGAGTCACCCGTCAAATGTCACCAGCAATATTTTTTGTATGTTCACGTGTATTAATTACAAAGCAGTATTTGCCATCCAGCCGCCATTTTGACACATCGTTGGATTGCCTAATATATTGCTAATATTAACCATGAACCGCATTTCTTTGAGGACGAATCTAAAACTGCACTAATATGAGTGTGCAATATAAGCAGATTTTAATTAAAATAATGAATATTCGAAAAAATCGTCCATTTTCTCAAAGAGACCAAAGTAACAACATAAATAGGAAGACAAGTTACGATTCGTAACTTGTTTGTTTGACATGGTACTCGTCTTGTTTTTAATGTGTTATTTAATTTATTGGTTTTAATGAAGGTCTGATGATGCTCCGTAGAGAGCGAAACATGTCACCTTAGTTTTTTATTAAATGATTGAGACCATGACTTTGTGATTTTTGTCTTCCTATTTATGAAAATAATGAATATTGAATTTTAATTTGCGCGTGAAACTTTGGACTTTTAAACTTACTTAATAGGTGCACTTTCTTTCTCTGGAGTAGTCTGAATTCTCGTCTCTATGATAATATGGAAAATAACAATTTTGGGCACGAAAAACTAAATTCAACTTTTTATTATAATATAATTGTTTCAATGTTATCATTAATTTCCTCAAAAGAGCAAGGGCATACCCTCAAAGCAGCGATGAATAATAATTGTACAATATATTTTTTTAAACTTAACCGTGATGTGTTTCTTGGAATAATAGTAGAGTATCAACACAATCAAAAATAAATACGTGTTTATACCTTTAATAAACCCCTTTTAGGGGCTATTTCTATACTACATGGACATATATTTTTTAGGTTCTAAAACCGTCTCCAGACGTCCCTCCAGGAAAAATTGCCAGAGAAGTAACTGAAACAACCCATATAAAAGTTCAGCAACAACATAACATGGGCGTTAGGTCGTTTGTCCTTACGTCGGAGATAGTTAAAGATCAAAATACAGAAGGTCAGTATTTTTAATTTGACCTTTTCTTTCGAATTGGACTTTTTTAGTTTGGTAGTTACGAGAGATCTCAAAAATATCAAGAGCACCAAAAACATATTTTCTCTTGCTGTTATCGACTTCTATTGGACAAAGTCCTTCCAGGACTTATAGAGTACCTCAAAGCAAATGCCTCGCCTAGATCTTTGTTTTTGAGTTAGCGTGACTCTAAGTCCTGGTCTTTGATTATTATCAATATATATTTTGCTTGAATGATAGAAGATATTTGGACTTGTATTGTCTTCATTTATTTTCACCCGAAGACGACTAGAGACACTTACCAGGTGAAAAGTTGTGATGTAACACCATTAAAGACAATGCAAGTCCAAAACTCATTGTCTCTAATCTTCAAACATATATTTTGATATTCAATGTCTTATCCTATCTAGGATGTTTAAGAGTAGAAAAATACATAATGTTGATCTTTTTAAATTATAATAATATATATAAAAAATAAAAAAATACGTTTGGAAATTGAAAATTTACTTTAAAATAAAATTAAGTATATTCGATTAAGTGATATTTAATATAAATGAACTATAAAGACCCACCAACCTTGGTGGATTTTTTTTATTGCATGCTAGTTTTGAATGAAAGTACTAGCGTTTGAGTAGTAGGAAAAAGAATACCTGACCTACCTTCTCTACAACGATGGACTGTCACCTTTAAATAAAAAGACTTATAGGAAGGGGTCATTCCGTTACCAAATTTACCGGCTGAATAAATATGGGGCTCCTCCACAAATACAAGAATAATGCATGAAATTTCCAATATTTCACGAATCCTTGTTATATTCGCTAGAAAATTTGTTTCAACGAATTCATCAGGAGATAGGCGTTGGACACTGTAACCACCCTATGGAATAGGGTACGTGGTGTGCTAAATATTTTTTTTAGAATTTTACAAATCTTTGAAAGATATGGAGTAATATTTAGGTTCGGTCATTAGGCCATATCTTCACGTCCGTATTATTATATTTCAGTCCTATTTAGTACGACAAAATACTTTTTCCGTCGACCGTGTATTTACATCCGATATTAACGTTCCCAAAATCATTCATTAATGACCCCTATTAATGCATGATTTTCTGTAAATGCACGATTTCCCAAAATCATTCATTAATGACCCCTATTAATGCATGATTTTCTGTAAATGCACGATTTTGGTAATTAAAATTAAAGGCAGCCATGCAAACAAATCAACAAAATAATAAAACGTCAATCCAAAACGTCGTCCGCTGTCATTAGTATTTGTAGAATTGTGAAATCTGGATTGTAAAATAAAAGTTGTTAACTGTTTTTCTTCACTTTAGTAAAAAATACAGTCGACGAAAAAACATTGTAACCAACTCTTAATGTCCGTACACACGATCAGGCATGCCTTCGCGCCTACCTGAAGAGGCAGGTCTGCGAGTAAGTCTGATACTACACATTCCGTACACACGTCTCAGTTAGACTGAGAGTCATCACTTCATTTCTTCATTATCAAACGATCCGCTTTAATATTAATATGTCGTTAAGCAGTAATAAAGACTTGTGTTTAATTAGCACGGCCATAAAAGAAGTGGGTAAAGTCATGGTTACTTAAAAGGAACAAATATATGTATTAAAAGAGCTACAATTAGAACCAGATGACTACAGAAATTACATGCGAATGACCGAAGAAGTGTATATGGAACTATTAGATTTGGTATCACCATACATTCAAAAAGAAGATACTGTAATGCGACAATCTATAAGTCCACACGAAAGATTATCATCCACTTTAACATCTATTTTCTCGATATAGTTCTATAAATTCAGTTATTATATTTTTCTCTCTTGTAGTAGCCATAAATATTTATTATACATTATTATTTATTTAGACACAAAACAACAAGTTCAGTGCTAAATAGTTTTTAACTGGTTGAAAATGAAAATTTGGCACGCGCAGTGTATACACGTTAAAACCTGCCTGCGAGCCTGACCAGAAAATCAAGAATCGCCAGATTGCTTCGCTCCGCGCAAAGTGGCCTGAACGCACCATCAGTTCAGCATACACACGATCGCACTTACTCGCGAGCTTGAAACGTTCAGGTAGGCGCGAAGGCATGCCTGATCGTGTGTACGGGCATTACATTAAAATGCGATTAATGATCTCGAACATTAACGCGTTCGCTACGCTCACGCGTTAAAATATTTCGATCATTAATCGCCATTATTAATGTACTTGTTGGTTAAATTACTATTAAATCATTGGTACAGTACATTCTAACGGCAAAATTTAAAGAATAAATATTTCTGTAAACTTTGCTAACTGTTAACAAATATTTTAACAAATTTAAAAAATTATTTATTATTTCAGTACCCAGTTTCAGTGGAGATGCAGTTAGATACCGAGCCGGTGACAGTAGGGAACTATTAATAAACGCCAACAACGATGGGGAAACTGTCGACAAAGATGACATTATGAGAAGAATGAATGAGGTAGGTTTGTTTGAGCAAGATGGCGCTTGGAATAACATCAGTAGTTACAGAAATGTTACCAAGCAAACTATTAAGAACTTTATGTTAAGTTAATGTAATATAATATATTCAAATATAATAAAAATATTTGACAACTACCGACTATTAGTAATAAAAACGTACATTAGACAACGTTGATAGGACAAAAATATCTAAAAACTGCAACATTCATTGGTGATTCTGGTTGAGTGGCCTATTAGAAGATCTCGGAAACGAGTAAACTTATCTTTCTAAAAATTTGATAGCAAGCATAATTGGCTTTGAGCTTTTAAGACATTATATTTTGACGATTTTATTACTTCCGGTTATACCGGAAGTTAATGTCAACTTTGCTATTTTAAATGGAACACCCTGTATATTTTAGCATTTTTGATTACCTTATTAAAATCTAAATAACTTTCGTTAATAATAATCTATTCCTATCTCTAACCGTTTTTGAGATATGAATTATAAAAGGATTTTCCTTGTGTAAAAACGCTCCGAGAAAAAAGTTTAGTAACTCTGAAACTAATAAAGGTAAACATTTAAAATGTTGTAAGCTTTTAAGTAATATATAGATCATTAGTTTAAATTACTTAGGTTTCACGTTTTTAATACAGGGAGTTCTTAAAATTGTGCCAATTTTCCATTTAAATAAATGTAATTGTAACATATTAGGCGTATTGATAGGAAATTTAATTCTCTACACATTAGTAAGCTAAAAAATAGGGTGTTCCATTTGCAAAAATTGACTTATGTACATTCGGAGCGTTTTTACATAAAAAAATCCTTTTATAATTCATATCTCAAAAACGGTTAGAGATAGGAATAGATTATTATTAACAAAAGTTATTTAAATTTTAATAAGGTAATCAAAAATGCTTAAATATACAGGGTGTTCCATTTAAAATAGCAAAGTTGACATTAACTTCCGGTATAACCAGAAGTAATAAAAACGTCAAAATATAATGTTTTAAAACCTTAACGCCAATTAGGCCTACTATCAAATTTTTAGAAAGATAAGTTTACTCGTTTCCGAGATCTTCTAATAGGCCACTCAACGTAAATCACCCTGTATATTTATTAAGAAGGTAAGAAATAAGAACACAAAGTCGTCCTTCACTGTTATATTAAAGAAATATGTTATTTTAAGAAACTTCTCTACATGTTTTGAACGCAGAAGCATTCATCTTCAGGAGAATAAATAAAAAGAAGAAAATACTAGTAGATATCACAAGGTTATTTATTCTCCTGAAGATGAATGCTTCTGCGTTCGAAACATGTAGAGAAGTTTCTAAAATTAAGATATTTCTTTAATATAACAAAGGAGGAAGACTTTGTGTTCTTATTTCTTACCTTCTAAATTTCCACTCCACTTTAAGTATGGACTACTTCTTCACGTTTATATATTTATTTGCTTTGTTTTTAATTTATTAAAATTTTATGTGCCAATTTATTGTATATAACTTAAATTATAAGTTATTTTTTTATTTTATAGGGATATTAAAAAAATTATCAATATTATCATCACCTTATTTTATATCTTGCCCTTTATTTAGTTCTAAAGATATATTTTATTATTTAACAAGTTTTAAGTGTATTTTATGTGAATGTTTTGCTTTGTTTTGCTTTTTATAAAATGTATTATTTTGTTGCAATATATGTATTTTTTTAATTGCATGTTTCCTTTGTGTTTTTATTTCTTTGATTTGTGTTTTGAATTAGCATGTATTTTTTTATAAAATTTTGTCGATCCATTTTTTACCAAAAAAGAAAATACAGTAATAAGGCCTATTATTCCAGAGCAGATCAATTGAAGATAAGGTAATAGCAATGTTTCCCTTAAATACTGAGAAGACAATAAATATTTTGAATAACCTTTTAAATAGCTGCCAAGTAAAGGTATTACTGTTTGTTTTGAGCCATTCTTATTGAGACTGTGACATTTTTTAAACTTAACACGTTGAGTACCAACAATGCTTTAATCAGTTCTATGCTGCTGTACCGCAGTGGATAACTTGAAAACGGATTGACATATTAACATGAATCTTAGACAGAAATGATTAATAGGAGTTTTTAATATGATGTTGACAGCTCTGACCTTGATCCAATATAGTGGTTACTGGTCTATTTTGAAAAAATATAAGGCTGGCCACTAATGGCCACTATAATGACCACTAAGCGTTATAGAATAAAAAATTATATTTAAACATATACAAAGAAAACATTATGTAAACAAAAATCATGTTTCTGACTTTATTTTGTGTGCCATACCTTAAAGCAAGCATGAATGCATAAACCTGGACTTTCATCGCACTTGTGGCATTGGCATCTGGTCCTTTTTCATATGTTATTTTTAGAAACGACTAATGTAAGTACTACATGGCCAATATAGTGGCCATGGTGGGCGGGGCATTTCCCCAATCCGTTCTATGTTCCACAAAACTAAACCAAACCTTCTATGTTGTACTGCGGAAATTCAGTACTCGTTTAAAATACTTTATCGTATCATTGAAGATTAAGTCATTTTTATATGATATCTTTATTAATTATAACATCATATACGTACTAAAACCTACATAACACCTTAGTTACTCATAATTCATTAGTTACCATAATTTAATACGTTAGATACCAAATAATATTAGAACTATTTTTCATGAACATGTAAAACAATATTTTGACAGTTTTCAAATTTGATGGATACACCTTTGTCTTTAACGTCCACGATCTTAGGTATGCCCTCTGAAGACTGATTAATGACCGAGCAAGCACTCCTTTCGATTTCGTGCGGTTCCCCAGTGCTTAATCCACTGCCGGAAACATCGCCGATTTAAATTTTGCGAGCAATGGAAACTTTCTTGGTCACACTTTCTTCTAAATACCCTCTAGCAACCTTCGCCGATTCCCATCCACCAAGTTTATGTAGGTCTAATATATCTCCTCCAGCATTAACAAGAAAATTTGCCGAAGATCTTCTAACGCAGTGACCAGTATACAAATTAGGATTTTAAAGTGAGAGATACTTAGCTATTTTTTGAGGTATTTTAGAGAAGAAGCAAATGCCGCAGGGCTGTACCGTACATTTCCCTTTTCTATATGATACAAACAATCTTTGGTGAGTGACATGGTCTGGCCTTAACATTGCGTACTTTTTAAATAAAAGCACAGGATTGACTTTGCCGTCAAATATCACAGCGAAAATACGTTTCTTGTGGGTTTTTGAGTCGGAAATAGTAACAATCAGCTTGTCCTTTAAAACGTCAACACCTTCCGTGATCATCTTCGATAATTGATTAGTTCGACAGGCTCCTCCAATTCCAATTAAAAAAGCCATTTTCATCATTAAAAACTTCTCGTCTGAGGCAGAACACACAAATTCGTTGACTTGTTCTCTTGTAAATACTTTTAATTTTTTTGCTCTATATCCAACATTTTTCTTCTTGATGAAACGTATTAAGGCGCCGTATTTGTCGATTTCCACTCTTTCCTTCAGTTCTAAAGTCGCTCGTAAAATGAAATATTTCGGCCATAAGGATGAAGCAGAGTATTCCTCAGAGAGTTTTGCGAAATACGCCAGCAATACCGTTTCTTCTGCACCTTGAACATGTACTTTGTTTCGCCACTCACAAAACTGCCGATATTCTTTTTCATAATGGATTTTAGATTTGTCCGGAAGCAAGTTCAACCTTATAATGTTGGCTGCAGCTAATATATCGTCAGGAATATCAAAATCTTGCATGATTTTAATGATGACTTTTTGAAATGCTAAAATGAAATGACATTAAACCTTGTTTTTATTTTCGCATCGCCGTTATCAATGATACGATAAAGCTTTGAATACAACTCGATTATTAGCGATTTGACACCGTCTCGGACATTGCGGGTGACTCGGCTGTTGCCTCGTCACCTAGTAATGTCCTGGACTATATAAATCGCATAATAATCTCGTTATATTAATAGCTATTAAAATGCTGGCCATTATAGTGGCTGGTCGTATTCAACGTGTTAACGTAGAACGAAAGCATACAAAACTAAAGTGTACTTTTCGGACTAAACTAAGCATAATATGTCTAAAATATAATTTAATACTGTACCTAAAGGATCCAGTACAGTTAGAGATTTTAAAAGAGATCATTTATATTTAGTCCCAACTAAACCTATTTTTTCCTTGATAAGTGCTACGAAAGTTAAGGTAACTTTTAATAATATTTATATATTTAATATATAATTAATGCATATGGTAAAGGTAAGTAAATATTATAAGCTATATTCAAATTAATTAAATACAACATTATTGTACCGCAACAATAACTAAGAAGGTCGGAGACAATGATGTTTCTTGACTGATAGAAGAGTTTTGGACTTGCATTGTCTTTATTTGTTTTAAATCACAACGTTTCAACTGGTAAGTATCTCCAGCCGTCTTCAGGTGAATACTGTTACCTACAATACAGTATTCACCTGAAGAATTGGAAATTTTTAATTAGTGTGTTCTTGGCTTAGATTACAAATGTCTTGTAGGAAACGTTTAGTTTTCAAACTTTTCCTTCTAAAAGTCCTATTTTATGTAGAGATTAAGGTTTCAGACGCATATCGTTTTAGTTATTGATTTTTAATGCAATTTTAAAGAAAACCGAGTAAAAAGAATAATATTTTATAGTATTTTTCTATTATATACTTGTCTGTCCGTTTTCCCTTTTTTAGAGCTACTTTAAATCAACCAAAATATAACCCAATGCAATAAAATATTTTTACAACAAAAACAAAAAAACAATTAGGTATTTATTTTTATAGGGAAAAATTAAAGTAAAAATTTGAATTGAAACATTTTTTATTGAAGAAGTGTGATAATTTATAATAAAGAAAATAGTGCGGGAAGAAACGAGAAAACTTTATTATGAATATACAAAACGGCACTTAAGAAGGAGTATTTCAAAACCTAAGCATTTACACCAAAAACTGCTCTTAGATTTACGCTCCTAAAATACATGATTTCTCATATTCATGAAAAACCGAGGCCGAAAAACGCTGGTTAGAGTCATACATACGGCTTATGTTAAGATTTTGGATTAACACCAATATTCATATTTTTCACAAATATAAAAAATGTTTTTTTTTAATGAAGAGCCAACTAGGAATATCAAAAAAAAAAAATAAAAAAAAATTTTACAAAAACAAATTTAATCCAACCATGCAGAGGAGGAAAGGTAACAATTTAATTTTCGAAATTTGATAGTAATGTGAATAATTTTAATCGAACTTTGGGCGTGGCCTCGAAAATTTTTCGCCTGCGGCGGTTTTCCACCATCTTCACTAAGTACAATATCATGAAATACATGTAGTCCCGACTGTCCCTCTCTCCAGAAAAAAATGTCCTACTTACGCCCACTGAGCCCCCCTGAGCATATTTTCTGGCTACGCCACTGTAACTAGTGCTTTAATATTACTGAATTCTACTGACCAAGCTTGAAGATGTTTAAACATAATATACATGTCCCCACTATCCTTATTAATTTTATGATATACTTATCTTAAAGAGTATTATTATACGAAATTTTTTTATTATTTCCAAAATTTCTGAAAAAAATTACGTTTCGTTACATTATTAGTTAGTTTTTCCATAACATACAGTTAGTTAGTTTAAGTTTTTTTATTTTGTATACAATTATGGATGAAATAAATATTAAAAGAAAAACTGTTATTTTTTCAAAAAAGCTACCCCACTAAAAATACGTTTATTTTAGAAATTTTCCCTATCACAAATTTTGCAAATTCTGACAGAATATTCAACTAAATGATATTTAGAACAAACTAAATTATGCGTTTTATGCTCTACTTAACCGAGTTAAGTTTAATAGCTACACCCACAGGCAAGTTAAGTTTATTTTTCTTATCAGAATTTGGATTTCCAAGCAACTTTGAAATTTTTAAAAGTCATCGATGATCTAAAAATAAATGCGCAAATTACCTTCTGGCATCAGTGAGTGAGACTTTAATTTAATTAGTTACAATTTTTTTAAGACGTGTTAATCTGTAACGAGTTTTCTCGGTTGACGCTTTAAACTGAAAAACCTACGTAGACATAAACCCCACTCAAAATTACTTCCTGCAGTTTCAAATAATTTTTAATATTAAATATTTTTTAACAGGACATTCTAGCAAACTCTATGACAGATTTTTATTGATTTATATTATGCTTGCATTGATAAAGACCCAATATACCTATATATTTTTTTAATTAGAAAGGAATTATTTTTTTTTTGTTCTATACTCACAAACATTGACTTGCTTTGGCAAATTGTTTGAAAAAATAACTTATCACACAATAATCATCGTAGGGTAGTTGAAATATTTTTGAAAAATTAAGCTACAAAAATATATGTATCGTCCAGGTATACCTGAACCGCCACCACTAATTCATACTGTTGTTTGCGGTGTTTTCTTGATACGTAGAACATTACCAATGTTTTCCTTTTCTTTTTGTTAGGCACCCTTATAGGGTTATACAAAAAATAGGCTATATAACTCGAGTGGACTGTCCCTATCGCGCTCAGAAGCTTGAGCATTCCGCCTACAGCTCCCCGTGCGATATGAACGTCGTATTTCGTTAGAAATCTAAACAAACTATGCATTTACCCTACAATCTACGGTACATTATGGATGGAAATGAACCTGGGCTTTTGGATAGGCCAACACGCATGCACGCAATATAATCCATTTTTCCTAATAATTTTGGCTTATATTACATAGGTTATAGTGTATAACAAAGTTGCATGGTAAATGCAAGTTTATATTAATAAACTTAGGTATGTATCACAAACTACACGACGAGGAATAAATACTTTGATTTATGTCCTATTTGGACATGCTAAACTTTACTACTACACCTACGTATGTATAATATATAGTTATATAAATTGTTCTTAATAATATTTATAAGCTAGTTCTATGTTTAATAGCTGTCGCATTCATCCGCAGACGATCCGGGTCAGGCGTACATTTAATAACAAAAGTATACCAAAGTTTTAAGAAGTCTGAATGCGGGATGATACTGGTGGACTCCTGAATACGATCCATTGGTGGTAGATCCTGCCTTTGGGCGACTGACCGAAAAATCAGTTCATATGCGTGATTGGGATCCCAACTGTACCGTCTAGATGACTTTACCCAGACGTTAAAGGAAGGGGATACAATAAGTCCATCTTCAATCAACAAACCAACCAGTTTAATCATTAGTGACTTCAAAGACTACTTCTAGAATAAGGTTTATCTTTGAATAAGGAGACACAATTGGCAAAGCAGCCAGCAATGCAGTTACGGAGAAGTTAATACATCCGTTAAAGCTAAAACTGCTTACACACACCATATTACTGAAACAGTAGATTATTTTGAAACCATAACTGTCTTAGGAAATTCATTAAAAGAGTCTCCATCTGAAAAAAGTAATGTCCAAAAACAGAAAAATAAAATATTAGAATAGTTGGTATCGAGAAGTCTGTACCCTCCTTCCTTAAGACTAATAATAAAACTGAAGATTAAAACAACGCTACATGTAACTTATATGCAAGAAAGAAGCATGCTGATGACCTCATAAAATGCATATTGAGACTTGAAGAGAAAGCTCTTTACTGCAAAAGTTTGAACGGCTTTCATCATTTGGGGGCTATTAATCCTTGAAACTTGCCCTTAAACAATAAGTATTACTATCGTAAAAGCAATCTAAATGAAACTTGAAAGCTCCATTACAAAATAATGACATTATTATTGTTGACATTATGATTATTGTTCTTAACATCAGTAATACTGATCGTATAAAGTATCTAAATAGTTCACAAAAATACTTTTTTTTAAATACAGCTATGTAAACTAGGTTACAAAATCGCTAGTAACGTCTGGCAAGTTTAAAATTGAACTGTACTATCAGATAAGCGTCACTAAGATTTACTACCACATTATAAGTTTAAAAAAATGTTTATATCAAATTAACTTTTTATTGTGTATATTTTTATAAAATGAAGGTTACTAACGTTCCAATTTTCGACTAGACATAATCATATTATGTGTTACCAGTTTTTTCATTGTAATTTTTCATAGTTATAATTATTTAATAGCTAAACATGTGAAAACACAGCAGTACACTGTTTATGTTTCAATGAAAAAATCGTTCTATTTTCGTAACGGCATGTCAGATTCGAAACGGGTAAACAAATAGTCTAGCGGAATGCGTCAGTTTGTTGACAAACGCAGTGATTTTCGTCGAGAATTAACAAAGGCAAATAACTGGATTAATGGATTTCAATTATCATCGGTTCAATCATAGCCAGTGACGTATTTAGGCCGGGCTGAAGCCCCCCCCCCCCCCCCCTGGACCTATGTGCTCGGGTCTAAAAGTCTAATTGCAACCTAATTTTTCGTCTCACGCTTGGACACTTAATTTAAATCTTTAAATAATGTATTCTTGGCTTAGATTACAAAGGTCTTGTAGGAAACGTTTAGTTTTTAAACGTTTCCTTCTAAAAGTTATATTTTATATAAAGATTAAGGTTTCGGACGCATATCGTTTTAGTTATTGATTTATGATGCAATTTCAAAGGAAAACCAGTCAAAAGAATAATATTTTATAGTATTTTCCTATTATATACTTGTCTGTTCCGTTTTCTCTTTTTTAGAGCTATTTTAAATCAACAGAACTGCACTTATAAGAAAGAGTTTTTAAAACCTAAGCATTTGCACCAAAAACTGCTTTTAGATCTACGATCCTAAAATCATGATTTCTGAAAAAAATCTTCAAGATACTGGATCACAATAAGACACTAGGCTGCAGTGCGAGAAGCTTGGGCCAAACGCCCGACCCCCGCCTTAAACCAACCAACCAGTTCTCAATTTAGTTTAGTAAAATTCACGATAGTTTTGTACTAGAAAGCAGCTTGTGATTGCTCGGGACCTATTCCATTGGACGTCCACTACTATATTATTACAGGCTATCGATGCAAGTTAAACAGGTTCAAGCGATATAATTTAACAACAATAATGACCACATTGGCAAATAATATTTTTTATGTTCAATTCACAACTACAAATTATTGCGGTTTAAAAAAATTGGTTTATTTCCACAACGGTCATCAAACCACCTTTTATTAGTTAATCGAGCGAATCGCACAGGAGTCACCTGAAGCTACTGAAAAATAAGTATTCCTATACCTACATAATATTCAATTTTTAAAAATAATAAGAAAAAGTGGGATAAGAACCGCAACGCACGCATGCAAAATTGTATTAACGAGTGCGTAACACAAAGGAAAAGTATATTAATAAGGCGTTATTAAGTGCGTTTACCTTATCCCACTCAAAATAATTCTGAGAAGAGAATTTTTTAACGCACCTAAATAAATATATATGCAATAACAAGATAAATAAATCTATTATCATACAGATAATATATGTTCTGTTTATGTCCGAATTTATACATTAAGGATTTAATAATTAATTATTATTATTTATATGTACAGGGTGGCTCACTCTCAACACAGGATTCCATAGTTACTAAACTACTTAAACTTTTTAATATTTTCTAAAAACGGACTTACAGCCATTAGTACAATCTACAATCTAAATTTTTTTTAAAATTATTTATGGTGTCCCAAGTAGTCAGGGCATATTAAATATACTTTTTTTTTAAATGGAACACATATAATATATTTTCTTTGTTGTGTAATTTTTTCCTCTTCGTTCGCTGCCAGGGCCGTTCCAAAGGGGACCTACAGCTTAACGTGGGTTCCGAACCACGGTCCTTAGTCATGCGACACCTCCCAAGGTCTATTAACCCCCGATGTCTTGCGCCATTGCATGACTTACCTTCTTCTGCACCCCACGAGATATCCGATCTCATCCGGCCTGGTTACCGGCGTGAATGGGGTGAGTTGGGAGATGATATATTTTACACTCTTCCCTGCATTCTTAAATCTACTAAATTTCGGACACACATTTCTTTATTATGCGTATGCCCACTCCGAAGATCGAATCCGAACCGCCACGGTCGAATGCCCTCTGAGCCACCGCCGTGGTTTATATTATTTTCTAATTCCCCACAAAATTATCTGTCAAAAAACATATGTCTAAATTCAATTGTTGACCTTTAAAATATGTAATTTTTTTACCTTGACTGGCTGTAACATTAGAAAGGTTCATCATTCAAAAAAATGAGTTCGTTCCACCTCCCTGCCTTAGTTTTTACTGTTTTTCTAAAGGTTACAACTTCCGGTTTAACATGTTAATAATATAATGTATAGGGCGACCCATTAAAAAAAGGTTTTTTGATATGCCCTGACGATTTGGGACACCCTGTATAATTTAAAGTAATTTTAAATTGTAAAACTAATACCTTTCTATAACTCTGGGCCACCCTGTATGTATATAACTTAATTAATATTTATGTATATTTAATTTCACTGTTGCAGTTGCACTTTTCAGTTGCTTCTCAGCATAAATTTAGCTTTTTCACCAAGCCTAGTCATGATTAAGTTACCCGTAGTTAACCAAAAGTTAAAAAAATACTACTTAGGCCCGTATTATTTATCTCCTGGTAACTTTATCAGCAAGATAATTTCCAAAGAAACCATTGTTAAGGCAATTGTCTCCATAAAAATTATCTGGCCGATAAAGTTATCAGGAGATGAATAATACGGGCCTTAGTAAAATAAACTGAAACCAGTAGATCCAAGTCACAATAAAACGTTTTATTACATTAATTTATTATTTAACATAACCTTTGAGATAAAGTAATTAAGCTTCTTATTTACAATTTACAACTAACACCGGTAACAGCAATTTCACGGACCTAGACCGTTCTGGTTTGTACATGGTTACGCTACCACCTCGCTACCCGCTTCTTACGCTGACGATGACCACATCTCCTACAGCTCACCAGCAGGACCGCTTTGGCGGCAACAGAAAATCAGCTCTCGCAGTGTGTTTCGCGGCTCGCAGTAAGTTCGAACTTTAAACCGGCTTAGGCTGGCCGAAATAAAAATAATCCGACACTCGATACGATTGAAAAACGCCCCGATCGCTGCGACTTTGCCAAAATTTGGCGCCTCTGATTGACGTGAATCGAAAGTTCGAATTAATTTTAGTTTTAAAAAGAGTTTTTGTTATAACGTAACGATAGAATTGTGTGATGCGTTTGTGATTTGTTTTCGTTACGCATTGTTTACTTAGACGTAACCATGGATACAAATATTAACAGAACCACCGAACATGAAGAAGAGCAGACCATTTCGGCGGCGATGTCTAAAACGACCACTATTAGCACTATTGCTGTTCAAAGTGGAAAAACAAGGATAGTTATTGCCTTACTTCACGTATGTTTATTTTCTATTTTGGATTATTCATAAACATTCGCTTCCACGACCATTCAATTTTTCTTTCTGTTTCTTTTTTCGTATGCTTTTTATTGTATAATTTTTTTAGAAACTTATACAGCGTGATCAGTTAAGGGTACGGAGCGGCCCTATCTCGGAAACTACTGGGCATAGAAATTCAGGAAAAAAATTAAAACTAAAGTGGCCATGAGAAAATCCTGGAAATAATTTTTAAGTTCCGCATTTTGCCGCAAGAGGGCGTAATTGAGAAGTAAATTTTAAAATTTTACTTATCTCCGAAAATTCCACATTAAGGTATATCTTTGATAATACCATTAAAAAGCTTGGACAATTATTCATCATTTTGGTCTTATGCTCATTGGCGTACCGACTTTAATAAGAGGGGGGGGGGGGGGAGCTGTTGAAAGTGTAATCATTTAAATCGCTGTAACTTATAAACGACTTATCCGATTTTAGCAAACTAAAGACTGTTTGGAAGAGAAATGTATGCACTTTCACCAACCGTATTTAGTTATCCATAATAGTTCTCAAAAAAAAATTCTAGAGGGCGCAATTTGTAATA
The DNA here is from genome assembly GCA_935413205.1 of Polydrusus cervinus. Lineage (NCBI taxonomy): Eukaryota > Metazoa > Arthropoda > Insecta > Coleoptera > Curculionidae > Polydrusus > Polydrusus cervinus. Next base: position 29,127,899 of record OW284516.1, read on the forward strand.
ATTACCCATTTTTTGATTTTACTCTGAAAAAATAAATCATACGGTATAATTATGATACCATAATCGAAAAGTAGATGAAATTTGCTAGAAAAAATATTAAAACCGCAGCTCGATATCTCCGTTCGTTTCAGCGTTATCGCCAGTAGGATAATTTTATTAAACTTTAATGAAGAAGCGAGTGGGACGCCACTGATATTTTTTCATGTGGATATTAATTCTAATTAGCCTGGTCAATTCTGCATAAAAATGGTCTCTTGCGTTTTTCTCCTCAGGCACCCCCCCCCCCCCCTCTTATTAAAGTCGGTACGCCAATGAGCATAAGACCAAAATGATGGATAATTGTCCAAGCTTTTTAATGGTGTTATCAAAGATATACCTTAATGTGGAATTTTCGGAGATATGTAAAATTTTAAAATTTACTTCTCAATTACGCCCTCTTGCGCCAAAATGCGGAACTTAAAAATTATTTCCAGGATTTTCTCATGGCCACTTTAGTTATCATTTTTTTTTCCTGAATTTCTATGCTCAGTAGTTTCCGAGATATGGCCTCTCCGTACCCTTAACTGATCTCGCTGTACTATAGGGTTGTTTTTATATTATAACTTGTTTATTTATGGGCAGATTTTATTGATTATTATCTTGTTTGTGAGAAGATGACTTAAGAGAGACCGCTAATCTCATATTTTTGACATTTGTTGAAAAAACAAAATTTCGGACACGCCTCAACTTGATTAACCTTTAAAATTTGCTGGAACTTTTTTTAATAGCACCATGTATATTTGCGTGCAAGATTCTGAAATCTTAAACATTTCTGAACAGAACAAGAGTTCGTACATGCAAAAATATTAAAAAATAACTAAGGTATGATAAAATGAAGACATGTTCTACCATGTTGAGTCCGATTTTTCTTTACTTAATTTTCAAAATCAACTTGGCGATGATAAACATCGCTTATTTTATGTTTATCGTTGCTATTTGCGTTTTTTGACAGTTATGAAATTCCACTACCAAGTACCAACAAATTTAGGCCGTTACAGACATAATGATCATATTATGAACGTTTCTCCATAAAATAACCTTGGGTATCACACCACAAATTATCAGCATGTATTTAACGAACACCATGTATATTTTGTGCCGATGTCCTAATAAACTGTTACCGTTGGTCTCCGTCTTCACGTTACATGTTGAAAACGCTGATCACTGCAACTACACAACTATAAACATATTGAGAGTTCTGAGGTTTTATTTTGTTATTTTTGCGAGTATTTTGTTTTATTCTTTGAATATTTGTACAAAGATTCGAAAACAATTCAAAAGTTCTTTATCATTTGGCAGAAAAATCAAAAACAAATAATTATATACCAGTCTTATCTTTGTTTTAAAAATCTACTTAAAACAGTACAGAAAATAGTATTTTAAACGCAAGTGTAGATGATCCTTTAACAGCAAGGATAGATCAAAAACTTTATTTTTTAAATAAAACACGAGGCTTTGATGGTAGTAATTTGGCTATGGCCTGACGCTTCAGCTCGAATATTGGGTGGTAATAATTCATCGTTTTCACTCATTTCTTCTTCCAAAAACCGCACAGAACGACACCACACAAGAAAAAAATGTTGATACTACAATGACATTAGAGGAATGACGTTACTTATTTATTAATCAATATCCACAGAAACCGATGCCTTTTTGAGAAAAATTTTACACAAAATTTTAATTTTTAAAAATAATTCCTAAATTATTCTTCATGTTAAAAGCACAAAATCCGAATTTAAGCTAAGGAAAGTAACATTGTTTTATACAAGACGATAAAATTACATTATTGACTTATATATAAAATAACTATTGTCAAATTATCGTTCATATTATTATGTATCATCATATCAGCCCAGTAGTAGCCACAAAATCATTACGTAATAATAAAAAATTTATTATAAAATGAAAAAATAAAGATCTTTGAAAAAGGTTCTACAGCATAAACTAGATAACTACTTAACAATAAAAATATTATTGGTTAAAATTAAAGCTTGGTTAACGTTAACTTATTCAGTTTCAGTTGGTTGACGAGATTTATTATAGAACTGTTAAAGTGAAAGTTTTTTAGGCATCATATGTGGGTACAAGTGATTATAAACAATAGTGGGTACCACTAATTTTGCTTTGCAGAATTAAATACAATCCACCAAATTACTGATTTACAAAAATAAATTATATCGAGAATCTTATTATAAATGAATTACTAAATTGACTTATTATTTCGTCTGGTAAATCAACCGTTACTTTTGTATACAAAACTAACACCAGGTGGTCTTATTATGCCACTTACCTACCATTCGCGTCTTTGTTGCTTTCATTTATTTGTCACCAATTACTATTGTTTTAGTTATTAACTAATTTATTTTCATTTTGTAATTATTTAAAAGTTTATCGCTGTATGTAAAATTAACCCTTTTTTTGTCATCCACGGTCAGTTAATTAACAGGACGTCTAGAAGCCAGAAAAAACGGGAAATCCGGAAGAAAAACGGGAATTTTACAAAGCCGGAAAAAACCGGGGATTCGACGGGAAAATCAAGTTTAAGCCGGGAATTTTGAATCAGCAGATAATTTTGAACTTAAAAATTTGAAGTACTTAGGTACCTATTTATTTCTGTAAACTGCATTCGAAAAAAGACGAGAATGGTTTATATTGCAACCTTAAAAAAGTCCATCTAGGATATGGGACTAAAGCGGCCATCAAAAAATGCGTCGGAGTTAAAGATAAAGAAATGATGATCTTTCGCCAGGATTGTCGAAACTGCTTGATGTAAGTATACAGTTTCCAAACTATTGGAATAATGTCCGTTAGCATATAAATTAACTGAAGCTATAAGTTTTCTTAAACCCAATAAAACTAGCAGAGATCCAAAAAAATCCTTGCGACTGATGTCCCAAGACTATGATAAATAAAATGAAAAATTATTCCAGATGTAACAGAGTAGATGACTTTTGGATGGAAACCATCACAAATGACAGTTTAAAAAAACGTGGTGCAACTTCTTCTAACAATTTCTCATGGAAATTCCACAGCAGAAAGGGGATTTTCTGTTAATAAGGAGATTTGGAAAATTTAAAAAAAGAGTCACTTATAGGCCAAAGATTAGTATACGATTCACTACAATAAATTGGAGGACTTCAAACTATGGACATCACAAAATCCATGATACATTCCGTGAGAAATACCTATTTAAGGTACAACATAGCACAAAAAGATAAAAAGGCAAAAGCGGTTGACAGCGACTTGAAAAAAGCAGAAAAAATGAAGCTTCAAAAGCAAGCAACTGGAAAATAAAAAGAAAACAATTATTGAACAATCACAAAACCCAGCCGGGAAATTTTCAAAAACCGACCGGGAAAACCCGGGAATCAGTCGGGAATTTGGTTTTCGATTTTTGCTACACACCCTGATTTATCAAAATTGCAATGAGGCACTTCCCTCTTCCAGAATTATTTTGCTTTTTGGGATATGAGTCACTTATCTATTAAAAATTATTGTTATTTGTTGGAGATCCAAAAAGATTTAGTTGTTTTTTTTAAATTTAGAAGTCACGATAATTCTCTTTTTTACAAGTCACATTGGAGGGCGAAGGTGTATCAACATGCCAGTGATAATTTTTTTTTAGAAGTCACTAGGGAAAGACGGAGGAGGTTTTAGCCCACCAGTCTCCATAAAAGATTGCTCTCTTGAAATTCTGTCAAAAACAAGTGAATATGAAGGTATGCGGCCGAAATCTAACCTCTACAAAACGACATTTTAAGAAGAAATATTTAAAAAAGTAAGCGTTTCCGAGCAAAAGAGCTTTTAGATTCGTAATCTTCACCACAAATTACAGGGTGATTCCTAAGTTGATACTTCTTTTTTAGCTGCGTATAGAAGGCATTAAAATGAACAACATTTTTAAATACTTTTTTTTTAAAAACCCAAAAATAAAGTACTTACATTTATTTATTACACTACAAATCAAATACGGTTCTGCCTAACTTGCCCGTTGAATAACATTAGGAAAACTTCTGGGTGTAGAGAAGAAACATCCGCACTTTTACGACACTCATAATAAATTAGCACCATAATTAGTTCATTGTTTTCAAATTTTACCATTTTCACCAATTTATTAAAATTAATTTGCTTCAGAAAACCACACCGTGCCGCGAATTGCCAAAATAAATAACTGACGACCGATCCGTAAAATGCATGTCACACATACAAAAAACCGAGAAAAACAATATAAAGTAAAGGGCAACGTTTTGATTACCAGGCCGCACTTAGATTTTTTACTTCTGTAACTCGGCTATTTTTAAGTTTTTTGAAAAAGGTTTTTAAAAAAGTTGTTTATTTAAATGCCTTCTATACACAGCTAAAAAAGAAGTATCAACTTAGGAATCACCCTGTATAAGCAAATTTTTATTTTATTAATCGGCATCAGTATATTAAATTTGCAAGAAAAAACGTGAAAACTTCAGTTCGATATCTTCGTTCGCTTCAGAGTTATGGCCGAAAAAATAATTTTTAACCCTTTAATTAAAGAAGTGAGCAAGTTAAGTGACTTTACTCTTATCAAGGTCGGTACGTCAATGAGCCGTAAACCAAAATGATGTAGATTGTCGAATCTTCCTAATAATATTACCAATGATTGTGGGAATGTATGAATTTTCGAAGAAATTTAGAATTTTAATATTTAATTTTTAATTGCCCTGTTGATGCAAAATGCGAAACTTATTTCCAGGATTTTATCACAGCCACTTAAATTACGATTCTTTTATCCAGAGTTTTTATGCCCAGTAGTTTTCGAGATATGGTCGGTGGCCGGCCTTATGAAACACCTTGTATAGCACAGTTAATTCCCAGCGCGACGAAAAATTTTATGAATACAATGCTGTTTTTAAAAATTCGTTATATGAAAAAGACAGTTTGAGAATGCAAAAGTCGATATTTTAAAAGAAAATTAACTTCTAAAAATGGTTTATTTATACTAACATAGTAAGTACATTAATGTATGCTTCAAAGGTGAAATTCAAATTTGAAAAGAGAATAACGGTCTGGTCCAAAATAGGTTTATTAAATGCGGTAATATTGAGTCTAGTAATGATTATTGGTTTCGATAATTTAAAAATTAATTTTATTGTTTTTCTCGTGTTGCTTTGTTGGTACAAGCAATATTCAGATTTTAATTTAGTAGCGCTAAAAGAAAGTACACACATGCTTGAACGAGTATTAAATTTCTCTTTAAGAAAACTACATACCGCAAAGATGGTTCTGTTTATATAAGGTCAACACTGATTTTAGAAGTAACGCCTATGTAACGATTGTATGTCGCAAAATGATTAAAATATTTTTTTTAATTACCGAGGTAGTGGCTCTCTCTGGTACTGGCCTTCGACCGTGGCAGTCCGGGTTCGATTCCCGGAGTAGGCATACGCATAATAAAGAAAAGTAAGTCCGAAATTTAGTAGGTTTAAGAATGCAGGGAAGAGTGTAAAATGTATCATCTCCCAGCCCACCCCATTCACGCTAGTAACCAGGCTGGATGAGATCGGACATCTCGTAGGGTGCGGAAAAAGGTATGTACACACTCCAATCGGTAGGTCATGCACTGGAAAGAAACCAAGAGTTGATAGCCCTTAGGGGGTGTCGCATGACTGAGGATCGTGGTTCAGAGCCCACGTTAAGCTGTAGATACCCTCAGGAATGGTCCTGGCAGCGAACGTAGAGGTAAATAGCCTAATTCGGAAGAAAGGCAAGGAATGACAAATTAATTAATGCACAATTTGTTAAATTCATCGGCTTACTAACAAAGGTAGCATAAGCTTGATAATCCCCCATACAAGTTTTTGTTTATTTATGTTTCTTGTCGTTATATATTTCTAACCTTCGCAATGTTCGTCGACAAAAATAAATTTGACAGTGTAAGATCTATTTTTAAGTTTCTATTAATATTATACGCTTTTTGAGACGAGATATTTAAATTTATTTGGCAAATTTAAATTTTAGAAACGAAAAGTGTTGGTAAACGTCGTTGATATAAAAAATGATAAATGCTAATATCAAACACAATAATTAATTATGCGGTTATGTTGGTGACAAATGTTGCTTGGTGATAACGGGATGCATGTAAAATTTATATTGTCTAAAAATAATTTTTTTTCTCTACGAAAGTCTAAAAATAGATTTTCTATATTATTTTATTAATTATGGAATAGTTAAAATTAGTACTTGAATTTCAATAGTCCATATTTTCATCAAAATAAAGTCCATTTTTAGTTTATTGGATAGGCTGTTTCTTGGGCCAATAAGTAAAATGTGTGTAACTCATTATACTGGGTCTCCCAAAAGCCCCGCATAAAATTAATATCAATTAAAGGAAAAAGATCTAGGAAAAACGCTCGGACCCAAAAATTTTTATTTTTAATTGTGCATTTTTTGACATAATAGGCAATATCACAATTTATTTATTTTTTAATTGAAAAAGACGGCCTTGCGCTGTAAAGGACATAGTATGTACCTAACATAAACATGTATGCAACACAATAATAAAATTCAATTTTTATAGCATTGTATTTTAGAAACATCTATTTTAAAATCAGCAGTTTTACACAGCCTGATATTTTAGCCATCACCCTGTATAAAAAAAGATATAAAGTGAAGTCACACACATTATGCTTAGTGGTCCAAGAGACAACTTACCCAATAAACCGAAAAAGAAATGGGTTGATTGAATTTTGATTAAAATATATTGGTACTTGAGGAGTATTTGCACAGTTCTTTTCTCTTTGTATAATGAACTTCTGCTTGTAGTCTAAAGGCCGGTCCAGACACAACGTCTTATCAAACGATTTATCGAATCAGACAAGTCGTATCAAGTAAAACGGCGCGTGTAGACCACAAAACGTACGACTTGCATGATCGAAATAGGGTTGTACGATAAGTCGAAAATGTGAAGTGCGAGGCATCATTTTATAAAAATCGATTCGACAAGTTGAAGCGTGTGGACAAACTTCAGTTTTATTGGAAATCGTTTAAAGTTATTTTCATTGTACGTCGGCATCGTACTGCTTGTTGCTTTGGGCAATATGTCTGATCTTCGGCAGTGTTCCCGCCAATTTTTAAGAGAATTTATTGAACTCTATCGTAGTTTCCCTTGTTTGTGGCAAGTTAAAAGTGCCGAGTATAGTGATCGGAAAAGAAGTCACAGGCATATGAAATAATGATTGAAAAATACAAGGAAATTGATAAAGTCTCTCATGAGCTGAAATAGCTTTTCTCGTGCAGGTGTTTTGCCTTTTAATGTAAGGAGTAACAGATTCTAACAAATGGGTGTAAGTTTCAGTGTCCATCCTCAGGTAATTACGCCAATCATCTGGTTCAAGTTCTCGTAATAATCTGACATGAGAAAATTCCTGTCTTTTTAACAATCATTCCCTCGACCATCTTAATCTTCGATTTTTTCGTATATTTCTGCTTTTTATTGCAATGCAAAAAGCAAAGAGCGACCAAAGAAGCGCTTCTTCCATGACCAAAAATGTCGCGAAACTAAAATATGACCGATTAGTTGGAAACGTGCGGACGCACTATCTTTTGTACTTTTTATCGAACGACTTGCATGACCCTTTTATTGTTCGATAAGACGTTGTGTCTGGACCGGCCTTGACTAATGCTGGAATCTGAATAGATCACACATACTATTTATCAGTAAGATTCAAATTAACTTTCTTATCTTTTAACACCGAATTTAAGTGTATTTAAAGCCATTTTTTAATTAAAATATAATTATTTCCAATTTAATTGTTATTTAATGGCTTTGAAATTAAAATTTAAGAATTTACATTTATAAATTTCTTACTTAATGGGCTTAGGAATCACCTTTTAAAAATAAGTTATTAGGTTATTAATACAGTTGGCAGTCCACCTTGACTTGTATTATGAGACAAAATTACGAGTGTAAATATGACGTCATCGCAAGGTAGATACGATAAGAAAACTGTAAAATAGTATATGAAATAATTTAAACCAGATAAATAGCTGAATTTTACATGATTTTATACATTTTATTTAGTCTTTTTCCAGTTGGTAACACTCGTTTGCTTAAGATTTAAAATTTATATAAGTAAACAAATCAATAATTTTGCTTTGCTTTGCTTTTTCGGCTTTTTTCCTCTTCGTTCGCTGCCAGGGCCATTCCCGAGGGGACCTACAGCTTAACGTGGGTTCCGAACTACGATCATCGATCATGCGACACCCCCCAAGGGCTATCAACGCTTGGTTTATTGCCATTACATGACCTACCGATTAGGGAGTGTGTATCTTTTTCCGCACCCCACGATACGTCCGATCTCATCCGGCCTGGTTACCGGCGTGAATGAGGTGGGTTGGGAGATGATATATTTTACACTCTTCCCTGCATTCTTAAATCCACTGAATTTCGGACATACTTTTTTTATTGCACGTATGTCCACTCCGGGAATCGAACCCGGGTCGCCACGGTCGAATGCCAGTAACTCACCTCTGAGCCACTGCCGCGGTATCAATAATTTTTTAAATAAATAGCAGGTATTTTAAGTTTTTTATGGCTGTAGCTGACAGTGACACACGTCATTTCTAGTAATATATATTTTTTCAGAACTTAAAGTGTAGTCAAGGCTGGAATTTAATTTTTTCTAAAATGACTTGATGTCCATTCCGGGGAGATATTTTATAAAAATATTTTATTTATTTAAAAGATTTATTTATCTTTTTTTTTTTTTTTTTTTACGGTTTGCCGACTACGTAGGCCATCTTGAACCGGTCATCGACCACAAATGTGATCTACCGACTGGGGAGTGTGAAACGGCACCTTCATCCTATGAGATATCCGATCTCATCCGGCCTGTCCGGCGTAAATAGGATGGCTAGGTGTCGATTTATTTTACACTCTTCCCTGAGGCAAGAGCACGCCGTGTTCCCAAGCGGTCACCCGCCCAAGTACTAACCGCGCTCGACACAGCTTAACTTCGGTGATCTGCGGGAACCGGTGCTTAATATGTCGATGCCTATTTATTTATCTTGTAATGTACATGTACGTATGTTAGGGTCAAATCTTGCAAGCGTAATTAGAATTACTTCCTTTTATCCTGCGGAGTTGAAATTTTGCATGGTGATTCAGTACCGATGAAAATGCATTTTTGTGTTAAAAAAACCAAACAAACCCAAACAAAAATCCGAACAAACTCGAACCTCGTTCTTTTATCCTACAGAGTTAAAATTTTACATGGTGATTCAGTTCCGATGACAATGCTTTTTATGATAAAAAAAACGAACAATCCCGAACAATGATTTATTAATTAAAATGAACACGCAAGGAAAATTATCCAACGAAAACAAAAAAAGAAATAAATACTATTAAAAAAAACTATCTAAAATAAGCTATTATGTTAACAGGTTAAAAAGAAGAAAATAAACTATAAAGTAATACATTAAGCCCATCTTTTTGTTACATTATAAAGTTTTATTACATAAAGGTTTGTCGCGAGTATGAATATTGACACAGGTAATTTTAAATTTTATTTATAAAAAATCCATTGATTTATTCTGGCGACAAGCTTAATTGTGGATTTAATTTACTTTAAAGTTTATTTTCTTCTTTTTAATGAATTTAAATAAAAACTTCTTTTTGCGTTTTTTTTTATTTTAATTTTTATTTTGATATGTTTGTTTCTTTTTGTTAGCCTGTTACTATTCTTTATCTTATTACTAGTCGACTTTATTTCATCGACTGGCAAAGTATACATTTATTTAAGTTTAACAATAAATGGGATTTAACCATAATTACTTGTCACTAAAGAGCTGCAAACAACAATAAAATGTAAAAGCGTCCTACTTTCCGCTTGGCCGTTAACTTGATGAATTTATAGGCGTATTGTTCAAAATAACCAATTATTTTGTTCGTTGCCGTAATAGAGGTATTCAAATATTTGCAAAGCAAATTCATTCAAATATGTTGTAGTGCAGTGGCGGGCAATGCTGTTTTAACCAGGGTAGGCAAAAATTGCATTTCAGATAAAAATCTACCCTCCGTTGCATTCAAGTATCTAAATTTCAAATTTTGTCACAAAATGACTTGTTTTTGAGTTTAAGGAAAGAACACTGTGGTAGAAGAAGAATAAAATGGCATTATTTGAAAATCAGTTCAACACGGCGGCCTTTACGCAAAAATTCTTTTAAAACATCGTCATAAAAATTGGTTTTGCTTTTTAAATCCTGCAAAAGGTAGCTCTCCAGAGAAATTATTGTTAATTTAGTTAAGCGTGTCTCTCCCTGTATGTTTCGTAAATATATTTCGTGGGTATAATTTCTTTTTAATCCCGAAAAAAAATCGTTCTGCAAACGTGCTGCTAGCCGGAATAATAACAATGAAAGCCTCCATATTTTTTCTCCGAGACTCGACGGCACGAAGTCTAGCAAAAGGGCGAAAACTCTAATTATAAAAATTAAAAATCTATCATCCACCTGATTGAACCAATGTCGCCAAAAATAAAGTCAATTATTATGTGAAATATGATGATAAGCGTACTGATTATGATAGCTATTAATATAACGAGATTATTATGCGATTTATAATAGTCGAGGACATTACTAGGTCCGCAATGTCCGAGACGGTGTTAAATCGCTAATAATCGAGTTGTATTCAAAGCTTTATCGTATCATTGACAACGGCGATGCGAAAATAAAAACAAGGTTTTATGTCATTTCATTTTGGCATTTCAAAAAGTCATCATTAAAATCATGCAAGATTTTGATATTCCGGACGACATATTAGCTGCAGCCAACATTATAAGGTTGAACTTGCTTCCGGACAAATCTAAAATCCATTAGAAAAAGAATATCGGCAGTTTTGTGAGTGGCGAAACAAAGTACATGTTCAAGGTGCAGAAGAAACGGTTGCTGGCGTATTTCGCAAAACTCTCTGAGGAATACTCTGCTTCATCCTTATGGCCGAAATATTCCATGTTACGAGCGACTTTAGAACTGAAGGAAAGAGTGGAAATTGACAAATACGGCGCCTTAATACGTTTCATCAAGAAGAAAAATATTGGATTCAAGTCGGCGATGTTTCCGGCAGTGGATTAAGCACTGGGGAACCGCACGAAATCGAAAGGAGTGCTTGCTCGGTCTTTAATCAGTCTTCAGAGGGCATACCTAAGATCGTGGACGTTAAAGACAAAGGTGTATCCATCAAATTTGAAAACTGTCAAAATATTGTTTTACATGTTCATGAAAAATAGTTCTAATATTATTTGGTATCTAACGTATTATGCTTTCGTAACTAACGTATTAAATTATGGTAACTAATGTATTATGAGTAACTAAGGTGTTATGTAGGTTTTAGTGCGTTTATGATGTTAATAATTATTAATAAAGATATCATATAAAAATTACTTAATCTTCAATGATACGATAAAATATTTTAATTGTCACAAAAGTGCTTCTTATTTTACGATAGTTATCCGTTATCCCTTTGAAAATATTGTAGACATTATTTTTAATTTTTATTAATTTTTAAAACCAGTGGTGCAAAACTGATTTTTTTAGTTTTTATTTTTTTTCGCCTATAATACTGAACCGATTTCATTAAAATTTTAGGGGTATGTGGGCAACTGCAAGATGCATCCAAATAAGTAAGAAAATATATGGCATGTAATCTAAAAAAACATATCCTTATGACATCACACTTTTTTCGAACACCCTGTATAAACATAAATATTTTCCTGAAATGCACCCTAGGATACAGGTAAAGCTTGCAAAACGTCATAATCCTAACTTAATTAATAAGGGAGCTACAGAAGACGGGAGGTGAGGCGCAGGACCCTCTGTATATATTAGAAACAAAGCGTTATCTTAAAAGGAATCTCGTCTCATGTTTATTAATACCTTTTGAAATTTTGAGATATTGGAGAAAGTGAGAAAACTACTTTTATAAAAAAAAAATTCTTAATATTTTTTAGAATTAGTAATATTATTTAGTGTTTTCATTCGCGGATATCTTTTTTCTCGAGTTTTTTTCTGCATAAAAATAAATATCCACCCACCTTTCCATTGGTGAAAAAAAATTAATGATTTTTTTCGTTTCTTTGTAATTCGTATCAAGAAAAGATTTTAAGGGTCCCAACTCAACTTTTTAGACAGTCAATTAAAAAAAAGGATAGTGTTTCTCTAAAATAGCAAAGGAGTCACACATTTAAAAATCATGTTTCAAATTCCACAACACCCTGTAAAAGGACACTGTATCAGAAGAAAAAAGAAATAAATAATTATTTTAATAAGAAATTAAGCTTGTTTTTATTAAAAACAAGGTCAGCTATCTAATAATGTTTTATGCTGTATAAATAGGCATTTTAAGGTTATCATTGCATTATTATCTTCACATTACTTTAATTACAAACATACTTTTATGAAGCATTACATATTATTGTATGCTCTTGTTTACTGTAACGTACACTGCTCATCTTTGGCTAAACCTAGGTCAGTAATTTCGAGATAACAAGATTGTTTAATGACTTTCAACTTCGAGATTATAAAAATTCTTAATTTACTCAACGACACGCCGTGTTTCCGGAAACACTCATTAGATCTAACAACTTTAACTGTTGATTACTACCGTTATGATTTTTTATATTACATCACTTCCTAACTTAAGTAGGTAGTTGTTTTTTTAATTAAATTTTTACCAAGTGCCAGTTAGGGTTTATTAAAATTTTTCATTGTTTTAAGGTCTATATACCCTATTTTACACTAAAAATAATAATTAACTACTATCCCCTATTATAGTCTATTTCAGAAAGGTGTAGGGTAATAAAAGTTCATTAGATATGCAAAGGGACTACAGAGTGACCCAACGAATATTTAAGCCACTTTCATAATTTCGCATTGATTTCATTGCAAAAATTTTTATTTTCATCAAGTGCAGGTAGTACCATCCGGGTTTGGGTTAATTTAAGAGTTTGGCCTATTGTTATCCATTCACAAACACTAAAAATGATGTAGCAATGGCTTGCATTATGTACATAGTATAAGGTCCACTTATTTTTTATTAAACATTATAAACAAATACAAAAACTACTTTATACAGAAATTAAATTATAAAAAATCATAATATTCTTTGTAATATGAGCAACTGTCATCTCCTCTTAATATTATAATTAACGGATCGACGGTGCGATCGATCAGGTGGTCAAGATCCCACATTTTCACTTCTTCTTTAATGATATGAAGTACTACTTTTCGCCAATTCTCTGATGTCTTTTCCTTAATGGCTTGATCAAACAGTAGCTTAACATCTTTTATTTTGAATGTCGTGTTATGTCTTGCTACAAATCCTTTCGTTTGCGCCCAATTAAGTTCAATAGGATCTAGTTCGCAATGATATGGCGGTGTGCGCAGCATAGTTACACTATGTTTCTCAGCTATATCTAAAACGGCATATTTCATAAAACGATGTTTGTGTAAATTTGCTATATCCAATAGTTCCATCTTTATCAAATTATCTTATTTTTTTTTAAGTTAATTATCATAAATAATTTAATGCCCAAAATTTATCTGCGCCTATGGCCGACACCATTTTATTAATTTTCACCTTTCTGAAATAGACTATAGAAGCTACGCATGTGTTTGTCAAATATATAAATTGACAATTTATACTGTAAAACATACTTCAATCTTACACTAAAATTATTAATATTTACCTTATTAATCTTTCCCTGACATTTTTATTTTTGGGTAATTATTTAATATAAGTTAATAATAGTATTATACTATGAAGCGATTAATTGTTATAGGTCACGAAATTTAAATATTTTTAAAAAACCGTGTTAAAACTTTTGGTACGAAACATATAAATTTATTAGTTAAATTGAAGTAATATATGGGGAACTTAAATTTAACTTTGTGTTAAAATGCAACATACAACGGTACCAAAGCAATAAACTATAATGGAATTTGAAGTCGTACCATACACTCACAAGAGATCTCATGAAATTGCTATTACATTAGCACTATCGTTGCAGAACTGGTTTTATTAGGTTTCAAAGATTGGTCCCGTAAAATTTTGTAAGAGAATAGAGATTATTTTATATGACCTTTCTACTATATTGCAAAACTTATTTTATATCCTGCTTTTAGGAATAAAATATTTATATGATGTTGGTTTAACCTTTCTAGGGAGAGTTAAAAATATATAATTTTTTTAGTACCTAGTACTTAAATTACTATCGGAAATATGTTCGGTTATTAATGTAAGAATGTGGGATATTCGGTGTTTACACCAATATGATATACACAATTATAGCACGACACTTTTCTTTAGAAATTCCGGTAGAAAACTAAAACTACCAAGTAGGCTTTATGCCTGTCAACAGATAAATATCTAACGAATTCTTTGCAAAATATACAAACCTGATACCTTTTTTTTGGAAAAGCACGCGGTAGCGGTCGAGCTGAAATAAATTTGTTTCTAAAAGGTCTTTTTAAGATGAAAGAATTTTTTTTAATTCAATATTTGAACTTTTATTTTCACGACTTTTATTAGTAAACCAATGAGGTTTACATCCAGTCAACATTAATTTTTTAAATAATTTTTAATTTTCTTCTTCCTCACACTTACATCCACTTCTTCTCCATATTTTCTCTAATGACTAGCTAAAAGCTTTATTTTGCTTAAAGGTTTATTCCCTTTCACTTCAGTTTCATCTTTCGACAGTTCTTTCACACAAAGATGTTAATCCTTTCATTCTACCTTTAAAGTTTTCACAATGCCTTAAGCCTCAAACCCACATACTTTTCTTGCTCACAATGCAACGTGTTTCCTCACCATTCCACTCATTTTTACACCGAACCTACAATTATGTTGCTCAGTTAGGGTGATATCAACTGGTCTTTTCTTTTTTTAATTTTTCTCCTGAAGATGAATGCTTCTGCATTCGAAACATGTAGAGAAGTTGCTTAAAATATTTCTATAATATAACAGTGGAGGAAGACTTTGTGTTCTTATTTTCTACCTTCTAAATTCCCACTCCACTTTAAGTATGGACTATTTCTTCAAGTTTTATATAAATGATTTTTTGTACAATTACTTATTTTTACGAGTTCTACAGCCTGTTCAAATAAATGTCTCAACTTTGAGAACATCCTGTATATAGAACCCAAAATTTATGGCCTCAAGGATACGTCTTCCTTGAATTTTAGTTACATGAAATAATTAAAATAAATTAACAAGAAGAGTCTATTTTGATTTAAGTTTTGCTCCTAAAAATTATTTAAAAAGCATACGAATAACTGTGCGTTTGACAGAAAAACTATGGCCGAAATCACACCCAGAGTATCCAAGAGGACGATTTATCCGGAAAGTGTGCACAAATCCTCTTCAATTGTCTGTTTCTTCTTTAAAACGCGTCATCTGTCAGCTTTTACCGTACTATCGGGTTCTAACGTTTTGTATATAAAATCTTAATATATTTTTAAACATGCCAGTTAACTAAACATAAGTACTGGCATGAAACCACAAATGGGTAAACATAAACTCCTGATTCATCCTGACTTCCGTTCAGTTTTAATACTATCATCGTAAAAAGCAATTATAGACTTTGAAGTTTAGAAATCACGATGGAAATATAAATAGATCAAAATTTATATTGTTTAATGGCAACCGATTGAAACCTACATTACCCAACACAAACCATATGTGCACATGCGTAATGTATAGGAATGAGCAAAAGTATGGACCGGGGTAAATATTTTTTGAAATTCTTACTGAAATTAAGTCAGTTTTGGCGCAGTTTATACCAGGGTTGCAGTAGATTTTTTCGATTAAATCGTGATTTTTTTGATTTTTATAATTTTTTTTCTTAATTATGGCAATAATGAACTTTAAAATTACTTATTTTCATTATTTTGTCCCTATTCGCCCAAAAATATTTGTTGTCTAGATTTACAGTTAGAAAATCTCCTCGGCGACATACAAAATAACTTGTATTGACATGAAAATTTTCGGCACCTTGCAGCTTAATTTATGAATATTTTTTACACTAGACTGATGACGATTTGTTATGTTTTTACACTTATATAATGTATCTAAACACTTCGTTTAAAAAAAAACAATCTTCCTTTTTTTTGTAGTTATTTGCTTCGGGACTTGTTTTTACAGCAATTTATAATTTGATCACGATTAAAATTGAAAAAATCAGTTGATTTAAATCCTCGTAATCCTGGTTTATACTGTATAAATTGTGACAAGGCTAATTTAAAAAAAAATATATAAACATGAAAAAACGTTAGTGCATGGGTAGGTACCATTTTTTGTAAAAACTCATCAGAGCCTGTATACAGGGTGTTCTCAAAGTTGAGTCATTTATTTGAACAGGTTGTAGAACTCGTAAAAATAAGTAATTGTACCAAACATCATTTATATAAAAGTTGCAGAGTAAAGAAGTTATTAACAATTGAAAAAATGTAAAATTAAAACCTGACTTTTTGATAATCTCGACCACTGCGTTGTCAATGTTTTGTTTACTGGTATGGTCCATTTTTTTGTAGGATACATGTTATTTGTTGTAATCATTCATTCATTTATTGTACGGGTTACAGTGCGAATTTCGGTTTGACCAGTAGTAAATTAATTCTCTAAAGGGCGTGATATTTTTGGGCATTTTGTGCGATAAAAATGGCACACGTTTATGAAAACAATGAACTAATGGACATAATATTAATTTACGGGAAGTGCCAACAAAATATACCTGCAGCATGTCAGTAAATACTGTGCAACTACAACAGCGAGAATCGAAAACGCTTATGCTGTTGTTCGTGGAATCTAAGAACCTTGGTTCGTGGACACCCCGATTTTATTTTTGGAGCGTGTAGTGACTTTGCACAAACCGAAAAATGGTGACAATTTTGGACAACTTTTGTAACATCGGAATTTATTTTACCGGTAAGCATGGATTTATTGTGAGTTGCAATAACAATTAAACGCAATGGTCGCAAAGTCAGGTCTTACAGTTTTTAAATTTTACATTTTTTCAATTGTTAACTTTTTTACTCTGCAACTTTTATATAAATGATTTTTGGTACAATTACTTATTTTTACGAGTATTGCAACCCGTTCAAATAAATGACTCAACTTTAAGAACACTCTGTATAAATTTCAAAAATATTGTTTTTCAAAATGCACGGTTTTAACGCTAGGTACTTTAGCATATTATTTGTTAGTTCTGAATTTAGCATATTGTTTACACCTTCAGCTTAACGTGGGTTTCGAACAACGATCCTCAGTAATGTGACATAGTTTTTTTAAATGTATTTGATAAATAATTTATTAAGAAATCATTAAAAATCTGCAAATTATTGAAATCAGAAGTATCTGCTAATCTGACAACGCTGCCGCCATTTTTGGTTATGACCGAAGCAATCATCCGTTTCAATCAAAATGTTCCAGGTAGTCAAATTCTCTGTTTTGATAATTAATAAGAAAATAATGAATGGTAACAATACATGCTCCGATATTATTAAATTTTATTTAAAACGAGTAAAATTGAAATTTATATTATATATATATATATATATATTTTATTAAGTCGGACGTCGCTTGGGTTAAATGCATGCTAGGCGCGATGGTATTAGAGGCGAAATTCTTATCGCTGGAGTGTGTCATTGCACTGACGACGTTATACGCAAATAAAGTTTTAAAATAAAATTAATATGAATGTGTAATTTACTAATTTGCCCATGTTAATGTTTTTTATGGCATTAAGAAAATATAATTAATTATTTTTTAATAGAAAAATGAAGCTTATTAAAATTAATTCTTTGAATATTTATTTTATCAAAAGCCTAGTTAGGCGTCGTCTCACTTGCCTCATCTGACGAACCGACACTGACCCGTATGCACTTAAATAAGGTAAATTTAGGGCTTTCTTTGTGTACCTAATGTGGATGGCAACACAAAAATAACAAGTCACCAAGGAAGTTTAAAAGTTTCGAAGAAGAATATTGATAAATAAAATCCCATGTAATTCAATGCCCGGCATAGGATAGTGTCAGAGGACTAGTTCTTATAGATTTCCATGCATTTTAACAGATTTGAAGGCTGATGTACTCTATTACTTTACACATAGCTTTTTTTACAACTTTAGAAATCAAATGATATAAGCAATTTTTAAATGATAATAGAGTTTTGGACTTGCATTGTCTTTATTTGTTAAATCGCAACGTTTTAACTGGTCCATTTCGACTGTCTATAGTCGTCCTTAGGTGACTTTTAAATAAGTCATAGCTCTATACTAGCTAGCTGCATAGGCATAACTAAGATGGGTGCAGCCATGCGTTTAATTCGTTCGCGGTTTTATTCTAAGTGTACATTTACTTTACAAGGGATTTCTGATATCTCTCTATCTAATAAGGTTAATAAGGGCTTTCTTTATTTTCATATGGCTTTTTTATTTCCTATTTCCATCACGGCTAGAAATAACGTATCATTTTGTAATCAACATACTAGTTTAAAATTTATGATGTAAGATATCAACATCAAAATATCCATCCATTCTGTATTTGTTCACGAGACGTAGAATTATGTTATTCGCCCAGTAATATCATGGTTCACCTTAAAAATATTGCAATAAACAGTATGGTCGATCAACTTACGTAACGCGTCTAAAACCGCATGGTGCCGCTGTTGACCATATTTAGCTTAAAGCGGCTAGAAAATTTGTTAATTTGCTGTCCATAAAATGTAATAAATAGCATTTATGGTTTAAATTTAAATAAACATTCGTTCCATTTATTATAATAGAAAACATCGTGTAAAATTTCAATTTTAACCTTTAGATCATGTTCACCTCTTATTTTTTGTAAAGGAAAAATGCAATGGCTAGCTTTTATATTTGATTGTCTATAGAATTTAATGTTCGACTTGGCAAATATGCCATGGCAAATATGCCTGGTAATAACCAGAGGTCTGTTGTTTTAAGTTTTTTTTTTTTTAATTTAAGAATTTATCTTACCACGGCAGTGCCTCAGCGGTGATTTTACTGGCATTCGACCGTGGTGGTCCTAGTTCGATCCTCGGAATGGGCATACGCACAATAAAAAAATAATGCACGAAATTTAGCAGGTTTAAAAATACAGGGAGGAGTGTAATAGTTATTTACGATATAAGTGTTGTAAAGATTCATATTACAACACGAGATGTTAAAGTTCTCAAAGGAGGCGTCAGCCGAGTTTAATAAAACATCGAGTGTAGTCATATGAATTTACAACAAGAATATTGTACAAAATTTTATCTACTTTCATCTATGAATAAAAATATTTGGCAAAAGGCATTTTTAAAAATAAAAATGCACCTGTAAAAATGCATCTGCAATTAAGTTTACTAATCAAGTTCTTTATGTTACCTTTCGCATAGTTACTGTTTCGCATGGTTACTGTTGAAACTTTGTCAAACAAATTCAAAAATATAAAAAGCGTTTTTCAAAATGAGCGATTCTGATGGAAGTTTACCCTCTGATATAGAAGCAGCGGCAAACGAAGCGATATCAAGTTTAGTTCCGACAAAATCCAAGGCGCGGTATGAGTTGGAGTATCAGAAGTTTAAAGATTGGTGCAAAGCTAACAAAATAAAGGAGGTGTCTGAGAAAATCCTTTTGGGTTATTTTCCCTTTCCCCTTATAACACCCTCCCCGGCCTGTGAATCACAGGAGATTCCAGCCTATTACTACTAACATAAAATTGAATAAGTTATATGACCGAAGTTGGTGAGAGAATTTCAGGTCCCCCGTAGCGCAATTGGCAGCACGCTTGACATGTAATCGAGAGGTTCTGGGTTCGATTCCCAGCGGAGACATAAAACGTTTTCAATTTTAATCGTGTCTATACGCCGGCAAAAACATTTTTCAATTTATTAATTTACATGTTTAACAATTGCACTGTGTCAATCGTTGAGTTAGGATTTTTAGGAAAACACCACTTTTAAATAATGTTAGTTTTGCTATGCCTATTTTATTTTATTAATTTATAACTTAGGAACGCATTCGTTTTTATTTTTATTTTACTGAAATAGAAAAAATAAATAACCTTAAATTATTATATATTATGATATGTATAATATGGTTCACCAAACAATCATTATTTAAATAAAACTATGCTTCCGCAATCACATCAATTCAAAGAAAAAACAAACTAGTTTTAACTTTAGAGTGATATAATCGGTATGTTTAAAACTCCAACAATAAAAGTTCACTGCTTGTTTATATAACTGCTAAGAATAAATTCCAAAAATAGTATAAATTTGGCTTAGTATCTCAAATTATAAATATTTTAGATCACATGTAGAAGGGTTTATACCTACAATTTCGAAATTGGAAATTTTACACCCGCATGACAGATAAGGACTTAAGTTTTCCACAAAGAGCAAGAGAATCAGGTTTTAATTTGTAAATAATGTTATATAACAGTACTTACATAAAAAGTTGAACAAAAAAGTACAACCAAAATAATTTATGATTATTAACCAAGGTTTATGCCGCTATTAACAGAGCCCAAAGCGAGATTTAAGTCGCGAAGCCTTTAGTTTGGTTAATATAATGTTTTTTTAATTATTAACACATTTACAAAATACTTATCGTTACAGTAACTATTATTAATTTTAAAAATGTATATATTTAAACGATTGCTTCTACACTGTTAAAATAATTACATTATTTAGTGTTGGCAATTTATTACCACAAGATGTACCCTAAAAATTACCTGCTTTCAAATGGATGTTTTCATTACCAACCATAGTCAATAATAATTGTCAAGGTATAGGGAAATAGTAGTTTTTCTACTCCCACATGAAAATTTGCTGTTTCCTTTACACTTAAGTGGCGAGTAAAGTAGGCTATTCCAGTTAACTGTGCGGGAAAATCTCATATCCATCCTCGATAGGTAATGAAACTGACCAATCACAGTAGTCAATTACAGAGAAGACATTGTTGTTTTTAAAAGTACTGACCAATCACAGTATATTATTTTTACTGAGGCTCCGCCTTCTTTTTCAAGACACTAAATTATATAATTTAAATGCATGTGGTACAATTTGTTATTAATTTGTTCAATATAATAAAATCTAGACGCATTTATAATAGATTTGTCAATAATGCAACCTGCTGAATGTGCATAGAAATTAATTTCATGTAGCATCATTTATCAGTTGGTTTTCCGATAATTAACTAAACGCTTCAATAGTCCAGACGTTAGAGCGTTGGACTATGGAACCGATGGTCGTGAGTTCGAGCCCGGCAACCTACAATTTTTTTTTACATTTTTTAGCATAAGGTCGTAGAAAAAATATACTGTTCAACTCGAGTGGATTGTCCATATTGCCCTCGGAAGCACTAGTGCTGTAATGGATTTACAGAACTGTAAAATTCATATTACTAAATGAAAGTAGATAAAAAAATAACATTAGTCTTATCTTGAATTGTTACACGCTATTCTAAAACCTATAATAGTATTCAATCAATTTTACCTTTTTTTCCTGTAACGTTGCGGTTCGGAACCCACGTAAAATAGTATGTTGATTTTGGATCATGTTCAACCATAAACACACTCATTAGTACCTTTCCTACTTCTTTAAGCTTCCAGCCTTTCATTCTGTACAATTACTATATTGACTGTTATAAATTTATTCTTTGAAACAGTGCCATAATATTAGATTTAATAATTATTATTCATGAAAGAAAGTTGTTCCATCCGTGTGGTCGCATCTACGTGATACACCTAAATTGCCGGTTGGTTTAAATGTCATTTATTATATCACGCATATTATTGCTTTATAATTTTTTTCCAAGCGAATATTGAACTAATATTTAAGCCAAAAAGGTAATTATTAATAATTTTAGGGTTAGATGAAGTCTAAACCAGGGTTAATTTTTTTTTCACTACTAATACATATAGAAGATACTTATTTTTCCAAGAATTGCTTCTATAACTTTTTTTAATCAAGTTAAAACAATCAAGTTAAAACAATGATAGAAGCTGGAACGAAAAGGAAACTGTCAAAGTAATAATATCTGGTTACAACAGGATGGCGCTATCTTTTATTTTGGTTTATAAGTTAAAATATTTTCAGTAGTTTTTGAAATATAGGCAATATTGCAGACTTTTTTGATGAGATATAAAAATACGGGACAAAAATTTCATTATAAAAATATAGACGGAAAATCTTGGGCCTACATATGCAGTACGTAGAGGACAATTTATCGTAATAAAATAATAGAAACATTAATCGCAAAACAATGATATCAACCTTGACATCATGAACTTGCATGAATTTCATGAACACTCTCGTCTGCTATCTGCCTTATTAAATACGCAATGCAATATTAACCAAATAAATGTTTATATATCATAAATAAGGATATTATTTGCGAAGGTTTAGACAGCTATCAATATTGCCCGCGGGTCAAGTTTAAATCACGAGGAGCGAAGCGACGAGGGATTTAAGATGCAAAGGCTATAACAGTATAGCTGTCTAAACCATGGTTAATATACCAACACATTCACAAGATACTTATTTTTGCAGTATTAATAATTATTTTAAAAAAAAGTAGGTATTTATTTAAAAGATTGCTTCTGTAATTTTTTTCAATCAAGCTACCTGTGCTTTGAAATTGGCAAGATAATTTGTTTTTGTCATTTGTCAGTTGGCTTTGTTAATGTCAATTTGAGATTAGATTAGGTTGCGATTCATCGAAATATCAAAGTCCATATTTTTTTTTAAATTATTATTAAAGTGACAAAGTCTGTTTCCAATTATTGTATTTTTTTTAGTTTGATTACTACCCGAGTGCTATGAATGCTCCTAATAAATAAGGCAAATTATTTTTCTATGAGCCTATATTTTTGATAACAGTATCAAAACTTTACAAAATTGAACATCTCTAAGAATCTGGATATGTAAGGTCAAGTTACCTGCTCTCAAATATATTGTTTTCATTATTAACCATGATTAATAATAAGTGTCGGGGTAGTGAAAATTAATTTCTGAGGTTAATAATCAGTCAATAATGACTATTTTATGGGTTTGTAGTGGAAAATAGTATATTATTGACCAAGGTTTAGACAGATACTATTATTGACCGAGCGTCGATTTTAAATCCCGAGGAGCGCAGCAACGAGGGATTTAAGACGCGAGGAAAATAATAGTTGTCTAAACCGGGGTAAATATATTATTTTTTCCACTACTAACACATTAACAACATTAAATTATCAATTAAAGTTAACATACCTTTTTAGGGTTGCTTCCGTTTTTTCAGTCAAGTTACCTTTGCTTTGAAATTCGCAGCATTTGTTTTTATCTTGTCAGATGGCATTTTCAGTTGTCAGAATTTGTCAATTCATAAAAAAATTTAAGTCTTTTTGATAAAATGAGCGAAGAAACTATTACTGATACGGGCACTCCTCCAGAAATGAGGGTGGAAGCACAATAAATTAATGATGAGTTGCTACCCCAAATATCTCATTTTTTGTATTTAAAAACCTACTCAGTATTTAAGGACTGGTGTCAAACAAAGAAAGCTAGAATACCAACCTGTAGTGACGGCGCCAGGATTTTTGGGATGAGAGGGCACAAATGGGCTTGGTGATTTTTGAGTGGGCACTACCCAAAAAAAAGGTCGCGGCCTCCCGACGCTCTAGAATGCTATAGGCAGCGACAAACAAAACCTTCCTCCTGATGTCTAAAAAAAAAGGTCATCGTTCTCTTCAAAATACCATACAACCACTCATCAAAACGTTTATAGCCAAGTCCCTTACACAACGGATCCATCAATTTTGGGGGGGGCACCAGGGTGGGCACACATGTTTCTAGGGTGGGCCGGTGCCCACCCTGGTCCCCCCTGTCGCCGCCGCTGCCAACCTGGTTGTCTGAACATGACGTTTTTATATATTTTTAAAATAAAAAAAGGTCAAATTGCCTGTTTTATATTGTTCTTACCAGAAGCCTCTATTATTATATATAACGACGATCAATAATAGAAGTTTCTGGCAAGGGATAAAGAAAAACGATTTCTAAAGTTAATAATCGGTCAATAATGAATGATTTTAAAGTTAGTAGTGGAAAAACTAATTTACGTAAATTTTTTGTCTAATAAAATTAAGGTCCTATAAATAATTGTTTCTTTATTTCTTCACATTTATTAGAACCGGAACTGACACACGCACACCTTACGCATGTTAAAATATTAAATGGATATTTATGGGGATTCTTAAGAGCTAAAGTAGCCAACACGTCCGACGCCTTTTCTATTATTTACATCCTCTCTTTATATGTATAAATGTGTTTTTGGGTGTGTTAGTTAATTAGCTAAAGTCTATTCTTCGTTTATATTTGAACGGAATATGATTGGAAAAATAATGTTATCATTTATAGAGAGGCGAATGTATTTTTTGTGGCCATTGATTAAAGCTTGAAAAAAATATTTGTCATTTCTTGCCATTCTATCGAATTAGGCTTTTTACATCTTCGTTCGCTGCCAGGCCCGAGGAGACCTACAGCTTAACGTGGGTTCCGAACCACGATCCTTAGTCATGCGACACTCCCCCCCCCCTCTTCTTGCGCCATTGCATGCCCTACCGATTGGGGAGTGTATATCTTTTCCAGCACCCCACGAGAGAAACCAGGCCGGATTAAATCGGACATGAGATCGGTTTCCGGCGTGAATGGGATGGGTTGGGATATGATACATTTTACACTCTTCCCTGCATTCTTAAACCTACTAAAATCCCTACAACCTTTTTTTTTGTGCATATTCCCACTCCGAGGATCGAACTCGATACGCCACAGTGGAATGCCAGTGACTCACCGCCTAGCCACCACCGCAGTTTTATTATTATACCACAAGTAGTGAATGTTTTTTAAATGTGCATTTAACGTTTTTGTGCAAAGTTGTTACAAAAATTCACCATACTACAATTAACAGAGTTTAACCATAGAGAAAATAAACCAAGAGGAACCATGCAATGTTAAAATCTTACCGCTCATAATTCAGAACGACGCGACGTTCAAATCTATAAATAGCTACGCCAAACGTTGCCGGTAATAAATATTTATCGAACTCAAATACCCGACCAAAGTCAGTTAGATAGTAGCCTTGAGCCAAGCTGTAGCCTCTTAAGGTTGTAGTCTAGGCTTAACTGATTAAAACCGTATCAGTGACTTTACTAAATATTTTTTATTGGTGTGTTTTTTTAAATTAATGAAAAAAATTACTGTATTTTATAAATAAAAATTTTTAAAACATTTTTTTTCTACATTGCGTTACCACTTCCTCCCTGAAAATATTTCTTCGGACACTCCGCTCTTTTCCAAGGCCAGTGGCCTATAGAAAAATTTAAATTTAAGGATGCTTAAGATTAAAAATTCGTTAAATTACATTCTCGTTGTTAAGAACCAACCTATTCGAAAATCAGTGAAACAACAAAAAAAAATTTAATTTTAAGAACCTCCAAAATTATATTATCTTAAGTTCCTTGTCTTGTTTTCCTGTTAAGATTACTATTGTTTTCGTTTGTTTCAGTGTGGTGATTGGATCCATCTTAAAATTTTAGAAATTACTCCAGAACTTACAACTTTAGGAAACACACTCGCCGAAGCTTTGGAACTGCAAAAAGCACACAATGAAGTCCTACGACAACTTCAAGTAAGTATTTATACTTAATTAATACTTTATTAGTTTTATACTCATTAAGTATAATAAGATATGTTCGGGGGTAAGTGCACAAGTGCATCAAAATTACCGATAATTTTTGAATGAAATGTGTTTTTTTTTACAAATTGCAAGAGTTTGTTTTCATATTTTCGCGAAAAAGCCAGACTATTATAAATAATAAAATATTAACAAAAGATTTACAAAAAATAAAACACACGGTGTAGTATTACGAGTACCTACGATGATAAGAAAGGAAACAATACTCTTCATTTTAAAAATAAAGTAAACTTTTTATAAATATACTGACAATGCAGTTGTTTGAATCTATATCCCAAAAATTGCTGTCAGTAATTCATCGCTTTCATCATATACCGGGTGACATAAAAAAAGTGTTCCCCCCCCCCCTTAATTTTTTCGTACTTTTAGCACTAAAGATTTAAAAACGTGAGATATTGATAAGTGTGTAAATTGACATTTTTCGACCAATTCGATGTGTAAATTCTATAAAAAGTTCTCTTTTCAATAACATATCATATCATTTGTTTTTAAAATGGCCGCCTAGATCAATTTTCCTTTGTTTTCTAAAATGTCCATACCTCTGGTAAAACAGGGTAAACGGTAAAGAGTGGGCCATTGAAACGTTAAAATGGTTCATTTCAACCTGCTTCTAAATGTATCTGTTAGGGCTATTTCATTTAAAACCAATTTCTTAAAAAACAAAGCAGAACTTCTCGATTTTTTTCAAATAGCAATAGTTTTATTATTCTTCATTTACCTTTCTTTCTAACGGTGTATCACAAGTTAATAATTATTATTTATTAGGTAACCGTTAAAAACAAAAAACATTATTTCTGCTTTTATTAGACTTAAATGTCAAATAGTATTAAATAAAATTAAGAAAATTTAAATAAATGAATTATTTTCCACGTCATACTTGGCATAACTTCTCATGGCTTATACGGGTCTAAAAATTACATTTATCATATTTCTTGTTAATTTCTACTATTACCTAATAAATAATTATTAACTTAGAAAGAAAATTAAATAAATAATTTTATTATAATAAAACAAAGATGGGCTGCCATTTGAAAAAATTGAAAATTTCCGTTTAGTTTTTTTAAAAAACAGGTTGTAAATAAAATAGCCCTAACGTATAAACTTTTTTCAAGGAAGCCAATTTTATATTTAAAAGCAAGTTGAAATGTACCATTTTGACGTTTCTAAGACCTATTCTTTACCACTTACCTAGTTTTATCAAAGTTATGGATAATATAGAAAAGAATAAAAACTTGATCTAAGCTGCCATTTTTAAGATAAAGTGTGATATGTCATTGAAAAGAGAATTTTCTACAGAATTTAATTATGGATTAAAAATGAGGGGCTTCTGTTTAAAATTTGACTTCACTGCGGGTTAAACCGAAAGTGCATTTAAAGGTTTGAATTGGCCGACAAATGGCAAATTACAGACTTGTTAACTCCTCAAATGATAAGTCACCAACAGTAGGTAATAATGAACCTAAAGTATACCATACAATCAAATGTATCCTTCGTGGACATATTTATACCTCTTTGCACCTAAACCTACAACTAAAAAATAGTAGCAGTAAAAAAGCTATAAAATCTTGTTGGCTATAGCGAGACACGAGAGAAAGATTCAATGATGTAAAATGTAAATTTTTAAGCAGTTACGTATAGATATTTTTAGTTAAACCACGAATGTGAGATATTTTAGTTCAAATAAACACTCACACTTATGTTCCATTATCGCAAATGTGCAGTATTTATGTTTTAGGAGACTAAAATAGAAAAATCGTTGTGAAACTGACTGGAGGCTGTGTACAAAAAGTATTAAAGAGGTTTTTGGCCCATAATGTTTAGTTTTTACACTTCTGACTTCAATGTGGTTTTGATCTAACTAATAGTTTTTTTTTTAATCTAACTGAAGACAAGGCCCTATAAATACTATTTTAGAATAACACCCTGTTACAATAACACCCTCTTTGTTTTCTTGACATTTTTGGTCCGCTCGTAATCATTTTTCGCATTCAAATGCATGTACAAAGTTTTACTCACTATGCGAACTTTACTTATTACACTGAATATTTCCCTCATATGGTAAAGTTTCCATAAGAGAAATGCAATTTTCGCAAAATTACAGCGAAAACAGCACTGCCAGAAATCGAAAATTGCATCGCAAGTTTATATTGTTGACGAAACGTCAAAGCGGAATTTTATTGTTAACAAACGTCAAAAAATGTAATATTCTGACAATTAACGTCATCTTATTGATTTTATTGTTAGTATTTTCTGTTAAATAAAATATTTTTATTTACTTCATTCGAGTTCTTAATTAATTTGGGAAATATTCAAATAAATTACACTCGTTACCGATAATTTTTGAATAAAATGTGTTTTTTTTACAAATTGCAAGAGTTTGTTTTCATATTTTCGCGAAAAAGCCCGACTCCGCGGAGCTATAGCCAACAAGATTTTATAGCTTTTTTACTGCTACTATTTTTTAGTTGTAGGTTTAGGTGCAAAGAGGTATAAATATGTCCATGAAGGATACATTTGATTGTATGGTATACTTTAGGTTCATTATTACCTACTGTTGGTGACTTATCATTTGAGGAGACAAGTCTGTAATTTGCCATTTGTCGGCCAATTCAAACCTTTAAATGCACTTTCGGTTTAACCCGCAGTGAAGTCAAATTTTAAACAGAAGCCCCTCATTTTTAATCCATAATTAAATTCTGTAGAAAATTCTCTTTTCAATGACATATCACACTTTATATTAAAAATGACAGCTTAGATCAAGTTTTTATTCTTTTCTATATTATCCATAACTTTGATAAAACTAGGTAATAAAATTATTTATTATTATTTATTTTTAAGTTAATAATTATTTATAAGGTAATAGTAGAAATTAACAAGAAATATGATAAATGTAATTTTTAGACCCGTATAAGCCATGAGAAGTTATGCCAAGTATGACGTGGAAAATAATTCATTTATTTAAATTTTCTTAATTTTATTTAATACCATTTGACATTTAAGTCTAATAAAAGCAGAAATAATGTTTTTGTTTTTAACGGTTACCTAACAAATAATTATTAACTTGTGATACACCGTTAGAAAGAAAGTTAAATGGAGAATAATAAAACTATTGCTATTTGAAAAAAATCGAGAAGTTCTGCTTTGTTCTTTAAAAAATTGGTTTTAAATGAAATAGCCCTAACAGATACATTTAGAAGCAGGTTGAAATGAACCATTTTAACGTTTCAATGGCCCACTCTTTACCGTTTACCCTGTTTTACCAGAGGTATGGACAACAAAGGAAAATTGATCTAGGCGGCTATTTTAAAAATAAATGATAAAGTGTGATATGTCATTGAAAAGAGAACTTTTTATAGAATTTACACATCGAATTGGTCGAAAAATGTCAATTGACACACTTATCAATATCTCACGTTTTTAAATCTTTAGTGCTAAAAGTACGAAAAAATAAAGGGGGGGGAGGGAACACTTTCTTTTATGTCACCCGGTATATGATGAAAGCGATGAATTACTGACAGCAATTTTTGGGATATAGATACAAACAACTGCCTTGTCAGTATATTTATAAAAAGTTTATTTATTTTTAAAATGAAGAGTATTGTTTCCTTTCTTATCATCGTAGGTACTCGTAATACTTCACCGTGTGTTTTATTTTTTGTAAATCTTTTGTTAATATTTTATTATTTATAATTTCCAATCAGTGTCTGAAAAGGAAAGTAAAAAAATATTAATTTAAAAAAACGATAACTAGGTGGAGTGAGGAAGGTACTCGGTAGTAGGGTTGCCACCTTTAAATTGCCCTGGAGTCTATGCAGTGGGCACTACCCAAATCAAAAATGACTTCTAAGAAAAAAAGAAGGTCGTCGCCTCCCCAAGGCAATGACTAACAAAACTACCCTCTAATCCAAGTGACGTCTAAAAAAAAGGTCACTGGGTGGGCACTCATGTTTCTAGGGAGGGCCAGTGCCCGCAATAACCCTTAACCTGGAGTCAGAGGGTTTCAACCTGGAGACTCCATACCAAACCTGGAGAGGTGGCAACCCTACTCGGTGGGGAAAATAAGTCGCAAAGGGATGGATGATCTTGCTGCAGTGCTGAAATCAATTTGTTTTTTCGTTTGCCAGGATAGAGAACACGAGAAAAAAGAATTAAAATTATCTACAACCACTCACTACCCCTTTAAACGGCCAAAAACTACTGCTTTTTCATGTTTTCTCCGGAATGACAAAAATGTAAAATTAAATTATTGAGGCCCGAGTTGAATAATTTTTCCAGTGGGTTTCAAAAAAAGGGTTTTGTTATTTCTAAAGAAAAACAGCTGGTCGCCTTAGAGATTGATGATGGCAAAATTTTAAATTCTTGCTTATTTTACAACAAAAATTCAAACAACAATAAACAGCTGAAGTAATATTCAAATGTATATTTTCATTCATATAAAAATAAAATAAGGTTGATTATGCTGATGCGTGGGATAAACTACTTTCCTTTCATTTATTTAGAATATAATTCGTTATAATAGAGTTATTCAATTTAAATTTTATTTTCTAAAAGCATTATTTCTGATTAGTGATATCTAAATTTTAGTTACCGCTTTTTACTTTTTACGTCGTCATTATTTTAATCAGGGTTTAACTATTTCTTAACTTTGACAATAGAATAGAATTAATTTTAAAATACGGTTAAATACATAACAGAACAAATGTTTCTCAAGGCTTTGAATCCCAACTAATTAAAGAAATTCAAAAATCAAAAACAAACCCTGATTTGGAATTTTTTTCTATTCCATAATTGTGTATAAGTACTAGTTTTCATAATTTAGTTTATTTGAATTCAGAATCCTATTTTTTATTCCAGAATAAACAGAGTCCAGTTGAAGAACTTCTTAGACAAGCAGACCAACTTATTGCTACCCAACGACCACGAGCAGAAGTTTATGCAGCAATGGCAGAATCACTCAGTAGAGCCTGGAGGGATATAAATTCAACTTTAGAACTTAGAAAAGTACGTATTTATATAATTATGTTGGAATTTCTGGCAACAGCAAAATAGTACAATTTTTTGTTGTGTAGTGTGGGTGTAGATCAAGAAGCTAAAGTTGTAATTCATATTAATCAAATGTGTTTCGAAAGAAGTCAAATGTTATTTAAATAAATCAGTTGTTTATTTTGACTATTTGAAGAAATAGTCTATAATTGAATTGATAATGTAAGTATCTTAGTAGAGTATTTTTTTTTATTTAAATCAACTGTTTTATTAGTTTGTTTCCTGTCAATTAATTAAGAAGATAGATAAAGGAAAAGAAAAGGTAATAAACGATAATTTAAAATCTAGCTTATGGTAACTTTGTCCAGAATAAAACCACGTGATTAATAAGGAAACTTTTTTGATTTGGAGTCAATAAATATTTCAAAGACAATTATTTTTAGTTAATTCTGGACCTCAATGTTCAATACCACACCAAAGCACAAGAATTTTTTGATAATAATGATGCCCTTGAGTCTGCATGTGCCGATTCCGTTGTCCCCGTAGAAATAGAAGCAGTAAAAAGTTTTTTGACGACAATACATGATTTACGAAGGCAAGTGTTATAATATTTAGTATATTTTTCTCATAATTGTTACTATTAAAATTTATGATATTGAACAAACCAAGATAAGAATCCTATAGTATATCGGCCGTATTAAGGTTTCCTTACAACTTTAGGTTAGGTTAGGTTATAGTGGCAATCCTTTGACACCGTCCAAGCAGTCTCACGTTGTCCTATGATGTCCTTGTGATACCACACGTATTCCGTAGAACCCCTCTTCGTTAGATCTTTCATAGCTAGGGCGACCTATGTATATAGCAGAAGAACTTTGGAAACTAATTTAATTAAACCACCACTATTAATAAACTTGGTAAGTCGACCAGGTTCAAAGTTACTTATTCTCTCCATTCCATTGAAGAATAATTCATCCAGGGTAGTAAACTTTCTTCTTGCAAGGCCAGGTCATTCACATAAATGTTGAACATTTTCTTTATCAGTTTATCTCTGCAACTTCTACAGAAGTCATTAGCTGGTATTAGCGTTATGTTCAGCATGTCTACCGAAAAGACGATGTCTGGAAACTACGTTAGTCATCTTCGATAGTGTCTTCGTATCGCTGCATTTTCCCTACTGTCAAGAAGGGGCTCCAATGGCTTGAAAGGTTATTAGCTCTGTTCATCTGTTTTGTGCAGTTGTTCGGCTGTACGATTTATCTCTTCTTTAATCAATTCCCGTGGTCTAGCCATTATATTATCTGCTATCTCAACTATCACGCCTACGCCCTTCCTGCCGAGCTCATCGGGAGCCTCCCGACAACAGTAAAAATGTTACTATTTTGTTACCGATATTATTTTTTGTTCCCAACGTATTTTTCTTAAAACAGAAACATTGAAATTCGAAGAATTCGTCCATTTTTACTCAAAGAGACCTGGTATTTGATATTTTGTAAGAAAAAAAGACACAAAGTCTCGGCCTCAAAATTTTTTCAATCCTTTTATTAAGGTTACATGTTTCGCCCTAAACTGGCATCATCAGACCTAAATAAGTAAATACAATAATTATAAATTGCACGGAAAAATTAGATAAAAAACAAATTACCTTACAAACATTTAAAAATTTAAAACTTGTTTTTAAAACTAACACATGTACATTACAACAGAAATATCTGTGTTGTAAATAAAAGGATTGAAAAAATTTTGAGGCCGAGACTTTGTGTCTTTTTTTCTTACAAAATATCAGAAACATTGAGATGGATACTTTTTTTTCAACTCCAATATTGTTGCTATTTACCAATGATTGGTTCTACTGTAAATTTAGTACCTGAGTCTGCTATACTGAATACAGACAGCAATACATTTTATTTAGGAAGCTTGTAGCCTCTAACCTCAGTTTTACTGAAGTGAGTTTAGCCCTGCAATCATCTACAACCGAACCTTAGATTGTTTTGACTTAGGGTTTTAATTTTTTTACTCTAAAAATATACAGTTTCAGCCATTAATACTAAATTCTTATATTTAAATTTTGATTATTTCAGGGGACTTTTGGAGTCTCTAATGGGGGCATTACAAGCAGGAAACTCCCTTTTGGGCAAACTAAAAGAACTTGGAGCCGAAGGCACACTCGACTCGAGACCCGAACGAATACGAACTTCTGTTAATCGAGGTAAACAAATTTTTTAAATTTTTTTTTATTAATGAAAGTTTTAAATATTTTAATATCCCATGGCGTCATCAGCCAAATAGTCCAAGGAGGTTTTTTTTTTAAATTTAATTCAGGATCCATTATATTTGCGGGGGTATTTTCCAGTCGCTCTTTGCGTTGAAATATTAATTCAAAAAAATGTGTTTATTTTAAGAATATATTTTATATTAGTGCCCACTATGTTGTCCCAAATTTACTATTATTATTTATTTTTTAGCAATATCACAAGTACAAGGCTGGCTAGATGACCTACACGTCAAACGACAAATTCTAGAAGCCACATTTAATAGAAGAAAAACACAATTAGAACAATGCTTAGCACTAGCTTTACTGGCTGCTGATTTGAAGGAATTAGAAGATATATTACAGGATAGAAGAGACTTGTTAGCAAATAGCAATCAATTAGGTAATATCATAACACTATAGTGGATGGATACTGTAATAGATATAAGAAAATACATGTAATATTTTAGGAATTGGTTTATGAATTCTTGCTCTTTGAGCAGTAAATATCCCAAAATTTGGAGCAAAGAAAATATTGATCACCTCAGTTTTATAGCACCTCATTATACCTTTTTCCTACGACCACCTATGAAAATGAGAAAAAAAGCACGGTTAATTTGGCTAGAAAGCGCCGTATATCACACGCGTGTTGAAAAAAAATATTTCAACACTAGTGTTGAAATATCAAGGCATACTATTTAATTTAAACATATGGTGCCAATTTCCTAGACCAGCTCTATTTATTAAAAAGAAAAGTTTTCAAGAGCAGTTATTGTAAAGTGTTTAACTTATTTATCATGTATTTGTCGACTGATTCAGAATTAGAGTGTGAAAATACGCCATCAATTATAAAAAATGTTATTATTTTACTTCAAAATCTATTACCAGAAAAAACAGATCGCGCTGAAGAGTGTGTCAATTTACAATAAATGTTTATCGGTAGCGATAGCGTAGAGAATAAAGCTCTATCCTACAGATCGCAAGGCCATAGGTTCAAATCCTATAATGAGTATTTGTTTTTTTTTATAAAAACATTAAATAATTTATAAAATTATTTTGAATTGAAATCATGAGATGCTGGCCATTTGGTTTCAACATTAAACCTAATTACACACACACAATTGAAATATTCCTTGTTGGGTGGATTTTTTAAATTTATGTTTAATGGATCTTTCCTTGATTAAATTTAAAAATTTTCCTTCTGGTTGATCTAGAAGTCAATCCAGTATTAGTTCTTCCTACGATATATAAAATATGTAAAAATGAAAAAGTTAAACTACAAAATAAAGGAAAAGCCTATTAACAAACTATGAAACCAGATATTAAGTGGAACATAAACCTAAGTGTGATAATTTCAACACCCGTCTTGATATATTTTTTTTCAACAATATAGTGTTGATATATTTTTATTACAAATCAATGGCTTTTTTAATAATTCTTTGTGGTCGTAGGAAAAATAGTGTACAGGGTGTCCCAAATTCGAGCCTCATCATGAGGATCTCGGAATTTTATGCCCAGTAATATCGTAAAAAAATATTTTAGCTATCTTTTTTAGTTTTAGAAATATTTGAAAAAAACTAAAATATTGAGATTTTGTTTTTTTTAAATTATTTTATTTTTTGAAATCTTATTAAGCCCTGAATTCAACCATGTATCACACTTAATTATATTAAGACGTTTTGATGTCATCATTTCATCATCTGCAATGTGATACTTGTTTTTAAATAAATACGGCCCTGGTGTTAGTTACTTAATTATTTTTACTAAATACAACGTGTAAATAGATCCGAAATTTATTAGTTATAGAATTAATTTACTTACTATATAACATAATATTTCAATTTTTATATAACAAACTATAAAATAAAACTAAACAAAATTTTTCATTTGGTTGTCACATGATTTCATAAAGTTCGCGTCTTAGCCAACTTTGTTTTGTTTAGTTTTATTTTATAGTTTGTTATATAAAAATTGAAATATTATGTTATATAGTAAGTAAATTAATTCTATAACTAATAAATTCCGGATCTATTTACACGTTGTATTTAGTAAAAATAATTAAGTAACTAACACCAGGGCCGTATTTATTTAAAAACAAGTATCACATTGCTGATGATGAAATAATGACATCAAAACGTCCTGATATAATTAAGTGTGATACATGGTTGAATTCAGGGCTTAAAAAGATTTCAAAAAATAAAATAAAAAATACAGGTCCGTATTTAAAAAATTAAAGTTGATCATGGTTCCACAAAAACGAAACGTTGCAACGAAATTCTAAATACAGCACGAATTGGAGCAAGGAAAGTTGCCTTAAGAATGTTGTGTTTGTTTTTTTATAGCGGATAAAATAAGTCGGCCAATTTAAAAAAAACAAAATCTCAATATTTTAGTTTTTTTCAAATATTTCTAAAACTAAAAAAGATAGCTAAAATATTTTTTTACGATATTACTGGACACAAAATTCCGCAACTTTGCCACCATTTGACCGATGCTGTATCTCTTATAGTTTCCGAGATCCCCATGATGAGGCTCGAATTTGGGACACCCTGTACATTACTCGTGTGAAAGTGATTATTCTAAAACTAGGAGAATTTCGGCTGACGCCTCGTGCTAAATATCTCCTCGTTTGAAAAGTATTACTTTCATCACTTGTTATGTAATATACTAATTATAGCCATCGTCAAACACCGGTACGATATACGCAGTGGTGGAAATGCACTATTTCTTCGTGATGTCTCATCGACTACTGATTGCTCTTAAGAACTCTTACTATTATCTTAAAATGCAATGGATATATTTCAAACTTTATTTTCCTACTTGGTTTTAGGAGATTCGTCATCCAGTGCAGAGCTCCTTCTTCACGAAAACAAGAAACTATTACCTGAAGCTAAACAACTTCAAGAAAGAGCTTTAAAAATTACCAAAGCGACCGAACAGCTCGTTGCTTCTGGTTGTTTTGCTGGCGAACAAGCCACGCAACAGTCTTATGTTGTTCTGTCATCGACATCCGATTATTTGGCGGATTTACAAAATCGGGAAACGTTACTAGAACGAATTATTACATTCTTTAGGACTGCTCAAACGGTAAGCTCTAATTTTTTATGACAATTAGTTGGCATGAGATTGAGAATTTTTGTTTTTTACCTCTATTAACTACAACTAAATCATTTTAAGAATATAGAGTATTTGGTGGATCAACGTTAGACATTTATGGAAAACGGGTGATACGTTTTTTTTTTAAATTTGGTTGCTCAGAGAATCGGCCATGGTCTATCATTTTAAAATATTTTCAGCAATGCGGCATTGCCGCTTCTGCCCGAAACAGGTGGCAACATCGTTATTTTAAATGGAACATCCTAGATATCATATTATTTTCTGATTCCCTATAATATACAATTCCAATTCAATTGTTTTTAAGATATTGACGTTTAAAATATGCCCTTTTCAGACTTTGGCAATCTGTAGCACTGGAACGGTGCATCTTAGAAAAAAATTGTTTTCTCCTCCCCATTTCAAAAATACCATCTTCCGGTTTAACATGTTAAACCAAAAAAATGGTTATACGGTTTAACATAATAAACCGGAAGGTGTAACTATTAGATAGAGAATAAAAAACTGAGACATAGAAGAGAAAATAATTTGTCTCTAAGATAGCATATTTAAAGGTCAATATATAAAAAAAAATACATTTAGACATACATTTAGTCAATTACAGAGAAGCCAAATTTACATGTTGTAAATTCGTTTTCTGACAGTTGAGAGAAGTTAGGTTAACAATATGCTTCAAAAATATGCAAATCTGTCAGATGAAATTTGTTCTTTTTAAATTTAAACCAAAACATTTATCCCAGAGTCTATGTATACACAATATTTTCCTAAAGAGGACACGAAATGATGCAAAAATTGAAGGTATAATAACAAAATTAATACCAAAATATATTTCAACCAAATTATTGTTATTTTCTGACCGAACTAAAGATTTGCGCACAGAAGCACTTTCTTATTTTAAAAATATCTTTATTTTCACTCATTTCTAGTCAATTACTACAAGCTTTGCATAAAATGTACTATATACCTACCAAATGAACGTTTTCTTACTAACCTTGGTTATTTTTTCCACATAAATAATATATTATTATAAATATTTGTGCAAAGGGATATTTTCCGATATATTTTGAACGGGGATCCAACCCCAATTGATCTTAAAACTTTTATTATACGCAACAAACATAGAAAATTAACTGGTAATTCTTCTTTAAATGGTGGAACATAAAGATAACCCGATAAAACAGACAAAATTATAAGATTTCTAGAAAAAAATTCATTTTTACTAAAATTTTTAAGGTTATGTTAGTTCTACTTACAGTATTGCCACCTCTTTCCACGTTAACAGTGTTGCTAGTTTGTAAATTGGCGATTATTTTAAAAAATTTGACCATAGCGAACGTTAAAAATTCATCTTAATGCACAAAGTCTATTTTTAACTGTTTAAAACGAATTCTACAGCTATTTTGTTGTACTTTCGGAGTTATAATTCTTACGCAAGCAGAAATAAACCCGACAAACCTATTTCTCTTCTGTGCATTTCAATAAAACAATTATTAACCAAAATACCTGGTTGAGAAAATAAATTGTTCGTTTTTATTAATAAAAGTTTATCGCTTTTTGTCTGTTATTCAGCAAAAAGCCGAATGTGAGAAAGATAGATATATTTAAAAGTGAGTATGTATAAATATAGGAACTTACCCAAATCGATAAATATGTTACAGTGCAATTTGGTTCATGGGTTTGCCATTAAAATAAATTTTTGTTCACTTGTTTTTTATTACCGTTCTCACAAGTTCATGGCCAACTTAAAAGACAAGTTACAAGACAATTTACTTCCTCGTGCGATATGGACATCATATCCACTCTTGTTGCACAAACTACTATTAAAATGATAGACCGTGGTTGTTTATTTAAGCAGCCAAATTTCTGAAGACAACGTATCATCCGTTTTCCGTAAACGTCTAACGTTCCATTCTCCGAGAAACACTTTTAAAAAAATGCATTATAAGGACAAAAAATCTCAACCCTGGATTTTTCGCTAAGTTTGGCTAAGTTTGATAGTTTTTTATGCGGTTTTAGATCGTCTAGTTTATTAGGAATCCTTATATGTTTTTGATGATAATGGTTAATCAAATTTTAAAGAAGTCGCCAGTGGCGTCTCGCGGTCTTAAAAAATGGTGAAGAGCTAAGTATAGTGCGGGTACTTAAACAAACATTGACTAAAAACTCGTGTAACAAAACATCTCTCTTATCCTCATCTGTCCAACGACTGAATGGAGTTTCCACAAATTACAACCTATGTCATTAATTTGGTTCATTTTTAAAATACATAACTAAGTAAGTACGTGCACAACTGAATTAACTGAAAAACAAAAACAAACCTTTTTATCACACAGTAAACGTAAAAACCATATCTATAACTATAAGTTTCGCGAAGCTTCAAAATAAATATCTTAAGGTTAGACGAACCAATGCTAAAACAATGGTGCATACGACTGGTCTATTTTTAAATTGCCCTTCATCATAATGCAAATTGTTACATGATGTTTGCGTGACTGACGTCAATGAATATCAATGTCATGTTGGGTGTTCGGTCTTCACTTGCTTTGAGCTAATGGACACGGTCGGCTGGGACGCGCCAAAATGCACCAGTGTTTATAATTATTGTCCATCGGAGTTAACTGTGGACCTATTATGCATAGCTACATTCGGATTAAATTAATATCATTAATTCGAACGTAATTATTTTTAAAGGCTAAAATTGTAACTGTATTGGTACATTAACATTTAATATTGTCAAAAAACTTTCCTCATGGTTTTATTTATTTTTTGGTGAAGAGCCCCTTCACCTACTTCACCTGACGAGCCGCCACTGGAAGTCGCCTCGTTCTTGAAACAGTTGACAGTGACAGTTTTAAAATTATAATAGTAAAAGTTCCAGGGTACATTTTTTTATTTGACTAAAAGTTTATGAACAAATATTTTTAAAATAACTAATTGATATAAAAACATAAATGCGCCTGCTTTAATCTTCTAAAATAAGTACATTATCACTTTTTTCTTTTAAGTATAACGAGTAAGTCAGGAACCATGCTGCGTAGAATTTTCGCAATATAATTTGCATTTATAACTTTATCATATTATTATGCAAATCTGATTTTACCAACCTTTTAAAAGATGAATATCCGATGAAAACAAGAATAATTATAAGGCTTACAGCACATACAGCGCAACGAATCCATTTATGCTTAAAGACATTTAGCGACAACATAATTACATGCCAAATTTGGTTTAAATTTAAACGGTAATTATAAACTTGTTTTAATAAAATGGTAGACGGAAAAATAAGCCTAAGGTTGATACAAACTGATCGTGAAACGAAAGGAACATAACCAATTTAAAGTATAGAGTTTAGTGTCCGTATAAGTAAAATAGAAAGAAAGTTTTAGCGGCAAGCGGACAAAGTAGTGCATCTATCTTTTGCATTAAAGTACACAGGGACGCCAAAGGTTATTATTTCCTTGGGGCACAGGTAGACAATGACAAACTGTTTTGTCCTTGTTAGGACTTATCAGAAAGCCAAAACCTGTAAGCAATTCCCAAGACAGCGAAAATATGCCTTCAAGATATTTTTAAGAATAAATATATGATGAAAACCTAGTATCGCCGTCTGTAGGAATCAACTTAATTGAAAAACTAGCCCTCAGGCGTAAAAACATAGAACTAATAATAAACCAAGTTCGTTATGACAAAAACATCTGTAGCGCGATCTATATTTAAATCTACAAACCCGTAGAAAAAGTGTAGAGATGCGCAAAAACGTTTCCTATACTGGATGTGTTGGCCTAACGTACTTGGTTAATTGTTAGTTATATATTTTCGCGTCAAATGGCTATTTTTTGCATTGAGTTGATTCCTACAGATAATTATTCTAGGTTTTTATTATATATTTATTCCTAAAAATATCTTAAAAGCGTATTTTCGCTGTATTGCTTACAGGTTTTGGCTTTCTGATGAGTCCTAACAAGGACGAAACAGCCTATCATTTTCTACCTGTGCTCCAGGGAACCCATTACCTTTGGCGTGTCTGTGTACTTTAATGCAAAAGATAGATGCACTACTTTGTCCGCCTGCCGCTAAAAAAAATTTTCTATAATCAATTTACTTTAAAACTTGAAAGGGTTTTTATTATTAATTTTTTCAGGTTTTTACCAATATATTGAAATATTTATCGTGAATCATCTTTTATAGGTTCTAACAAAATTGGACCAACTCGAAATTCAGCTTAAAACTACATCATTACCAAGAACATCTCCAAAGTTGGCAGAACTTCATGCACAGTGCGCACGAACAATTGAAGACGCTACTGCAGCACCAATAGCAGAAGGGCACGCAATATTGGATTTAGCAGGAAATTCAGGAGGAGCAGAGGGTAAGTAATAACCACAAAAAAAATTTCTAATCAAAATTTACGGAAAACCCAATATGATAAAATATGAGTATTTTTTTGGGAAATTATTTCATTCAATACGCCTTTTTCTTTAGACTCAAGCTTTTATTTTGAATGATCACAACTTGTAGTTGTCCAACTAAATTTCTCATGTTCCATTAAAAAATATCAACTACTGGCATAGTTCTGTAATTGTTTATAAAGTGTTTTTTTTTTAATTTTAGGTGTCAAAAAGATGGTTCAAGAACTTGAAAATATGAAAATACTACTGAATAGTCTATGTACAGCTCACAAAGAAGATAATAAAAGAATAAATGCTGCTCTTAACAATTTCTTGGACAAACATAACGAAATCCATAATTGGCTAGTTACCATAGCTGAAGCCTTTCTTCAGGGGCGTCAAGACATGGGTGGAGATTTAAGACTAGCTGAAGACTTTTTAGAACTACATAATCAACTACAAAATGATTTACAGGTGAAAATTTCAGGCTTTTTAGATATATCTCTAAAAACACCATCTTAATTTATTTCTATAGAGTGAAGTGAACTTTTTCAATGCACCAGCACAGAAAAATATTTATTTATAGATCTATTTGGCTATGGCTATCTTCTGCATTGAGTTGATTCCAACAGATGGCGATACTAGGTTTTCATCATATTTTTATTGGTACAAATATTGTCACGCCCAGATTTTAGGGTGTGACGAGGGACGTAAGGTAGCGCGGGACCTTGGCGACTATTAGGAAAACAAAGCGGTTTTGAAAACAAGTTTATTGAACAAATAATTATGACCTGAAGGGTTTACAAGAAAATCAAAATTATAAATCTGGATTTAGACCTTTGCAGAACAGTTAAAAATAAAATCATACTTACTTAAATTTTGACTCATCGCTGAGATTTGGGACCAACAAAAATTCACATATTTCGACGTGGATGCGTCACGGACTCGAGCACTAGTGCCGTCCGATATTTTTCTAGCAACGATGTGTCGTTTCATCAAGTCAGCGATTTTTCCCACTTTAGGGAGACAATGGACTTAGGTCATATACCTTGTTTCTACCGACTTGATGACGCCACAATAATTGCTAGATCGGGATGTACGTATAACACTTCATAATTGCAACTGTTTTGATTTATTTAATAAACTCGGCGTCGGTTTCATGTTGCGTTGAACGGCCGGCGATAAACGCGAATAATGATTAGAATATTAAAATGGAAAATATATTGATTTATGAAATGTTATGATCTTATGATTCCCTATCGTGACAATATCTTGTAAATATATTTTTACTGTTATGGGAATTGCTTACAGGTTATGGCTTTCTGATGAGTCCCAATAATGAAACTGCCTGTCATTGTTTATCTGTGCCCCAGGGAACCCATTACCTTTGGCGTCCCTGTGTACTTTAATGCAAAAGATAGACGCACTACTCTGTCCTCTTGCCGCTAAGTTTCTTTCTATATATTTTACGGGACACTAAATTCCACTATTTTATATATTTTTTCTTAAACACATATCTAAAGAGTTGGAGAACAGCAAATTGGTTAGAAAAAGTCAAGGACTATAACTTAACATCAGTAGTATTTAAGGTATTCTGCAATTTTCTCGCGAAGTAAAGTTGTAACGATAAATAGAGCTTTTGCCCTTAAAAACTGCTTTTAAAAGATTCACAGGCCAAAATACACTTTTATTCTTTTCTTTTTGTTTGGAGACAAGAAGAACCTATAATTTATAGAAGTGTGTAATAATAGACGATTGATTTCATCCAAAACACGTTGTAAAGCCCTGATTACGAGAGGTAACGTTAGTAGCACCTGCCTCGGATAATTCTTTTTTTTCAATTTATTTATATGCTTTTTAGTTTTTTTCAATAGATATAACAATTTCTTTTATAATTTAAACATAGTAAATTGTAAGATCCTGGAAAGACCTACTGTGTTTAAGAATCTAGGAGTTATCTTCGATAGAGAACTATCCTTTCTTCCTCATATTGATCACGTCGTGTCCACCGCCTATAGATCACTTGGTTTTATTCTTAAAACTACTAGAAATTTTCTGTCACTTGACCATTTAGTAACTTTGTATCGTTCGATTGTTGGATCTAAATTGAAATACTCTTCAATCATTTGGTCTCCGTTTTATAAAATACATATTGACAATATTGACAATATTAAGAGTGTTCAGAGACGTTTTTTGAAAGCTTTGTGGTATAGATCTGATGGAGTTTATCCCGACAGAGGTGTTCCTCATGACCGATTGCTGCAAAGATTCTCGTTTGTTAGATTACGTGATAGACGCATATGTTCTACAAAGTTATTTTTACTGCTCAATAACAACATTATTTGTGAAGAGCTGCTGCACAAACTGAACTTTAAAATTCCTTCTCTAAATTCCCGAAACTTATATACCTTCTTCTTACCACCTTCACGAACCCATGTCTTTAAATAGGATGTGTACATACCTGTTACAATGACAATGTTCATGCTTATGATGTCTTTAATAGTGGCTCGAGCGCTGTCAAAAGACATTTTCATCATTAGTACCTATGCTATTGGACGTATGTAGTATTTTATTTCTTTTTGTAGGGTACCTATTATTATACCACTGTATTGTTAGTTTTATAAACCTAGATATTGCTAATCTTTTTGTTAATTTGTTTTCATTTTACCTAATTAAATTCCGTTTTCTATCTGTTTTGTAACTGGGAAATTGTAAAACAGTGTATGGAATAAATAAATAAACAAAAATAAATAAATTATTTTTCGCTTGTGCAAATTAGTTCAACACTACCAAATAAAGTACTAATCCGCAATAAACGCACTAAATTGCAAATTCCCATGCCAAAAGAGCCTAAAAATCTAAATTCCCGTGATTCAGGCCACATGGGTACGATGGCCAGGGATTTCCCGACGTTGTTAAACGGAAAAAATTTCGTATAATCAGAATGTCTGATCCGTTCGAATAATTCGGATCTCGGTTAATCAGGGTGTCTACTGTAATAATATGTAATACAGTCAATTTCAGTTCAAATTATTAATATTGCATATAGAAAGTTCCCTGTTTTCTAATGTTGATAGGAACACGAAGAAACGCTGAGTCTCCACTTGATTGCCACCTGTAATGTGAAAAATATTAGGTAGTATGGATTATATTTATCACTTTTTCTCATATACTTTTTTTGTTTTAGACAAAAGGCAATGAAATAAACCAATTGCTACTAACTTTACCTCCAATTTTGGAATATCTAGAAGATGCTCAAAGACAGGACGTTGATTCAAAGGTGGAAGGCCTTCATGACAGATGGATGAAATTAAAGAATACATTAGAGAATAGATTAGATTTAGCAAGGATTTATGTTAAATTCCACATGGAAGCAGATATAGTTAATAGGTGAGTCTGATAATAGTTCTGAAGAAATGAAACATTAAACTAAAATTGTGAAAACAACCATAACGAAATTAAATAGTTGAAGTGAAATAAATAAAACGGAGTAGACAAAAAGGCAATCAATTTTATGATAATTTTTTTTTGTGTAAAAAAAAAGTCTTGTTTTT
Organism: Polydrusus cervinus; assembly: GCA_935413205.1. Taxonomy (NCBI): domain Eukaryota; kingdom Metazoa; phylum Arthropoda; class Insecta; order Coleoptera; family Curculionidae; genus Polydrusus; species Polydrusus cervinus. Next base: position 29,171,991 of record OW284516.1, read on the forward strand.
TTGTCACAGAATTATAGTGTCCTACTAGTATAATGATCATATTATAGTGTCGGATACTTTAATTTTATTTTACATTTTTAGAGAAATGGATAAACTAGAAGCCTCTCTAAGAGGAAGAGAAAGTGTCGATGAAGAAACGATGAAGGCCATCGAAGACAAATTTGAATCGTTAATTCCATTCTTCCAATCTGCCAAAAACACTGGTTTAACGTTCATAAATGAAATTAGTAGGGTAAGTGGTGTTGATTTTAAGCAAGTCCTATAACAACTATGAATTTGTACCTTTTTGAACTAGAATTTTCTCGATGAGATCACATGTGTTATCGTATACAGGGTGATTCCTAAGTTTATACTTCTTTTTTAGCTGTGTATAAAAGGCATTAAAATAAACAACATTTTCAAGTACCTTTTTTCAAAAAAGTCAAAAATAAGGTACTTACATTCATTTATTACACTATGGATCAAATATGGTCCTGCCTTAACTTAAACATAATCTCGAAGGAGCAGCCGCACTTTGACGACACTCACCGTAAATTAGCACCATGTCTACCAGTTCATTGTTTTTAAATTTTACCATTTTTACGTTTCACCAGTTTAAAATTAACTTGCCTCAGAAAAACATACTGCAGCGTATTACCAAATAACTCACCACCGACCCGTAAATTGCATGACTAATAAGACAAATAACATAAAGTATAGCAGGCTACGTTTTGATGATCAGGCCCGCACTTATATTTTTTACTTCTGTATCTCGCCTATTTTTAAGTTTTTTGAAAAAATGTATTTGAAAATGTTTATTTTAATACCTTCTATATACTGCTAAAAAAAGGGGTATATATAAACTTAGGGATCACCCTGTATATATAGGGTGCTACAAATCCGTGTGCGTTCAAGGGGATCTCAAAAACGGTAACAGATACGAAGATGGTTAAATTGAGGCAAAGTAAATATTTCGAATAACGAATTTTGAGTTTTGGATTTAATTGTTTATTCCTTAATTTTTGACTTTTATAGCCCTTTTTATATTCTGAGATGGCGGTATTATTTTTTAAATTTGATGTGGGCTCCAAACCTCGATCCTCAGTCATTCGAAACCCCCAAGGACTATTAACCCTTGGTTTCTTGCTATTGCATGACCTACCGATTGGGGAGTGTTGTACCTATACCTTCTTCCGCTCCCCACGAGATGTCCGATCTCATCCAGTCTGGTTACCGGCGTGAATGGGATGGGCTGGGAGATCATACTTATGTATGCGTATGCCCACTCCGGGGATAAAACCAGGACCGCCGCAGTCGAATGCCAGTACCTCAATTCTGAGGCAGTGCCGCGGTTTAGCTCTATATTCTGTGCCCATGTTTAAAAAAGTCTAGCTATCATCTAGATGGGACTTATCAGAAGTGCCGTTAAGGGGATGGGATAGGGGGTGTAGCTTTAATAACAAGAACGTGTAACTTATTAAATTATTTTAAACGATTTCAAGTGCAGCACCTGTAGCAAGTCCCACGAAGCCATTCTTTTGCCAATCTCAGAATACCCAAGACCTTCAAAACATACCTCTACCTATCTATTTGTAATTCTTAGTCGAAAAAGTCACAGCTCTTATCCAGTTTTTTGGTAAAATGAATTTAAACGTTGTCAATTCCGAAATTTAACGAGTATTAAATGTAACGTAAGCTAAGCCTGCGGTGCATAGCCCACGACGTTTTTCAACATTCACGTTTTTAATATCGCACTCAGTATCTGCCCCCCCCCCCCCCCTTCCCCCTCTCATCTCCTAACGAAATGTCTAATGTCACCACTGCAAACAACAATAATACACATTGGTTGCAATGTAACTAATAACAAAAAAATAAGGTAAATCACATTTGATTTTGGAATTTTAGGCGTTAATTTGGAACTTTTGGGCATTGCCAAGATTTATATTTATGGCTAGATCAAATTAAATGAATCTTGTAAAGTATAAAGACTTTAAAATCAGTTAAAGTTTGCGGTTGTGACGTCAAACCGTACTGTGATAAATAGGGTTAAAGCGGCTTATTCATACCATAGTTTATTCAGACGGCGAACTTATTATTATAAGAAATTAAGAAGTAATATTCAAGACGTCATAATTTGCATATGTTATTTTTTCATGTGAATAATCATTTTTCCGCAATAAAAAATATGTGAAAGTTCTCTATTTTCTAAGGTTTCGATCTTAATTTGATCCTATAGAAACTTTAATTAATAACAAAGGTCTAGTACCTAAGCTTATTTACCGGAAAACCTCTTGTTATATTGTCAAAAATTGTGAAATAAAACTGGTGTTATTATAATATAAAAGGGCTAAATAACCACCTACTTTCCTTTATCCTTAATCAATTAACCAAGAAATAATGCTTTTTATGACAGTTACAAATATTCTAAAATTATTCTAAAATTGTATGTTACGCCTATGAAGAAGACCTGCAAACGCGGAACATAAATTAAAAAGTATATTATCCTGAACATGTGAACAACTGCACTGTGTCAATCGTTGTTTCAGTATTTATAAATATTTCGCGGTTGATTTAACAATATTTTCAGAAAAGCACCATTTTAATAATTCTAGTTTTGTTATGCGTATTGCATATTACTGATATGATAGGAAGGCAAACGTTTTTAATTTACTAAACTAGATACAAGAGTTAAGACTTTACCATAGCTTTCGGGGGCTTTCCACTTTCGACATTTTTTTTTCAAGTGCCGGTGAATATTTTTCCCGATCCTTTCCTTACAAGTTCATTGGCTTTGTCATTTCCTGTAATACCTTTATGTCCTGGTGGTTACTTTATTATATTTTGTCAGGGCCACTAATTCCTGGCATTCCCATACCAGTCTTGATCTTGTTGCGCGTTAATACTATAAAGGTTGCTTCACTATCAGAGTACATATTGAATATCCCCTTATTGAGAGTAAGTAATTTTGTTGTTGTCATACGAATATTGTAGGATGGCGTAGATTTCTGCTTGGAACACTGTGAAGAAGTAGTCGTTTATCGCCAAGCCGCGCCCGCTGCGCCGGTGTTACTCCGTGTATCTCTGTTCTGGTACCCTCTTTGGTTTCGGAGGTACCAGATTATATGCAAGAAAATAATTTTGTAATAAAACTATATACAGGGTGATTCCTATATTGATACTTCTTTTTTAACTGTGTATAGAAGACATTAAAGTAAACAACATTTTTAAATATCTTTTTTCAAAAAGTTCAAAAATAAGGTACTTACATTCATTTATTACACTATGTATCAAATACGGTTCTGCTTAACTTGCCTGTTGAATAAAATTAAGACAACTTCTGGGTGTAGGATGAGCCCGCAAGAGAAAGTGTTCTGCGTATAATCTCGAAGGAGCCGCACTTTGACGACACTCGCCGTAAATTAGCACCATATCTACTAGTTCATTGTTTTCAAATTTTACCATTTTCACGTGTCACTAATTTAAAATTGCTTCAAAGTAACACACCGCAGCGGATTGCCAAATAACTCACAACCGACCCGTAAATTGCATGACTAATAAGAGATCAGACAAACAACATAAAGTATAGCAGGCTACGTTTTGATGACCAGGCCCGCACTTAGATTTATTACTTCTGTATCTTTCCTATTTTTAACTTTTTTGAAAAAAGGTATTTGTAAATGTTGTTTATTATAATGCTTTCTACACAGCTAAAAAGGAAGTATCAACTCAGGAATCACCCTGTATTTTTTTCAAAGATGGCGATCACCTTTTCAAAATATTATAAATTCTACACCACTGCCGTACATTATCCGTTCGTCGAATCCAAGAATAGTGATGATGAAAATAGGATATTTTGGCAATTCGCCTATTGTAATTTATTTGCAATAGTTCGTTTTGTTTTACATAAAGGAAAGGACATTACAAAACTGAGAGATATTATAAATGTTTACAAAACAAGAATATGATGCCGTTATTTTTACTGATCTGTGTTAGATGTTAATTTAAAAATAAACATTTGACCGAGCGACGCTCTAGTCTCCTAAAAATTTAGTTTTTTAAATGTTTTTTCTTTCTTGTCCTAGATTGTTGACCCTTCATATTTTGGAACACGTATAATAACTAACTAAATATAACCATTGCTAACCAAAGCTAACATAACTCACTATTGTTTTATTTTTCGAGGGCCCACCTTTGCGCCGGATGCACTTAGGCCAGGTTTGGCCCATTGTGCACACCCTGTTTGGTTGTTACACCCACTCCGTGATCCAAGTTCTTTGCACTAGTTTATGTAGGTCAACTGGGGAGAGGGTAAGGATGTCCTCTGGTTCCAGTTTTCGTTGCCCGAGTATTTGTTGCCTCTTCCGATCTAGTGACTCGCAATGGCAAACTATGTGCTGTACAGTTTCCCTGTCTTGTCCGCATAATCTGCAGTCAAGGTCTCCATTGTACAGTTGCATTCTGTGCAGATGGTTCTTGACAGCCATGTGCCCTGTCAGAATTCCTGTAATGGTTCTCAGCTGATTCCTTTTTATTTGAAGCAGCTGTTTCGTAAGTCTTCGGTCTGGATCCCCAATGAAGCTTTTGCTGTGGTGCAATCCCTGTCTGTTGCTCCAGTGGATTTTGTGTTCATTCCTGATCCATCGCCAACTCGTACCGTGCACCTTGGTACCCCGAGTGCCTGTTCTGGACCAATGAATGTATTTTCTGAGCCTTTCCTTGCAAGTTTGTTGGCTTTTTAATTTCCTGTAATACCTTCGTGTCCAAGTACTCACTACATTATTTATTATTATAATCTAAGTAGTATTATAACCGGATTAAAACGTCTTCTGATTTTGTCCAATTCACAAACTACAGTCGTTTCTGTCTTCCCGTTAATTCTTTCTCAGATCTTTTGCACTCATTGCCTTAGTAATTCCTTCCATCCAGGTTTTTCTTTAATCCACGCCGTTTCCGTCTTTCGACTGATTGTCAGAGCATTTTTCTCGTCTCATTCATTCTTTAGACATTGCCATACGGGCTTAAAATGTCATTCCATTAATTATTTATTTATTATCATTAATTAATTAAAAATTATCCAATTTGTTGGTTGTACTTCCATTTTATATTTCTTTCTTTTCTATTATTTTAAAGCTGCTACCACAAGGGCTGGATTTACGATAGGAGATTACTAAGTAGATTACGGCATCAAGCTTTTGGTTGGCAGTTCCCTCTTTCCCTCTCCCTCTCTCTCTCTGGAGAGAGAAAATTATCGCTGTTGCTTTAAACTATATTATTTTATGCCAAAACGTCGCTTTGGTTAAATTCTTTAAAATTGATTGGATTTAAAGTAACTAAAAATGATCTATTTATCAGGATTTGGAGCCTTTTCACAAAAACAACTTTAGCTTTTTGGCAGTATTACATTTTAAAAATTACAATAGACATACACCAAAGTCTATATAGTCTATAGAAAATGTTATTGGTGTTATGCAAGTTTTAGCTGTTAACGCTGCCAATAAAAATATAATCTAGTACTGTAACTTTTATTAGCCGATGATCGCTTTCCTTAATTTTGTGGTGATTTTAAATATAAAATTTTATTTCTTCGAACAACAGTTGCAAAACAATATTTTTATGATCCTTTGCGATAACTATAATATCATGGCCACATACATAGCACTCTATTATTTACTCGCCAATAAAATTATTATGTAAGTGTTTAGGCTTCTATAATATGATTAAATTATATTGGAGGAAATAATTTGATCTATGCAGTAGCAACTTTTGAAGATAAAGGATTCAAGAATGCATTTTCGAAATGTGTAGGTATGCAAAGAGACTATGGAGTGAGCCAATGAATATTTAAGCCACTCTCATAATTTGACATTGATTTCATTGCAAAATTATTTATTTTAATCAAGTGCAGGTAGTACTACCCGGGTTTGGGTCAATTTATGGGTTTTGCCTATTGTTATCCTTTTACAAATCCTTGAAAATGATGTGGCAAATGCATTATGTAGATAGTATTAGGTACACATATTTTTTATTAAACATTATTAATAAATACAAAATGCAAAAAATCATCAAATTAAATTATAAAAATATTATTCTTCGTCATCTGAGAAACTGTCATCTCCTTTTGACGTTATAATTCGACGGTCCGATCGATCAGGTGGTCAAGATCCCACATTTTCTCCTCTTCTTTAATGACACGATGGACTGCTTTGCGCCTGTTCTCTGAAGTAACTTTCTTAATGGCTTGATCAAATAATAGCTTAACATCTTTCATTTTAAATGTCCTGTTGTGTCTTGCTACAAATCCTTTCACTTGAGCCCATATAAGTTCTATAGGATTTAGGTCGTAATGACATGGCGATGTGCGCAGCACAGTTACACTATGTTTTTCAGCTATATCTTCCACGACATATTTCATAAAACGATATTTGTGTAAATTTTCTATAGCTTCCTATGCTTCTTCATCAATTTATCTCTTTTTTTCTTTGGTTAGTTATCATAAATAATTTAATGCACAAAATGTACCATTGCGCCCAAAAAAAACTGGGACAGCAAAATGTAGCTTAATCTGCCAGACTATTAGCTTGTTTTAAAGTTGTCAATTTAATTTTGTGTCTGACAGTGAAGAAATATTTTTTGGAATCCCCGCGTTAACCACTGAGTAAAAAGCGATCATTTACACTCGATTGAGAGATGGGCATCAAATAAGAGACATCACAGATGAATTAGGGATTAGTAAAAATACCTTGTTGTTGGCTAAACACAAAATTGTAGAATATGAAAGTATTGTAAAAAAAATAGGTTCTGGTCTGGCCCAAAAATGTCGAATGACGGCCAAGATATAGAATTAATTAATTTTCTAAAAGATCTTTGAGACAGCAATAGAATCTAAAAAAGAAACACATTTTCCTGGTTCGGCTAATACAGCGCGTAGAAGAATTTGTAGTTCAGATATAAAAAGTTGTTGTGCTGCCAATAAAATATTTTTGACCGAAGCAAACAAACAGAAAAAAGTAAAATTTGCTTATGAATATATAAATCAAGGTAATATATGTGAACCCGTAATATTTTCTAATGGAAAAACTGTTCAATCATGCCATAATGGGAAAATCCGCGTTTATAGGCCTTCTGGTACGAGATACGATGAAAGATATACAAATAAGACTAATAAAAGGGGACGCTCTTCTATAAACGTTTGGGGCTGAATTATTGCAAGGGGCCCAGGAGTTTGCCAAATAGTGCAAGGGAGGCTCAATGCACCATTATATTGCAACATACTAAACCAAGTTATGATACCATCTGTCGTTTAAATATGATTGAAATTAAAATTTATAGGAACATAATATTTAAAAATCTTGTTTTATTTTTGTTATATTTTAAGACTTAAATATGCGTAGTTTCATTTTTCCTCGTATTTCTAAAAATGTAGTATTGTTAAACCTTTTCACTTCCATGGCAACTATTATAACAACAATGGTAACCTTTCCTCAATAGAATTTACATACTCCTTATAGTCAAGGAGCTATTCTATAACAACAATTTTGCTGTCCCAGTTTTTTTTTGGCGCAATGGTACATACCTGCGCTTATGGCCGATACCGAAATTGAGCCGAAATGGACGGAATTTCCCATTTTATTATTTTACACATTTCTGAAATAGGCAATAGATGTATCTTTTTTCCATATGGATGCCAATTTTTGAAAAAAATTTATTCAATAGCTTTTAAATATTTGAAATTTTTAACATTCTAATATGATAATATTTTTTGGGAAATAGTAGACCACGAAGAAGAAGATCAAAGAGAGAGTCTTATAATAAAAAGCAAAAATACCTTAAAAATTCTGCATAAATGTCGCTACTCAAACCCCCTCATAAAATTGAGTTCTAGTTATTAAAAAAATTATCTTTCCTATAAATTTTTTATTTTTATTTAAATTCACAACTTATGTTTATAATGTTTCTAAACAGAACTAATTTTTTATCAGTCTTAAAAATAATATCGGCGATCTAATTGATTAAAATAGCCATTTATACATAACAAATCCCACGCAACCGCCATTTTAAATTTATTTTTCTAATATCTGCATCCTTTCATTAGTTTCATAGCTTTTTGGTCCAGAAATCGCGATTAGTCGAGATGAACAGTCGATATGTGTAGGAGACAGTAATAATAGGTTTTGTATTACAATTTTTTTTTTGGATTAAGTTTTAAATTTATCGGTAAGTGTTCTACGGTGATGACAAGTTTTGAATTATTTTAAAACAAATTAAATAATCTGACTGTTTGATTTAAACGTATTCTGTGTTTATTTTTGTTACATATTTCGCCTGACCTCATAAACAGTAAAAAAAAATTGAAATTATTTTTAAAACAAACAAGCACATTTCAGTAACATAACTAGACTAACACTAAAGTTACCTACCTATTTTTTTTACTCGGGACCATTAATTTTTTTCTGTTTTACAGTTTTTCTGTCTACGGCAAGGACCATAGAAATAATATATGCTATATTCATAAATTATTAATAACAAATAGAATTACTTCTCATGGTTTAAAAATTTAGTTCCTATAGTATTATTATAGTAAATCGTGTTAAAATTATAAACAGCCTAAACACTATAATTTTCTGTAATGTAATTTTAATATTTAAGTAATTCTAAAAATAATTGACACGGCCGCAATAGTAAAGAAATGATAATTTGAAATATTAATAAAGTATTATTTGATGACAAAACGTTAAAATTTCAAAAACCTTTTAATTGTATTAAATTTCTAAAGCTTAGAAGCCTCTGAAACAGTATTTAAAATTCCAGGTCCGTATTAAAAAAAATTGACTTGAGGTTGATATCTAAACAAGGAAACGTCGAATTTAAAAACTAATAACGCCATCTTGTAAAACATAAAAAACGGCCACAAGAAAGTGTTTTTTGTTTTTTTCCCAAATCAAACATGACGGCGTAAAAAATTAAAAATCTAAACTAAAAATTTCGTTTTTTTTTGGGATGGCTTCGAAGGTATTCGAATTATTTAGGTTAGGTTAGGTTAGGTAAGAGTGGCAGACCTTTGGTTCTGACCAAACAGTCTCAAGTAGTCCTAATTAGGTCCGTTGTTGTTGTACGTGTTCCGTAGAACCCATCTTCATCAGATCTCTGATGGTTAGTGCGGCGTACACCGCAGAAGGATTTTAACAACTTAATCAAACCAGCCACTACTGTTCAGAAACCTGCTCAGCCTTCCAAGTTGTAAGTTGCTTAGTTCCTCCAGGCTATCGAACGATGGTTCACCCAGAGTAGTAAACCTTCTTCTTGCGAGGCCATGGCATTCACACAGAAAATGTTGAATGCTTTCTTCCTCTTCCTCATCTCTGCAACTTCTGTAGAAGTCGTTAGTGGGTACTTGCATACGTTCGGCATGTCTACCGAAGGGGCAATGTCCGGTAACAACCGCAGTAATATTTCTCACGTCTTTTCGACTGTGTTTCAATAGCTCTGCGGTTCTCTTTTTATTCGAATTATTAGAATTATCTCCCACAAAAATATTTAGCCTCAAAATATGCAAATTTGCCTTAACTCTTTGAAGCACAAGATATGGCACATTTTTAACACCCTTTCTGCATGAAATAGATTTGAAAAATAAAATTGTGAAATTTTACCAAAAACATGTTTATTTGCTTAAAAAAATATGGGTAATAATATTATTTAATTTAAAAAAAAAAATTGTATTGCCCAAATTTAAGAAAAATAAGTGGTTAGTTTAGCTAACCACCATGCACAGGAATCGAAATCTTTAAAATCGGAAACAAAAAGGCTGTCTCTTGGCGACTGGTCCCAAATCGGTTCTGTAGCTAAAGTCAAAATATCTATCTGTTGTCTCTTATTTTGATCAGCGGTAGTTCCTAATGATGCAGAAGCACTAACATCATTAGGGAGTTTAGAAGTTGGGGCTTTAGGATCTTTTTGATATCCGGATGTTGCAAAATTTATCAGAGGCATATTATTGTCGTCACTATCATCAGAATGTTCGGGTTAGCGATGCCAAAATACAAATATTAAATTCGTCTTCATGTAGGGAAATGGTTGGCTCAACATCAGAATCATCAGATTCACCTTCAGAGCCCAAAGGAAAATCTTCATCAGAAACATAATGTAGTTCCTTTAGTTCCTTATCTGTCAAACTTGCATGTTTTTCAGTAAAATGTATTCGTGTTATTAGAGATAACTATAATTACGTGCAGCACTAGTCAACAGTCAAGTCAAAAAATAGTTACTGCAATTCCAGTAATAATTCGTTTTTTATTTTTTCGTACCTTTACCAAACTTCTAATTACCATAGAAGTAATTATTTATTTGATAAGGGTACCAAAATATTTGCACTTTTAGAGACAGAAAGACATAATAGTTCGACACTCAATCTATCTTTAAAGATTTCACCGTTCTTACTGACTAAATTTTTAAAAAAATGCGCATTGAGCTACAAACGCTACGTGTTTCTTACTTTGTGTTTATGTCAAATATGCGCGGTGAACACGAGTACTAACCACTTAACCTAATGTACATAATTCCGCTTCAGGATAAAAAATCACTGTAGTAAATACGCACTCTTATTTAGGACATATCAAAACATGTAATTTACAAAAATAACACCTCCAAACTGCAATATGTAAGTAAAACTTTAAAAAACACATCAACAATAAAAGCAACTCAGTTCTTTTGACGTTTACCAGCATATAATTATCTGTACTTTCCAACTATAACAACCGAATTCAAAAACGAGTTCGCTAGCGACATCTGTACATTGTACATCAAACTAGGTTAGGTGGTTCCAGATCTAGCCACTATGCGTAAGTGCCTGGCAATAGGAGGATGTTCGTGGTTATTAACGCAAACCACCATGCTTCTTGGGTCGCAAAATTGGTGGATATTACAGCTAACCACCGTGCTTCAAAGAGTTAATTTAACCATCTTCTTATCCATTTTTAAGGTCCCCTTGTACGCACACGAATTTCTAGCACCCTGTATAGGTACTATATTCTATAATAAATATTATTATATTTCAAATACGTTGTATTATCAAATTTTTTCTTGGTTCCCTGTATAAAATATACCTACGGGTAATTGCCCTATTTATAGATAAGAAATAACTTTTACTAACTGAAAAGAGACAATCCCGACCCTATTAAAATTTATTTCCATACATACAAATGCCTCTGTTTCCCATAAATTTTAATTTCCTCCTTTTTGTATTATCTAAATATATCCGAAGTCTTATTTCCAGATCTCCGAGCCATACCTCGACACCCATCGGGCCCGTAAGTGCGTGGAATCCGTACTGGACCGTCTTTCCAGCCGGCAATTGAATGTGAACAAATCGTGGCAATCGTTCCGCGACGAAGTGGTCGAAAAACGGGAAATTTTGGTACGATTGGAAAGGACAATGGCGGAGAGTACGAGGGTAAGTGTTGTTATTCATTAGGTTATAATATTTTTATAAATATTTGTGAATCAAGCAGAGTAGTTAAAGTGGCTTTATGGTGCGCTATCTATATTCTAGTTCAGAAAGGTGTAGGGTAATAAAAGCTTAAAGGGGCTACAGGGTGGCCCAACAAATATTTAAGCTACTTTCATAATTTGGCATTGATTTCATTGCAAAATTCTTTATTTTCATCAAGTTTAGGTAGTACCACCTGAGTTTGGGTCAATTCTTGGTTTGCTTTGGGTCAAATATATTTCAAATATTTCAAAGCACTCCTCGTATCCTAAGTAGTTTGAGATTTGTGTCCTCGCTTTTAAAATATGAATTTTTCTTAAATAAAAATAAATTTATTTATAAAATTAGATATATGTAGAGGCCTTAAGAAAAGGTGTAGACTATAATAAATCTAAAATGAATTATCTAAGATTATATACCTCAATCCGATTCTGACCAATTAAACGCTGTTTTGCGACCAATCAGATGCATATTATACTGAATATACCCCGCATAAGTGGATATACCCCGGGCCACCTGCCACAACAATGCCAATGCATAACAACATCATAACAAGTTTAAAATATTTGATGGTTGCAATAGACCGTTTCTATAATAACAAAAATCCCTTTCAACAAATTAAGTTTTTGATGTTATCAGATTCATGTCACATTTTTTTAAAAATGGAATCTTACCGATTCGGTAATGTTTCAGTCGAAAATATAAGAAAAAACGCTAAAAAGACTATCCCAGAAAATACAACAAAAACAAAAAAGTATATATGGACCCAATTCGAGAAATTCTGCGAAACACGGCAGTATATATTGACCAACTAATTTTCTGTTAGTTTTATTACTTTGTCAATTGTTTAGGTTTTGTTTCGTTTTTTCCGTTTTTCTAGTAGCTACATAAATCATTTTAAAAATCTTAAATTTCGTTGTATTTTTTCTTTTTTTTTGGTATATAATCTCAACATATAGGTACCACTCCAGGTAAATATTTTATTTAGAATATTTTTTGACATTTTTCCGCCAAATTTCAAAAAATATTTACCTCTTGTGATATAACTTATAAATATTTTTGTGGAAAATATAGTCGAATAAGTAAAACTTTTGATAAAAAAACCTTTAAAAAATTAAAAAGAAATGTTTTCTATCACTAAACGCAATGTTGGAGAGCGCGACGCCTAACTATCCCTTTAATCAATCAACCAAAACAAAAAATCTATTAGGCCGCGTTGACACGTTTAAAGTGACTTGAACACCTCACTTGAATTTAACTGAATTGAACGCTTGAATAAGTTTACATGTTTCATTTGACATGTAGGCATTTCAGTAAAAAAAAAATGGCGCCGAGAAAGATGTATGTGTACCAGAAGTTAATCTAACTAAATCCTATCTTAGAAAATATTGTTTTTATAATATATAATCAAAACAATTGCATTAATACTAATCGTATTCTTCTCCTACTTGCTAAAGAGCACTTAGATATCCCTTATTTCATTTATAAAAATGTTATTATTATTTATCAAGTTCCTCCCGCGCTGGCCATCACAATTTTATAAAACTTGGTAGTTTCTATTTACTATTTTCTATTAGTTTTATTTATTATTCATAAGCCGAATATTGTATAATGTGTCTCCCCGACTATTAATTGTATTATACCTAATATCATGCTCTAGCGCCTTGACTACATATATTTGTTACTCCCGATCTGTTTACAAAATCTTTTAATTTTAAATAAGTGTATGTAAATTTCGGTTCTCAAGTTGTGTGCGGCGTGATGTTGACAAACTTGAGGATCTCGTCTTCTACATATATAGTTGGAGCACCGAAGAGCCCTCTCACACATACTCCGTGAACTATTTTTGTATAAAAACGCTAAAAATGGTCAAAACGAGATCCGAGCTAAATTTTGTGTACGGACTCCCCTCATCCCTCTTAACCCAAATAACATCATATACACGCAGTGCAAGTCGAGATCCGATATCGGATCTCGTCTTGCAAAACGGATCTCGGCTTATATTAAAAATATACCTATATAAGTAGTATACAGGGTGTTACAAATTCGACATACCAGCATTGGAATCTCGGAAACCATAAGAGTTAGAGAAACGGTTCAATGGGGGCAAAGTTGTGCAATTCGATGCTGATTATAATGCCACTTTAAAAGTTTCAAAATTCCGAATACTTCCGATTTTATTCGAATAAAACCGAAATTTTGCAAAATCGTTTTCATTTTTTCCTGAGCTCATTTGACTAGCTATTTAAAAATAAATGACACTTTGTCATTGCCACTTTTTCTCCTCTACAAAATGGCTTTACTGAACTAAAGATCCGCCCTTTTGTCTCCGAGCGGCCATCACCAACTTTACTTTTTTAAATACGGACCTGGATTTTTTTAAACCGATTTTGAAACCCTCCTATCCTCAAAATGTATTGACAATATTACTTTCTCATAATGATGAATTTTCCTTGCTTATTTTTTTAAATTCATATTTTTTACACTTCTTGTCAGTCCGGTCCTGGCAACGAATCACAATATTAACTAAAAATTTTATTTTATTTAAACCATTCATACATAAGTAATATTATTTATTTTATAAGGATTTGCTAATAATTCTAAATTTACTAATTATAAATCCTAATTTTCTCAATGTTTAAAGAGGTTGCCGTTTTGCTCAATACAACGATCGATTTTTCTTCCAATTTTTTGACAGCCCTTTCAACCGATCTCCTCCTTATCCTACCAAATGCAACCTCTATGCGTTCTTCCAGTTCTTCCATGGTATCTACGACAGGACCGGACTGACAAGAAGTGTAAAAAGTATGAATTTAAAAAAATAAGCAAGGAAAATTCATCATTATGAGAAAGTAATATCGTCATTTTGAGGGTAGGAGGGTTTAAAAATCGGTTTAAAAAAATCCAGGTCTGTATTTAAAAAAATAAAGTTGGTGATGGCCGCTTGGAGACGAAACTGCGGATCTTTAGTTAAGTAACGTCATTTTGTAGAGGAGAAAAAGTGGCAATGACAAAGTGTCATTTATTTTTAAATAGCTAGTCAATTGAGCTCAGGAAAAAATAACAACGCATTTGCAAAATTTCGGTTTTTTTCGAATAAAATCGAAACTGTTCGGAATTTAAAAACTTTTAAAGCGGCATTATAATCAGTACCGAATTGCACAACTTTGCCCCCATTTAATCGTTTCTCTAACTCCTATGATTTCCGAGATTCCAATGCTGGTATGTCGAATTCGTAACACCCTGTATATTACCAGGGTGGGTGGGCAATTACCCCACGGGGCAATCGCTCTCCTTTACCTCTCTGTGGCAATGTCAGTGCGTATTATTTAGCATTATTCCCACGGTATCAATGTGTTTCCCCTTCCCTCTATTTTTAAAAATATTATTAGTGTTATTTAATCTAAGGAGAATCAATCAAAGTATAAAACTCGGTTGTCTTATTCTTCTAGTAAAAGTTGTCGTTTAAAATCACAATAACAAGATTTTTAATTTAAGACTCTTTATAAAATACGGTTATTTAGTCTTTTCAATTTGCATCTTAAAGAAACTTCTCAAAAGAAAAAACAATGTTATTTTTGTTTAAACTAAGAAACGGGGCAGTGGACTGCGACACATGTTTCAATTTATATCTTTGACTCTATTTTAGATCTGACTCTAAAAATATCTTTGAAACTGTCATGTTATATACTTGAACGTGTTTATGACTTGAGACTAAGTGGATTTATTTTAAATAGAAACACAAGATTAAGGTATTTCCAATAAATGAGATGTAAGCCAAATAGAACTAAAATTTTATGTAGAGAAGATTGATCATAATAAAATTATGGGTATAAAGGGTGTTATGGAATTAGCGTATTGTATTTAAATAGGTGACTTCGGGTTCTATAAAAAATACTCCATACTTCTTTTTTCCTCATTGACCTTCCAAAACGTTGGGTAAGAAGCCCTAAATAAGACCAAATTTTCCGCACTCTTATGCGAAAGGCATAGTCATCTCTTATAAGAAAGACTGGAGAGAGAGAGAGAGAGAGAGACAAAACAATATCCATTTTTCTTCTAACATATGGTACTTTCAATAAACTCATCCAGTAGCTGTCCATTTATCTTCTTGTAGCCCTGAAGAAGGTGGAAACCAAATTGCCGAAACGTCGTCAAAAATCCAAATACATTAGTAATAACAAGATAGTCCAATCTGCTCAAAAAATGTTCTTTCCCTAATAGTATCTATTAAAAGAAATCAACCTCCGATTTACCATGTTAAAGCGTTAAAACTGGTTTTTTGGTTTAACATGGTAAATCGGAGGTTGGTTTTCTTGGATAGAGAATAAAAAAATAAGATAGGGAGGTGAAAACCATTTTTCTCTAAGATGAACCGTTCCAATGTTACAGCCTATGAAAGTCTGAAAATGCCATATTTTAAACGTCAATATCTCAAAATCTATTGAATCTAGACACATGGCATTTACAACATAAGCGTAGAATTTTGTGGGGAATCAGAAAATAATACAATATATTATAGGGTGTTCCATTAAAAAAAATTGTCAAAGACGTGACGACATGAGACACCCTGTATAATATTTTTTATGTCAAAAAATGCACAATTAAAAATAAAAATTTACGGGTCCGAGCGTTTTTCCTAGATCTTTTTTCTTTAATTTTATGCGAGACTTTTGGGAGACCCAGTATAAATACTAAATAACTCAGATTAAACTAATTTCATTGTGATTTTGTTACAATCAAACGAGCCAACAAACTGACGGTTTACAAAAAAGTTTAAAAATATAGTTCTTACGAATTTTTTTTACATTTGAAACGTAGGTAGAAAATTGAATAAGAAGAAAATATTTATTATTTTGGAAAGGAACCTAAATTTTTTCCACTTTTTATGAAAATATCTCAAGTTTGACAGAAAAATCCATTTTTTTTTAAACTTTACTTATGTCATTTTGCATTACTTTTAAAGCAAAATCTGCCCACAAAGTCAAAATTTCCCCAAATTCAACAATATTAAAAATGTCTACATGAAACTTTCTTTTTTTGTGACAGTTATATTACTATAAAAAATTATAATCTGTATGATTTAAGAAATTTATGCAATAGTGACTCTTGAAAAACGGGAATTAAACATCCACGTTGGCGGAGATATCAAATTATTTTAAGTTTTATTGAAATTGGCAAGATATTTTATTATTTCGAATATTATTTATGTAAATTTTAAGGCTTAAAAATATTTTTGTCATATTCCTAGTTTCCGTTTAGTAATTTATATTAGTAGATAATAAATTTAAGACTGTTGTTATGATATATTTTTAAAAACTGGCTACAGGGTAATTAATATTTGTAGACCAAAAAGCACACAGTAGTTAATTTCAAAAATGTAATGGATAGGTTTAGTCTAAAAATGACAAAGTAGGTACTATATTATAAGTTATTCTAACTCGCTGAAGTATGTTTTTAACAAACCCTACGGCACATAATCCATAGTAACTGAAAATACGGATAAGGCTGACGTAATAGGTTAAAACAAAAACAAAACAATCATGTGAATCTACAAATCGTGAAGGGTGAGGTAAGCTTCACAACACACATACAAGATAAAGGGGTACTTTTCACTCCATTAGCCAACCTATAAATTTAAGTAAGTCCAGATCAACAGGTGACTTTCTAGCATATGTCACCCATCTTTGGAGCAACACCATCGAACATCATGGAGAATCCCGGGCTGTTGCACTGGACATCTCTAGGGCTTTTGATCGTGTTTGGCACGATGGGCTTCTAAGTAAATTGCGATCCTACGGTATGCCTAATGGATTCTGTTTATGGTTAACCAGCTTCCTTAAGAACCGTTCTCTGCAAGTGGCGATTGAAGGGTTTCTCTCAGACACCTTCACCATCAATGCCGGTGTTCCTCAAGGGTCCATATTGTCGCCTACCCTCTTTTTACTGTATATTAACGACCTTCTAGTGAAAACCCAAAATCCAATTTATAGCTTTGCTGATGACAGCACACTTGTCTCATTTTTTACCTTGACTCCCCAAACATCCGCTGCCGACGCACATCTTCGCAGGCAGCATGAAGTATTGCGCCTCAACAATGACCTGGAAGAAATTTTGACTTGGGGTGACAGTAACCAAGTCGAATTTAAGGCTAAGAAAACCCAGGCAGCAGTCTTCTCCAAAAAGGTTAACATTGCAGAACCGGATATAGTCATGGCAGGACACGAAATTCCCCTGGCACCGTCTATCAATTTGCTGGGGGTCAATCTGGGAGGTAATATGTCTTGGCATGATCACGTTGCCGCAATTGCCAAGGCAGCTGCACAGAAACTTGGTGTACTTTTCCGCACCAAAAGGTTGTACACACCTCATCAACTTTGACACTCTACAAAGCCCAGATTCGACCATCATTAGAATATTGCGCTCATGTCTGGAGCTCTGCACCCAAGCACACCCTTCGGCTACTGGATTCCATTCGTCTGATCGGCGACCCCGAGCTGACCAAGACCCTCGATAGCCTGGAGCATCGAAGAAAGGTTGGTGATTTGGCTATCTTTTACAGAAATTTCCATGGCAGGTGTTCGACTGACATTGCCCACTTGATTCCACCTAGAGCAATGCAAAACAGAAATACACGGCGAACCACCGCCGCTCATCCATATGGTGTTCAGCTTAGTACTCCTCGAACTTCATTGTTCAAGAATTCTTTCATCTGGAGAACGTCACCTTTGTGGAATGATCTTCCTGAGGTCATGTTTCCCAATGAATACAATCTTCAACGTTTCAAGACCAACGTTAATCGCTTTTTTCGCACTCGCACCGCTCCCAGAGAGCCTCTAAGGATTTTTCCTACAGTGCAGGTGTTTTATCATAAAAAAAAAAGTAGTGGACATATCCTTTATTTCGGCCAGTACTTGCCAAACATAGATCTTTTACGCGATGAGAGTACAGGACAATCACAAGGAATATATTCCTATCTCTCATCTTCCTGTTCATACCCTCGACATAAAAAAGTGTGGCTTAGCTTTATTTCAGATGTTTTTGTAACGGATAATGTGCTGTTTGAATACTGGCTCATTGTAAATTTTTCCTGAACATCGTAAGGTATGTCTTAGCTTATTAGGGTATTTGAATAACTGTCTCGAGAGTTAGCAGGTAGTAGATGACCTACAAGAGATTACCAGTACACAGAATTACCATTGGGCCTAACAGTGGTTACATTGCCAAAAAAAAATTAAAATAATAAAAACACGTCACCTTTATGTAATGGGTGTGAGGAGGAAGATGGGATCGTCGAATATATCCTGCTGCAGTAGCCGATCTATGATCGGCGAGTATTTTCCTATCCTTGCAAATATAAAGGTGATGCCAATTGTGCAAACGGTATCAACTACTTTAAATCTGAAGGTTACATATTATAAAAATCTGACAATTCCAAGATTTATACACAAGCTTAGCTCACTCTTCAAACTTTACAGACTCAACTTCAGCTCTATAGAAAGTAATTTAATTTTTTTTTTAAATCTCTAAAAAGAAAATATTTTCAAATAAATAACTTTTAAAATTTAATTTCCCATTTACGAATAAATAAAACAAAAACTTTTTTTTAGTTTTTAAAACAATTTTTTCTTACTTTCAGACAATCAGCTGGGTATCAAAACTAGACTCGCAACTGTATCCTGTTATTACCACTCCGTCCATAAAACCAAATGAAATAGCATCACATCTAGAAGAAAAACTAGAAACTGTCCTGCCGGACATAAGGAAAGCTCAGAATGAGGTGAATCAGAAAATTAGAAGTGCCGAAGAGCTGATAGCGAAATCTGGAGCATCCGATGAAAAAACATTGGGTATTAAGAATAAACTGAGCGACTTAAGTCAAAAGTTGGTGGAAATTGGTTCAGAATATCAAATTTTGTTACAGGTATGTCTATATAATGAGGAGTCATGAAGAGCATAATATGAAATAGTATATTACATGAAGTGAGCGAGTGATGAAAGTGATACTTTTCAAACAAGGAGATATTTAGCACGAGGCGTCAGCCGAGTGCGGAAATTCTCCGAGTTTTAGAATAATCACTTTCACACGAGTAATGTACAATATTTTTCCTACAACCACAAAAATAATTATTAAAAAAGTCTTAATATCCACTTAATATCTGGATTTAGAGTTTGTGAGTAGGCTTTTCCTTTATTTGTATTTGATCTTTTTAATTTTTTTATATTTTATATATCATAGGAAGAACTAATCCTAGATTAACTTCTAGATTGAACAGAATGAAACATTTTAAATTTAATCAAGAAAAGATACAACAAACATAAATTTAAAAAATCCACCTAACAAGGAAGATGTCAATTTAATATAATTCTATAAATTATTTAATGTTTTTGACAGTCTCTGTAGCGCGATTTGTTTTTTCTGGTAATAGATTTTCCAGTATATTATTAACATTTTTTATAATTTCAAATGGCGTATTCTCAAACTCTAATTCTGAATCACTCGACAAATACATGATAAATAAGTTAAACACTTTACAATTACGGCATTCTAAAATGTGTTCTTTTTAATTAATAGATTTGGTCTGTCAAATTGGCACCATATGTTTAAATTAAATAGTGTGCCTTGTATTTTAACACTAGTGTTGAAATATATTTTTTTTCAACACGCGTGTGATATACGGCGCTTTCTAGCCAAATTAACCGTGCTTTTTTTCTCATTTTCATAGGTGGGCGTAAGAAATAGTTATTTTCCTAACAAGTGCGGAAAGTGATACTTTCCCGCACGCGACTGCAGTTGACCCGAACGACGCGGAGCGGAGTTCGGGCAAGCGGTCAAGGGCGGGAAAGACACTTTACGCATGAGTTAGGAACCTCTTTTTTTCTACGACCGTATATACAAAAAAGTATACCAACGCATTTTTCAAAAATTATTTTATTTCAACATACATATACAAAATCTTAACTAAAAACTACTAATTATTATAAATATTAATATTATTTATATATATTATTTGTCCTTACACCATGTAACAAAATGGTCGTATTGCTTTTCATATCTTAGTCTGGATTTGGCAGGTAACAGCTCGGAATTAGCTTTATCTGCAGCCTTCAAAATGGCTTCGAGAAGTTCTTCGTCGGATAAATCCATTAATATTATTGCTTCGGATTCGGTTTAATGTGGTTTAATTTAAAAGAACATTGTATTCGGTCACTTCGAAGACGCTTTGAACAACTTTGATGTTTTAGTAACAATTACACGCCTGGGTTATCATAGCAACTGATATCAAACCCGGTGGTTTGATAGTTGTTTTGTGACATTACTTTAAAGAATGTACAGGGTTATATAAAAATATCTTCATTATTTTATATTTTAGAAAAATTAAAAATGCAACAAAAAGCTAGAAAAGGTGTAGATTTTATTTGATGGACTATTCCGTAAATATTTATCTACCTGTTGTAACAATAGTTATAACTTCCGAAGTACGAAACTATCTAATAAGGTCAAAATTTGCATTATTTTACTTTCCTGCACTAGTACGGGAAAGTGACACTTTCAAAACTAAAATGCGTGCGGGAAAATGGGTTAAAACGCCCGGTCGAAGAAAAACAATTTTTTTCTTATCTTAATACTTTATCGTAGCAAAAATCTGTAAAAATAAGTCTAATCATTCTCTTTTTTAGGTGTTGATTGGATACTTTAGAAACCTAGAAGAAATCGACAAGAAAGCTGAGAATTACAATGCTCAACTAGAAAATATAGATTTACCAAAAGACTTACAAGAAATTGAATCTTTATTAAGGGAAACTGAAGTTACGAAGGAAACTATTTTGGAAAGATTCAGATTCGCAAAGACTGAATGTGAGCAAATAGAACAAAGAATCAGAAAACAGGTGAGTGAATAATTTATTCACGATAGCCACTAAATGATAACGTAGGTTTAAGAGGTATGGTACAGCACTAATAAAGTTAAATACCTAGTAATATCCATATATTATTATATCTCTAAAAGTCTCACTTATGGTACAGGTTGGATTAAAGCGAAATGTGTATTGTAATGTTCTATCATAGTCCTTTATTTTTTATTATTATATACAGGGTGCCTCACTGGGAACCGAATCGATCTATATATAGAAAACTATACAGAGGAAAATTTTGAAAATTTGACAGTATGCTGATGCTGATGGGGGCGACCGGACTAAAATATTTTCATAATGGTGGCACTTCCGGTTATACCGGAAGTAAGTGTCAACTTGCTTATTTTAAATAGGATACCCTATATATTATTACATTTTTGCATTCTACGCAAGATTCTAGGCAGATTTTGTATACCATGTCCTATACCTATGTCTAAATGTTTTTGATATATTTGAATTTTTATGTCAAAAACGAAGTTTGCAAGCCTTAGAATAATTATCACTTTTTTCTATAAAGAAGCCTTATTTAGTCCTTGTTATAAAGGACCTGCTTTAATAGATTTTTTATAATATTTTGATAACTTTTAATACAGGGTGTTTAAAAAATAAGATTAAAAATGAAATTGAAAAAACTGCAAAAAGTCTAGATTTTCAAGTGGAAATACCCAAAATTTATAATTATTTCTTATTTAGCATTAAAAATAAAGGTAAGTTTATGTAAGGTTGTATATCCAAAAAATTTTTAGTTTTCGAAATATTGCCAATTTAGTATTTTTATATGGCGATCTTGCAGCAGATTTTAAGTTCAGTTGCTCCTAGTTGGCTATGACTCTGTACAATTTAAGCGTCCCGGCATGGTTATTTATTATTGTCAAATGACAAGTGACAGCTTCAAAGCCGTCATAGCCAACTAGGAGCAACTGTACTTAAAATCTGCTGCAAGATCGCCATATAAAAATACTAAATTGGCAATATTTCGAAAACTAAAAATTTTTGGGATATACAACCTTACACAAACTTACCCTTATTTTTAATGCTAAATAAGAAATAATTATAAAATTTGGGTGTTTCCATTTGAAAATCTAGACTTTTTGCAGTTTTTCAATTCAATTTTTAATCTTATTTTTTAGACAACCTGTATTAATAGTTATCAAAATATTGTAAAAAATCTATTAAAGCAGGTCCTTTATAACAAGGATTAAATAAATAAGGCTTCTTATAGAAAAAATTGATAATTATTCTAAGTGTACGTGCACACTGGTGACCGAGCCGAGCGATACCGTGCTATGCGAGAAAGGCGAAAAATACAATTCTGTGATTTTAAGTAGCCGCGTTCATACTTAACGCTTGTCCGAAAGAGGATCGGAGCAGAGCGATAAATGGCAAAATAGTTTGTGATTTCTCGCATAGCACGGTATCGCTCGGCTCGGTCACCAGTGTGCACGTACACTTAGGCTTGCAAGCGTCATTTTTGACATAAAAATTCAAATTGTCAAAAACGTTTAGACATAGGTATAGGACATGGTATACAAAATCTGCCTAGAATCTTGCGTAGAATGCAAAAATGTAATAATATATAGGGTATCCTATTTAAAATAAACAAGTTGACACTTACTTCCGGTATAACCGAAAGTTCCACCATTATGAAAATATTTTAGCCCGGTAGCCCCCATCAGCATCAGCATAGTGTCAATTTTTCAAAATTTTCCTATGTATAGTTTTCTATATATAGATCGATTCGGTTCCCGGTGGGACAACCTGTATTTTAGTAAGCCGTTATGCTGATGTTTAGCATATGACTAGTGACTACTTATATCTAACCAGGTTGACATTACTTTATTGTGTCGCTTTTGACCCAATCTATATTTTCTTAATTTAATTTTGTTGTTAAGGTCTTATTATTTATTCAATCTTAAATAATGTCACTAAATAATTATATTTCTTGAGCTGTAATCAGTCCTCCAATAATATCTGATAAGCTTTTCACCCTACATTATTCTTTGTTACTTCAATAATGGACCGAATGTAAAATAAATAATTGCATTATAAGACAATCACATCTAAGCACCTGGAAATCATAGTAGATCACCAGGTAATAGTTAAGAAAGAGGTATCTAGCACACGTTAGCTAGTAGATTTGAAATTTACTTGTGTGAGCAGTAACCACAATATAACATAGAAAATATTGAAGTAACAATAAAGATGATATGCAACTAGTAGGTAGATCTTTGCTCTTTGAAATTTTTATCTTGACCTCTTTGAAACTTTGTCGTTGTACTTCATATGGGCTTCGTATCTTATTTTTTCATACAGTAAATTGTGTTAATTTATAAAGATAATGTGTTGCCTACAAAATTTTTTAAAAGTGTTTAGGGAGTCATTAAATCAATGTATTTTTACTGTAAGGTAAAGCAATTCTTTTCCCACCTATATCAACAACAGCATAGTTGTAGATAATATTATAGTACCTAAAATAGGCGTTGCAGTGCGTGCAGTAAATTAATTTACCGCCCGCAAATAGTTAAAGTGCTACTAATTAACTCCTAATATAATATTATTTATTTTAGGAGCCTCCAGAAGCTGCCCAAGAAGACGTTAATAAATTACAACATGTTCTGGACCTTAGAATTTCCGAATTTGAAAACCACTGGCGTCAAAGGCACGAGGTAATAAAAACTTATCGCAAAATTAGCGAATTCACCAAAGAGACCAAAGAAGTTAAGAAGAATCTTGAAGAAATCAGCCATCAACTTATTGATGTTAGAAGTCAAGGTGGCGAATCATTAAGTGCTTCCAAAGCTGCCTGTGATAACTTTAAGCAGTTCACCAGAGTTATTGAGGTATGTAGTGAGTTTTTGTGTTAAGAAATCAATCTTAAATTATTCTGCAATGATTAAGAGAGATTATGCAAAGTACCATAATGTTATCCTTTTTTTAATAAATTTAGATACATGAGTTTAACTAGAAATGTTACTTGTCAGTGACTGTTAAATTCCAAATGATTTATAAACACCAGAGAGTGAAGACTTAAATTTAATATAACAATGTAACTAGGACCTACTTTAATCCTTCAATAATAAACATAACTCTAATATGAACTGTATTAGTTAGCCTTATTTATTTTTTTAGGCTTTGGAGGTTCACATATTAAAAATAAAGAATAACGGAAATATCTTGCAACAAGAATGTCCATCAGAAACACCCCAAATACAAAACCAAATTTACGAAGTCGAATCTAAATGGCAAGAAGTGAAGAGCCAGGCTGAAGATACCAAAGAAATTTTGGACAAGAATGTTAAATACTTTGAATTGGTAGAGGAGGTAAGAAATAGTTTAATATTTATTTAAAAAATATACGTCGAAAAAAAAGATTCATTTCAAAAATACCTTCACATAAGTAAGCGTGCCTTTCCACCATATCACGTAGTTTACGAAAAAGGTTTCCAGTAGGACTCTAGTTGTAGGACTTAAGGTGCCCATACCAGGATAGAATCAAGTTTCTAAACACTAAATTTCTTGATGGATATTAATCATAATCTTGCACCTAAAACATGCTGTTTCAATATAGCTACCAATATAATGATGAATATAATTACACAAGAGCGGCGCCCAATTATTTAAATTAAGTTTAATTTAGTTTTTAATAAATGGCCTTATAAATTTTTAAACGTATAACATACACAAGATAAGAAATTTAATAATATTATCATGAAACCCTAAGAAACCTGTTTTTTAACGGTTTTTATATTTATTGTTTTTTTTTTCAGGCCAATAACTGGTTTAGAGAAGGCAGCAAACTTCTTGTTCTTATTGCACGAAAATCCACATCTGTAAAACAGCCCGAAGAAGCCAGCGTACTGCTTCAAGAAATTAATTCTTTCCTGCAACCAGGTGAACCTAAGCAAGCACAACGAATTCAGGAGATTTTGAACTTGGGTCACCAGATATATGGACCCGATGAAACAAAACATGCCCCCGTAATAAGTGGTACCAATGATATGCTAGAATCATTTTCAACAATAAGCAATGAATTAAAACAGTTATCTCAGAACTTGATTGCTGCAGAAGAGGAAAAACAGAGGTTAATAAAACAACAGGAAGAAGCTAGAAAGGCTGAGGAAGCACGACGGCTAGAAGAAGAAAGATTGGCTAAGGAAAGACGACTAGCTGAAGAAGCCCGATTAGCCGAGGAAGCAAAATTAGCTGAAGAACGCAGAAAAGCTGAAGAATTACGCCTGGCTGAAGAAAAGCGGTTGGCAGAAGAAAAAATTCGCGCTGAAAAAGCACGATTAGCAGAAGAGGCCAAAATTGCAGAAGAGAAACGCATAATTGAAGAAAGAAGGCTTGCTGAAGAGGCTAGATTGGTAGACGAACGCCGAAAACAGCAAGAAGCGTTTTTAGCAGAAGAAGCAAAAAAAGTCGAAGCTGCCAAATTAGAAGTAGAGCAGCTCAAAGCCCAGCAAGTACAGTTTCTTGAAGAAGCTAAAAAGGCTGAAGCGGAAAGGCGTCGATTGGAAGAAGAAGAACGATATAAACAAGAACAGGCGAGATTAGCAGAAGAACAGCAAAGAGCAGAAAAATCTAAAGAACTTGAAGACGAAAAACGCAGAGCTGAAGAAGCTAGACGAGTCGAAGAAATGCGGCTTAAAGCAGAACAAGGTAAACTAGATGAAGACAGGCGTCATCTCAAGGAGGAAAAACATAAGGCTGAACTTAGACGGTTAGAAGAAGAAGCAAAGATGATTCATCAGATAAAATTAGAAGAAGATAAGCTTAACGCTGAGAAAGCTAGGCTAGAAGAAGACAAACGTCAAGCGGAAAAAGCTAGATTAGATGATGAACAACGTAGAACTGAGCAAGCCAGACTGGATGAAATAAGAAGGCAAGAGGAACAAGATAGTATTAAGGAAATGCGGAAGGCAGAAGAAGCTCGTTTGGAAGAGATGCGAAAAGCCGAGCAGGCAAAGCTTGCAGAACTTCGACGACAAGAAGAACAGGATAGACAAAAAAGACTGGCTGAAGAACAAGCTAGACTTGAAAACTCTAGAATTGAAGAACAAAAACGAATAGAGGAGGAAATTCTTAAGCAACGGTCTGTGCAAATAACTGAAGTTACTGAAATTCACAAGGTAGAATCATTCCAAAAAGAAAAAAGTCCAATGGTAGAAGAACCTCAAGAGTCTCCTGTATTTACAACTCCTCTTAGTGATGCAGTTATTCAGGAAGGATCAAAGTTTACGTTTATTTGTCAAGTTACAGGTCATCCCACACCTGATGTTACCTGGTTTAAGTCTGGAGTACCCATTGAAAATAACCCAGATTATTATACCTCCTTTGATAACGGTATTTGTTCTCTGACCATCGAAGAAACATTTGCTGAAGATTCTGCTAAGTACACTTGCAAAGCTACTAATTCTGCAGGTACAGCCGAAACAGCGGCAATGCTGTCTGTGAAGGAAACTGAACCAGAAGATCAATTAATCGCGCCATCATTTATTAAGTTACTTCAACCTAGTGTGGCTAAGGAAGGAAATCCCTTTCAGTTTCATTGCAAAGTTGAGGGAAATCCCCTTCCAACAGTTCAGTGGTTTAAAAATGGTGAATGTATTGATAATTCTCCTGATTATGGTATTACTTATAATAACGGTGATGCTATTTTAAAGTTCGAGACAGTTTACCCAGAGGATAAGGCGGAGTACAGCTGCAAGGCTTCAAACGAGTTGGGAACAGCGCAGAGTACGGCGAATTTGCTGGTTACACGTAAGTTAAATTTATTTTTTTGCATGTTGTTGAGCTTTCTAGTTGTACAGCAAAAATATTTAAAAAAAAAAGGGTTATTAACTCTAGTTTTCTTATTTTGTATGACTGCTAGTTAGTCCTTTAAAACAAAATATATACACTGATACAAAAGAAATATTTGCCTAAAATGTATAAGGGATATATATTTTTTATCTAAAGAACTAGAACCCTTTAAAAAATATCGAAGCAGAATTAGAACAAAATTATTATCAAGTTCAAAAAACTTTGTTACATATATCTTTACTATAAATAGTTCACGATTCATATCTTATTCGTAGAAATTTTATAATGATTATAAGTCAATAAATTAATCTTAAGAAATATTGTTTTTTTTGTGGCATATTTCTATGAAGTAAGTAACTGAATTTTAAGCATATCTTTCTCTAAATAAATTATTCCGAACAATATCTCTCTTATACTTATATGTAAGAACACTGTCCATCCGGCTTTGAGTTTTGGACCACCTTCTATATAGATATATCCTACATCTAAGATCCTGGTGATCTTAGGTTTTCCGAAAAAAAGGAACTAAAAACCTTCAAACCATCTCTGAAGTAGGTTAGAAAATTTTTCTCTAAACATCATCAAAGAATTCATATTTACCCTTGCTTGTATGCTTGTCAAAAGTAAACTACTTAATTTAAGTACTTGATGCAAAAATATAAACAATAAACCTCATCTATTAACATTTCCAGTAACTTTTTTTTCAATCCAGCCTCGTCCTTTGACATAATCTTAGTATTTTGATTAGTAGATTGACAATATACTTGAAGGGTTTACTACTTCTTCTTCTGTATACCTGGACCTGGCTATTTCTTGAGAGTTTCTTCAAAACTTCCATATTCTTGTACAGATTTTCTCGCTGAAATCCTCTTATTTTGGCTTTTACTGTATTACACATTCCGGATTGGAAGATTTATATTAGGTATACTCGGAAATTAGCAATTGTCATTTAAATTTTCTTAGTACTTGAGATATCTTATCTATGACAGCAAAGTGAAAGTACCAAACAACCTTTGTTAAATTCTACTTATTTTTAGATCAATAACATTCATCTTATGGTATCTGCAATTTTTACAAAATTAACACAGCTTATTGTCCTAGAGCATAACATAGCATAGAGCATATCAGATCTATATGTATGACAATTTTTCTGTACCGTTGCTATATTATGTCATGCGACTACTGCAATCAGGTCAGGATTATTATTTTTAACAGGTCTGCACTAAAATAATACACAGGAAGACGGTTTAAGTTAAAATTATGCGTCAATCAACACATTTTCAAACATTAGAGCATTGAACTTTCTGGTAAAATAAATAGATAATTTTATAGGTTGAAATAATTACCCCAATTTCAATTTACATTTACAAAACCATTACGAATTTAACAAAAGGCTTTAATAATAAAATTACAACTAATAACATATCTCGTGATACAAAAAGGATTCAATTTCCTGCATATTAATATAAGAATTTTATTTTATCATTTTCAAGCGTAAGTCTATGCCGGATGCATTTAATTTTAGCCTAATATTATGCTCATTTTTACATCCATCTAGATTTTCCTAGCACTAGTTAATGTAGGTCTACTGGGGTGTAGGTCAAGATCCGATCTAATTACTTGCAGTGGCAAGGTATATACTGTACCGCTTCCTATCTTGTTTACAAAGTATGCAGCTTAGGATAACGTTGCACAGTTTCATTCGATGCAAATACCTGTGGGCACTCCCAGCTGCTCATCATCAGGAGCTGTTTTATCAATTTCAGGTCTAGGTTCCCAATAAAAAAATTACTACTGTTCAATCTGTCTATTGTTCTATTGGATTTTGTGATCACTCCTGGTCCATCGCCTAATACACATTTAATCAAATAGATATTAATTTTTTCTAGACCCGAATTAGCTATGAAAAGTTTTGTTTTTTAGTATGCCGTGGAAAACATAAACATTATTCCTGTTTTACTAGACTAAAATGGCAGATGTAGCTTAATAATATTGTTTATTGATCTAGAAATTACATTTGTCTACTCCTACATGGAAATTTGCTTTTTCCTTTGCACTAAAGTGATTGGAAAAGGGAGCTATTCCCGTTAACTGAACGAATATGATTTCATATCCATCTTAGCTAGGATATGAAACTGACCAATCACAGTGGTCAGTTACAAAGAAAACCAAATTTACATGTTGTAAATTTTTACGAGTCGTTTTCTGATACTTGACAAAAGTGAGGTTAAGAATATACTTTAAAAATGTGCAAATCTGAGAGATGAAATTTATTCTTTTTTAATTTAAATCAAAACCGTTATCCTAGAGTCTATGCATACAAAATGCATAAATAGAATACATAATAAAGATTGCACGAAATAGGCGGAAATTGAAGGTATGATACCAAAAGTAACACCAAAATATACTTATACCGAACTATTGTTATTTTTTGACCAAACTAAAGATATGGGTACATATTATGCACTTTGTTATTTTAAAAATCTTCAGTTTTACACTCATTTTTAGACAATTACTACAAGATTTGATTCATAAAATGTACTATACCCACAAAATGAACGTTTTTACTAACCTTGGTTGGTTTTTTGCCATGCAAATATTTTTTTCTGATATATTTAGAAGGGGATCCAACCCCAATTGACCTTAAAACTTTTATTGTACGCAACAGATATCGAAAAATAATTGATAAATGTTTTTTAAATAGTAGAAAATGAAGATAAGTACATAAAATCAATAAACCAGATAAAACAGACTAAATTATATCATTTTTAGAAAAAAATTATTCCAACTAATAGTTTTGAGGTTAGGTATGTTTTGAATGCGAAATTGACCATTTTTATTAATAAATATATCATTCTTTGTCTGTTATTCTGCAAAAGGCCGAATGTAAGAAAGATAGCTATAAAGCGATTTTGTGTAAATATGGGAAATAACCCAAATATGTTGCAGTGTAATTTGGTCCATGGGTTCGTCAGCGCAATGCATTTTTCTTCAATTGTTTTTTATTATCTTTTTCACAAGTTCACGGACAACTCAAAGACAATTTTTAATGCCTGATTTAAATATTTAAAAAAAAAATGAGTATGAAATTCGAAAGTTGAGCTGTAGAAAAAATATACTGTACAACTCGAGTGGATTGTCCATATTACGCTCGGAGGTTTGAGCACTCCGGGTACTGCGTCCTGTTCAATTATAAGTTCCGCATTTTCCCGTAAGAGGGCGTAATTGAAAAGTAAATTTTAAAATTTTACATATGTTCGCAAATTTAACATTAAGGTATAATCTTTGGTAACACCATTAAAAATCTTGGACAAGTATGCATCATTTTGGTCCTATGCTCACTAGCAAACGGACTTTAATAAGAGGGGGGGAGCTGTTGACAGTGTAATCATTTAAATCGCTCAAGAGTGTCTAACAACGACACAGATGGCACCACATCTTACTGGTGTGTCCCACCAAGTGCTGCCTTAAGTAGCTTCGAGATCCCTTTTCTTTTCGTCGGATCCTAGCTCTACTGATGAGTCATGATATAACGAAACGCGTCTAGAGATGGATTTGGCGAAATGAAAAGGAAAATCTTCGTCTTTACTCATTGTTTTGGGTTAATAAACCGATTTGAGTTAGCGCTGCCTAGCGGGACTCTTGTAATTGTGACGAATGTCTTTACAGGCGATTTCCTCTTAACATTTACTTATTTCTATAAGTTTGTTAGAGGTGCTGGTATGCTCAAGAGTGTCTAACAACGACACAGATGGCGCTCAGTGCCACATCTTACTGGTGTGTCCCACCAAGTGCTGCCTTAAGTTGCTTCGAGATCCCTTTTCTTTTCGTCGGTTCCTAGCTCTACTGATGAGTCATGATATGACGAAACGCGTCTAGAGATGGATCTGGCGAAATGAAAAGGAAAATCTTCGTCTTTATTTAAATCGCTGTTACTTATAAACGACTTATCCGATTTTAGCAAACTAAAGACTGTTTGGAAGCGAAATATATGCACTTTCACCAATCGTATTTAGTTATAATAGTTCTCAAAAAAAAATCTAAAGTGCACAATTTGTAATAATTAAATATTTTTGATTTTATTCCGAAAAAAAAATCATACGGTATAATAAGGATACCAGAATATTAAAACCGCAGCTCGATATCTCCGTTCGTTTCAGCGTTATCGCCAATAGAATAATTTTTAAAACTTTAAATGAAGAAGCGGTTCTATATTTTTTATAATAAAAGTGCGAAGCCACTGATATTTTTCCATGTGGATATTATTTCTGATTAGCCTGGTCAATTCTGCATAAAAATGGTCTCTTGCGTTTTTTTCCTCAGGCACACCGTTCTTAATTAAAATAATTAAATTAAATTAGCTCTACTATTTATTATTATTAACATTGATAACGAAAAATTTTGTTTTATAAAAATTGTTAGAAATTACCACCTTTACTTAATAGGTAAGCTTCCGCCCATCTTTAGTTATCATTTTTTTTCCCCGAGTTTCTATGCCCAGTAGTTTCCGAGATACGGCCGGTGGCCATCCATAATGGGACACCCGGTACAAACTATGATTGATTGATGATTCTTTTATTTTATTATTGGTTTCAAGAACTCGTTAATTACACTACAAAATTCTCGAATAAAACAAGATTACTTCATAAAATACTGTGCTGTGTACTCTGTATTTTGCAAAACATTTGATTACATTGGGTGAATCTATATATGAAATTCTAAATTCTTGTTATGAGATATAAAAATAGAATCGCAGAAATTTAGATTATCCCACTTATATCTAATTTTAGATGTTATGATTTATCCTACTGATTACTCCTACCATTTTGGCAAGAGAATTAAAAAGCATCTTCTACGGATTTCTTGCAAAATTTTTATTATGTCATAGCCCAAACAATTATGTAAATTAAATTTTTATTTTATTGATATGCATTCTAAAACACGTACAAAACTTCAGTAAAAAAATTAGCCTCAGCTTATTATGCTTTAGAGTATTTTATCTTGAAGTAGATAATACAATTGTGTAAAATGTCTATGTGGTTTTTATTGAATACCTTTAGAATTATGAAATTTGCTTTTTTTATATAGCTTCAAACAGTTCTTTTTATTATTTTTTTAAAGTTTTTGTTCTGTAATTTTTTCTCTTCGTTCGCTGCCAGGGCAATTACGAAGGGACCTACAGCATATATATATAGCATATTGTTTACACCTTCAGCTTAACGTGGGTTCCAAACCACGATCCTCAGTCATGCCACGCCCCCCAGGGGTGTCAACCCTCAGTTTCTTGTCATTGCATGACCTACCGATTGGGGAGTGTGTTCTTGATTCTAAACCCCACGAGATGTCTGATCTCATCCGGCCTAGAGAGGCTGTGGTGAACTTCTTAAATTTTTTCGTATTCTTTATTTTGGAAAACGGGAAGAAAGCAGATTTTTAGAGCTGCAGAAAGGTCATCATTATCTTTGCGATTCCTTCAGTTCAACTGTTTGATATCATTGGATAATATAAACTTTTTTCTTTATGGTTTATAAAAATACCTCACGTCATATAAAACCATGCATGAGCTTTTCGAAATTAGAGAGACTTTTCAGAACCAACAAATCTCTTAAAAAAGAATCATTTTGTAATATACAGGGTGTCCAACCGGGAACCCAATCGATCTATATATATAGAAAACTATATATTGGAAAATTTTGAAAATATGACAGTATGCTGATGCTGATGGGGGCGACCGGGCTAAAATATTTTCATAATTGTGGCACTTCCGGTTATACCGGAAGTAATTGTCAACTTGCTTATTTTAAATGTGACACTCTATATTATTATTACATTTTTACATTCTACGCAAGATTCTAGGCAGATTTTGTATATTATGTCCTATACATATGTCAAAACGTTTTTGACATATTTGAATTTTTATGTCAAAAATGACGTTTGCAAGCCTTAGAATAATTTAAAAAAATTTCTATAAAGAAGCCTTATTTATTTAATGTAAGTAGGATTACTTATTATAAAAGAACCTGCTTTATTAGATTTTTTATAATATTTTGATAACTATTATTACAGGGTGTATAAAAAATAAGATTAAAAATGAACATGAAAAAACTGCAAAAAGTCTAGATTTTTAAATAGAAACACCCAAATTTTATAATTATTTCTTATTTAGCATTAAAAATAAGGGTAAGTTTGTGTAAAATTGTATATCTCAAAAATTTTTAGTTTTCGAAATATTAGGTACCCATTTAGTATTTTTATATGGCAATCTTGCAGCAGATTTTAAGTTCAGTTGCTCCTAGTTGGCTATGACGGCATTAAAGCTGTCACTTGTTATTTGACAATAATAAATAACCATGCCGGGACGCTTAAATTGTAGAGAGTCATAGCCAACTAGGAGTTACTGAACTTAAAATCTGCTGCAAGATCGCCATATAAAAATACTAAATTGGCAATATTTCGAAAACTACAAATTTTGAGATATACAACCTTACACAAACTTACCCTTATTTGGGTTTTTCCGTTTGAAAATCAAGACTTTTTGCAGTTTTTTCAATTTCATTTTTAATCTTTTTTTTTAAACACCCTGTATTAATAGTTATCAAAATATTATAAAAAATCTATTAAGGCAGGTCCTTTATAACAAAGAATCCCACTTAAATTAAATAAATAAGGCTTCTTTATAGAAAAAATTGATAATTATTCTAAGGCTTGCAAACGTCATTTTTGACATAAAAAATCAAATATGTTAAAAACGTTTAGACATAGGTATAGGACATGGTATACAAAATCTGCCTAGAATCATGCGTAGAATGCAAAAATGTAATAATATATAGGGTGTCCCATTTAAAATAAGCAAGTTGACACTTACTTCCGGTATAACTGGAAGTGCCACCATTATGAAAATATTTTAGCCCGGTCGCCCCCATCAGCATCAGTATACTGTCAAATTTTCAAAATTTTCCTATGTATAGTTTTCTATATATCAATCTATTCGGTTCCCGGTGGGACACCCTGTATAATTTAATACTA
Source organism: Polydrusus cervinus (assembly GCA_935413205.1). Lineage (NCBI taxonomy): Eukaryota > Metazoa > Arthropoda > Insecta > Coleoptera > Curculionidae > Polydrusus > Polydrusus cervinus. The sequence continues at coordinate 29,206,195 of OW284516.1, forward strand.
ATACCATAGAGTAATGCAGTTCTTGCTAAGCTTTTAATATCAGAACTTCAAAAAATATTCCCTAATTATGGAAATCTAGACCAAGGGATAAGATTAATAAATGTTGCATTTCCAAATAGGTGGATAGGACTGCGATGATTTATAGAGTGGCCGCCAAAATCTCCGGATATTACACCCTTAGATTTTTTTTACATGACAAAAGCGAGGTCAATAAAAAATCTTTGCAATAAGCAGCGTTCCATTTAAAATCCCCACCCTGTATACTGTTTTTTGAAAAATGATTTAAAAAATATATTGTTGTTTCTCCTTAAATAATTATGATAATCACGAATCGGAATCGTTAACTCAATTAAATTTAAATGTTATATATAATTTTAAACTTTAAAAAGAATTATCAAAACCAAAAATAATACTAAATTTTTTATATAACTTCTTTAACAAATCTATTTTTTTTTAATATTACTATAAGTTTTGTATTTTTTTTTTATGATAAAACACCTGCACTGTAGGTATCAAAATTCGTATCGCTTTATTTCGTTAAGTTTGAAAACTGCTTATTATACCTTCATCCTTATTAAACACAATAATTGTACAACAATACAAAAATTTTAAGTATTAATAACAATTTTTTTCGAATAAAATCATAAATTAAAATTTGTTCTATTAAAATAATGAAATTTTACCACAATTTCATTCTTCAAATTTTGAAACTAAATACTCAATTTGAATGTCAACGAATATAACCAAATATATAAAAACCAGCTAACTTTTTCCAATGTATCAAAAAATTTAAATTGGGTAAATTTACTTTTGAACTTTTTTTTTGAATAATGATATCTCCTAATATACCACTTACCATGCTTATGTACTAGACACTACGTTATTAAAAAATTCTTAGTTCAGTACTAGTAATCGTAGAAAATTATGTTTTATTACAACTCCTATAGCTAGGAAAAAACTGCAACTTATTTATTTTTATATATTTAAGATATTTTAGATATATATTTAAACTCGTAACGTGTAATCATTCGGTTAATTAAATAAAATAAATAATTATAACACAATTAAAACTATAATTTTAGCCCTGGAGCCTACAGAAGCCCCCGTCTTCATAATACCGCTTTCCAATGTTATGGCCCGGGCAGGTCAAAAATTAAAATTGGAGTGTGAAATATCTGGCCTGCCGGCGCCTATTCTAACCTGGTCACACAACGGCAAAGCTGTGAAGGAAACGCGTGAAACTAAGGTGAGTTTTCCATAAGTTTTACTTGTTTTAATAATGAATTTTGCACTAACCCGGTTTGTAATTGGTTTTACAGCACTAATCGTTTTAGAAAATAGGTTGTTTATACGCCTGTGGTCATTTTTCAGTTAATGTTGTAATTTGATAGGTTGCAAAATTTTGTTATTTTATCGTATCTTTTTATATTATAAAAATTATTAAAAATTAACTAGTCTTCTTGGTGATTTTTACATACAATTTTAATTATAACACAAATGATTTAGAGAGTAAGATAAGTAAGGAGAAGATTAAGCTGGGTAGTATTACAGGGTGGGGACTTTAAATCGAACAAATTCGCTAGAAGATTGGGAAAAAATGTTTGTGAAAAGTACAAAAACACGACGTCGATTGAGATGTTTTGTGCTATTTGCTTTTTTTATAATTAAATAACAGCAATAGTCCAAAATTTCGTAGGTATTTGTTTTTATTGAAAATATGTGTATTTTGAGCAATGTTTGTAAAATGATTAAGTTAAGTCTGAGTTATTGTCAATCGTTAATAGGATTAAAAAATTAGTTTTGGCGTTTTTGTAAAATTATTTGTGACCTTTATAAACAAGTTTCATAAAGCAGATCCTAAACGATCATTCTTGATATGAAAATGACAGTAATACTAATGGTACAAGGCACTGGCGTAGCCCCCCCCCCCCCCCCCCCCAAAAAAAAATTAAAAAAAAAACAAATTTAAAATATAATTGGGAAACGAAATTTAGGCAACCCATTTCAATAATGCACCAAATGAAATAACACATCATCTTAAATATACAAAATGCTTGCAAAACAAACTGACATCCAGGTAAATCTTAAAACTTTCAAATATAGCCGCGGCGCGCGACACCCTCTTCGGATTTTATTTATTAATTTAAAAAGTTTTATTGGTGTTTGCTTGCATAATTTTTACATGACTATGGTTTCTAATAATTATCGATTATAGTTAATGTATTTTTTTGGTTTTCAATAAATAAATAATAAACCTTATTTTTAATATTTTTTCGCTGTTATGCTTATTTCATAAAGTTTTTTTATAAGTTTTAAATTATTTATATTAGTATATTGGTATAACTCTCTACAAGTTTCTATAAAAGCATTATACATTTTTTCTAGTTTGAAATTTTTTATGGTCCAAAAAAGGGTTTTTTTGGGCGTGGCACCCGACAATTTTTTTGCGGCGCTTGTTACTCGGTTTCAGATCTTTTTGCCCCCCCCTCAACTAAATTTCTAACTACGCCACTGGTACAAGGGAAAATTTCATGGGCTGATCGCGAGATTGATTATTTTAGAAGCATGATTGATACTTAAATAATGATGTCTGGATAATCGTACAGGTTCTCCATAACATTTTTCCAGAAAATAATGAATGGTTCTTATATTATTTAGTTAAGAAAATCCTGTTTGACTTATAAAATATAGTGAGATATGTTTCTTTACCCTACTCTTTAGTAATTATAAAGCGCCGCAGGTGAAAATTCTTATCGAAATAAATAAACATATTAATATAAGGCAGAAGGGAATTACTATCAAAAATATACCTACTGAAGTAGATAATTTTTAAATAATTTTTTTATTATTAACTTAAACTGATTTTACATAAAACGTATGGGTTTATTAACATGCAGTTAACTAATTTAGCTTTTATATCTTTTCTTATTCAAAAAATATTTAACATTTTAAAATGTCACCTATTCGTTTTTCTTGATTGAAGGCATTGTTTTTCTGGCAAGATAAGTCGAAAGTAGTTATCTTATTTTTAGACTTTTGTAATGGCTTTCACCAACTCATTTGATTTTTTATCCTGTTTTCTATTTTCTTAACACTAGCCCGCAGCTTCGCCTACTTTATTTAGCCAACGCTATTAAATTTAGAAAATCCATGGGTGCATCTGAATGGATACTAAAGCAATAACGGCTGGTTTATGACTGTGCGTATATAAACAACGTACCGGATACATGGGAATGCGCACTGCATGATGCTTATTATTTATGTCAAAGAATAGACAGGACCGTACTTAAAATTTTATTAATTTACTTACCGAGTACCTACTTATAATGGTAATAAGTTTTTAATTTTTAAACCTTTTATTGTAAAAATATTTAATTTCTTGGAGTCTTTGGAAATTTCTCCCATAAACGAACTATTGTTAATGTGGACTCATTATACGCTTTCTCATAATTGTAAAATTAACAACGAGCCGCCAGGATCCAATAGTTCGGAACAGTTGTATTCTTATCATATATTTCAATAGAAAGAAACTTAGCGGCAAACGGACAGAGTAGTGCGACTATCTTTTAAATTAAAGTAAACAGGGACGCCGAAGGTAATGGGTTCCCTGGGGCACAGGTAAACAATGACAGGCTGTTTCGTTCTTGTTGGGACTCATCAAAAAGCCATGACCTGTAAGCAATTCCCACTATAGCGAAAATATGTTTTCAAGACATTTTTACAAATAAATATTTTCGCTGTAGTGGGCATTGCTTACAGGTTATGGCTTTCTGATGAGTCCAAACAAAGATGAAACAGCCTCTCTTTATCTATCTGTGCCCCAGGGATTCCATTACCTTTGGCGTCCCGGTGTATTTTAGTGCAAAAGATAGACGCACTACTCTGTCCGCTTGCCGCTAAGTTTCTTTCCATATATTTTAACAGACACTAAATTCCACTATTTTATATAATATTTTAATGTTGAAAGCAGTTTTTTCATTTGAAAAAAAGGACAAAAGCTGTATAAATTAAAACGTTTTCAAAACAATTAAACTGGCATAACTTCCATACATTTGAGAATTAGAGATCACAAGGCTCTGTCAACTGAAACGCCCTGTATAATATATACGTTTACTATAAAATAGAGTAAAAGTTCATGAAACTGTACTTCTGAAAAAAGGTTTCAAGTATCTTAATGAATGCTATTATAAAATATACCTTATTATTATTTTTGGCGACTATAAGTGTTATTGGCACAGTCTGAGCTTTAAAGATATTTCTGTTACAATTTTTTACCCGGTCGAGCCTTAGTTATGTTTCGGTGACCGGTTTTATTCGAAAATGTCTCTGATTTCCTTTAAAAAATTTTAATTTCTTTATTATTTTAAAATGTAGTTTTTAAATTTTTTATTCAAATAATATTTTCAAAATGACGTGTAGTCTTCGGGAACGATTTTTTTATTTAGAGGACTTTGTTCCTTATTTGGGAATTTTAGCTTTTTTGTTGTTGCTTATATTCTACTGGATTAAGGTAGGTTTCTAGCTTTATATCAATTATTTCTACAACTTTTTAACATGTAAATATTTTTAAAAAATACCGGTTATTATTAATTTTTAAGTATGTAAGTTAAATTTTAAAAAAGTTTTTAAAATTCATATTTGTTACTTGTATATTAGACAATATCAAAAACATTAAAGTTTCGTCATTTCTGTTTCAGATAGTGTTAATATTTTCAAGGGCAGATTTTGTAAAAACCAAAATATGTCCAATCTTCTCTCATTTTGCTAAAAATGTTTGCTATTTTTTCTTAATTTTATTTAATGCACAATAACCGATTCGTCAACTTTTTATAACTTAGCTAACATTTCGACCGGTTGTGTGATAATTAGGTAGGCAGCATTTCATATCCTGCTGATTTGAAGTAAAACCCAAAAATGATAATGCAGTTTAAAGAACCATTCAAATTTTCAGAAAAACAATCAATGTAGAAAAATCCTTTTTTTATTGTGTAATTTTTTCCTCTTCGTTCGATGCCAGGGCCATTCCCGAGGGGACCTACAGCTTAACATGTGTTCCGAACCACGATCCTCGGTCATGCGACACTCCCCAAGGACTATCAACCTTTGGTTTTTTTCTATTGCATGACCTACCGATGGGTTGTAAAAATTATTCTATTGGCGATAACGCTGAAACGAACGGAGATATTGAGCTGCGGTTTTAATATTTTTTCTAACAAATTTCATCTACTTTTCGATTATGGTAGCATAATTACACCATATGATTTATTTTTTCAGAGTAAAATCAAAAATGTGTTATCATTACAAATTGCGCCCTCTAGCGTTTTTTTTTAGAACTATTATGGACAACTAAATACGATTGGTAAAAGTGCATACATTTCTCTTCCAACCAGTCTTTAGTTTGCTCAAATCGGATAAGTCGTTTATAAGTTACAGCGATTTAAATGATTACACTTTCAGTAGCTTCCCCCCTCCTATTAAAGTCGGAACGCCAATGAGCATAAGACCAAAATGATGGATAATTGTCCAAGCTTTTTAATAGTGTTATCAAAGATATACCTTAATGTGGGATTTTCGCAGATATATAAAATTTTAAGATTTACATCTCAATTACGCCCTCTTGCGGCAAAATGCGGAACTTAAAAATTATTTCCAGGATTTTCTCATGGCCACTTTAAGTATCATTTTTTTTCTCCTGAAATTTGATGTCCAGTTTCCGAGATATGGCCGCTCCATACGCTTAACTAGCACAACAGATCATATATACAAGGTCATATTATGGGGAAATTTTCCATTTAATTTAAGCATCGAATAAAACTGGCGTGTTTTCATTTAAAAGTAAATGTTACTACAATACAATAATTAAATTGTCCCAAAAATAGTAATTTACACACTTAATAACTTTAAATCTTTTTAAAAATTTACTTCCAAAAATTACGAGCGAGGAAATTACCAGCCCCAGATATTTGCCGATTTTCTACAATACCATTATTTTTGAAAAGAGTGTGTTTTCACCCAGGTTTCTTGTTTGGGGGGGGGGGGGGTAATACGTCTCTCTCCAACCTGTCACCACCACCTTTTGAACGGGTTTGGGGAAAGCTGCAGCCTCCTGCATCCTCTCCCTGTACCACTGAAATTATTACAGTCAAGTTAATAGGATGCCTAAAATACGAAATAATTGTTGAACTAACGTTTAACACAACAATAAGACCTTTCCGTAGCTGACAGATGTTATTTCTTAAACAGTTCAACAAACACACAAACTGTACCAAAGTTTAATGTACCGCTAAACAAGTTGTGGCAAATTGTAACTATTTCGGTTGAGACTTATTTTTTTCTGTTGGCAACGGTTCTAGCAGTATTTTTAAATCTTGTGCTGCATTTTACTTCGAGATGATTTTTAATTAATTTCTGTTTTTTGGCAATGAGCTTAAATACACTAGTCGACACATTGACCGAACTATCTTAGTATCAATGATCAAAATACATTCTATAAAACTTTCTATATGAAAGACATATCGTTTCCATAAATAACTAGTTAGGATATGCACATTGCACATTGCACAATACATATGATTTATGACACTAGGATCCCGTACCAATTGACTTTTTTTTTTTAAATTTGACATCCTACTTGATCGGATACGATATAAAAAATATTTTTAAAAGATAAATGGAGATAAAGCTTTTTAAATTAAAGAGCCAGCAAATGGGTGACAATTCTTACATTCTTCACGAGGTATATTAAAAAAAAATAGAACTAAAAATAAAAATGTAGGCATCGACTTTGAGAATCACTATATTTATCACACGACGTTAGATAAAAATGTTCATCGAAATATATTAATCGATGGATCATAGTGTGTCGGATGATGCATAAAAATTCATCTTAAATTATTCTCTACTTACCATGTTTCTATTTTAAGTTATTTATTTCCAAATTCTGAATGGTTATAACTTATTAATACAGTTAATAGGATTTGTCTACATAGAATGACTTCTTGACTGAACGTTAAACTATATTAGGAAATAAAATTGGTCCCGGCTTTTACAAGCAAAGTCATGTTTTTACTAGATGTGTAAGGCATTGGCCCAGCATGGGCCAGGCTTATCCACAGGTAGCAAGCACATGTGTGAGTAGTGAGAACGGTTGATGAAAAACCCCATTTAAGATCTATTCTCGCTCTGACAGGCATCTGCTAGACATCAACACTGAAAATTTTATTTTTCATTATCTAAATGGATTTTTCCATCAACCGCTCTCATTATACAAAGTGTCCGGTAACTTATGGGCCATAGAGCAACTGGAGATAGTAGATATAAAAATATGTCTTTTGAGCCAAATTTACCCAAGTAAAATGTTAGAGGTTAAAGAGATACAGGGTGTTGAAAGTGAAAATTAATTTTCGAAAAATGATAATTTTGAAACGGTTTAAGATATCGAATTCAAAAACGGTATAACTAGGTTATCGAGAGTGAGAAATTCGAATTTGGTGTTAATTTTAAGATACTCCCTAGAGGGCGCTTGCTACGTGCTTCATATTGAACTAATTCATCCATATTTTTTTTAACCGTGCAGTTACTAGTATTTATACTTTAAACAATAAAAGAACCTACCTTTTTACGTAAAAAAGGTACTCTTGGTCGATCTCGATATCTCAAGCCGTTACCCAGATTCTAGGACTTGATGATAAAAAGGCAGAAAAAAAACAAAATGAAAATATTGGAAACTATTAAGAATTTGTTTTAATTCACTTTAGTAAATGTTGAAAGTGTCCACCGTTTACTTCAATATATTTTCTTAAGCTTTTTAACAAATGAAGTCTCACATTTAGGAAGATATTTTGATTATCTCCTATAACAATGGCGGCTTCTTGAATTTTTTGTTCAAGTTCTTCCCGTGTATTGGATTCATCACCATATACCAAATCCTTCATGTGACCCCACAGATAAAAATCTAACGGGTTCATATTTGGGCTACGCGGTGGCAAAGGAAATTCGCTACCGCGACCAATCCACCGATGTGGAAAACGCTAATTTAAATGATTTCGAACAGGAACTGCAAAGTGTGCTGGGGCACCATCTTGCATGTACCACATATTGTGTCTTATGTTCAGAGGTATTTCATCCAGAAGGTAAAGTAAATCGTTTTCTAAAAACTGCAAATATTGTTCTCCATTAAGTCTCTGCGGAAGCTGATATGGGCCGATCAAGAAATTGTCGATAATGCCGCACCAAATATTTATCGAAAACTCGTGCTGAAAATGTCTTTCTTTGGGTAATCGTGGATTTTCCAAAGCATAGTGATGATTATTTTTCCATTTAAAAATTCCGCGTCTTTAAAAGTTGCCTCGTCAGTAAATAATATTTTTCTCAGACAGAATTCTGATCTGACTGGCAAATCTCCTGGCAGTAAATTTTCAACGGGCGTGAAATGGTAAGGAAATAAATTTTCTGCATTGATGACTTCTGAGACGGTCGATTTACCTATTCCTGTAGAAGCTTCCAAACGCCTAGTGCTTAATTCAGGATTTTCCGCGATACGAACCAAGATCTCTTCTTCTTGTTCGACCGTTATAGTTTTCGGTCGTCCACAAGGATTTTTGACATAAAACGAACCTGTTTCACCTAACTAATTGAATATTCTTTGAAATATTTTTCGGTCTGGAATGATTCTGGTTGGGTAGAGTTCTACATACCTTCTAAGTGCAGCACGACTATTATAATTCTCTTGTGCATAAACGCAGACCATATCACGTAAATCACGGTTAGAAAACTTATTAAGCCTGGGCATTTTTATTTGAAAAGATTACAGTACTTGGATATTGCAAAAACTTTTTATTTACGTACCTTTGACGGGAAAAAGTCGAAAATAATGACAGTTTTCACCGCAACAAATTTTGTCAAAATGCAGGGCACACTTTGTGAATTAAATATTTCTCAGGAATCAACCGAATGTGCAATGGAACATTCAGACGCTAGAATCTGGGTAAGGGCTTGAGATATCGAGATTGACCAAGAGTACCTTTTTTACGTAAAAAGGTAGGTTCTTTTAAAGTTTAAAGTATAAATACTAGTAACTGCACGGTTAAAAAAAATATGGATGAATTAGTTCAATATGAAGCACGTAGCAAGCGCCCTCTAGGGAGTATCTTGAAATTAACACCAAATTCGAATTTCTCACTCTCGAAAACCTAGTTATACCGATTTTGAATTCGATATCTTAAACCGTTTCAAAATTATCATCATTTTTCGAAAATTAATTTTCACTTTCAACACCCTGTATCTCTTTAACCTCTAACATTTTACTTAGGCAAATTTGGCTCAAAAGACATATTTTTATATCTACTATCTCCAGTTGCTCTATGGCCCATAAGTTACCAGACACCCTGTATAGGCATGTGACCTGCTTGCAATCTATGAAAAATGTTATTGATTGGTCCATTTACATTTACTTATAATCCTTCACTTGACTATGAGATAATGATAATAGGAATATAATTAAAAATTATAATTTCCTTTATTTTGCTACAGTTACAATACCAAGAAAACAAGGCAACCCTGGTCGTTTTGGAGGCATTCCCGAAAGATGCTGGCACTTACACTGTAAATGCCAAAAACATCGCTGGAGAAGCCTCATCCACCTGCAGTGTGTCGGTGAAAGGGCGATTACCTCACGAAACTTCTGACAGCGAAATGGCCAGCGACATTGAGCCAATCAAACCGTCTATTCAATTGCCCTTAGAAAATACCACAGCTAAAGAAGGTTAGAAAATATTTGAACCTATTTTCAAATGAAATTAGTTATTAATAAAAATTAAAAAATTAGCATAATCTACAATAATCTGAGACACCTGGTATATTCCAGATTTTCCTTGAGAAACAAATTATGAGCAATGAGCATATATTTATAATTTATGAGTGTGTACCTGAAGTCAGTGAAATTAAATAATTTTATTATTTTGAAATATCGCTGTGATAGCAATATCTCCGTTTTTAGGTAGTAAAATCCGTTTAGACTGCATAATAGTTGGTCAGCCAGAACCAGAGGTGATTTGGTACCACGATGAACGACCCGTTAAAGAATCTCCAGATTTTCAACTTCTCTTCCAAGGAGACAGGTGCTCACTTATAATTCAAGATGCTTTGCCAGAAGATGCTGGAGAATATAAAGTGGTAAGTTTTTTTAATAAAATGAAAAGATGGAATAAATTATGAGTATAACCTGTATTGGGCTACTATAGTAGAAGATATAACTTCCATTCTATGCCGACAAGACAAAAATTATTTAGGTAGGAAAGGTTGATCAAATCTATACAGACGATGCTTCTAAATAAAATCAATATTAAAAAACTTGACTGATTTTTGTACAATTTATAAAAAAAAATTAGGAAAGTATTCATTGTCTGGTAATCTTGTAGTCTTCTCTTGTTCAATGGTAATAAAGACGTGATAAAGAAATATGTACGCACTGACCTCTTTAACTATTAAGAAAGTTTTTAGCCAAATATCAATTTAAATTTTTACATTTAAATAGGTTGCTTTAAATTCTGCTGGCGAAGCTTCTAGCAAATGTGTGCTAACTGTTGAACCCAAAGAACAAGAAGAAAAACTGGAAGAACCTGCAGGAGTACCGCCCAAATTTGTTAAACTTCTAACCGATATATTGGTATCAGAAGAAGACAAAGTAGTTTTTGAAGGTAAGATAAATCTTACAAACATCTTTTATACTTTAAACTGATATAAGAAATTTGACATTAACCAAAATAATTTTTTAAAGGTATCGTAGCCGGAGAACCCAGACCAGAATTAAAATGGCTTTTAAATAATATTCCGATAACAGAAACCGATCATTTCAAGACAACAATCGACGATGAAGGAAACTTCAAACTTGAAATTGAAAACGTACGACCCGAAGACAAAGGTGTTTATACCGTAAAAGCTTCGAACTCCGCTGGTGATGCTAAATGTTTTGCTCAACTCATTGTTAAATCATCAAAACTTTCCGAAACTGCCAAACCTTATGAGGAAATTAAATCCGCCCCTGTTTTCAAAGAACTATTCCATGATAGAGTAGCATTTGCCGACACACCAACTAAATTTGAGTGTATAGTAATTGGTAAACCAGCTCCTAAAACAAAATGGTTATTTAATGGAAATCCAATTTCTGGAGAAGGTTTTTTGATCTCAACATCAGGCGATCGACAAGTTTTAAGCATTCCAAACTTAACGAAAGACCACGAAGGGACCATTACTTGTGTCGCTGAAAATGAGGCTGGTAAAGCCAGCTGTGCAGCTGCCTTAACTATTCAATCTTCGTCAGAAATTGCTCTTCCCGAACAAGTAATATCATCGCAGTTACCTACTCTAATACCGACTGAAATGAAACAGCATATCGAAACTTCGTATTCCGTTAATCGCGAGATGTTAACTAAATCATCGACGACATCATCAAATAAAATTGTATCTTCTTCGGTTGGTCCTGCAGAACCACATATTGAAGAACATAAAACGTTACATCAAGAATCCCAATCATTTAGGCAAGTAAATCAAGAAGCCCCACAAATTCAAAAATCCCAAAAAATAGAAGAGTATCATAAAGTAGGTAACGAACCCCCTGTAATAACCGAAAAAACGTACATCTACGGAGATCAAGTAGACAAGTCAAGTGTCTCTCATATAAAAACCATTGAAGAACAACAAATTTTAAGTAAGCCAGCGAGAATTACCAGACCACCAAAGTGGGTATCCCCTGTAATTGGAAAAATTATTGACCAAGACGTCGATGTTATATTAGAAGGTATTCTTGATGGCCAGCCCACACCCACTGTTACTTGGACAAAAGATGGTAAAGAATTACAGGAAAGCGATAAAGTAAAAATAAAATTTGAATTGAACAAAGCCTCTATTCAAATTAAGAATTCTAATGTTAATGATGCAGGAAGATATAGTTGTACTGCCGTTAATGAAGGAGGTACAGCAGTTAGTACAGCAGATTTAGTTGTAAGAAGTAAGCATAATTTTGTATATTTTTATAAAACTTTATTTATATTTTAATAAAACCAATTATTAACTAAACTTATGTCGAGTTACGCAAAAACACTAGTCGATAATAAACATTCCAAAAAATTTTTGTGATAAAGATTACAGTGACAAAAAGGACTTTGTTTATGCTGAGCAGCAAAAATGTTTACTCACAATCAAAGTTGCCTGGTTATTATATTAAGAATTAAGCTAACCATAACTTGAAAATATTTATTTTGAAAAATTCATTTCCGCCCTTGTCATTAATGTCACAAAAAAATTTGATATGTTAATTCTTTTCGCAAACCGTAAATAGAATTATCCTTTTAGTTGCCGCTTGAGTAAATTATTTCTTTAACTCTGAGTAGTTATAGTTGATTCCTTCTGCATCCTCCATTTACTCCAAAGCCTCTGCGCATGCCCAGGTTTAGCTGTTTTTAAACAGGGCTGTTTTTAAACAGGGCTATTTTAGCTGTTTTTAAACAAGGGCTGTTTTTAAACAGGGCTGTTTTAGCTGTTTTTAAACAGGGCTGTTTTAGCTGTTTTTAAACGGGGCTGTTTAAGCTGTTTTTAAACAGCCCTGTTTAAAAACAGCCAAAACAGCCCTGTTTAAAAACAGCTAAAACAGCCCTGTTTAAAAACAGCTAAAACAGCCCTGTTTAAAAACAGCCTTGTTTAAAAACAGCTAAAACAGCCCTGTTTAAAAACAGCTAAAACAGCCCTGTTTAAAAACAGCCCTGTTTAAAAACAGCTAAAACAGCCCTGTTTAAAAACAGCTAAACCTGGGCATGCACAGAGGCTTTGGAGTAAATGGAGGATGCAGAAGGAATCAACTATAACTACTACTCTGTATACATTTTATACGAATTATTGCTCATTGCTTCATTATACTAAACCTATATCCTGTTCTTGTAGAAACAATTTTCCCTCCAGTGTTTGGTCGTCGTCTTCAAGCACAAGTTATTAAAAAGAATGACCGTGTAATAATGGAAGTGGAAGTTACTGGAACTCCTGAACCAACAATATCATGGTTTAAGGATGGTGTACCTATTAAAGATATCTTGGGTTTAGATGCAAAAATAAAATCTATGGGTCAAAGTCATACACTAACCATTGAGAACGGTAATAATAAAAATTGCATTTATCATCTTATGTGCAGTGATTATAGCTTAAGTAGTATTATTATACAAATTTAGTTAAATGTAGAAATAAGCATTAGATATTTTAAACTACCAGTCATCGAAAAATATGCATCCTCACTGCTGTCATCACTTAAAATTTACTTAGACCTGGTACACTTTTTATAATTGACTGTATAATTTTCTACTTGAAATTAATGCCTTTTTACCCCCAAAAATATATTTGTTGTTTTTTTAAAGCTGCCTTAAATCACACCGGCCGCTATATGGTGAGGGCCGTAAATTCTGGTGGTGAAGCCCAGAGTATAGCTGATATTGCTGTATATGAACCCACTCCAGACACTATGTTGGAAGTTGTCAAAACCGTCGTATTTGAAGACGTGAAAAAACATGAAACTTTAGTGAGTAAAGCATAAATTTTTTTTTATTACTTTTTAAAAGTTTATTTGATGATTTAATATTTAGAGTGTACTATATCTTTTCTCTTTTTAATCCTTTCCTAGGCATCAACTGCTGACAAGACCACATCAACAATTAGTACAACGGTGCCTAGTGCGCCAACTAAAACGGTTCCAATTAGTAGCGAAATATCCCAATCCTTTACTGCTAAGTCTGAAATTACCTCCAAATCCGAACAACAAACTTCCCAGCAATCCCAAACATATAAGCTTGAGCATAAAATGCCAGAAATTCCTTTTCCTAAACCTATCGAAAGACCCGCTCCAACTTACGAAAAACACACTGACTACGAAATATGCCATGGATTGGTACCAGATAGTACACGCGAAATAATTGAAGAAAAGAAACTGGTAACAGAAGAAACAGGGGTAGAAAGTAGTTCAATTTCCAAAGAGTCATCTTTGCAATATTTTGTTAAAAAAATTAAGGAAGGAGAATCATCACCTGCTGTGAAAGAAGTTCCCTGTGAGCCAATACAACCGTTGAAACCAGAAATATTTCAAAAATTCTCTACAACTGATGTTTACCCTAAAAAAGAAATTGAAATTCCCATCAAAACGGAAACACCCACACCATTTACTCAAATAAAATCTTACGAAAAAATCTCAACAGAACCTATAAGTCAAGAATTAAAATCCTATAGTTCAAGAAAAGAAATTACCAAGGATATAAGACCTGCGCCAGTATCCCAAGAATACAAATCTTTTTCTACTACGACTCAAAAAGTTGTAGAACCTATTAAACAGGAGTACAAATCATATTCAGCAACCACCAAGCATGGATCAAAACCATTTACACAAGAATTTTCTTCATTTTCTTCATCGCAGCACATTTCCGAACCCCAAGAATACAAAACTTTTTCATCAGAAGTTATTCGAGAATATGATTTAAAACCTGAACCTCCAGCAGAAATATGCTATGCGCCCAAACAAGAAACAATTATTAGAAAGGATAATGTTTTTGACCGCGTTAAAAAAATATCGGAGAGTGCGAAAGAACTTCCTGTGCATGAAGTTCCTCAAGGAGGTGTTAGAATCTTTCCACCTCCTCCTCCCCCTAAACCTATAAAGCCAGTTGAGAGTTTTAGCGAAAAGAAAGAATTTTCTGAAAAATTTGAACATTCTCATCAGAGCTCTTCCTATCAAACATCTTCTTCATCTTATAGTCATACATACGAATCAAGTTCTTCTCCAGCTTTTATTAGCAAAACTCCTGAAGTTCCTCCTATACAGAAACTGTGGTCAACTAAACACGAAATCTTAGATCGACCAGCTTCTGTTGCCTCATCTTCATATTCTACAGAAAGACATAGCTACAGCCGTCCATTATCTGCCATGTCAGGTCTTGCAGAACCTTCCTTTGAAGGTCTGCAAATGGAAAAGCAGTGGGCTCATAAATTTTCCGATTCACATGTTGAGAAGTCTTGGTCTCAAGCACAAAGTAGCGAGCCTAAACTGTTACCTACTTGGAGTACACAAAGTACACTTGAAAAAAAATGGTCACCTGTAGAAATGAAGTCTGAAAAAATTGTACATGAAAGCAGGACTTTTTTAGACAAAACTCCGGTTCTAGTACCACATTACATAGGCGAGGTAACTCGACTGGAAACCACGGTCAAGGACCAAAGTCGTGAGGTATTTTCTACCACAAAATCGGAAAATGTTTTTGAGACAAGTAATTTACGACCATCACAAAGATGTTGGCCACCACCCCAACAATTTCAAGAATACGTGGCTCCTCCACCAAAGCCTTATCCAACCATCGACTCTTTATCAATACGACCGGTTTCGGTTCAAGATATTACTGATGAAGTTATTTTGGAACCAGGACCACCACCTGAAATCGGTTATGCAGAGCCACCAAAGGAAAGACGACGCTCTTATGTTGAGACCATTGAGCAGGAGCTCAAGAAGGATTTAGAGAGAGAACCCTATAAAGTACTACCTTGCGCAGTAAGAACTATTCCACCACCACCATTGCCACCAAAAAAAGAAGTTCCACAGGCACCTCCAATACCGGCAAGACCTCTTAAATCCACAGAACCAAAATTTAAAAAAGCTCCAATGGTATTACCTTATGTGCCATTTGAAAAGTTTCCTGACTTGGAACCTTTTCCCTTTAAACCAGACCCCCAAAGAGCTAAGCCTCAAAGATCTGGGCCACCACCAACACCTTCAAGATTCATTAAGGGCAAATTTACAGATAGTGATTACGAGAGTGACTTTGAAGCAGTAAGAATACCACCTAAGTGGAAACCTTCCATGAGCGACACCGATGAACCACGATATCGACGAGTACGTCCTCCTCAACTGGTATCAACGGATAGATCTAGATCCCAAGAGCCCGAACCATTACCTCCTTCAAAATTTGAACGACCACCTCAATTTCAAGGCCCTCCGCGACCTGAAGTAAATTTTGAGGAATTTAGAAAGAAAAAAGATGTTTCGCAAATTAAAAAAATGACCAAGCATTTTGAACAAGTTCGAAGGGAAGCATCACCGCCCAAGATCAAGCCTGCTAGTCCACCTACATATGTTCATCCAGAAAAAAGGCCTGATTCTCCAAAGATTAAAAAGAAAGTTGTTATAGACGGATATATGGCTGATACAGATGAGCCTTTTCAACAGAGGATAATCAAAACTGAACATTTTAAAGAAGAGAGAATGGAATCCAGGCATATTTCTCAATCTAGTCAAAAAACTTATGAAACTTCTACTTCTACCCAACAAATTGTCACTCCTAAACCCAGGGTTTCGAAATTTCCCGTCAAGAAGCATCATCAGTCATCCGTTTCTTCAGCTAAGAAGGTTGGCTTGAGTGTTACATTTAGACTGCTTTAATTGTTTTTTGCTTTACTTGCACATTTTTTTTTATTTGCAACATTATTACTCTGAATGGCTTTTTAAGCTCATGTTACCAATACGAAATATGACCATGTGGTTTATAAATATTATTTACATTTATGCTTATTTAGAATAAGCTTCCAACCACCATAATAAAGGAAATTTAAATAGAAAAAAGTTCTGTCAATAATAATTCTGAATAACTTTTATTAAAATAATTTTTTAAAAAACAATTTTTTTTTGTACGAAAGTTAAATTTTTAGTCCAATGTTAAGCCTAATTATAATCCATCTCAGTTGACCACTGATGTTCCCTTTCTAACATCAGTGATAAACCCTACTCTTGCAGATGCAACTCGCGTCGCCTTTCGTGGACAAAACTTTATAAAAGCTGTAAATGCGGGTAGCTATGGAATCCACTTAAGATAATAATAATGTATATAAGTCCAATATTCACGTATAATAATAGTTTTATCTATGGTATAGTCAGCAATTAGTAAAACAAAAAGTAATGACCTATTCTGTATTATGAGTAGTTACTCCAATATTGTGAAAACCTTGCAACCTATTTTATTTAATATTAAAATTTAATTTTTTAACAACAAATTCAATTTTTTTATAATTTTATTGCATCTCTAACAAAATGTATATAATATGTTTGATTAATTCTTACAAGTATTCCCTTAATAACTATTTATGTAAGGTTTTCTTAAGTCACTAATAACTTTAGTTTGCATTTTTCATTGCAACATTTTGCCTTGACCGTACTTTTACGGTACCTAACTAAAACTTTGTTAATTTTAATTATTAAAAATATTTTCAGGAATTTGTAGCCACCCCAATCATCACCAGTCAAACCACTCAACAATATACCGAAGAGCGTCAAAAACAAACACATCTTGAATCTTTTCCTTACCAAGCTGAACCCCAGAAGTTCAAAATGGCAAAGATCCCTCCCCCTCCCAGCCCTTCCAAATTTATAAAAGGAGAATTTAGAGAAAACGACTACGCAAGTGACTACGAAGGAAGAGTGCCGCCAATTTGGCACGCTGAAACTGATAAACAATATAAACCAGTACGACCGATACTGACACCAACTCAACTGAACTACCAGCAGAGTGGTCGAACGCCTACTCCTCCCACTGAATTTGATAGACCTCCAACGATTGAAGGTCCTCCAAGACCTAAATTTGAGCCAATAGAGAAAATAACTCCTGTTCCTAAGCCTGTGGTTTGTAAGCCTAGGCCATTAACTGCCTCAACGTATACAGATGTTGTTGTAGCTACGCCAGCAGTTCCTCAAAAGACCATTTATATTCAGCCTGGAACTCCCCCAGAAATTGTCTATGCACCAGGACCTGGACCAAAGAAGACACAATATTATAGGTAAGGAAGAGTAACTTCTATAAATACTCTACACAAATCAATTATATTTATGAAAGATGTTATTTATTTTATCGTGCAGGTGTGGTTCTGCAGTACATAACTTAAGTATATATAAATCCGCATATGTTTGTTTAAGATCCACTGTAAGCGCCCCATACCAAAATGCCATTCAAACGGAAACATCAAACACAGTTCACTTTGACGAATCAACAGACATGTGTAAAAGAACAATGAGCGTCCAGCAAACGCATAAAGTTATCAAGTTTGGTGACCAATACAGAAAGCAGGAACACACTACTAAATTGGAACCTTTTCCCTTTAGTCCCGAACCATCGCGACCAAGAAGAGCAACTAGTGTTCCCCCTCCAACAACGCCAAGCAAATTTATTCCAGGGGAATTCCGAGAAAGTGACTATGAAAGTGAGGTTGAATCTGCAAGGATAAAGGCGAAATGGACACCTGGAGGAAGTGATACCGAAGATTTTCACTACAGGTATGTGAATGGATCTGTTTTACAATTTTCTTATTTGCTAGAAAAGCGGGTTTGAATTCGATTCAAAAAAGATCAAAAAATAATTTTAAAATCGACATTCGGGAGTCAAGTTAAATTACTTTATTATTAATATTATTAGGAAAGTTAGAGCACCAACACCATCACAAGGTTATACTTCATCATCGGCCACTCACTATAGAGTCCAAACTCCAATGGAATTTGACCGAGGTCCAGCTCAATTTACAACCACTACTACCACCGACTACACAGATGGAGAAACTAGAAGGCAACATTTCAAGCGATTTTCGGACATCAGCTCTAATCAAATTGTAAAAAGAAGTCATTCTTATGAACCACCTGCTATAATTAAACCTGGTAAATAAATTATACTTTATTCTTATTTGATGAATTGTTATGGAAGAAAAATAACAATTAATTTAAGTAGGGGCATCCAGTTTCCCTTTTATGGATTTTCGTTGGTTTCTGTTTCTGCATATTCTGATATCTGATAACAACAGACTATAATGGTAAAATGCAATTATGTTTCCTTTATTCGTTGACTGACCTTTCTTGCGCTCAGTTTTCTAGCGGAATACCTTTTTCATTACAATAGATTCTTACTAGTGGCCTTCAAACTATGAGCCTTAATAATCATAAAATGGTTTCCAGTCTTTATTCTTAATTTAATAATATTTATGATATTTTTTTATATTTCCGCCATGCTATTAAATGAGATACATTTGCTTAGGTACTCCACCAGAATATGGATATGTAGCCGATCAAAAAATAACAAAATCTACTGCATCAAAAATGGCCAGTCATCACATGGATAGTATGACCAAGGATTTTAAAAGCAGGACACAGAAGTTTGTTCAGGATATTATAAGTGATGTGGATAAAAAACAACAACAGAAACCAATTTTAAAATCAGGAGTGGACGGCGATGCTCAAGTTTATAGGGAAGAGAATAGAGCTATGAGTCATGGTAAGGATTTTTAAAGTATTATCAAAAGAATTTTCTAACCTAATATTAAAATAATAAGGCAAAAAAGATAAAAACTTTATTAGTGTACAGTGTACATACATATAAGTAATAGTTTAAATTACTAACCTACACTAACCAACCCTTAATTCCTTATTTCTCAGGAACCAAGCATGTCGACCCAGACACCGGTCTTATCTACTTCAAATATGATTTTGGTTATGAATTTGGTATAATTTTACCAGGAGAATCCAAATCAGGGGGAATTCCAGTACCTAAGAAAACAATAATTGAACCACCAAAACGAACCGTAGATATTCAGATGCCAGTTTATCATGAAACTACCCAAACTAACCATGTGAATAATCTCAAAGCTCCAACGCCCCAATTTAAGCCAAAAAAGTTTACAAACAAATGGGATCCCACTTCTGAAAGTGAAATGTCCGAATGCGAGGGAGAGTTGAAAAAGAAGTCTGGATTAGCTCAAGGTTCGCGATGGGAACCTTCGTCGTGTAGTCCTATGTCGCTGTCGCCTAGTTTGCCTAGCACTTCTCCAGCTTTTAACCATACTTTCGCAGGTACTTGGTGTGCTTAACGTTCTTCTTAGGGTTATGGTTACATCGATGATTGGTTTTTCAGTTTTGTGCTTTTAAAATTTTTCTATATTTTTTTAAAAATAAAGGTGCATACAGGGTAATTAATTTAACTGAAATAAATTTGGTGAAAAATAAACCATCCAAAAATGAAATATTTATAGTTACACCGAAATTTGTTCATGTCGTTTTGTTTCGTTTTAGCAGGGAATCAAAGTATTTTTTAAATCTTTGTTATGGTTTTTTTAGTTATGGAGACTGACTATAAATAACTAAAAAACAACTATTAAATTGTACCTTCTTTAAACTCTTTAAAGGTTAACACATTAATAATATTTTACATTCTTTGACTGATGTATTTTTAATAAAATTGATTTATAAAATCTTGGTGTAATCATGTAACCCAGTTTCCATTTAATAATAACATTATTCTTCTCATCTATCCACCTATGGACTATAATGTAATATTAAATTACTCGTGCAGTAATAACTGATGACTGACATCCGATTGTACAATAAGAGCTTAAGTACGAGTTTTGTAAAGCTCGACCTAGAGTTGAACTCGGTTCTGCCGAGCTTTTATTCTTCAGGTAAGTTGTCAATTTCCTAGACTTAAACCAAGTTATTAATGACTGATGATATACAGGGTGTCCCGAAATTAGGTGACAATATTTTAAGGGGATAAAGTAGATCCAAAAATAGGACTAAAATCCTCTATTAATATACCTTCCAAAACGCCCCTCAAATTAAAAAAAAAATAGTAATATTTACTTTAGCTCCACCCCGTGCGACGCCACTGGAAAAATATTTTAATGTCACATCCTTAAATAAATATGCCTTGTCGCTAGTAGAATTTCTAATAAATTTCATGTTTTAATATTAAGTGTTTGCTGAGATTTGCAAAAAAACACCTTAGCCTTTTTAACGGCTTGTAAAAAACCGAAAATTTTAAAATCGATTTTACTGAAAAATGGTGAATCCTACCGAAATGAAGCAGGAGTATCTTTTTTCAATAGAAGACTTTAATGCTTTTAAAAATTGCATCTGGCGTTAAAAAATCCTACAAATAAAAAAGTTAGGGCAATATTCTCCTCACTACCTACCCAGTGGGACGCCACTGGAAGAAATACACCTAAGCTAAATAAACCGTTTATTGCGTCTTGTCATGGGTAAAACATGTATCAACTTTTGTTTCGATATTTCAATCAGTTTCTGAGATATTGTGAAAAAACCGCTTATCATAGCTTCCATTCGGGGGGCTCTAGCCCCATAACGAAGCGTTTTTGAAGGTATATTAATAGAGGATTTTAGTCCTATTTTTGGATCTACTTTATCCCCTTAAAATATTGTCACCTAATTTCGGGACACCCTGTATAACCCAATAAAATAAACCTTATATATTCTTTTTGACTTTAAAATTTGTGGTAATAATATTTTAAAGTTATTAATGAATGATGAGGTTAAACACTTTCTGGATTTAACAGACGAATCAAATAATGATTTTGTGTACTAGGAGCTATAGAAAACGTTCGAAGACGGCCCCAAAATTACAGACCGAGACTTGATCATATTCAAATTTTCGTAATTAAATTTAGTCTCGATCTTTTTCCAACATTCTATTTTTTCTTTATTAGTATTAATATCTGTTTTTTTATTTTCCAAAATACCTTTAAACTCATTAAAGCTTGAAGGAGACTATCTTCTTTGAAACTAAAATTTGCATATATAGTTTTGTGTTAGACAACAAATAAAGTTTAATGGTTTTTTTGACAGCGTAACCATTGCGAGCATTGTCATTTAGTTATTGATTCCATCTGTGCAGACTTATGATTAGGAATTGATTATACAACAGAATTAGCTTTTTGAACCAAGTTCAACTCAAAGTCAAAATTTACTCAAAAAACTCATACTTAAGCTCTTATTGTACAACCGGATCTGAATACCCGAACTCTTAATTTAAGCCATTACATCTTCATTATCCTGGCTAAGAATATTCTTTACTCTCTCTTATACTCTCTACTCTATTACATTACGAATAATATAGATTCAACTTGTTGCCTGTTTCATATTCACAGGTAAATATCGTTCTTTCTAGCAAACCGAAAATCATTTTAAAAAGGCAAATGCCACGATAGTTAATGACGATTCGCTTTCATATCGAAAGCAGTGGGTTGTACGAGGTCAGAGGAAAAAAATAAGTATTCTGCTCTATTAGAATTTCAAAAATATGATGAAAATTGAATGAAATTGTTTCCTCTAACTGACACACTGACAGTAACTTTGGACTTAAGAAACTATAGTGGATATTAATTACGTTTCCAGACGTTCTATGGCGAAATGGCTTATAGTAAGAGCATTATACATTACTCATCAATACATGATTAATATAATACAACATATTGTAATGATGAGCGTTAGCGATGGTTTAATTTTTTTCTTCTTTTTCTTTATTTATAACTACATAGCAGCATGATATCTATTATTTGTTAGCATGTTACGAATTAAAATAAATGGTTTTATGATGATAATCGTATTGAATAAATAAAAGTCTATTTTAATTTGCCTAGGCTGCCCTAAGCGAATATTTTATTTTTAGATAATAGGACGGGAGCTCAAACTCCTCCAAGTTGTCCAAGTACTCCTGGCAGTACAAAGATAATAATACAACCCGGTCAGCCTAGAGCACCGATGTTTATAACGGTAAGGAACACATAATAAAGAACCTATAAAATACTATTATTGACTGAACCGCAATTGACCTCCTATAAAGAACATGTAAATAATACCGGGTGTTGCATCGTCGAGCGGGACATAGGAAATCCCATGTAATTTTAAATGGGGTTAATTATTGGCTTCCCTAATTATTTTAGAGAAAAATTTTATTTAGGTTTATTAAAGAGCACTAAACCCCACATTTAAAAGAATAACTTTAGATCTTTTTGATGAGCCCGTTTACGGGTTATCGCCGATTTCTTTTTAACTATTTCTCCTTTTTATGGCCCCGTATTTGCGGGCACCAGTCAAGGTAAAAGATGACTGTCAAATAAAGTTGTCTTTTTGAAATGTGTGCTTTATTGTTATAAAAACTCGTACATCGAAAATATTAAAGGTGTATTTATGAGTATAAATTAATCTGAATAAAACTAAAATAAAGTATTCAATTACAAGGTTAATTATGACATTTTACATGTTTCAATAGTTTACTAATTAATGGGTAGGTACTATTAAATTGTTAGAACTTTAGGATTTAAGAAGATGTTCAAATATTCCTCCATTGACTGCTAGACAATAACCGAGGCGATCATAAAATTCTCTTCTT
The DNA here is from genome assembly GCA_935413205.1 of Polydrusus cervinus. NCBI lineage: Eukaryota > Metazoa > Arthropoda > Insecta > Coleoptera > Curculionidae > Polydrusus > Polydrusus cervinus. The sequence goes on from OW284516.1 coordinate 29,229,429, forward strand.
ACATTCGCTAGTTGGTAAACTGAAATTTTATTGCATTCGGCAGAAATAGCATTTTTTAACTCGTCTAGATTTGGGTATTTTTTATCTTTGTATATCCTGTTTTTTAAATGGCCCCAGAGAAAGAAATCATTTGGCGATAAATCAGGAGACTTGGCTGGCCAATTTACTGTATGATTTAAGCCAATAACATTTTCATTAAAAGCACGGTTTAAATATTCCCGGACAGCCAGGATACTATGTGCCGGGCAGCCATCCATTTGGTACCAAAGTTCCTGATTTTCCCTGGCGGCATCATGTAAAGTAGATAAAATATGATCTTCAAGTAGTTCCAAAAAATATTCTGCATTTAAATTTCGTGTAAGAAATAATGGCCCGATAATATTTTCTCCGATATTGCATCCTTGTTTGGACAAATCTGTGTTGGTTTTCTTTGCTCCAATATCGATAATTTTAAACATTGTTTAAGGTAAATGTGCATTCGTCAGTGAAACAAATGTTTTTTAAAAATTCCCTATCCATGTTTGCTCTTTTAATCATACCAAAACAAAACTCCTGTCGTCGTATTTTGTCCCTATCTCTTAGCTCTTGGTGCTTTTCATATTTGTATGAATAAGATTTATGTCGTTTCAAAGCTCGTAACGCTGTGGTGTGATCTAATCCTATGTCATCCTCTAGTTTCCTTGTGCTGATCTTCCCATCATTTTCTTCCACGCACAATAAAACTTGCAAGTCCCTATCATTTCTTGCATCTCTTCTTTGTTCCTGCCTTTCTTCACATCTGCAGTTATTTATTACAGTGCCTTTTGCCTCAAATTTCCTAATAGTCCTTTCGACTGTAGATTTTGCAGGTATCGGTCTATTCGGATACAGAGCAGCAAACATGTCTGACACATTTGGATAACTATTTCCTTGATAATACCATTTAATCATCAATATTTTTTCTTCAGAAGTGTAATTCATGGCTAATATTTTCGATGTACGAGTTTTTATAACAATAAAGCACACATTTCAAAATGACAACTTTATTGGACAGTCATCTTTTATCTTAACTGGTGCCCGCAAATACGGGGCCATAAAAAGGAGAAATAGTTAAAAATAAATCGGCGATAACCCGTAAACGGGCTCTACAAAAATATCTAAAGTTATTCTTTTGAATGTGGGTTTTAGTGCTCTTTAATAAACCTAAATAGAATTTTTCTCTAAAATAATTAGGGAAGCCAATAATTGACCCCATTTAAAATTACATGGAATTTCCTATGTCCCGCTCGACACTGCAACACCCGGTATATCACCCAGGCCTATTGAACCCGTACCAATACGACTGACTGACCCGAATGAAATTAATGCGCTTTTGCTATAATTTGAACGTGGACATGAAAATTAAATTATTACTTTAATACATTTTATAAATAGGTAACTCACACGGCGCTACCTAAGTTGCGACGACTAGGACACCAGGCAATCCTAGTATCCGCGACTCGACTCCAGTCTCTTGAGTGATGCAAAATAATAAATATAGAGTAAATTTTATATTGAGCACGCTTATAAACCCAAATATCAGTAAAATTGGAGAGTCATTGGAAAAACGCTTGGCTGTATACCATTAGCAATTTACCGTTAATAAATGTATGGATGCGACCTATGCCTAGCAGTTCTGCCGATAACTTCACCTTTGGACTCTGCAGACGACAGGATACAAGCAGTTTCACCAGTATTGCGGCTCTAGCCTACCTGCATCTGCATCACAACGTTGATATTAACAATTGCGACCTGTTATTATCATTCTAAGCTCACTGTAACCTCACCTTACATATACTTCTTTAATTAACACTTCTTTTGTTGCAGCCTTTACGTGATATTGCCGTTGTTAGTGGCCAAACCGCAAAGTTCGAATGTATCGTCCAGTCCGAACCACCACCAAACATTCTATGGTCAAAAAATGGGAGAATAATCGAAAACTCCCATGTACATCAAATTCATTATAGGAATGGCGTTTGTAGGTTAACTATTAATCAAGCATATCCAGGTTAGTATTATTATAAACTAGTAAGTAAACGTAGACATCCAGGTATTTGAGTTGGACTCCTTCGAATGTGTGTAAATAAAACTCCAATAGGGTTAGATCTGGCGATGTGGCAGACCTCCCAATTTCTCCTCTCCTACGATCCACTAATTTAAAGACATTTTCTCAAAACTGTAGATAATTGTGCTCCAACTCATTTGATATTTTTTTGGTTAAAACAAAAACGAAATAAAATTTAAAAATCAAAATGACGATAGAGTCACTAGCCCTTACTTTTAAGTAATGTAAATTTATGATTTTTTAGCATTTGTTACACAATCCAGAATATAAATTATAATTTTTACGCGTCGATTAACTAAAATTGATTGTTTTGAATTAAATCTTTGCCCATTATAAACTGCAGAGGATATTTCTGACAGTAAGGAATTTTATTTATGTCTGTTTTCTAAAGATCTATTTTTAAATATCTTGGCAAAGTAATGCATATTTAAAATAGCGTTATATGTTTCAAACAGAGGATCATTAAAATACATATTTTTGGTTCGACCCAAAATTTAAAAATATTATTATCAACGTTTTTTTAGCTACGATTTGTTCTTATTACTTGTGCTTTAAATCAGTGGTGGCTCGTCAGCCATTAAAAAATAAAACCAGGAGGAAAGTTTTTCGACAATATTAAATATTATAATACAGCTACCATTTTAGCCCTGAAAAAATAATTATATTCGCATTAATAATATTAATTTAATCCAAATGTAGCTATGCATAATAGGGGCACGGTTAACTCCGATGGACAATAATTATAAACACTCGTGCATTTTGGCGCGCTCCAGCCAACCGTGTCCGTTAGCTCAAAGCAAGTGAAGACTCAACGCCCAACATGGTTTTGATATTCACCGTTGCTATGGTTACGTGACGTCAGTCACGCAAACAGCATGTAATAATTTACATTATGATGAAGGGCAATTTAAAAATAGATTAGTTGTATGCACCATTGTTTTAGCATTGGTTCGCCTAACCTTAAGGTATTTATTTTGAGGCTTCGCGAAACTTACGGTTATACATATCGTTTTTACGTTATTTACTGTGTTTTTGGTCAATGTTTGTTTAAGTACCCGCACTATACCTAGCTCTTCACCATATTTTAAAACCGCGAGCCGCCACTGTCCTATTTTACAATAAGAAAGAGAATTAGCCTAGCAGGTAGCCGACAGTATTGTGTCTTTTGCATTAAAGTACACTGGGATGCCAAAACAATGGATTTCCTGAGGGCAGGTAGACAATTACAGTCGTCTTGTCCTTATTAGGACTCATCGGAATGCCATAACCTAAAGCAATTCAACTGCGAAATCGCGTTCTTGATTCAGATTTAATATTAAACTATTTTTATTTGCAGAAGATGCTGGAACCTACGCCTGTACAGCAACAAATACTGTAGGCAGTACCAATACTACAGCAACCCTACAAGTACCAGGTGAGAGAAGATCTCAGTACCTAAAGTAGATAGTGGAAAGGTGGTGGTTTTAACAAAAAACATTTTAATCGCACGATTTTTATAGACTGTTTATCGATCTTATAGTTTTAATTCTTACACTGCCAAACTAGCAGTATGGCGATAATTTATATTTGCCCTTATACGCCTATTCTTAATTAGAAACCGCCTATTCTTAATTATTAGAACCCGTTCTATTCTGTATAATATTATGCTGTTTATGTGCCATTACGTTTATAAAATTTAAATGTTTATAACTTAGACAGTTTAAATAAAAAACCTATTGGATACTATGGTAACGTAGGTGACCACGCACTTTATTATCAGAAAGTCATCTCCCTCCAGCAAAACTAGTTAGTTAAGTTTATAAATATTATTCATCAATTATGTAGTATCGTACGCGGCTGGATGGTGTTGTAATTCGGAATTTATTGTTATGAGTCACCCACGTTACCAAGGTATTACCTACTCCGTTTTTATTATATTAATTAAACTTGGTACATTTACGTTTGTTTTTGTAAATTATATTACATTATGTGTTACATTGGTTCGTATTTAAAGAATTTTAACCGTTTAGCTTAAAACATTTAAATACTCATTTATGCGTGTTTCATATTAGTCATTGTAACTCATTCTGGTCATTAAAATTTAGCTCATCTGTACTTAATTTTCTTAATATGGTCTTTAGTTATATTTCTTCTCAGAAGTAATTAGTACGATTATAATGTATTGTTTATTTATTTAGTAAGTGTATGTTACCTACATTGTATTAAAGCTTTTTGCAAATAACAATTTTGTAGTTAATTTTGCACCTTTTCCTATTCCTTGTATATATTTACAGTAATACATTTTACCACGGTGATGGGAGAAGTAACTAGGCATGTAAAAATGGAGAAGGCTAGCAAATATGTAAAAAGCAATTAGATAATCTTTGGGTTAGATTAATTAAATAGAGAAATGTTTTTGTATTAAAACAATCATTTAAAATTAGGTAAGTTCAACTAAATTAGATAACACAAAAACATAATTTTATTATATTTAATTTGAAGAAGTAGTCCATACTCAGCGGCGTATTTAGAAAGGTGGGCCGCCCCCCGAGCTTAGAAGTTCGGGTCTAAAAGTCTAATTGCAACCTAATTTTCGTCTCACGTTTGGACTCTTAATTTAAATTTTTAAATAATGTATTCTTGGCTTAGATTACAAAGGTCTTGTAGGAAACGTTTAATTTTTAAACTGTTCCTTCTAAAAGTCCTGTTTTATATAGAGGTTAAGGTTTCGGACGCATATCGTTTTAGTTATTGATTTATGATGCAATTTTAAAGGGAAACAAGTAAAAAGAATAATATTTTATAGTATTTTTCTATCATATACTTGTCTGTTTCATTTTCCCTTTTTTAGAGCTATTTTATAATAACAAAAATATAACCCAATGTAATACAATATTTTTACAACAAAGACAAAAAACAATTAGGTATTTATTTTTGAAGAGAAAAATTAAAGGAAACATTTTAATTAAAACATTTTTTATGGAAGAAGTGTGATAATTTATAATTTAAAAAATAGTGCCGGAAGAAAACAAAACGTAACTTAAGAAGGAGTATTTCAAAACCTAAGCATTTGCACCAAAATTTGTTCTTAGATCTACGCTCCTAAAATACATGATTTCTGAATTAATTTTGGCGTGGTGAGCGATAACTACTTTATTTTTAATCATGAAAAACCGAGCCCGAAAAATGCTAGTTAACATAAGTCTTATGTTAAAATTTTGGATTGTCACCAATATTCATATTTTTCACAAATATAAAAAATGTTTTTTTTTTAATAAAGAATAGGAATATCAAAAAAAAAAGTATAGAAAACATTTATTACAAAAACAAATTTAATCCACCCATGCAATTTTCGAAATTTGATAGTAGTTATAGGGTTACGGCACTGTCCATATTTAAAGTGGAGTGGGAATGTAATTAGACTGGTATACCAGTGAAGGAAGACTTAAAGTATCTCAATTTTCTTTCATTTCTTTTATTATTATTGTGACCCCAGTTAAATTTATCTTTGTAGAGTTTGTCGGATACTGGTCAATAGTAAACCTTAGACGATCAAATTATTTATTAGTCGACGTTTCGACCTATATCAGGAATGGCTATTACTGGCTATTTTCTTTTAGCAGTTGTTGGAAAAGGCAAACAGTGAACAAATTTGTCTCTCTACTTTTTGAATTTATTTTTTTAACACGAAGGATATAGATTTATACTCCTAAAGATGACCTAATATAGATCAAAACGTCGACTAATAAATAATTTGTCGTCTAAGGATTATTATCATAGGCGGAGTTAGACGGTCAACACTGGGGGTCCTGAAGTCCTAAAAAAAAAACAGATTGTGTGTTCTTATTTAATTAGGTGTATTTTATTTTACCTTAAAGAAAAGTTAATGTAAATTTTTTTTGGGGGTGCTAATTTAGATAACAACACCCCCAAGTACCCCCATAACTACGCCTATGATTATTATTGACTAGAATCCAACAAATTATACAAGGATAAAAATAAGTTTATTCCATTAATCAAGCAAAAAATTGATTTTTTATATATTTCTGTGGTTCTACAGTCCGATCAAAAAATTATCATAGAAACAACTTTGTATTAAAAATGTAGGGCTTGGTATAGGTTTAGGTACATTGCAGACAAATATGTTGACAATAAGAAAACCAAGCAATACGTTCTCGAATCCAGGGCTCTCTTTAACTTAAGTTAACCTTACTTGAACAAATCCGTCAAAATGTATTTCTAATAGCCCTAGTGCGACAACTTTAGACTGACACAGCCGATTGTTATTAAATGCCGACAACTCTAGAAAAATTTATTAAAGCAAAGATACTACAGAGTAACCCAGCAAATATTTAGGCTACTTTCATAATTTGGCATTGATTTCATTGCCAAATTCTTGTTTTCATCAAGTCCAGGTAGTACCACCCGGGTTTGGGTCAATTTATGGGTTTTGACTATTGTTATCTATTCACAAAAATGGTGTAAGAAAGGCGTGCATAATGTACGTACATCGTCTTAGGTACACTTATTTTTTATTAAACATTATAAAAAAATACGAAATACAAAAAATATATAATACAGAAATTAAATTATAAAAAATCATAATAATATTATTCTTCATCGGAGGAACTGTCATCTCCTCTTGACGTTATAGTTAACGGGTCTACGGTCCGATCGATCAGGTGGTCTAGATCCCAAATTTTCTCCTCTTCTTTAATGACATGATGGACTGCTTTTCACCAGTTCTCTGGTGTCACTTCCTTAATAGCTTGATCAAACAATAGTTTAACGTCTATCATTTTGAATGTTGTGTTTTGTCTTGCTACAAATCCTTTCACTTGCGCCCATATAAGTTCTATAGGATTTAGTTCGCAATGATATGGTGGTGTGCGCAGTACAGTTACACTATGTTTTTCAGCTATATCTTCTACTGCATATTTCATAAAACGATGTTTGTGTAAATTTGCTATAGCTAATAGTTCCTTCTTTTTCAATTTTTTTTCTTTGGTTAGTTATCATAAATAATTTAATGCATAAAATTTACCTGCTCCTATGGCCGACACCGATATTGAGCCGAACTATACGGAATTTCCCATTTTATTATTCTACAAATTTCTGAAATAGTGAATAAAAACGGATATAGAGAGGTGAAAACCATTTTTCTTTAAAATGAACCATTCCAATGTTACAGCCTGTCAAAGTCTGAAAATGCCATATTTTAATCGTCAATATCTCACAAACTATTGCATTTAGACATATGACATTAACAAAATAAGCGTAGAATTTAGTGGATATTTAGAAAGTAAAAAAAAAAACAAGTTATATTCGCCACGCTTTTTTGGGTCACCCCGTACTTACACTCCAGCATAACTTTAAAATATGTACTTCAATGGTATCTACAACTATTGCATTTCGAATTTTTATCTTATTCTAATGATAAAGAAGAAAATGAACTTTTATCATCCGTTGACTCACCATGTACCTATTTAATACTCAACTCAAGACGACTGGAAATACTTACCAGTTGAAACGTTGTGAATTAAAGCAAATAAAAAAAATGCCAAAGTCCAAAACTGTTGTATCACTTATAGGTTATGTATGGTTGACACGTCTAACTGTATTCCTTTAAAACTGATATACTTAGTTTAAGGGGTCTTTTTGAAATTTATCAACTGCTTTACGAACGAAATGCTGCCCCCTAATTCCAACCAAACGTACTACACCCTCGCCATGAACGACCTTTTTTTAGACATGAATTTGAAACCAATAATAAAACAATTCAAAAATGTGCCATTTTCCATAAGTAATATTATATCGATCAACCTATATAAGCCAAGTCAATTCTAGATAAGCAATTCGGTATTTGAAAGACAGAAAACTTATAAAGAATAGCGTTTGATCGAAAAATTAATAATAAAAAAGTTGGTCAACCAAAAATTATACACTTTGTATAATATACTTAATATACTAGTTTCTACTTAATAAACAACATATCCCCTAATTTATTCACTCGAATAACAGTGTGACATATGGTATAATAAACCTTTTAAATATATACAACAATGCACATAAAATTTTTGATATAAAATTATTTTAATCTTGGCAAATAGATAAGAAAATAATATAAACTTCCAATATCTTAACTGACTGTTAACACTGTAAAATCCAGAATAATATAATAGCGGTGCTTCAGACTGTGTTCTATTTTAAGCAGCACTTTGGGCAACTTTCCATAGTACGTGGGGTTTAACAATCTGATTCAGTTATTTTTCACGTCACAAAATAAATTATTGACAGAACATTCTTGTTTATTAGAAAATTACCTAAACTTAGCTTCAATATCTATTATTTTTTTAATGTGAATGTTATAATAAATGGTGGGGATTTGAAATGGAACTGCTGCTTATAGCGGCTCTCGGAATTACAATTCTCTAAGATCCAACAATACTTCCGTAAATATTTTTATCTACTTTTATTTAGTAATATGAATTTTACAGTTCTGTAAATCGTTTTGTAGGGGCTTCTATTACAGCACTAGTGCTGTAATAGATGCCTTTACAGCACTAGTGCTGTACTGAAAAAAAAACGGTTTTATTAAAATTTTGCTGTTAAATAAAACCATACTTTTTAGAAGAATGATTTATTATTAACAATTATATCTTGATTTTTCTTGACTGAAATCATAGTTCTCAACATTGAGTAGTGAGTCCATAGTGTAGATGGTTTCTGGGAGCGTTGCTTTACGGAAAAATAACCCTAAAGGATTTTCTCAGACAGCTCCTTTATTTTGTTAGCTTTGCACCAATCTTCAAACTTCTGATACTCCAACTCATACCGCGCCTTGGATTTTGTCGGAACTAAACTTGAGATCGCTTCGTTTGCCGCTGCTTCTATATCAGAGGGTAAACTTCCATCAGAATCGCTCATTTTGAAAAACGCTTTTTATATTTTTGAATTTGTTTGACAAAGTTTCGACAGTAACCATGCGAAACAGTAACTATGCGAAAGGTAACATAAAAAAACTTGATTAGTAAACTTAATAGCAGGTGCATTTTTATTTTTAAAAATGCCTTTTGCCAAATATTTTTATTTATAGATGAAAGTAGATAAAATTTTGTACAATATTCTTGTTGTAAATTCCTATTACTATACTCGATGTTTTATTAAACTCGGGTGACGCCTCGTTTGACAACTTTAACATCTCGTGTTGTAATATGAATCTTTCCAACACTTATATCGTTGGCCTTACTTTTCTCATGTAAAAAAAATTGGGACCCCAAGGAGAGAGAGCAACCCTCACTAACTTTTTTTTCAAATTAGAGGATACCACTTGTAGCACCTTTTTGAAAATTTTATCGAAATAGGAATTTTTCCAAATGTTTTTTTTTACATTTGTCAAACCATGTGTCAGAAATTTATATATAAATAAATATATTCACAGTGATAGATATTGTAAATCATTTTTACCCTTTTTAAACAACAACAATTTTCTTACGAAAAAGAACCGATAGGTATTAATCAGCCGCCTGAAAAGCATACATCTGGTTACCGAAACGGTAATGTTGTTGTTTAAAAAGGGTAAAAATAATTTACAATATCTATCACTGTGCGTATTTCAGTAAATATTTGAAATTTTCGGACGAAAGTGTTTCCCGATTTGCCGTTGTGAACCTACTTCCTTGATGGCGCAATTGGTTAGCGCTCTGTACTGGATATACGGAGGTTGTCGGTTCGAATCCGGCTCGAGGAAATACTTTTTTCTGAATTTCAAATTAGGTGTTTATACACAAGAACTTTCCATCTTAAGATATATACATACTTTATTTTCTTATGAAAAAGAACCAATAGGTATTAATCAGCCGCCTGAAAAGAATACATCTGGTTACCGAAACGGTAATGTTGTTGTTTAAAAAGGGTAAAAATGATTTACAATATCTATCACTGTGCGTATTTCAGTAAATATTTGAAATTTTTGGACGAAAGTGTTTCCCGATTTGCCGTTGTGAACCTACTTCCTTGATGGCGCAATTGGTTAGCGCTCTGTACTGGATATACGGAGGTTGTCGGTTCGAATCCGGCTCGAGGAAATACTTTTTTCTGAATTTCAAATTAGGTGTTTATACACAAGAACTTTCCATCTTAAGATATATACATACTTTATTTTCTTACGAAAAAGAACCGATAGGTATTAATCAGCCGCCTGAAAGGCATACATCTGGTTACCGAAACGGTAATGTTGTTGTTTAAAAAGGGTAAAAATGATTTACAATATCTATCACTGTGCGTATTTCAGTAAATATTTGAAATTTTCGGACGAAAGTGTTTCCCGATTTGCCGTTGTGAACCTACTTCCTTGATGGCGCAATTGGTTAGCGCTCTGTACTGGATATACGGAGGTTGTCGGTTCGAATCCGGCTCGAGGAAATACTTTTTTCTGAATTTCAAATTAGGTGTTTATACACAAGAACTTTCCATCTTAAGATATATACATACTTTATTTTCTTATGAAAAAGAACCAATAGGTATTAATCAGCCGCCTGAAAAGAATACATCTGGTTACCGAAACGGTAATGTTGTTGTTTAAAAAGGGTAAAAATGATTTACAATATCTATCACTGTGCGTATTTCAGTAAATATTTGAAATTTTCGGACGAAAGTGTTTCCCGATTTGCCGTTGTGAACCTACTTCCTTGATGGCGCAATTGGTTAGCGCTCTGTACTGGATATACGGAGGTTGTCGGTTCGAATCCGGCTCGAGGAAATACTTTTTTCTGAATTTCAAATTAGGTGTTTATACACAAGAACTTTCCATCTTAAGATATATACATACTTTATTTTCTTACGAAAAAGAACCGATAGGTATTAATCAGCCGCCTAAAAAGCATACATCTGGTTACCGAAACGGTAATGTTGTTGTTTAAAAAGGGTAAAAATGATTTACAATATCTATCACTGTGCGTATTTCAGTAAATATTTGAAATTTTCGGACGAAAGTGTTTCCCGATTTGCCGTTGTGAACCTACTTCCTTGATGGCGCAATTGGTTAGCGCTCTGTACTGGATATACGGAGGTTGTCGGTTCGAATCCGGCTCGAGGAAATACTTTTTTCTGAATTTCAAATTAGGTGTTTATACACAAGAACTTTCCATCTTAAGATATATACATACTTTATTTTCTTACGAAAAAGAACCGATAGGTATTAATCAGCCGCCTGAAAAGCATACATCTGGTTACGGAAACGGTAATGTTGTTGTTTAAAAAGGGTAAAAATGATTTACAATATCTATCACTGTGCGTATTTCAGTAAATATTTGAAATTTTCGGACGAAAGTGTTTCCCGATTTGCCGTTGTGAACCTACTTCCTTGATGGCGCAATTGGTTAGCGCTCTGTACTGGATATACGGAGGTTGTCGGTTCGAATCCGGCTCGAGGAAATACTTTTTTCTGAATTTTCAAATTAGGTGTTTATACACAAGAACTTTCCATCTTAAGATATATACATACTTGATTTTCTTATGAAAAAGAACCGATAGGTATTAATCAGCCGCCTGAAAAGCATACATCTGGTTACCGAAACGGTAATGTTGTTGTTTAAAAAGGGTAAAAATGATTTACAATATCTATCACTGTGCGTATTTCAGTAAATATTTGAAATTTTCGGACGAAAGTATTTCCCGATTTGCCGTTGTGAACCTACTTCCTTGATGGCGCAATTGGTTAGCGCTCTGTACTGGATATACGGAGGTTGTCGGTTCGAATCCGGCTCGAGGAAATACTTTTTTCTGAATTTCAAATTAGGTGTTTATACACAAGAACTTTCCATCTTAAGATATATACATACTTTATTTTCTTACGAAAAAGAACCGATAGGTATTAATCAGCCGCCTGAAAAGCATACATCTGGTTACGGAAACGGTAATGTTGTTGTTTAAAAAGGGTAAAAATGATTTACAATATCTATCACTGTGCGTATTTCAGTAAATATTTGAAATTTTCGGACGAAAGTGTTTCCCGATTTGCCGTTGTGAACCTACTTCCTTGATGGCGCAATTGGTTAGCGCTCTGTACTGGATATACGGAGGTTGTCGGTTCGAATCCGGCTCGAGGAAATACTTTTTTCTGAATTTCAAATTAGGTGTTTATACACAAGAACTTTCCATCTTAAGATATATACATACTTTATTTTCTTATGAAAAAGAACCAATAGGTATTAATCAGCCGCCTGAAAAGAATACATCTGGTTACCGAAACGGTAATGTTGTTGTTTAAAAAGGGTAAAAATGATTTACAATATCTATCACTGTGCGTATTTCAGTAAATATTTGAAATTTTCGGACGAAAGTGTTTCCCGATTTGCCGTTGTGAACCTACTTCCTTGATGGCGCAATTGGTTAGCGCTCTGTACTGGATATACGGAGGTTGTCGGTTCGAATCCGGCTCGAGGAAATACTTTTTTCTGAATTTCAAATTAGGTGTTTATACACAAGAACTTTCCATCTTAAGATATATACATACTTTATTTTCTTATGAAAAAGAACCAATAGGTATTAATCAGCCGCCTGAAAAGCATACATCTGGTTACCGAAACGGTAATGTTGTTGTTTAAAAAGGGTAAAAATGATTTACAATATCTATCACTGTGCGTATTTCAGTAAATATTTGAAATTTTCGGACGAAAGTGTTTCCCGATTTGCCGTTGTGAACCTACTTCCTTGATGGCGCAATTGGTTAGCGCTCTGTACTGGATATACGGAGGTTGTCGGTTCGAATCCGGCTCGAGGAAATACTTTTTTCTGAATTTCAAATTAGGTGTTTATACACAAGAACTTTCCATCTTAAGATATATACATACTTTATTTTCTTATGAAAAAGAACCAATAGGTATTAATCAGCCGCCTGAAAAGCATACATCTGGTTACCGAAACGGTAATGTTGTTGTTTAAAAAGGGTAAAAATGATTTACAATATCTATCACTGTGCGTATTTCAGTAAATATTTGAAATTTTCGGACGAAAGTGTTTCCCGATTTGCCGTTGTGAACCTACTTCCTTGATGGCGCAATTGGTTAGCGCTCTGTACTGGATATACGGAGGTTGTCGGTTCGAATCCGGCTCGAGGAAATACTTTTTTCTGAATTTCAAATTAGGTGTTTATACACAAGAACTTTCCATCTTAGAATAAATATATTTATATATTTAAAATATAATTTAAGGAACAATTACGTTAATAATAAGTTTAAAACAGTAATGTCACTTTTCTAGCATGGCAATTGTTGAAAATGTGTCCCATGACCAAACCGATGGTTTGTTCTTCCTTGTATCTTGCCCGAATCCTTGCCTTCATTTCTTACAGATTTCTAGGTCTGGTATACCCTTCTTATTAATTCGCCTTATGAATAAAAATCTAAGAGTGTAATATCCGGAGATTTGCGCGGCCACTTTAGAAATCCTCGCAGTCTATCTAATCCACGTATTTGAAAATGTAACATTTAATAATTCTTTTACATTTCTTGCAAAGTTTTGTATGCCAGAACTTCAAAGAATATTCTCTAATTATGGAAATCTAGACCAAAGGATATTTTTCCAGCAGGATGGAGCCCCCCCTTATCTTGCAAGAACTTAACAAATAACATAATTTTAGTCAGTGTAAGAATGCAGGGAAGAGTAGTATCATCTAAAAACCCTCCCCATTCACGCAGGTAACCAGGCCGGATGCGATCGGATATCTTGTAGGGTGCGGAAAAAGGTACACACTTCCCAATCGGTTGGTCATGCAATGGCTAAAGAAACCGAAGGTTAGCCTTTGGGAGGGAGTGTCGCACGACTGAGGATCTTGGCTCGGAACCCATGTTAAGCTGTAGGTCCTCTCGGAAATGGCTCTGGCAGCGAACGAAGAGGTTAAAAGCCCAAATCGAAAGAAAGGCAAGATAATTACAATTGGTCACTAATTTTTGAAAATAAATTGTTTTTGGCGCGTCAATTTCTCTATACTCTCTTAAAACTACCCCCCTCTTAAGACATAAAGGAATAGCTATGTGTAAAAGTATAAAATAACTTGTAACCAATTAAATATTCCCTTTAAAAGTCATTTATTCTTAAAATTCACATCTGCAACACATTTGTCAAAATTAATTTTAAAACCTAACCATGTGTTATAATACGCCTAAGGTGTTAACCACGGGCACGAGCCCAAACTCACTGTTGCCAAATTTACAAAAATTTACTATAAAACGATAATTTTATTCCAAAAAAAAATAGTAATTGATTTTTGTGTTAAGATGAAATTTCCTAATCGAATTTTAATTATAAAAAATAATCGATTACTACCATTAGATAACAAAACTATTAATCAAACAATCGGTTAATCGAAATAATCAATTAATCGAAACACTCGGTTATTCAAAATAATCGATTAATTGTTTTTAAAATATGTTCAAATAAATAAAATCACTCAATTGATTATTTATTTGGTCCACTCCTTTACAACAGTAAGCAAAAGCAATTTTTTCAATTTATACAACTAAATTTTCTTAATTCAGATTGTTGAACTTTTGAAAAAGGTACGCCATTGTTTTTGATCTGAAATACAAATTCGAAAACCTGATGTTTTCTCTTCTTTACCACCATTAATTTCACAATATCTGGCAACATTGTAGTCTCTGCAAAAACGTAAAAGAATATAATATTGTTTACAAAAGAGTTTAGACCAACTGTGAGATATATAGCATACGATATTAACTATAGTGTGTTTATTTTAAACTGGCACTGATAGTAAACAATCACCAGTAGCGTAGCCAAAAAATATGCCCGGGGGGGCGAGAAATTTTCGGGGCCACGACAAAAGTTTGTTTAAAATGTACCTAACTACTAACAAATTTCATCAAAATTATTAAAATTTGTTTTTGTAAATGTTTTTTTTTACCTGATTTTCCTAGCTCGCTCTTTATTAAAAAAAAAACCATTTTTTATATTTGTAAAAAATATGAATATTGGTGTCAATCCAAAATTTTAACATAAGACGTATGTATGACTCTAATCAGCGTTTCTCGGGCTCGGTTTCATGATTAAAAATAAAGTAAATATCGCTCACTACGCCAAAATTGATCATTTTTTTCAGAAATCATGTATTTTAGGAGCGTTGATCTAGAAGCAGTTTTTGGTGCAAATTCTTAGGTTTTGAAATACTCCTTCTTAAGTTTCGTTTTGTATATTCATAATAAAGCATTCTCGTTTCTTCCCGCACTATTTTTTATATTATAAATTATTACACTTCTTCCATAAAAGATGTTTCAATTAAATTTTTTTACTTCAATTTTTCTCTTTAAAAATAAAAACCTAATAGTTTTTTTGTTTTTGTTGTAAAAATATTTACATTGGGTTATGATTTTGTTGATTAAAAATAGCTCTAAATAAGGGAAACGGAACAGGCAAGTATATAATAGAAAAATACTATAAAATATTATTCTTTATACTCGTTTTCCTTTAAAATTGCATCATAAATCAATAACTTAAACGATATGCGTCCGAAACCTTAATCTCTATATAAAACAGGACTTTTAGAAGGAAACGTTTAAACACTAAACATTTCCTACAAGACCTTTGTAATTTAAGCCAAGAATACATTATTTGAAAATTTAAATTAAAAGTCTAAGCGTGAGACGAAAAATTAGGTTGCAATTAGACTTTTAGACCCCGAGCTCCTGGGCTCGGGGGGCGCCCCTCCCCCTAAATACGCCACTGACAATCGCCTAACCTCAAAACGCTCTATGTCACTAGTACAGAAACATAAAGCAGAATGTAGCTTTCACATTTCAATAAACACGTTTTCCAATTATATATTGTAGCTTTATTTTGAATAATATGCTTTTCTATTAATATAAAAATCAGTTTGATTTTGGCATTTTGGATTTGGAAAAAAAAACTTTTATTAAATAACCAGCACTACAATTTAAACAATTATTATTGTTCCAACACCAGTTTCAGGTAATAAATTTAAAATAAGCACTATCGAAGTTACATTATGTTTTAACTCTAATAATATATAACCAATAGTTTGTAGTTAATTTGTAAATATTTTTTGTTTTCTAAAAACGCAATCTATTTTAATATAAATGACCCAAATAAAAATAACATTGGGTACATTCCTAGAGTCTAAAAATAAATATAATGTCTACAATACTTAAAACCATCCGTATGTGCTGTCCCTAATACTTACTATTTTTTGAAAACAAGACAAAATTTTGTATTTTAAAATCAGAACAATCTTCTCAATTATTTTGCGGATTTATTGTTTACAAAGGGAAGACTTACATTGACGAAGGTGGAGATTAGAGAGATAAATAAGCCACCCTCTCCCAATGAATGATCTCAGGTACCCAAGATCTTCCTAATTTGTTTTAAGAAATTTCGACAACGTACACCCGCGAAACATATTTTTCTTCAAAGCTTCTCCCCTGATAAATATCTAAATTTGAATAAGAACTTTAATATTATAGAAAATTATGTATGTTCAAATAAATACCTAATAATAATGTAAATATTCAATTAAGTAAAATCTTGTTTCGACCCTGGAATCTTTAGGATTTATAACGCTCTTTAAAATAATATCATGTTGATGACTCCCACTTCTGTAAATAAATCCATAAAATGCAGTCTCCATCCAACCAACCGAACCAAAGGAAAAAACGTTCAAGAAGTAGTCCACTCTGACAGTCGTAAATGATTAAATTATAAGAATAAAAGTCTGTGTAAACCACAAATATCTTAATGATAAAATTGAGTAGATCTCTACATTAAATTGAGAGATAAAGAAAAGGACATGTTTCGACCTTAGCAAAGGTCATCATCAGTCATTAATAAGAAATACAAGAAAAATAGACCAACTATGACACTATTAAGTAAACATTAGTGGTGTAGATAATAATAGTATAAGAGATTTTTTAGAAAGTCAACTTACCAATTAATGAAATATTGGTATAAAAAATTTTTATTTATGAAATTGCCCCAGGAGACTTGACAAAAAGTGTTAGAGAAAATATGTTTTTCTACGACCGTGCGTTTTAACCCATTTTCCCGCACGCATTTTAGTTTTGAAAGTGTCACTTTCAAAAATAATGCAAATTTTTACCTTATTAGATAGTTTTTTACTTCGGAAGTTATAACTATTGTGTTTTTAATATTAATATTAATAATAATTAATAGAAAAAATAATGTTCCTAACTCATGCGTAAAGTGTCTTTCCCGCCCTTGACCGCTTGCCCGAACTCCGCTCCGCGTCGTTCGGGTCAACTACAGTCGCGTGCGAGAAAGTATCACTTTCCGCACTTGTTAGGAAAATAACTATTTCCTTGACTTTTATAGGCTGTGCATGGAATCATTATGATCTTAGTGAAAAACTTGGATATTAAGGGTTAAAGTATTTAAATGATAAAGTCATAAGTATATAAATTTTTTTTTTAATTTTTTAAGTGTGATATCTGTGTTCGTCCAGGAAATTCATTTTTAAGATTAAATACGAAAAATATTTTTTTTAAATTATAGAAGAAGGAACATAAACAGAACAGGGACAGAACCTTTTTTAATGAACCTAATCTATTTGATTCCTCCGAAGATTTTGAATTCTCTTCGGGTCACGGCTTCGCAGCTATACATGATATGTGAGGCGGTTTTGTCCTCTTCGCCGCAAAGTCTGAATTCAATGGTTTTATTGTAAGTTGCTATGCAGCGTAGATGTTTTCTTAAGTAGCAGTGGGCTGTTAGTAGATAATCCACTTGTTTTAGCCGGTTCATTTCAGTTTTTTTAGGGTTTTCCAATTGTGACCCTAGCATGGGTTTGAGCAGGTATTCTGTATACAGGGTGTCCCATAACTTATGGGCCGTAGAGTAACTGGAGATACTTGACAAATTAGGCCGATTAAGTGATATAAGTTTTTTCGAATTAGTATTCGCTCTAGAGATACAGGGTGTTGAAAGTAAAAGTTTATTCTCGAAAATAAGCCATAATTTTAAAACGGTTTAATGAATCGAATTAAAAGTTGGCAATATTATGTTTTTATGAGCAAGAAATAAGAATTTGTAGACATTTTTAAGGTTCAAACTAGAGGGCGCTAGTTGCATACACTGGGCTTCATAAATCTATGATTTTTTTTCTTATCTGTGATATTAGGTGTTTTTCAATTATAGTTTCTTAAAGAAGGGCATTTTTTGAGTCAAAAAGGTGTACTTGATTGATCTTAATATCTTTAACGGTTTTCGAGATATTTCCCTTTAAACATCCCAAAGCATAAAAAAACATAGTACATAATTAAATTAATATTATTATATTATAGGATACAGTAAAACAAAGTTGAACTTGTAAATTTCCACTATATTAAAAAAGAAGAAACATAACATGTTTCGCTGCACGGCAGCTTCGTCAGATGACAATGTGAAATAAAATGTAAAAGGTATAGATTATTGACAATGTAAATAAAAACAGTGGGAGGGTTAAAAGCTAGGAAAAACCCAAAGAAAGGGTCGGTATAATTCAATTAAGTAAAATGATGGGTTTTTTCCAACCATTGTTAGGTATACAATTATCAACAGAATAAGTTTAACAAAGGTGAACTATTTAAATCTAATTGATCATTAAGTAACAGGTCCGTATTCTTAAGTTTATTAATTTCGACAGACTCTAACAAATTAAGTTTTAAGCCCTTATTTTCTGTATGTAAGATTTTAAAAGATGGATCAAAATTATGTTGGTTATTGAGCAAATGGTTAGCGTAGTTAGAATCGGTTTTATTTTTAATAAAACTATTATAATGTTCGTGTATTCTTTTGTTGAAGTTTCTCCCTGTTTGACCTATGTATGTTTTCGGACAATCCTTGCAATTTAATTTGTAGATGCCAGAATTTTTATTTTTATCACTTTTGGTTTTATTGTTTTTAATAAATTTACCTAAAGAGTTATTAGTTTTGTAAGCCACATTTATATCAAGTTTATTGAGAAAATTGCCAATTATTTTGCTAGGTTGACCAAAGAAAGTGACAAGTTTAAAATTGTTAGCGTAAGTTTTGATTTTGGGAAAAACTAGGTCAATAGCTTTTTTGTAGGTTTTCTTTTTTAAAATTTGATCAATAAGATTAGAGCTATAACCATTATTAACCGCAATTTGTTTTATGATGTTTAATTCTTTTTGAAAATTGATTGTGTTTAAAGGGAGAGATACTAGTCTGTGTATCATACTATGAAAAGACGCTAATTTTTGTTGTATAGGGTGACATGAAGAGTTGTTTATAACCGTGTCAGTATGAGAAGGTTTATGGAAAACTGAAAAAATGTGTCTACCATTTTCTTTATTAATATTTAAATCAAGAAAATTAATAGAATTGTCAATTTCATGTTCAATTGTAAACTTGATATTCTTATGTAAGCTATTGATATATTCTAAAAAGACTTGTAACTGTCTGTCAGTTCCGAGAAAACATGTTAGGACATCATCAACATACCTATGCCAATAAAGAAACTGTTTGAAAAGAGGATGTTTGCTGATTTTATCTTCTAAAAAATCCATAAATATTTCAGCCAACAAGGGGCTAAGGGGGTTACCCATAATAAGACCATTTTTACTTGTATATATTTTATCGTTGAACTCAAAGTAATTTTGTTCCAAGCATATGGTTAGTGAAGTTATAATTTCTTGTTTTTTGATCAAATTAACATTTTTTAGGGTGAGAAGTTTATTAACTAAGGTAATAGTTTCATCAATAGGTATGCTTGGAAATAAATTAGTCACATCAAAAGAAATTAGTTTCGCATTATTGGGTAAATCAATATTCTTAATTTTATTTACTAGCTCGAGAGAATTTTTTATTGCAAATTTTGCTGAAAATTGTGTGTTCATTATAATTATATCGATTAGTTTTTTTGAAAGTTTGTATGACGGTGCTGAGAAAAAAGAAACTACTGGTCTAATAGGGTATCCACCTTTATGGAGCTTTATTAGTGAATACAATTTAGGGGGTTGAGGATTCATGAGACTTAATCTGAAAGAATCTATGTCAGAAAATAAACTTTTACAATTCTGAATAATAGTTTTTGAAGACTTTTGGAATATAGTAGTAGGGTCGCGTTTTAAACATTGATAATTATTAGGATTAAGAAATTCGAGAGTTTTTTGAATATAATCGGTTTTATTTATTGCTACTACCGTATTACCTTTGTCTGCCTTGGTAAAAATTATATCCCTAGATTTATTTTTAATATCTTTAGCTAATCGAATTTCTTGTTTTGGAACAGTCTGTTTTAAAAATTCTTGTTTTATTATAGAAGAGGCTTGGTGTTTCAGAGAAATGTTAGAAGGAATGTTTTTAAGAGCCATTTCGGTTTCGACACCTAACAATTCTAAGGTTTTGGGAGAAATATTATCTTGTATATTGTATTTGTAACCTTTCTCTACTAGTTTGTTTTCGGGTTCAGAGAAATTTACTGTAGTTAAGTTAATAAATCTGTCAAAAAACTTATGTTCAGAAAAATTATTATTATTTTTAGATATTCTTTGAGAATTAATTTTATTAGAAATGAGAAAATTAAGCTTTTTACGTTGTGTCAGAAATTTTTTATGAATAATAGAATTAACCTTTTCTCTGGTATCTCTATCCAAAACAAGAAATTCTATATAATTTAATTTAAATAACAATTCCGTGTGAACTACTTTTAAATAAATATTGTAAATACCTCTTTTTCTAAATTGAATTTTCTTTTCTTCCGTCAACCATTTCTTCAATCCTGCTATGGATCCCTGAGTTGCTGCTTTACTTTTGTTGTGGGTCTTGAGAGTCATGTATTTGGGAAAAACACTGTTTTTTGAACATTTGTCGAAAAACCATAAGTTTTGTGAACAAATAGCACATCTTAAAAGGAACTTGAAATACCAAACGGCGAGGAAACTTACTGAAGCTTCTTCACATCATACAACATACATAGGTCAAACAGGGAGAAACTTCAACAAAAGAATACACGAACATTATAATAGTTTTATTAAAAATAAAACCGATTCTAACTACGCTAACCATTTGCTCAATAACCAACATAATTTTGATCCATCTTTTAAAATCTTACATACAGAAAATAAGGGCTTAAAACTTAATTTGTTAGAGTCTGTCGAAATTAATAAACTTAAGAATACGGACCTGTTACTTAATGATCAATTAGATTTAAATAGTTCACCTTTGTTAAACTTATTCTGTTGATAATTGTATACCTAACAATGGTTGGAAAAAACCCATCATTTTACTTAATTGAATTATACCGACCCTTTCTTTGGGTTTTTCCTAGCTTTTAACCCTCCCACTGTTTTTATTTACATTGTCAATAATCTATACCTTTTACATTTTATTTCACATTGTCATCTGACGAAGCTGCCGTGCAGCGAAACATGTTATGTTTCTTCTTTTTTAATATAGTGGAAATTTACAAGTTCAACTTTGTTTTACTGTATCCTATAATATAATAGTTATGGATTTCCACCTAGTATCGGCTGAATCAATTAATTTGTTTAAATTAATATTTTAATTATCAAAAAAAACTTATACGACATGATCGGCTTAGTTTGATGTCTAGTGTCTCCAGTTACTCTACGGCCCATAAGTTATGGGACACTATGTATAGGTGTTGTTGTGCCCACTTGTTTGATGTTGGTTTACTTGCATGTTTTAATATGCCAAGGGCGGATTCAGAGTCCCTGAGCTTTTGAGCAGATCCGGATCTAGCCAATTCATCTGCTCTTTTGTTGCCCACTATCTGCGAGTGACCAGAAACCCATAAGAGTGCAACCTTGTTCCATGACCTTTACTTTTGAAAAAATCCCTTATACTATTATGAAATGAATGCTTACTTAATAGTGTTATAGCTTACCTATTTTTTTTGTATTTCTTATCTGCATGATGATCTGAAACATGTTATTTTTCTTTTCTATCACTTTAATGTAGAGACCCACCCAATTGTTTTATTAAAAGATTTGTGGTTTAGGTAGACTTTTATTCCTACAAAGCAAAAACGACTTGAGAGTTTGCTTATTTACTCCAATTAGGCAATTTTAATGATTAATGAAGCAACTAAAATTAACAGAAACACATGTATTAGGAAATATTCATGATGATTTCAGAACTTGGCAACAATATTACTTCACTTGCAAGTTCCTTGTGAAATAAGCCTTCTAAAAATGTAAAAGGTTCTACTGCGTTACGTGTAAAAAATACTTTTATTTTTAACAAAATATAAGCATTTTCGACGTAAGATGAATCGCCTACATTTTTAGCCCACGTAAAATAATTTTTTACATTCTGTTTCTAACTAATTAAATTTAATATGTCAATAATATTTAGAATTTTTTTTTATATTTTTAAAATTATTTTTAGAATCAACCTTTCTATCTACATTTTTTAAAAAGATTTATTGCAACAATGAAAATATTAGGTATAATAAGTATATCTTATTCAATTTATTCGTATAAGAATGTCCATTCTTTCATTATTCTCCTGTTATCACCCTTGTCTTAATAAAGGGCTTATTACCTAAATTTTAGTTTAAATTAATATTACAATAGTCTATTTCAGAAAGGAGTAGAGTAATAAAAGCTCATTAGGTATTTTATTTTCATCAAGTGAAGGTAGTAACACCCGGGTTTGGATTTTGATCCATTCACAAACACTGAAAATGGTGTGACAAAAGCGTGCATTATGTACATAGTATTAAGTACACTTATTTTTTATTAAACATTATTAAAAAAATAGATTATATAGAAATTAAGTTATAAAAAATCATAATATTCTTCGTCGTCTAAGGAACTGTCATCTCCTCTTGACGTTATAATTAACGGGTCGATGGTCAGATCGAACAGGTTGTCAATATCCCACATGTTCTCCTTTTGTTTAATGACATGATGGACTGCTTCTCGCCAGTTCTCTAGTGTCACTTCCTTAATGGCTTGATCAGACAGCACTTTAACTTCTTTCATTTTGAATGTTGTGTTGTGTCTTGTTACAAATCCTTTCACTTGCGCCCATATAAGTTCTATAGGATATAGTTCGCAATGACATGGTGGTGTGCGCAGCAGTTACCCAATGTTTTTTAGGCCATTCTTCCACGGAATATTTCATAAAACGATGTTTGTGTAAATTTGCTATAGCTAATAGTTCCTTCTTTATCAATTTTTTTCCTTTGGATAGTAGCATAAATAATTTAATACTCAAAATTGAAAAAAAAAATTGAGCGGAACTGGACGGAAATTTCCATTTTATTTCTCTACACTGTAGAGAAATAAAATGAAAATTTTACTCCTATTTTAATGTTTATTTTAAATTACTTGCACGAAATACGCTCTCTACTAAAACCACGCAATAAGCTTGCTAACGTCATAGCAGTTCCAATCAGTCGACGGTAGCCGACGGCATTATGTCCTGTGCGCTCTGATCTTAATAATGCTTTGAGTCTTTTTTATTGTTTTTATACTGTTTTCCCCGACCCGGCCCGTGCAGGACTCTAGAATATTATACGTCCAACTCCACCAAAAAAAAATAAAGAGCGAATAATTTAGGATGTGTAAAGAGCGGTATCCATGGAAAGGATTTAAACAATAAATGCATCTTTCTGTTTTTATTTAGAACTATGTAAGATGATCACTCGGCTATATTCGCGATGACCGAAAGACAACTCGTCCCAATGGAAATAGGAAGAACTTTATGGCTCTTTCCCATCATCTTTATTTTCTGTTTTACTCTAAAGATGTGGTTTTTAGGTTATGTCAAGGTTTTTACTTTGGATGTCAAATTTTTTTTGAATCCAAAAACAAAAATATAACCATACTGAAGTTAAATAAACTTTTTTGCTTTATCGTCCCCTTAAAGAAATATATTCCAATCCAAATTTTCCTTTTGTTTTCCTAGAATGCAAATAAAACTTTTAAAAGATTATGTTGTCGTTTTAGTTTGGAAACGAGCAAAACATATCAAAAATGTAATTTATTTGCTTGTTTAAAAGTGGAAATTTATTCTACATATTCTATAGTTAATTTTGATCAAATGCACTTGTATTTTGCCAAAATTAAGCTAACATATTTTGCGCAGTAGTTATTTTTACTACACGGTAATCTTTATTAGTTTTAGTGGAATTTTGTGAAAAAATGGTCGAAAAGGACCTCCATATTAATACAATGTTTTATGTGAATGTTTTGGGTTACTAACGGCCACTTATCGTTTCCAACATTCAGACAGCTTGCTCTTAGACCTACAGCTTAACG
This sequence comes from Polydrusus cervinus, assembly GCA_935413205.1. Lineage (NCBI taxonomy): Eukaryota > Metazoa > Arthropoda > Insecta > Coleoptera > Curculionidae > Polydrusus > Polydrusus cervinus. The sequence goes on from OW284516.1 coordinate 29,253,771, forward strand.
TGGTTTCCGAACCATGATCCTCAGTCATGCGACACTCCAAGGGTTATCAACCTTCAGTTTCTTGCTAATACATGACCTACTGATCGTGGAGTGTGTACCTTCTTCCGCACTCCACGCGATGTCCGTTCTCATCCGGCCTGATTCCGGGGGGGATTGGGTGTGCTGGGACATGATACATTTGATACTCTTTCCTGCATTCTTAAACCTACTAAAATTCAGACATACTTTCTTTTTGTGCGTATGCCCCCTCCGAGGACCGAACTCTGACCTCCACTGTCTTATGCCAGTAACTCACCACTGAGCTACTGCTTCACTCTTAAAAATAACATGATATGGATTATTAAAATTTGGTTCTGACAACTTTTTATTTTCGTGAAATCGGACTCAACCCAAAAATTAGTTTGTACAACCAAAAAAAATTGTCGTTATTAAACTGTTGAACTAATTAATTACATTAACCAACCCAACCTACAAATTTTAGTTGTCACAACGAAATTTTATATACGGATAACTAAATTTATATGGTACTCCTGCTTTTAAAATTAGTTGTCACAACTAATGTGTAAATAAGGAAAATTGAAAATTTTTTTTCAAGGAAATATTGTTTTTGTTAATGATGCATTCTATCTAATCTGCAACTGCGATTATTAAAAAACAACAAATATCCCCTGGACTTTAAAATTTTAAAGAAAATTTAAAATATACAGATACAGCTAGGTATATGAAATTTGTTGTACTTGGTCAGATTAAAAAGTCATCAATATGACGTTCTTTTATAGAAATGGAACATAGAACAAAAACAAAACAAAAAAAAAAATTTTTAAGTTATTTCTCATCGGGTTACCTGGCCATGCTTTATAAAAATCTCATTTAAACTTTCTAATGTACAACTGCGATGATAAAGAATAAAATGTTTACTTACTTATGATTTAACTTCCTTCTGCCAACAAGAACGTACACAAGAAAGACAATAAACACAAATAAATTACACCAAATATTGTTACATTCATTTTCCACACGGGCACGGCCATGAAAATGGCCAATTATTGCCCTAAAAACACGAAAAAATGGACACAAAACCGCAAAAGCACTCTAACATAAACATAACCTCCTGCCAGTCCTGGCTAGAATGATGTCACATGTCACCCACCGGACAAAGGCGTCAAGTCTCTGTTGATGCCGTTAGTTATAAATATGAAGAATAATATTACTTGAAAAGAAAAGTTAGTTCTGGTAACTAAGAATGTATCTTAATCAAAATTAACAAAATGATAGGGACTACAAATTCATAATGTGTTATTACAACAAGCTTAATTGATAAATACAAGTTTGTAGAAACCTTGATGTAATATTTCAATAAGATATATACCGAGTAAAATTCAGCTAAACAAAATATTTTATTTCTGCCAACTAATATAAAAACAAGATATTTTCTTTGTTCTGATGGCATCATTTTTTGGTAAATATAACAAAGAAAAAAAATCTTTTTGTTTTCCTAACTAAAAATAGTTATTTTTGGTAACGTAAACACAAGAACAAATAAAAATTAGTACCAAATACCAAGTCATTTTTAAGAGTGTTCAGTTCCATACAATGTTATAAATGGTAAAATTATATCTGAAGCATTGTTTCATCTAGCCACAGAGGATAAAATAAAGTATAGTTTCGTCGATATTTACCTTACCTGCCTGATAGAAATAAATAAGGTCAATAAATTTCAATTAAGTTAACTAGAACTGAAATAATTAATTATCTTATAAAAATTTGAAACTCAGTTGTTAAGGCAATTAAGTTGTCTGTTTGATTTGAAATTTATTAAAGAGCTGTAATTTAAATTAAATAGTTATTAAACTAATGCTAGCAACCGTCTGGTAAGTAATCAATAATAACTACTAACTAACTAACTACCAGGTAGCTAGGAATATTATCTACATTGTAGATCGGGAGTATCAGATTGATAATTAAATGGATCAGAACAGTATTTTTAAATTGTTCTCCAAAACTATCAGCTCCATGCAAAATTATGTCGATTTATAATAAAAACATTGCGTTCTCTTAAAGCGAATCCTATTATTAATGGCTTTTTAAAAACTTTTTAAATTTAAACTCCACAGATATTGGAGAATGTGAGAAAGTTATTAGGACAGTGGCCGCTCGCGGTCTTAAAATATGATGAAGAGTTAGATATAGTGCGGGTACTTAAACAATCCTTGACTAAAAACTCATGTAACACAACGTCTCTGTTATCCTCATCTGTCAAACGAGTGAATGGAGTTTCCAACAAATTACAAACTATGTCATTAATTGGGTTCATTTTTAAAACACACAACTATGTAGGTACGTAAACTACTGAATTAACTGAAAAATAAAAACAAAACGTTTTAATCATACAGTAAATCATCAATCAATCATCAAGACGGTTAGGCGAACCATTGCTAAAACAATGGTGCATATGACTGATCTATTTTTAAATTGTCCTTCATCATAATGCAAATTGTTACATGGTGTTTGCCTGACTGACGTCACGTAACCATAGCAACGGTGAATATCAAAGCCATATTGGGCGTCGGGTCTTCACTTACTTTGAGCTAACGGACACGGTCGGCTGGGGCGTGCCAAAATACACGAGTGTTTATAATTCATTATCCATCAGAGTTAACCGTGGCCCTATTATGCATAGCTACATTAGGATTAAATTAATATTATTAATTGGAACATAATTATTTTTTAAGGGCTAAAATGGTAGCTGTATTGGTATATTAATATTTAATATTGTCGAAAAACTTTCCTCTTGGTTTTTTTTTTTTCAAGAGCCCCTTCACCTGACGAGCCGCCACTGTATTAGGAAAGTTTTGAGGCTCAACATAATTATAAAGTTGGCATTACTCATAAAAATCATACGAATATTACAACCGTAGATATAGAAAATATCAATCATTGTGGACTTTTAAATGTTGATCGACAGTCGTTTGTGTGCTATTATGTTTAACCCTGGGCAACAGAAATGTCTAGTTACGGCCCTGACCGAAATTATAATAATTCATATTTCTCGCAAATATCGAAAAGAATCCATCCAAAAGTTTACCCAATTACTAAAAACCTTCATTTTAAAAAAAGAATATTGCCAGTGCGAAAATATTAGCATGACGTTTCATACACAGGATGTTCTATTTTAAGAACGCATAGCCGACTAATGATTAACTAGGATTTTAAAATAATAAACTTGTAGAACTTTGTTGCATTATATTTCTTCTCATGAATAAAAAACCTTTACCCCAAAGATATATACAATTCATTGTTACTAAATTTTTAAATATTTAATTCGTAATTTAATATTCTACACGAATACATAATACCAACATCACATAATTTCTCATGCATGTTTGCTTCACCGTTGCTATCGAGCTAAAATTAGCTTTCTGACAAAAATTCGTATTCAAAACAACAAACAAAATAAGACTTTTGGCACAATTCTTAAACATGAATCACAACGCCACTGCCAAAATAATTTAAAATTATTTTTGGCCCAGTATTATGGTTGGACACAGGTAACCGAAAATCTAGAGGGTATTAATGAGTTGACTCGTACTTAAAACGGCGGCGGTGGTAAACTGGGCGCGAAGTAATTTTGAAACATTTATTGAATAGGTAAACTAGGCCGAGAAAAATAAGGGTTCTCTAAAAATGATAAGTAAACTGGGCGATTGGCCCTGTAATCCCTCAGGTAAATTGGACGAAAACAGGTTAAACGAAAAATCAGCAAAATTTAAGTTTAGCATTATTTATTTTTCCATTTTATAGTGAAAAATTGCGAAAAAAAACTTGGTACAAAATGAAAATGTGCCATCCATATAAAATACATTAACTTCAGTTAAGACAGTAATGTTACTTTTACATGTGAACACAATTATATTAGTTTCCGGATCGTTAATAAACAAAAAATCTTCACCTTTGCTTGTCAATCTTGATTCACAGTAATTTCCCACAGCTTCATGAACTTATTTCATATTCTTTGGTAGCGGACCGGGTAGAACTTTTCGGCGACAGTTATAAATGTTTTTCCTTATATAACTAACATCGGTTGTTGGTAAATTGGTCGCCAATGATTTACAAATAATTGTAAAAGGCCTTTCAGATATATCTTCTTTTGCTTTTCGTTTGTGACAATTTTCCGGTTTAATTCTTGTTCATCTGTCCCGTGATTGTGGACGCCATAGTTCCTTGACTTCAAATTATTAGGGCCAACGGTATAAACCCTGGCTTTACACTTCAACCTTTTTTGAGTTCATCTCCATGAATTTTCACCACTTTTCAAAACTGTGTCTCTCGTACACGTGAAATGTTCAAAGAGAAGCAAATCCTTTCTACGTTCACTTGCTATTAAAGATGACATTGCTAAGAAACTCGTAGAAATTTTCAAATTGAGAAACGAAATACAAAGAACTTAACTACACTGTATAAACTCTTGAGGCTAAGTACAAACTGTTATCATATTATGCATATAATTAACGACCCTCCTACAATCTTATGACCAACGCAGGTAAGTACAAACTGTTATCATATTATGCATATAATTAACGACCCTCCTACAATCTTATGACCAACGCAGGTCATTTTTGGGTTACTTGATCGTTCGCCCAGTTTACCTTTAGGATTAAGAAACCTTTTCTAAACTACAGGTACCTATGATATTTTGCCGCCCAGTTTACCTCCGTTCACTTAAAATAATATTTATTTTATTCTAATTTAACCATATCTGTATCTTATATGGTTTACGAGATCCCTGTAGAGTGTATCTTTATCTGGGACACCCTCCATATGACCATTTTTCTACTCAATAAAATTTTAGATATTTGCTATAGTCTATTTCAGAAAGGTGTAGAGTAATAAAATGGGAAATTCTGTCCAGTTCGGCTCAATTTAGGTGTCGGCTATAGGCGCGGGTATATTTTACATAATAAATTATTTATGATAACTAACCGAAGAAAAAAAAGATATTTTGATAATGAAGGAACTGTAAGCTATAGAAAATTTAAACAAACATCGTTTTATGAACAATGCCGTGGAAGATATAGCTGAAAAACATAGTGTGACTGTGCTGCGCACACCGCCATATCATGGCGAACTAAGTCCTATAGAACTTAAATGGGCGCAAGTAAAAGGATTTGTAGCAAGACACAACACGACATTAAAAATGAAAGACGTTAAGCTACCGTTTGATCAACCCATTAAGGAAATGACACCAGAGAACTGGCGAAAAGCAATCCATTGTCATTAAAGAAGAGGAGAAAATGTGGGATCTTGACTACCGATCGATCGGACCGCCGACCCATTAATTATAACGCCAAGAGGAGATGGTAGTTTCTCAGATGAAGAATATTATGATTTTTTATAATTTAATTTCTGTATAATGTATTTTTTGTATTTTTTTTATAATGTTTAATAAAAAATAAGTGTACCTAATACTATGTACATAATGCACGCCTTTGTCACACCATTTTCAGTTTTTTTAAATGAATAGCAATAGGCAATACCCATAAATTGACCCAACCCGGGTGGTACTACCTGCACTTGATGAAAATAAAGAATTTTGCAATGAAACCAATGCCAAATTATGCAAGTGGCTTAAATATTCGTTGGGTCACTCTGTAGTCCCTTTGCATACCTAATGAGCTTTTATTACTCTACACCTTTCTGAAACAAAATTTAAGACAAAATAATTATTTATTTTAGGGGTACCATCTCATATGTATGGCACATACCGTCAACTAAACACTGGAAGGAGAAGTGTATCACCGGAGCTGTATAAAAGACCCGATTCCCCAGAAAGTTTGCATAACTCTGTCGGTAAGTTATATTCCCATACATACTGACTTACCGACAACGCTAGAATAGTTTTACATAATGTTTAAGCGTGGTTTTACATACACATGGATATTATCGGTATCGGTGTTGGAATAACCCTAGAATTAATTGGTATGGACGAAGTATTTCACATAGTCTCCGACCCGATAAAAAAGTCGGTAGTTATTATTGCCGTTATCACTGTTTCTATAAGATATTTCCCATAAAATCGAGCAATAATGATCGCTCTTTTTAGTAGATACGCAATGTAAATATACTACGCTTATTCACTTATACTAGACCTACATACAGAGTGTTCCTTAGTAACGTGCTAATATTTTAAGGTGTGATTCCTCAAGTCATTTTATGAAGAAAAGTTCATATAAATATATGTCCTAAACGGCTTAAATTTTTTGCCAGGGTGTTGATTTTTTTTTAATTTGTTTTTTGTAATATCACTGAAAGTACTTTAGATAATATTTTCAATTTTGGCATGTGCTAATAGGATATAAAACCACATATTTCAGTTATAAAAGTAATTTTTTTGTCCCACCAGTGGCGTCCCTGCAAACATGTCTTCTGATACTTTTTATAAAAAAAGTGGTACGCCATTGACATTTTTCTATGTGGATATTATTTTTGATAAGCCTGGTTAATTCTGCACAAAAATGGTCTTTTGCGTTTTTCTGCTCAGGCATACCGTTCTTAATTAAAATAATTAAATTAAATTAGCTCTACTATTTATTATTAACATTGATAATGCAAAATTTTGTTTTATAAAAATTGTACGAAATGACCACCCACTCAATAGGTATGCAAAATGAAACTAATTTAATTTAATTATTTTAATTAAGAACGGTGTGCTCGAGGGTAAAAACGCAAAAGACAATTTTTATGCTGAATTGACCAGGCTAATCAGAAATAATATCCACATGGAAAAATGTCAGTTTACCGGTTTTAACGGTTTAACATGGTAAATCGGAGGTTGGTTTCCTTGGATACAGAATGAAAAACTAAGAAAGGGAGGTGAAAACCATTTTTCTCTAAGATGAACCGTTCCAATGTTACAGCCTATCAAAGTCAAAAAATGCCATATTTTAAACGTCAATTACTCAAAAACAATTGAATTTAGACATATGACATTTTATACAAAATATACGTGGAATTGTATAGGGAATTAGAAAATAATATAATTTATAGGGTGTTCCATTTAAAAAAATGCAAGTTTAGTCCGCCACACTTTTTTGAGCCACCCTGTATAATGTAAAATATTTTTAAAATATGCTGCTTTTAAGTCGATACCTTATGCTGGTTTAGTATTTTTGATAAGCTCCTCGATAATGATTTAATCTTCCATCCCCGCCACGTTGGCCGACCCGGTATAGGGTGTTCCGTTTAAAAAAATGCAAGTTTAGTCCGCCACACTTTTTTGAGTCACCCTGTATAATGTAAAATATTTTTAAAATATGCCGCTTTTAAGTCGATACCTTATGCTGGTTTAGTATTTTTGATAAGCTCCTCGATAATGATTTAATCTTCCATCCCCGCCACGTTGGCCGACCCGGTATACGGTGTTCCGTTTAAAAAAATGCAAGTTTAGTCCGCCACACTTTTTTGAGTCACCCTGTATAATGTAAAATATTTTTAAAATATGCCGCTTTTAAGTCGATACCTTATGCTGGTTTAGTATTTTTAATAAGCTCCTCGATAATGATTTAATCTTCCATCCCCGCCACGTTGGCGGACCCGGTATAAGTATGCATGGGAAACAAATGTTCGACACCGATACTGATAATGATACAAATAAAACAGTGCTAAGGGTAGCCTCTAAAAAATATGCACTACTTTAAATACTAACATAGATAATAAATTGAAATGTTGAGAAAGACGAAAGTACAAATATTATTGTATTATATAAAAATTAAGATCTTTCACTTCGGAGCTGCCAGATTCCAGTTCCTATAATTCACGGTGATTTGGCGAAGTTGGCCTTACCAACCCTAACATCTTTTTAATTATGTTGTTAAGCTAATCAAGAATTATATTTCTTTATGTGTGTGTATCAAACGAGGCACTTACGGTTAGGGGTTTTATAATATTTATTTATTATATTGTATAAAATAAGACATAAATTGCACTTTTGTATGCTTTGAACTAACCAATATACTGTAGTTTACTTATGTAAATATAAATGGTGTAATGTGGTGAATTGCTGAACAATAATAACTATGGCTGTTTCTTTAATATTGGTTTACTGTTAAAATAAAAAATAATAAAGGAATTTTGATTTTTATTACATACGCATGTTGTGATTAAGTAAATAAAAAAGTTATTAAAAATTTTAACTCCCCATTTAAGAGAACGACATCCTAAAGTTTCGATTTATTGAAATGCTTTTCAACTTATTTTGTTATTTTTTGTACGATTTTCATGAATATTTTATGGATATGTGGGTAATTGTGCTTTTTTAGTAAAAATTCCACCCATTATCGCAATTAAAAAAAAAATCAACTAAAAATGTATATTTTCTTGTTCCTTCAACAAATTTGAAATGAGAATACAATTTTAAAGAGTAACATACATTAGAAATACTTGTAATTAAATTATGTATAAATTGGTAAAAGAATTCTAAATATCGAATAAAAAGGTTATGTACCATTAAAATTTAGGGGTGCCGCTGCCAAGAAGTTTATGTCTGACCTAGGTTAATTTCCAATTAAAGGTGAAGAAATATTCAGATTATAAAATTTAAATAACAAAGTTAGAACTACTTTCGGGTTTGTTCGAGTTTGTTTTTTGATTTCACTTTTTAAAATATTTAATTATTAACTGGAAATGTAAATAAACAAAATCTATTCCCTGATATATAACAAACTAGCCAGACGACGGCGGCCGATAGCGTTCTGCCCTACGAGCTTCCACCTTTAGTGACACTATTTTTTAACGAACTAAAAATAATTAACCAATTAGTGATGCAGGTAAAACAAAAAAATTTAAACCGTTGGTGCTTGCAGTACACTTTTTTAGACTTGCCTGTGATCTAGATAAAATTGAGTACGTACGTAACTAGACAGTTCGCCGTCTTTGTGAACTTTGGCGCTGCTACTGGTAGCGTGCAAGGCCAGATCGGTAAGCACAGTAACAAGGGATGTCTCCTTTAGTTTAGAGTGATTTTAAATTAAACTTCTTCTCCCCCCCCCCTCCCTTTAAAAAAGCTGTTACTGCTACTTCAAAGCTCTTCTTTTCTCTTTGAGTATTCGAAACCAAGTTAACACCATATAAAAAAAATTCCTGTTAATGGGATGGTATCGGATTATTTTTGAACTTTCTGCTTTCATGGAGTTTTGTTGATTATTATTCTTAAAAAGTTTTGTGACAGGAAGAATTTCACTGTAAAAACACAGAATTTCTTAGGTAGTAATCAGGTGGTAGTAAACATTTATAAAATAATTTTTGAACCACCTAACAGTTCCGTATACCATAATGATTGTATTTTGTTTAACACAGTAAGATATCAAAATATAAATTGGTTTGCAAAGTACTGCTCAAAAGTGGAAGACATTACTATTGCCAGGATGTAGCAGGTTAACTTCATCATAAGACAACTTCAAAAATGTTTTAGTAAAAAGGAAAACTTTGAAAAAGTAGGTACATTACAGACGTGCGAAACGTTGTTACCATAACCAATGAGTTTTTTATTGGAGAAACCTAATATACCCTAGAATTATCAAAAAAATAAATACGAAGGTTAAAAAACACCCAATCAAACAAAATATTATAAAAACTAATATCACGAGAATTAACTGGCGGGGCGTCAATGTGGAGATTTTAAAGATAATATCGGGCATCCTTTGTAATTTTAATGGAAAATAAGAAATTAACACGAATAGAATTTCAATTTTTATGTTCTGCATGGAGGATAATATATGTAGGTTGAATCTATATAATTGAAACTTTAAAAAAAAAATTTTACTTCCTTTAACTAGAAGTTCTTGTGAACGCCTTAGTTAAATTTTTGTATTAAATTTTCAATTAGACAAGCCAGGAAACGACGCGTTTTACGCGTATCACACAAACGTATGAGGTATTCTCAGTTATAATGGGATCATCCTGTATCTACAAGATGACAAAAATTATTGAAAATAGATATTGCTTAACGCATGATTTAATTAACAACAAGAACGTGTAACATACAATACGTTTATGGGAAAACAAGATTTATACCAGAAACCTAGTTATCTTATTTCTTTCTTTATTCAACCATATAGTAAGGGTGTAGTATTACGTTCAGAGATTTAAAAAATCAAGAGGTCAGGTATTACAAACCTCTATCTAAAATTTCTATTTCTCAACATTTTATAAAATGAAACAGAATTTACCAGATTAAAAATTTGATTCATCTGATTAATAATTCCACCTGCACACATACTTTCCAATAAGTCATCCTATATTTATCAACACATCTATTTTCGCGGACGACCTACACGAATATTCAGTATTTCCTTCTTTATAGAGTGGTATTTGTATATATTTTGTCTCTCTTTGGAGGAAGAGAACTACTCTGGCGACAAAGAGAATTACCATCAGTATGACCAAAGTTCCGTCGCACAGTGCAGCAGCATGTGGATCAGAAGGCAAAAGTTATCATTTAATATCCAGACAATTCTTGTATCGATCTAACATCTTATTTTATAGGTAGTACATTGCCACAGGAAACTACTACTTGCAATTAGCAAGTAGGTACTATTCGGCATTGACGCCGTAATCTTACCCAATCTATAGGCAAGTGCATATGGCCCAATTTAAATGGTAGTTCCCAAAAGATCATCTTTCCTGTAAGAAGTATATTTTGTTACTTTTAAAATTATTCTCAAAATAAAATCTAAAGAGCTAGTATAAAAGTATGGCTCTATAATTACGACTTTAGGCCTGATGGCTCAAGAGAAGAGAGGCCCCATGTAATCAGTTGTGTCTGGTACGCCCAAAATACCTTAATTCGTCGGTATGTAAGTTATAAGGTGGACAACCAAAGTAGGAAAGAGTAAAAAATAAATTCTCCCCAAGCTCACTCCACTCACCATTGTAACCAGGTCGAATGAGATAGGTATGAGGGAGAAGTTTGACACATCCCAATCGGTAGGTCATAAAAAGGTGGGTGAAACCTAGATTTGATAGCCCTTAAGGGGAACCGAAAATCGTGGTTAGGAGCCTACATCAAATCTTAGATTGCCTCCGTAATTTCCTTGGAAGCGAATAAAAAAAAATCCGAATAAACAAGCACGCAAGGATTTGTAATAAATATATATCTTAATATATTTAATCGATTTTTATATTTGTCCATTTTTCCATTTAATCGCTACACTGTGCGTCATCCTATAGTATCCCAAAAATAACTCAGCGATCCCTCCTTCCCGAAAGTCCCAGCGGCGCACAGCGGGAGACGCCCGGGACGCCTCATTCTTCGCTCGCAACTCGTATTCGACCGACGTCTGAAAGATTTCGGGGATGATGACTTAGATCCAGCTTTTCAGAGCCGTACGCAGGCCCAATCGACGAACAGACTTATATCCCATTGATTTTGTACTCATCTCGCTCTATCGTGTGGTGATTACCGTTTTTTTGTGCTATATTTCTTAGTGTATTACTTTTATTTTTTCTTATTCTTTTAATCGACTTTTTAATCGATCTGTGTGAAATATATGTGGTGACGAAATGAATCGACAACAGCAACAAAGTCAGCAAACGCAGCAACAAATTTCTCAGCAACAGCAGACAACAACACAGCAACAACAGCAAAGGGTGACAAGAACTGAGCAACATGTCACCCGACAGGTCACCGGGCAAATGACAGGTTAGGATTTAAAATTTTAAAAATGCGTTTTTAAACTTAACCAGAATGGCAGATCGAAAAATTTGCATGATTTATATTATATAGTAAAACAATGTGCTTAATTTATAAAAATACAAACAAAAAATATGGGAATTTCTATTTTAAAAGTAAACAAATTTGTTCTATTATACATATTTAGATTTCATATTAGAAAAGAAGAAGTAATGTAAGAAATCTGTCATTTTGGAAAAAGCTTTGCTTTTTGCCTGCCTGTCATAATATGCTGTTGCTTGTTGCTTTATAATCTTTTATCTATTACAGCTTTATAATGTTTTAAATATCTATGGATATGCATGACCTGGAAGAGAAGTAAATTAAATAAGCAAGAAGAGAAAAAAAATTAAATAACCAAAACCGCGACCATTTCAGTCATTAAATACGTTTCCCCAAAAACATGAGGCTTCTGCTGCCAAATATTAGAACCTGAACTATAATTATTGGAAAAACAGATAACTCACAAATAATATACATACACCACTCTAATTATATTAAAAACCATGAAATATGACATTTCATTTCGAGGCCGATTAAATATTTTCAAATACCCCTCTCAATAATACCTAGTTACTTATGACCTAAACAAAATGAAGATTTAAAAAACATAGTCATGAATTTTAAGGTTTATGGTTGGGGGTTCACTGGAGTGATAGCATGTGATAACATAACAGTTACACATAAAAAATAAAAGTGTATAACTTTTATGTATATACTTTACCCTGTATTCAAGTAAAAAATAACATTTAAAAATATGAAATTTTAAGAATTTGACGATTGATGTCATTAAAAAAATCAATTGCGCATGAGTCGGATTGGCTCGCACTCATTCGGGCATTTTTTTAAGTAAGCCCATCAAAAGTGCGCTTACGCTTCAGTTCTTTCTACTGTGCTCATAATAATAAAGAGGTAGATACATCCGATGATACTAATGACAAATTCGAATTAGGTACCTCAAACCTCACCCCTCTACTGTTGTTTTTTAAATTTATGAATAGCCCATACTGCGCATGACCTTATTATTGAATCATTAAGAAGGAGCTGCTCAAACTAAAATACTTATCTACCTTTTCGATCTTTAATTGAGTTTAACATTATGATGGCCTTGTTGCTTTTCAATTATTTAAATTTGTTGCATTCACTTAGCAACTTTTTTGACGTTTTTAGAATATCTGAAGCAAATTATTATCCTGTTCAAACTTTAATGCATTACACGCCCGCTTAAAGGTGCATTTTCCATTTAGAAAAGTTACTAGATTTTGATCATCGCTATCAGTCGTTTTCATATTTGTCATACTTAGTTTGTCAATTTGATCTTTTTCCGACATTTTGTAATAAAAGATATATTCTAACATCAAGGGGAGCATTCTTCGTTGTAAAGAATCAGCTCTACGATGATTACTGGTCTTTAATCTCTCAATTTTAATGTAAATTTTGCCCCTCTTATCAATAAACATTTTAGTGTTTTAGACCTTTTCTTCCTTTTAATTACACATCCTCGCGAAAAAAAAAGTCATATCTACTAGACTACGCCCTCTTATCTATATGTTTTCGAGGTCGCTGGATCCGACCTCCGTTTCACTCCATCACGTCAAATGGGACGTGAAACCATCCTTTCAGGGGGTAGAATCAGTTTTTTTGTTTTTGAAGGATGTTTGTCAGAATCACGGCGGAGGAGGAGGAGTTTGTATATACTAATGTATATACATGCATATAAATTTATATGAAAAAACTGGTTTCACCCCCTGCAAGGGTGGTTTTATCCCTCAATAGACCTGCTGGGCAAAATGGAGGTCGGATTTGGATTTAGCGACCTTGAAACATATAGATATGAGGATCTGGTCCAGTGAATATGACTTTTTTTTCCAGCTCCACATAAATTTACAGAAAACTTTTAGATGGGGTAAAGCATTAAAAAAAAACAGATATTCCCCCCCCCCCCCCCCCCATAGACCTGATAAGGTGAAACAGGTCGAATTCGGATTCAGCGACCTTCAAAACATACATGAGAATTTAGTCCAGTGAACATGATTTTTTTAGAGTCCCGCTAAAATTTGTTTGACTTTTCTTAATAATTTTTGTTCACACTTACTAACTGCACTCAATATGGATAAATCTGGTGCATTTTTGGGGAGAACTCGAAATTCAAATTGCATATTGTAGAGTACAATCATTTGTATAATTATTATTGGTTTTAAACTGACAGCGCTGGTGACTAGAACACGAGCACAATAACATATTTTCAATTCTCGTCGTCATTTTCCAAATTTTGTTCTTTTGGTATTTCATGCGGGTGACATAATTCTTTCCTTTCCCGGATACCCCTTAAATACACCTTTGATTAACAATATAATGTGAACCTCACAATATAATGAAATTGGACAGATTTTAAGTTCATTTTAATTTTAAAACTCTTTTGTAAAGTTGATATGAATTTTTTTTTAAAGTAACTAGACATTTCATTGCTTATATTATTTCATATTGCAGTATGTGTAAACAACAATATATATTTCAGCAAGAACGTAGAAAAAGCTTTTAAACTAAGGCTTAACATTTCGTAAATTTCAAAATAGTCCAACATGAAAAATGTTCTTGGATTCAAGCCAAATCTCAAGAAATTTTAAATGACTAAATTTTTATCTTTATTTTGTTTCGGTTTACTCAGTAACGCTCTATTTTCGGATTATGACAGGTTTTAATGCATTTATTTTCTTTTAAATTAAACTTGCTTAAAATAAAATATGGAAACTAACGGTTTTACATAGAAAACTAGACGAATTATTGGATTTTACATTATTTAAAGTAATTTTAGTTTACTACATCGGCACTTTGATCGTAGATCAACTATGGTCATTAATTTTTGTCATTAGCATGAGTCTAAGAGTTACACTCTAAATATTAACTTAATAATAAAATATTCTGAAACACGATAATATTATTGTATCTATCAAATTTCAGAATATCAAATTCTTATAGTAGTCACATACATATCGTCATATTATAACATGATTTGATTGGTACATTATAACAATATTTTATGACAACAGCATGGAAGTAATTATATGTTAAGTTTAACAAACCTAGTTAGTTAGTGAAGTGTAGTCGAGTATCCATTCATTCTTTTTGATATATTGACATTTAAAATATGATATTTTTGGACTTTGACAGGCTGTAGCATTGGAACGGCGTATCTTAAAGAAAAATGGTTTGCACCTCCCTATCTTAGTTTTTTATGTTGAAAGAAACCAACTTCTGGTTTAACATGTTAAACATACACTGTATAATTTAAAATAATTTTAAATTGTTGACCTAATGCCTTTTTTAAACTATGTTTTTGAGAAATATTCAAAAGTTGAGTAGTTTAGACGCTATGGAATCCTGCATTGAAACCTAGCTATCCTGTATATGTTAACGATGCCCACATATTTTTTCGGTGTAGCAACATTCTTTCTCATGTCCATCCCGTAAGCTTCATAATAGAAGTTTTTTTCAGAAAGCTGGAGTTACTTTTTACCCGCTTGTCTAATGAATTTTCCGAACAATTTACATTGTGAAATGAAATAATATTTTGTAAACAAATTTCTATAACCAGGAGCGTTCGAATGTTCGAAAAAATATTTCAAGAAGGGGACAAACATTTTATTGTTTTTATCTGTAAAAAATTATGTTTTTTTTATTAATTATAAAGAAAACTTTGAAAAGGAAAATTTAATAAAATCATTGATAATATTTTAAAGGAAGTAGAAAAGAGGGGGTACCGGAAGGCAGTAACGTTTTCCGGTTTCTAAAAGCAGCAACATGTTTAGAAGTAGTAAAACCCGTGTAGTATTCCTATAAGGTAAAGGAGACCATTCTACCTCCTTGCTGCCGACCCCTCCCCCGTTCGGACACCCATGACTACATCAAATTTCCGAAAATATATGTGAGCTGTGAGCTAATAGGTCTTCGAACAAAAGTGACTTTAAAAAGACGGGGTCTCCTTCCCGAAAACTTCTACTCCATAAGAAAGCTATCTTTCTCCTTCCGTCCAAATCCTAAATTTATTTCTGACACGAAAAGTTATGTTTCCCACGCTATAGGGAATTTAATACGTTTTTGAATCTAAATTTTTATACTTTAGTCACATAGTTCCAAATCGGAACTCTACGGAATGTCTATGGGACCTGATTTTTTTTTAAATTCAGTTGTTTGATAATATCTCTGCACTCTAGTGTCTGTTTAAAGGTTGGAGACAATGACGTTTCTTGAACGGCAGTAGAGTTTTCATCACTACGTTTAAACTGGTAAGCATCTCTAGTCGTCTTCAGACAAATAAAGACAATGCAAGTCCAAAACTCTACTGCCGTTCATATCTGCACTCTGTTGTTAATACATTATCTTAGTGGTAATGTCATTTTTATAGTCGCAAATCTTAAAGGATACCAATAATTTGAAGAATACATAATATATCAGTGTATCAGTATGTTAAGTAATTATATGTTGACTCTCTAGCACGATGCTTGTCAATATTCCAGTAAAAAATACTGCAATCATTCTTCTTTGGACCGATCGAGATTATCTACCCTGATGCACATTGGGATATATAATACCCATCATCCTGAAATAAAATTAAGACCAACAAACTTTTACTCTTTATCTTTAATAATATTTGAATAATATTATTAAATCTTTATTCATTATTTATTTTAATTGATAAAATGTTTAGAACATGGTTCTTATATTTTTTTAATAAGTAAAATATGTGCGCTCTTCCTACCTCAAATGCTGATCAATCATTACACCCAAATACTTCATATTATTGATTTTTCCTATAATGGATCACTTACATCCATTGGTAGTAATGTATACTATTAAATTTAGTAAAATCCCTGTCATGCTGATCAACCAGCGGAAAAGATATAAAAAAAGGTTTTGGTACTGTAGAGATGAAAAATACTATTTTTAAGTCGCTCGTTTATTTTACCAAGACCCATCCTGGTCTGGTTGTATGCTTCCTTTTAATGAAAATTATCTCCTCAAAACAGAAGGACCGTATTATCGGCATAAAAGATAACACTACAGGTATACAGATATGGTCAATTGTGTTAATGTTAATTAAAAATAATATTAGTCCCAGTACTGTACCTTGCGGTACTCCGGTGATCACATTTTGAGTTTTGCTAATAAAATATTGTATTTTTACTTTTTGTGATATACCTTGTAAATAGTTCCAAGGGAGCATCTCCGATTACCAAGGTTTTAAGTCGCCCAAAAAGGTTTTTATGTGAAACCATGCCGAACGTCTTAATGAAGTCATGAAAGATTGCTAAACTTTTTTCTTTTTCTGAAAATTAATATATTTTTATCAGTTTAAACACGTTATCGTCAGTACTTTTTTCTCTATGAAACTGAAGGTTTTGGAGTGAGATTTAGCTGGTCTAAAAAAAGTACTTCCTCTTGCGGTATGGACATCATATCCACTTTCATTGTATAAACTACTATTCAGTATGGAAAATTCGCTCTTATTTATACTAAAATTACTGTCAGTGATTCATCGCTTTCATATCAAGAGCAGCGGGTTGTTGAAAGTCAGAGAAAAAAAATGCCATTTATCTACAACCCGCTGCACTCTATATGCAAGCGATGAATCACTGACAGTAATTTTGGACTTAAGGTATAAAGTCCTTACCCAACTTTTTTAATGAATGATTTTTAAGAAATATGAAGCGTTTCTTAGGTCGGAATACCAAACCCATTTAAATTGAATGCGTTAATTCTATAATACTTTTTATTGTATGTTCTATGTCTGGCTATTTTGACTGTTATGATTTTTATATTGCTTAAATTGTTAAGGGGATTTATTTTATTTCTTTTTGCTATTTGTAAAATATAAAATAACACTGTACTATATATATTTATAATGTTTAATAAAAATAAGTATACCTCATACTCAGTACATAATGCACGCCTTTTTCACACCATTTTCAGTGTTTGTGAATGGATAACAATAGGCAAAACCTATAAATTGACCCAAACCAGGGTGGTACTACCTGCACTTGATAAAAATAAACAATTTTTGTTAGGTCACTTTGAAGTCCCTTTGCATACCTAATGAGCTTTTATTACTCTACACCAGGGGTTCCCAAACTTATTTTGTCTACTGCCCACTATGAGAATAAATTATTTTTTAGCGCCCTTATTTTTTCACCTACTTAAAAACCACTATAACTTCAAATTAAATTAATTAATTATTGTGAGCTATATTAGCGGAGATTAAACATTCATTCTAAACGAGACTTTTACTATAACCCGCAAGAGTTAACTTGAGACCTGAGCGCAGTAGGTAGTACACAACGGCGCTCAGGTGTCAAGTTAAATCTTACAAGCTACACCTGCCAAAGAGAATGATTATTGAAACGCAAATTAATAATATTCAGACAGAGTCGATTCTTATATAAAAACTAATGTGAAGGATGAATCTGATGCTGTTTAATAAGTTTGTTGATATCAGGTTCCAATTTACTCAAGAACAGTCGTATTGATACAGGAATGCACAAATCGGGTTATTTAACAAAAACTTGTTAAAACATGATTACC
Source organism: Polydrusus cervinus (assembly GCA_935413205.1). Taxonomy (NCBI): domain Eukaryota; kingdom Metazoa; phylum Arthropoda; class Insecta; order Coleoptera; family Curculionidae; genus Polydrusus; species Polydrusus cervinus. The sequence goes on from OW284516.1 coordinate 29,272,075, forward strand.
TGCGGTCTATTATCTACGAAAATTACCTATCTAGGAATACTAATAACTATTAAAATGCGAAAGTGTGTCTGTTGCCTTTTTATTTGTTTGTTTGTATCTACTTTCATTTCGAAACGGAGCGACCGATTGATATGATTTTTATTTTATTTATTCAATAAAACAGGAAAATATCGAACCTAGTTTGAACAATCTCTTAATTAATATAAAGATATCAACTAATAGTAGTTGAAGTTCACAAGTTGTAGTCGAAAGTCGAGTCCTCCTAGCTAGATGAAATTACAAATCGCCCCCCAAGCCTCTACACAACGTCCTCATTTTTTTTCTGGGTCTCTTACCGCCCCCCTTTAGCCCTGGAGCGCCCACAAGGGGGCGTTATCGCCCACTTTGGGAAAGACTGCTCTACACCTTTCTAAAATACACTATTATAATTATTGTATCTACTCATAAAGAGGTTTAAATTTAATTACCCGCAATCCGTGTATGCTGAAAATAATGGAATAACTCTTCTTTGGTTCAAATGAAACTAAAAATATTTTGTAAATACAGAGCTAAAAATATCGCCAAGCCGCTCTGATGTTGCTTCCTCTCTGCCTAATCCGTTAAGTCATAATAGAGCAATAAACACGCGTTTAAAATTAGCATCACCGATAATAAAATTTGCGAATCGTTTTTCAAAAAAAATAATTGATTAAGGTTTTCTTGTTATGTCTACAGACAAAAATAACAGGTATATGTTTACCAAGCGTCATACTAGCAGAATGCCATCAATTTTGTTTTGCGTAAAAACCAAATTGATGGCGTGAAGATCTTTTAAGACAGAAATATACACATTTTGAAAATTCTGGCTACACCCAAAAAAAAACTAATAAAAATAAACACGGAAAATATTTATTACTCAAAGCTTTTAACAACAATGAACTAACCGGATAACTTTAATTTTATTGTGACATTAATGGCAGAAATAATATACCCAAAATCAAAGTTGTCTGGTTAGTAAAATAAGAATTAAGGTAGGCGGAGTTTTTTTTTGTAAGTGTATTGTCAATAAATACATCTTTTTATTAACTTATAACTTGGTGAATAATGGCAATTATTTTACTAATCCAAAATTATAAATCATTAATGACTAAACCAGGTAATATTATATAAAATATTTTAAATTTCTCAAATTTAAATAAACAATTTATTTTATAACTGTCAATGAAAAGTATTTTATGATTAATTTTTTTATCTTGAATTACTTCCTTATCAATCATCATGCTTGGCAACATTTCAAAAATCTAGGTTTGTTATCTTAGTTTAACTTTTTAAACAATCACTATTTTTTTAAACTTTTTTGTAAATCATTCCGTTAGGTAAACATTTTAAAGAAATCTAATTTGGGCAATTGTAACACGATCGGCCTTGAAAACTGAATATTGCATGCTTCTGCGTTAATCTAATCATTCCTGTTTTTGCTTCATTTTTAACCTAGTATAAGGTTGTGAATAAATTATTTCAAGATGCACATTTATTTTTTTTTTATGGAAAATGGCCTGCAGGTTAATTTTTAAACTTTTTGACATGTCCCATAATATGTCGTTCTAAATTAAAATATCCATAACATAACAAACTACACCGGCCAGTGTATGATATACACAGGGTGTGCAAAATATTTATGTATACCATATTATAATAATTTCAAAATTTACGATATTAATTGTTTTCTTTTCGGTATTTTACCCTGCCTGAGATAGGAAAGAAGTTTTTAAAATAATACAGTGTATCTGCAGATGTGCTGGGGCAACAATCTGGTACACACTCGGGTCTAAAACCAAAAACGTACCCTAGTGGGAATACACGCAGTTAGACCGGAGAAAAACGTGTTTTCTTCTCTGGGAAAGTCTCCCACAGTGTTCCAAGCAGAAATATATGCTATATTACAATGTGCGTATGCAAAAAATAGGAAGGCCTATCTCAATAAGTGGATCCATATATACTCTGAAAATCCAGCAGCTCCTAGATCGCTTATATAATTATATTATGATCTCTCCAGCATATAAGAAATCAGTGAAGACTTATCCTGGGGCAGATATCAATAGCGATCATAATCCACTTGTGATGGACTTTAGGATGAGACGTTTTAAAAATATTAAAAAGAGTGGTACCCGGAAAAACATTGATCTGGACAAGCTTAGAAATCCTGATATATTGAGGGACATACAAACCAAACTGGAAGACAGGTTAAAGAATTTGACGATCTCAGAGACGTTACAAATAGAACAGACTTGGACAGACGTTAAAACGGTAATTAAAGAAATACAGGAACAAGAGATCGGCTACCAGAAAATCATGAAAAAGAAAGAATGGATGACCTCAGAAATACTATAGCTCATGGCAGAAAGAAGAAAAAATAAAACGATACCCTGGAGATATAAAGAACTCAATAAAATCATTCGCAAAAAATGTAGGGAAGCAAAAGAAATGTGGCTCTCCGATAAATGTGAGGAAATGGAAGCCTTCCAAGAAAAGCATGACCACTTCAATGCACACCGGAAAGTTAAAGAAATGACGAATCGACGTCGGAAAGCTCCCTTGACAATCCTAAGAAACGAAAACAATGATTTTAGGGATAGAGGCCAAGTTAAAAAGATGGAAGCAATACGTTGAACAGCTCTTCCACGACAACAGGCCGGACACACCACCAGGCACAAGCATCGAGTCAAACGAAAAAGGGCCAGAAATCACGAAAAGCGAGGTCATTCACGCTGTTAAAGCACAAAAGAACAGAAAGACAACTGGCCCGGATAACATCCACGCTGAGATAGTTAAGTTAATAGCGCATCAAGAGGGCACAGGATTGGATATACTAACGTCACTTTTCAATTCCATCCGTAGAACAAGCATCATATCCTCCGACTGGCTAAAATCGACGTTCATAACTCTGCCAAAGAAAGCAAACGCATCAAATTGCGATGAATATCGAATGATAAGCCTCATGTCACACGTCCTTAAGTCTTTTTAAGAATTATTCACACACGCATTTACGGAAAGTGCGACGCTCAGGTGGATATAACAACCTCTGATTTACCATGTTAAACCGTTAAAACCGTTTTTTTGGTTTTAACGGTTTAGCATTTGGTTTCTTTGGATAGAGAATAAAAAACTAAGATAGGGAGGTAAAAACCATTTTTCTCTAAGATGAACCGTTCCAATATTACAGCCTGTCAAGGTCAAAAAATGCCATATTTTAAACGTCAATATCTCAAAAACTATTAAATTTAGATACATGACATTTACAACATAAGCGTAGAATTTTGTGGGGTATCAGAAAATAATACATAATATAGGGTGTTCCATTAAAAAAAAATTTCGAAGACGTGCCGACAGTTCTATGAGACACCCTGTATAATCTTTTTTTATGTCAAAAAATGCACAATTAAAATTAAAAATTTACGCGTCCGAGCGTTTTTCCTAGATCTTTTTCCTTCAATTGATATTAATTTTATGCGGGACTTTTGGGAGACCCAGGACCTATTTGAAAATACAACTTTTTAAGCCACTCTGTATAAATACAAATTACTGCATCTCTAAGCTTATATCAGCTAGAATTCTACTTATAGCCTATTTTATAAAAGCTATAACAACCTCTCTGAGGCAGGCAATCAAAATTACTGAAAAAAATACAATTAATAAATAGGTAACTTTAAAATTAATAAAACTAATAAAAATTAATATTTTGCAAACTATATCTTAAAAACTGGTAGGTAAATTTTGTGGTAGCCATGAATATTTCTGATCAGAGAAACATCCCCTATAACAAACCAACAATCTAAAGAAAAATCAGAGAAAAGGGGCACCAGGGTTTTTTAGTTTGATTAACATTATTCTAGTTGATTCTAGTTGAAAATAAAGAACTAGTTTATAAAAAAATATATTAATTTAAAATATACATTCTGTTCCAAGAGGGCGTTCGTAATTGATTAATAAGGATCTTTAAATGCTTACAATCTACATTAAAAAAATAGATATGCAATAAAACCAAAAATCTGGATGACAAACTAATAAATCAAGTCGACTGGATACGATGCGTCGGGACGTGCCGCAGCGTCGACAATAATAATTTTAGACGATTGGATCGCGTTTCAGGCGTCCATTTTAGGAACAACTATTTTTACTGTTCAAATCGGACACGTATACTTAGCAGTTTTATTTTTCTGCGTTAAGCGGGGCAATTCAGTGTTGGTGCATATGAAATACTTTAGAATTAAAGCGAAATACTAAAAATACTCACACTTTTTGAACTGTATGTAAATTTTTAAGGGTTTACCATCGCTTTAAAAAAAATTTCACTCGTGACTAGGAATATGTATACTATTTTTACTTAAAACCCTCTAAGGCCCGGTTGTACAATTAGAATTTAAGTACGAGTTTCTCAAAGCTCGACCTAAAGTTGAACTTGGTTCAAAAATCCCGTTATATATTCAATTTTTAACCACAAGTCTGCACAGGTGGGATCAATAATTAAATTAACATACTGGCAATGATGATGCTGTCGAGAAACCATCAAACTTTATTTGTTGTCAAAATTTGGGGTATTTAAAATTTGCAGCAACTTTTTCTATAAATTTAAAACACAAAACTATTATACAAATTTTACTTTCAAAGAAGAATGTCTGCTATTAGCTTTTATTAAGGAGTTAAAAGGCATTTTGAAAAATAAAAAACAGATAATATTACTAATAAGAAAAAGGTAGAATAGAAAATATATATTGAGGCTAAATTTAATTACGAAAATTCGAATATGATCAGGTCTCGGTCTGTAGATTTGAGGCCGTCTTCGACCGTTTTCTACAGATGAAAGAATTCTTGAACAATGAAGTTCGAGGAGTACTAAGCTGAACAACATATGGATGAGCGACAGCGGTTCGCCGTGTATTTCTGTTTTGCATTGCTCTAGGTGGAATCAAGTAGGCAATGTCAGTCGAACACCTGCCATGAAAATATCTGTAAAAAAGAGCCAAATCACCAACCTGTCTTCGATGCTCCAGGCTACCGAGGGTCTTGGTCAGCTCGGGGTCGCCGATCAGACGAACGGCTCTCCTTTGAATGGAATCCAGTAGCCCAAGGGTGTGCTTGGGTGCAGAGCTTCAGACATGCGAGCAATATTTTAATGATGGTCGAATCTGGGCTTTGTAGAGTGTCAAAAGTTGATGAGGTGTGTAAAACCTTCTGGTGCGGAAAAGTACACCAAGTTTCTGTGCAGCTGCCCTGGCAATTGCGGCAACGTGATCATGCCAAGACATATTACCTTCCAGATTGACCCCCAGCAAATTATTAGATGGTGTCGGGGGAATTGTGTGTCCTGCCATGACTATATCCGGTTCTGCAATGTTAACCTTTTTGGAGAAGACTGCTGCCTGGGTTTTCTTAGCATTAAATTCGACTTCGTTACTGTCACCCCAAGCCAAAATTTCTTCCAGGTTATTGTTGAGGCGCAATACTTCATGCTGCCTGCGAAGATGTGCGTCGGCAGCGGATGTTTGGGGAGTCAAGGTAAAAGATGAGACAAGTGTGCTGTCATCAGCAAAGCTATAAATTGGATTTTGGGTTTTCACTAGAAGGTCGTTAATATACAGTAAAAAGAGGGTAGGCGACAATATGGACCCTTGAGGAACACCGGCATTGATGGTGAAGGTGTCTGAGAGAAACCCGTCCATCGCCACTTGCAGAGAACGATTCTTAAGGAAGCTGGTTAACCATAAACAAAATCCATTAGGCATACCGTAGGATCGCAATTTACTTAGAAGCCCATCGTGCCAAACACGATCAAAAGCCCTAGAGATGTCCAGTGCAACAGCCCGGGATTCTCCATGATGTTCGATGGTGTTGCTCCAAAGATGGGTGATATATGCCAGAAGGTCACCTGTTGATCTGGACTTACGAAAACTTATTGATGGTCGCTGATAATGTTAAGCCCTTCCAGATACTTTAGGAGTTGTTGGTTAATAGCTTTCTCCATTACTTTTAAAATTACTGAAAGCAATGCGACGGGTCGGTAGTTGCTTGGCAGGGTCTTTTTACCTTTCTTTGGAATGGGCTGGACACGCGCCGACTTCCAGCAGGATGGAAATATTCCTTTTTTGTAGGATAAGTTGAAAAGTCTATAGTCTTATTGTACAACCGGATCTAAATCTATTAAATGTATTAAGACATATTTGTTTATTTAGAAATACTAAAGTAAATTTTGTTTGCTTGACTTCTGTGCTATATAGAAACCATAAGATAAATATTTCAAAAATTGTTGCAGGCATATTTTTAGCTTGAAAAGTTTAATACGTTAATTTCATAGCTATGAAAATTCCCTATGGGGCCCGAGCCCCCACTCCACACCCCAATCACATCTTCAATTAAAATGTTAAAAATTATTCTTTTGGCAATAATTCTGAAACGAGAGAAGCTATTTAACTGCGGTCTAAACATTTGTTCTTGCAAATTTAATCTTCTTTCCGATTATGATCTCATAGTTATACCGTATGGTTTGAGTTTTCGGGATAAAATAAAAAAAACTGTTACTATCACAAATTAAGCTCTCTAGCAATTTTATTAGGGACTATCGTGTATCAATGGAAACAGCAATTAAAAGTACTTACCTTTCTCTTCCAAACAAGCTTAAGTTTACTAAAATCGGATAAGTCGTTTAGAAGTTACAGCAAATTAAATGATTACACTTTCAATAGCTTCCCCCACTCTTATCAAGGTCGGTACGCCAATAAGCCCTAAAGGAAAATGATGCAAAATTGTCTAAGCTTTCGAATGATGTTACCAAAGGTGTGGGAATGTGGGAATTTTCGGAGAAATTTAAAATTTCAATATTTAATTTTCAATTCTTGCAGCAAAACTCGGAACTTAAAAATTGTTTCCAGGATTTTCTTTCAGCGACTAACTGTATAGTTATCGTAAATCTGATATTCGAAATTGTAGTTTCAGAACAAGCAAAATTGATTTAATAAATCAAGGAAATAAAAACTAAAATTGAAACAAAAATCCCAAAAATTAAACATGCTGTTTTTGACGAACCCTGTGTAGTAATCGCAAATCTGATATTTGAAATTGTAGTTTCACCACAAGCAGACGTTTTTTTAAAGAATAACTTTTTCTTCTATAGCTACCCATAAAAAAGTTTGTCCTTTTCCAAACTCTATCCGTGGACACACTGTATATAGTTTGGCACGAAGTTAGTAACTTATAATATAACACGTTTTATTGCTTTGCATATCTGTTGGTGTTTGGGTAACAATCGTCTAATATAATTATTAAAAATGATTATTTTTTACAGTGCAAGGTGGCCAGCTAACCCAGGAACAAATTCAACAAATTCCAGGATTCGGACCGAATGCATCGCCTCCAGTGTTCGAGAAGGTGTTTAGCAATGCACGATTCGCACAAGGAGGCGTGGCAGCCTTCGAAGGTAGAATAACTGGAAAACCGCAGCCCACTGTATCCTGGACAAGGAAGGGCGCACCACTACTTAGTTCCCAGAAGCATCGACTTTCTTATAACGAAACGACTGGAGACGTAACACTCCAGGTAAAAAATTATAATGTTTAGTTTGGAGTGGCGTGGCCAGAAAATATGCTCGGGGGGGCGGGGGGCTCAGTGGGTGTAAGTAGGATATTTTTTTTTCTGGAGGAAGTCGTGACTACATGTATTTTATGACATTGAACCCAGTGAAGAAGGTGGAAAAGCGCCGCAGGCGAAAAATTTTCAGGACCACGCCCAAAGTTCGATTAAAATTGACCTAACTACTCTCTTATTCCAAAAATTAAATTATTACTTCTCCTCCTCTGCATCGTTGGAATAAATTTGTTTTTGTAAATATTTTTTTTAATACTCCTAGCTGGCTCTTTATTAAAAAAAAACATTTTTTATATTTGTGAAAAATATTAATTTTGGTGTCAATAAAAAATTTTAACATAAGACGTATGAAGACTCTAACCAGCGTTTTCGGGCTCGGTTTTTCATGATTAAAAATAAAATAAATATCGCTCACCACGCCAATATTGATGATTTTTTCAGAAATCATATATTTTAGGAGAGTAGTTCTAAAAGCAGTTTTTGGTGCAAATGCTTAAGTTTTGAAATAGTCCTTTTTAAGTGCCGTTTTGTATATTCGCATAATAAAGCATTCTCGTTTCTTTCCGCACTATTTTTTTTATTATAAATTATCACACTTCTTCCATAAAAAATGTTTCAATTAAAATATTTTACTTTAATTTTTTTCTTTAAAAATTAATACCTAATTAGAAGGAAAGGAATAAGATAAATAAAGATGTAAGCCTCATAATGAAGTTAAGAGTAAGTGTATTGTGCAATATGAGGCTTACATCTTTATTTAAGAACTTTATTTAGGAACTTTTTCAAATATAGTTTTTCTTCCTCAAACTTCTTTTCCAAACTTTTCATAATGATTTTTCTTAAAAAATTCTACATCCTGTTCAATATAATCGAACATTAACTTTTTCTGCTGAACCCTTCGTTATACATTTGAACTCTTATGTGCCCTAAGCCATAAACCCATAATTTTTTCTCTCTTTTTTATAATGCAAGTCACATTATGATTTTCTCTCCGTTCTATTCATTGAACCGGTTCCTTGTGCCTGCAAATTTGGATGCTCCGTTAAGGTGATATCTAATAATTTTTCTTTTTATTTATTCTCCTGAAGATAAATGCTTCTGCATTAGAAACATGTAAAGAATTTTTCAACCCTTAAAAAATTTTTTTTCTTTAATATAAAAGTGGAGGAAGACTTTGTGTTCTTATTCCTTTCCTTCTAAATTTCCACTCCACTTTAAGTATGGACTACTTCTTCAAGTTGAAATACCTAATTGTTTTTGTTGTTATTGTAAAAATATTTTATTGCATTGGGTTATATTTTTGTTGATTTAAAATAGCTCTAAAAAAGTGAAAACGGAACAGACAAGTACTATAAATTATTATTCTTTTTACCGGGTTTCCTCTAAAATTGCATCATAAATCAATAGCTAAAACGACAAATGTCTGAAACGTTAATCTCTAAACAAAGCAGGAGTTTTAGAAGGAAAAGTTTAATAACTAAACGTTTCCTATAAGACCTTTGTAATCTATGCCAAGAATACATTATTTAAAAATTTAAGTGATGAATCCAAGCGTGAGCTCCGAGGCTCGGGGAGGCTACAGCCCGGTAGCCCCCCCCCCCCCCCCGCCCCTTAAATACGCCACTGTTAAGTTGTATTTAGAGGTTCAAAAACTCGTAGCTGTAATATCAGAAATACAGTTTTTTTACTCCCACATGGATATTTGCTGTTTCCTTTATACTTAAGTGAAGAGAAAAGTAGGCTATTCCAGTTAATTGTAGGGCAAAATTTCATATTCATTACTGTTAGTGCTGAACAGTGTTCCAACCTTTAAAAATAAAATTTCCTATTTTCATGTATGATGAATGTAGGTACACAATGCGGTAAAAGTCTTTTTTTAGCAGTTCACAACCACCAAGTGATCATATAGTAGTTTGTACAACAAGAGTGGATATGATGTCTATATCTCACGAGAAAGTAAATTGAGCACGACGCCGTAAGCGGAGTGCTCAAACTTTCGAGGGCTAAAAAATGTTAAAAAAAAGTTTGCATGTTGCCGGGCTCGAGCTCACGACCATTGGATCCAAGGTAAAACACTCTACCGTCTCGACCACAAAAGCATTAAATAAATTATGGTAAAACCAACTCAATAATGAGGCTACATGAAATTAATTTTCTATACACATTAAGCAGGTTGCATTATTGATAATTAATCTATTATAAATGCGTTTAGATTTTATTATATTGAATAAATTAATAACATATTGTACCATATACATTTTAATTATAAAATTTAGTGTCTTGAAAAAGAAGGCGGAGCTTCAATAAATATTATAATATACTGTGATTGGTCAGTACCTTTAAGAACACCACAGAGAAATGTTATTTCCATAACAATGGAAAATTTCCGGGTTCGTGAGAACAAAGTACAGAGGAATGATTGGTCGACGCTGTCTCTAAAGGGATATTTTTAGCATAGTGTTATATTCGTAGAATATTCTATAGGATCACTTGTGCTTGTGATCTGCTAATAAAAGCCATTTTTCCGTATTGTTTGCATTCGTGAAATTTTTCTATAAAAATGGGAAAATGTATTTTTAAAGGTTGCAACACTGTGCAGCCTATTATAAAATTTTGCCGTACAGGTAACTGGAATAGCCCACTTTTCTCGCCACTTAAGTGTAAAGGAAACAGCAAATTTCCATGTGGGATTAGAAAAAAGGATATTCTACGAAAATAACACTGTGCGTAAAAATTTCCCTTTTTCCTTTAAAGAAAACGCCGACCTATCATTTCTATGTGCTTTGTTCTTACGAATCCAGAAATTTCCCATTAGTTGCCGACATTTTTATAAAAACTGATTCCTCTGTGGCGTTCTTATAAAGTACTGATCAATCACAGTTTATGGTATTTACTGAGGCTCCGTCTTCTTTTTCAAGATCGTAAATTATATAATTTATATGAATATGGTACAATATGTTATTAGTTTGTTCAATATAACAAAATATATACCAATCAATAATGCAACCTCTGGAATGTGCATAGAAAATTAATTTTATATAGAATTGTAGAAATGTTATTAAGTTGGTTTTACCATAATTTATAACATGATCCTGGCGCAAACGGCAAAGCGTCGAATTTTGGATCCCATGGTCGTGAGTTCAAGCCCGGCAACTTGCAAACTTTTTTAACAAAAGGTTCGTAAGTTTGGTCGTAAAAAAAATATACTGTTCAGCTTGAGTGGATTGTCCACATAAACATCATATCTACTCTTGTAGTACAAACTACTAATTCTCTTGGATTTGATTTTTCCCAAAGAACTCTTTGTCGGCTAGTCTACGATTACGGGTATTACGAGTATTATTTTAATCTATTTTAGGGCATGATAAAGCTTGTTAGGATGAACCAAAAATGTCTGTCTTACAATAGTTTCACCACTGAATAGAGAAACAAAGTTATTATAGTATCAAATACAATGTTATTGTACTTTACATGATGACTTTTGACTCTATCATAAGGCTCTTTAAAATTTAAATAATGACTTACCTTTATCTGTCGTTTAATAAACCTACCTATTTTTCAGATATATCAAATTGGTCCCGGAGACGAAGGCGAATACGTCTGCACAGCCAAAAACCAATATGGAGAGGCCGTGTGCTCTGTATACATCTCACCAGAGGGTATGCAGATGCCTCAGAGATTCTCACAAAACCAATTTGAACAAACTACATCGTACTCGAATGGAAGCGTTATTACCGAAGATTTTAAAATCGACACATTTGAATATAGGTAAGTTATATTTTAATAGATAAATAAAAAAAATTCTTCAATAATAAAACCATCACAATACCATTATTTTCTATACCTACAACCTATTTTCTACATCGGAATCGTATACAATAATATATCCCCATAGAAAAAGTATACCAATTCAATTAGCGGAGCTAATTGCCATAAATGCATTATATCGACACAAAATCCAGTTATACAATTATGGGAGAACAGCAACGGGTCTACAATACAAATATAAAATTCCCATTTTATTTGGGACAGTCCTATACATTACTAGTTCTACAGGATTGCTTGAAAAAGTAGAACGAAAGCGCTATATTTTATGGCATTTTTTAATAAAAATAAAACCAAGTTAAATTGCTGTAATATTCTCTATACCTAGAATCTACCGTTGCGATATATTAATATAAAAAAATAATTCTTTCACCATTAGACCTTTCTTTACGTAATTTATTGAACCTTTTTTCAGATTATTACGAGAAGTGTCCTACCGAGAATCAATCACCAAACGTACAACCTACGAAAAAGATTCCCAAATCTCCACCACAGTTGAACGATCACTTGGTCCACCAGCCCCACCGCAGATATCTCAAAAACCACGAAACTCGAAACTCCTTGAAGGCTCAGATGCTGTATTTACGGCAAAACTGTCTGCGAATCCACGACCTAGAATTACTTGGTTCAAAAATGGTCAAAGGATTATTGAAAGTCAAAAATACGAAAGCACCTTTACCAACAATCAAGCTTCGTTAAGAGTCAAGCAAGTAGCATCCGATGATTCCGGTCACTTTACTATGTTGGCCGAGAATCCACAAGGTTGCGTGGTGTCATCGGCGTATCTGGCAATTGAGCCGGTATCCACACAAGAAGGTCTTATTCATGAGTCCAGCTTCAAATCCCAACAAACTGAAGTTGAAACAACGGATACCGCCAAAACTCTGGCACCAAACTTCGTTCGCGTTTGTGGTGATCGCGATGTGACTGAGGGAAAAATGACTCGGTTTGATTGTAGAGTTACCGGACGTCCATATCCAGACGTGACTTGGTATATCAATGGAAATCAAGTCGTAGATGATCATAACCACAAGATTCTTGTAAACGAGTCTGGAAACCATGCACTTATGATTACGACTGTTAATAGAAATGATTCCGGTGTAGTAACGTGTGTTGCCAGAAATAAGACTGGCGAGATTTCATTCCAGTGCAATTTAAATGTTATTGAAAAAGAACAAGTGGTCGCGCCGAAATTTGTCGAAAGGTAAGACAACCATCAAAACAATATCATATAAAAAATCAGAGGGAAAAGAAAATTCCATTAGTTCTCATAAATAAGTGTTCTCACATTTAATCTTATAAATATATTTTATCTTTTAGATTCACCACAGTTAATGTTCGTGAGGGCGAGCCGGTTCGCCTTGATGCTCGAGCCGTTGGTACCCCCACTCCGAGAATTTCATGGCAAAAAGATGGAGTTCCTCTCCATGCAAGTCCAGATGTACACATTGCTATTGATGGTGGCGCGACTTCCCTGGATATTCCCAGGTAAGATCACAAAATAGATAAAATGTAATTATTATTTAATAAAATAACATTCTGAATCCAGTATAGGCTACTTAAAAAATAAAAGTACTTTCTGCATAATTTGATGCCTTATGTATATTATTTATTATTATAAAATTATGTCGTGCTACAAAAATATTTCAATCATGAATGACCAGGCCACTGACATTGGCATTATTAAAAAATAAAATGTTTTTTATTAAAAACTATTATATGTTGTTAAAAAAAATCAGATCTACTTTTGATATTCATATAATACTAAAGTAACAGAAAACGCCAATATTTTTGTTAAGGGGGTACATTAAAAAATATGAACGAGGAAATGATTAAAAAAATCTTAATATGTTCCCTCGTCATTTTAACACAATATAAATTATTTGTGATTAGAAAAGTAAACAAAAAATATATTATTATCAATACATTTTATATCCTGCTTCAAACACAAATTTAAATTTTTTATTTGTAGGCCCAAAGCTACCGATGGTGGTTGGTACCAATGCACTGCTCAAAACGTAGCTGGATCGACTGCAACTCGAGCACGATTATTTGTAGAAACACCACAAGGACCGATTTCAGAACCCAGACGCCTGCATCTACCAAGACCAACGAAAGTCATCGAACCTGAGTAAGTGTAATTATGTTCTTATTTATCTAATCTGGATAAAGATATAACAACTGACAAAAAAAAAACTGATTAATGTTTTATCTTATTTTCCAGACCCGAACCTGGCCCGGAAGTGATCTACCTTCGACATGTGGAGAGAGCACGACCTCACGCTCCTCCTGGGGAAGAAGATCGAATTTACCCCCCACCACGCTTCATCATCCCTCTTCAAGATTCTATACAGTTTGAAGGAGGCAAAGTACACTTCGAGGCCAGGATAGAGCCAGTCGGCGACCCAACCATGGTCGTCGAGTGGTTCCTTAATGGAAGACTTATGGCAGCTAGTAAGTATTTTGATTTAAAATAGCTTAAAAATAAGTTTCAACAAGAACGACATGGCTCATCATATAGTCTATCTGACTCAGGTTTATTGGATTATGTTTTACTTTCCTGCTCAAATGGATCGACAATACGAGTTTTCTTTAGTTGTTATTTTTTATGTCGATGGAAAAATTACTTTTTTAGTCAAATTGTCCATAATATAAGTTAAATTAATTTAGGTTTAACGAAATAATATTTGTAAGAAAAATATTTTTTTTTAGGTTCTAGAGCAACTTCTATTTTCCGCTTTGGTTTCATTGCCCTTGACCTAATTTCTCTTATCATGAACGACGCTGGCGAATACGTCTGCCGTGTTACCAGTGCTACAGGTTGCGTAGAATCACGCGCCATCCTGCAAATTAAACAAAGAGAGTCAATTGAAAAAACTAGTCAGCATCCTGACAGTTTGCAGTACATTAATCAGTTGGAAGATTATTCCAGGTTAGTAGTTATATTAAATTTAATTTTATGATTTGAAGATCTTTAACGAGCCTCTAACTCATCAGGTCTTGGTTAGTTTTCAAAAATCAAAATTATGGTTACAGCAGTTAGTTAGTTAATTATTGTACCATTTTATCTTACTTGTACCTTCTGCTTTACTTACTTGCTATACAAGGATTTCACCAGTAATTCATTTTTAGGTATCAACGACACGAGAGCCTGGAAGAGAAGACAAATCAAAAACCTCACTTCATCCGTCCACTCCAAGACCTTGGGGAACTCCAGGAGGGTAGAAATGCTCATTTTGAAGCCCAATTAACTCCTGTCAGTGACCCTACAATGAAAGTAAGTGATGGTTCCATTTTTATTTCCTAAGTGAATTTCATTTTATTTGTCACACTTATTGATATAAATGATTGCTTTGTTTTAGGTGGAGTGGTACAAAGATGGACGACCAATTACCGCTAGTTCAAGGATCTCAACTATCTTCAACTTCGGCTACGTTTCTCTCAATATTATGCACCTACGGGCCGAAGATGCTGGATCCTATACTGTGCGGGCAGTTAACCACTTAGGAGAAGCTATTAGTACTGCAACTGTTCAAGTATTTAGTAAATCGACCGTTACTGGTGATCTTGGCATTCCCGAACAGCAACGCTATATCGAAAAAGTAAGTTTTCTTATTTAATTGTCAGCTAAGTTATGCTTATCTGGTTTTTCAAAGCAAGGTCGCCTTCATCTTGGTTCTTTTGTATATTCAGTTACTCTGTTCTGTGATAAATATTAAAACGTTTCATTCATTCTTCTGGGAATCTAGCTCAATTTTAATGAAACGGCTGCCTTTCAAGTGCAGCCGCAAACTCTGGGTCACCTTCATCTCTTCGAGACCTAATCCGTATCAGTGTCCCCATCCAGTATCTATGCTACTTTCTAAATATAAAAGATATTAAAAAACGAAGTGTGGGTGTCCATGTATG
This sequence comes from Polydrusus cervinus, assembly GCA_935413205.1. Classification (NCBI taxonomy): domain Eukaryota; kingdom Metazoa; phylum Arthropoda; class Insecta; order Coleoptera; family Curculionidae; genus Polydrusus; species Polydrusus cervinus. The sequence continues at coordinate 29,287,426 of OW284516.1, forward strand.
AAATAAATTACTATAAAACAATTTTAGTTTACAATTATAATAACAATAATTTTTTAGGTGCAAGAGCTTGAGTCTTGGAAACAGCAAGATCACCAAAAGTACATTGTGGAAACCCCCGATAGTTTAGCACCGCCAGAATTTAAAACTCCCATTAAAGATCAGTTGGGAATCCGCGAAGGAGGTTTTGCTCATTTTGAGGCTAGACTTGAACCAGTTGGCGATGCAACTATGAGGGTAGAATGGTTAAAAGATGGCCGACCAGTAGAAGCTAGCTCCAGAACAACTAGCTTCTTCAATTTTGGCTACGTTGCTCTTACTATTAAAGAAGTAACAATTCACGATGTAGGCAACTACACTTGCCGCGCATATAATGCTTTAGGCCAAGCTACTACTACTGCACAACTCAGTGTTGTTAGTAAAAAGGATTTAATATTTGATTCCCAGCATCCAGGAGGTCTAGAAAAGATTCAACACTTAGAAGACTCAAGCCGTTACATGCGCAAAGAACAAGAAGAAGTGCAAGTTACACAAAAACCACGGTTTTTGGGACCACTTAAGGGTACAAACAAAATTGTTGAAGGACAGCGTGCTCATTTTGAAGCTCGTGTCGAACCACAAAGTGACATGACCCTTAAAATTGAATGGTACTTTAATGGAAAGCCCATTCAAACCGCTAATAGAATTCAAACTTATCACGATTTTGGATATGTTGCTCTTGATATTCTCAGTGTTAGAGAAGAAGATGCCGGCACGTACACCGTTGTTGCCAGGAATATTTTGGGAGAAGCCCAGGTGTCCGCAAGCATGGTAGTTGAAAGTAAGCATATTTTAAAATTTATATTTAAACTTATTCTACTGTAGTTAAATAAACTTTGTAAATGTTTATTAATCTTATAATTTTTTAAAAATTTTAGCTCGTGCTAGCATTGATACCAGAAGTATGCATAAAGGAGCCTTTGATAAAACTCAACATTTAGAACAATCTAAATTTGTAGAACCTCAATACCATATTGAAGAAATTTCTAAGTCTAAACCAGTTTTTGTTGTGCCCTTGTCTGACCCTCAACCTTGTCAAGAGGGTCGTAATATTCATCTTGAATGCAGACTGGAGCCTATGGGTGATCCAACTATGAGAGTAGAATGGTACTGTAATGGAAGACCAGTAATCGTTGGATCTAGATTTAGGACCTACAATGACTTTGGATTTGTGGCTTTGGATATCATTCATGCCACAGCTCAAGATTCTGGCGAATATACTGCTCGTGCTGTAAATCATCTTGGTTCAGCACACACTTCTGCTTGTGTAAGAGTTATTGGTAGCTCAGACATTATCACTGACACTCAACATGAACAGTCTTTGGAGCAAATCCAAATGCTGGAAGATGCTTCCCGATACAAAAAGCACATCCAAGAGGATGTTACAGTTCTTCAAGCCCCACAATTTACTCGACCTTTACATAATATTGAAACAGTAGAAGGCACTAATGTGCATATGGAGTGTCGCCTTCAACCTGTTGGAGATTCTTCTATGAGAGTTGAATGGTTCTGTAATGGCTTCCCAGTTAAAACTGGTCACCGTTTCCGACCAGCTTATGATTTTGATTACGTAGCCTTAGATTTACTCAGTGTTTATCCTAACGACTCTGGTATTTACACCTGTCAAGCTCGAAATCAACTTGGAGAAGCCGTTACTTCATGTAGTGTTAAAGTTATCGCCAAGAAAGATTTGTTATTTGACTCTCAACATCCCGCCGGCTTAGAAAAGATACAGCATCTCGAAGATGCGTCTCGTTATAAGCGTACCGAATTTGTTGATGAACAAGTCACGGTTAAACCTAGATTTGTTACCAAACCCAAAAACTTGGAAAACTTGACTGAGGGTAAACATGCCCACTTTGAGTGCAAAATTGAGCCAGTTACAGATTCAAATCTTAAAGTAGAATGGTTTAAAAATGGAAGGCCAGTTACAATTGGTCATAGGTTCCGTCCTATTCATGACTTTGGATATGTTGCTTTAGACGTAGTAGATCTAATTGCTGAGGACTCTGGAGTCTATACCTGCCGTGCAACTAATCTTATTGGTTCAGATGAAACCACCTGTATTTTAAAATGCAAACAGTCTGGACAAATTATTACAAGCACAGTAAACGAAACCGGTTTACAACAAATCCAACACCTTGAAGATCGTTCTCGTTACCAAAGACGTGAAGAAATTGAAGAAACTACCACTCAGGCTCCTATGTTCACGACTTCTCTTAAGAATATTGATATTAAAGAAGGACAACGAGCCCATTTTGAATCTCGTTTAATTCCTGTATCAGATTCAACAATGAAAGTAGAATGGTTCCACAATGGACAACCATTAAAATCTGGTTCAAGGTTTACTGAAACAAATAGTTTTGGATTTGTAGCACTAGATATCCTTTACGCTTATCCAGAAGATGCAGGAACCTATACTTGCCGAGCCACAAACGCACTGGGTGAAGCTGTCACTTCAGCTATTTGCAATGTTCAATCTAAAAAATCAATTTATTTGGAATCAGTTCATGAAGGCGCTATGGAGCGGCTCACAGAACTTGAGGACTCTTCAAGGTACCAACGTAAAGAGGTTCATGAGGAAACCATTAATCAAGCTCCTGTATTTACTATGCCAGTTAAGGACTTAAGAGTAGCTGAAAATCAAGCTGCACATTTTGAAGCCCGTTTAATTCCAGTTGGTGATTCAAGACTTAGAGTTGAATGGTTAAGGAATGGTGTGCCTATTCAGGCTTGTAAGTTTTTAATATAAAATATATTAGTACCGAATAAACTGATATTAAACTTATTTTTTAGCGAACCGCATCACTACCATGCACGACTTTGGATATGTTGCTCTAAATATGAAATATGTTAATCCAGAAGATTCTGGAACATACACTTGCCGGGCAATCAATGATTTGGGAGAAGCTATTACGTCAGCAGTGCTTGATGTTAAATGTAAGTTTTATTTTAGATAAATGCAAATTAATGTATAGGGTAAATTAATACAATAATTTAATTATACTAAGTTCTTGAACTTAAATAATATGAAAAAATATATATTTCAAAATATAAGCTTATCATTATTTTATACCTATTTTTAGCTAAAGCATCCTTACAACTTGAATCTCAACATGAAGGTGCCCTACAAAAACTTCGCCAACTTGAAGATTCTAGCCGCTATCAAAGACGTGAAGAACAAGAAATCCAAGTTACTCAAGCTCCTTTCTTTTCCACCCAACTCAATGGACCTACTGAACTTATCGAGGGTCAAAGTGCACACTACGAGTGCCGTATTGAACCTTACCCTGATTCTAACCTTAAGGTGGAATGGTTCCATGATGGCAAACCTTTGACAACTGGTCACAGATTCCGTACCGCATATGATTTTGGTTTTGCTAGCCTGGATGTACTTACTGCGTATGCAGAAGATTCCGGTACTTACACTTGTAAAGCTACAAATCTTATTGGCCAAGCTCAATCGTCGGTGCAAACTAATGTTAGATGTAAGTTTCCTTATAATTATAATAATAATAATATATATTACTGAATAGTATTAATAACTTTTCTAATATTTAACCATTTTTAGCAAAAGCTTCTATTATTCGTGACACTCAACATGAAGGTGCGTTACAAAAAATACAATACCTTGAAGATGAATCTAAATACAAGAAGGTGTCCCGTGAAGATGCAATCGTTCTTGAAAAGCCTCAGTTTGGTAGAGGACTTAAGACCATTGAAAATCTGCCTGAGGGATTAAGCGCCCATTTGGAAGCAACTCTTACTCCTGTTAACGATCCAACCATGAGAGTAGAATGGTTTTGCAATGGTAGGCCTATACAAACGGGTCACAGATTTAAAACTACATACGATTTTGGATTTGTCGCTTTGGATATTCTATATGCTTATGCAGAAGATTCTGGTACTTACATGTGCAGAGCTAGAAATGCAGCTGGTGAGGCTGTTACTACTGCTGGAGTTTCAGTCATTAAGAGCAAAAATCTTTATCTTGAAACTATGGACGAACAAAGATTAAAGAAACTTAACAAACTTGAAACATATGAAAGACCAAGAAAAGAGGAAGTGGAACCATTACCACAAAAACCGATCTTCTTAACTCCCTTAATCAGTTTGGATAATCTTCAAGAAGGACAACACGCGCATTTAGAAACACGCGTGGAACCTATTAACGATGCCAACCTTAAAATTGAATGGTTCGTTAATGGAGTCAAACTAAAAACCGGTCATAGGTTTAGAACTACTCATGACTTTGGATATGTCGCTTTAGACATCTTGTATGCCTATCCTGAAGATAGTGGTACTTATATGTGTAAAGCCACGAACCTTGTTGGTGAAGCTGTAAATACATGTACAATTAGAGTTGGTGGTGGCCGAGGTATTTTACTTGATACCCACCATCCAGAAGGTTTACAGAAAATAAGAGAACTTGAATCACAAGGTCATCCCGCAAGACTGGAAATTGAAGAGCCTGTTCCAATTCCACCAAGATTTATTACCGAACTTCGTGGTACCACTGAAATATATGAAGGACAAACAGCCCACTTTGAAGCACAGGTAGAACCAATGCATGATTCAAATCTTAGAATTGAATTCTACCACAATGGCAAACCATTACCACATGGTAACAGATTCCACATAACTTTCGATTTTGGTTACATTGCTTTAGATGTAACTCATGCAGTACCAGAAGATGCTGGTGAATACTCTGTAAAAGCTATAAATAACTTAGGCCAATGTGTGTCATCAATCAATCTAAGGGTTATTTCAAGAGATAACATTATTACTGAATCACAAAGGCCCGAAGGTCTTGACAAGATTAGACAACTTGAAGCCCATGAACCCTACAAACGCCCCGAAGTAGAAGATCAAATTACCAGACAACGACCTGTATTCACCCAGCCATTACAGAATATTGATTACATCCAAGAAGGACAAAAGGCACACTTTGAATGTAGACTTATCCCAGTTGGTGATCCTACACTTAAAGTTGAATGGTTCAGAAATGAGAAACCATTAGAAGATAGTTCCCGTATTACAAAAATTCACGACTTTGGATATGTATCTCTCGATATACAACACGTAAGAGACGAAGACGAAGGTATTTACCTGTGCAGGGCCTCAAATCCACTTGGAGAAGCTGTAACAACTGCATCTATGAAAATTAAAAGTAAGTGTAAACCATTCTCATTATTTCTACTTGTAATTACAATAATTAAACTAAAACTCTAAGAGCTTTATCTGGAAAACATTCTGATAAATTGTATAAATACAACTATCATTTTAATTTTCAAAAACTTTTCCTTATAAAATTGGGCTATGCTTTTAATGGTATTTTTTTTTCTATAAGTGTGCTTAAAATTTAAATTTTATATGCATCTCTTTAAAGTTTTCTGAAAAATCAGTACTTAATAAAGGAATTTTCCACATACTTTTTTAGACGCACGGCATATTGCAATATAATTAATAATTATACGTACATAAAAATACACTAATAAGGTATATATTTTTTAGCTCATGCAAGCATTCAAATAGATACCCAGCATCCTGAAGCACAACGCAAGATTGCCCAACTAGAACAGCCATTAGCTCCTCGGGCAGAGGAGCCAGAAAGAATATTTGAGAAGCCTATATTTACTCAATTACTTACCGGACCAACAGAACTATGGGAAGGTCAGCATGCCCATTTTGAAGCTAGAGTAGTACCAGTAGGTGATTCTAGCCTTAGATTTGAATGGTATGTCAATGGAGTCGAACTTAAACTTGGATCAAGATTTAAAGTAACTCATGATTTTGGTTTTGTGACTCTGGATGTTATGTCAACTGTACCCAATGATTCTGGAGTGTATTCATGCAAGGCCATTAATAAATCAGGTGAAGCTGTTTCCTCAATTTCTATGAAGGTTAAATCTAGATCTAACATTATCGGAGAACCCCTCCACCCTGACGCGTGGGAACAAATTCGACTTAAAGAGGCGGAGTTAAACAAAGTACCAGAAATGTTTATTGATACTACTCCCCAACAACCACCAGTATTTACTACACACCTTAAGAGCTACGACAATCTTGTAGAGGGACAACATGTTTACCTTGAAGCACAAGTGGAACCAAGAACCGATCCTTACTTAAGAACCGAATGGTTTAAAAATGGTGTCTCGCTAGCCACAGGTACTAGACTACGCAGTACATTTGATTTTGGGTTGGTAACGCTGTCTATAAATGGGTTAAGGGATGATGATTCCGCTATTTATACATGCAAAGCCACTAACAAACTTGGTGAAGCTATTTCAACTTGTTCTCTTAAAATTGAGGACAGACATTGGTTATTAGGACAAAGTTTACATCCAGATGCTATTCCAAAAATTGAAGAACTTGAAAGACCTCAGGGAGAACGGCCAGAAGCACCTGAACCAACTTATGAAATTCCCATGTTTATAACTCATCTTAACAATGTGGAATGCCTTGAAGGTGACAATGTCCACTTTGAATGCAATGTTGAACCGTCCAAGGATCCTACCATGAAGATTGAATGGTATGTTAACAATAAACCTTTACCAACTGGAGCTAAATATAAATCTACCTATGACTTCGGCTTTATCGCATTGGACATCACACACTCTTACGAAGAAGATTCTGGTGTATATACTTGCAAAGCCACTAATAGCAAGGGATCTGCTACCACATCTGGTACATTGCGTTGCACTGGAAAGAAGAGTATTTATTACGATACACAGCATCCTCAAGGTAAAGCTGGTTTGGAAGCTATTGACGAAGTTGATCAAGCATTTGCTAATAAGGCTAAACATCCTGGATTTGCACCAGATAAAGACTATGCCAAACCTGTTTGGACCGTACCGCTCAACCCTGAATTTACTGTACTTGAAGGAAAGCCACTACATTTAGAAGGTTCTGTAGAACCAAAAGAAGATCCAAATCTCAAAATAGAATGGTTCTTTAATGGAAAATCTTTAGACCATGCTTCAAGATTTAAGTTCACTAGTGACTTTGGTTTTGTTACTCTAGATTTGACGGATGTCTATGAAAGGGATCAAGGTGTTTACACTGCAAAGGCGTCAAATAAAGCTGGAGAAGCTTTTACTTCAACAACAATATATTGCACCACCAAAGCTAACCTTATTGAGCGTACTCAACATCCTAAAGGACAAGAAGGTCTTGAAAAGATTCAAAATCTTGAAGATTCACTTAACAGACCCGAGATGCCATTCGCAGAGGGCGAAGAAGGTCATGCCCCAGTATTTACCTCTGAATTCACCAACCTTACTAATCTGGGTGAAGGTGAAATTGCCCACTTTGAGGCAGGTCTTACACCCATTGGCGATCAAACTATGGTAGTTGAATGGTTCTATAATGGAAAAACAATTGAAGCTTCTCACAGATTCAGAACTGTTCATGCATTCGGCATGGTGGTTCTTGAAGTTTTAGGAGTAAAAATTGAAGACTCGGGAACTTTTACTTGTAAAGCAACAAACAAATGGGGTGTTGCTGAACAAAGCGTTACTCTAGAATGTGTTGATAGGGAATCTGGAATGAAACCTAAGTTTACTACTCATATTCAAGACATCGTCGGCCTTAAAGACGGCCAATCGGCTCATTTCGAATGTACTCTTATACCTGTTAATGATCCCCAACTTAAAGTTGAATGGTATCATAATGGAAGACCTCTGTTGGACGCTAACCGAATCAAATCCGTATCTGATTTTGGTTTTGTAGTTATGGACATATCATATATTCAAGATCAAGATTCAGGTGAATACGTATGTAGAGCTCACAACAAATATGGTGAAGATTTTACTAGAGCAACTATTTCAGCTCATGGTAGAGGAGGGGTTTTCTCTGATAGTTTGCAACCAGAATCTCTTGCTAAAATCAGAGAACTTGAAAGTTATCAAGGGCAACAAACTCAAGCTTCAGCAGCGCCTGTTACTGAACCACCCAAATTTATTACTCAAATTCAGGATGTTACCAAACTTGTCGAAGGCCAAAGTGCACACTTTGAAGCTCGTCTTACACCAGTTACAGATCCAGATTTAGTAGTTGAATGGTATTATAATGGAAAGAAATTGCCACATGGACACAGATACCGTACATTCCATGACTTCGGTATTGTTATTCTTGATATTCTGTATTGTTATGAAGAAAATTCTGGAGTCTATGAATGTAGAGCCCACAATAAATACGGTGAAGATTCTACGAAGGCAGCACTTAAATGCGTCTCTAAGGCCAATTTGATCCTGGACTCGCAACTCCCGCGGGTAAGTTTTTTTTTGTATTATTATGGCATCGATAAAATTTATTAATCGACATTTTTAATATAAAAACTTTAATCATAATAAGACAAGTAAAAAGAATTTTTAAAATAGTTTACCAAAAATTTTTATATTTTAAATTATTTTACTGACTACATTGTAAAATATATATAATTACCGCTTTTTAGGGCATGGAAGGTGGATTGGAGAAGATTCAAAATTTAGAAGATTCTCTGGTTCGTACAAGAGACGAAAAGGAAGAGGTAACAAAGGGACGTGCTCCAGTTTTTACTGTACCATTAGATAATATTGATAATCTCCGTGAAGGTGAAAGTTCTCACTTTGAGGCCCGACTTATTCCAACAGATGACCCCAAACTTAAGGTAGAATGGTTTTGGAATGGTAAGCCATTAAAAACAGGCTCAAGATTCCGTACTTTCTGCGATTTCGGCTTCGTTATTCTTGAAATATCGCCTGTGTATCCTGAAGATTCTGGAGAATACTCATGCAGAGCTACTAACGAGTATGGTGAGGCAGTTACAACTGCTAGCATGAAAATATCTGGCAAACGAAGCATAATTTTGGAATCCCAGCTGCCAAAAGGAATGGAGGGAACCATTGATAAAATTGCTGAACTTGAAGGTTTGGGCATGGCATTATCTCAACCATCTCAAGAGGAAGACTCTGGAAAACCACCAGAATTTATTACTTCTCCTGCCGATTTAGTTCTGGGAGAGAATTCTTTGGCTCACTTTGAATGTAGGCTTACACCTGTTAACGATCAAAGTATGAGAGTAGAGTGGTTCCATAATGGAAAAGCTTTATGGGCTGGCTCTAGAATTAAAACCATTAATGACTTTGGTTTCGTTATCCTTGAAGTAGCTGGCGTATACCAAAGAGACTCTGGGCTTTATACATGTAAAGCCACCAACAGACATGGAGAAGCAAGTGTTTCTTGTACTCTGCAGGTTAAAGGACGTCAAGGAATCATCCTTGAACCCCAGTTGCCATCAAACTTCCGATCTGGAACTGAAAGTATTCAAAGACTTGAAGAGACACTATACAAGAAAGAAGAAATCTTAGCTGAGGAAGAAAAACCCAACCCACCTAGATTTATTGTAGAAATTAAAGACAATATTGATGTACCTGAAGGTAGTCCAGTTCACTTTGATTGCAGAGTTGAGCCTAAAAACGATTCCTCTATGCGAATCGAATGGTTCCATAATGGAAAACCATTTGCAACTGGATCAAGAGTACATCATATTAATGACTTTGGCTTTATTTCTATGGATATTGATTATACCTATGTTAGAGATGCCGGAGAATATATTTGTAGAGCTACAAACAAATGGGGATCTGCTATTACCAAAGCTTCCGTTACATCTAAATCAAAACGTAGCATTGACTTTGAAAGTCAGCTACCTGCTGGTATGAGTGGTGATAAATTAAAAGAACTTGAAAAAGGACCCGTATCTGTGGCTCCGCAAGAAGACAAAACCTTCGGTCCACCCAAATTTGTTACTCAAATACAATCTGTAACCGTTGAAGAATCTGAATCAATTCGCTTTGAATGCAGAGTTGAACCCAAAGATGACCCAAAATTAAGAGTTGAGTGGTACAGGAACGGCAAACTTTTACCCGCAGGACATCGCTACCGTACAGTATACGATATGGGCTTTGTATCTCTGGATATCTTAAATGTGTACTCTGAAGATTCAGGTGAATACGTATGTAGGGCTGTGAACGATCATGGAGAAGACTTTACGAAAGCGCATGTCACATGCAAGAAGCTACCAAATATTATCTTGCAAAATCAAGTACCAAAGGGCATGAAAAAATCTGACGCACTTATGCAAATGGAAGCTGCAATTAAAAAATACACCTCTGAAGTTTATCTTACTGAAGATGATCTTTATGATGTGGACAAGAAACAGCCTCCGCGATTTGTTACACAAATTCAAGAACAAACTGATCTTGTTGAAAGACAAACAACCAAATTTGAATGTCAGTTGGCACCTGTTGGCGATCCTAACATGAAAGTTGAGTGGTTCCTAAATGGAAAACCTTTACCACATAGTAAGTATAAAAACTTTTATCTTTGAGATTACATTTCCCATTATCTCTTTTCCAGGCAATAATTGAAACCTTTTTCTTTTTCAGAAAATCGTTTTACACCAATTTACGACTTCGGCTATGTAGCCATGAATTTTGGATGGGTATACCCTGAAGATAGCGGTGAATACCTATGTAGAGCTACGAATTTATACGGCATGGATGAAACCAAAGCTATCATTCAAGTGGAAGGCAAGCCTGGAATTATCTATGAATCACAGTTACCTAAGGGCATGAAGAGTATTGAAAAGATCAGAGAATTGGAAGCCGCCTGGCAAGTGTAAGTTAAAGAACAATAATCTGATAAAGTATCCCACATATTTAAATTCAAACCATTCAATTTTTTAACTTGACAAATTGTAAAAATTAAGTAATGATAAGAATTTATTTATATCTTCACATTGTTTCATAATTTTTAAACAAAAAAAGTTTATATTTATCTTTTCTTATTGGTAATATTTTAGGAAAAGAGGGGACATCAAAAAATATAACCTCACAAAGTTTCAAGAACATATTTTTAGTAGTTTTTATAAAAGTTCTAACAAACGCTTGTTGTAAATCACCCTGTATTTATCTTCTAAAAATTACGTAACTATACGGGTTTAAAAGTGAAACTTTATATTTTAGTGTTCCTGAAGAACCCGAAGAAGAGAGCAAACCAAGATCAGCCCCTATATTTGTAAGCAGGCCTGAACCTGTCGCTGTAGAAGAAGGGGAATGGGCTAGATTCTGTTGTAGAGTTACCGGTCATCCACGACCTAGGGTATGTTATTTTATATATTCTCTGATACAGAAAGTTACGTACAGAAACATACCATCATAGTCTTTACAAATTACGGCTAATATAGGATGGCCCGCTTAAAGCAGGATTCCAGAGCATCTTAACTACTCAACAAATAATTTTCAAAAACAGAGTTATGAGAAGACATTAGGTTCACAATTCAAAATTTCACTAAAATTAAAATTTATAAATTAATTAAGACGAAACGTAAAGAGAACCATATATTTAATATCAAAAATATGAGTGGAACTTTTTTACAAAATCTTGTTAAGCTTTTTAATAAAAAAAAAACAGAAAATATACCAAACTGATATTTTTAGGTCATGTGGTTGATTAACGGCCATACTGTAGTAAATGGATCCCGCTACAAGCTTACCTACGATGGTATGTACCACATGGATATTCCAAAGACACGCCAGTACGACACTGGTAAAGTAGAAGTTATTGCAAGAAGTTCTGTTGGTGAAGCTATTGCGGAAACAGAACTGAAGATCATTCCAAGACACGATGATTATAGAAACGTTCTTAAAAACTCGCCGAGACGTAAGTTTTCTCTTGACAGGAACAGCTCATATGAGATAGTTGAGGAGCTAACAAGCAAGATGGAATATAAGCACTATCGTGAAATCAATTCCCAGAATACCAGAGCAAATAAAAGATCATTGTCTTTCAGAACACATGTAATATTTTTAATCAGAACCATTTGAATCAGTTACAAAATGATCCTGCTTTGGAGTTTTACGTTTGTTTTCAAAGACAATAATGATCGTATTGCTTTGTCATTTTCTAGGGATTTTATGAGACTGCATATATTTGCTTTTGCTCGTGAATTCCTTTATTTTATGACAGTGATTTACAAAGTTCAAGTATACTATTTATTCTTTAAAATATAGATTACTTAAGCCTGAGGCAAATTAGTGTATTAAATACCTTACAATAAATTGTTGCACTGTAAATAATCGCCACTAAAATTATTTAGACTTTTTAACTTTTGTACACCACTGTCTTTATTTTTTTTTACTCTTGACTTATAATACTAAACATACTTTACACAATGCACAAATTTTTACAAGCAAGCCAAGCACATATACCTAAAACTTGCGCTAATACTCAAAAATCCTGAATACGTTTAAAATTCCTTTTAAACCAATGCATTTGTACTTGTCTTAAGGGTGATAAAGTTATCATCAAAACCTTAAACACCATTCTTATCATACCGTTCTTCTATAAAACTATACAAAGGTGAACTACCCTACTATAAACATCATAAAGTTTTTTCAGAATCAAAAACGACTTTAGTAGGATTATCCATGCTAGTATTAATGATTTCGTTGAATTTATGTATACTAGTTGTGTTCCCTCAATTTTTATTCATCGGACTGTAACTCTATATTTTTTGCGTCTTCCTTTCCTTTATCATAATGTTCTTCCTCTTAAAGGATGTTAACAAAAAAAAGGCCGCTTTTACGTTTTTGTCTGAAGCTTATAACTTCCAAGGAATTATTGTTAAAAGAACTAAAGGATCACTTAAAAGATACGGAGTTTATAAGTTCCTATGTTAATTTATACATGGCTTGGCTACAATGAATTACTGTTAGTTCTCCAAAGTCGATTATAAAATATAGTAGAGATACTATACGGTGCTAGTAACTTGTACAAGTCACTAAAATTCAATAGTAAAATCAAGGTATTATTGTACAAGTTACTCGCATCTTGTAGTTTCTCTTCACAAGTTGTACATCCAAAATGAATATATTTGGAGATATAAGTTCAATGTTATTTATCACACCTGGTGCCAAAACTTGAATAGATAAACCTAAAGTTCCAATATTTTCGAATAGATGATGCAAAGTATCCTATATATTTTTACTCATGTTTAAACTATCACAAAACCTAATCATTTTTAAGACAAGTAAAATACTTATTTGGTTTACCTGAGCCACCAATTCCCTTCCTTCAATCCGTTAAATCTCCACGAGTCTGCTTCGAGGCAAATTCATCTACGGATGTTGTTTTCATGCTTTCTGCACAAAAGGAGTTTTCAACCAGGTATGCTACTTTATGTCGTATAAATGTTCGTATAGTTTTGCATGCTTTAATGGCTTTTTTAAGTTACCAAATATTAGACGAGCTCGTCTTAATTTAATACCTTCGTGATTTTGAAAAATAAACCTTAAACGGAGGGTAGTATTTGAGGGTTTATCATCGCTGTTGGATAATTTCCACTGGCGTCTTACATTTGTAACGGCTCTTCCAAAACGATTACTGCTATTTTACAGCTAAAATTATTTCAATTTTTGTCAAACGAGGATAGAAAGAAAAAATATAACTTCGAAAATATAATTATTGCTATTTATGATTGTGTTCATAGACGCAACTAAAGGGAGGTTAGGGGGCTTAGCTATATGTCTATCTACAACGTCCTGCACCTCACCTCCTGTCATCAATAGCTCACTTCTTACTTAAGTTAGGATTTTGATATGTTGCAGACTTTACCTGTAATCCTAGGGCGCATTTCAGGAAAATATTTTTGTTTATACAGGGTGTTCCAAAAAAGTGTGACATCATAGGGATCTATTTTTTTAGATTACATGCCATAAATATTCTTACTTATTTGGATGCCCCTATAGTTGGCTACATAACCCCAAAATTTTAATGAAATTGGTTTAGTATTATAGGCGAAAAAAAAAACCTAAGAAAAATCATTTTTGCACTACTGGTTTTAAAAATTAATAAAAAATAAAAATAAAGCCTTGTTATTAAAATTATACAAAGGAACTTATTAAATAAGGTCAAACAGTCTCGTTAACCAAGTTTGATTAATACGAATTGTATAGGGTGTCCAAAGTTAAGTGTCAAACTTTGCAAACTTTAAATCAATTTATTTTTCTTATTTGAAATTTGAACCCCTGTATATTATTATGTCATTCGATGCAGAATTAAAAATCAAATATTTGTCCTAATTACAACCCTTTCGCAATTTCTAACGCATCAAAACTTACTTGCAGAAAACTCATTTTATTAACTATTCCAACAGTCATTAATATGAATAAATATTATTAACAGTTTATTGGTATTAACGTTTACTAAAGTGACAAAAAAAGAATTCTTTTCGCATGCTCCTAATATGAAAATCATATTTACGAGCTCTTCTTGGTTGTATTCCATCACAACAATAATATAGCTTAAATAATTATTAATAATCTAACAATATTTGAAACTATAAAATAACTAAAGTCAAAATGGGCTTTTGTCGTTTTAAAAAACTTTAATACCAATAAATTGTTTTGCAAAGCCACCTTTGATGTTTATTTATAATAATGACTGGTAGAATAGTTTGTTGATAAAATGAGTTTTCTGCAAATAAGTCTTGCTGCGTTAGAAATTGCGATAGGGTTGTAATTAAAATAAATGTTTGTTTTTTGATTCTGCATTGAATGACATAATAATATACAGTGGTTCCAATTTCAAATAAGAAAAATAAGTTGATTTAAAGTTTTCAAAGTTTGACACTAAACTTTGGACACCCTGTACAATTCGTATTAATTAAACTTGGTTAACGAGACTGTTCGACCTTATTTATTGTTTGTAATATTTTATTAACGAGGCATATAATACTAAACCAATTTCATTAAAATTTTGGGGGTATGTAGGCAACTTTAAGAGGCATCCAAATAAGTAAGAATATTTATGGCAAGTAATTTAAAAAAATAGATCCTTATGACGTCACACTTTTTTGGAACACCCTGTATTAACAAAAACATATTCCTGAAGTGCGCCCTAGGATACAGGTAAAGTCTGCAAAAAATTAAAATCCTAACTTAATTAATAAGTGAGCTATAGAAGACGGGAGGTGAGGTGCAGGACCATGTAAATAGAAATGCTTTTATGGTTTAAGATGTTTAACTGGAAGGTGTAACTTTTAGATAGGTTACAGGCGGTGGTGAACCCTCAAGTTAAACTTGAACGAAATTTTATTGCTTATTTAGGGGATTTTTAGTTCAAAACCAAAATACAGGACTTTGGTTTTCAAGATTGTTGTAAAAGTTGTGATAAGACCAATTTTTTATTTGTAGATACTTAAATTAAAATGTCTTCTTTATTAGTCGTCATCGAACTTCTGTATATCGTATTATAAGAATAATAATAATTAATATGAAGTTTATTAAAATAATGGATTAATGTTGAGATGCAGAAAGAGTTTAAACAATAATGGACTAACCGGGCAACTTTGATTGTAACATAAAAATTACATTGGCAGAAATGATTTTCTCGTAATTCAAATGGCCCGGCTAGTCTTAATTCTGATTTATCACCAGACCCTTTGGTCGTGAACAAATTATGTCTGCCAATGTCATCCATGTCGAAGTCAAAGTTCCCTGCTTAGTTAGTTATAGTTTAACATTTTTGTACAACCCACAATTATATTACTCGCGTCTATTTCCCAACACTATTGCAGACACACTGCGCATGTCAGGCGAATAACCTGATGGCGGGATATTTATATTATATGTAGAAATGTGTTTATTTATTTTTTAATGTTTTATCACGTCACGGAGTTAGTCAGTCGTTTAGGTCAGCCTTTTCCTTCTTCCTCTTGTGGGCGCTGCAGGCCTAAAGAGGGGCAGTAAGAGACCCAGAAAAAAATGGGGGCGTTGTGTAGAGGCTTGGGGGGCGATTTGTAGTTTCATCTAGCTAGGAGGACTCTTGGCACCCACTGAGCTCTCGACTCTCGACTACTGTCTGAATACTATAAAGTTGCGTTTCAATAATCATTCTCATTGGCAGGTGTAGCCCGTAAGAGTTAACTTGAGAACTAAGCGCCGTTGTGTACTACCTACTGCGCTCAGGTCTTAAGTTAACTCTTGCGGGTTATAGTAAAAGTCTCGTTTAGAATGAATGTTTAATCTCCGCTAATATAGCTCACAATAATTAATTAGTTTAATTTGAAGTTAGAGTGGTTTTTAAGTAGGTGAAAAAATGGGAGCGCTAAAAAATTATTTTTTCTCAAAGTGGGCAGTAGACAAAATAAGTTTGGGAACCCCTGGTTTAGGTTCTAGTATGTATTAAGTTTTTTGCAAGAATATTGTTGTTATTCGTAGCTTGCCAGTTTGTTAATTTATGGGCCCTAATTAAAATGGAGGGGCAGGCTATTCAATCAATTTTGTTATTTTTAAGGCCGTAATGCATCTGTAAAGTAACCTTCAATTATTTAACTGTAAAACAATTGATGTATGCACATATGGTGAGATTAATAATTCTGTGTAGTACAAAAATACATTTGCTCCATTGAAGAAAATAATGTGGAAATATGGACCAACATAATAACCTCTATATTGTTTTCTTCAATGAAGTAGATAAATATATTTTTGTACTACATACAATTTATCCCACAGTCTGTGCACAAATAAATTAACCTACAATTTAAAAAAGTCTAGGTAAGGGTTTTACTTTACAGATGCTTTACAGCCTCGATGACAAAACTTATTGATTAATGAGTAATAGCCTGCCCATCTATTTTATAATTATGGCCCATAAATTAACACTAGAACTTCGACTATGACCCACACCGTGACCTAAAAAATTACCAAAAAATAATTTAAACCCTTTTCTACCTATGTTTTAAATATTCCGTCTTCAAGTTATCCGCCTGTCACAGTGTGCCTGCAATAGTGTTTAGAAATATACGCTAGTAGTATATTGGGTTATGAATCAATTTTTTTTGGATAGGGCTGGTCCATCTTTAAAGAAAATACATTTTTTTAAACTACCCCCAAGAAAAATGAGGTGTCTAGAAGAATTTATAATTTTCCATCGTGTCTCTAGAAAATCTTCAAAGTTGGATAAATCCGTAAATATTAATGTCGGCCACATTTTTCAGTTTTATTATAAACTAAAAATTTTGTTTTTTACGTTGGTCGGGGTATAAAGATTTCGAGAAATAAGTTATTGCGATTCTATTGTTACAAATCCTATTTTTACTTATTTATGGTTCAATAGAAAATGGTTATTAAAATTATTTAGACAAAAATTCAATCTTGCCTTCTAAAATAAAATTTCCAGCTAGCTTCAAAACAATATGTATGCAAACTTTTGGTAATAATGGTAATATCAACGTGTAAAAGAACAGGTAATATTTGGTATACTCTTTTTGAAGTGCTATTGTGTATCGTATTTTGCTTAGTGTTTTAAATGTATAGTATGTATTCTATATCACAACATTTCCAAATATTATCAAAACTAATTAGCTATTTTTTATCCTTAGCTTGGTATGATCTAGAACTATCCCAATATCAAAGAGAACGTCAAGATACCGAACTTGAAAAGGTGTTCGATGAACGTAACACTACTCTCCGCGAATCCGGATTAAATGTTTCAGGAGTTCATATTCAACCTAAAGAATTTAAAGAAGAAGAAACCGAATGGCAGAAAAATGTGAAAACGAAGAAGGGCGAAGAATACTTCAGCAAAATACAAGAACTCGAAAACGAACAAGTTAGTAAAGAAATCAGACTTCGAGAATCTTCTCATCAATTTGCTATTCCTGGGGAGAAGATCGCTAGCAGTTCGATGGCTAGAGGAATGGCACAACAATATCAAGAAAACTTGTAAGTATTATTTATTTTATTAAGGTTAAGATTTTTAAATAATAATCACAAAATTGGGCCACACAATACATTCTGTGATTTGGTAGATCATCCAAATGACCATACGACATATTCTCTTCTCATCAAAGTGTATTTAATAGTTTTGTTATCTTAATTTAGCTAGCTAGATACTACTGTATAATACTCATTGGCTACTTCTATTTACAGGGAACAAGTACCTGAAAGACCACAATTACAAGCAATTCCCAGATTACCAAAAGCTGAACAACCAAAAATGACACCACACAAGGATCAAATAACTCTAAGAAAAACCGATAAATCTAAAGAAGAAATGCAAACAGAATATGAGGTCGACTCCAAGAAGGGTGCTTATCCACCTGATCCTACGGAATCTGGAGTACATGGAAGAGAAGTTCATGTCACTAAACAAAAGCAAACGCAAAAAGAACGCCAAGGTGACTTAGAGATTACCAGAAATATTACTTCCACTGAAACCACAGATATGGAGCATAAAGCTAAGACCCAAGAACGCGTTGTCCAGGGACAAGTTCTACCTTCAAACCCACCTGTCTTTACTAAAAAGATTCAGCCCTGCAGAGCTTTTGAAAATGACTCGGCAAGATTTGAAGTTGAATTTGATGGAGATCCACTTCCCAAAGTTACTTGGTTTAGGGAAGATTTTCCTATTACCAGCTCTCCAGACTTAAAGATATACACCTTTAGTACCAAATCTATCTTGGTATTAAGACAAGTTTTTATGGAGGACTCTGGTGTATTTAGTGTCATAGCTGAAAACCGTGGAGGTACGGCTAAATGCAGTGCAAATTTGGTTGTACAAGAGAGACGTAGGCAAGGACGGGGAGGGGTCGAGCCCCCCAGTTTCATAACTACTATTCAGTCTGCGTCAACAAACGCTGGACAACTTGTAAGATTCGATGCCAAAATCAATGGAACAAAACCAATTGATGTTTACTGGTTAAAGAACGGCAAGAAAATTGTCTCTGACATTAGATACAAAACGCTTGAAGAGGATGATTTGTTTACTTTACTTATTATTGAAATTGTTCCCGAAGACGGAGGCAAATATGAATGCGTTGCTATGAACCAAGGTGGAGAAGCGCGCTGCGAAGCTGATCTCATTGTTTCTGCTCCATCTGGTCCTCAAAAATTATCTAAACCAACTACTCCTGGCTCAGAAAAACCTCCCACCATTGTAGAACCCTTAAGGGATCAAACAATTCGCGAAGGTCAAGCTGTAGCATTCAGATGCAAGATAATCGGAAAGCCTACCCCAACAGCTAAATGGTTAAAAGTCGACAAAGTTATAAAACCATCAAGATATTTTCAAATGAGTAAAGAAGGAGATTACTGCACATTAAGGATATCAGAAGCTTTTCCTGAAGATGAAGGTCTCTATAAATGTGTTGCTGAAAATCCAGCGGGCACCGTAACAGCTCAAGCTAAACTAAGGGTCTTAGCTCCAGAAACTCAAGAGGTGGCACCTGCCTTAACACCAATGAAAGATGTTATTGTACCAGAAGGTAGTCCAGCTCAGTTCAAGACTGCAATTTCTGGGAAGCCCAAGCCTACAATTCAGTGGTTAAGAGAGGGCTTCCTGATACCAGAATCACCAGATTTCCAGGTGAGTAAGAACGTTTTTATAATTTTTAGAAACGTCATTGATGCATTGCCGGGAACCAGAAATTTATGTCTCTCCTTTGCTTCCATTTGAAAATGCCGAAAACTATTGGGAAGCTTTTTCGAGAGCTGAATTATATCCCTTAAAAATTACTTCTTGGCTTACATCAGTAGATATTACTGCGTTCGGGTTTGAAAAAGTCGATTAGAGCAAACAAATGTAGATCAAATATCAAGTAATATTTAAACTGAATGAGCGCGTAGTTATTACCAAACCCGTGTTAGAATTTATTAAAATTTATCCAGTAATTAAAATTTACCTCACTACTCACTCAAATATTATTATTCACCTTTTTTATTTAAATTTTAAATTCTTTTGACGAGGCGAAGAAAAGAAGCGATTCATTATTTTATATATTAACCTAAAGGTTAGATAAATTAATTGTAAAATTTATATATTTTCCCCAATAATAATAGTATTAGGTGAGGCGATACGAGCTAACTTCGAGTGCTCGATTTTCCAAATACCGAAAGCCTAATAGATGAACCTTAGGCCATAGATCTATTAAACCAACGCAAAGTTCGTTTAAAATTCTATCAAATTTCGAAAATTAAATTATTGCCTCTCCCCCTCTGCATGGTTGGATTAAATTTGTTTTTGTAAAAGTATTTTTTACTTTTTTTATGTTCCTAGCTGGCTCTTTATTTTAAAAAAAAATATTCCTTATATTATTTGTGAAAAATATGATATTTTATTAGTGTTAATCCAAATTTTTAATATAAGATGTATGTATGACTCTAACCAGTATTTTCCTGGCTCGGTTTTTCATGATTAAAAATAAAGTAAATATCGCTCACCACGCCAAAATTGATGGTTTTTCAGAAATCATGTATTTAAGGAGCGTAGATCGATCTAAGAGCAGTATTTGGTGCAAAAATTTAAATACTCCTTCTAAGTGTCGTCATAATAAAGCATTTTCGTTTCTTCCCGCACTATTTTTTGTATTATAAATGATCATACTTTTTCCATTAAAAATGTTTCAAATAAAATTTTTATTTTAATTTTTCTCTTTAAAAACAAAAACAAAAAACTTAATTGTTTTTTGTTTTTGTTGTAAAAATATTTTATTGCATTGGGTTATATTTTTGTTGATTTAAAATAGTTTTGAAAAAGGAAAAACGGAACAGTTAAGTATATAATAGAAAAATACTATAAAATAATATTTTTACTCGTTTTCTTTTAAAATTGCATCATAAATCAATAACTTTTAGAAGGAAAAGTTTAAAAACTAGACCTTTGCAATCTAAGCCAAGAATACATTATTTAAAAATTTAAATTGAGAGTCCAAGCGTGAGACGAAAAATTAGGTTGCAATTAGACTTGACCCGAGCTTCTAGGCTCTGGGGGGTCTGCAGCCCGGCAGCCCCCCCCCTCTAAGTACGCCACTGCCGAGGAAATAGATTTGCGTTAACAGCAGTAATTGTGGGGTTTCTGTTTAAATTGTTTAATTAATCTAAACATTTATACTAAAAGGTTTATTTTTTTTTCTTTTCAGATGATCCAAGAAGGTACTAATGCCATCTTAATGATTTCCACCACCTACCAAGAAGACTCTGGGTTGTTTACTTGCCGTGCAACATCATCAGCTGGCTCAGTCGAACAATCCGCTAAACTAATCGTCAAAAGTAAGAAATAAAAGTTGTGTTTTTAGTTTTTTGTATATCAATTTTAAGGGAGGCGCTGTTTTTAATTTCGAACCTCCAGTATTAGTAATTTTAAATCAGCAAATTGTTAATGCTGTAAAAAGGATTCCAAGTCACCCACAATTAAAAAAAATATTTTGCTAGGATAGGAAACAATCGAATTTAATTTTGTACAAACATATGACCAAGACAAAGATCCTTTTTAAAAAATATTTAATTACTCCAAATTTAAAAAAATCGTGAAATCAAGGTATCTTCTTTACTTATTTAAATAGATTTTTGTTATAAGAATATTTCATTACCCTTTTTTAAATTAGCTTTAAAGAATTTATCGTGCAGCTTTTAATATTTTCCCATTTTAACATTTTTTTCCAAAATCACTGGATAGAGAAAATAGAAAAACAGCTCATTCCGAATTGTTTCAATGATTGATTTTTTGGTGGTGGAATATCTATGTAAAAAAATACTGTTAAGGTTCCAAGTGATTTAGATTATATAGGATTGAACTAAAGCTTTTGGCACTAAACAATTGCTAAATAGCTTTATTCCTTATTTATTTGTATGTCATAGAACTGTATATTATTAAATTATTGCATAATTTTGTTTAATAAATCGCTATTGTTAAAAAAAACTTCGTTTCAAGTTGATATAATTTAATTGACCCCGATTTTTAATATGACTGATTTTTTAAACTGTCATACGTTTTTGTTACTGATATTGAGGCGGATTAAATATGACACAATCAATATAAACCAATGCCAAGTGCCAAAATAAATTAAGAAATAGTACGATTAGATAAGCATAACTGAACCCATCCTAAGTATACTTCAGTTCGCCGAGCTAGTATAAATAGAACTGTTATTAATGTACTTATTTAGTATTTACCTGAAGACGACCAGTTAAAACGTTGTGATTAAAAAAACAAATAAAGACAATACATGAAAGTAAAACTCAAGGTATTCTACCCATAATATATGGGGGGAGGGGGGGGGGGGGGGGGATAAGCGTTAGGTGTACATTTTTGGGGCCAGTTGGTCTCATCATCAGCACCATAAATTCGTGTGAAACTCGTTTTACAGGTGTAACCGTTAAATAATTGGTATTTTTGGGTAGACAATAAAAAACTAAGATAGGAATGTAAACACAGTTTTTTTTTAATGCACCAATTGGACGCTGCAGTCTGTTAAAGTGGGACAAATGTAATTTTTAAAAGCCAATACCTTAAAAAAAATTGAATTTAGCAAGTGTAGAATTCTTAGTATATGCCCCTGTAAAAAAATAAAAGTTTAGTCCATTACGCTTTTTTTGAAGCACCCTGTATAATCTACCATAAAATAAAAAAATGTTTTTCGCAGTACAGATTAATTAGAGAAAAATTATCGTATGCCTGGTCATTTGGTGTTATTTTTTTTGCCATTACTAAGAGAATACAAAACCCGGTTTTAAAAAACGCGTACTAAATAAAATAATAAATTGCAAAAAAATTTAACTGTGAAAATATTGTCGCGGTTCAGCAATTATTAATAACTTTTATCTATAACTGATGTTAAAATGTTATAGCAACTCTTTTGAGTAGATAAAGTATCACTTTAACCTCAAGAGTAAATAAAATGTTTTAACTTTTTTTATTCAATTAAATTCACAAATTCATTCATTATTTATTGTAAAACCAAAAAATGTTTGCTAGTCAAGTAGATATTTAAAAAATGAAAGAAAAAATAATTGTTTGGACCACCTGGGAGTTCCTTATACTATAAGGCTAGGCAGGCATATTTCGTCTAATACAGTTAAATATCAAAATACAATCAGTTTACATAGTACTACTAAGAAGTGAAAGACTTTTCCATTGGAATGCCACCACCTGCAAACCGGTTCCGAACTTTTTAGTTCTCGTCAGGTGTTCATAACTTACCAAACGGAAGTCTTAATGTAGATAACCTTTGGCGCCATCTTTTGGTATAGTTCTATGCAATATTTTTGAGCAGACCCGTCTAGGGCTATACAAGAATTGTAAAAACACAGAATTCCTTACTAATAATAAATAATAGTAAAAATTCTTGCATTCTTTTCTTTGTACACAGGGTGATCTGTAATTAATGTGCCACTGAGTAACCATCGATTCTACACATGAAAATAATTGGTTTGAGCTAAACATGCCTTAGTATAATTTTGAGCGTTATTGAGATATGAGGGTTTTAAGTTTAATTTCTAATTTTTTTTTCATAGCTTAAGCTGTTTTTGAGATATAAGAATGATAATTTGTAATTGTGTTAAAGGGCGAGTAACATAAATTTATTCCTGTTTTTCAAATAGATTAAAGATGGCGCTAGTTACAGTCTTCACGCCCACTGCATCACGCCCAAAAGTTTTTGAGGGTATTTTTATGGAGATTCTGATTAAAATTTCTAATAGAACGATAATTTCTATAGAAAAAAGGTATAATACTCTTACATCATTAAAACAATCCATTTCCGAGGTATTTGTATTTCTAAACGACATTGCATGAACATTTTTATTTTTACCAAAAGTCATTATTTAGTTTTGACAAAAAATTAGATCATTTCAACATATACCGGGTGACAACGAATGTTGTTACCCCCCCTATTTTTTACGTAGTTTTAATAATACAAATTTTAAAATTTTAGGAGATTCTAAGTGTGTATTTTGTTAGTTTTTAGTAAAGTCATAAAATTAAAATCACTTCCGGTTTGACCGGAAGTGGTGTCAACTATTTTATTTTAAATAGAAACCTGTAATTTTTTTTCGATATTTGAATTCTTCGGCAAATTTCCTTTAAAATGACATATCACACATTATCATTTGTTTTTAAAATGGCTTCCAGGAAAAATGCTCAAGGAAATACTTAGATGGCCATGGACTCGCTAATATAACATGACTTTTTGAGAGTGGGCCATGGAAGTTTAAACAATAACATTCTTTGCGAAAGATGCTTCTGTCAAAAATATTTTAGAAATGTCATATTTTTTCAAACAATGAGAAACAATTATTCAATATTTTTAAATGGCAACAAGCCATTCATTTAGGGCCAAAAAATAGCTTATTAAATTATCTTTTTAAAAATGTTTCATAAGCATGGTATTATACTTAAAGGACTGGCTAAAATTGAAAAAAAATCGAGAAATGTCATATTTCAAAAAAAAAATTAAGTTCTTTAATTTTTGTTACGAACACTTTTGTCATTTCACAGAATATTTCATAGACTACTTGTTTAACATAAAACAGGTTAAAATAAACCACTTTAAAACTTCCATGGCCCACTCTCAAAAAGTCATGTTATATTAGCGAGTCCATGGCCATCTAAGGATTTCCTTAAAAAATTTTCATGGAAGCTATTTTAAAAACAAATGATCTGTGTGATATGTCATTTTAAAGGAAATTTGCCGTAGAATTCAAATATCGAATAAAAATAATAGGTTTCTATTTAAAATAAAAGAGTTGATACCACTTCCGGTCAAACCGGAAGTGATTTTAAAAGTAAGACTTTACTAAAAACTAACAAAATATACACTTAGAATCTTAGAAATTTTAAATATTGTATTAATAAAACTACGGAAAAAATAGGGGGGTAACAACATTCGTTGTCACCCGGAATATGAAAAATGTCCACCGCTCACTTCTATGCATTTTACAAATAGCGCCTTACTTTAAATATTTTGGCCACTGACTTTACTGTACTATTAATGTAATTATAAAAAAATTACATGTGCTTCCTTGCTATAAGTAGTATTTACATGAAATATATATTTTTTGAGAAATCAATAATAAAATTTGTTTCCATAATAAAAAGTATGTAACACACTATGTTGTATATCTTTTTGACATGAAATTTTCTAATTGTAAAAATTAACCTTTAACGGTTACCTAAAATATCTATAAATTAGAACGTTACCAGTAATCTAATCAATTTTTCTACCAATTTTTACCCAACATACATTAACAAAACAGCTCACAGCAAATAATTTGGTTTGTTTACCTCATACATTTTCAATGTAAATAATTTAATTAATAGCTGGTACACCGCCAAAATAATCATATTATAGCAAAATAAAGTGCTATTTTTTTTTAAATATAACACAAAAACGTCATTAACTATTTGAGTCACAGAATATACCTAATTATAAATGTCTATCATAACAAACAACAAATGTATTGTATTTTCCTTTTATCAGCACGACTAATCGTTTTGTTGGCAACAACCTTTGCCAAAAAAATTTGATTTGTTGATTAATTGACTGATTTTTTACATCTTAAAAGTATGTTGGTATTTTTTTAAAAATACTCTCAGATTTTTTATTTTGAATTAAACAAATTGTTCTTTTTAGTTCACGGTTAAAAGTACTATTGACGATACAGAAAATAATTTATTATGTAAAATTAATAAATCTTATATTTTTAAATTCCTAATTATTGTACCTCTGTACCATTTAACGATATTTAATTATAAAAATATTACAGCACAAATAGACAGTGAAACACAAACCAAACAGAAAATTTTTTTACGTGAAATTCAATACTTGAAATAGATCTCTTTGACTATTTTTTAAAACTGTCCAAACGATTATGAAAATAACAGTAAAGATCCAGTTTATAATACTGAAAAAAGTGTAGTGTAATATAAAATACTACGATTAAAACAACAAATAAAAAGTTAATACTTAATTACACTAGTAAATTAAATTACACATTGAAATGTTTGCATGAGTAAATTTTTTTAAATTGTCAAGTGTACAAAGTTAACTCATTTTATGAGAATAAAAGGCGCTGGTAACCAGGCTAGAAATATCTAAATTTCAAAATGATCAGGAGGCAGCCTCGAACAATTTAAAACATTGACTTAATCGGACCTTACATTACAAACCTATATTTTTATTTTTTTGCAGTAAAAGGTGTTTTTAAAAATTAGGCTCAAATAAAAAATTTCGATTTCCTTATCTTGTTTAAGTCCAATTTTATAAAGCTTAAACCGAAGAATAATTATTAAAATTGTAGAAAAGTCAAAGATGGTCGATTTATAATGTGGAATTAAAACCTGGTCGTAATTTGTTATGTTATATTATATTAAGTTATGACCAGGTGAATCACTTTTAACTCGAACTTTACTGTTAATCTCAAATTCTAAAATGACCATTTTTGACATTTCCTCGATTTAAATTAGACCTCGGTTTAAATCGGCTTTATAAAATTGGGCAAAAGAACATCTATGATTTAAACCGAGGTCCCTTTTAAATCGAAGAAATGTCAAAAATTGTAATTTTATAATGTGGGATTGACAGCAAAATTCGAGTTAAATGTGATTTGCCTGGTCGTAACTTAATATAATTATAATGTAATATAACATAACAAGTTATGACCAGGTTGATTACTCTTAAATTGAACTTTGATGTCAATCCCACATTATAGATCGATCGTTTCTTACATTTCTATAATTTCAGAATTATTTTTCGGTTTAAACCGTTCAAGGTTAATTTTTACAATTAGAAAATTTCATGTCAAAAAGGTATACAACATATTGTGTTACAAACTTGTTATTCTGGAAACAAATTTTATTATTGATTTCTTAAAAAATATATATTTCAAGTAAATATTACTTATAGCAAGGAAGCACATGTAATTTTTTTATAATTACATTAATAGTACAGTAGAGTAAGTGCAAAAAATATTTAAAGTAAGGCGCTATTTGTAAAATGCATAGAAGAGCGGTGGACATTTTTCATATACCGGGTGACAATGAATGTTGTTACCCCCCCCCCCCTATTTTTTCAGTAGTTTTATTAATACAATATTTAAAATTTCAGGAGATTCTAAGTGTATATTTTGTTAGTTTTTAGTAAAGTCTTACTTTTAAAATCACTTCCGGTTTGACCGGAAGTGGTATCAACTCTTTTATTTTAAATAGAAACATATTATTTTTATTCCATATTTGAATTCTACGGCAAATTTCCTTTAAAATGACATATCACACAGATCATTTGTTTTTAAAATAGCTTCCAGGAAAAAATGTAAGGAAATCCTTAGATGGCCATGGACTCGCTAATATAACATGCCTTTTTGAGAGTGGGCTATGGAAGTTTTAAAGTGGTTTATTTTAACCTGTTTTATGTTAAACAAGTAGGCTATGAAATATTCTGTGAAATGACAAAAGTGTTCGTAACAAAAATTGAGGAACTTAATTTTTTTTTTTTGAAATATGACATTTCTTGTTTTTTTTTCACTTTTAGCCACTTCTTTAAGTATAATACCATGCTTATGAAACATTTTAAAAAATATAATTTAATAAGCTATTTTTTGGCCCTAAATGAATGGCTTGTTGCCATTTAAAAATATTGAGTAATTCTTTCTCATTGTTTGAAAAAATATGACATATCTAAAATATTTTTGACAGAAGCATCTTTCGCAAAGAATGTTATTGTTTAAGATAAAACTGGTTAAAATAGACCACTTTAAAACTTCCATGGCCCAAAGTCAAGTTATATTAGCGAGTCCATGGCCATCTAAGTATTTCCTTGAAAATTCCGGTCAAACCGGAAGTGATTTTAATTTTATGACTTTACTAAAAACTAACAAAATACACACTTAGAATGTTGAAATGATCTAATTTTTTGTCAAAACTGAATAATGACTTTTGGTAAAAATAAAAATTGTTATGCGATGTCGTTTAGAAATACAAATACCTCGGAAACGGATTGTTTTAATGATGTAAAAGTTGTATACCTTTTTTCTTTAGAAATTATCGTTCTATTAGAAATTTTAATCAGAATCTCCATAAAAATACCCGCAAAAACTTTTGGGCGTGATGCAGTGGGCGTGAAGACTGTAACTAGCGCCCTCTTTAAGCTATTTTTGAAAACATGAATAAATTTATGTTACTCGCCCTTAAGAACAATTACAAATTTTTATGCTTATATCTCAAAACGAGCTTAAGCTATAAAAAAAAATCAGAAATTAAACTTAAAACCCTCATATCTCATTAACGATTAAAATTATACTAAGGCATGTTTACCTCAAACTTATTATTTTCATGTTTAGAATCGATGGTTAGTCGGTGGCACATTCATTACAGATCACCCTGTATACAGATAAAAGAATGCAAGAATTTTTACTATTATTTATTATTAGTAAGAAATTCTGTGTTTTGACAATTCTTGTATAGCCCTAGAAGGGTCTACCAAAAGATGGCGCCAAAGGTTATCTACATTAAACTTAGGTTTAAAAGGACTTTATAAAATTGAGCCTTATGGCATAAATTCTATCCCTATCCTTGTATAGACAAAGCAAATACCTACAGAGTGAACATCCTGTAAGCACATTGCACAAGAGTTTCAGTGTCATATTTAATCCGCTGTGACAATACTGTTCCACATTTTTGAAAAACATCTGGAAAAAACAACTTTAAAAAATTACAAAATCGCCTGAGTTAAAATCCAGGTGTGTGTTTCTTGCCAACATCCAAAATCTACCAGATAAACAAACCATTAATCCACTCGTACCTATGACTGCTGTACTTTAAAGTAAATTTTCAAGCCAGAGTTAACTCTAAAATAACTTGACATAGTTTTGTGTACCTGCTAAGCTAACTTTAGCTTTAGGTTAACCTGTTCGTAAAAGCAGGGCTTTAGGTACTAGGTTCTCATAATTTTGGCTTTGCCGAGTTATTCTCGGGGCAAAACTCTAAATAACTTTTACATCTGGCATAGTGCCGTGCGCACAGCATAACTATTTTAAACTTCGCGTATATTACGTTACTATCTATATTTGGACGTGAACAACTCTGACAGAAATAATGAAACGGCCGTGTGCAAAGCAAAGTTATAAAAGCGCCCTTATTTGGTTGCCCTATTTCAAGATGCACGTTAAGTTGTTTTTCAAACGTGAAATAGTTAAAATAAAACTCGCATCAAGAGGTTCAAATATGATTTATTAATAATTGTTTTACAAACTATAAGTTTTCTTAAAATTATGCTAAATACATGTTGATAATAATAGACTAGGCGTTTTAATAATAGTTATAGTAATAGTTACTATCAAGTCTATCGTAGATGAGTCAACTCCCACTAAATAAAAGTTTGGAGTAACTCCAAAAAAGATTCATAAACAATCAATCGCTGTGCATTAGTCACAATTATTAGAAAAAGAAATAAATGTAGTTTTTAAGCGGGCTTGTCCACCAGTTTGATTGTTTATTTACAATTTTATGCACGGACATTTTTGAAATATTTCTAAACCTAATATCAAACACTTGGAACCCTTAACAATTTTTTTTTACAGGAATATGGTTTATCCGGTTCAAATAAAGCCACATAAGATTTTGTTTTATTGAAGAATTTACATAATTTATCCCAAATATTGAACATATTTTCACAGCAATTTTCGTCGTTAAGCCTCGTCTTTAAAAAAAAAACATTACATTTAGTTCAAAAATTGTGAATAAATGTTAATGCATATGGGACAAATAATTTTATAAGTATTTTTTTTTCGTATTTTACGTGGAATCAATATACTTTCCAAATTACTTACGAAAATATACAATTTTGCAACAAAATTTTATGTGGCTTTAAAATTGTAATATACAATAGACTTAAAGTTATTATTTAGGCGCACCAACCACCAACACTAGAAGCACTGTTCACCCACTTAAACTGAACACTAAAAACGTGTTTAAAAAATCGCACTTAATTCACTCAAACACGGCGGTCATACTCTCGTCTTGGAATACTGTTTCAAAAATAATGAACACATTTTCTTGGTTACTCATTTACTACCTAGAGGTGGGGCGTGACGTCACTGTACATTAAATGTGGAAAAACTGAAAACTATGCGTGTGTTCAGTCACCTAAAGAATGAGTCAACTTTGACAGAAATAGACCATATGCAATGTAGACTTTAAATAGAATTTTAAACTGCTTTGGTTAAAATATGAAAATAAGTAGTTCTCACGTGAGAATAAACTGAAAGTAGAAGTTAAAATTAGACTTAATTATATGCGATATTTTGCGGCAGATTCAGGAGCAGAACTCTATAACGAACTATGATTTTTAAATAATTAACTAGGGATTAGCGTAGCAGTTCTATTATTAATTTGGTTATTAAAATTAAAACAATTATTATTTTTATTACGCTTAATTATACTTTTCAAAATCATAGGAAATGGTTATTAATTTTTTTTTTAAATGTAATTTTTTTTTAAATTAAAATTTCTGTTCTTTATAAACATATTGATTGACTTGGCAAAATAAAACAATAAGTTGTCAATGTCATTTCTTGCCATTCTTTCGAATTAGGCTTTTTACCTCTTCGTTCGCTATCAGGGCCATTTCCTAGGGGACTTACAGCTTAACGTGGGATCCGAACTACGATCCTCAGTCATGCGACACTATAGAGAATTAAAAAAACTTTCAAATAGATACAAATACACACAAATATTGTGCGACGCGGGGGCGGCGGCGTTTAAGTCGGGTCGGCAAGTGTCTATTGTGTTGCCGAAAAGGAGTATATTTTCTGCATGTCGGCACTTATAAGAAGTGTTTTACTTAAATCAGACGCAGGCATTATTATTTAAGATTATACGATTTAGCCTTTTATTGTTTGTGCAAGAGGGAGTTTGTGATTTTTTCAAATGGATAAAAAGAGGTCGGGCGCCCAATTCAGGAAAGTAGATCGCGAAGATAAGTTACAATTAGCGGCAAGGCCCCTCCGCCCCCAATGGCTGACTACGCCACTGCTCTTTAGTAAATTTCTCTCTCTACAACTAATGGGATTTTTCATTTTTCCCCTAACAATGTAACACCCTGTATGCACTAGCATGAACTTTGCCTACTGCACCTGCCATAAAAAAATAAACTATTCTTCAACATGGGCTACTTGCTTGTGCACATTGATGATAATATCCAGACAAAAATTATGTCATTGTGAATGATTAAAGTGTCTATTAATATTAAAGCCCAGCCAATGATATTAACAAGCACAGTGCACAGGATTTGATATCTTCAGCTGGCCGTTGGCATCATTCGTTAGATTCACTACCTTACGGTCTCGTGATAATTCAGGCAATATGCAGGTATATAGATTGTTAAAAAATCTATCTCTTAACGTTGAGTTAGCCCATAGATATTTTGGGGAGGGGGTTATTTTCCTCAACTTTTCCCAGATATACTATTTCTTGCCCCCACTTATTTCTTTTTTAATTTTATTATTTTTTTAACTTTAAGTATGGCCTCCCTCATCATTAAAAAATATTAGAATAGAGGACCTGATAACTGTTGAGTATTATAAAGCAACTTCTACAATATTTTACCTCGCCTCACCTCTAATTTAAGTTGTATACCTATTCACAATTTTTTTTTTGTACATATTTCCTTTACCCAGTCCAATGTTCCATATTATAGTTGGATGAACAGTGAACCGTCAACCTGAAACAAAAAAATGTATTTACCGTTGCACATATACTTGTGTTAAGATTTTATCGTCAGGAAGAAAAAATGTAAATTGGGTTAATTAATAAAAGGTAAGTCGCAAATATCAAATGACCCAATATAAACTTTTAGGACGTCCAGGAACTTCACGCAAAATCCAGTTTACTGGCGTACCGTCGCAGCCAGATAAAGCTGGAGTCACCAAACAACAGTCTGGTGGTGCGGGACAAGGCGGGGTTGGAAAAACTGATCAACCATTGGCACCTGGTTCAAAAGGCGGTCAAATCATGGAATATGACGAATTACCGTTAGGGGATGAAAGTTTACCTTGGAGACAATTAAAAAAACCTAGACCAGGAAAAGTAGATATGCAGGAAATTATGGAAGAACAACATAAACCTAAGCAGGCTCAACCTTGGACGCAAGAGAATATAGTTTTAAAGCAATCTAAAATTGAGCGAAAGGAACATATACAAGAAAAAATTGAGGAAGTGTTACTTAAACCGAGTAAACCTGTACAAAAAGAAATACACCGTCCTACTATAGAGAATGTCGAATTAAAATCAGTACCTATTACAGACACTGAAGATGTCACCCTTCTTGATCTGAAAGACACATCTAAGGAAAAGATTACGGAAGTGAAAAAGGATTCTATAGTAAAAGATTGGAGAAAGCCACATCAAGACGACCTTGAAAGGATGCAAAAAATAACTGACACCACAAAAGTACAAACTAAAATAGTGGATGCAGCTCATAAACGACAGACATGGCGACAGCAGTTAGTGAAACAGGATTCAATAGAAATTGACATAGGAACAGTTTTAACAAAACAGGCCCAACATGTTGTTAAACGACCCGCTATGCCTCAACCTCAGCAAGCCAAGATACTTCCATGGACTGAGGAAAAAATTAGTCTTAAGTCGGCACCTAAAGATCAAATTGCCAAAGTAAAGGAAATACCTAAAGAAAAATTGGAAGAAGTTGTTCTTAAACCAGTTTCTTTAGAAGAACTTCAAGCATTAAAACAAGCAAAATTAGACTCGTCCCGTCAGCCTGGCGAACCTATTCCCTGGACAGAGGAAGATATTGATTTAAGACCTACACCTCAGGAAAAAAAAGAGATTCCGAAAGAAAAATTAGAAGAAGTACATCTAAAACCTGTGCAACTACCAAATCTAGAAGAAATAAAATTAACACCTTTAAGACTTCCTGGGGAACCAATACCTTGGAATGAGGAAGAAATTAACCTCAAACCGACTTTGCCAGAGAAAAAAGAGATACCTAAAGAGACCCTGGAAGAAGTAGCACTTAAATCAGTAAATAAACTACCTGAGGCTAAAGACAACGAACATAAATTGCAAACAGTAGAAAGAAAGCCTGGAGAACCTATACCTTGGACCGAGGAAGAAATTAACCTTAAGCGAACGTTGCTAGAGAAAAAAGAGATACCCAAAGAGACACTGGAAGAAGTAGCACTTAAACCAACAAGTAAGTTACCCGAGGGTCTGGACAATGAACTTAAATTAAAAACCATAGAAAGAAAACCAGGCGAACCTATTCCTTGGACCGAGGAGGAAATTAGCCTTAAACCATCTTTACCAGAAAAAAAAGAGATACCAAGACATACACTTGAAGAAATGGTACTGAAACCAAGAAGTAAATTAGCCGAAGACCAAGAAAATGAACTTAAATTGCAAACAGTAGAAAGAAAACCCGGCGAGCCTATTCCTTGGACTCAAGAAGATATCATCCTTAAACCGACATTGCCAGAGAAAAAGGAGATACCTAAAGAAACATTGGAAGAAATAACTCTTAAACCAAGAACTAAATTGCCTGAGGATAAAGATAATCAAGTTAAATTACAAACAGTAGACGGAAAACCTAGCGAGCCTATTCCTTGGACTAAGGAAGATATTAACCTTCGGCCAACTCTTCATGAACAAAGGGAAATTCCCAAAGAGAGTATCCAAGAAGTATCTCTTAGTTCAGTAAGCAAAATTCCTCATCCAAAGGATTCATTGCCAACAGAGAATTTGCCTAAAATACCTCTTAAACCCATTAAAAAGGATCTTCCTACAAAAGATGTTATTGAAAATATTCAATTACAGACAGTGGATATTAGCAAAGAAGGAATAACTGAAATTAAAGCTACATTAAAAGCTGAAACACAACACGTGGAAGACAAAACTTTACTAAATATTCAAAAACAAACTACCGAAATGCGCGAAACCAAATTATCAACCAAATCTTGGGAAAGAGGTGTGAAACCACAGGCATTGCAGCATGTAGAAGAAAAGGCAATTTTAGAAGTTAAACAAGAAACCGACGAATTAGTAAAGCAAATGGTTCAATCCGCTCCTTGGTCACAAGATGAGAAATTGGATAAAAAAGAGAAACCCAAAGATAAATCAAAAATAGAAGAACAAATTCCTTGGAATAAACAAGACATAACGTTAAAGAAAACAACCTTCGAAAGAAAGCAATCTACGAAACAAACACTAGAACAAGTAGAACTTAAACCATCTAAAGTGCCTCTTAAACATGTTGAAGATACAACATTATTGGATATAACGGAACAAAAAGAGATTACTGATAAATCACAGTTAGGTGTTAAAATAGAAACAGTCCCTCTTACGCACGTCGAAGACAAAACTTTACTAGATATTGCAAGAAAAGAAAAAGTTGAAGAAGAAAATAAACTAGAGACAAGATCTTGGCGCAGAGGTCCAAAAGTTGAAGAACAACCGGCTGCGATAACATCAATACAACATGTTAATGATAGAAGTATACTTCATCTTGAACAAAAGGAAAAAATTACCAAAGATACTAAACTGGAGGCACGGGGTTGGCGAAGAGGCAACAATCAAGAACAAGAAAAACCATCACTTATTCCTGTTCAATATACTGAAGACAAAACTACTATGAATATTCAAGAAAAAGTTATACAAGAGATACCAGAAAAAAAGGTTGGACTTCCACAAGATACTAAGCTGGAAGAAAAGGCTTGGCCACGAGGCAAAAAACTAATTGTGACAGAACGTAATAAAGAAAAACCTGAAGAAATTAGCCCATCAGAAGATGTTAAAGTAGAGAAACCAAAACCTGCACAATTTCCAAAGAAGGATATTACATTATCAAAACAACATCCAATTGAATTATCGGAAGTTATCATGGCGGAACTACCCGAAGAAGTACGTGAGGTGACAGTAGTAAACAAAGGCATTGAAAAGAAATTAATTAACAGAAAACGGACATTTAAAAAGAGGGCAGGATCTATCGAAGAAACAACCAGTATTGTTACCGTGGAAGAAATAGGAAAAATGCCACAATCCACAGTAACTGTTGATAAACAAACCTTATTGCCCGAATTTAAAAACCAGCCAATATATATAGTAGAAGAGTTGCCAACCAAAATTTATGAAACAACTATAATTGATCAAGGGATACCTAAAAAGAAGGTAGAGAAGAAACGTATAATTCAGACAAAAATAGGCGATAAGAAAGAAATAACTGAAATAGTAACAATAGAAAAAGAAGGTGAGAAACCAAAAACTGAAGTAAAAATAAAAGAAGAACCTATTGCACCAGGGGAGACTATTATAGAACCAGAATATATTGTTAATGAATTGCTAGTTCAATATCAAGAAACAGTTGTAATAGATGCTGGTGGAACCACTAAGGAGATAGTCAAGAAGCGTACAATACAAAAGATAAAAGATGGTAAACAGGAGACTACTGAAATTTTCACTTTAGAACGAACAGGCCGAATGCCACAACATAGTGTAAATATAGAGGAGCACTCAGTTCCTACCACTCAAGCATCTGACACTTTTCCATGTACTGTAGAGGAGCTACCGGTGGAAATATTTGAAACAACTATAACTGACTCTGGAATATCCAAAAAACAAATCGTTAAAAAGAGAACTATAGAAAAGAAAAGTGGCGATAAAAAACAAATTACCGAAATTGTTACTTTAGAGCAAGATGGTAAGCAACCTGAAACAACGGTTACCGTAAAGGAGGAGGAAATAGAAGTTAAGAAGCCTAAGAAAAAATATATTCCAGAAGAAAAGGAAAAAACTATACCTTGGACAGAACAAGTTCAATTAAAGCAAGTAAAACCCCAAAAGAAAGTAAAAACCAGCGAAACCTTTGAAGAAGTTCAACTGGAGCCTGTTAAACCAGAAATAACCTCTGAACAAAAATCAGTTATTGAAGAATTACCGGAACAAATTCACGTTTCAACAGTTATAGATCATGGTGTTACGAAAAAGGTTGTAAATAAAAAGAGGACAATTAAAAAGAGAAAGGGAAGTAAAGAGGAAACAACTCAAATTTTAACTGTAGAGGAAGAAGGAAAAATTCCACAAACTACGGTAGTAGTAGATACAAAGCCGATATCTCAAGAAGTAATTGAACAACCAGTTTATTCAGTAGAAGAACTCCCAGAACAAATCTTTGAATCTACGGTAATAAAGGATGGTATTAGGAAAAAAGAAATACAGAAAAGACGGATTATTAAGACACACAAAGGTAACAAACAAGAAATAACTGAAATCGTTACAACTGAGCAAGAAGGAACGAAGCCCCAAACGGAGGTAACAATAAAAGAAATTGATGTTCCTATGGAGGAAAGACATCAGCAGTCAGAATTTATTGTAGAAGAGCTTCCGGTACAGATTCATGAAACCGTTGTATTTGATAAAGGGATACCTAGGAGAAAAGTTGAAAAGAAACGAACAATTAAAAAGAAAACAGATGGAAAAGAGCATTTCACTGAAATTGTCACTATTGAACAGGAGGGAGAGCAGCCCGCAATTTTAATTAAAGAACACGAAGTAGCTGTAAAACGTGATGTTATTGAAAAAACTTCAATTGAAGAATTACCAGAAGAAGTTCAAGAAGTGACAGAAAAGGATAGAAAAATGATAATGAAGAAACGCGTAATTAAAAAGCGAATAGGCGACAAGAAAGAAATAACTGAAATCGTAACATTGGAAGAGGAAGGAAAGAAACCAGAAACTAAAGTTAAAATAACAACAGAAGAAATACCAGAAGATAAGAAACCTGCTCAAATTCAGCAGACAGAAAATCTACCATGGACTGAACAAGTTAAGCTTAAAAGCAAACCCAAACAGATGATTCCTAAAGTTGAAAAAACTGAAGAAATACAACTTAGGCCTATAACAAAAGAAAAATTGCCGGATGAAGGTAGCTTAATAGTACATGAATTACCAGAGGAAATTCAGCAGACTACTATTATCAACGAAGGCTTTTCTACAAAAGAAACAACAACAACAAAGAGGATAATAAAAAAGAGAAAAGGAAGCAAGGAAGAAACGACACAAATTGTAACAGTTGAGAAAGAAGGGAAACATCCTCAAACTACAGTTGTAGTTGAGGAAAAGGAGATACCTAAAGAAGTTGCAGATCAGCCAGTTTATATAGTTAAAGAACTTCCAGAGCAAATTCTCGAGACCACCGTAATAGACGAGGGTATTAAAAAGAAATGCGTACAGAAAAAGCGAGTTATCAAAACTAAACAAGGAGCCAAGGAAGAATTAACTGAAATTGTAACCACTGAGCAAGATGGCAAAATACCCACAACGACTGTCTCAACAAAAGAACTTAAAACACCTACAGTTGAAGCGCAGGAAGATGAATTTATTGTAGAAGAACTTCCAGTTCAAATTATTGAGACTATTGTTATTGATAAAGGAATAAGTAAAAAGAAAGTGGAAAAGAAACGTACGATTCACAAGAAAAAAGACGGAAAAGAACAAACTACTGAAATTGTTACTGTTGAAGACGAAGGAAAACGACCGGAAACAACTGTTATTATACATGAAACGATCATACCAGTGGAAGAAGTAACAATAGTTCCATTAGTTGAAGAATTACCCGAGGAAGTTGAAGAAATTACAGTCGTAGATCAGGGTATAGTTAAAAAGAAACTTCGTAAGAAGCGCATCATTAAGAAGAGAAGGGGTAGCAAAAATGAAATCACTGAAATTGTTACGGTTGATGAAGAAGGGAAACTACCAGAGGTTGCAGTAACAGTTAGAGAAGAAATTATAGAAGAACTTAAACCTAAGAGAAAATTATCTTTACCCCAAAAAGACACACCATGGACTGAACAAGTCCAATTAAAATCCACTCCCAAACAGAGAAAAGAATTGCCTAAAGATATTTTAGAGGAAGTACAACTTCAGCCTTTAAGAAAAAAGTCTCTTATAGTAGAAGAGTTGCCCGAGCAGATTCAAGAAACTACCGTAATAGATAGTGGTGTTGTTAAAAAGCAAGTTACTAAAAAAAGAGTTATTATAAAACGCAAGGGAGACAAAGAGGAAACTACCCAGATTGTAACAGTAGAGAAGGAAGGCAAAGAACCTGAAACCACAGTACTAGTTGAAGAGAAACTAGTACCTGAAGAAATAAGTGACCAACCTAAATACATAGTTGAGGCACTCCCAGAACGCGTATATGAAACTACTGTAATTGATAATGGTATTGAAAGAAAGAGAGTTCAGAAAAAGCGAGTTATTAAAACTAGAAAAGGAGATAAACAAGAAATTACAGAGATTGTTACGACGGAACAGGAAGGCAAGTTACCCGAAACGACTGTAAGTGTTCAAGAAATTCAAGCACGAGCTGAAGAAATTCCTGAACCAGAATTCATTGTTGAAGAAATGCCTATTCAAATTCATGAGACTATTACTGTTGAAAAAGGTATTCCCAAAAAGAAAGTGCACAAGAAAAGAACTATTAAGACAAAGAAAGATGGTAAGGAACAAACCACCGAAATTATAGTAGTTGAAGAAGATGGAAAAATGCCCGAAACAACCGTAGTAGTATTTGAAGATGTTGCACCAGTCGAAGACATCGCACAGAAAACAATAATTGAAGAATTGCCAGAAGAAGTCCAAGAAAGTACCGCATTTGAGCAAGGAGTTCTTAAAAAGAAGATTCTTAAAAAACGTGTTATCAAGAAACAAAAAGGTGACAAAGACGAAATAACTGAAATAATTACATGCGAAGAAGAAGGAATGAAACCTGAAACCACTGTTACCGTAATTGAAGAAGTATCAAAAGAACGACAAAGAAAGAAGGTTATTTTAGAAAAACCAAAAGATGTAGACGAGATTAAACCTACACTAGCAGCCGAAAAAGAGATAATCGAAGAGCTGCCAGAGCAAATTAAAGAAACTACAATTATTGATAAAGGGGTTACCAAAAAGCAAGTTACCAGAAAAAGGGTTATTAAAAAACGACGTGGGAGCAAAGAAGAAACTATGCAAATTGTAACAGTAGAGGAAGATGGTAGATTACCACAAACTTCTGTTATTGTGGAAGAAGCAACAGTGTCAGCAGACCTACCTCAACAACCAGTATATATTGTTGAGGAGCTTCCCGAGCAGGTCGTGGAAACTACTGTCGTGGATAAAGGTATAAGGCAAAAGAGAGTTCAAAGGAAGCGAGTAATTAAAACTAGAAAGGGCGATAAACAAGAGATTACTGAAATAGTTACAACAGAACAAAAGGGAAGGAAGCCTGAAACAACAGTAATTACGAAGGAAATTGATTTACCTAAAGAAGAAATAGAGAAAGTGTTAGAACATCCAGAATATATTGTTGAAGAATTACCCGTAGAGATTCAAGAGACTGTAGTTTTTGATCATGGCATTCCAAAAAAGAAAGTTCAAAAAAA
This sequence comes from Polydrusus cervinus, assembly GCA_935413205.1. Classification (NCBI taxonomy): domain Eukaryota; kingdom Metazoa; phylum Arthropoda; class Insecta; order Coleoptera; family Curculionidae; genus Polydrusus; species Polydrusus cervinus. The sequence goes on from OW284516.1 coordinate 29,326,710, forward strand.
GAGGACTATTAAGAAGATAAAGAATGGCAAAGAAGAAATAACTCAAATTGTTACCTTGGAAGAAGAAGGTAGAGAACCAGAAATTTCTGTAGTTATACAAGAAGAAATATCACCCAAGAAAGATTTGGAAACAGCGATAATTGAAGAAATGCCAGAAGAAATCCAAGAAACTACAATCACAGACAATAAGGGAATTAGAAAAAAGGTTATTAAAAAAAGGGTAATAAAAAAGAGAAGAGGCAGCAAAGGCGAAACAACAGAAATTATTACTGTGGAAGAAGAAGGCAAGAAACCTGAAACTTCTGTTATCATAACAGAGGAAGATATTTCTAAAGTGAAAAAACCTAAAAAAGTTTTATTTGAGAAACAGGAAGACCTTCCTTGGACAGAACAAGTAAAATTACGACCAACCGTAAAATCTGACAAAACCGTTGTTACAGAACTCGAAAAAGTAGACCTTAAACCAGTTTCACGTGACGAAATAAAGAATGAAGAATTTGTTTCCAGGGTAGAGGAATTACCGGAGCAAATTCAGGAGATCACGGTCATAGACAAAGGTATTGCGACAAAGAAAACCACAAAGAAGCGAGTTATTAAAAAAAGGAAAGGAAGTAAAGAAGAAACAACAGAAATTCTAACAGTTGAAGAGGAAGGCAAATCTCCCCAGACTACCGTTATCATAGATGAACAAGAATTACCCAAAGATGACCAAGAGCAACCTATATATATTGTTGAAGAGTTACCAGAAGAGATATATGAAACCACTATAATTGAGAAAGGTGTACCTAAAAAGACTGTTATTAAAAAGAAGACAATAAAAACTCAAAAAGGGGATAAACAAGAAGTTGCCGAAATAGTTACTACAGAAAAAGAAGGAGAAAAGCCTGAGACAATAATGTCTATTCAGGAACAAACTGTAACTCTGAAACAAGTTCATCCTGAATATATCGTGGAAGAATTACCTTTGCAAATTCAAGAAACTATTGTAGTTGAAGATGGAATTAGCAAGAAAAGGATTCAGAAGAAGCGAACATTAAAGAAAAAGAAAGATGATGGTAAAGAACAGCTAACTGAAATTGTAACTATAGAGGAAGAAGGTAAACAGCCCAAAACTACTATAACCGTTCAAGAAGATAAATTACCAGAAGAAATTCCTTATGAACCATTTATTGAAGAATTGCCCGAGGAAGTTCAAGAAACAACAGTCGTGGACCAAGGAGTGATTAAGAAGAAAGTTCTTAAAAAGAGAATAATTAAAAAAAGGAAAGGCAGCAAAGATGAACTAACAGAAATTGTTACCATTGAAGAAGAAGGTAAGAAGCCAGAAATTACCATCCAAGTAACGGAGGAACAAATTCCGGTTGTACCGGATGAAAAACCCAAAATTAAAAAGGTCAAGAAGATTAAGAAAACTGATACTACTTTGGTAACTAAAGAGGGATACCTCTTTGTACCTAGTTTGGCAGAAAAAGAAGAAGTTGAATCCACGAAAATATTGGATCTAGTACAAACAGAACTTATTAAGAAAACTTTAGCTAAGGACCTTCCAGGACATGTATTTGCGGAAGAAACTACCAAATATGTTACCGAAGAGTTACCAGAAGAAATTCAGGAAACTACCGTTATTGAGAAGGGTGTGCCTAAGAAAACTGTTACTAAAAAACGTGTTATTAAAAAGAGGCGTGGCAGCAAAGAAGAGACAACTCATATTGTTACTGTTGCAGAAGAGGGCAAAACTCCTCAAACTACTGTTACAGTTGAGGAACAAGATATTTCCAAAAAAGCAACTGATCAGCCTATTTATTTAGTAGAAGAACTTCCGGAACAAATTTTCGAAACTACCGTAATGGATAAGGGAGAGCGTAAGAAAAAAGTACAAAAAAAGAGGACAATAAAAACTCAAAAAGGTAACAAACAAGAAATAACCGAAATAGTTACAACAGAACAAGAAGGACTGAAACCTGAAACCACCGTTACCACACAAGAACTAGAGGCACCTTTGGAAGATATATTCGAAAAGCTTCAACCAGAATACTTGGTAGAAGAATTGCCAGTTGAAATTCAGGAAACTATCGTTATTGAACACGGTGTACCGAAAAGAAGAATACAAAAGAGAAGAACGATAAAGAAACAAAAAGGTGATGTAGAAGAGACAACACATATTGTAACAGTCGAAGAAGAAGGTAAGAAACCTCAAATGTCTGTTACAATCGAGGAAAAACAGCTAGATGAAGTTTTAAAAGAACCATCTTATACTGTAGAAGAGCTTCCAACGGATGTTCAAGAAACAACAGTAATAGACCAAGGGGTCACGAAGAAAAAGATTCTTAAAAAGAGAGTTATTAAAAAGAGAAAAGGCAGTAAAGATGAAACTACAGAAATTATCACTGTTGAAGAAGAAGGTAAAAAACCAGAAACCACTGTAGTAGTGACGGAGGAGCAATCTCCTGAAGATACCACCCTAAAGCCGAAAAGACTAACTAAAAAAATTAAAAAGACTAAGAAAACTGAAGATAGTTTAGTTGAAACAGAACCGTTACCCGAGCAGGACACTAAATATGTTACAGAGGAGTTACCAGAAGAAATTCAGGAAACTACTGTCATTGAAAAGGGAGTGCCCAAAAAAACTATTACTAAAAAGCGTGTTATTAAGAAGAGACGAGGTAGCAAAGAAGAGACAACCCATATCGTTACTGTTGCAGAAGAAGGCAAGACTCCTCAAACTACTATTACAATTGAGGAACAAGATATTTCAAAGCAAGCAACTGAACAGCCGGTTTATTTAGTAGAAGAACTTCCGGAACAAATTTTAGAAACTACAGTAATTGATAAGGGAGTGCATAAGAAAAAAGTACAAAAAAAGAGAACAATCAAAACTCAAAAGGGTAACAAACAAGAAATAACGGAAATAGTTACAACAGAACAAGAAGGACTTCAACCTGAAACCACAGTTACTACACAAGAACTTGAGGCACCTTTGGAAGATACATTTGAAAAGTCACAACCCGAATATTTAGTAGAAGAATTGCCAGTTCAAATTCAGGAAACTATCGTAATTGAACATGGTGTACCGAAAAGAAGAATACAAAAGAAAAGAACGATAAAGAAACAGAAAGGCGATGTAGAAGAGACAACACATATTGTAACAGTCGAAGAAGAAGGTAAAAAACCTCAAATGTCTGTTACAATCGAGAAGAAAGAGCTAGATCAAGTTTTAGAAGAACCATCTTATACTGTAGAAGAGCTTCCAATTGATGTGCAAGAAACAACAGTAATAGATAAGGGAGTCACTAAGAAAAAAGTTCTTAAAAAGAGGGTCATTAAAAAGAGAAAAGGCAGTAAAGATGAAACTACAGAAATCATCACTGTTGAAGAAGAAGGTAAAAGGCCAGAAACTACTGTATTAGTAACGGAGGAGCAACATCTCAAAGAAAGAGCTCCAAAGACGAAGAAACTAACTAAGAAAATTAAAGAGACTAAGAAAACTGAAGATGGTTTTGTTAAAACAGAACCGTTATCCGAGCAGGATACTAAATATGTTACAGAGGAATTACCAGAAGAAATTCAGGAAACTACTGTCATCGAAAAGGGAGTGCCCAAAAAAACTATTACTAAAAAACGCGTTATTAAGAAGAGACGTGGTAGCAAAGAAGAGACAACTAATATTGTTACTGTTGCAGAAGAAGGTAAGACTCCTCAAACTACTGTTACAATTGAGGAACAAGATATTTCAAAGCAAGCAACTGAACAGCCGGTTTATTTAGTAGAAGAACTTCCGGAACAAATTTTGGAAACTACAGTATTTGATAAGGGAGTGCGTAAGAAAAAAGTACAAAAAAAGAGAACAATTAAAACTCAAAAGGGTAACAAACAAGAAATAACTGAAATAGTTACAACAGAACAAGAAGGTTTGAAACCTGAAACCACAGTTACCATACAAGAACTTGAGGCACCTTTAGAAGATACATTTGAAAAGTCACAACCCGAATATTTAGTAGAAGAATTACCAGTTGAAATTCAGGAAACTATTGTCATTGAACATGGTATACCAAAAAGAAGAATACAAAAGAAAAGAACGATAAAAAAACAGAAAGGAGATGTAGAAGAGACAACACATATTGTGACAGTCGAAGAAGAAGGTAAGACACCTCAAATGTCTGTTACAATGGAAAAGAAAGAGCTAGATCAAGTTTTAGAAGAACCATCTTATACTGTAGAAGAGCTTCCAACTGATATTCAAGAAACAACAGTAATAGACCACGGAGTCGCCAAGAAGAAAACTCTTAAAAAGAGGGTTATAAAAAAAAGAAAAGGCAGTAAAGATGAAACTACAGAAATCATAACTGTTGAAGAAGAAGGTAAAAAGCCAGAAACTACTGTTGTAGTAACGGAAAAGGAACATCCCGAAGAAACAGGTCAAAACATAAAGAAACTAACTAAAAAAATTAAAAAGACTAAGAAAACTGAAGATAGTTTAGTTGAAACAGAACCGTTACCCGAGCAGGATACTAAATATGTTACAGAGGAATTACCAGAAGAAATTCAGGAAACTACTGTCATTGAAAAGGGAGTGCCCAGAAAAACTATTACTAAAAAACGCGTTATTAAGAAGAGACGTGGTAGCAAAGAAGAGACAACTAATATTGTTACTGTTTCAGAAGAAGGTAAGACTCCTCAAACTACTGTTACAATTGAGGAAAAAGATATTTCAAAGCAAGTAACTGAACAGCCGGTTTATTTAGTAGAAGAACTTCCGGAACAAATTTTGGAAACTACAGTATTTGATAAGGGAGTGCGTAAGAAAAAAGTACAAAAAAAGAGAACAATCAAAACTCAAAAGGGTAACAAACAAGAAATAACTGAAATAGTTACAACAGAACAAGAAGGACTTCAACCTGAAACCACAGTTACTACACAAGAACTTGAGGCACCTTTGGAAGATACATTTGAAAAGTCACAACCCGAATATTTAGTAGAAGAATTACCAGTTGAAATTCAGGAAACTATTGTGATTGAACATGGTATACCAAAAAGAAGAATACAAAAGAAGAGAACGATAAAAAAACAGAAAGGAGATGTAGAAGAGACAACCCATATAGTGACAGTCGAAGAAGAAGGTAAAAAACCTCAAATGTCTGTTACAATCGAGGAGAAAGAGCTAGATCAGGCTTTAGAAGAACCATCTTATACCGTAGAAGAGCTTCCAATTGATGTTCAAGAAACAACAGTAATAGATAAGGGTGTTACTAAGAAAAAGATTCTTAAAAAGAGGGTTATTAAAAAGAGAAAAGGTAGTAAAGATGAAACTACAGAAATTATCACTGTAGAAGAAGAAGGTAAAAAGCCAGAAACTACTGTTATTGTAACGGAGAAGCAACTTCCCGAAGACACAGTCCCAAAGACTAAGAAACTAACGAAAAAGATTAAAAAGCGTAAGACAACTGAAGACGTTTTAGTTGATAATGAAGGATACCTCCTTGTTCCAAGTTTGTTAGAGGAGAAAGTTGAGCCAGAAGAAATTTTAGATTTGGTACAAATGGAACTTATTAAGTCAGCGTTAGCTAAAGATCTCCCAGAGCATGTATTTGCTGTGGAAGCGACACGGTACGTTTCTGAAGAATTACCAGAAGAAATTTATGAGACTACCGTAATTGAAAAAGGAGTACCTAAAAAGACAATCACTAAAAAGCGTGTAATTAAAAAAAGGCGCGGCAGCAAAGAAGAAACAACTCATATTGTTACTGTTGCAGAAGAAGGCAAGACTCCTCAAACTACTGTTACAATTGACGAAAAAGATATTTCTAAACAAATAGTTGATCAACCAATCTATTCGGTGGAAGAACTTCCTGAAGAAATTTTGGAAACAACAGTAATTGATAAAGGAGAGCGAAAAAGAAAAGTACAAAAGAAAAGGATAATCAAAACTAGAAAAGGCGACAAACAAGAAATAACTGAAATAGTTACAACCGAACAAGAAGGGCAACAGCCTGAAACTACAGTTACTACCCAAGAGCTTGGAATTTCATTAGATGATACTTCTGAAAAACCTCAACCAGAATATATAGTTAAAGAATTGCCGATACTAATTGAAGAAACCATTGTTATTAAAGAAGGTATTCCGAAAAAGAGGGTGCAGAAAAAGAGGACGATAAAAAAACAAAAAGGCGGCAAAGAGGAGACAACGCATATATTAACAGTTGAAGAGGAAGGTCTGAATCCACAAACATCTGTTATAATCGAGGAAAAACAGCAAATTGGGACTCCAGAAGAACCATCTTATACTGTAGAAGAACTGCCACTTGACGTCCAAGAAACCACAATAATTGACCAAGGTATTAAAAAGAAGAAAATTCTTAAAAAGAGGACAATTAAAAAGAGACGAGGAAGTAAAGAAGAAATGACCGAGATTGTAACAATAGAGGAAGAAGGAAAGAAACCCGAAACCACCGTTACTGTTGAAGAAGTACCAATAACAACAGATAAAAAATTAAAACCCAAAAAGAAAAAGCCAAAATCAGAAAATATAGAAGAAACTCCATGGACTGAGGAAGTTAAGCTTAAACCAGCCAAAAAGAAAGTTAGAGAAAGTCTTAAGGAAGAGCAAGAAAAAGTACAACTTAAACCGATTGATTTTCCAGAAAAGGACGACACCATATTTAAGGTTGAGGAACTTCCAGTGGAGATAAAAGAGACCACAGTCATTGATCAAAGTGGAGTTGCTAAAAAGAAAACCGTCAAAAAGAGAGTAATTAAAAAACAAAAGGGAGACAAACAAGAAACAACTGAAATTGTTACCACTGAAGAAGAAGGCAAACAACCCGAGACAACAATAACCATTGAAGAGGAAACATTACCAGACAAGGAAGCACCGATATATAGCGTACAAGAATTACCTGAGGAAACTGAAGAATCGATTTTAATAGAAGATGGCAAACACAAGAAAAAAGTAACTAAAAAACGTAAAATAGTTAAAAAAGATGGTGATAAACGAGAAATAACTGAAATAGTAACTGAAGAAAAAGAAGGCGAAAAGCCAATTACAACTGTAACCGTTCAAAAAGATATAGCGCCTATGGATTTCTTCGAAGAAGAACCACAATATATTGTTGAAGAATTGCCTGTAGAAATTAAAGAAACAATTGTTATGGATAACGATGTAGCTAAGAAAACATTAGTGAAAACAAGAAAAATAAAGAGGCGAAAGGGTGACAAAGAAGAAACAACAGAAATAGTAACCGTAGAAGAGGAAGGTCAAAAGCCAGAAACTACAGTTAACATCATAGAAGAGGTTCCTCAAGAAGAACAACCTAAAATTACGCTTGAAGAACTTCCAGAAGAAGTTCAGGAAACTACAGTAATTGACAAAGGAAAATCTAAAAAGAAAACTGTTAAAACGAGAAAAATTAAGAAGAAAGAAGGCGATAAGGAAGAAACAACGGAAATTATCACGGTAGAAGAAGAAGGGAAACAACCTGAGGTTACCGTTTCTGTAATAGTTGAAACCATAACTGAAGTTGAAGATACCATTGTTCTTAAATTGGATGAAGAAAAACCAAAGAAAGTAAAATCATCTAAAATACTTATGTTACAAGAAGAAGAAAAACCACAACATATAAGCCTTAAACCGGTAAAAATACCAGATAAGATCCAAAAACCAGAAGCAGAGCTGTTTGCTTTACCAGAACTAGTTAAACTGAAACCTGTTAGTCAAATAGAAAAACCTGAGGAAACTGAAGATACTGAAACAGTGGTTTTAAAACATGTAGAACTGCCTGAGCTACAAGAAGCTACTCTTGTTGAGAAAAAGAAACGACACAAAAAAATTAAACCAGAGGAAATTATTTTGGCCGAAATACCTGATGCCGAGCGATACATTCCGGAACTTGCTGAAAAAGTTGAATTTGAAGAAAAACCTAAAGAAGTAGAAGATACTCCGACTACTCCATGGCGAAGGCAACCAAAATCCAAACCAGAAATATCTGTCGATGAAGTACCTGGTCTAAAAATTGGTAAAGGAAAAATTCCGAAAGTAGAAGACATTAAAGAAGAAGTTAAGCTTAAGCCAGTAAAAAGAACAAAGAAAGAAGATGATAAGTTGATCGAGAAATCTAAACCGCTTGAATTATCTGAATCTGATCATAAAATAAAAGATTATGAAAAGGGAAAATTTGAAATTTCTCCCCGTGAAAAAGAGACTATACCTAAACCTGAAGATTTATCAGTTATTGAACTAAAACCAGTTGAAATTGAAGAATACGAACATAGCCCAGATGAAACTGTTCCTTGGCAAAGAACACCAAAAAAGAAAGAAGAAGAGACTCCGGAAATTAAAGAATGGCCTAGAGGTAAACGTAAACCTTTAATTGATGAGGAAAAAGAGGAAATTAAACTTAAACCAGTTCCCAAGGAAAAATTAGAAGAACCTGAGTTCAAGGTTATCACTGAGAATGTTAATGTACAAATTGCCTATGAAATTCCGAAAGGTGAATATGATGATAAACTCCATATAAAGCCATCGGAGAAAAAAGAAGATCATGAAGAAGAAAAGATAAAGAAAAAGAAAATTAGGCAGAAAGAAAAGCCACTTACTGAAAAACCTGAAGAAGTACATCTCAAACCCATACCTAGAATTGAAGAAGAAAAGCCCTTAGAACAATTGGAGCAGCCAGAGTTAAAACCAACCAAACTTGAGGACGTAGATCATTCGCCGAAAGTACCAGAAGTCTCTGAAACAGAAATAAAGTTAGTCGAAAAACATAAAAAGCCAAAGAAAATTCTAAAATCAGAAGCAGAACATCCACAGGTAGAAGATCAAGTAGAATTCCGAAAAGATATAGATGTGCAAATTGTATCCAAGAAAGTAAAAGTAGAAAAGAAGCGAACAGTCAAGTTTGACGATAGTCAACCTTTACCAGAACTGGAAATAATTTCTCAAAAACGCACAACAGAGGTAACAGACAAAGTTCCCGATGAAGAACTCACCGAACATACAGGTTTACATGAAGAAACAACCATTCAGACATCAATTGTTGAAAAGACCCTTGGCAAAAGGATTAAAGCAAAAACGGTCGCACCTCGATTTATTAAACGTGTTGAGCCTGTTGTTAGTGAAGAAGGAAAACCTGCCCGTTTGGTCTGTAAGGTTGAAGGTACACCATTCCCAGAAATTACATGGTATAAAAACGAAACCATATTCCATGCCAATGAACGAGTTTTTATTAATATCGTCGAAGACACAGTTACCTTAGAATTTTCCAAAGTCGAACCCCAAGATGTTGCAGTTTATTCATGCAAAGCCAGTAACCCCGCCGGAATTGCCACCTCAACAGCGAATCTTGTTATTTTAGGTACTTACATGCGTGTGACTTTTTTAAGCTTCAGCAGCAAAACAGAATATTCGCCTAATGCTATAAATATGTGTTTTTTTTTTCGAGGGTCCGTCCGTGCGCCGGATGCACTTAGGCAAGGTTTGGCCCATTATGCTAACCCTGTTTAGTTGTTACAACCACTCCGTGAGCCCAGTTTCTTATACAAGTTTGTGTAGACTGGGGGGAAAAATATGTCGTTATTACATAACATAATTAAAATCCACGAACTTATAGTAAAAGACACTCAAAGGAATATTAAATAAATTAATGCAAAAAAAAAGAATTATAGTGTTTATTTTAAATGTTTTTTATTTATAGAATCAAATTAATTTTATTGTGGTTCAGTAAAAAAAAAACGATTTAGTTGTCTGACCGTTAAAAAAATTTAATATAAATACAGGGTGTCCCACCGCGAACTGCCTCAATCTATATACAGGGTGGGTACATTAACTGAAATAAATTCGATATTATTAAAACTGCTAAAGTTGCGCCTACAAAATTTGGTATGTGGGGGTTTTGGAGCATGCGGAATTGGATTATGATGTCGGCGCAGTTGCCATATTTCTTAGCTTTGCGCTACACTTAGTAATTTTGTTGTTTTAAATGGAATGCCCAATTTATTTTTATTGTTGTAAATTGGGCGTGTCAAATTTAATAAGATCCCAAATTTACAAAATTCTATCTTCACTAGTTGCTGAGCTATGGCAATACTGTAGATCCATTAAAGAGTACCATGAGAATTTCTATTTTTAAGGTTTCATTTAAATAAGCTATTTTGATACAACAAGAAGTTTTCTTGAAGCTTGTCAATAACTTAGTAACTATGGAGATGTTAACAATGTAATGCTACTTTAAGGTAGATAAGCGTCCCGGTACGTTTTAATGGAACTACAGTGTTGCCATAGCTCAGCAACTAGTGAAGATAGAATATTGTAAATATGTAATTTTGCTAAATTTGACACGCCCAATTCACTGCAATAAAAATAAATTGGGCATTCCATTTAAAATAACAAAATTACTACGTGTAGTGCAAAGCTGAGAAATCTGGCAACTGCACCGACATCATAATCCAATTCCGCCTGCTCCAAAACCCCTACATACCAAATTTTGTAGGTGCAACTTAAGTAGTTTTAATAATATCGAATTTATTCCAGTTAAAGTCCCCACCCTGTATAGAAAAAAATAAATACTACTAATACTGTCAAATTTTAAAAAATTTCCTATGTATAGTTTTTCAAATATAGATCGGGGCGGTTCCCGGAGGGATACCCCGTATATGGTTTTCTCGATTTTGTACTTAATTTGATTTGAAAGGTAACTTATTAATTTTTGCCTGTGCAAACAAAATTTTTGCAATACAGAATAAATACATTGCGATATTAAAGTTATCTTTTAAAATGTGTGAAATATTAACTCCTTTAATAATTTAACAAGTATAACATATTGTAAGCATTCTGGGAATGAGACGGTGATACATTTTATGTACAGGGTGAGTCAACGATAGAGTAAAGTTTATTTTCGCCTTTTTCCTAAAAAGTAGATAAAAATTTGAAATACAAAAGTTGTGGAGACCATTGAGTGGCCCAAAAAAACATGGCGAATATAACTTGGGTTCTTTTAAACAGAACACCCTATATATTGTATTATTTTCTGATTCCCCACAAAATTCTACTCTTATTTTGTAAATATTATATGTCTAAATTTAAAAGTTTTTGAGATTTTGACGTTTAAAATATGGCATGTTCAGACTTGACAGGCTGTAACATTGGAACGGTTCATCTTAGAGAAAAATGGTTTTCACCTCCTTATCTTAATTTTTTATTCTCTATCCAAAGAAACCAACTTCTGATTTAACATGTCGAACTGAAAGTTATAACTTAATAAAAAATTAAGACGGGAAGTGAAAACCATTTTTCTCTAAGATGAACCGTTCCAATATTACAATATCTTAAAAACCATTAAATTTAGACATATAGGGTGATTCACGTTGAGTGGCCTATTAGAAGAACTCGGAAATGAGTAAACTTATCTTTCTAAAAATTTTATGGCAGGCATAATTGGCTTTGAGCTTTTAAAACATTATATTTTGAGATTTTTGTTACTTTCGGTTATACCGGAAGTTAATGCAAACTTTGCTATTTTAAATGGAACATCCTGTATATTTTAGTATTTTTGATTACCTTATTAAATTCTAAATAACTTTTGTTAATAATAGTCTATTCCTATCTAACCGTTTTTGAGATATGAATTATAAAAGGATTTTTTTTGTGTAAAAACGCTCCGATAAGAAAGTTTAGTAACTCTGAAACTAATAAAGGTAAACATTTAAAATTTTGTAAGCTTTTAGGTCATACATAGATCTTTAGTTTAAATAACTTAGGTTCCACGTTTTTTATACAGGGAGTTCTTAAAATTGTGCCAATGTTTCCATTTAAATAAATGCGCACAAGTCAATTTTTGCAAATGGAACACCCTATTTTTTAGCTTACTAACGTGTAGAGAATTAAATTTCCTGTTTAAATGCATAATATGTTACAATCCACATTTTTAGTCGTTTTGGAATTATGAGCAATTTAAATAAAAAATCTTAAAATTTCTGTTTGTGTTAATGCGACATTATTTTTGAAAAGAAGACTTCGACTGAAATTTTCGTTTGACTTTGAGCTTTGTTACCATTTGTTATTAAGTGCCTATGTTCGTTGCTTAGCTATTTCTGATATTCAAAGTCAAACGAAAATCCCAGTCGAAGCCTTCTTTTCAAAAATAATGTCGCATTAACACAAGTAGAAATTTTAAGATTTTTTATTTAAATTGCTCATAATTCCAAAAAATGTGTATTGTAACATATTAGGCATTTAGATAGGAAATGTAATTCTCTACACGTTAGTAAGCTAAAAAATAGGGTGTTCCATTTGCAAAAATTGACTTATGCGCATTAATTTAAATGGAAACATTGGCACAATTTTAAGAACTTCCTGTATAAAAAAAAGTGAAACCTAAGTTATTTAAACTAAAGATCTATGTATTACTTAAAAGCTTACAAAATTTTAAATGTTTACCTTTATTAGTTTCAGAGTTACTAAGCTTTCTTCTCGAAGCGTTTTTACACAAAAAAATTATTTTATAATTCATATCTCAAAAACGGTTAGAGATAGGAATCGACTATTATTAACAAAAGTTATTTAGATTTTAATAACATAAACAAAAATGCTAAAAGATACAGGGTGTTCCATTTGAAATAGCAAAGTTGGCATTAGCTTCCGGTGTAACCGGAAGTAATAAAAACGTCAAAATATAATGTTTTAAAAGCTCAAAGCCAATTATGCCTGCTATAAAATTTTTAAAAAGATAAGTTTACTCGTTTCCGAGATCCTCTAATACGCCACTTAACGTGAATCACCCTGTATAATATTTTATACTAAATAGGCGTAGAATTTAGTGGATAATTAGAATATAATACAATCTAATATGGTGTTGCATTTAATTCGCCACGTTTTTTTTTATGCCACCCGTTTACTCCTATATAATTTTAGAATGTGCACCTCAATTATTTCTACAACTTTTGTGTTTTAAATTTTTATCTAATTTTTAAGCTAACGAAGAAAATTAACTTTACTCTCTCGAAGAGTCACCCTGTACGTACCAAGAATTCTTACTTTTAAGAACAGGTACATTTATACAAAATTAACGAATTAAAAATATTTTATTTATAATCATTTCCTGATCCTTTACAGGCCTTAAGTTAATTATTTGGCTCTAACCCAATTGCTTTTTTTGTATTAATTTTAGTTTTATTTATAAAAATTATATTACTCATTTTATTAACGTATCTATTTTTTAGAAAAAGAAGAAAGCGGTATTGCACCTCGATTTACTCAACCTCTTAAACCTCAAATTATTGAGGAAACTTCAAAAGCAATTCTTCAAGCAACAGTTATCGGCCAACCTACTCCAATTGTTAAATGGTTTAAAGAGGATAAAGAAATTGAACCCCAGCCTGGAAAGCTTATTACTTATGATACTAAGACTGGCATAACTACCTTGGAAATATCACAACCCACATCGGAAGATGAGAAAATCTACAAGGTTTTAGCCGAAAATAAGTTTGGCACTGCCCAATGCAGAGCTAATTTAATAGTGTCTAAAGTCGTTGAAGTCACACAACCAGTGGTTATGCATGCCCCAAAAATTATTAAACCAGTAAAGGCAATCGTTGCTAAGCCAACAGAAGAAATTGTTCTTGAAGCTGAAGTAGAGGGTACACCTAAACCTGACATTAAATGGTTTAGAAATAACAAAGAAATTAAACCTGATGACAAATATGAAATTATTGAGGAAGATAAAGTTACCAAACTTATCATCAAGAAAAAAGTTACGAAAAAACAAAAAGCTGGCAAGTATGAAGTTCGTGCAACTAATCCTAAGGGTGAAGCAAAATCTGCCGGTTCAGTTGTTATCACGGAAGAAATCAATGAAGCCAAGGCTCCGAGATGGATTCAACCAATAACTCCTAAAATAGTCGAAGAAGGAGAAGTTGTAATTATGGAAGCCACTGTTGAAGCATATCCTACTGCAACTTTCCAATGGTATATAAAAGAAGTTCCTGTGACATCAAGCCCGGAAGTAAGAATTGTCACCAAGGACAACAAATCTACTCTTTTAATTACTGAAGTTACATCGAAATTCGCCGGACCTATAACTTGCAGAGCTGAGAACGTAGCTGGATCAGTGACGCACACTGCTACTCTCAATGTTGTTAAGGAAACGTCATGGGAAGAAACTGAAGAACTTATATATCCCAGATTTGTCCAACCATTGACACCAATTAGCGTAATGGATGGTGAAAAGGTAACATTCAGATGTGTTTTAATTGGTAAACCCACACCTAAGGTTCAGTGGTACCAAAACGATCAGCCTATTCAAGAAGCAAAGGACGTAGTCATTTATCAAGATACAGATGGGCTTTGTACTTTAGCTATTTCGGAAGTATTTCCAGAGAATGCTGGTGAATATACTTGCAGGTAACTTAAAGCACGATATATTCATTATATTAAAGTAAGCATGAATTAATAAAAAAAAGCCGATTTTCACGGACTTGTATTTTTATTTTTATAATACTACACAACGTTTCGATTTTCTAGCGTTTCTAATATAAACTTTGTGTACACAGTACATAGAACAATATAATAAAATCAATATAAATCCGACAAAATCTGTTTATTAAAAATAGTTTTTTTTTTAAGTATGCCTAATCTATAAATTTTATAAAACGTTTTCTTCTAGGGCTGTTAACAAAATTGGCGAAGCAGTTTGTAAAACGTCATTAGTTGTAGAGGCGTACGAATATATGCCTGACTCAGAATTGGGCCACATGACTGGATCCGAAGAAGATTTACTCGAAGACAAAACGATAAGCGAAGGACCAATTACATCAGATGAAGAGGAATTTGCTCCTAGAATTATTACAAAGCTTCCTCAGATTGTACAAACAAAAGATGGCGAGGTGACAAGGTAACAAAATAATAATTTTATCTTCTTGTCATCTGCTGTAAAAGAATTTTTTTCTGACTTTTCTTACCGCACTTCACATAACAATATTATATGTTTTAAAATTCAGGTACAGCAAACATTTTTTCAAAGCCAATAACAAAAGTTGCAAATAAGCAAAAGAAATATATATATTTTGGTGTCTGTTTAAAGGTTGGAGACAATGACGTTTCTTGAACGGCAGTAGAGTTTTGGACTTGCATTGTCTTTATTTGTTTAGAATCACTACGTTTCAACTGGTAAGCATCTCCAGTCGTCTTCAGGTGAATACTGAATAAGTACGGTAACTACAGCTCTATTTATACTAGGCAGGTGCTGTGACGCATGATTAGTGGGTGGAGTCATGCGTGTTGCTAGGTGATGACGCATAACTGGATGAGTCATGCTTGATGAGTCATGCTCGATGACGTCATGCTCGATGACGTCATGCGTCTAACTCTTGGGTGGTCTTATTCTAAGATTACATTTACTTAACAAGGGTTTCCAGACGTTTCTCATATCTAATGAAGGCTTACTAAAGCAACCTGGATTTTGGTGTATGGTCGCAGCTTCCTTAAACTTCCTCTTCCTCCAGTGCGGTTCTTTTTGCAGAATTTCCGCTTTTGTCCACATGATATGATGGCCGTGCGTCCAGGCGTGGTCAGCTGCACCTGATTTTTCGGTCTCTTCTTTTTGGGTGTTATTTCTATGTTCTTTAATCCTTACTTCTAGTGGTCTTAGTGTCTCACCAATGTAAGATTGGCCACATTCGCAGGGAATCTGGTAGACACAATTTTTCTTGTCTTTCTGGCTTGCTGGTTTCGTCTTCGTTAGGTGGCTTCTTAAAGTGTCTCTAGAGCTGAATACTGTGTTGATGTTGTATGGTTGTCCTAGTCTTCTTATTTTCTTGGATACTCCTTTGACATACGGAATATTGAGTATTGGTTGTATCTCTTTCTCTGCTTTACGTGTGTTTGGCCGATTCTTGCGATTTTCCAATATTGTGTCAATCAATTTCATGGGGTAGCCATTCTTGTTGAGGTCGGTCTTGATGTGGTTAGTTTCTCTTTTGAGAGCTTCGTTTGAGTTGCAGAGAGTAATTGCTCTATCCACCAGGTTTCTTACTATGCCATGTTTTGTGTTGTTTGAGTGGTTTGATGTATAATTGAGATATTGCCCTGTATGTGTAGGTTTTCTGTACACTGAGGTTAGGAAGGTGTTGCCATTTTTCTCTACGTTGACGTCTAGAAAAGGTAATTGGTTGTTCTCTTCTTTCTCCATGGTGAATTTAATTGTCGGTGCAAAGTTATTAATGTGATGTAAGAATTCTCTGAGTTCGTCCTCGTTTCCGTTCCAAATAATGAAGGTGTCATCCACATATCTTAGCCATATTTTTGGTTTCTTCTTTGCTTGTTTTATTGCTTCGGATTCAAACCATTCCATATAAATGTTGGCGATTATGGGCGAGAGAGATGAGCCCATTGGTAGTCCGTCTTCTTAGCTAAAGAACCTGTCTTTTTCCTGAAAATAAGAATTGTTAAGGCAGCATTCCAATAGTTCCATGATGGCATTTGTAGGTAGCGGTGTTCTTTCTTGTAGGGTCAGGTCTTCCTCAAGTCTGCTCCTGATGACCTTAAGTGCGTCTTTTATAGGGACGTTGGTGTAAAGACTTTCGACGTCAAAGCTGACCAATTGGTCTCCTGGTTGTACTTCCTTTTCTCCTATTATTTGTGCAAAGTGTTGCGAGTTCTTTACAAATGACGTACTGTTTCCTTGAAGTGGTTGGAGTAGGGGAAGTAAAAATTTACCTAGTTCATATGTAGGGGAGTTACGGGAGCTTGTAATTGGTCTCAGAGGCATGTTATGTTTGTGTATTTTATATATTATGTGTATTATATATATATATATATATATTGGTTATGGCTTGGCTGTGGGTCATAGTTTTTATTAAATCTCATTTAATAGTACCTAGCTATATTTATATCAGGCAGGAAAAAGTTGTGTCCACGTACCGTACTGGGTACAATACTGAACATGAACAATATGAACATATAGAATTAGCATCCAGCCGTAAGATGTAACTTTTAGATAGAGAATAAAAAACTAAGACAGGAGGTGAAACTAATTTTTTCTAGGGTACGTTTGATATGCCATGACTATTTGGGACACCCAGTTTTATTTAATATTTTAGATTGTAGAACTAAGGTCACATTATAACTCTGTGGGCCACCATATATTTTACCCATATTTATTTAGTACTTTAGTAGTGTTCTAGAAGGCATATAATTTATAAACAGGTGACCTTTTATGTAAAAAAATTGGTAATGTATATTTATGAAGAACATTGTATTGGTATATAAAAATATCATACATAATCACAAAGTAAGAATAAATTATATTTGAAATGATTTAAATATAAATTAAACTAAAGTATGAAAAAATATATATAAAATAGTCAGGAACATGAACACTTATTTTATCTTCGGTCGTATTTACTTTTAGTGGAACAGCCAGTAATCTCACTCTTATTATGTTCTTAGGTTGGAAGCCAAAGCCGTTGGTAAACCCAAACCCGAAGGAAAGTGGCTTAAGGAAGGAAATGAAATCTTCCCCTCCAACGAGTTTATTATAGAAAACTTTGAAGATGGAACATCCGTTCTTACTTTACCTGAAACATATCCGGATGATGTCGGAGAGATTGTTTATGAGGCACAGAATTCATTGGGTGTCGCTACTACTGTCACTCATCTGCTTGTAGAGACCGTCGAAGGTAAATATGAATTCAATTTTCAAATGCCGGAGTTTATAAATATTTTTTAATAGACATCTCTCTTATATTTCTGATAAGCCGACGAAGGAACGTCAAAACAATGGACTCCCTGAACCACAGGTAGACAATGACGACAGTTTCGTCCTTACTAGGACCCGACTCTACGGAAGGCTATAACCTCCAGAAACAGCGAAAGCGCGTTCTCAAGACTTACTTAAGAATAAAATAAGTAGTGAACAAGCCGCATCGCCATCTGTAGGAATCAACTCGAACGCAGAAGTCAGAGCCACCGGATTTCACAATACTTATTTTATTCCTAGCTTTCACTATTTCTGTAGTTGCTTACGGGTTATGGCTTTGCGTAGGGTCCTAATAACGATGAAACGGCCGTTATTGTCTACCCGTGTCCCAGGGAACCTATGGTTTTGGTGTCCCTGTGTACTTTAATGCAAAAAACAGATTCAAGCTGAATGAGAAACTAACTTGGTCCTTCACCTTCTTTATGATTTCAATCGCCCACACTTTCATAAAAATTGGCAAAATCCATTTAATTTTTAGTTTGTTAGGTAGTCTCTTAAGCTACCAGTACAATGTACTTACGTATATTACAGGGTGATGGCTAAAAGATCATGCCGTGTTAAAATCGATTGGTATTTTATAAACGGCAGATTTTTCATAGATAGATAGATAGATAGAAACGTCTTTATTTTTTTAACTCGGCGAAGAGCAGCATTGCTGTTTACTTAACCGAGCATATACAATACAAAAATATATATTTACATATCAATACTTAAAAAAGAGAAAAAGAAAGAATTAGTAGTTAGTAGTAGTAGTATTATAATATGATATTTTAGCCTCCACCCCGTATAAAAAAGACTTCAAGTAAAGTCACATTGCATTCAGTAGTCCAAGAGACAGCCTATCTTATAAACTAATTATAAAACGGATTGATCCAATTTTCATAAAAACACGGGCATTTGAAATTCAAGCACTTTTTTACTTATTCAATTAATGGAGGCAGTGTGGCTATCTATAGTCTATTTCGGAAACATTTATAGTAATAAAAGCTCATTAGGTATGCAAAGTGACTACAGAGTGACCCAACGAATAAATAAACATTATATAAAAAATACAAAATACAAAAAATACATTATACAGTAATTAAATTATAAAAAATCATAATATTCTTTGTCATCTAAGGAACTGTCATCTCCTCTTGATGTTATAATTAACGGGTCGACGGTCTAATCGATCAGGTGGTCAAGATCCCACATATTCTACTTTTATTTAATGGCATGATGGACTGCTTTTCGCCAGTCCTCTGTTATCACTTTCTTAATGGCTTGATTAAACAGTAGCTTAATGTCTTTTATTTTAAATGTCGTGATGTGTCTTGCTACAATTCCTTTCACTTGCGACCATATAAGTTCTATAGGATTTAGTTTGCAATAATATGGCGGTGTTACACTATGTCTTCCACGGCATATTTCATAAAACGATGTTGTGTAAATTTGCTATAGCTAATAGCTCTTTATCAAATTATCTTCTTTTTTTTTATTTGGTTAGTTATCATAAATAATTTAATGCACAAAATTTACCTGCGCCTATAGTCGACACCGAAATTGAGCCGAACTGGACAGAATTTCCCATTTTATTACTCTACACCTTTCTGAAATAGACTATAGTGGTATTGATGATAGATACCTTTAAAGCTATTAATACCACCAAATGTCGGTCTACATAAGAAATATTACATTTTCTACCACTACAAGGGAAAATTTAAGTAACGTTCTTTAAGCTATTCCAATTTTTCATAATGATGGTATAAAATTTAATATATTTTTTCTTACCACATGGTGCATTACATATTTACGAAGAGATATACGTATGCGAATTAAATAAAATTTTCGCCAATACAATGAAATTTTGACGAAATCAGCACTACTTCTATAAACTTTTTTTATTTGAATATACGAAAAGGAACATTCAATGTAGGTACAATAATTTGTGTTGTTTTGTTTTTAGCAGTTCTTTGTTATAAAATAATTTTTAAAATTTTTTTTTCAGCTTTAGCGCAGAGGCTCAAAATCCCTTATTTTATATCCTTGTATTTTCCACCCACAATTTTGTTTACAATATGTACTCGAAACTCCATAAAACACAAAATATATATATTTGTATCGTTTTTTATACGTTGTCACATACTTATACCAAAAATTATCAACCCTTAATTTTTAAAAACCTACATTTAGTACCATCTGTTGCTTTTAAATCTAACTAAGGCGGTTGAATAATTAAACAACCCCACAGCGTTTTCTTTGGGTATTCGATAAAAAAACAGCGTTTTTAAATTTGGACCAATAGACAGTATTATATAGGGTCCTGCAGCACCTCACCTCCCGTCTTCTATAGCTCACCTATTAATTAAGTTAGGATTTTGATATTTTGCAGACTTTACCTGTATCCTAGGTCGCATTTCATGAAAATATTTTTGTTGATACAGGGTGTTCCAAAAAAGTGTGACGTCATAAGGGTGTTATGTTTTAGATAACATGCCATGATTTTTACTTATTTCGATGCCTTTTATAGTTGCATTTATATCCCTAAAATTTTAATAAAATCGGTTCAGTATTATAGGCGAAAAAAAAAAACACTAAGAAAAATCAGTTTTGCGTCACAGGTTTTAAAAATCAATAAAAATAATGCCTCGTTAATAAAATTATACAAAGGTACCTAATAAATAAGATCGAACAGTCTCATTAACTAAGTTTGATTATTATTATTATTATTATTATTATTATTATTATTATTATTATTATTATTATTATTATTATTATTATTATTATTATTATTATTATTATTATTATTATGTTTTCAGTGTTCTGTTTCTCAGCTTTTTGTTGGTAAGGCTGGTGTTATTTACAGTACAGAGAAGAAATTCATCTTAACCTGTACTGTTTAGAAACTTCCGTACTATATGGCAAGTTTGGAGGATGACGCTTTTCTGAATAAGCTGGTATAAATAACCTGAAAGGCCCAGTTTTTCCAAGTTGGGCTTGAAATTTTTCGTCATAGCTCCCTCCACCGATATTATGATCGGAATTATGTCGATTTTATCTAGCTTCCATATATTTTTTATCTCTATAGCCAAATTCGAGTACTTGGTCTTCTTCTCCGATTCGGTTTTAGAGAGGTTGTGTGTTAGTGGGCAACCTATATCGATTATGAAAGCTTTCTTGGTGGTTTTTTCGATGAGAAGAATATCCGGACGGTTGTGGTCTACTGTTCTATCCGTTATTATTGGCCTGTCCCAGTATAAGAGATATTCAGGGGATTCAAGGACTGGCTCGGGTGAGTATTGGTAGTATGGTGGGAGGTTTTCCCTTAGCCCTAGTTTATGGGCCAGTTCCTTGTGGATGATCTTTGCCACCTGATTATGTCTCCCCAGGTAAGCGTTGGGGGCCATAGCACCACATCCCGCGTGATATGTTCTATCGTTTCTCCGGGGAAATTGCATTTTCTGCACACATCTTCCACATTTATTATTATTATTATTATTATTATTATTATTATTATTATTATTAATATTATTATTATTATTATTATTATTAATTGTGTAGGGTGTCCAAAGTTTAGTGTCAACCTTTGCAAACTTTAAATCAATTTATTTTTCTTATTTCAAATTAGAACCTCTGTATATTATTATGTCATTCGATGTAGAATTAATAATCAAACATTTGTCCTAATTACAGCCCTATTGCAATTTCTAACGCATTAAGACTTATTTGCAGAAAACTCATTTTATCAACTATTCCACCAGTCATTATTATAAATAAATATTTGAAAAACAATTTATTGGTAATAAAATTTATTAAAGTGAAAAAAGCCCATTTTGACTTTAGTTATTATATAGTTTCAAATATTGGTAGATTATTATTAACTATTTAAACTATACTATTTTTTGTGATGGAATACCACCAAAAAGAGCTCGTAAATATGATTTTCATATTAGGAACATGCGAAAAGAATTTTTTTTATCACTTAAGTAAACATTAATACAAATAAATTGTTTTTCAAAGCCACCTTTGATATTTATTCATAATAATAACTGTTGAAATAGTTGAAAAAATTAGTTCTCTGCAAATAAGTTTTGATGCGTTAAAAATTGCGATTGGGTTGTAATTAGGACAAATTATTATTATTTAATTCTGCATCGAATTACATAATAATATACAGAAGTTCCAATTTGAAATAAGAAAAATAAATTGATTTAAAGTTTGCAAAGTTTGACACTAAACTTTGGACACCTTGTACAATTCGTATTCATCAAACTTGGTTAACGAGACTGTTCGAGCTTATTTATTAAGTACCTTTGTATAATTTTAATAACGAGGCATTATTTCTATTTTTTATTAATTTTAAACATCAGTAGTGCAAAACTGATTTTTCTTAGTGTTTATTCTTTTCGCCCATAATACTGAACCGATTTCATTAATATTTTGGGGGTATGTAGGCAACTATAAGAGACATACAAATAAGTAAGAATATTTATTGCATGTAATCTAAAAAATATATCCTAATGACGTCACACTTTTTTGGCACACCCTGTATAAACAAAAATATATTCCTGAAATGCGGCCTAGGATACGGGTAAAGTCTGCAAAATATCAAAATCCTAACTTAATTAATAAGTGAGCTATAGAAGTCGGGAGGTGAGGTGCAGGACCCTGTATACTAGAATTACAGTTAGACGTAGAAAATAAAAAATCTCTGGACCCAGTTTCAGTAAAAAACCTAATGACACTTTGCTAATAGGGGTTGGTAATTGGTATTTTAAATCATAAGCTAAAATATGCTATTCCTTATTTTTTAGGGGTCGTGGGTACGAAGTTATACCGAAAACCCGAATGGGTTACCCATATGGAAGACCTCTCGACAGCACTGAAAGGTAAATATGAGCAAAGCTTAACATCGCATGCGTGTTCTCTGGATGTTTCAACTGACAGCTTAGAAACTACTCCTGCCACAAAAAAAAGTATACACAATTCTCAAGGTAAAGTATCTTCTTTGAGTGACTTTTACAGCGAAGATCAGACGCCTTATTTGCCCTCATATTCAGCAAGAGGCTCACAAACATCAGTTCAGAGCGAACCGATACACGAAAGGCCAAAAGCTCGAAAAGACTTAGTGAATTCTACCATGGCTGATTATCTACGCTCACATAGACATTCTATGGGATCAGTTTTAGAGGTTTTATCTTCCGGAAAAACTAAAGATTCCCATTATGAAAGTTTTGATGTTATCAACAGCGATTATGAAGAACTTGAACAACCAAGTGAAGTAGAAGGAATAGAAGAAATATATGAGGATGTCGAACCTTTTTTTATTCTCTCTCCTATTGAGGAAAAAAGTGAACCATCTACAAGGTCAAGTAGCTTTAAGGGAAGTAGCGGTTCGGATCGCAGGAAACAGGGATACGATTTTTCAAAATATTCAAATTCCTGTAATGCGTTACCAATATCACATGAATATTCTAATATTTTAAACCAAGAGAAGTTCCATACTTTACCCAGAGTTAGAAACGAAACCTGTTCTACAAGAGATCTAGATAAGAATTTTTATCACGATAATACCATGTACCCCCTGGAGCCCCGAGAGATAGACCCTAGCGCTTTCTTCCAACTACACACGGCCGACTCACAAGAAGAGTTACAAGAATTTTTACTACTTGAAAGTGAATGTATGAGCGACAGAGGTAGGGGTCTCGCATCAGCTTTTAGCCCTGACCATGATGATAATGATGAAACGTTACCTGATATATTCACTGATAGTAAGCAAGGTAAACTAACTCTAATAACAACAACAACTGTTTGATGTTGCTCTACTAATTGAATGATTTTTTTTATTTTATTTTTTCGATTTGTTTAGACCAGTAAGTTGTCCCTTTAAGCATGACCAGGCAATAAACCAGCATTCTACCCAGGTAATGTTTAGTATATTAATATTTATAATATTTAAACAAAGCATAATAGTAAATAAAAGTAATAATATTTTATTCGTAGTTTTAGTTGAGATATAGTCAAACTATCTGGAACACCACTAAGTGCATATTTCACTTAAGAGACTCTGACAAAAAACTACATTGTTTTTCATTTTTATTTAAGCAATTTTATTTATATGACGCGTAGCTTCTTCAGATGTTTGTTGCTAACTAATTTTAACTGAAACCTACATTGACAAATAAGGTAGGTCTGTTAATAATTAAATGGTCCTGTCAATTGACGTAAAAACCTTTGTTATTTCGAGGAACTATAATTTTACTTGTTAAAAATAATTTGCCAGCGAAAAATAAATTGAAACAGTTTAAAAATATGTCTCATAATTTAGAAAAAGATAAAATACTCATTTTCAAGTTAAATTAAATCCTAACAGAATTTAAAAAATATACGGTGAGTTAGTTTTTATCTTTGCCAGCCGAGTGGCAGAAGGCTAAATGTCAAATCGTAACTTATAACAGGCCTGTATAGTGTCGTTCTCACTCCTCAAAACATTAAAAAGTAACTAGAATTTTGACTGTAACACAAATGATATTCCTACAATCAAAGTAGCACAGTTAGCTTCATTTTTAATTTATTAGCCAAGCAACACTGATTGTGATTAAAGTATTTCGGCCAATAACATTGGCCTAATATAATTGAAGACACAACATTGTTATATTAATTAAGTCTTCTTAAAAATCTGTGTGCGACCCAACATAAGTGTCCTAAAATCGAATTGTTAATTGTTATAGACAGGTTTATGTTTTTAAATTAAATAAGTTATGCTTTGTTTAATCCTCTTATTGACGGAAAGAATTTAAACAATAATTAACTAATCAGACACTCAGATTATGATATCAATAATGATGGCAGAAACATCTGATTGAATCAATGAATAGAATCACTTTGCTGTGAGATTAAATTATTTCTGTCAGTATCATTGATTTCTTAATCACAGTTCTCTGGTTTGTTTGTTATTGTTTATCACCTTTCGTAAACCGCTATTACTGTGTTAACAAAACCTATTAAGCCAAATGTGTTGCCCCTTGTGATACATTTTTTTTTGCCTAAATTACGTTAATACTCCGTTTTTGGTTTTAAATTTGTTTCTGTATGATGCATTTAAATTATAAAATTGCAATATGCTGATTGAAACCTTTATTTAACTTAACGTATGGCATTTTTCCACATTCCTGCAAGAACATTTTAAAGCAATGCATTTGAGATTAATATGTAAGGGTGTTCAAAATATGTTGAATATTTCCGATATACTATGAACTACTTAAAAACCATTTTAGGGGTCAATAAATAAATAATTTAAATATGAGCGATTCAAAAGGATCCCTCAGACTGGCGAGAAAGTGACCGTGACCGATCCATATACACACAGTGGCGGTAGTGCAGCGTTTTTCCTGCGAATGTTCCGCTGCGAATAATTCGCAATAGCAATATTTGGAGTCGATCTGAGGGATGATTTAATATTAACAAAAAAGTAACGAAATAATAATAGAACTACTATGGTAAACAAGTAATCTTAGCTTTCACCATGCATACAATTTTTGTAAAATTTCGGTAGGTGTCTGATTAACAGTATATTATATGAAATGTTCTATATATTTCAATCACTCAATATAAAGATGTTACAGTTTGAATATAAATTGTATTAACTTGATTGTTTTTTAGCCGTACAAGCAGTTCCCATATTTGTGAAAGAACTAACAGACATCAGAACTACTGAAGCTGAAACAATTGAATTTGAGTGTCTATTTTCTGGAACCCCTCTACCAGGTAATGAATTGTTATTGAAACTACCCATAGACAAATTTACAATAACAAATTATACGTTAACATTGAAAACCAGCTTTTTTTATTGAAATTTCCACCAATTATCTAAACGTTTATTGGCAGCCCTTTAAGGCATCTTTTAATGAACAATAACCCTTTTAAATTATCTAATAATAATATATAATAAAAATAATGTCGTAATAGATCTGTGTGCAATATTTATAAATAAGTAGTTTTACCAAAAGAAAACTAACTGAATAAGGTTTTAATTAAGAAAAATCCTGAACACGTTACATGAAATATTTCATGAACCGTTAAGATAAAATCTCAATTTTCCTAAGCTTTATATAGTTATAATTTTCTTTAAGTTGTCTATACCTTTTAGGACACAATTGAGCATACACACAGTTAGTTATGTATGCTCTTACTTTACCATTATTTTTTAAATTTTTGAATTGTTGTATGTTACTCAAATAATACATATTGTCTTGGTTATATAATATCTAACAATTTAAAATGAAATTGGTACATAGTTAGCAATAAGATAATAATAATAATAATAATAATAATAATAATAATAATAATAATTCTTACAATATCTTTTTAGATATTATCTGGTATCATAATAACAAAATATTGCGTAATTCCAAAAATGTCAAAATCCGCATTGAAGAAAATAAGACCACATGTACCATCACTGAAGTAGAAAAAGATCATGTTGGCATATATGTCTGCAAAGCCGTAAGCGAAATTGGGGAAGCATCTACTCAGGCACAATTATTTGTACAGGAAATACCCGAACACAAAAAGAAAGAAATTCTTCTTAAAAAGGCTATCGAAGATGAAGAAAAAGTTAAGAAAGAGAGAGTTACCATTGAGAAAAAGCGTACTTTAAGAAAGAAGCAGCGCGCTTCATTAACGGTTGAAGAAGAAATCAAACCAGTTGATATAACAGAAATTCAACCAGTAGAAGCTACTGTAGAAATTACTATTGATGAAGTTAAAGAAGACAAAGCTAAACCCGTATTAGACATTCAAGAACCTCTTAAAACCGAAGCTGTTGCTTTCTGTAAGAAGATTGACGAAAAAGAGGAAGAAACTGTTTATGAAAAACTAACACAAAAGTTATCGCCTACAGAACCTCTTAGCATTGATGAAGTACTAGCAGAAGAAATAATTAAGGATATTGAAAAAATATTACCTCAGACTGGTAGGGCAAAACCAATTACACAAGAGGACGTCCAGGAGACTGTTGATATAACTGAAGTAAAACTTGAACAGATTATTGAAAGGTGTGAGAAAATCATTAGAAAGAGTGAAGTTAAAATGGCAAAGGAAGTGACGCATATGCTTGAACTCATCAGTGCTAAAGACTTTGGTCCAGG
This sequence comes from Polydrusus cervinus, assembly GCA_935413205.1. Classification (NCBI taxonomy): domain Eukaryota; kingdom Metazoa; phylum Arthropoda; class Insecta; order Coleoptera; family Curculionidae; genus Polydrusus; species Polydrusus cervinus. Next base: position 29,353,582 of record OW284516.1, read on the forward strand.
TCAAGCACCTCTACGTGAAATTGCGGAAATTATCTACCTCATTAAAAATGGCATAACTGTTAAAGAAGTTACAGTACTTTACGATGATAATAAATTTCCTTCGCTTAAAACTCCAGAAGCACAATCTGCAATGGTTAATGTAGTGGAACGGAAAGGTCACGGTGCCCTAATATCTGAGGTGTTAACGGAAGAAACTACAATCGATGAGAGTCAACTAGCCGCTACTGTTGGATTTAGAGCGTTTATGAAGATGTTAGAGGCAAATTATGTTACAGTTGAAGAAGTTCTAAGTAATTTCATGCCAGAAGATTTTATGCAGAGAGTCTGGGAAGCTACTGATGTGTCAGTGGTAAGGTCTATTTTTTTTAGAATAGTAATTACTTAATAATTTTTTTTGTGTAATGTAACAAACCACCCTGTATCTTATGAATAAAAAATAATTGGGCAACTTGGTTGCTGAATCTTTAGAGGGTCGTACAGAGCAAAGTTTTTCTAATTCTAATTTTAAAATGTTCGAGAAAATTATATGAGTTCACCCGTTTTCCAATATGACGCATGTAATTAAGTTATCTCAGATGTGACTTCGAAAAAGTTAGGCAGTCCTTATACGCTCGCGATTGCGTGGCTATAGTATCGGCCGTGTAAGCATTAGAGGAACTCAAGTAGCCTAGTCGCCCAGTCTCCTAGTTTCGAAGCTACAGCAGTTTTTTTTAAGTTTCCCCGTGTAAGGACTGCTTTATCCTGTTATTTTCCGGAATAAACATATCGTCTATAGAAATTTAATCTACATGAAAGTCCCAAAATCAAATAAATTAGAGTTTAGTTATTAAATAAGTTTTTCTTCGTTTTTAGACGTCAACAAAGGATACTACCGAAAGAGTAAAGGTGACCGAAAAAGTGGAAGTTCATGAGGGTGAGTTGTGTGTCGCTTTTCCTTCCTGCCTGTCTCAATTTGTGATATTTGTGTTGCTTATTATAAACTTTATTTAAATATTGCCTGTCAATGTTGCTTTAGATATTTTATTTTTGTTTGTTTATTTTGTAAATTTGTTAATATAAAGCAGTTTTTACTTTGTGTTTTATTTTATTTTTTTGACTTATTTTAATAACACCAATTTATCGTTTTATGCCTATTACCTATTACTATACAGGGTGATTCCTAAGTAAATACTTCTTTTTCGCTGTGTATAGAAGGCATTTAAATAAACAACATTTTCAAATACCTTTTTTTTTAAACTAAAAATTACTTACATTCATTTATTACACTATGGATCAAATACGGTCCTGCCTAACTTGCCCGTTGAATAATATTAAGAAAACTTCTGGGTGTAGGATGAGCCCGCAAGGGAAAGCGTTCTGCGTATAATCTCGAAGCAGCAGCCGCACTTCGACGACACTCACCGCAAATTAGCACCATATCTACTAGTTCATTGTTTTCAAATTTTACCATTTTAATTTGTCACCAATTTAAAATTAACTTGCTTCAGAAAAGCACATCGCAGCAGATTGCCAAATACCTGACCATGACCAATAAGACAAACAACATAAAGTATAGCAGAATACGTTCTTATGACCAGGCCCGCACTTAGATTTTTTACTTCTGTATCTCGCCTATTTTAAAGTTTAAAAAAAAAGTTATTTGAAAATGGTGTTTATTTTAATGCCTTCTATACACAGCTGCAAAAGAAGTATCAACCTGTAAACAGGGTATTTCTTTAGCGTTGGCCACCGGCCATATCTCGGAAACGACTGGACAAATTTAAATTAAAGTGGTCATGAGAGAATCCTGGAATACTTTTTAAGTTTCGCATTATGCCGCAATTAAAAACTAAATCTAAATAATTCCAAATTGGTCCGAAAATTCCCACATTAAAATATATCTTTGGTAACATCATAAGAAAGTTTAGATAATTCTGCAACATTTTGGTCTAAGGCTTATTGGCTTACCGATCTTGATAAAAGTGGAGAAAGCTATTGAAAGTGTAATCATTTAAATAGTTGTAACGTCTAAATGACTAATCCGATTTTAGTAATCTTAAGCCTGTTCAGAAATGAAAGGTAAGCACTTTTTATTGTCGTTTCCATTGGTACACGATGCAGAATTGTCTAAGCTTTCTAATGATGCTACCAAAGTTATACCTTAAGGGGAATTTCTACTGTGATGGTCCTATTTTCATCGTTTCTTTGCGATTTTTTTCTGGGGATAATAAGACAAATGCAGAAAAAAAGTTTTCAATTCTTTTTATTAAAGATAAAATTTTTCAACCCCCAAAAAATTAAACACTTGAGGGTGCTACAGGGTGCTGAAGTTACCCCCTCAAAAAAAACGTAACTTGCTGGCGGAATTTAAATAAATTTTTCTATTCATGACAAAAATAAAGTTGACCCAGATTCTTCAATTGTAAGCATGTAGTTATAGCCCTCACTAGAATCAAGTCAAAACTCGAGAACTGTTAAAATGGCGCGAGATTTAAATTTTTTTTTGAAAATTTACCATTTTTTTTTGTATTTTAAGGACCGTAAGATTTTCTGTAATATCGCAAAATACTTGATTCTAGAGAGGGCTATAACCACTTGTATTTTGAGCATTTTAAGACCAAAATCATTAAATTCTGATAAACATACCAAAGTACTTTCCGCCAGCGCGAAAAACAGGGTTTCGAGAAAAACAACTTTAAAGTTTCAACGGTAGCTCACAACAAAATAGTCTCACTGTCACTTAGTCTGGGATTCCTGGCCCGTAGATTACACCCTCCTCTTCCTCGAAAAACGATAAACGAGCTGATTCTTCCTGCCTCTTTGCGAGCCTGGCCTGACTATTTTGATTGGTCGAGATGATGTCGCTGGCGACAGAACGTAGCTCTGAGAATGCGGCCTAACTCAAAAGCGTCTAGTGGTGAGAACTGACCGGCAATCATAAAATTAAATGTAACTTTTTTTTGGAGTAGATTTGGTAAACACTTTTACACACGGTTATTCTAGAGGCTATAGAGAGTCGAAAAACGTCGGAAAAAAATTTCGATTTTTTGAAAACCATCACAGTAGGAATCCCTCTTAATGTAAGAATTTTCGGAGAAATGTTTTCTCTGAGTTTCGATTCCCAGTAGCTTTCCAGATATGGCCGATAGAGAAACCTTAATGAAACACCCTGTACTTGGTACCCACAATTAGACTGATGATGTTCATCGGCCTAAAAGTTGTAGTAGATGAAAATTATAGATTTGGGGCTATTGTTCTTCGTTTATTTATTATACCAATATCTAGTGTGGCAGGGAAAGTCCCAATTTTATTTTTTGGTAAATATTTTGCTAATTTTGTTTGTTCCAAAAAGCGGTCAAATACCTATTTTTGGATAGATATAGGTATGTCAATCCGTTTTCATCCTCACATCAGTCATGTTTCTGAGAATTTACATTAATTCAACCATCAGTCCTTGAACTTTGCCCTTATGATGAGGACTGAGGACTTTTACATAGTCCTTAATAAGAATCAGTCTGAATGATGTGAAATTTTTAAAAAAATTGTAAATAATTATTGTGCTTTAAAGATGCACATTTGGCCGATTTTCGGAGAGCTTTACTTGGATTTTTTTTTGCTGCGTCTCTACTTCGAGCATTCTGCATCCATTGGCATTATTTTTCAATTATTGGTAGAATTTAAGAAAGAGTGAGATAGACAATCCTCTTCATATAAAAAAGGGTATTTTGAATTTTACCACTGGGCTGACTCACTTTAACGGCAAGGGAGAGGTCGCTACTGTTCATAAGCTCCCCCCTTAAAGACGTCGCTGCGCCTGGATATGTCAAAGTACCGAAATTATGGGCTAGTAATTATGTCTTACTCATTCCTTTTAAATCGAAAAGGCTATGATAGGTTCAAATTAAATTTGACTAAGGCCAGCTATATTAATCTCTTGGTAACTTTATTAGCCAGATAATTTCTACTAAAACCATTAAGACAATTATATTTCCATGAAAATGATCTGGCTGGTAAAGTTATCAAGAGCTTGATATAACGGGCCTAAGGGGAAAGATTTTGCATATCTGTCACAATTGCCACTTTGCTGTTTACATACTTATTAAACAAGCAAAAAAATTCCTCTAAATTTATTAACACTGACTAATAAAAAAAAGTACCATAGATGCTGACTTTCTTGCGAAAAATTTATAATCATTACTGAACTTTTTCTAGATACCACCAAGATAATAAAGAAAAAAATCAAAAAGAAGGGAGAAATAGAAGGTAAGCTTCCATGAGTGATGTGGCATTTTCGGTCGTTAAGTTTAGCGATATTTTTTTTAAATAAGCTAGCGGTATAAATTGGCCAATTGGGAAGTTCAGCGATTTAAATAATGAAATCCTATTGACCAATTAGCTTAAACAAGTCTAATATAAATGTAAAGCATCGCGGCACGTCGTGGGTAAGTCGACTAAACCGTCGATATAGTAGTTTTAAGCAAAAAATGTGAATCGTCCAACCACTTTTTATTTTTTTAATGCTTATCGCAGTGCTTGACAGTGTTAACAAGTAATACTATTTAACCGACTAGTGATTGCCAACGCAATATTTTTTTGCCAAGTTATGTAGCAGCACAGCAAGTCAGTGTCATCTAACTAGGGCCGGCATGGCTTTTAGTATTTTTATTGCTTACAGGTATGTGATGCATTTATTTTTTATAATTATTTTTAATTTTATCATGTATGTACCATATCTTTCATCCATCCATTTATCACTATACTCACAAAATAAACCCCCAAATTAAATCTATCCTCTTTACTCTATAACAAAAATAAAACTAATGCTTAGACACTATTTTAATTATACACATATGCTTTTTAGCACTAAGCCTAGAAAGCAAAATAGATACTTAATTTTAATATAAATTGAAGATACACACCGACCTCTATCATTACAACACTTTCACAGAATCTCTCGAAGTCGAAGAAGTCGTTGAACGCACTGCGAGAGGTCCCAAACCCGACAAACCCAAGAAACACTCGCTTAAAATTACTGAGATCACTGAAGTACCTGAAGGTCGTAGAGAAGCCGAAGAAGAAATCGAAACAGAGGAGATATTAGAAAAAAAGAAAATATTAAAAAAGACTCTTAAAGTTCATCGACCTAATACTGAAAAGTACTCCTTGAACGAAGAAGATATTAATGTTATTGATACTTTTGAGGCACCGATGGTTTCTCAGATGCCTATAAATACATCCAGTACAGTTGCTGAAGCTGTTAACTTAGGGGAGGTAGCTCAAATTAACAAAGAATTTATTAAAGAACAGGCTACAATTCAAATTCTTCCACTAGCTGCCATTTCACAGGAACAACCACTCTCACAAGAAAAGGAAGAATTACAAAAAGAAGCTTCTGCTAAATATGTTACAGCTGCAACAATAGTAAACGAACTAGAAGCTGTACAGACGTCAGAATCTAATGTTCAGAATCAGACTACAATATTTGAGACAACCTTTCAACCGACTTCTTATAATGCATTGGAAACTATTTTACCAACTGAAAGTCTGAGTGTACAAGAAGTACATTCGGGTGATACTTCATCTTCATTAGATTTAAAACCTCCCCTCGAAAGCAGAGCTGACATTGCACTAGTTACACAGGAGGCCAAACATATATCTGAAGTAGAAGTATCATATCAAGAACAGGACTTAGAATCCCTTAAGTACGAAATAAAAAAACCCATTGAAATACAAACTTCTGGGCAGTTTTCTGAAGCTTATTCCACTGATCAAGTAACACAAATAAATAGAACTATTACTGAAGCGAATGCTGAAGTAAATGTTACACCCCATACAATAGCTCTGCAGGAAGAAACTAAGACGCAGGAAAAAGAAGCCGAGCAGGGGGCATTTTCCACCCCATCCTACCAAGCTACAAGGTCTTTTGATACACGTGAGGCTTTCCAAACAACGGAAGAAAATGTACAAAATCAAACTGGAGAATACAATGAAAATTTTAAACCTACATTTTCAACAGTACAACCCGAATTTGTGCCATCTGAAAGTATTTCAGTACAAGAATTGTATCTTGGAGACGTACCATCCAGCTTAAGTCAAGATCAAATGATAGAGGAAAATGCATTTATTTCCCTTTTACCACAAGCAGCTAAAAACATTTCAGAAGTTGAAGTGTCAGAAAAAGAAAAATCCCTTGACAAATTTACGCTGCCCAAATCTGTTGAAGCAACAAGAACTATAATTCCTAAAGAAGGTATTTCTATTGAGGAGGTGCAGCAAGCTATGTCAGAAGACAAAATGGAGATAGTTAAGCCAGTATCAGTTAAACCGAGGGTAAATATTGATTCTCAAGAAGGTCTCACAATTGAAGAAGTATTAGTTGGAGAAAAACCCGGTAAATATCTTCCGCAAGCATTTGTTGCTACAGAAGTTGCTACCAAAAACTTTGTACCACAAAAATCTATCATTCAAACCGAAATTCTAGCACCAGAATTGGAAGGAGAATATGTTTCAGGAAGAATGCCACCTTCTCAAGTTGCCCTACCACATGTATCTCCTGATGAAGGACTAGTTGTTTCTGAAATTCAAATACAATATAAAGAAAAATTGTTTACTAAAGCTCCAAGTCCTGAGAGTGGAATCGCTTCAGAAGATTTTCTACTTTCCGAAGGAATTGTAGTTAGCTTGACGGAGAGCCAAGCTCCGCAAGACAATATCACACGCGAAGAAACAGAAAAGTTTACCGCCAATGTAAATGTATTGCCCAAGGAGGCCAGTCAAATTGAAACGGTTATAGCAGCCGAATCTGAAGATATTTACGAGCACAAAGAAGTCGACACCAAAACTGCTTCTACTGACTTTAGACCAATTGAAGTAAGTGGTCAAACTTTAATAACAATGCAAGAGTCTGAAGGAAACTTTATTCCTGATCGACCACTATCAAAAGAAACTGCAAGTTTAAATATTTTTTCTAATAAATCATTGACCATTGAACAAATTGAAACGGGAGACACGTCAGAACAGCTTATTGACAATTTTAAATTTAAAATAGACTCTGCTACATCTGATATTCAAACTTCTGAAGCTGCAATGATTACAGAAACTCAGGCAAATGAAAGTGAATTATCTTATAATGCAGTTCAGCCCAATATAATAAATATTGATAGTAGTTTGACAAGAACTCAAGAAGAGGTTATTGTTTGTGAATCCCAATTAATGGAAAGTGAGAAAAACCTTAAAGAATTTGACTTACCAGAGTCACAGAAATCTAAAGTTTTAACATCACATTTGTTACCAACTGGTATAACTGAAGAAGTTATGACTGAAGACAGTGCTGACTACCTAGAACCTGACAAAACAGAGATAAGTCAAGCAGACATAAATCAACAAACTTTTGTAGAAATTATTGTATCTGAGACTATAACAGAAGAAGACTTAAACAACGTACTTATTGATAAGCCTATAGAGAAGAACGCTGTTTCTGATGTTATACAGCAAGAAGCGCTAAATATTTCAGAAGTTCTTACAGATGATAAAGAGAAACATTATACACCAAGTGAACTTCCTCCAGAACAGCAGGCAATGTGTAATATTGATGTTACTCAGGTCGCTAGTCAGGCAGAGGTTTATCCGGATTTTGCGATGGAAAATTTAGACACGATAGAACCAAACAAAAGCAAGGCCAATTTGGAGCAAGAAGCTAATGAAGCGCTTCAAATTTTACAACCTTCAGTTTCGGAAAAAGAATCTGATCATATTACGCAAGCTACAGAAACAAAAGTAGCTGCCGTCAATTTAAGTGAAGGACTTAGTGGTCCTAATGTAACCCTAATAGTGTCAAATGAAAAAGAAAGTGAATATATTACTAGCGTCACACCACAAGAAGGAATAGCACAACCTGCTATAACTACACAAGAAGTAATTCTACAGACCCAGATAGAAACAGTTGTTCATGCTGATGATATTATTGAAGAAGAGCTTGTCACAGGAAAAGCAAAGAAGTATGCAAAACCATTTACAGAGCTTGTTGTTACAGAAACTAATGTAGTCGATGTTGAAAAAAATTTACCAACAGATATTCATCCCTATACAAAACAGGCTAATATTGATATTAATCCTGATCAAGCATTATCTGTTACAGAAACTGTTACCGACGATAAAGAGGAAAAACTAGTTTTACCACAAGTCGATACATCAAATGCCGAGTTAAATATCGTAGAACAACAAGTTGCCATTAAGGAAGAAATATTAGCTGAAAGTCAACCAGAAGATTTCGAAAAAATGTCACCCGAAAAACAATCAGCAAGTACTTTACATGATATTTCTCATTCTATTGTACAAACAGAATTTACTACTGGGGAAAAGGAAAGCGATGCACTAAACGATGTAATTCCTGATTTAAAACAGGCGGAAGTAGCATTCACCAAAAGTGAGGGTGTAAGCATTACTCAAGTATTAACTGACGATAAAGAAAAAGATCTGCCCGAAAAGGATTTACCTGAATCAGCTAAAAGTAATCCATCCATTGATACCCACATTATAGCAACAAAACAGGAAACTCAACTAGAAGATTCGTTTGGCATATTAAAAGAAGAAGAGCGCACTAGAGCGCAAAACGCGAAATCGGAATTAAGTCCCCTTGATAGCATAATAATAACTGAATCAGTCGTAACAGAGCAGGAAACAAAAATTACTGATGAAGAACCGGACAGTAAAATCGCATTGCAGGATTACGAAGCAGCTGAAGGTATTTCTGTAACTCTGGTTACAGCTGCAATTAAGGAGAGGGATTTTACGGAGGACAAATTAGATTTATTTCAAGCAGAAAGGATATTGTTACCCCAAGAAAATATTCAAGTTGGTGAAACACTCGTTCATGATACGTTAACAGATCTAGAAAAATGCACACCAAATACTTTTATAGCTCTAACTATTCAAGATGAACTCCAAAGTATAGTTCGTGCTGAAGCAGTTACTGGAGAAAGTACTACTGATTTAGAACAAGACGTTAAACCTGTAGGGCAAACTGCTGGAGTCGATTTTAAAGAAGTTTCAGTTGCTGAGACTATAGAAACATTACCTGCAGAAAAAGAAGGAATCCAAGAAACTAGCGAAATTGTAAGCAAAACAGCTTCAACTTCTTTAGATGTTCAGCCGGTTGCTGAAACTACAGAAGTTGTTACTCAGGAGGCTTTCAGAACAATTACTGAAGCTAGTCCACTAATGGGTCAAGCCAATATGGAGCAAGATACAGTACTGAGTTTAGTTCAAACAGAAACTATGGTGCAAGACAACGAACAATATTTTGAAAAGTCTCAGATTGATTCACAAACAGCAGATGTAGGATTTAGACAAGATCACGGTGTCTTCATAACCGAAATCTTAGCTAATGATCTTGAAACAAGCTTTAAGGACTTTAGTAAACCGTCAAGTGGATATGCTCAAATTGACTTGTTAGCTCATGATATACCGGTTAAAACCGAAGTTTTAACAAATGAAATATTGGAAGACTTGTCTATAACGCAACCCGTCAGTTCTTCAGCAGAACAGGCTATATCGGCTTTAAGTGCCATTACTAAATTGGAACCATTTATTATAGAAACAGAGGCCGAAACTCCAAAATTAGTTAAACCCGATAAGCAGCAAATTTCAATTACTTTCAATGAAGAAACCAGTTTAATGGTACAATCGGTAACAGTTCAGGATCAGGAAAACAATTTATTGATTGAAAATCCGATTGAAAATCAAGCTGCTCAAAGTTTAACGGATACTAAAAGCATAGCTTCCAAGTTTGAAATCACTTCAAATGAGGGAGTACAAGAACTAGATGAAGTTTTACCACTTCAGATTACTGCTGTTGGATCAACTTTGCCCTTTGATGTCGTAACTCAGGCCGAGCAAATTGTAATAGATAAAGAAACTAATTTTGAAGAAACCCCTAAACCAACATTAATTTCAGCTACTTTTGCGGTTCAAGCAACGGAAGGAATAACTTGGGAAGAAACCATTTTAGCACAAAAAGAAGACCGCCTAAACGAATTTAAATTACCAGAAAGTAAAACTGCAACGCAAGGAGTTGACGTCATAGGAAAGGTGGCCGAATCTAATATCTTAGATACTTCTGAAAATCCTGACATTCTTAAAACCTCTATACCAGACTTTTTAATTGCCCAATCCTCTGAAGAAACATTTACAGGCCTAATCGTTACACAAAATTTGTTTGGAGAAAAAGAGGGTACTTTTCAGGATAAATTCCAACCGGAGGAGTCAAAGGTAGAAGTATCATTACAACCAGGTAAAAATATTGTTACTATTTTTGAGGCTATTTCTGGCGACAAAGAGGAGAAATTTGAAAGATCAGAAATTCCAAAAGGGCAACAAGCAGTAATAGAACTAGATTCTATTGTAATTCCCGAGACCTTAGAAACCATAACAAACGATAGTGTTACGGAATCTTTAGAAGATAAACCTCAAACGTTCCTGGCAAATGTCGGTCAATCTGAACTACATCAAGTAGTTCAGCAAGTACCACAGTTACATGAAAAGGAAGGTATAATAAATATAACAAGTCCAATTGATAAAAAGACAGCGTCCATTGTATTAGAAGAAGGTCAATCTGTTCAAACTAGTGAAGTTTTTATTACAGAACGTGAAAGTGATTTTAAAGACGTAAAGATACCAGGTACAAATATTGCATACAGCTTGATTAGTGGAAATGTTATCGCACAAGTGTCCGAAGTTCTTCCATCGGACCAAATTGCCGATTTGTTAAAAAAAGAGATAATTGAAGTGACAGCGATGGAGATTCAAGGTACATTGGAAAGCTTAGGTCAGACTCAACCATTGATTGTTGAAAGCTCAAAGGAATATACAGATACTATTAAACCTGAATCAAAAACTGCCGATGCCAAAATTGACACACTAAGCGGTATAGCTATATCTGAAATATTAGTTCAACATATGCCTGAAGAATTTTTAAAACATGAACAAAAATTTGAAGAGGCGCTGACTTGCATTGACGAATCAAAAGCTATACAGCAATCTGAAGTTATAACAAATGACACTACAGTAAGCCTTAGTGAGGAAATTCAACGTTCTGAAATAGTCAATATTGCACAGGATACTGTAGAAGGTTTAATTCTATCCGAGAAAATTGTACAAGAATCTGAAAAACCCTTAGACGAAGATACAAGACCAGAATGTAAAACTGCAGAGGTCTCAATCGGCGAAGTCACACCGTTTGAAATTTCCGAAATCTTAACTCAGCAAAGAGAAACGCCGTTTGTACCAGAAGAGGTGCAAGTGGAAAATTCGGCATCTTCGGTATCACCATTATTCTCTCTTATGCAAACTGAAGTGCTTACTCATGATAACTATGATAAATTGTTAATTGATAAGCCCACAGAAATTACAACAGAGATATTGCAAGAGGAGTTAAGTGGTATTATTATAACTGCCCAAGAAAGTCAAGAAAAAGAAATCCCATATATTAGTCCCCCGACCGATCAAAAGACAGCTGAAGTGAGCTTTTTAGAAACAAGATCCATCAATGTAGTTGAGACGCTTGCAGGCGAACACGAAAAAGATTTTGAAAATTTACTTCCATTTGAAGCACAAGCAGTAAAACAAATATCTCCACAAGAAGCCACTGAAATTTTAGAAATAACAAGTGAACAAGATATTACTTCACTTTTATTGGAAAAACCTAAAGAAAGTCAAGCGACTCAAGAAAATGTGCCATATTCAACTATAAATGTCACCGAACAAATTGCAATTGAAAAAGAAGATAAATACAATAAAGATGTGTTGCCAACATCAATCCAGGCTGATATTAGTCTGGAGGAAGCTGGAAGAATACCTACAACTTCTGAAGTACTTACAAGTGTACTAGAAGGTAGAATTAGTTATGAGCAACCTAAGTCAGATACAGCTTCTCCTGGAATATTAGAGCATACAGTTATTCAAGGACAAAGCATAGAAGCTTACGAAAATTTAGAAGATCATTCAAATGACAGAGTTCCTAAAACATTAAAAGCTGAAATAAATTTAGAGGAAGCAAGCAAGACAGCAAGTGTATCTGAAGTTATTACTAGTCAATTAGAATCGGATCTAAAAACTGAAAAGCCCAACGAAGAAGTAGCGACACCATCTTTAATTGAATTGAAAGGAATTTCAAGCCAGCAAGTTAAAACGCTTGATACTTTGGGAAATTTGATTAAAGAAACAATTCCCGGAACAAGTAATGCTGACATCACTCTAGAAGAAGCTGGTAAAGCTGCTAACATCACGGAAGTATTAACTGCTCAGAGAGAGAATATATTTAAAACAGAAGCTTTTAAAGAAGACTTTGCTAGTTCACGTCTAATAGAACAACAGGTTATTGAAGGGCAAGTTGTGAAGAGTTATGAAAGCTTGGGCCAAGTAACAAAAGATAAACCACTAGATAGCATGACAGCTGATATTATTTTACAAGAAGCAGGAAAGGCAGCAAGTGTAACAGAAATTCTTACAAGTCAACTTGAGTCACATTTAAATGTCAGTCAACCTAAGTCGGATACGGCAACACCTCTAATTATTGAGCAAACAGTAACAGAAAACCAAGATGTAAAAGTATACGAATCTTTGGGTGAAGTTATTCCAGATAAGGTTCCTTTTAATGCTAGTGCAGAGATTAATCTTGAAAAAGGTAAAAAACCTTTAAGTATTACTGAAATACAAACAGTTCTACAAGAAACCGAGTTAACAACCAAAATACCTCAACAAGACAATGCAACAATATCTGTCATTGAAAACAAAGTAATTGAAGAACAGAATGTAAAAGTTTACGAGACCCTAGGTGAAGTAACTAAAGATAAACCATTTGATGCAAGTAAAGCAGATATTAATCTAGAAGAGGCAGGTAAAACTGCAAGTATAACAGAAGTTTTGACATCATATACTGAAGGAAGCCTCGCCGAGGAAACACCTAAAAAAGATAAAGCTACACCCTCTATAACTGAGCAAATAGTAATCGTGGGTGAAGATGTCAAAGTTTATGAAAGTCTGGGAAAAGTGAATATAGAGAAGGTTTCTGACTCTTCACAAGCTGAAGTTAATTTAGAAAAAGCTGGAACAGTAGCGAGTATTTCTACGGTTCTAACTAATCAACTTGAAACTACTTTAACAGCTGAAATCCCCAAGCAGGATGTCGCCATACCCGATATTTCTGAACATAATATTGTCGAAAGTCAGGATATTAAGGTTTACGAGACTTTAGGAAATATGCCCAAAGATACAACACAAACTTTTGTTACGGCTGACGTTAATTTACAGGAAACTATTAAAGCCGCTAGTGTTACTGAAACACTAAGCACAATGCATGAATCCGAATTGCACATAGATACACCTTCTGTAAACATTGCCACTCCTTTGGTTAGCGAGTACACAGTAATCGAAGAACAGCACGTTAAGGCATATGAAAGTTTAGGTAAATCACCTACAGCCAAAACGCCCTCGATGACTAAGGCTGATATAAGCTTGGCAAAATTAGGGAAAGCAGCTAGTATTACAGAGATAGAAGCAACTGAAAGTGAAGAAGTGTTTAAAACAGAAAAACCAAGAGAAGATACGGCAATACAATTAGTAATGGAACAAAAAGTGGTTGAATCGCAGGAAGTAAAGTCCTACGAAAGCTTGAACGAAATAAATGAATCTACACCTGTTCCTACACAAATTGCTACCTCCCATAAAGATACATTTGAAGGAATTGTTGAAACTAGGGTAACTATACAAGGTTCAACCAAACGTTTAGACATAGAACCGATTTCTCCCAAATCGGCAAATTTAAATATTTTATTGAACGAGAGCTTAACTGTTACTGAGGCAATAGTCCAGGGACAAGTAGGTCAAAAAATTTCTAGTGTCATTGCCACTGAAGTTATTTCAGAAAAGCAAGTGGAACATAAACCTGTTGTAAGTAATGAACAGATTCAGACTCTTGATACTGTTAATGAAATAAAACCAGACCAAACAAGAAGCCTAAAAGCTCAAAGTGATTACACAGATACGAAACAAAGTATTATAATAACGGAACAAACGACTTCAGGTACTGTGATCCCGTTTGATCTCGATAAACCCAACCAGAAGACAGTTAAAGTAGCTTTGGAAGATATTCGAACCCCCAGCTTGCAGATAAGTGAAGTGGAGTTACACGAACACTCAGGTAAGTTGCCCCCCACCGAAACGTTAAGCTATTTAAAATTTGGATTTTATAAATCTATATAGATATTCTTATAGCCTGATTTTCATTAAGTATAGAAAAAATTATAAAAAAGATTACTTATTGTAAAAATATTAGTATAGGAATACCCAGTTATAAAACAATACCTATTTTACCCTTGTTGGGCTTGTTAATAGAACTTTAAAACTTTCTAAAAAATTTATACAACATGAGCAACTAAATTGTGATTAATTTTTTACATAATAAAAAAAAGTGTAATTATTTATATTTGGCGATATTATCTACAGATCCAAAGAATTAATTTTTTTATTTAATATTGAATTTTATACCTTGGGACACAGTTTTTAAGTAGCTTAACAAACAACATGTAGATGCACAATATTCACACAATGTACACCATTCAGTTGACACATTCACTATCGCGTTATCATCCCATCGCACAACTTCTTTGTGTAATGGTCGTTAAATATACCTTAAATTACAGGACCACTGGATACCACCACACCACAAAAAACACACGCAATCGTCACTCAAATAGCACCATCCACAGAAACGGCAGATGAACACAATAATGTTGTTAGAAAACACTCCGATGCTGAGGAAACACACGAATTTATTACAAGATTTAGGTCCACACCCGATAGCGAAGAAGCGACGCAAGTGGTAACTAAAAGAACTATTGTTAGAAAAAAACACAAAAAAAAAGGAGAAGGTGATATGATAATTGAAGAAATCATGTCCGAAAGCGAAGCTCAAAAGATCGATAAATCAGCGCTTACTATTGAAGAATTAACTGATAAAGAGAGTAATCCCGACATATCTGAACCATCATATAGGGTTGACGAAATATTGGATGAAATTCCACCTCTGATTGAAGAGTATGAAAGTAACAAAGTTACAAGAAAAAAACAAAGCAAAAAGAATCTTCATAATAGAGTCGATATTTTGGAAGAAATTCCTGATAACGAGCACATAGTTAATGAGTTACCAGAAACATTTGAAGAAGAGCCTAAAGAAACTGTATACATTCTTGAGGAGTTACCCGAACAAGTTCAAGAAACCACTGTAGTTGAAGATGGCATTTCTAAAAAAAAGGTAGTTAAAAAGCGAATAATAAAAAAGAAGAAAGGCGATAAACAAGAAACAACGGAAATTATTACTGTAGAACAAGAGGGCAAGAAACCAGAAACAACGGTGACTGTTGAAGAACTAGAAGTGCCCCAAGAAACAGAATACGTTGTAGAAGAATTACCTGAGGAAGTTCTAGAAACTACTATTGTTAAAGATGGCATTCCTAAAAAGAAAGTTATTAAAAAGCGAATTATAAAAAAGAAGAAAGGCGATAAACAGGAAACAACCGAAATAGTTACCGTAGAACAAGAGGGTAAGAAACCCGAAACAACAGTGACTGTTGAAGAACTAGAAGTGCCCCAAGAAACACAATACGTCATAGAAGAATTACCTGAGGATGTTCAAGAAACCACTGTCATTGAAGATGGCATTTCTAAAAAGAAAGTAATTAAAAAACGAATTATTAAAAAGAAGAAAGGCGATAAACAGGAAAGAACCGAAATAGTTACCGTAGAACAAGAGGGCAAGAAACCAGAAACAACAGTGACTGTTGAAGAAGTGCCCCAAGAAACAAAATACGTTATAGAAGAATTACCTGAGGATGTTCAAGAAACCACTGTCGTTGAAGATGGCATTTCTAAAAAGAAAATAATTAAAAAGCGAATTATAAAAAAGAAGAAAGGCGATAAACAAGAAACAACGGAAATTGTTACAGTGGAACAAGAAGGCAAGAAACCAGAAACAACGGTGACTGTTGAAGAAGTGCCCCAAGAAACAGAATACGTTGTAGAAGAATTACCTGAGGAAGTTCTAGAAACTACTATTGTTGAAGATGGCATTCCTAAAAAGAAAGTTATTAAAAAGCGAATAATAAAAAAGAAGAAAGGCGATAAACAGGAAAGAACCGAAATAGTTACCGTAGAACAAGAGGGCAAGAAACCAGAAACAACAGTGACTGTTGAAGAAGTGCCCCAAGAAACAGAATACGTTATAGAAGAATTACCTGAGGATGTTCAAGAAACCACTGTCGTTGAAGATGGCATTCCTAAAAAGAAAGTAATTAAAAAACGAATTATTAAAAAGAAGAAAGGCGATAAACAGGAAACAACGGAAATTGTTACCGTAGAACAAGAGGGCAAGAAACCAGAAACGACGGTTACTGTTGAAGAACTAGAAGTGCCCCAAGAAACAGAATATGCCGTAGAAGAATTACCTGAGGATGTTCAAAAAACCACTGTCGTTGAAGATGGCATTTCTAAAAAGAAAATAATTAAAAAGCGAATTATAAAAAAGAAGAAAGGCGATAAACAAGAAACAACGAAAATTGTTACAGTGGAACAAGAAGGCAAGAGACCAGAAACAACGGTGATTGTTGAAGAAGTGCCCCAAGAAACAGAATACGTTATAGAAGAATTACCTGAGGATGTTCAAGAAACCACTGTCGTTGAAGATGGCATTCCTAAAAAGAAAGTAATTAAAAAACGAATTATTAAAAAGAAGAAAGGCGATAAACAGGAAACAACGGAAATTGTTACCGTAGAACAAGAGGGCAAGAAACCAGAAACGACGGTTACTGTTGAAGAACTAGAAGTGCCCCAAGAAACAGAATATACCGTAGAAGAATTACCTGAGGATGTTCAAGAAACCACTGTCGTTGAAGATGGCATTTCTAAAAAGAAAATAATTAAAAAGCGAATTATAAAAAAGAAGAAAGGCGATAAACAAGAAACAACGGAAATTGTTACAGTGGAACAAGAAGGCAAGAGACCAGAAACAACGGTGACTGTTGAAGAAGTGCCCCAAGAAACAGAATACGTTATAGAAGAATTACCTGAGGATGTTCAAGAAACCACTGTCGTTGAAGATGGCATTCCCAAAAAGAAAGTAATTAAAAAGCGAATTATTAAAAAGAAGAAAGGCGATAAACAAGAAACAACGGAAATTGTTACCGTGGAACAAGAAGGCAAGAAACCCGAAACAACAGTGACTGTTAAAGAACTAGAAGTGCCCCAAGAAACAGAATACGTTGTAGAAGAATTACCCGAGGAAGTTCTAGAAACTACTATTGTTGAAAATGGCATCCCTAAAAGGAAAATAATTAAAAAACGAATTATTAAAAAGAAAAAAGGCGATAAACAGGAAACAACCGAAATAGTTACCGTAGAACAAGAGGGCAAGAAACCCGAAACAACAGTGACTGTTGAAGAACTAGAAGTGCCCCAAGAAACAGAATACGTTATAGAAGAATTACCTGAGGATGTTCAAGAAACCACTGTCGTTGAAGAGGGCATTCCTAAAAAGAAAGTAATTAAAAAACGAATTATTAAAAAGAAGAAAGGCGACAAACAAGAAACAACAGAAATTGTTACCGTGGAACAAGAAGGCAAGAAACTCGAAACAACAGTGACTGTTGAAGAACTAGAACTGCCCCAAGAAACAGAATATGCCGTTGAAGAATTACCTGAGGATGTTCAAGAAACCACTGTCGTTGAAGATGGCATTTCTAAAAAGAAAGTAATTAAAAAGCGAATTATTAAAAAGAAAAAAGGCGATAAACAGGAAACAACCGAAATAGTTACCGTAGAACAAGAGGGCAAGAAACCAGAAACAACAGTGACTGTTGAAGAAGTGCCCCAAGAAACAAAATACATTATAGAAGAATTACCTGAGGATGTTCAAGAAACCACTGTCGTTGAAGATGGCATTTCTAAAAAGAAAATAATTAAAAAGCGAATTATAAAAAAGAAGAAAGGCGATAAACAAGAAACAACGGAAATTGTTACCGTGGAACAAGAAGGCAAGAAATTAGAAACAACGGTGACTGTTAAAGAAGTGCCCCAAGAAACAGAATACGTTGTAGAAGAATTACCTGAGGAAGTTCTAGAAACTACTATTGTTGAAGATGGCATTCCTAAAAAGAAAGTTATTAAAAAGCGAATTATAAAAAAGAAGAAAGGCGATAAACAGGAAAGAACCGAAATAGTTACCGTAGAACAAGAGGGCAAGAAACCCGAAACAACAGTGACTGTTGAAGAACTAGAAGTGCCCCAAGAAACAGAATATGCCGTAGAAGAATTACCTGAGAATATTCAAGAAACCACTGTCATTGAAGATGGCATTTCTAAAAAGAAAGTAATTAAAAAGCGAATTATTAAAAAGAAGAAAGGCGATGAACAAGAAACAACGGAAATTGTTACCGTGGAACAAGAAGGCAAGAAACCCGAAACAACAGTGACTGTTGAAGAACTAAAAGTGCCCCAAGAAACAGAATATGTTGTAGAAGAATTACCTGAGGAAGTTCAAGAAACCACTGTCGTTGAAGATGGCATTTCTAAAAAGAAAATAATTAAAAAGCGAATTATAAAAAAGAAGAAAGGCGATAAACAAGAAACAACGGAAATTGTTACAGTGGAACAAGAAGGCAAGAAACCAGAAACAACGGTGACTGTTGAAGAAGTGCCCCAAGAAACAGAATACGTTGTAGAAGAATTACCTGAGGAAGTTCTAGAAACTACTATTGTTGAAGATGGCATTCCTAAAAAGAAAGTTATTAAAAAGCGAATTATAAAAAAGAAGAAAGGCGATAAACAGGAAAGAACCGAAATAGTTACCGTAGAACAAGAGGGCAAGAAACCAGAAACAACAGTGACTGTTGAAGAAGTGCCCCAAGAAACAAAATACGTTATAGAAGAATTACCTGAGGATGTTCAAGAAACCACGGTCGTTGAAGATGGCATTTCTAAAAAGAAAATAATTAAAAAGCGAATTATAAAAAAGAAGAGAGGCGATAAACAAGAAACAACGGAAATTGTTACCGTGGAACAAGAAGGCAAAAAACCAGAAACAACGGTGACTGTTGAAGAAGTGCCCCAAGAAACAGAATACGTTGTAGAAGAATTACCTGAGGAAGTTCTAGAAACTACTATTGTTGAAGATGGCATTCTTAAAAAGAAAATTGTTAAAAAGCGAATTATAAAAAAGAAGAAAGGCGATAAACAGGAAAGAACCGAAATAGTTACCGTAGAACAAGAGGGCAAGAAACCCGAAACAACAGTGACTGTTGAAGAACTAGAAGTGCCCCAAGAAACAGAATACGTTATAGAAGAATTACCTGAGGATGTTCAAGAAACCACTGTCGTTGTAGATGGCATTCCTAAAAAGAAAGTAATTAAAAAACGAATTATTAAAAAGAAGAAAGGCGATAAACAGGAAACAACGGAAATTGTTACCGTAGAACAAGAGGGCAAGAAACCAGAAACGACGGTTACTGTTGAAGAACTAGAAGCGCCCCAAGAAACAGAATATGCCGTAGAAGAATTACCTGAGGATGTTCAAGAAACCACTGTCATTGAAGATGGCATTTCTAAAAAGAAAGTAATTAAAAAACGAATTATTAAAAAGAAGAAAGGCGATAAACAGGAAACAACGGAAATTGTTACAGTGGAACAAGAAGGCAAGAAACCAGAAACAACGGTGACTGTTGAAGAAGTGCCCCAAGAAACAGAATACGTTGTAGAAGAATTACCTGAGGAAGTTCAAGAAAATACTGTCGTTGAAGATGGCATTTCTAAAAAGAAAATAATTAAAAAGCGAATTATTAAAAAGAAGAAAGGCGATAAACAAGAAACAACGGAAATTGTTACCGTGGAACAAGAAGGCAAGAAACCCGAAACAACAGTGACTGTTGAAGAACTAAAAGTGCCCCAAGAAACAGAATACGTTGTAGAAGAATTACCTGAGGAAGTTCTAGAAACTACTATTGTTGAAGATGGCATTCCTAAAAAGAAAATAATTAAAAAACGAATTATTAAAAAGAAAAAAGGCGATAAACAGGAAACAACCGAAATAGTTACCGCAGAACAAGAGGGCAAGAAACCCGAAACAACAGTGACTGTTGAAGATGTGCCCCAAGAAACAGAATACGTCATAGAAGAATTACCTGAGGATGTTCAAGAAACCACTGTCGTTGAAGATGGCATTCCTAAAAAGAAAATAATTAAAAAACGAATTATTAAAAAGAAGAAAGGCGATAAACAGGAAACAACGGAAATTGTTACAGTGGAACAAGAAGGCAAGAAACCAGAAACAACGGTGACTGTTGAAGAAGTGCCCCAAGAAACAGAATACGTTGTAGAAGAATTACCTGAGGAAGTTCTAGAAACTACTATTGTTGAAGATGGCATTCCTAAAAAGAAAGTTGTTAAAAAGCGAATTATAAAAAAGAAGAAAGGCGATAAACAGGAAACAACCGAAATAGTTACCGTAGAACAAGAGGGCAAGAAACCAGAAACAACGGTGACTGTTGAGGAAGTGCCCCAAGAAACAGAATACGTTATAGAAGAATTACCTGAGGAAGTTCTAGAAACTACTATTGTTGAAGATGGCATTCCTAAAAAGAAAGTTGTTAAAAAGCGAATTATAAAAAAGAAGAAAGGCGATAAACAGGAAACAACCGAAATAGTTACCGTAGAACAAGAGGGCAAGAAACCAGAAACAACGGTGACTGTTGAAGAAGTGCCCCAAGAAACAGAATACGTTGTAGAAGAATTACCTGAGGAAGTTCTAGAAACTACTATTGTTGAAGATGGCATTCCTAAAAGGAAAATAATTAAAAAAAGAATTATTAAAAAGAAGAAAGGAGATAAACAGGAAACAACCGAAATAGTTACCGTAGAACAAGAGGGCAAGAAACCAGAAACAACGGTGACTGTTGAGGAAGTGCCCCAAGAAACAGAATACGTTGTAGAAGAATTACCTGAGAAAGTTCAAGAAACCACTGTCGTTGAAGATGGCATTTCTAAAAAGAAAATAATTAAAAAGCGAATTATAAAAAAGAAGAAAGGCGATAAACAAGAAACAACGGAAATTGTTACAGTGGAACAAGAAGGCAAGAAACCAGAAACAACGGTGACTGTTGAAGAAGTGCCCCAAGAAACAGAATACGTTGTAGAAGAATTACCTGAGGAAGTTCTAGAAACTACTATTGTTGAAGATGGCATTCCTAAAAAGAAAGTTGTTAAAAAGCGAATTATAAAAAAGAAGAAAGGCGATAAACAGGAAACAACCGAAATAGTTACCGTAGAACAAGAGGGCAAGAAACCAGAAACAACGGTGACTGTTGAGGAAGTGCCTCAAGAAACAGAATACGTTGTAGAAGAATTACCTGAGGAAGTTCTAGAAACTACTATTGTTGAAGATGGCATTCCTAAAAGGAAAATAATTAAAAAACGAATTATTAAAAAGAAGAAAGGAGATAAACAAGAAACAACGGAAATTGTTACAGTGGAACAAGAAGGCAAGAAACCAGAAACAACGGTGACTGTTGAGGAAGTGCCCCAAGAAACAGAATACGTTGTAGAAGAATTACCTGAGGAAATTCTAGAAACTACTATTGTTGAAGATGGCATTCCTAAAAAGAAAATAATTAAAAAACGAATTATTAAAAAGAAGAAAGGCGATAAACAGGAAAGAACCGAAATAGTTACCATAGAACAAGAGGGCAAGAAACCAGAAATAACAGTGACTGTTGAAGAAGTGCCCCAAGAAACAGAATACGTTATAGAAGAATTACCTGAAGATGTTCAAGAAACCACTGTCGTTGTAGATGGCATTTCTAAAAAGAAAGTAATTAAAAAGCGAATTATTAAAAAGAAGAAAGGCGATAAACAAGAAACAACGGAAATTGTTACCGTAGAACAAGAAGGCAATAAACCAGAAACA
Source organism: Polydrusus cervinus (assembly GCA_935413205.1). Lineage (NCBI taxonomy): Eukaryota > Metazoa > Arthropoda > Insecta > Coleoptera > Curculionidae > Polydrusus > Polydrusus cervinus. The sequence goes on from OW284516.1 coordinate 29,375,567, forward strand.
ACGGTGACTATGGAGGAAGTGCCCCAAGAAACAGAATACGTTGTAGAAGAATTACCTGAGGAAATTCTAGAAACTACTATTGTTGAAGATGGCATTTCTAAAAAGAAAGTAATTAAAAAGCGAATTATTAAAAAGAAGAAAGGCGATAAACAAGAAACAACGGAAATTGTTACGGTGGAACAAGAAGGCAAGAGACCAGAAACAACGGTGACTGTTGAAGAAGTGCCCCAAGAAACAGAATACGTTATAGAAGAATTACCTGAGGATGTTCAAGAAACCACTGTCGTTGAAGATGGCATTTCTAAAAAGAAAGTTATTAAAAAGCGAATTATAAAAAAGAGAAAAGGCGATAAACAAGAAACAACGGAAATTGTTACCGTGGAACAAGAAGGCAAGAAACCAGAAACAACGGTGACTGTTGAAGAAGTACCCCAAGAAACAGAATACATTATAGAAGAATTACCTGAAGAAGTTCTAGAAACCACTGTCGTTGAAGATGGCATTCCTAAAAAGAAAGTAATTAAAAAGCGAATTATAAAAAAGAAGAAAGGCGATAAACAAGAAACAACGAAAATTGTTACCGTAGAACAAGAGGGCCAGAAACCAGAAACAACGGTGACTATTGAAGAACTAAAAGTGCCCCAAGATACAGAATACGCCATAGAAGAATTACCTGAGAAAGTGCTAGAAACCACGGTCGTTGAAGATGGCATTTCTAAAAAGAAAGTAATTAAAAAGCGAATTATTAAAAAGAAGAAAGGCGATAAACAGGAAACAACAGAAATTGTTACCGTGGACCAAGAGGGCAAGAAACCAGAAACAACTGTGACTGTTGAAGAAGTTCCCCAAGAAAACGAATACATTGTAGAAGAATTACCTGAGGAAGTTCTAGAAACTACTATTGTTGAAGATGGCATTCCTAAAAAGAAAGTGGTTAAAAAGCGAATTATAAAAAAGAAAAAGGGCCATAAACAAGAAACAACTGAAATCGTAACGGTAGAACAAGAAGGGAAGACACCAGAAACAACAGTCACTGTTGAAGAACTTGAAGTGCCCCAAGAAACAGAGTACGCCATAAAAGAATTACCTGAAGAGGTTTTAGAAACCACTGTCATTGAAGATGGCATTCCTAAAAAGAAAGTGGTTAAAAAGCGAATTATAAAAAAGAAAAAGGGCGATAAACAAGAAACAACGGAAATCGTAACGGTAGAACGAGAAGGGAAGAAACCAGAAACAACTGTCACTGTTGAAGAAGTTGAAGTGCCCCAAGAAACAGAATACACCATAAAAGAACTACCTGAAGAGGTTTTAGAAACCACTGTCATTGAAGATGGCGTGCCAAAAAAGAAAGTGGTTAAAAAGCGAATTATAAAAAAGAAAAAGGGCGATAAACAAGAAACAACGGAAATCGTAACGGTAGAACAAGAAGGGAAGAAACCAGAAACAACAGTCACTGTTGAAGAACTTAAAGTGGCCCAAGAAACAGAATACGCCGTAGAAGAATTACCTGAAGAGGTTTTAGAAACCACTGTCATTGAAGATGGCATTCCTAAAAAGAAAGTGGTTAAAAAGCGAATTATAAAAAAGAAAATGGGCGATAAACAAGAAACAACGGAAATCGTAACGGTAGAACAAGAAGGGAAGAAACCAGAAACAACTGTCACTGTTGAAGAACTTGAAGTGCCCCAAGAAACAGAGTACGCCATAGAAGAATTACCTGAGGAGGTTTTAGAAACCACTGTCATTAAAGATGGCATTTCTAAAAAGAAAGTGGTTAAAAAGCGAATTATAAAAAAGAAAAAGGGCGATAAACAGGAAACAACGGAAATCGTAACGGTAGAACAAGAAGGGAAGAAACCAGAAACAACAGTCACTGTTGAAAAACTTGAAGTGCCCCAAGAAACAGAATACGCCGTAGAAGAATTACCTGAGGAGGTTTTAGAAACCACCGTTATTGAAGATGGCATTCCTAAAAAGAAAGTGGTTAAAAAGAAAATCATCAAAAAGATAAAAGGAGACAAGCATGAAACAACAGAAATTTTAACAGTAGAAGAAGAAGGTAAAGAACCAGAAACTACAGTAACCATGGAAATACAAGAAATTCCTCACGAAAGAGAATGCTTTGTGGAGGAAGTTGGATCTAAGAAAAAAGTAGTTACAAAGAGAATTATTAAAAAGGCAAAAGATGATAAACCCAAATTAATAGAACAGGATCTACAAGCCAACAAAGCAACACCAGAAGAGAAATATCTTTTTGTACCACTTCTGGTTCAAAAGGAAGAAATTCCATCAACTCCAGAAGTTTTTGAGCTTCTAAAAATGGAGGTTATCAAAATTATATTATCTCACCCGATTCCAGAGTTTCCAGAATTAATTGACCTCCCTAGTGGCCAAAGAATTCTTGTAGAGTTTCCTGAAGAAGTGACAGAATGTATTCTGGCCGATGGTACAAAAGAAATTATTAGAAAACGAAAAATTAAGAAACGGGTTGGAAACAAAGATGAAGTCATTAATATAATTATAACGGAGCATCCAGATAAGGATTCTAACGTTAATGCTTTTATTACGGAAGAAGATATTGTTCCGGTGTCAGATATGAGTAATATGATTCCTATAATTGAACTACCAGAAAACGTGGACCTGTTTGAAATTAGCACTATTGATTCAGTGCCTAAGAAAAAAATATCCAAACGCAGAAAACTTCTTAAAAAAATTGGACCACAAATAGAGGAAACCGAAGTAACAACTATTTTTGAAGATGGTGAAACTCCTGAAACTATTGTAACAATAAAACAATATAATATTGAAGATACTCCTTCTGAAATTCAATTGTTGAAGCCGAAACTAGAATTAATAGATATTAAACCTAGCAAGGTTGCAACAGAAAAAGATTTTGAAAAACCTTTAGAAACTAGTATTAAACTTAAAAAACCTCGAAGTCCTCAAAAACCTGGGAAAGCAATAAATCTGTCCAAAATTCGCCTAAAGAGCAGAATTCGCTTTTTTACTTTTCCACCAGTAAATGAAACTGAACAGCATGGCACATTGAAGAAAATGCCTCCCTATATAAAAGATCAAGGAGAGCTGTCTAGAAACATAGCAGATGCAGAAAAATGCCTTAAACGTAGAAAATTAAAGAAATTTAAGGATATTGACCATGACACGCCCGAATTAGAAAAAGTTGAGGAAATTGAAATGCCCAAAAAGGATGCTCAAATTCCAGTTGATGAAGCAAAACGACACAAAAAACAACCTAAACAATTAAAATTATCTGCAGATGATAGTACTAAAATTATATTGGGTAAAGGCAAATTACCTGAAATTGATCAAGAGCCAGATGCAGTTAATCTGAAAAGAATACCTGAAAAATCAGAAACTATAAAAGATAAAGAAGAAAAATTACAAAATATTACTTTAACCAAACATGAAACAAATTTAGATAGTGACAACGAAGAAGATCAGCCTATCCAGTTAAAACCGTACGATGCTAAAAAGATAGATACAGTGTCTGATAAAATGGAAGAATTAACTGACGAGGATAAGAAACAAGAGGACGAAAATAACAAATCAGGCACATATAAACGAAAACCAAAAAAAAAGAAATTATTAGATACTGAAATATCAGAACTTGTAAAAGGAGTTCCTAAAGAAAAGTTAGACGCAGAAGAAGATGATAAAACTTTCAAGATTAAGCAAAAACCAAAGCCTGAAATTGAGCCGGACTCGATTAAGCTAAAGCCATTTAAAAAATATAATAAGGACGAACCAACAATAAAAGTAGGCATAGAGGGACCAGAATACCAAAGTGCAATTGTATTTGAGATACCGGAGGAAATATTTGAAGTTATAGAAATAACTCCAGAAAACAAAGCTGTTAAGAAAACAAAAAAACGCAGAGTGATCAAAAAGAAGCTGGGACCAACGGAAGAAACAACCATAATCGAAACTGTCATTCCTGAAGAAGGAAAAATTAAAACAACAGTAACGCAAAGCCTAAAGCAAGTAACCGACGACTATGTGATTCCTGAAGATGCTATAGAAATTTCTGAGTTACCCGAAGAAGTGCGAGATGTTGAAGAAACAATAGATAATACTGTCAACAGTAAGAAACTTAAAATTCGCAAATTTAGAAAACAAAAGGGCCCAGAAACGGAAATGATTGAAATTGTGTCTCTAGAAGAAAATAAAAATAAACCTGAGTTTTTGTTGCTAATATATAAAGAAGACGAAATGTGTCAATTTGACGAGAATAAATGTAAACCTTTACAAATAAAGAAACCCAAGCAACACACAATTCAACCAATAACTGTCGAATTACCTGAAAATATAAGTATTACTGAAGTTAACGTTAACGAAAATATTATCAAAAAAGTTGTTAAAAGCACAAAAAAATATAAAAAGCTGTTTAAACCGCAAGAGGAAATTATTACTGTTATATCAAAAGAGGAGGAAGGAGAAGAAGATATAGTCGAAGTTACTGTGGAGAATATTATTCCTGAGGACATAAACGATATACTTCAATCTACAGTAATTATAGAGCTTCCTACGGTAACCGAAGTAGTAGAAAGAATAATTGATGATAAACCTGTTAAACAAAAGATTAGTAAAAGAATTATAAAGAAACGTGTTGGTGATAAAGATCAAATAACTGAGGTTCAAACTATCGAAGAAAAAGATAAACAGCCAGTGACTACCGTTAATATTTATTATAGTGATGCATCTGAACCTGATAAATTCGAAGAAACTTCTAGCCTTTTGCCAAAAGAACCCAAAAAGTCAGAAACAATCACAATTCAATTACCTGAAGAAGTTACAGTCACTCCAATAGAGACTAAAGAAGGTCTTAAACAACAAATAACCAGAAAGAAAATAATTAAAACATTAAAAAGTCCAAAACAAGAAGTCGTAAAAATTGAAACAGTATATGACGAGAATGAGAAGCCAGTAACTACAATATCATCTGAAAATGTTAAAAACCTAGATGATCTTTCCAAATCTGTTCAAGTAGTTGACATTCCAGAAAAAGTATTTGTTGACGAGGAGAACAAAAAGAAAAAGACAAAGAAAGTCATGCTTAAAATAAAAGGAGACAAAGTTGAAACTACAGAGATCAATACCATCGAAGAAGAGCATAAAAAACCAATATCCACTATTACAACTTTCACATCTGATATATCCGAATTTGAACCCAATGAAACATATGAAGACTTTAATTTAAAGTCATTTAAAAAATCTGCAAAACCACGCATCACTCCATTATCCGAAATAGAAATTACAGACCTACACACGTTAGAACATACTCTGGAACTAGGTGAGCTAAACATAATTGATATTTTCAGTATTTATTTAAAATATTTATGCTGGTTTGCTCGAATATTTCCTTCAACAATAAGATAACCAGACAACTTTGCATGTGATATAAATATCATTGATTAAAATAACTTTCTTACAATCAAAGACCTCGTTCTATTCTATTACTAATAAAATAATTTTTATATTTTATTAAATTATTTTTGCCAATGACATTTGTCACAGTCAACGTGTCTGGTTAGTTAATTATTGTTAAAAAAAATGTTCAACCCAACATAAGAATTAGTACTTTTGGCTGTGATAAACACATTTGATACATGATTATTTTAATAAACATTTATTACATAAATATCCTTCTGTCACTCACAACCATGATCAAATTGACTTATCGTAGGTTGAAAGTACACCTAATTTTATGTCAAAATTACTAAAGAATAAGACAGATAGGATATAAACGAAAAACAAATATATACAACGCACTTTAAACTTAATTTTTACAACTGCCGATACGCAATTTTACTAAGATACCACCAAAGTTTTTTAAATACACAAATAGCCTATCTAATTTATATATCTATGAATTTTATATTAATTTCTATCTGTATTTTAGGTGAACTAGATACTAAAATTCCAAAGGCAAAAGGCAAGTTGGTGCAAGATGTTCGAGAGTCAGTAACTATAGAAACAGTTATGACTCAAAAGCCTGTAGAAGAGGTACCTCTTATTGAAGAACTTCCTGTAGAGGTAGAGGTTGTCGAAGCAGAAACGGAAGATGGCGAGAAAACGAAAAAGATTATTAAGAAAAGAACAATAAGAAAAAGACTTGGTGATACTCAAGAGGATACACATATTGTTACTGTTGAAGAAGAAGGTAAAGTACCTCAATCTACTGTTACCATAGAAGAGATTCAAGTAACTGAAGAAGAAACTATTAAACCCTTTAAGTCTACAACCGATGAGCCTTCTTATATTGAAGAGTTACCCGAAGAGATTATAGAAACTGAAGTTGATACTTTAGAAGGACCCAAGAAAAAAGTTTTTAAAAAGCGGACGATTAAAAAACGCAGAGGAAGTAAAGTGGAATGTACAGAAATATTTTCTGTACAAGAAGAAGGCAAAGAACCCCAAACTTCAGTAACAATTCAAGAAATAACCGATGAAGAAACTAAGCCTGAAGAGGAAAAAGATCTTGAGCGCCCAGTAGAAATTACTGTTGAAGATGCAAAGAAGAAAATAACGAAAAAGAAAATTATTAAGAAAAAGAAAGGTGATGCGCAAGAAGAGGAGCACGTTACAATCGAAGAAACAAGACAACCAGAAATGGTTACCGACTTTATTGAGGAAGACGTATTTAATGAACCTGTCTATATAGAGGAACTACCTGAAGAAGTAGAAGTAGAAGAAACGACAGGTAGATGGGGACCTAAGAAGAAAACAATTAAAAAGAGAATAATTAGAAAACGCATTGGAAGCAAGCAGGAAGATACACATATTGTTACAGTCGAAGAGGATGGCAAAAAACCATTAACATCCGTTACTGTTGAGCAGCTTGTTCTATCAGATGATCAAATCAAACCACTACCTAAGGTACAGCCTGAGGAGCTAGCTACCTTAACAGAAATTCCAGAACAGGTGATTGTCACACATGTCGATACCGCAGAAGGTCCTAAAAAGAAAGTTATTAAAAAGAAGGTATTTAAGAAAAGGAAGGGTAGCAAAGAAGAAGAAACAGAAATCGTTACTATAGAAGAAGAAGGTAAATCGCCGGAAATTTCTGTTGTAGTCAAAGAAGTGGAAGTTGAAAGTGTCGAAAAACATAAAAGAAAACCAAAGAAAGTAAAAAAACCAACGGAAAGTCTAATTACTGAAGAAGGCTATTTATTTGTGCCAAGCTTATCTGGAGATAATGCAAAACCTACGGAAGTGGAAGAGATGATTCAATTAGAAATACTAAAAAAAGCATTGGCGAAACAAGTTCCTGAACATATTGATCAAGAGGACGAAGAAGAGCCAGATATTTCTAAAAAGACAAACAAAAAAGTAATTAAACGGAAGAAACAAAAAATTACCGTAATCGACATAGAAGAACCACTTATTGCGGAAGAAGAACCAGAAGAGCTACAAATAGTTGAAGAATTAAATGAGCAAGGAATTGCTTCAAAAAAAATAATTAAAAAGCGCGTTATCAAAAAACGAAAAGGTAGCAAACAGGAAATAATTAATATGCTTACAGTTGAAGAAGAAAACAAGGAACCTCGAACAACTATGATCATTGAAGAAATTGACTTACCTGATGAATTTATAAGCGTAACAGAAGAATTAAGTCCTGAAAAATTAGTAATTGTAGAAGAAATTCCAGAAAGAGTCGAGATTATAAAAACACCAACGGATACTCATAAGAAGATTATAAGGAAAAAAATAATAAAACGAAGACGCGGAAGCAAACAAGAAAATACTGAAATAACGGTCATCGAAGAACCGGGTAAAGAACCTCAAAGTATTATTACTATTGAAGAAATTGACTTTCCTGAAGAAGTTGTTCAAAAGTTGCCTGAAGCAGAAAAAGAAACTTCAGTTGTTATTACGCAAGAAATTCCAGAACAGATTCAAATATATGAGAATGACAGTCAAAGAAAAGTAATTAAAAAGCGCGTAACAAAAACTCGTAAAGGAAGTAAGCAGGAAACAAAGAGTATATTTACAGTAGAAGAAGAGGGCAAAAAACCTGTAACTTCTGTTATTATTGAACAAGTAAATTTGCCTGAAGAGGTCGTAGAGGAATTAAAAATTCCCACAGTAAAACTAAAACATCCTGTTTTTGTTGAGGATATTCTTGATAAGGTTAAAGTTGTGGAAGTATCGGTTAAACAAGGTCCCAAGAAAAGAGTTATTAAAAAAGAAGCAATAATAAAGGATGAAACTGATCGCACAGATAAAGTTTTAGAAGAGCAGCCTGTTATTGCTGAAGAACTACCCCAGGAAATATACATTCTTGACCGAGACGACTCTCCTGAACAAAAAATTGTTAAAAAGAGGGTCATACGTACGAGAAAGGGGAGCAAACACGAAGTTACGCAGATATTCACAGTAGAGGAAGATGGAAAAAAACCATTAACAACAGTGGTAATTGAAGAAATCGATTATCCTGAAGAAATTGTAAGGGATTTACCAGATATTAAACCGGAACATAGTGTTATAATAGAAGAAGTTCCAGATCAAGTTAAGGTAAATAAAACTGATGTTTTGGAGGAGGGTTCCAAAGTAATAACTAGGAAGAAAATTATCAAGAAACGTAAAGGAAGTAAACAAGAAAATACTGAAATAGTAGTCATAGAAGAAGATGACAAAATGCCCCAAACAACCGTTGTAATAGAAGAAGTCGAAGTTCCTGAAGATATAGTTAGAAGTTTACATGAGGAGACGCTAGAAGATCAGACACCTATTATTATAGAAGAATTGCTGGAAGAAGAGACCGATAAGGGAAAAACAATAAAAAAGAAAATTGTTAAAAAAAGGAAAGGAAATAAGCAAGAGACTACTGAGCACGTAACAGTTTTTGAAGTTGGTAAGAAACCGCAAACTTCTATAACCATTGAGGAAATAGAAATTCCGGAAGATATTTTGGAGGAACTATCCGTTCCAAGCGTAAAATCTAAAAAACCTGTATTTGTCGAGGAAGTACGTGATAAAGTTAAAGTGTTGGAAGTACAAGTTTTGGAAGGACCTAAGCAAAAAGTACTTAAAAAGAAAATTATGAAAAAAACAGAAGAAGAGCTTTCCGAAAAACCATTTATATCAGAAGAGCTTCCTGAAGAAATAAGAATTGTTGAAGAAGATGATGTTAAAAAAGTAATAAGAAAAAGGGTCATTAAGACTAAGAAAGGAAACAAAGAAGAAGTAACTCAAATAATAACAGTCGAACAGGAAGGTAAGGAACCGCAGAGTTCGGTTGTTATAGAAGAAATAGATGTACCACAGGAGGAGGATTTTAAAGATAAAATAACCCAGCCTGTAATAATCGAAGAAGTTCCAGAGCAAATTGAAATTATTGAAACTGAAACATTGGAAGGACCTAAAAAAGTTATTCTTAAAAAGAAATTAATTAAACGTCGAAAAGGCAGTAAACAAGAGTCTACCGAAATTATAGTGCGCGAAGAAGAAGGAAAGAAACCAGAAACAACTGTTACTATAGAAGAAATTGATAGTCCAGAAGACATCATCAAGGATCTTCCTGATTATCAAACACAAGAACCTCTGTTTATTGAAGAAATCCCCCAAGAAGCAGTTGAGACAACAGAAACAATAGTTGAAGAAAAGCCAAAGAAGAAAACTATTAAGAAAAAAACTATTCAAAAAGATATTAAAGAAGTTGTCCAAGAACCTATTATTATTAAAGAGCTTCCTGAAGAAATCCAAATTCTGGAAGATGAAAGTGGTCCAAAGAAAACAACAAAGAAAAGAGTTATAACGAAGCAGAAAGGAGATAAGCAAGAAATTACTCATATTGTTACCATCGAAGAAGTTGGAAAGAAACCTGAGACTACAGTTACAATTGAGGAAATTGACGTGATTGATATTCCAAAACAAGAAGAAGAATTACCAGTTTATATTGAAGAGCTTCCTGAGGAGATTGATATTGAGGAAGTTGAAGACAGATGGGGACCTAAAAAGAGAACCACGAAAAAAAGAGTAATAAGAAAAAGAAAAGGAGATAAAATTGAAGATACGCACATTGTAACGGTGGAAGAAAATGGCAAAGAGCCCCAAACGACCATTACAATAGAAGAATCTATGGCACCATTCGAAACAATTTCCGAAGTAAAGCATCAGCCAGAGCAAATTATTATTGAATTGCCAGAGGAGGTAAAAATAATAGAAAAAATTACTCCCGACGGTATTAAAAAAGAAACTATTAAGAAAAGAATAATTAAAAAGAAAAAGGGAGAAAAACAAGAACAAACAGAAATCGTTGTCGTCGAGGAGGCAGGAAAAAAGCCAAAAACAACTGTAACAATAAAGGAATATGATACTCCTGAGGAAATTGTAGGCGAAGTTCTTTATGAAAAACCATCTAAAGCAACTGAAATCTACATTCAAGAGCTCCCAGAAGAAATTGAAGAAGAAGAAGTAACCGATGATAAGGGCCAACGAAAGAAACGAATAGTTAAGAAACGTGTCATAAAAAAACCTAAAGGAGACAAGGAAGAAGTGACCGAAATAATTGTAATTGAAGAAGAGGGAAAGAAGCCTGAGACTATTGTAAATGTAGAGGAAGTAGAACACCACGAAAAAATTCCATCTAAAAAGACAGTCAAAAAGAAACCCAAAGATGGAAAACCAAAAGAACTTAGGAGAGAAATATCAGTATTAATGCCTTTGGAAGTCAAAGAAATTAAGTTTCAAAAGGTTAAGGTAGTGGAAGCCAAAGATGCACCACTTTTTGGAGAAGTAAAATTACGTAAACCGAAAAAACCAGTGGAAAGGAAAGATGCTGCGGGAAAAGTACAAATACCAAGACTAAAGAGTCGGATGCAACATAACAAATTTCCCCCGGGAACTGAACAAGAACAACTACCTAGGATTTCTATTCTTGAACCAGTATATAGAGATAATGGGGTTTTATCCAGAAATGTACAAGAAGCTGAAAAGGTACCTAAGACTAAACGAAGACGGCTTAAGGATAAAGATATTAAACATAAACAACTTGAAAAATTGGACTTAGAACTTGAAGATTTAAAAAAGAAGGAACTAGAAAAAGTGGACGAGGAATATAAATTTGGAAAACAACCAAAAAAGAAAACAGATTCAAAAGATGAATTAACAAAATTAAAAATTGGAAAAGGTGAAGTTCCAATAATGAAGGAAGAAGACGAAGAGGTTAAACTTAAAAAGATACCTCAACATATGAAAGAAGAAGAATTGCAACCTGAACTAAAGCCTGTCAAGAAGAAGACCTCCGAACAACCCAAAAAAGAAAAGAAACCCAGCGATGAATCAGAAAAAATAAAGTTTAAACCGTATGATATTGATCATGATGAACCTGAACTAGAAGAGTACGTTCCAACTCTTCCAGAAGAAGAAATTGAAAAATCACCAGTCCCAGAAAATAAAAAAGTGATTAAGAAAAAGAAGGTTAAACCGATACCTGAAAAAGATGAGGTTGCCTTAGAACTTGGTAAACCTAAAATGGTTGAAACTGAAGATCAGCCAGAGATAACGCTTCAGTATAAGCAAAAACCAAAACCAGAAGAAGTGCCCGAGGAAATTAAATTAAAACCACATAAAAGAAATCAAGAAGATAAGGAATTTAAGGTTGAGGTAGACACAGTTATGAAACACGATGCGATAACACTATCTGAAGGTCCGGATGATGAAATGACGATAACACCTGAAGACGACGCAGAAAAGCTAAAGAAGAAGAAAATTAGGAAAGTTAAGCCAAAGAAGACACCCGATATGACCGAAGAGGATCTGAATATATCGGTTGTAGAAACTGAAAAAACACAAACAGAAATAGTTGAATCTCTAGAACCTGAAGAAATCATCAAGGAATCTGTAAAGCCTGAAGAAGTTATAATAGAGGAATCTGATCTGTTGCCAGAAATAACAGCAGAGGATATTTCCGAGGATGGCGAAAAAAAGATTATTAAGAAAAAGAAAATAATAAGAAAGAAACTTGATGATAAGCCAGAAAGTTTAGAGGAGGTACCAGAAAAAGATACTGAAGAGGAAGTTACTGAAACTGAGACGGTTATTTCAAAAATCAAGAAAAAGATTCCTAAAGAAAAACCGGAAAAAGACTTAAGCGATGTAAATGCGAAACCGGAAGATAAGTCTAAACCTTCGGAGGAAAAGTCTAAGCCTTTTGAAGAAAAGATACAGGAGCAGCCCAAAGAAATATCTAAAAAACCTAAAAGGCCAATACAGAAAAAGAAGGAGAAGAAAGAAAAGATTCCAAGACTAAAGAGCAGAATTGTACATATTCCATTTCCACCTCAAAATGAAGCTGAAAGAATTCCTCAAATAACTCAGTTACCTCCCGTTTACCGAGATACAGGTATTCTTTCCCGGAATGTAGATGATGCAGCAAAGATACCTAAAAGAAAGAAAATCAGGGTCAAAGAATATGATAGAGAACTTAAAGACTTGGAGAAATTGGACTTAGAAGTTGATGAGCTTAAAAAGAAGGAACTGGAAAAGGTAGATAAGGAACTTTTCATTAAGCCTGAAAAGAAAAAACCCATAAAAGATGATAAAGAAGAAAACAAGTTGAAAATAGGGAAAGGTAAATTGCCTGAAGAACTTGATACTCAAGAGGACGTATCTCTTAAAAAAGTGCCTAAGCCAATAAAGATAAAAGATGATATAAATAAAAAATTAAAAGCACAAAAAGAAAAGATAGAAGAAGATAAACCGAAAAAAGATGACGAAAAACAACCAGAACTTAAACCTTTCAAGCCTTATGATATAGAGAAAGAATCGCCAGATAAAGAAATATTGGATATTTCTAGACCTGAAGAAATGGAAGAAGAAGTAAATGTTATAGAGGAACCAAAGAAACCTAAAAAGAAAAAGGAAAAGGTAATTCCCGAAAAAATTGAACAAGTGTTAGTACCGGGAGTTCCCAAAGATGTTGAAAAAGAAGAGGATACTGATATTAAATTAACGAAGAAACAAAAGCCTAAACCAGAGAAAAAGGATGAGGGCATTCATCTTAAACCTTTTAAGAATGAGGATGAAGATATGACATTTAAATTGGAAGGTGACACTGTCATGAAGCATGATACTATTATAAGTTTTGAGGGACCTGACATTGATATGGAGATATCGCCAGACGAAGATGATGAAAAAGTTAAAAAGAAAAAGAAAATTATCAAAAAAATTAAAAAACCCAAAGACAAACTTTTCCCAGAAGAACTTGAAAAAGAACAAGATGCTATTAAACTGGATGAAGATTCTAAACTTACTGATGAAGAATTGACACCTGAAGAAACAGATGGAACTGAAATTATTACCGATAAACCGCTTAGTCTGGAATCTGTTCCAGAAGACCTCATTGATGAAAAACCTAAAAGAAAAGGTAAGAAATTAATTAAAAAGACAACTCAGGAAGAAGTGCAGGTATCAGGCTCCGTGCAGGAAAAGCCTATTAAACTTGTAATTAAGCGTATACCAGCGGAAAAACCTCAAATTCCCATTATAACAGAATTTATACCTGAATTTGCCGAAATAAAATTAAAGAAAGTTAAAAAAACTGAGAAAAAGCCCATAGAAGAAGTAACGGTACCTTATATTCGACTTAAAAGTAAATTAGTTCTTGTAGAGTTCCCACCTTTCGGCGAAGGACTGCAAAATGCCGTTGTAGCCATATTAGAGCCTGTTTATAGGGATAATGGTATTCTATCAAGAAATGTAGAAGAGGCAAATACAGTAAAGCCCAAAAAGAAAAAATTGGTAACGCGAACAAAAGAACTTGAAAAAATTGACAAAGAGTTTGAAGAACTTAAAAAACCTTTGGAAGAAGTCGATGATGAATTTAGAAAAAGAAAAGAAAAATCTAAAAAGAAAAAGCCCATTTTAATGAAAATTGTTAGGATCGAACACATTGCTCAAAAGGCTAAGGTAATTGACTTAACACCTGAAGTTATTAACTTTGCTGAAATTAAACTAAGAAAACCAAAATCAAGTGGTGCCAAAGAGCCCACTCAACTAATTGTACCAAAACTACGACTTAAGAGCAGAATAAATTGGATAGATTTTCCTCCAATAAATGAAGTATTTCAGTTGCCTAAGATGACTTACATTGGCGCGGAACGGGATAATGCTATAATTTCGAGAAATGTTGAAGAGGCAGAGAAAATAAAGAAAACTAAACGAAGAAAACTTAAAGATGTGGAAAAGAATTTGCAGTCGCTTGAAAAGCTCGATGTTGAGTTCGAGGAACTGAAAAAGAAAGAACCAGAAAAAATGGATGACGCATTCAAGTATGAAAGAAAACCCAAGGAAAAGCCCGAAATAGATGAAGAAACGCCAATTCAAATTAAGATTGGTAAGGGCAAAAAACCACCAGTTGAAGAAGAGCCTCAGCAGGTAAAACTAAAGAAAATTCCTGAGAAACCAGTAGTAGAAGAATTAGCTGAGCCTCTTAAGCTAAAGAAAAAACCCGAGACGAAGGAAACGCATGTGGATGAAAAACCAGAAAAGCCCGACGATAAACTTGAACTTCAACCATTTGATATACCTACTGACGATACAGAAAAATTAGAATATGAGGCACCAGAATATCCAACAAAAGATAAAGAGGAAAAACTTGTAGAAAAACCAAAACACAAGAAAAAGAAGAAAGATAAGCCTGAACCTGAAACTGAGGAAATACTTATAAAAATTGGAGTGCCTAAAGTTCCTCAACAAGAGGAAGAGGAGGGCGTAATTGTAAAAGCTCCAAGAAAGCCCAAGCCTGAGGAAGACAAGGAGGATATAAAATTAAAACCTCACCGTAAGCAGGAAGATGATCAAGAATTTAAAGTGGAAGGTGACAGTGTTATGAAACATGACAGTATTGTAACTTTTGAAGGCCCAGATATTACAATGGATATCTCCCCAGAGAAGGAAACTGATAAGGAAAAACTAAAGAAGAAGAAAATTATTAAGAAAATTAAAAACAAAGATTTTACAGATAAAGTAAGCGAGGAAGAAGTTCAATTAGGTAAATCGATTGTTGAAGAATATCCTTCTGACGAGTTAATTATGGAACTAGAAGAAGAGCAAGAAAAAGAATTTACAGTAACAGAAATAGAACCTCAAAAGCCAGTTACTGAAGAAAAAGCGGAAACTATAGATACAGAAGTAAAGATAAAAAAGAAAGTACCCAAAAAGAAATTGCTTGATGAAGAGCCATCGGAGCAAGTGGTTACGCCAGAAGAAACAACAACTGAAATTGAGGAAACTAAAACTGTAATTAAGAAAATTAAAAAGAAAAAAATATCTGACGATCAACCTGCCCATGATCTCTCAGTAGAAGAACCCGAGGAAGAAAAACCAGACCAAGAAATAATCCATGACGTACAAGAAAATCTAGCTTTACCAGAAGATATATCAAATAAAGAAAAAGAAATACCGGTAGATAAAAAGCCTGAAGACATACAAAAAGTAAAATCTAAAAAAATAAAACGACCGCTACCTAAAAAAGAAGATAAGAAAGACAAAATACCAAGACTTAAAAGTCGAATGACGCTTGTACCGTTTCCTCCACAAAATGAAGCACAACGACTCCCAAAAATTACAGAATTAGAACCGACCTTTAAAGATAATGGTATAATTTCTAGAAATATTGAAGAAGCTGCAAAGATCAAAAAGACTAAAAGACGAAAACTTAAAGACGTTGACCATAAAATGACAGATTTAGAGAAACTTGACCTTGAATACGAAAACGAGAAAAAAGATCTGGAAAAGGTTGATGATGCATTTAAATTTGACAAGAAACCAAAAGAAAAGTTAGAAACCTCAGAAGATGATGTAAAATTAAAAATTGGAAAAGGCAAACTTCCTGAAGAACCACACGAGGAAGATGAATTAAAGTTAAAGAAAGTGCCAAAGAAACCAAAGGGTAAAGACGAATCTACGGACAAAGGTAAAATTACAAAAGAACCTGCTACCAAACATCCAACTGAAGGTAAAGAAGACCAGGATATTGAAGGACCAAGTTTAGAAACTTACGACTCTGAACATGAAGAACCAAAACCACTAGAATATGAGGCAACAGAATCACCTGAAGAACCAATGGATGAAATAGAGAAAGTTAAAGTACCACACAAGAAAAAGCAGAAAGTGAAACCCAAGCAAGAAAGTGAAGAAATTACTCTTCAAAAAGGTGCACCAAAACCTCAGGAGGATGAGACACCAGAAGAAATAAAACTTAAAGCACCAAGGATACCTAAATCCGAAACTGAAGATATAGAAGTTAAACTTAAACCATTTAAAAAACCTGAAGATTTGGAAGAAGTTAAAGATATAGATACAGATAATCTTCAGCCTGAAGTAGTAACAGAAACAACTATTCCCGAAGACGAGAAAAAGAAAAAGAAAGTAATAAAAAAATTAGTGGAGAAAAAAACTGAGACTTTGGTTCCGCGATTAAAAAGTAGAATCAGATTTATTGACTTTCCTCCTTTAACTGAAATTGAACAAAAGCCAATTTTAACCGATATAAAACCAGTCAGTAAAGATAATGCAACTTTATCAAGAAATGTTGAAGAAGCAGCAAAAATTAAACCTAAAAAGAAAAAGAAAACTGGTGAAATCAAAACTGATGAATTAGAAAAATTAGATCAAGAACTTGATGAACTTAAAAAGGGGCGTGAAAAAGTAGATGACGAGTTTAGAAAGAGACCTGATAAAATTAAAAAAGAAAAACCTGTACTTATGAAAATTGTAAATGTTGAAATTAAACCACAAAAGGCTAAAGTGATTGATCTAGTTCCTGAAGTGGTCAACTTGGCTGAAGTAAAACTAAAAAGACCCACTAAAAAGCAAGATACCAAAGAGCCAACACAACTGCAACTCCCAAAATTAAAACTTAAAAGCAGAATAAACTGGATCGACTTCCCCCCAATGAAAGAAATATTAAAACATCCACCAATAAGTCATATTGGTGCAGAAAGACAAAACGGTATTATATCTAGGAATATTGAGGAGGCTGAAAAGATTAAGAAAAAGAGACCAAAGAAATTCAAGGACGTAGAAAGAGAAACAACTGATCTTGAAAAACTTGATTTGGAGTTCGAAGAACTTAAGAAGAAAGAACTTGAAAAGATCGATGAAGCATTTAAATATGAACGAAAGCCAAAGGAACGACCTGAAGAAGAAAAAGAGGAACCAAAGCCGATGAAGATTGGTAAAGGTATTAAAGTTCCGACAACAGAAGATGACGATACTGTTACCCTGAAAAAACGTCCCGAACGGAAAGAGGAAATTTCGCCTGAAGAAATTGTCAAAGAAAAACCTGTTAAACTTGAAGAAAAACAATCGATAGATAAAGAGCCTAAAAGTGGGGTAAAAGGTCCTTCCTTGGAGCCATTTGAATTTGAGAGGGATGATACTGACAGAGAATCGTTTGAACCACCGGAGCATGAAGAACCTGATATCAAAAAATTATCTAAAAAGAAACCTAAGAAGAAACCTGAAAAGACAGGTAAGCCAGAACCAGAAACCATAGAAATTGCTCTTGAAAAAGGTCTACCCAAAGCTCCTCAGCCAGAGAATGAAGAAGAAGTTAAATTGAAAGCCCCAAGAAAACCAAAACCGGAAGAAGAATCGACAGAGTTAAAACTCAAGCCATTTAAAACACCTGTGGAAGAAGAAACGGTTGAAGTTGTAACTCTTAGTAAACAACCACAGCCCGAAGAGGCTAAAGTAATTCAGATAAGACCAGACGATGAAATTAAATTTGACTATCCTGAAGATGACAAAAAGAAAAAGAAGAAAATTAAAAAATTAACTGTTGAGACGGAACCAGCAATGGAACCTACAACTGAAAACGACATAGCAGAAATAAAGCCAAAGGAAGAAGAAGTATCTGAACAGGTTGTTATTAAAAAGAAACCTAAAATTATTGAAGAAGACATTTCCGAACCGGTTCAAATCGTTTTACCAAAAGAAAAAATACCTGAATTAGAAGATATTGAAGCCGAAACAATATTTATTAAGAGCAAACCAAAGCCCTCTGAGGAAGAAGACGTAAAAGTTGAGATAATCATCAAACCGGAAGAAAAAATTGAAGAGATAATTGAAGAGAAAGTTATAATAAAGAAAAAGAAAATAAAGAAACCAAAGCCTGAAGAGAGCATTGAAATTAAAATTGAGTTAGAGATTCCTACTCCAGAAAAAAGTGAGGAATTTTTTGTCGAAGACAAACAACCTAGTATACAATCACCAGTCGAAGAAAAAGAAGGTGTAACGATTGAGGAACTTGAGCCAGAAACACTTCTTGAAGTCTTAGATTCAGCACCTGAAAT
Source organism: Polydrusus cervinus (assembly GCA_935413205.1). Taxonomy (NCBI): domain Eukaryota; kingdom Metazoa; phylum Arthropoda; class Insecta; order Coleoptera; family Curculionidae; genus Polydrusus; species Polydrusus cervinus. The sequence goes on from OW284516.1 coordinate 29,393,890, forward strand.
TCCCATTATTGAGGAGCCTAAAGACGAAGTGCTAGAGGAAAAACCTGAACATAAAGAAGAGATAATTGAAATCAAAGAAGATATTATTATTAAAAAGAAAAAAACAAAAAAACCTATTGAAAAAATTCTTCAACCTGATGAAGAGGAAACAGCCGATATAGTTATTATTAAGAAGAAACCTGATAAAAAAACTCCTGAGGAAAACGTTGAGGCTGAAGTTACAATACCCAAGCCCCCACTAGAAGATGATTTAAATGAAGTAAGGGCGGAAGCAATTATACAAGAACCAGAACCGCTACCTAAGTATGAGGAACCCCTAGATACTGCCACAGAAATTACTATTATTCAAGAGTTACCAAAAGGTGATACTAAACCAGAAGAATTAAGTGAACAGGTTACAATTAAAAAGAAAAAGCCTAAGAAACCTAAGAAAACTGATGAAGAAACTGAAGAAGTGGAGTTTACAGTCAATAGGGATAAAGATATACCTGAGGACAAAACACAGGTCTTTACTGAAGAGGTAATTTCTATTGTAAAAACTAAGAAACCTAAAAAAGAACCAGATGAAGCAGCTGCAGAAGTAGAAATTGTTTTACGAAAAGAAGAACCAACACCAGTTATAACTGAACAAGAAGAGCCAACACCAGTTATAACTGAACCAGAAGAACCAACAATAAAGCAAGAGGACAAGGAGCCCGAAAGAGATGTATCGGAAGCAGTGGAACTAACCGACAAGCCAGAAGAAGGTGAAGAGCAAGTTACCTTCAAAAAACATGTGCCTGTTTCAGAAGATGATGAAAAGGTTTCTCTTCCCGAACAGCAAGAAGTTCAAGAAGAGGCTGAAATAACAATCCGTAAGCCAAAGAAAAAAGATAAGATAACAGATGAAGGTAAGGATGAGGTTACTGTGAAAAAGCATGTTCCTATTAAAGACGACGAAAAGCCAGACGAAGAATCCGAGGATACAGCTAAAGTCAAGATGCCGACCACGGATGAAGTAGAGGAAGAATTTAAGAAAAAGAAACCTTCTAAAATCTCAGAAGACGAGGAAAAAGCAGACTTGTCAATAAAGAAATATGTTCCTATGGAAGACGAAACAAAACCCGAAGATAGCGCAGAAGAAGCTATATTTACTATAAAACCAGTTAAACCTAAAGAAGAACCTCAGGATGTAGAAACAACAATTTCACTTCAAAAAGAAACGCTTCCAGAGGAAGAAGTTGTTGAGGTTAAAATAAAGAAAAAAGCTCCGTCCAAGAAGCCTCCTGTTGAAGAGACAGCGGAAGAACTCACTGTTCAAATACCAGAGGTAGATAAAGGCGAACAGCCTGCTGAAAAGGAGGTCGAACAAAGTATTAAACTTAAAAAACCTTCTGAAGATGAAGCAGAGGAAGTATTTAAAAAACGTAAGCCACCTAAAACTGTGGAAGATGAGGGAGAGGCGGAAGTGTCAATAAAGAAATATGTTCCTGTAGAAGAAGAAACCAAACCTGAAGAGGTAGAGGCCGAACAAAGCGTTAAATTTAAAAAACCTTCAGAAGATGAAGCAGAGGAAGTATTTAAAAAACGTAAGCCACCTAAAACTGGGGAGGATAAGGGAGATGCGGAAGTGTCAATAAAGAAATACGTTCCTGTAGAAGAAGAAACCAAACCTGAAGATGAAGAGGCCGAACAAAGCGTTAAACTTAAAAAACCTTCAGAAGATGAAGCAGAAGGAGTATTTAAAAAACGTAAGCCACCTAAAACTGTGGAAGATGAGGGAGAAGCGGAAGTGTCAATAAAGAAATACGTTCCTGTAGAAGAAGAAACCAAACCTGAAGATGAAGAGGCCGAACAAAGCCTTACACTTAAAAAACCTTCAGAAGATGAAGCAGAAGGAGTATTTAAAAAACGTAAGCCACCTAAAACTGTGGAAGATGAGGGAGAAGCGGAAGTGTCAATAAAGAAATACGTTCCTGTAGAAGAAGAAACCAAACCTGAAGATGAAGAGGCCGAACAAAGCCTTACACTTAAAAAACCTTCAGAAGATGAAGCAGAAGGAGTATTTAAAAAACGTAAGCCACCTAAAACTGTGGAAGATGAGGGAGAAGCGGAAGTGTCAATAAAGAAATACGTTCCTGTAGAAGAAGAAACCAAACCTGAAGATGAACAAACAGAAGCTGTATTTATTAAAAGACCACCTAAATCTGAAGAGGAACCTGAAGAGGTAGCAGCTAAATTTTCACTAAAAAGAGAAAAGTCTCCAGAAGAGGAAACTGCTGAAATTAAAATAAAGAAAAAAATACCTGTCAAAAAGCCTCCAGTTGAAGAAGCAGCAGAAGAACTCACTGTTCAAAGGCTTAAGCCTGTTAGAAAAGCATCAGTACCTGAAGAACTTATTAAGGAAGAAGATATTCCCTCTGTTACATTCAGGCCAAGAACATCAACGACAAAAGAAGATGTGGAGCAAGAGTTCAGAATTTCTTTGGATTCCTATGCAGAGGAAGAAATTAGCTTATCTTCAAAGATTAAGCTAAAGAAACCAAAAAGACAACAAACTTTTGGTGAGGAGGCTGCAGAAGAATCTGTTAAAATTATTGAGGAATATGATAGCGATGGACCTGCAATCGAGGAAATTATCGATGAAGGAAGTGATGCAGAAGATTTACCATTAGATGACGATGAAATTTCTGAAAGCTTCCATGTTGCGTTTAAAAGGAAAGCCCCCAGAAAATATTCGGTATTACACGAAGACGAAGAAGACGTCAGTCTTAAATTAAAGAACCAACACAAGGATGAGGACTACGAAGCTGCTGAAATTGAAATTAAAATTAAACCTAAAAGAAGAGAATCAGTCTCATTATCAGGTATGTTATAATACTTATTTAAATTAATTCTAGATATCTCTGAGGTAAAAAAAGTGTATCCATGAAGAGAATAATAATCAAATAATCCGAAAATACTTAGATAGATACAGGGTGATTCCTAAGTTGATACTTCTGTTTTAGCTGTGTATAGAAGGCATTAAAATAAACAACATTTTCAAATATCTTTTTCAAAAAACTCAAAAATAAGGTACATAACATTTAGAAAACTTCTGGGTGTAGGATGAGCCCGCAAGGGAAAGCGTTCTGCGTATCATCTCGAAGCAGCAGCCGCACTGTGACGACACTCACAGTATCCACTAGTTCATTGTTTTCAAATTTTACCCTTTTCACGTGTCACCAATTTAAAATTAACTTGCTTCAGAAAAACACACCGCGGCAGATCGCCAAATAAATAACTGACCACCGGCACCGACCCGTTAATTGCATGACTAATAAGGCAAAAATAACATAAGGTATATCAGGCTAATTTTTGATGGCCAGGTCCGCACTTAGAATTTTACTTCTGTATCTCGCCTATTTTTAAGTTTTTTTGAAAAAAGGTATTTGAAAATGTTGTTTATTTTAATGCCTTCTATACACAGCTATAACAGAAGAATCAACTTAGAAATCACCCTGTATATTAATGATTTCGTCAACTAGTACTAGTCTTTATTTTGTTAAAAACAGTTTGATTATGTTACTATTTTTTAGTTGTATTTCTTGATAATGGCCTTTATGACTAAAGCGCGTTATGATGGATTATTAATATAATTGTAATGTATTTATGGATTATGTGGTTTATTCTTTATTTACTTAATTAAATTTGAAATTCAATATGCAAATCACATTATTATGTAAGTAAATCTATTGGTTTATCACTTTTTTTTTAAATGAAAGAAATATTTCGGTTAAGTAATACGCTAACTAAATATATTGGTAAATAGATTTGCTTTCTATCTATTGTAGGTTCAAAAAGTGTAATCCAATATTCTTATTTGTTCGTATTTTTATTTTAGTTTTTTTAACATTTGTTTTTTACTAACATTATAGAAGATGTATCGCTTAGTATTACTAAGGAAAAAGAAGTTGAAAAGATAACCATTATCCACGAAGAAGAGGTACAACAAGGTGATGTTTATTATTCAGTTACCTTCTATGATGCTGAAGCAGAATCTGCTTGCGACCTTGTGGAGGGAGAAAAGGTTTACGTCATTGAAACTCAAGGTAAACTAATAACAATTATACAGGGTGTCCCGTAACTTATGGGCCGTAGAGTAACTGGAGATACTAGATACCAAACTAAGCCGATTATGTCATATAAAATGAAAATTGAGATACATAACTTAGAACTTATATTTAGACTCAGTTTTTCATTTGCAACGCCATTTCCATTTAAAAGCTTGCTGTGTTTTTCATTATTAAGTTACTTTACTCTTAAGGCAATTTAGAAAAAGTCCCATTTGCTCCCTTACTAGTAGCCGCAGGTGAAATCTGAAAAATGCATCAACTTTTATCAAGAATACAATTTTTTAAGAAATCGGTAATAAAAAACTATCTAATATGTTGCATACTTTTTGGACACACTGTATGCTACTACAAATTATAATAAATATTATATTTCTTATACGTTGTATTATAACTTTCTCTCCGTGTAATCAGTTAGGTACTTGTAGAATGTGAAAATTATTACATTTAAGGGTACTCCTGATATCGTTGGGAACCCATCAGTTCTCTTTTAAAGTTTCCTTATTTCGCTCTAATTTTTAGGCGAATGGTGGTTCGTAAAAAAGCACCTTACAGAAGACAGTGGTTGGGTCCCAGCCAATATACTGATGGATGAACCGCAATATATCCAATTTGTTCAGAAAAAACTCAATGAAAAGATTGATAAACTTCCCGTTCTTGAAAGTAAGTTAGCAATTCTCAATTTTATTGTTTGATTAAAATTGTGTAATATTTAAAATGTTTAAAATTGTTAAACTGTTTCGTAGAAAGACGTTTTAATAGGACAATAGACTACCTATGTGTTGAGACAGTAATAAAGGGTTCACAAATTAGAATGCATTTTTGCCGAAACTTCATTGATACTTTAAGTGACTCCCATCTTATAATAGAATTTTTTCAGAATGTTTCTGAGATTTTTTCAATAACTTTAGGAACACATTTTAATCCGTTTCGACATATATTATGTTACCCAAGTGTAAGCATTTAAAATACCGAAGCTCCAAAGAATAATAGTAGATTGTATAACGAGAGTGTATATGATTTCCATATCGCACGAGGAAGTAAATTGAGTACGATTAAAGCCGCGTTGACACGAATCGTGAAAGACGAACTTAAACCACGCTTTTATATCATTTCTTTCAATTTATTTAATTATTACTATTAAACCCAAGCCCTTTTCCAAAATAGCGGATAAACCACCGATTTTTTAGCTCCGAAAATCGAATTTTAAATTTATCTCGAGTTCTCTCAAAAAATGCAAGAATATTTTTATTTTAGCTTGTTTTTTTATACTCCAAACTGTCAACTCAAATATTTTATAATTTAACACTCTAATTAATACATTCTGTTACTATTTTACTGAATCTATTTTCCTCTCTAGGACCAAAAGCACCTCAAAAGCCGCGCGCACCAAAGTTCTTGGAAAAGCTGAAACCAATTACTACACACGATGGTTTTTCAGTTACATTCGAATGCAAAGTTGAGGGATATCCTCGTCCTCAAATAACATGGTTCCGACAAACTCATATTATAAAAGAATCAGTGGACTTCCAAATATTCTACACCGAAGAAAATATAGCTTCATTAATTATTAACGAAGTATTTCCCGAAGATGCTGGAACATTCACTTGTGTAGCTAAGAACTCGGCAGGCTTTGCGTCAAGTACAGCGGAACTGACAGTAGAAGGTCCTTTATCTTCCCATGGATCGGAAAGAACATATTCTATTTCGAGAAAGAGTCTTTCCAGGACGTCTTCGCTAGCCGATATATTAGAAGGAATGCCTCCAGTATTTGCCAAGAAGCCAAAAACTCAAAGTGTTCCTGAAAACAATGATGTTACCGTTGAAGCCATCTTAGCTGCTATACCTGAACCTGATATAAAATGGTACAGGAATGGAAAAAGGATTTCCTCTAAGGAAAATTTTACAATAACAACAACTTCAGAGAACTACACATATACCACAACAATAAAAGTAATTAGTATTACGAAGAAACAGGAGGGTCGATATAAAATCGTAGCAAAGAATAGCGAAGGTCAAGCCAGTGCTGAGTTTACTCTTCATGTACGGACCTCAGACAAGGGAGCCCCAGAAGTTATTGAACCACTTCAATCTACAACTATAAGGAAGGGTGAAACTGTTTCTTTAACAACAACAATTGTAGGTAACCCTGAGCCAGCCCTCCAATGGTTCAAAGATGGTAAGCCGCTTGATGAACCATCACCAAGGAGAAATGGTGATACTTACACAGTCCTTATTAAAAATGCTCAACCTAGTGATACGGCTGAGTATACTGTCAAAGCCAGGAATCCTTTAGGAGCAGCTGAAACTTTTGCATTCCTTACTGTTCAAGGTAGGTCTCTATTTTAAAGTAAATATTTTTTAATGATATTATATTACATATTAAATTGTTTAATTTTTCTAGATATGCTGGCAATGCTTTTCCAACAATAGACTAGTATAAAATGCTTGCTTCAACTGCTTCAACTTAGTAATTCAGCTTAAACGCCAAAAATATTTGCTTGGCTTTTAAACGAGCTGCAACTAATAAACTTATAATAAATTAGAAAATGTAGAATAAAATTTAAATTAGTTTTATTTTAACCCATTTTTTTGTATTACTTTTCAGTTGCCCCAAGCAAAATGGAATAATTGACATTTTCCAAGAACGTAATTGAGTAGAAGCTCTGCTTTTAACTATTATTCCAAATGATTACTTGTCTAACACTAAATAAAATGCTTGAACCATTTGTATTTTTAAATAAATTAATTTTTATAAATCTTTCTGTTTTGCTTGGTGTAAATTTTTTTGGAATTATACAGAGGGAATTATTATTTTTCCTTTTGTATTTTAAATAACCAATTTTCATATTAATAGTAGTAAGTAACTAATCCATTTTCCTAGCTTCGGTGCATTAAAACCTTAGATTTTGTCACTTTGTCGCTAAAAAGAGCCATTCCAGATACTAAAGTAGCACTTGAAATAAAACGAGTAATAATAACATTTTTATTCCCTACAAAAGTATGTTGATAGAATCGTTTGTCCCTTAAAAATTCAAAACACTTTTAAACATACTTTAATAATTATTATATTATTTAATCTTTAAGCCGAAACTACCCTAATTGATCAAATTTGAAACTAATTCTTCAAAAACATATTAGCTCAGCTTAATAACAAAAACCTGTTAGTCTAATTTGTCTAAAAAAATCTGCACTTGTTTTGCTATAATTAACAAAATTTTGCAGTAAACTTTGTTACTGATTATTCCTAATCCATTTAATTTTTTAGAATTCCCAGATAACGCCGAACCACCATTGTTTGTTAAACGATTTGAAGAACAAAACATTCCTGAAAAGACTCCACTAATATTAAGAGCCAAAGTCACTGGCAACCCCATTCCAGAAGTTACATGGTTACTTAATAATCAACCACTTGAATCATCCGATCGGGTTAGATTACTTTATGATGGCGAAAACATTGAGCTTGTCATTAAAGAAACTAATTCTGAGCTTGATTCTGGTAACTATAAATGTGTGGCTATTAATTCAATGGGAAGATCATCTCATGGTGCTCCAGTTAACGTTGAAGTTGATACTGTTAAGTTTACCAAGAAACTTCAAAAGACTTACGAAACCTTTGAAAGAGAAACAATTGAGCTCGAATGCGAAACTTCACACTCCGTTAGAACGAAATGGTGGTACAAAGATATTGAAATCAGTGGAATGGACCATCGCGTAGTTATCCAAGACGGTAAAACTCATAAACTAATTATTAAGAACATTTCCCAAAATGACGAAGGTAGTTACAAATGTACTGTCAAAAATCAAAAGACTGAGACAAGTGTAATTGTGAAACAACGCAAACTTGAGTTTGTGAAAAAATTACAAGATTTGGAGATTACTGAAAAAGATAACGCGATTTTGGAAGTGGAAATTACTTCTGATACTGCTGACGTTACGTGGTTTAAAGATGGAATGCCAATCAATGATGTTGACGATAAATTCGAGACTGAAAAACGTAGAGGAATACGTAAACTTCTAATAAGATCAACATCAATTCACGATGAAGGTGAATACACTTGCCGACTTCTTGAAGAAGAATGTAAGGCTGACGTGACCGTCATTGAACTACCACCTGAAATCATAACTCCACTCCAAGATAAGACCGTAACTAAAGGCGAAAAAGCCGTATTTGAAATTGAATTATCTAAAGGTGATGCATTGGCTAAATGGTACAAGGATGGTAAAGAAATACAATTCTCTGAGCACGTCCAATTATCCATTGACGGTAAGAGGCAAAAACTAAAAATCTACAAGTCAGAGTCAGAAGATGCAGGCACGTACACATGCAAAGTAGGACAACAATCATCCAGTGCCAAGCTAACTGTCAATGTACCGTCCTGCTCTTGGATAAAGTCACTTCCCGAAGAGACCATGGTTTCTCTTAATAATGACGCTGAGTTTGAGGTTGAACTTTCTAGAGAGGATGTTAAGGTTACTTGGTGGCGTAAAGAGTCTAAAATTGAACAGAGTTCCCGCTACACCATTACCAAAAACAAAACGTTTAGAAAATTAGTTGTACATAAAGTTACCATGGAAGACCAATATGAGTATAGTTGTACAGTAGAAAAATATAACTTAAAAACATCATCCAAATTAAAAGTAGGTGACAAACCAAGTCCACCCAGGGGACCTCTAGAGATATCCGGCATGACAGCTCAGTCCTTTACAATCCAATGGCAACCACCAGAAAATGATGGCAACTCACAGATTCTCGAATACATTATAGAAATGAAGGATACTAAATCTAAGAGAGACTTTAAAAAGATTGGTAGTACTAAAGGAAGTGTAACAGATATTGCAGTGGTAGATCTAAAGAAGGACCATGCATATAAGTTTAAAATTTATGCCAGAAATGCTATTGGAATAAGTGAACCCTATAGCCCTGAAGATAGTTATGTTGCTGGCTCGAGAATAAGTAAGTGTAATTTTTATTTAATTTTTGTTCTTGTGTTAATAAGGTATTATTTTATGCTTTGATTACTATGCAAATTTTTGCTTGCAAACTGTATATATTTTACTTGCTCTTCTTGCTTATAACTTTACTTTATGCTTTTAAACTTTTTTCTTTAGGAATTGATTATCACTTTGCTAAAACAGACGAAACCATGTATTGCTTGCTTGGCATATTTCCACCTGCTAATATTGTGCACATTAGTAAGTAACGCTTGATTCCTGCTTTATCAATATTTACTGGTGACCCAATTTAAAGAATAAAAAGAAATGCTTCTATAAGTTGTGTACAAATTTCTTATCTATATTTCCACTTTAATTATACAAAGTAAAAGCAATTTTCTGCTAACTTGATGTACTTCAGTAGGTAAACTTCTTAAGACCTAGTATCAATGTTTAATTTTAATCATAGTTACTTTAAGCTCAGATCTAAAGTTAAATGAATTATTATTAATAGATTTTACTTGCTTACCATTTTCTTAATTTTACTCTCACTAGCTAAGACAAAATTATATATTTTAAAATATTTCCAAACTTTTAAGTTATGCGTTAAATTTGTTTACCAGTGGCTTGTGTCATAATATAATTAAATGGACAAAAGAAAATAATTGCACACTTGGAAAAATCGACATTCTTTTACTTTTTACAAAATAACTTTTAATCTTAAAATATCTTTGTACCGCGGCGTGACTATGAAACTTGATTATTTTTTTTAAATCAAAACTTCAGGATTTACCACTTATATTTTTCACTCACCTTTACCTTCCAAAGTAATAATTTAAGAGATGGAAGATCGATTCCACGATTCACCTTGAGGATTTTCTTGTCTTGCAATACAGGGTGATTCCTAAGTTGATACTTCTTTTTTAGCTATGTATAGAAGGCATTAAAATAAACAACATTTTTAAATACTTTTTTTCAAAAAACTTAAAAATAAGGTATTTACATTTATTTATTACACTATGGATCAAATACGGTCCCGCCTAACTTACCCGTTGAATAACATTAAGAAAACTTCTGGGTGTAGGATGAGCCCGCAAGGGAAAACGTTCTGCGTATAATCTCGAAGCAGCAGCCGCGCTTTGACGATACTCACCGTAAATTAGCACCATATCTACTAGTTCATTGTTTTTAAATTTTACCATTTTCACCAATTTAAAATTAACTTGCTTCAGAACAACACACCGCAGCGGATTGCCAAATAACTGACCGACCCGTAAATTGCATGACTAATAAGAGATAAGACAAACAACATAAAGTATAGCAGGCTACGTTTTGATGACCAGGCTTGCACTTAGATTTTTTACTTCTGTATCTCGCCTATTTTTAGGGTATTTGAAAATGTTGTTTATTTTATTGCCTTCTATACACAGCTAAAAAAGATGTATCAACTTAGAAATCACCCTGTATATTTAACAAACAAGCGCAATAACTAATTTTGTCCATTTAACTTGCTTTGCTATTAATTTCAATTTCAAGTCCATTTTTACTACAGTTATGAAAACTTAAAAATAAAATAATATATTTTTCCTCAATTAGATGTCGATACAAACATATTCCAAATAGTCACAATTTCTTATTAAAATTTTATTTCGACTTTAGCACCTCCCTCACCCCCAGTCAATCTCAAGATCAAGGACTTGACAAGTCGCAGTGCCACACTAACCTGGGAACCACCAACTCACGATGGTGGAAGCGAAATTACTGGATATGTCGTAGAGAAGAAATTGGAATACATGCCCAAATGGGAGAAAGTGTATACCCTTGAAGCTTTCACTTTGGAGTATACATTTGAGAACCTTAAAGAAAAAAGCGATTACGTATTTAGAGTGTTTGCCGAAAATGCTGTTGGTCTCAGTGCACCTGCGCAGTCAGAAATTGTTCAAATGAGAACCCTTGCCAGTAAGTATAATTAACTTATTTGAGAACATTTATTTTATTAGTTGAAACATTCCCATTTACATCATTTTAATTAGAAAGCGGTACAAACAAGGCATACACAATACCGCATCGGTATTTTAAATTATAGACCAAAAGAAAGGAGGGTTTATAAAGCCGAATTGTTTTTGGCAAATCAGTGCCGCATCTCTATGAAGAGACTCAAAAGCAGTAATTAGGCATTTTTTACAACTATATCATAATTTATTGTTATTATTTTTTGAAATGGAAAAATCAAAAAATAAATTACTTTTCCGAAAATTGATTGAAACATTTTTGATAACATTTCTGAAGAAAATAGTCAATATTTCTTTACAGCTAGGCAAAGGAAAATAACTGTTAGGAAATAATTATTATTGTACTGTAAGGAAATATTATTTCTATATGGCTACTTGTAAACTAAGATGTGTTAAGCTTGACAATTCAATATTACTGAGTTTCCATAGTTACAACACAAATATTGAATGGCATCCTTTATTTATGAACAAAGTAAATAATATTTATTTCAAAATTTTAACAAGTTGATTGTAATAAGTTATGTAATTTTAATATTTTTCGATTTAAGGAAAAATAGTAAGTATACCTCGTAGAAAAAGCCACACCCGGACTCGGTATTGTCAGTCTCGACTTGCGCCTCGACATACAATGTTTACGGTCATCCGGGAATGTTTAGCTTTTCCTACTAGGTATACAATGTACTATTATTTTTCTCTTATTCTAAGAATAAAACACATTTCTAGCTAGTCGAGTCTCATGACACTCATGCCAAATAAAGCTTAAAATACCTCAAATTAATGTATTGTGTGTAAAGGTTTTCTGATATTACCCTGCCATAACGATAGCGAATGTAATTAAGAAAATATTCTTGTGTTTCTAGCTGTTCCATCTCCACCAACTGCTCCATTAGAAATTAGAACTATTGGCCCCAACGCCATTGTAGTGGAATGGGGAATACCGGAATCTGATGGAGGAGCACCATTGCTTGGATACAATATCGCTATAAAGGTAATTAATTATATACTAAACAACAAGTAAGTTTATTCTTTTGCCGTTCTGCCCCTCTTTCGAATTAGGCTTTTTTCTTCGTTCGCTGCCAGGGCCATTCCCGAGGGGACCTACAGTTTAACGTGGGTTCCGAACCACGGTCCTCAGTCATGCGACACCCCCCAAGGGCTATCAACCCTTGGTTTATTGCCATTGCATGACCTACCGATTGGGGAGTGTGTACCTTCTTCCGCACCCCACGAGATGTCCGATCTCATCCGGCCTGGTTACCGGCGTGAATGGGGTGGGTTGGGAGATGATACATTTTACACTCTTCCCTGCATTCTTAAATCCACTAAATTTCGGACATACTTTTATTATTGTACGTATGCCCACTCCGGGAATCGAATCCGGGTCGCCGCGGTCGAATGCCAGCCTCTGAGCCACAACCGCGGTCGTTTATTCTTTTGTAATTCTAATAACATATACCGAATATGTATATGGCAATATAGACATATACTCCAGGTCTAAAATTAGGTACTCTCAGTGTCTCATCGCTTTCATGTAAAGAGTAGCGGTTTGTAGGAAATCAGAGGAAAAAAATTATAAAAATAAATATTATGTTCTATTACAAGCTTATAAACACACTGGGATTGTTTCCTCTAACCTCGTACAACCAGTGGCGGTTCGTCAGGTGAACTAGGTGTAGGGGCTCTTCACCAAAAAAATAAATAAAACCAAGAGGAAAGTTTTTCGACCATAGTAAGTAATAATGTACCAATACAGCTACCAATTTTAGCCCTTAAAAAATAATTATGTTCGAAATAATAATATTAATTTAGTTCGAATGTAGCTATGCATAATAGGGCCACGGTTAATACCGATCGACAATAATTATAAACACTTATGCATTTTGGCGCGCCCCAGCGACCGTGTCCGTTAGCTCAAAGCAAGTGAAGACCCAACGCCCAACATGGCTTTGATATTTACCGTTGCTATTGTTACGTCACGCAAACAGCATGTAACAACTTGCATTGTGATGAGGGGCAATTTAAAAATAAATCAGTCGTATGCATGCACCAGTGTTTTAGCATTGGTTCGCCTAACCTTAAGGTATTTATTTTGAGGCTTCGCGAAACTTACGGTTATAGATTTTTTTACTTGATTTACTGTGTGATTAAAAATTTTTGTTTTTATTTTTCAGTTAATTCAGTAGTGTACGTACCTACTTAGTTGTGTGTTTTAAAAATAAACCCAATTAATGACATAGTTTGTAATTTGTTGGGAACTCCATTCAGTCATTGAACAGATGAGAATAAGAGAGACGTTTTGTTACACGGGTATTTAGTCAATGTTTGTTTAAGTACCCGTACTATACCTAGCTCTTCACCATTTTTTAAGACCGCGAGCCGCCATTGCCGGTGCAACCAGCTGCACTCTATATGAAAGCGATAAATCACTGACAGTAATTTTGGACTTATAGTATTGTTAGTTTTATTTTCTTAATACATTCATCAAAACCTTATATTAAAAAAATAGAAAACTTAAATGGTTTAATATTATTTGAATTATTCGTACTGAGTTTAGATAGAAACAGCAAAGAAATCTTTAAGCAATATTGGTTGTTGCCCCTTTATCCTTTAACATAATAACCATAAAATTACCTGAATAATTAAAATAAAACAAATTTTCAATTTATTTCTAATAAATCAGGTGAGGTTTCATATGAAATATTGTTAATTTAAAAAAATAATCATATGAAGACTAATTAAACATATGAAGAGTCTATGCTTATTTCGAAAAACAACAATTCTTACTTGTCTCAACTTTTAAGTTCCCATTCTAATTCACTTCATGAAATAAGCACATTCTCATCATTACTATCCAAAATCATGAATTACTTTACGAACTTACTTTGGCTACAATATATAATACAATATTAATCACGATGTGTTTTTTAGGACACTAAAAAGACGATGTGGATGGAAATCGGCAAAACACCTAAAGGTGTCCAGAAATTTACTATTCGAGACCTGCAGGAAGACCATGAGTACTTAATTAGAATATTTGCTAGAAATGAAATTGGTCTTAGTGGACCTCTAGAATCAGATGAACCATTTAAAGTTTTGCCTTCCGGAGGTAAGAATTCTAAACTCTAATCAAGAGTTTTAAATAAGTCCCAGAAAATGCAATAAAGTATAACTCTTGAGTTAGCTAACATCCATTCTAAAAGTTATTTTTAAAATTCCCAAGTAACGTTCTCATACTAAATAAAACAAAACGAAGAACCGTCACTGAATTTGTTAATCTCTTGTCAGTTCAAGTATAAAGACAAATAGCAATACAATAGTAATTTCTAAGTAATTATTATTTTTTACTGCTTGGGTATAGAAATGGAAGTATTTAGTTACTTTAAATTCTTAAAACGTGAAAATGGAACATTTGTAAACGTAATAAACTAGTGGATAATATGTTGCGTATTTACGGGGAGTCTCGGCAAAGTACGGCGCTGATTCGGCTTTATTAATGGTGACATTTTGCAAACCAACAAAATCCCTTTAAACGCTATTTCAAACGTGATTTTCTCGGAATCCACACAAAAAATTTTGTAAAAACCTGTTTCGTATTCAGCGGCAAATATAATTATTTCCAGCGAATCGAGGTATTAGCCAGTGCGAAGATTTTAGGGCCAGAAAAATCGAATAGCGGGATTTTGTTGGCTTGCAAAATGTCACCAATATTACATTTTATCACGGTATAGTAGTTACGTCGCACAGAACGTTATGTTAGAAACATATTTAAGTTAGACAGAACCTCAATGGAGGTTTTTTGTAAAACGTAATGTAACCTTCTTATTCTTGAGTTTAAAGAAAAGGTCATTAGAATTTTTTTTTACCTAAATGATTCAGATATATAGTTTTGTAAATTATTTCTACAAGCATCCAGAAAGTATTGCTTTTTCCTTGTAAATTTTAATGCAGAAAGATAAACAACAGAAAACGGCCTTTTTCTTGTGCATAGTCTAATTCAGAAAGGTATAGATTAATAAAAGCTCATTAGGTATTTAGGTATTCAAAGGAACTACAGAATGACCCAATGAATATTTAAACCATTTTCATAAATCGTCATTGATTTCATTGCAAAATTATTTATTTCATCAAGTGCAGGTAGTACCACCCTGGTTTGGGTCATTTTATGGGTTTTGCCTATTGTTATCCATTGACAAATACTAAAAATGGTGTGACAAAGGCATGCATTATGTACATAGTATTAGGTACACTTATATTCTATTAAACATTATAAAAATAAATAAAATACAAAAAATACATTATACAGAAATTAAACTATAAAAAATCATAATATTCTTCGTCATCTGAGGAAGTGTCATGTCCTCTTGACGATATAATTAACGGGTCGAGGGTCCGATCGATCACGTGGTCAAGATCCCACATTTTCTCCTCTTCTTTAATGACACGATTGACTGCTTTTTGCCAGTTCTTTGGTGTGACTTCCTTAATGGCTTGATCAACCAGTAGCTTAACGTCTTTCATTTTGAATGTCGTATTGTGTTTTTTACAAATCCTTTCAATTGCGCCCATATAAGTTCTTTATAATTTAGTTCGCAACACTACGTTTTTCAGCTATATATATCTCTACGACATATTTCATAAACCGATGTTTGTGTAAATTTGCTATAGCTAATAGTTCTTTCTTAAATTATCTTCCTTATTTTCTTTAGTTAGTTATTATAAATAATTTAATGCAATACATTTACCTGCGCCTATGGCCGACGCCGAAATTGAGCCGAACTGGATGGAATTTCACATTTTATCACTCTACACCTTTCTGAAATAGACTATAGTGTACTTTTAAAAACGAATTTTTTTTTCACCATTGGTTTTAACTTTATTTATTGAACATGTTATGTTTAGAAGCTGAACAAGACGACTTTAGAGAAGTCACCTCAGAGAGAGAACCCACATCAAGAAGCTCAGAAACAACAACATCGTGGCTTCGAGAAAATAGTATGGATGCCGACATCAAATCATACGCCAAGGGCAAGCTACTCCGGAAGGATGAATACTTCTTCAGAATTTGGTGTTACGCAACCAAGTTATTTAAGTAAAAGAATATTTAATTTAAAAAATATATTTATCAATCAATATGCGTATAAATATGATAGACTATTTATTTGATTAGTATGTTATGTCAAAGAATGTGATTGTTAAAACTGGAAAGGTTGTATATAATTGTATGTGTTTTTTTGTAACGTTTATATTCCTAAAAGTAGTTAGCAAACAATATTGCCTATATTATGTGTAATTTTAAAGTCATATCGACATATATTTTTTCCTGATAATGACTTTAAATTCTTCTTTCTACAGCTGATCAATAATTTTTCATTTTCATGGAATTATTTAGATCCTGTGGAATTATTATAACATATTTTGTGATCACCAAAATAAAATAATAGTATGTAGCACTCAGCAGTTAAAAATGTATAAAATGAATGAAACTTGATAGAAAACACGAAGTTAAGTCCTAATGTTAAAGATATGTTATGGTAGAGTAGAAAATATGTTATGCGAGTTGTGAGCGAATAAGTGTAAAATATTTTTAAAAAAACATAATTTTAACAATAGGTCTAAATCTCTATCTAAGTGTGCTGTGAAACTGCTGATTGGATTTAAGAAAAGAGAGCGGGCTTTATGCCTAATGTGGACAATCCCTTTATAAAAAGGTAAACGAATAATTTAAACGACTAGATAATGAAAAAAAAATATCTAGTTAATTATTATGCAGATATATTACTCAAAAAAACTGTATATTCCTAAATTGTTACTATTTGTATTTAATATTACACTCTATAAACTATATCTGTTATTATAAATCTGTACTTAGGTACACAAATTGCTAGTTGACTTACCAGTATGAAAACATTCTACGCTACTTGTTGAGAGAATAAATATAGGTGCATATCAACAATACAATACAAATGGATGTTTTTATGTTGGTAAAAAAATGGCATTGTAATCAATCTGTTTCGATTATAAATAATAAACTATATTAATTAATTACCAAGAGTTTTACTTTTAACTATACAGGGTGGTACAAATCCTTGTACTTTACATGGGAGTTTAGAAAACGTTGAAAAAGTTGTTTTTTTTAATTATCTTTCTCATTAGTTCACTGCCAACTAAAAAGAAACAAGTTAAAAGGTTCTTGATTTAAATAAGCAGAAAAATATATACTGTACAATTCGAATGGAGAGAATGCTTTATTATGAATATACAAAACGGCACTTAAGAAGGAGTATTTCAAAACCTAAGCATTTGCATCAAAAATTGCTCCTAGATCTACGCTCCTAAAATACATGATTTCTGAAAAAATCATCAGTTTTAGCGTGGTGAGCGATATTTACTTTATTTTTAAGCATGAAAAACCAAGCCCGAAAAACGCTGGTTATAGACACACGTCTTAAGTTAAAATTTTGGTTTGACACCAATATTCATATTTTTCACAAATATAAAAAATGTTTTTTTTTTAATAAAGAGCCAGCTAGGGATACAAAAAAAAACATTTACAAAAACAAATTTAATGCAACCATGCAGAGAGGGAGACTTAATAAAGGGGATACGAAGGTGGTTGAATTGAGGTAAAGTTGCGTCTTTTGGGGCTTAATAATTTTGTAAAAAATATTTGTATACACTGCCTTCAGAGACATTCGAAAAATAACTTCGGAGATTTTCAGTTCAGTTTTTAAAATTTTGCGCCCTTATTTCTGACTTGGGAAAATGACACACAACGTGTATAAAACACACTGTTTTATACAGGTTTTTTGTATTCCACAATGGCGTTATTATTTTCTAAATTCGACATTCAATTATTTAAATAATACCACAGATAACCTATACAGATAAATTATGGCTTGAGAGAACTACGGGACAAGAAAGGATACCGGCTCATATAAGTGGGTCTCCCTCGAGTTTTCGGATGCCAGAGACGCTCTCTAGTCAGTTCGTCTTAAACAGAGAGGTCGGTAGTAACATGCGTGTCGAAGCTAGCTTGGTGCCATTTTCCCTTCAGCTTCGCCCCTTCCCCTGGTTCGCCCCGCTTCGCTCCGCTTTGCCTCGCTTATCTATCAAATTTCTAAACCTATATATTATTTGACATCAAATTTGGCTTCTGCACGGAGAGTTATTTGGGAATACGTAATTGTTTTTTTTTATTGTGGTCTGTAGGAAAGTCGCTAATCCAGTGGGGCACTTTTCTTTTTCTTTCGAATTAGGCCTTTTTCCTCTTCGTTCGCTGCTGGGCCATTCCCGAGGAGACCTACAGTTTACCGTGGGTTCCGAACCACGATCCTCAGTTATGCGACACCCCTAAGGGCTATAAACCCTTGGTTTATTGCCATTGCATGACCTACCGATTGGGGAGTGTGTACCTTCTTCCGCGCCCCACGAGATGTCCGATCTCATCCGGCCTGGTTACCGGCGTGAATGGGGTGGGTTGGGAGATGAAACCTTTTACACTCTTCCCTGCATTCTTAAATCCACTTAATTTCGAACATACTTTTTTTTATTGTACGTATGCCCACTCCGGGAATCGAACCCGGTTCGCCGCGGTCTAATGCCAGTAGCTCTACCTCTGAGCCACAACCGCGGTAGTGGGACACTTAAAATAGGTGCTTATTTTCTTTCTGAGTTCATTTATTTCTTTAGATAAAAAAATACAGACCGGTTGTTGATCAGTTAAAAAAAAATTTAAATGCATGTGTATTGTACATTGTCATACAGTTTTATAAAATAACTTCACGTTTTTATTACTTTAGAAATAAACCATAAACAGACTTATGTAATAATGTTGTTTCAACTTATCTGCTTTGGCGTTACATTATATTTTGTCTTATCCTGTAATGGAAAAATAACAATGACTATTTAAGTTTCTTAATTTCACTAAACATTAAATAAATACTTAATAAAGAATTGGAGCAACGTTAATCAGTAACGAGATACTGATATATAAGGTACAAATAATAAGCTACAAGAATATTTCTATAACTAATCACTGCTTGACTAACGACTTTACATTAGTTAGATTTTAGTTTATAATCACTTAACCTATTACGGAACGGCACAGTAAACAAAACTAGTTATTATTATTAAAAAAATACTAGTAGTTTCAACATGAGTATAACATTTGAAGACGGTGTTATAAAAACACCAAACTTTAAATTTGATGAAAATTGTGGTGGCATTGGGAATATATATTTTAATGCTTTTAAGAAATACAGAGATCGACTGGCTATGGTAAGTTAATAAATTATTTTTAAAAATAGTACATTGTATACCTAGTAGGAAAAGCTTAACATTCCCGGATGTCCGTAAAGATTGTAAGTCGAGGCGCAAGCCGAGACTAACAATACGGAGTCCGGGAATGTGGCTTTTTCTACGAGGTATACATACTATTTTTCCGTAAATCGAAAATTATTAAAAGGGCATAACTTGTTAAAATTTTGAAATAAATATTATTAACTTTGTTCACAAATAAATGATACCATTAAATATTTGTGTTGTAACTATGGAAACACAGTATTATTAAATTGTCAAGCTTAACACAATTTAGTTTACAAGTAGCCGTACAGAAATAATATTTCCTTACAGAACAATAATAAATATTTCCTAACAGTTCTTTTCCGTTGCCTAGCGACGACTAAGTGTAAGGAAATATTGACTTTTTCTTTCAGAAATGTTATCAAAAATGTCAATATTTCCGATCAATTTTCGGAAAATATATATTTTAGACAATATTTTTATCCAGGAAAACTGTATCAACGTATACACTACTACACTATACAGTATAGCGTGTAAAGTGGCCCACATACCATGAGATGTGCCTCGAGGCATGCCGCGAGGCCACCATCTCTGATACCAAATCTCACGGTCTGTGTTGTTTTTGTATCGACTAGTTTTTGTATCGTGCGAGACCGTCTCAATGAGTCCGCCACGGGCGGACTGATACTTCTTGCCGCGAGACGAAACACGACCGGTCTCAACGTGTGTGTGCTAGTCGCTAGGTCTCGTGAGATTCGTAGTCGGTTTCTGGTGTTATAAAATATTTTTACTTAGTATCTAAACAATTGTTCAAGAAGATTAATACAGAAAAAATATTTTGGGAAGAATTTATAGAAGAATATAGAAATTACGAACTTTTTTCTTTCAAAAAACCAATACTTTGACCATTCTCTTTTTTTCTGTTTATCTTCAAAAACTACTGATCCTACGGCGACACCAACTGCAATTTTTTTTTCCTTCGAAAGATTGTGGAATGACCTTTTATTATACAACCTCCACAAACTCGCGTATGCCTGATACTGTTTCAAAGTGTAGGGTCCCTTGAGACGTGATATCGTTTCGTACGAGTCTTTGCCTCGCAACGTGCCTCGAGTCAGGTCTCATAGTGTGTGGGGCACTTAAGTCATAACTTAAGTATCAGGTCGCGATCCACTTTTTGACTCAACCCGAAATATAAGGAAAATGAGAGTGGTTTTTGGCCATCGGCGGGGGTTGTTTCCCAGCCTGGCTTTCAATTATTTTTTAAGAAATTACGAAAATGCATGCCTATCTTAACCCTAGATTGCCAACCTACGTAAAATTTACGTACAGTTTTTTTTTAAATCTGAAATAAATGGCCTATTATTGGTATCCTCGTTTTGCCGCTCAAGCAGTGCATCTACCATCGCCGCAACATTTGGCTGCCGACGTGTTTCTGATGTGGCAGTTGTGGGTTGTATGTGACCGAATAAAGAGTGATTGTTGGCGCGTACATTTTACGTATATAGTGTTATAAATGCGCTGAATTCGTATAGATGTGTTATGAATGCGCTAAGTTCAACTAATCTTTTTATGTGTATTTTTTGGTTATTTCGTTTGTTTTAGATTCAGTAAATGTTTATTAGTTTTAAATCAAAATAACTAATTACCTTTCCCTAAAAAATTAAAAGGTTCGAGACAATTTTTGCACATATTTGTAATCTACGTAAAATTTATGTATTATTGGCATAGACGTATATATTTTCATAGTTGGCAATCTAGGGTTAAAAAGAAGTTTTTACTAATTTTGACTCGCGGAAGTCCTGTGATTTGCAGGAACTCGCTAGTGCTTATTATGTCAACATTTACTTATTATCTCTACTTATTTATATAAATAACTATTGTTTCTTAATGTTAATCTTATAATATTAAAGAATATTTGTTACAATATTTATGTCAACCTGATAATATTGTGCCCCATGTAGTTTTAAACAATAACATATAAATAGAGATTAAAATTTGGTTGCACCATAGATTGTTATCTCCGCTTTAATTAAAAGTGGAATTAACACTGCTAAAAATATGGGTAAATAAGTTTTATCAAAAGTAACTTTCTTTGGTAGTAAATAAGTTACGCAATCTAAATTTTATACTTAAACCCTCTTTCTTTCATTGGCGTAGAAATTTGAAGTGTGGTATAATTAAATATCTTAAAATTCATGCTTATGGATTGATATTAATTATAAGTTTAATATATATTTTTTTTGCTCACAAAACTAAGTCAAAATATCAAAATTTAAGCAAACCATAGTTAGTACTCAAGACCAGTTGGCTCACTCCGCCGATCGACCGAAATCCATCTCTCCGCCTAACCGTGAGCCGTTTCTGGCAGGCTATCTTCGATCCATGCAATACACTGCTTGCTCTCCAATAATAATAACTGAGAGCGTTTTCACACGGCACCATATATCGCGCGACTTAAATAACACGAACACCCAAACTTGTTTTTAAAAAACAATTTATTTAAAAATGAATTACAAGTTATAAAAAATGGACTGTGTACCACAGAATATAGTCAGAGAATGATTTTAGTTTACAATAAAAGTGATACTTGGCTTGAAACACAGATAAGAACTTCTTGGAAAGATGAGCCTGGGAATCTGCTGAATCTGCGGTTTCCGTGGGATTCTGTGCATGTAACTCCTCCCTTCTTAAGCTGACAAAATCGAGGATGGATTTTGAAAGTCATCGATATCTTCGGTTTTTCTGGCTTGATTGGATTTTTTCTTAAACCATCTGACAATATATTGTTTCTTCTTGAAAATGATCCATAATAATAGGATCAGTATAACGAACGTCAATAGGCTGAATGTGATTGGACTCTCGATAGATTGATTGATTTCTTGTATTGGCGATAGTTGATTGGCCAGGTCTTTTAGTCGATAGATTTCTTCGAAATTTATTTCGGTGTAATTTGGTGTTCGGTACAACTTTGTTGTGTCCATAGTGGCTATTTCAACAGTCGGTAGTATTAATGGTTTTTCTTGCTGTAATTTGACGTCATGGATAAACTTCTTGTATTTTGCTTGAATACTGCAAGAATTCGGAATTTTGATCAATGTTGGGTTTTCGATTTCCAAATATTGATCGCTTTTACATTGGGCAAAAATTCTTTCCTTTTGTGATGGTAGGACAAGAATTTCTTCGGGTGTAACTTGTTCAAAGATTGATTCTGCCATTTTTATTTCTAAAATTTTGCAACCAGTGGTGGAGGTGCCTTCCATTAGTTGAAGGGTACAACTGTCTGGTGGGTAGAATTTTTCCATGCAGTAATAGGTATCTTCTACTGATGGACAAGTACTTTCTTCGAACTGGACTTCTTTAAAAGTTTGTGCCAAATAAGGGTATTTTGGGATAAATGCCTTGCCTTTTTGGATCACGGGATATAAATGGGAAAAGGTATAGGTTCCAGGTTTAATTATAGGTACATGTATAGCAAAAATTAATTTTGTTTTAGAAAATGTGACTTGAGTGCTTAAAATTTGATAGTATGATAAAATATTTTTGAAATTTGGAATTTGATTTTCGCTGTATATCGTTTTCAAATAGGTTATCGTCTGTTCTAATTCATGACTAGATATTATAGAATTGTGGAGTGTATTTAGCTTAGCAAACATTATTGCATCTTCTAGATTGTCAACAAAGGTAATTAAATTTTGGCAATCTAGATTTATTTGAGATAAGACGCCTTGAAATGTTATATAATGATTAAGGTTATTAAAAGAATTTTGCACTGTTGCCTGAAAAATATTTAAGCTGTATTCCAGTTCTTTCTGATTTTTATTCAGAGTCGATATCGTTTTGTTGTAATTATCAATCAAATTTTTCGATAGGGATATTTGTAAATTAAGTTCTTTCTTTATATTTTTCTGGTTTTGAGCTAAGTTTAAGATCGCCTCGTCGTAACGTTTACCATCGTCAGCGTCTAACGTGCCAAAAAGCCATTTATATGTTTTACCTATTATATTAATTAAACCTCGTCTATTGCGTATGTGTGGGTGGAGATTTTCGAGTTTTTCTTGTGTAGTTTGAATAAGAAATTCGGTACGTAAGAGAAGACTTTCCGCTAAGCCCTGATAAGAGATTGGGTTATTGGGTTTTTTTGTTGTAATGTTGCCTTTTATTATAAAAAAGTATTTTTCAATATTTTGTAGTTGCGTTATTATTGGATTTAAATCTATATAGTGTAAAAAGGTGTGTTTATTATAAATAATTTTTGCATTGCCAAGTTGGATGGGTAAAATGGGATTTTTTATTGTTGTTAGTTGTATGTCTGTCTGTTCACTGTTGGCTGGAAGTATCTGAAGGACCGGAAGCAGTGTTAGAAGTATTAGCTTCATTGTTTACCTGCAAAGAGGGTTTTTGTTTAATTTTTGGTTTTCTAGCAAAACTTTTATGGTATGTTCCTTTGTGCGTAATTAATTTAATATTACTCTGTCCTTTTATTGGTGACTTTTTAAATTTAGGTAAGGCTTTATTTCGAGCTTTGGTTTTAATGTAAGCTACTTTTTCTTTATCAAAATCGGGTGGTTCGCGGCGATTTTCGTTTCTTTTCGATATAATTTTTTCTTTAGTTTCCGCATTCCGTTCTTGAATTTTCCTGTAAAGTTCTTTAGCAGTTTCTTTATGTTTCTGTACGTAATTTGATATAATTATTTGGTCATTAATATCGAATGGGTCGGTACTGTTTATATGTCCTTTAACTATTTCAAAAGGTGTAAATTTCGTTACGCTATGTATAGAATTATTATAGCCGAGTATAGCTCGTTTGATCAGCTGTTCGGGGGTAAAAGTACTAGTTTCCTCCTTTAGACACCGATAATGTTCGATTATTGTAGAGTGGAATCTTTCAACAGGGGAGTTTGAATTACTATTTTTGGGGGTAGTATAATGTAGTTCGATTTTATATATTTTACAAAAATCTTCGATTTCTTTGTTTTTGAACTCAGTGCCTGAGTCAGCAGTTATTTTTTGTGGCAATCCATGGTGTGATATAAAATTTAGGAGGTTTTCTATTACCATGGGTCCTGTTAGACTTTTTAACGAATAGGCTTGTCCGTATCTTGAAAATGAATCTATTATAGTTAAATAGCTTTCGTTTGAAATTTTAAAAGTATCAATATGAATATGTTCGAAAGGTTTTGAGCTAGTGGGTGTCAAATTAAATTTTATTACAGGGGGGTCTCTGTCGTATTTATTTTTTAAACATGTCTCGCAATTATTAACATAGTTTTCTATGTCGACGGACATTTTTGGCCAATAAAATTTAGCACAAAGAGAAATTTTCATTTCATTTATCCCGCGGTGACAAGTTTTAGTGGTATGGTATAGTTCTAGTTTTTCTTTTTGGTCGTTTAGGGTTTCAACATCCTGTAAAAATTTTGTACATTGAATTAATTTAAAAGAAGAATTTTTAAATAGGTTTTGGACCGTGATAACAAAGTTTTGGGCCAGTGTTGGGTTCCTAAAGTATACTGCGTATACTTGTTTTGGTTCTATATATTCTTTTAAAATTTGTACAAAATGGGGCGTTGGATTTCTACTAGAAACAGATATATACAATCGCGTATTTTGAAATATTTTATTAAACTTACATTGAATTTTGTCTATGTCACCTTCGGTGATTATTATTTGATTTTTAAATGTATTTAGAGATTTTTCCGATATAGGTATATTAAGGATTGGTTCTTCTAAAGAAGTGTGTACTGTTTGTGAGTCCTCTGTGATATTGTGGTCTTTGGGTGTACTGGGGGGTGCAATTTGAATGTCTGAAAGTATTTTAATTCGGGTTTGTTCAAATTGGGGGTCAAGGATTTCTTGGATGATTGACTCATCAATATTTGGGAGTACATCTGCGTTTTGTAAGTAGTCCTCAACTGTGATGTCTATGTCTCCGGGGTTATTGTCTATTGATTGAGTCTCCAGTGCATTTAGATCATTATCGATTGGATATCTTGATAACGCGTCTGCGGCTTGATTATTTTTTCCTTTTTTATATTGAACGGTGTAATCGAACTCTTCGAGTTTTAACCGCCACCTTACAAGTCGAGAGCTGGGTTCTTTCAGCGAGAAAAGCCATTGTAAAGGTTTGTGGTCCGTATAAATTGTAAAATTACGACCAAATAAATAAGGCCTAAAGTATTTACAACTCCACACTATTGCAAGTAACTCTTTTTCAATAGTGGAGTAGTTAATTTCCGCCGGATTAAGGGTTCTAGATGCGTAACATATCGGGTGATTATCTTGAGATAAAATTCCGCTTATTGCGTACATTGATGCGTCTGTAGTTACCTCAAAGGGTTTTTCAAAATTTGGGTAAGCTAGAACGGGTTCGGATGTAAAGACGTTTTTACATATATTAACACAATCTAAAAATTCCTTGTTATGAACTACTTTTTCATTCTTTTTTAAACATTGAGTTAATGGCTTTGTTAGTTTAGCAAAATTTTTGATAAAGCGTCTATAGTACCCTAACAACCCTAAAAAGGACTTTATTTCTTTCTGCGTTTTTGGGATGGGAAATTTTTTTATTGCTTCTATTTTACGATTATTTGGTTTTATCCCTGCCGGTGTTATTATATGACCTAAAAATTCAACCTCCTTACGAAGAAATTCGCACTTGTCTAGTTGAATTTTAAGATTAGCCTCACGTAATTTTGAGAATACTAATTTTAAATTTTGTATATGTTCCTGCAATCCTACACTGAAAATAATTATGTCGTCCATAAAAACCATGCAGATTTTATTTTGGAGCTCTTTTAATACTTCATCGATTACCCTCTGAAAAGTGGAGGGGGCATTTTTCAACCCGAACGGCATTCTTAGGTATTCATAGTGCCCGTTGTTTACCGAAAAAGCTGTTTTTTCTATAGAGTTTTTATTCATTTCAATTTGGTGGAATCCGCTTGCTAGGTCAAGCGTGGTGAAGTATTGTGCCCTGCCTAATCGGTCTAATATATCGTTTATATTTGGGATTGGATACCGATCAGAAATAGTTTTTTCATTTATTTTTCTAAAATCGCAAACTACTCGCCATTTTTGTTTGCCCGACGCGTCCATTTTTTTCGGGACGATCCATATTGGAGATGACCACGGACTACAAGACGGTCTAATAATTCCTTTTTCTAGCATTTCATTGATTTGTCGTTCGATCTCTTCTTTATGAATATAGGGATATCTATATGATTTAGTATGTATAGGGATTTCGTCCGTTGTTTTTATTGTATGCTTTATTTTTGATGTGAAAGTTAGTTTATCTCCCGGTTTTAGAAAAATATCCGAATAGTCCTTACATAATTTTTTAAAAGCTGATTTTTCTTCTGTGTTCATATGATCAATACGAATTAATTTTTTAATTTCTGAAATATTTTTATTACAATTAAAATTACTTTTGTTTTTGGTAAAGTTTTCCATAGTATAAATCTCATATAAATTTACTTCGAACGCTTCTACAGGGATGGGTGTAGATAATGTTACGGAGATTGTGTTATCAGTTGGGTTTTGTATTTCTAGGGCTGCAAAACCGTTTTTTGAAATTGTCAAAATTTGGGGTATGATTAAATTATTAATGTTTCCAGGTATTGTTAAAATTTCACCGTTATATATACTGACAGGAATATTTTTTAAAATTAACTTCGGTAGGTTCTCTGTACTGAAACGGAATTTGAATGTTTTTTCCGACTAATTTTTTGTTAACTAGATCGATATTTAAATTCATTTTTATTAAATCTGAAAGTCCTAAAATTCCATCAAAATAATCATGAAAATCAAATAAAATAAAATTTATTTCGTGACTACTGCCAAATTCTGCGAATGCTGGTATTATAGCTTGAAATTGCGTGGTTTGGCTCCCTAGGGCTGTTTTGATTGTATTATTTGAATTATAGATACAATTCGGGTAGAATTTTTCGACTATTGATGGTTTTAATATTGATCGCGAACTACCGGTATCGATTAATAATTTAATTTTTGGTTTTTTTATTGCTACATATGGTAGTGTATTATTTGAAGAAATATTAATTTCTATCAGGCTTGAGAGTTTTCTGGGCCCGTGTCCCGAAAATTTTCAGAACTATGTTGTTCATCTTCGTCATGATTTTTGTCGGTAATTTCCGATTGGTCATTTTCGATAATTTCGTTTTCATTATAGTACGGCATGTTTGGGTCGTACTGATAATAAGAGTCGGTAAACGGCGTCGCTACATCTTGTTCTGTATTGTCGCCGATTTCGTTTGAAAAAAGCTCCTCGAAAACCAAATGAGGTTTTTGATACTGTGGGTATCTAAAATTTTGGTTTTGGAAATTTTGATTTTGAAAATTTTGATTTTGGAAATTTTGATTTTGAAAATTTTGGTTTTGGGAATTTTGATTTTGATTTCTATTTGTAGCTACGGAAGGGTTTCGCGAAGTTGTCGACATAGGGGTTGGTTTTGGCATCTGATTTTGGGGTATTTGGTTGGGTCTAAACACATTTTGCGGGGGTCCAAATACTTGTCTGTTTGTCGGGTATTTTCGTGATTGTTCTGGTCTAGGTTGTAAGTTAATTGGTTGGCTAGGCCACATTGGTCTTGGGTAATATTGTTGGTTTGGAAAGTTTTGGAAGAACTGGGGTCTTTGAACTGGCGTGTTTTGATATTGATTTGGAACAAAATTAGGAGAGTATTGCGAATTTTGATAGTTGTTTGGTTTATGCATTTGTGGTAAATTTATTTTTTGATTTGGTCTTTCTGGAATATTTCCGTATAATTTCTCGAAATTTTCATATTCTTTAATATAAGCCATTGCATCTTCTAAAGATGTTGGTTTTTTAATGTACATGTTATTACGTAAAGTTCCCGTACAACCGCCTATAAAGGTATTTAATGCTGTTTTTTCATAATGAACAATTTGGCAATTACGTTGTTCGTCAGATAAGGTAGTATCATTACTAATACGTTGGATAACGTTACTACGCAAAATTTGCAATCTGTTACCAAAATCTACAGGGTGTTCATTTTTATAAGGTCTGGTACGCGTCAATTCTTGTACCAAGCAATCAATATCTCTTCTATCAGAAAAACATTGGAATAATGCAGGTTTTAATTTATCCCAATCATCTAATTCGACACGTCTGCCAACCATGTATTCGGCTTTATCAATTAATTTTTCTTGAATACATTCAAATACGTGTTGATTTAGATCATCGTCATTAAAAGTTTTATATTTATTGACAAGGTCGTCACATCTTTTGACAAATCTAGCTAAAAAGTTACTGTCCTCATTAAATGGTTTAATATTTTCTATTTTGGATTTAAATAAATCCCAATTGACAGTTTTGACTACACTTGGAGCCTCTTTTGTAGCCATTTTCTTAAATTTAATTACTTCAGTAAATTAACAGAATAATTTACTATTTAAAACAATACTAGAATAAACAATATTTCTTTAATAAAAGAAAATTACTTTTTTCTTTACTTTCTCTGCAAGAAGTGTACAAATATATATTATTTCAAAAATCTTAACCTACTTGTCTGCAATAGACTGCAAAAATGAAAGTTCCTTTTTTCTCTGCGAGAAGGTATTTTTCAAAATCTTAACTTACGTGTCTACGATAGACTGCAAAAATCTTACCCTAATTTGTCTTCCATAGACTGAAAAAATCTAAAACTAATTTGTCTACAATAGACTGAAAAAACTGTGTGCTATACACTGCCCTATAACTATCCCTATCAAAGTCCTAATCGAAGGGTTTGACGGGGGTGAAAAGGAAATGGCACTTACTTTTTCCGAAGTCTTCGTTCAGAGCCTTGTCCTTTCCCGATCCTCTGGCCTGGTCAATACTTGTCCTGGGTCGTTCGATGTTGGTTCTTTCGGATCAGCACTTAAGGGTTGAAACCGCAAAGTGGTCGGAATTCTTCAAAAATTTGGGAAAAACACCACCGTACCAATCCTACCGACTGCGCCACTTAAATAACACGAACACCCAAACTTGTTTTTAAAAAACAATTTATTTAAAAATGAATTACAAGTTATAAAAAATGGACTGTGTACCACAGAATATAGTCAGAGAATGATTTTAGTTTACAATGAAAGTGATACTTGGCTTGAAACACAGATAAGAACTTCTTGGAAAGATGAGCCTGGGAATCTGCTGAATCTGCGGTTTCCGTGGGATTCTGTGCATGTAACTCGCGCGATAAATGGTCGCAATATTGCTTTACACCAAATTATGTGTTCTCTAATATCGCTTGTGTGTGAAAATGGCTCATTAGAAAACACATAATTTGGTGTAAAAGCAATATTGCGACCATTTGTCGCGCGCGATATATGGTGCCGTGTGAAAACGCTCTAACGGTATACACTGCTCGTCATATAGCATTGTATTGTACAGGGTGGCCCATTTGTCTGACAAAGTAATATACCGTCTCTACTATTAAAGATATCAAAAAAAAGTTTTTATAAAAGTTGTGAGGTACAAAAAAATATATGTTCTAAAATTATTTTTAAACATACAGGATGGTCCAAAAAAGTAGGACAATAAAAAGATACATTTATTTAAATGGAACACCCTATATATTTTAGCATTTTTTGTTTTCTTACAAAATTGTCCATATGGCGCCATATTTAGTTTTTTAATTTTTTGCAACGTTGCCAAACAAAATGCAAAATTCTTAAAATTTTGGAAAAAACATGATAGTAAAAAATTACCTGTATTTCTCAATAAGAGTATCGAAAATCGAAAATTTCTTGTAAGCTCTTAAGTTTAGGGATAGATAAACTATCTTAAATCTTTAAGTACCGAAAATTTTGTACAGGGTGTTTTCTGTTGACATCCCAATATACAAAATTTTAAAATACAATAAATCTGTTTTTTCAAATGAAACACCCTATATTTATTAGGCTCGTCTGATAGATATTGTAACTATATTTTATTATTGTTAAGTCATACCTATACCTAAATTTACTAGTTTTGGCAATATTTGGATTTTTACTTAAATTTTGGTGAAAAAAACTATAATTTTTATTTTTCTAGTAAGCCATGACCAGCAAACTAAAAATAAATGTAATTAAATATTATCCCATATTAAAATAAATTGATAATCATAGTTAGTTACGTATTTATTTAATTTAATAAAATTCTGTTTTTATTACGCAACTTGATATTGAAAATAAGTTTACAAACATTATAAATATAAATATAATAATTATAAATATGGCATTATATTCAATTACATTTGTTTTGACTTTGCTAGTCATGGCTTACTAGAAAAATAAAAACTATAGTTTTTTTCACCAAATTTAAATAAAAATCGAAATATTGCCAAAACTAGTAAATTTAGGTATAGGTATGACGTAACAATAATAAAAGATACTTACAATATCTATCAGACGAGCCTAATAAATATAGGGTGTTTCATTTGAAAAAACAGAGTTATTGTATTTTAAAATTTTGTATATTTGGATGTCAACAGAAAACACCCTGTACAAAATTTTCGGTACTTTAAGATTTAAGACAGTTTATCTATCCCTAAACTTAAGAGCTTATAAGAAATTTTCGATTTTCGATACTCTTATTGAGAAATACAGATAATTTTTTACTATCATGTTTTTTCCAAAATTTTAAGAATTTTGCATTTTGTTTGGCAACGTTGCAAAAAATTAAAAAACTAAATATGGCGTCATATGGACAATTTTGTAAGGAAACAAAAAATGCTAAAATATATAGGGTGTTTCATTTAAAAAAATGTATATTTTTATTGTCCTACTATTTTGGACCATCCTGTATGTTTAAAATTAATTTTAGAACATATATTTTTTTGTACCTCACAACTTTTATAAACACTTTTTTTTGATATATTTAATAGTAGAGACGGTATATTACTTTGTCAGACAAATGGGCCACCCTGTATATATTTACAACTTAAATGATATCTCTGACATATTGTGCAGGGAGTGATTGTAAAACCAAAGAAGGCGATACTAACCAACTATTTATAGGTAGGTAATAATAGCATTTACTAACTCCTGAAACCTAAATTTCGGTTCGTGAGACATGTTAAGTGAGACAGAATTTCAAGCCATTTCATTTCGGCATTTTTATAGAAGTGTGAACCTTCTTTTTAGTGGCCAGGCGTTAAACCAAATAATTTGAGGTTAGTTATGTTTGTCAATTCATGACTTCTTGGTTATATACTTGGTGGTATTTTTACTATAGTAGTCTATTTTAGAAAGGTGTAGAGTAATAAAATGGGAAATTCCGTTCAGTTCGGCTTAATTTCGGTGTCGGCCATAGACGCAGGTAAATTTTGTGCATTAAATTATTTATCATAACTAACCAAAGAAAAAAAAGAAGATAATTTGATAAAGAAGGAACTATTAGCTACACAAACATCGTTTTATGAAATATTCCGTGGAAGATATAGCTGAAAAACATAGTGTAACTATGCTGCGCCCACCGCCATTTCATTGCGAACTAAATCCGATAGAACTTATAACGGCGCAAGTGAAAGGATTTGTAGCACGACACAACACGACATTTAAAATAAAAGACGTTAAGCTACTGTTTAATCAAGCCATTACGGAAGTGACACCAAAGAACGGACCAAAAACAGTCCATCATGTCATTAATGAAGAGGAGAAAATGTGGGATCTTGACCACATGATCGATCGGACCGTCAACCCGTTAATTATAACGTCAAGGGAGATGACAGTTCCTCAGATGACGAAGAATATTATTATTTTTTATAATTTAATTTCTGTATAATGTATTTTTTGTATTTTTTATATTTTTTTTATAATGTTTAATAAACAAATAAGTCAACCTAATACTATGCACATAATACACGCCTTTGTCACGTCATTTTCAGTGTTTGTGAATGGATAACAATAGGCAAAATCCATAAACTGACCCAAACCCGGGTGGTACTACCTGCACTTGATGAAAATAAAGATATTTGCAATGAAAGCAATGCCAAATTATAAAAGTGGCTTAAATATTCATTGGATCACTCCGTAATCCCTTTACATAAGCTTTTATTACTCTACACTACACCTTTCTGAAATAGAATATAACTGAGTTTAGTATGGGATAAAAGTATTTACGAATTAATTTTAGAAGGCTCTGACCTAAGTCATGCCGGGTTAACCTCAAAATGTTACTTCTTTTTTATAAACAGACCTTTATTATGTCTTTCTCATTTCCCCCAAATCATAGAAGGTGAAATATATGGCCAACGTACGATATTTCTTTGTGCAGCCGGCTGTATATTAAAATTATAATACGTATACTACAACCATCTTTCTGGAAATAAATTTATTGAGTTAAATCATGCTAAAAATTAAATTTGTATAGTTTTCCGTGATATAAGAGAGAACTCATTCGATATTTTAGATCAAAGCATCGACCGACGAATTTTGTACATACTCAGAATTTCTTGAAAAATGCATCCGAACGGCTCTGGTGCTTCAAAAACAAGGATTTAAAAAACAGGATTTAATAGCAGTTTGCTCAAATAAGGAAAATCTCAATGCCAATGTGCCAACGATTGCAGGACAATTTTTAGGATTAATAACATTTAGTTTAGATCCAAAGCTAACCGTAAATGAATGCTCAGACTTAATAGCACAGGTGCAGCCAAAAATTATATTTATTATCGGTATGTATACGATATCTAATATAGAATCAGATGCATAGATTTAGAAGAGCATTTAAAATAGGAAGGGGGGAGGAGAGGTTAACTATATGGATGTGTAAATTGTACTTTTTGAATATTTACGAATTTTTTTTTGACACATTTTATTTTGTTTATTTATTTATCTTCTCCATCATATTTCAGATGAATCAAAACATATGATAACTAGGTCACTTGAAATCAATAATGCAAAAACCAAATTAGTATGTTTTGGAAAAAATTTTGAAGATGAATACTTAAAACCCCAAGAAGATGAAGATCGGTTTGAACCACTCTTTATTCACAATCTTTACGATACATGTATTATTCATTTTAGCAGCGGGTCCACTGGACTTCCTAAGCCTATATGTCTGAATCATTATTATTTCCTGGCTTTACAATACGGAATGAAGTAAGTAATAATTAATTTGATTAGTTAATATCAAGGCAATGACAAAGCTTTATGAGTCCACTTTATCCGAAATTATATCACTTCTATTTTTAACTCTCTACAGGGTGATTTTTAAGTTGATAGTTCTTTTTTAGATGTGTATAGAAGGCATTAAAATAAACAACATTTTCAAATATCTTTTTTCAAAAAACTCAAAAATGAGGTACTTACATTCATTTTTGTACACTATGGATCAAATACCGTTCTGCCTAACTTTCCCGTTGAATAACATTAAGAAAACTTCTGGGTGTAGGATGAGCCCGCAAGGGAAAGCGTTCTGCGTATAACCTCGAAGCAGCAGCCGCACTAAAGTCTCTTCATTTTCATTATCATTTCCACATTAAGGTTTTCACCTCGTCACTTTGAATTTTTGAAAAATTACAACAGTTATCCCAACTTCATCTATATAACTTGGTAGTATGTTTTTCTCTCCTACTTCTATGGAAGTTTTTCTACTTTTTTCTTTATTCAATTAATTCCCTCAAAAGCTCTATGAGGATGTCACCGACAATTTCCTAGCTTGGTAACTTTTTCAATGTGAATTATTCTCCTGAAGATGAACGTTTATACGTTCGACACATATAGATAGTCAAATAAATATTTTTCTTTGAAATATATCCTAGTCAAGGTTGACTTAGAGTATTATTTTTCCCCATTTAACTTTCAACTTCACTTCAAATATTGTCACCAATTTGCTTCAGAAAAACACACCGCAGCGGATTGCCAAATAACTAACCACCGATTCGTAAATCGCATGGCTAATAGGAGATAAGACAAACAACATAAAGTACAGCAGGCTACGTTTTGATAACCAGGCCCGCACTTAGATTTTTTACTTCTGTATCCCGCCTATTGTAAAGTTTTTTGAAAAATGTATTTGAAAATGTTATAACTTTAATGCCTTCTATACACAGCTAAAAAAAAGTATCAACTTAGCAATCACCCTGTATACTTAACTAACTCTCAATTTACGACGGTTTTAACCTAAAAACCGTTTACCCGTTACCCTATTGTACTAAGGGCTCCCACAGACGAGGAGATCGATGTCACTACAAGTGTAAAGTATCCATAGGAAATTTATATCACATATCAATGTCTCCGCACAAATTGACATGGAATCATGAAACATTATTAAATTACAAAACGAGATTGTAACTACTAAATGTTTTTAGTCGTGGCAGTTTAGGTATTGTTTCAATCTTTTTACAAAATTCTAGTTAGCATTGGAAAATTATTCTTGACACAGTTCCACAAACAGAAAAATACCGTACGTAATAAAGAGTTTTTCCCAAAATTCTCTGTCAACTAAACTACAATACATCCGATTGTTGACAATTTGTCTTCTTGATACAAGGTACATGCATACACACGTTAAAACTTGTATCAGTCGCATGCGAGTGATATTGCGATTTCACAATTGCTATACAGACGGTTGACACTGAAACCATGATATAGATACAACCACACATATGTTGATATTTATATCGCGAGATCTCATTATCTGTGGACCCTTAATATATAATTTAATTTTTTCTAAAAATTTAAAAATTCTTTAAGTTTCTTGCATCTTAGTGCAAAACGTAAAGAAAAATTTGCAGACAAACCATTGGGACAAGTATCGTTGAGATTTGCAAATTGGTATTGGGTATCCACTTCATTTGAATTTATACTGTACTTTCCCATAGGAGGATGCAGAATTCTATGGGAGAGTTTTGATGGCCAAAAAGTATGGAAACTAATTGAAAAATATTCAGTAAGTATACATAAATTATATTGTGTCGTATTTTTTAAATATTTATATTTTTAGATTACAAATCTTAGCTTAACACCATTACAAGCCATTGAACTTGCTTTAAGCAATAAGCCAGACGGTGTTAATATTTCTAGTATCACTGATATCTCCACAGGGGGGCAAGTTCTTCACAAGGAATATGTTTATAAATTAAGGGAAATCTTTCCAGGTAATATACATATAAAGTAAATTTCAATAAAAAGTTTTACGAAGTTTTGTATATGGTACTGATAATTAGGTATAAAAGTAGTATGAAAAGTGGAGGCTTTACGTATTCCCCAACAAATTCAACAAACCAGAAATACAATATTATAACTTATTCTTAATTAATTCCACCCGCAATCCAGAAAAAATTATAACGCTTGCTGCTATAATAATTTTATTAATATTATTTATATTATAATTAAAAAGTTATTCTTTAACATCCAGAATTGTAAACTTTTTTTGATTTGTAAATAAATCCGAAATAAAAAGACTTCGAAGACCTACATTGAACTTAAATACAGTTTAACTTTTGTCAAGCAAGATAAATATATCCTTTTATTATTAGGTACCCATATTTACCAAGCATACGGAATGACCGAATGCGGTCTAGCAACAATTTTTCATAAAAATAAATCAAAGGATTTAATGTTGTTAGCTGAACGACCTGATAGTTGTGGAAGACCTGTCGAAGGATTGTATTATAAGGTCAGTAAATATGCACTTTAAAAACAGTATCTTCAGTTGTTATAACCTGTAAGCAATTCCCACACAGATATTTTTAAGAATAATATATGATATTATAAAATATATGATACTAGGTTTTCATCATATATTTATTCTTAAAAATATCTTAAAAACCTAATATTTCCGCTATATTGGAAATTGGGTACAGGTTATGGCTTTCTGATGAGTCCCAATAAGGACGAGATACGCTGCCATTGTCTACCTGTACTCCAGGGAATCTATTGGCTTTGGAGTCCCTATGTACTTTTATGTAAATGATAGACGCACTAGGTACTCTACCCGCTTGCCGCTAAGTTTTCTTTCTATTATATCTTAATTTTATTATACACATTTAAACAATTTTTTGCTGACGGACGGTGCGCTTAGGTTGGGATTTAAAAAAGACAAACTCGTTACTATAATAACTAGCTTTAGGGTTTGACAGCAAAACTACTACTAACTTTTATTTTAATACAATGACCGGTAGATTTTTGAAGCCTAGTCCATTGAAAGACAATTTTAATGATATGGTATGATGAACTTATTCTTCAAAATAAAACAGGTAAATAAATTTTAAATAAATTAACAAATACACAATGTAAATAGGAAATATTTATAAATTGAACAAAATCCAATTTATTATTATATTATTATGTTCAAGACGTCATTTCTAATACAAAACTCTAGATATTAACGGATCTATTTTTATAAAATTAATTTTTTAAATAACCCCAGAAATAAAAATCCAAAATCGGAGAGATCTGGGGAACAGGCAGACATTTCGTTTTTCCACTGATTTAGAAATATTTTATCAAAAATTGACGTACTTGTCTATCAAAATGAGATGAAGCACCATCCTGTTAAAACCAGATATTTCTTCGAGGGTGATTCCTAAGTTGATACTTCTTTTTTAGCTGTGTATAGAAGACATTAAAATAAACAACATTTTCAAATACCTTTTTACAAAAAACTTAAAATTAGGCGATAAGGGTAGGTGGTCAGTTATTTATTTGGAAATCTACTGCGGTGTGTTTTTCTGAAACAAGTTAATTTTAAATTGGTGACACGTAAAAATGGTAAAATTTGAGAACAATGAACTAGTAGATATGTTGCTAATTTACGGTGAGTGTCGTCAAAGTGCGGCTGCTGCTTCGAGATTATACGCAGAACGCTTTCCCTTGCGGGCTCATCCTACACCCAGAAGTTTTCTTAATGTTATTCAACGGGCAAGTTAGGCAGAACAGTATTTGATCCATAGTGTAATAAATGAAGTATTTTATTTTAATTTTTTTTGAAAAAAGGTAATTGAAAATATTGTTTATTTTAATGCCTTCTATACACAGCTAAAACAGAAGTATCAACTTAGGGATCACCCTGTATTAACTATCATAACTGATAGTAAAATAAGCTTGTAAGATGACAATCAATAAAAAATATTTTTTTGGTAGGTACTTTGTATTAAAAATGATTAAAGTAACAAGGTACTTAATATCCGCGGGTATATTTTTTACTAATTTTACGTATTAATTTTAGATTATCGACATAGAAACTGGCAAAAAATGTGGCCCAAACCAACCAGGAGAATTGTATCTGAAGGGCAAAGTACTTCTCAATGGCTTTTACAACAAAGATGCTTCAGAAAGTTTTGATAAAGAAGGTTATTTTAGAACTGGAGACCTGGTTTTATTTGATGAAGATTATTGTTTCTATATTATAGATCGAATAAAAAGTATTTTGGGGTGAGTAAAGGCCAAATACAAGGTACAATTTGGTTAAGCCATGTGGTTGATTCAACCACACAACAACAATAAACCGTGCATTTTACGATTCAATTAATGTTTGCAATTCTTGGTACGGCAAGGGCCTGTCGACATATTAAGCACCGGTTCCCGCAGATCACCGAAGTCAAGCGGTGTCGAGCGCGGTTAGCACTTGGGCGGGTGACCGCTTGGGAACACGGCGTGCTCTTGCCTCAGGGAAGCGTGTAAAATGAATCGACACCTAGCCATCCTATTCACGCCGGACAGGCCGGATGAGATCGGATATCTCGTAGGATGAAGGTGCCGTTTCACACTCCCCAGTCGGTAGATCACATTTGTGGTCGATGACCGGTTCAAGATGGCCTACGTAATCGGCGAACCGTAAAAAAAAAAATTCTTGGTACATAAACTGCTGTATAATTGCTGTCGAGCAAGAAAAATTTAGCCTAAATTTAACACATATTTTCTGAACCAGATATGATATCAACCTACGGTTTTGAATGGTTGATAGATTTATCCCTTGAGAAACAATTTTCAATATTGGATTTTCTTTAACTGTCAGAAAGTTTTATATACAGGGTGTTAAAGAAGACGATGATTTTTGCTCCAATTTTAACAGCGTGTAACTTTCACAATAATATTTTTAAATTTTATCACTTTATGTCAATTGAATCACTGGTTTATAGCAAAGAAAGTAATTTGTCAAATATTTGATATCTGCTATATTTTAAGAAATATCGATTTTTTTGGAAAACCTTGCTTTATTTTAACTTATTGGTATAGCTAAATCTCACTGTGCGTTGTATCGTGCAAACTTTGCAAGTGATTCTTATACCTTATGAAAAGCTTGATTATATTCAGTAACAATAGTTGTACCTAAATGTTATGATGCACAGTGGCGTACTTATAAACACCGATATGTCTATGGTTTATGAGTATAGTGTTAGAAAGTTAGAAATTAATAAATACATTTTTTCCAAAAATTAAATTAAAAAAATTATCTGTGTTAAAATTTTGTAAACACACTGTATAATAGACCTGTAGTGCGATATGAAAAGCTAATAAATAGGCAAAAATTGACCTAATCTAGGGACGAGTACTTTCCAACTTAAAACAATCGTGAAAAATTGTGAGATACTCATAAACCATAGACATATAGGTGTTTATAAGTACGCCAGTGTACATCATAACATTTAGGTTACTGAACATAATCAAGCTTTTCATAAGGTATAATAATCAGTGAGATCTAGCTACCAATAAGTTAAAATAAAGCAAAGTTTTCCAAAAAAATCGGTATTTCTTAAAATATAGCAGATATCAAAAATTTGACAAATTACTTTCTTTGCTATGAACCAGTGATTCAATTGACATAAAGTGATAAAATTTAAAAATATTATTGTGAAAGTTACACGCCATTAAAATTGGAGCAAAAATCATCGTCTTCTTTAACACCCTGTATATAAAATTATCTGATAGTTAAAGAAAATCGAATATTGACAATAGTTTCTCAAGGGATGAATCTATCAACCATTTAAAATCGTAGGTCGATATCATATCTGGTTCAGAAAATATTAACTGTTAAATTAAGGTTAAATTTTACTTGCTCGAAAGCAATAAAATTGTTTAGCAGTTTATTTGGCCAGAAAATAAAATAATATTTACTTTTATCAATTTTTTTATGGATTTATGTGATTTTAGCTGGAACGATTGGTTGATATATCCATATCACATTGAAAAGGTTCTACTAGAACATCCGTCAGTACACGATGCAGTGGTCATTGGTATACCGCATAAAATAGAAGGCGAAAGGTTGATGGGAGTGGTTATTTTAAAGAAAGACGCTCAGGACGTTACTGAAAATGACTTAATAAAATATGTAGATGCTAGAGTCGAGGATCACAAAAGGTACAAACAAATACCTGGAAAGTTTGGTAATAGTGGCGTTTACGAAAAAGCATGTTAGCTAGCTAGAAATTATATTAAAATATATTGTTTCAGGTTAAGAGAAGGAATTACATTTATGAATAAATTTCCAGTAACAATTACGGGCAAGGTCAGCAGAATCAAAATCAAGAATATGGTTCTTAACAACTTGGGAATTTGAAAACAACCAATAAGTATTTTAATTCGAAATTTTTTATTTTGTAAGAAAAAAAACACATATAATATCAGGTCTGTGTGGACGAAATCTTCGAATTTAATTTTTTATTTTTACCATTTTTGTATTGACGTTACGTAATATATATTAATAATTATGTAGCGTGTGTTTTTTTTTCTTGTCCGTCGCCTAGATCTAGGTATATTTTAACAACTCCAGTGACTACAGTAAATGATCGTAGAAAAAACTATAATTAAGGAAAATTTTAAAATGTTCTTAATTTCGTACTAACATTGCGAAATTTGCGAATTAGCCTACTGAATTAATAATAAGTTATATTTAACTATAAAATTGTTATACAGGGTGTGTCAGTAAGGTGTCTGTCTTAGATAGCACCT
Source organism: Polydrusus cervinus (assembly GCA_935413205.1). NCBI lineage: Eukaryota > Metazoa > Arthropoda > Insecta > Coleoptera > Curculionidae > Polydrusus > Polydrusus cervinus. The sequence goes on from OW284516.1 coordinate 29,434,124, forward strand.
AAACTATCAAAGATAGGGAAAAAAGTGTAATACAAACGTTAAAGGGTTTTTTAGGATAGATAATCTAAAAATATTTTCTAATCTACAGGGTGGTCCTAAAAAGTGGTACTGAATAATAAAAAGAAAATTAAATGGGACGCCCAGTATTATTTTCTAGAATATGATTCAATGGAATAAGGACTTTGCAATCATATTAAAATTTTTAAAAAATGCAACGTTGCCAAGTAATTATATTTTTTCCGAAATTTTAGTAATTTTAAGGGTACCGTTAAAAAATCATAACAATCTGTGAATTCATCCTAGGCAAATATAATTTACGTTGTAAGTACTTTAAGGTACGATATATTGAATATTAATAATATTTTTTAAATCTCTTATACAGAGCGTTCATTACAAGTTGGACAACTCGATAGTTTTAAAAATGCTTTATTTCAATTTTTTTAAATGAGACCCCCCTAATTTTTTTAGGCAAAAGAATTTATCTTTTGAAAACCTTACTTTTTTGTTGAACATGTCATATATCTAAATATCATAGTTTTTGAAATATTTTAGGATTTGTCTTAAATCAGGGTAAAAAAGGAAAGTTCTAATTAAACTATTTAGTCAAAATGGCTTTGGAACAAAAAATAAATAATTTTCTTTGTCACAGCTGCCATTGCAAAATTATTTCGCCAACATTTTGTGCTTTATAACTGTTTAAAGTTTAGTTTCCCGAACTAACTTTATCGAAATACGAAAATATGAGTTATGATAAAGTTAGTTCAGGAAACTAAAATTTAAACAGTAATAAAGCAAAAAATCTTAGCGGAAAAATTTTGCAAGGACAGCTGTGACAAAGAAAATTATTTAGTTTTTGTTCCAAATCAATCTTGACTAAATAATTTAATTAGAACTTTCCTTTTTTACCCTGATTTAAGACAAATCCTAAAATATTTCAAAAACTATGATATTTAGATATATGACATGTTTAACAAAAAAGTAAGGTTTTCGAAAGATACATTCTTTTGCCTAAAAAAATTAAGGGGGTCCCATTTAAAAAAATTGGAATAAAGCATTTTTAAAACTATCGAGTTGTCCAACTTGTAATGAACGCTCTGTATAAGAAATTTAAAAAACATTATTATAAATCAATATATCGTACCTTAAAGTACTTACAGCGTAAATTATATCTGCCTAGGGTTAATCCACAGGTTGCTATGATTTTTTAACGATACCCTTAAAATTACTAAAATTTCGAAAAAGAATTAATTACTTGGCAACGTTGCATTTCACTTCAAAAATTTTAATAGGGTTGCAAAGTCCTTATTTCATTGAATCATATTCTAGAAAATTAAACTGGGTGTCCCACAGGGAGACTGACAATACGAAGTCCGGGAATGTGGCTTTCTCTACGAGGTATACATACGATTTTTCCGTAAATCGAAATTTATTAAAATGACATAACTTATTACAATCAACATAAAATTTTGAAATAAAAACTTTGTTCACAAATAAAGGATGCCATTAAATATTTGTGTTATAACTAAGGAAATACAGTAATATTGAATTGTCAAGCTTAACACATTTTAGTTTACAAATAGCCTTACAGAAATAATATTTCCTTACAGTACAATAATTATATATTTCCCAACAGTTATTTTCCGTTGCCTAGCAACGACTAAGTGTAAGGAAATATTGACTTTTTCTTTCAGAAATGTTATCAAGAATGTCAATATTTCCGATCGATTCTAAGTTATTTTGTTAATGGTCGCGAATTTGTATTTTGTTTTACAAAGGGCGGTATGTACAAGTGTCAGTTTTTCTTAATTTCCTTTAAAAATATTAATGGATTGGTATAATTTTGGTAAGATATATTTGAAAACAATAAAAATACCCATATTTTGGTAAAAACCGCGTTTCGATATCTTTATTCGTTTTCAATTTATAACCTATTTTTTCACCAATAAATTATTGTAATTTCTTCTGGGAAGGATTCTCACTATTCGCAGCCAATGTTTAACAACTGCACTATAACAATAAATGTATTAAAAAATTAAGTAACAAATGCTCATATAATTATAAAGAATATTAATTTATTGATGTTTGCAACATTGTTTGTATATTTATGTATGATATGAATAAACGAAACTCTATATGGGAATATATTATTTTCTACTCCCACATGGAAATCTGCTGTTTCCTTTACACTTAAGTGGCGAGTAAAGTAGACTATTCCAGTTAACTGTGCGGGAAAATCTCATATCCATCCTAGATAGGTAATGAAACTGACCAATCACAGTAATCAATTACAGAGAAGCTATTGTTGTTAATAAAAGTACTGACCAATCACAGTATATTATTTTTACTGAGGCTCCGCTATCTTTTTCAAGACATTAAATTATATAGTTTAAATGCATATGGTACAATTTGTTATTAATTTGTTCAATATAATAAAATCTAGACGCATTTATAATAGATTTATCAATAATGCAACCTGCTGAATGTGCATAGAAAATTAATTTCATGTAGCATCATTTATCAGCTGATTTTTCGATAATTAATTAACCGCTTCCATAGTCCAGACGTTACAGCGTTGGGCTATGGAACCAATGGTCGTGAGTTCGAGCCCGGCAACCTACACACTTTTTTTTTACATTTTTTAGCATAAGGTCGTAGAAAAAATATACTGTTCAACTCGAGTGGATTGTCCACTTCCTCGTGCGATATCATCATATCCACTCTTGTTGTACAAACTACTATTGCCGGCCTATACCGAGACTATAATATTCTTGTATCCTTATAAATATGTCTCATTACTGAGCAACAGTTAACAATATTGGAATAATGACTTTTGTGGCATCGAATCACGCCGGAAAGACGTCAGTATGCGGATGATTGCAGAAAAAATATTGAGTTATATTTTTTTTTAAATAAAAGAAACTCTCTTACATTCTTCAATATCTGTAGGGTCCAAATTTAAGTAATTTTTAAAAAACCATTAATAAATATGGAAAGGATTTGGTTTAAGAGAACGCAATGTTTTTAATATATAAAAATATAATTTCGCATGGAGCTGGATACTTTTTAAGAACAATTTACAAATATTTTTCGGACTAAATTTAAATACATTTTGTCTCCAACCAGCGCCAGCGTTCTAATTCCCCCTCTAACATTCTTTGCAAAAAGAAACTGCTGATAAAATCAGTTTAAAAACAGTATTTACGAATATGCGGCTTTAAAATTATTTCTCACATCTGCTGGTGCTGCATTTAGTAATATTTTTAAATTCATATCGATCGGTACAATTGAAATATTTAACATACTTTAACCTTTTTTTTTGTGGGCAACGCAAAATGAATATTAGACGTGAAGACGATGTTATAAAAACCCCAGATATACAATATGATGAAAATTGCGGCGGGATAGGCTATACAAGTTTCAATTTTTTTAAAAAATACAGGGAACGAGTTGCTATGGTAAGTTAAAAAATACTACTTTTTCTATTTCAGTTCTATAAATAAAAATTGCAAACTAATGATACTAAAATAAAATTTTTCTAATGTTGTGCGACAAATATAGTCTTTATTTCAAGGCTTACTTACATCAATGGTGGCATTTTGCAAACCAACAAAATCCCGCTAATTAATTTTACAGGCGCTAAAATCTCAGCACTGGCTGATGGATGCATGAAGCCGGAGTTTTGATTCGCTGAAAAGAATTATATTTGGCGCTGAATATGAAACAGGTTTTTACAAAATTGTGTATGTTGATTCCGAGAAAATCACGTTTGAAATATCGTTTAGCGGGATTTTGTTGGTTGGCAAAATGTCGCTCATTTTTATATCATATTCTTAGAACAAACTGGCAGCGAAATAGTCATGTTTTAAAATAAAAAATATTTCCTCCGCAATCGAGATATGGAAATAGAAAATGGTAATTTTGCTGTATAACAAAGAAATAATTTAATGTTATTATTTGAAGAATATATTAAAATATTTTAATATCGCAATTAACATTTCTGTTAATTCTAGTAGATCTTAAGATCGGGTGAATAAGTAAAAAGGAGGCCAGTCGCGTAGCCAGAAAATATGCTCGGGGGCGGGCCACGCTTAAAATTCGTTTTAAAAAAATTAAATTATTACCTCTCCCCCTCTGCATGGTTGGATTAAATTTGTTTTTGTAAATGTTTAAATTTTTTTTTTACTTTTTTTTCGATGTTCCTAGCTGGCTCTTTTAAAAAAAAAATATATATTATTATATTTGCGAAAATATGAATATTGGCGTCCCTCCAAAATTTTAACATAAGACGTATACGTATGACTCTAACAAGCGTTTTTCGGGCTCGGTTTTTTATGATTAAAAAAAAGTAAATATCGCTCACCACGCCAAAAGTGATGACTTTTCAGAAATCATATATTTTAGGAGCGTAGAACTAAGAACAATTTTTTGTGCAAATGCTTAGGTTTTCAAAAACTCCTTCTTAAGTGCCACTTTGTATATTCATAATAAAGCATTCTTGTTTCTTTCCGCACTATTTGTTTTTATTATAAATTATCCCACTTCTTCCATAAAAAATGTTAAAATGTTTACTTTAATTTTTCTTTTTAAAAATAAGTACCTAATTTGAGTTAGCGCTGCCTAGCGGGACTCCTGTAATTGTGACGAATGTCTTTACAGGCGATTTCCTCTTAACATTTACTTATTTCTATAAGTTTGTTAGAGGTGCTGGTATGCTCAAGAGTGTCTAACAACGACACAGATGGCGCTCCGTGCCACATCTTACTGGTGTGTCCCACCAAGTGCTGCCTTAAGTAGCTTCGAGATGAGTCATGATATGACGAAACGCGTCTAGAGATGGATCTGGCGAAATGAAAAGGAAAATCTTCGTCTTTAAGTACCTAATTGTTTTTTGGATTAAACAGAACACACAAGTATATAATATAAAAATACTATAAAATATTATTCTTTTTACTCGTTTTCCTATAAAATTGCATTATAAATCAATAACTAAAACGATATGCGTCCGAAACCTTAATCTCTATATAAAACAGGACTTTTAGAAGGAAACGTTTAAAACTAAGCGTTTCCTACTTCCTACAAGACCTTTGTAGTCTAAGCCAAGAATACATTATTTAAAAATTTAAATTACGAGTCCAAGCGTGATACCAAAAATTAGGTTGCAATTAGACTTATAGACCCGAGCTCCTGGCTCGCGACGAGGGGGAGGGGGGGCTGAAGCTTGACAGCTCCTCCCCCCCTCCCCCTAATTATGCCACTGGAGGAGTCTATGGTATCCCGATGAGTTTAAAATACGGTTTCATTGTTGTCTACCTGGCTCCAGGAAACCGTTTATGTTATCATGCACGCCGGTGTTTAATATAAAAGGCAGTATAAACCTACCCATTTGCTAGCTTTTTACTGCTTCTATATTTTGTATTATGCATTTCTTTTGGTTGACTAGAAAATAAATAATTTAATTTAATTATTTGTAAATCATATTAACTTTAAATATTCCGGCCGATATGAATTAATATTATTCTAGATATTATTTATTTTATATTGATCTATACAGGGTGCTACAAATTCGTGTGCGTAAAAGGGGATCTCGAAAATCGAGACACGAAGATGGTTAAATTAAGGCAAAGTTGCGTATTTTGAGGCTTAATAATGTGGTGAAAGAAAATTCTAAATATTCCGAATACTTTCGGAGATATCCGAAAAAAACCCAAATTTTTAGTTTTGGTTTTTAATTTTTTGCGCCTTCATTTTTGTCTTGAAAAAAAAACAAAATATACTTTTTTATACCCTTTTTCCATATTTAACAAGATGGATTTATTAGTTTTTAAATTCGATGTTTCGCACCTTAGATACCAACGTCTAGTCATTTTTTTTTAATACGGACCTGAAATTTTAAATACAGTTTTAGGGATTTCCATGCTTTATAAATTTAACACAATGTAAAGGTTTTTTTGTTAAAATGTTGTCCTCTAATAACACATTTTTTTAAATTATCTTCTTATATTATAACGATCCCGAACATTTTAGCAAAACTAAAAAGAAGATTTGTGATTTGAAGAATTATTAAATTTTTACTCAAAGAGACCTGATATTTTGTAGGAAAGGAGACCTACATATTTTTCTGTCTGTATATTTATGTTACATGTTTTGCCTTTTATTTACTACATTAATTTTTTTCTGTGCTACAGTATTTCGAGGTCTAAGGCAAAAATCATAGTAATTAAAGTATAGATTAAATTAATAAATTAAATAAAAATGAAAAATAGAATTACTACCTACTCATGCCTTAAAAACTTACTTACTTCCTAGAGTATTGTTCCGGTATATTTTATTAAAATAATAAACGGCCTAAGCACAAGACCTCCTGTAATGTAATTTTAATATTTAAGAAAGTAATTCGAAAAATAATTGCCAGGGCCGTAATAGTAAAAAAAGATTAATTTTAAATACTGAAATGTGTTATTTGATAACAAAATGTTAAATTTTTAAAAACCTTTAAATTTTTTTTAATTTTGGAAGCTCAACATCAACAAGCTAACATTTTATTTAAAATGCCAGGTTAGTGTTTAGAAAAAATGACTTGAAGATGGTATCTAAAGAACTCAACATCGTATTTTAAAAGTAACCTAAAAAACGGCTATAAAAAAGTGTTTTTTGTTTTTTCCTAAGTAAAAAATGAAGGGGCAAAAAATTAAAAACCTAGTTTGATTCACCCTGTATACCGAGTGACTCACGACGAGCTTGCATTAGAACTTTTAAGGAACCTCCCTGTATATTTTATGTCAAGTTTAATTGTTTTTTGAGATTTGTTGATTCTTTAACTATACAATAACAAAAAAATTTTAGTCCAGGAGCTGAAAATAATATATACGGATAATTTCATCGCTATGCATTTACAAAATAATTACAAAGTGTGCAGATATCTCAGAAATTAGTAGACTTAAAAGAACGGGTTCTATAAAGTTTGATTAAAATTTAATGCAAAAACCAAAAATATAATAAAAAAATGTTATATTGTATTTAAAAAATTACAGGTATACAGGTCCGGTATAACCGGACGTAGCAGAAACATGTTAATATTTTAGTTTAAGGAAGCATATCGATAAACGTAAACCTACCGATTTTCAAAAAAATATTTTCAGTAGTTTTCTCCAAAGTTCTAATGCAAGCTCGTCGTGAATCACCCGGTACAGATGTGAGAAAGTTACTTTCATGCAGATAAAAATCAAAGAAAAAGATAAATAAAAAATAACTACTAAAGTTCATTATATAGTGAAAAATATTAAAAATAATTTTTTTTGATAAAAATAACTTCCTGTCACTTTACAATATCTATAAAATATACTATTTAAGAAGTTTTTGAAAATCCATTGTACCGGGTGATTCATTAAGGGTGACGAGCGGCCATATCTCGGAAACTACTGGGCATAGAAATTCAGGAAAAAAAAATTATAACTAAAGTGGCCATGAGAAAATCCTGGAAATAATTTTTAAGTTCCGCATTTTACCGCAAGAGGGCGTAACTGAAAAGTAAATTTTAAAATTTTACATATCTCCGAAAATCCCACATTAAGGTATATCTTTGATAACACCATTAAAAAGCTTGGACAATTATGCATCATTTTGGTTTTATGATCATTGGCGTATCGACATTAATAGTTGTAATAATAATAGTATTAAAACATTTTTTATAGACAATTTTATGATCTACAATTTTTCTCTGAGGTACTTTTATGATAAAACTTACCGTTTTGCTAAAAATCGCGAATAACTCATTTTTTTGACCTTTGACCTCGATTCAAATTTTTTCCATACACGGGAATGATGGGGAACTTACAAATTTTATTTATAATTGTATTTTGAACATTTTTACTAATTTTCAGCTTGTCGTAAATTTAAGTATCTTGGAATGTATAATTTGACCGGATAATGTCACTATTTTGAAATTTGCAATGTAATTTCGCCGCCGGCGCCGGTAGTTCAAGGAGCATGATTATTTCCGAAAATTTTCAAAAAGAAATCTTCTGATTGATTATAAAAAATAAATGCGAAATAATTAATTACAATCTCTCTAGAGCATAAGTTATTTTCGAAAAAATTTGGAGGTCGCGAATTTTATTAATAAATTCAATTTTCACTTATAATCTCCCTAGAGTGCTTAGACAATGATATTCTTAAGACATAACTTGTTGTGTCTGTTTAAAGGTTGGAGACAATGACGTTTCTTGAACGGCAGTAGAGTTTTGGACTTGTATTGTCTTTATTTGTTTAGAATCACTACGTTTCAACTGGTAAGCATCTCCAGTCGTCTTCAGGTGAATACTGAATAAGTACGGTAACTACAGCTCTATTTATACTAGGCAGGTGCTGTGACGCATGACTAGTGGGTGGAGTCATGCGTGTTGCTAGGTGATGATGCATAACTGGATGAGTCATGCTTGATGAGTCATGCTCGATGACGTCATGCTCGATGAATAATGCGTCTAACTCTTGGGTGGTCTTATTCTAAGATTACATTTACTTAACAAGTATTCACCTGTGTCCAGCCAATTCCAAAGAAAGGTAAAAAGACCCTGCCAAGCAACTACCGGCCCGTCGCATTGCTTTCAGTAATTTCAAAAGTAACGGAGAAAGCTATTAACCAACAACTCCTAAAGTATCTGGAAGAGGTTAACATTATCAGTGACCATCAATACGGTTTTCGAAAGTCCAGATCAACAGGTGACCTTCTGGCATATGTCACCCATCTTTGGAGCAACACCATCGAACATCATGGAGAATCCCGGGCTGTTGCACTGGACATCTCTAGGGCTTTTGATCGTGTTTGGCACGATGGGCTTCTAAGTAAATTGCGATCCTACGGTATGCCTAATGGATTTTGTTTATGGTTAACCAGCTTCCTTAAGAACCGTTCTCTGCAAGTGGCGATTGACGGGTTTCTCTCAGACACCTTCACCATCAATGCCGGTGTTCCTTAAGGGTCCATATTGTCGCCTACTCTCTTTTTACTGTATATTAACGACCTTCTAGTGAAAACCCAAAATCCAATTTAGAGCTTTGCTGATGACAGCACACTTGTCTCATCTTTTACCTTGACTCCCCAAACATCCGCTGCCGACGCACATCTTCGCAGGCAGCATGAAGTATTGCGCCTCAACAATGACCTGGAAGAAATTTTGGCTTGGGGTGACAGTAACCAAGTCGAATTTAATGCTAAGAAAACACAGGCAGCAGTCTTCTCCAAAAAGGTTAACATTGCAGAACCGGATATAGTCATGGCAGGACACGCAATTCCCCTGGCACCGTCTATTAATTTGCTGGGGGTCAATCTGGGAGGTAATATGTCTTGGCATGATCACGTTGCCGCAATTGCCAGGGCAGCTGTACAGAAACTTGGTGCACTTTTCCGCACCAAAAGGTTGTACACACCTCATCAACTTTTGACACTCTACAAAGCCCAGATTCGACCATCATTAGAATATTGCTCTCATGTCTGGAGCTCTGCACCCAAGCACACCCTTCGGCTACTGGATTCCATTCAAAGGAGAGCCGTTCGTCTGATCGGCGACCCCGAGCTGACCAAGACCCTCGATAGCCTAGAGCATCGAAGACAGGTTGGTGATTTGGCTCTCTTTTACAGATATTTCCATGGCAGGTGTTCGACTGACATTGCCGACTTGATTCCACCTAGAGCAATGCAAAACAGTACTCCTCGAACTTCATTGTTCAAAAATTCTTTCATCTGGAGAACGTCATATTTGTTGAATGATCTTCCTGAGGTCGTGTTTCCCACTGAATACAATCTTCAACGTTTCAAGACCAACGTTAATCGCTTTTTTCGCACTCGCACCGCTCCCAGAGCGCCTTAAAGGATTTTTCCTACAGTGCAGGTGTTTTATCATAAAAAAAAAAAAAAAAGACGACTGGAGATGCTTACCAGTTGAAACGTAGTGATTCTAAACAAATAAAGACAATGCAAGTCCAAAACTCTACTGCCGTTCAACATAACTTGTTATTGATACCTTCGTCTGTTTGGAACCAAAACTTTCATATTACCTACTGACTATTATTTAATATTACAGATTAAAGCGTCAACTGATGAATATTGGACATACTCAGAATTTCTTGCAAAGTGCATTAGAACAGCAATAGCACTTAAAAAGCAAGGATACAAAAGACAAGACTTATTAGCTATTTGCTCGAATAAGGAAAACTTCTATGCCAATGTGTTATTGATTGCAGGACAATTTTTGGGCTTAGTAACTTTTAGTTTAGATCCAAAATTGGATTTAAATTCCTTCTCAGAATTATTAAAACAAATAGAGCCCAAAATATTATTTGTTATAGGTATGTATACTACAATACCATGTCAATTTCTAGTTAAATTGGTTTAATTCAGTGATGAAACAAGTTACCGGGCTTCCTTCGTCATTAAAAAAAAAATAGTAGGATACAGGGTCCTGCACCTCACCTACCGTCTTCTACAAGTCACTTATTAATTAGGTTAGGATTTTGATATTTTGCAGACTTTACCTGTATTCTAGGGCGCATTTCAGGAAAATATTTTTATTTATACAGGGTGTTTCAAAAAAGTTTGACGTCATAAGGATATATGTTTTTAGATTACCAGCCATAGATATTTTTACTTATTTGGATGCCTCTTATAGTTGCCTATACAGGGTGTCCCGAAATTAGGTGACAATATTTTAAGGGGATAAAGTACATCCAAAAATAGGACTAAAATCTTCTATTAATATACCTTCAAAAACGCTTCGTTATGGGGCTAGAGCCCCCCGAATGGAAGCTATGATAAGCGGTGTTTTCACAATATCTCAGAAACTGATTGAAGTATCAAAACAAAATTTGATACATGTTTTACCCATGACAAGACGCAATAAACGGTTTGTTTAGCTTAGGTGTATTTCTTCCAGTGGCGTCCCACTGGGTAGGTAGTGACGAGAATATTGCCCTTACTTTTTTATTTGTAGGATTTTTTAACGCCAGGTGCAATTTTTAAAAGCACTAAAGTCTTCTATTGAAAAAAGATACTCTTGCTTCATTTAGGTAGGATTCACCATTTTTCAGTAAAATCGATTTAAAAATTTTCGGTTTTTTACAAGCTAAGGTGTTTTTTTGCATATCTCAGCAAACACTTGATATTAAAACATGAAATTTATTAGAAGTTCTACTAGCGACAAGGCATATTTATTAAAGGATGTAACATTAAAATATTTTTCCAGTGGCGTCGCACGGGGTGGAGCCTAAAGTAAATATTACAATTTTTTTTTTATATGAGGGGCTTTCATACTTTTAATTTAATTTTTTTTAATTTCTAAATTTTTTGTTTATAAAACCTTCCATAATTGTAATTTGACAGAATATAAGGTTTTCAACAGATTTTTAGACCTTGTTTTTTAAATATTTATTTGTATAAGAGACTTAAAATAAAACAAAAAAGAATAACAAATTGCAAATCAAATGTAATTGTAAAACCACACGGGAAACTAATTTTTAAGCAAATGTTCGAAATAATTTCCATTATGTTGCGTGTTATGTTTTGTGAGGCACGGAGAATTTGAAAATGGTATAAAAGGAAAGCCCCTCAAATAAAAAAAAAATAGTAATATTTTCTTTAGGCTCCAATCCGTGCGTCCAAAAAGTAGGGTGTCAAAAAGGTACATTTTTTTAAATGGAACACCCTATATATTGTATTATTTTCTGATTCCTCACAAAGTTTTACGCTTATTTCGTAAATGTGAAATGTCTAGAGTCAATAGTTTTTGAGATATTGAAGTTTAAAATATGGCATTTTCAGACTTTGACAGGCTGTAATATTGGAACGGTTCATCTTAGAGAAAAATGGTTTTCACCTCCCTATATTAATTTTTTATTCTCTATCTAAACGTTACTACTTCCGGTTTAACATGTTAAACCGTTAAAACCGGTTTTTGGTTTAACATGGTAAACCGGAGGTTGGTTTCTTTGGATAGAGTATAAAAAACTAAGATAGGGAGGTGAACATTATTTTTCTCTAAGATGAACCGTTCCAATGCTACAGCCTGTCAAAGTCTAAAAATGCCATATATTAACCGTCAATATCTCAAAAACTATTGAATTTAGACATATGACATTTACAAAATAAGCGTAGAATTTTGTAAGGAATCAGAAAATAATACAATATATAGGGTGTCCCATTTAAAAAATGTACCTTTTTGACACCTTACTTTTTGGGCGCACCCTGTATAATTCAAAATATTTTTAAAATGTGCCTGATATCCAACCATACCGTAACATAAAAGTTTATTGTCGACAAATTTTATCTTCAAGGCATAAAATTACTCCGCGCAATCGTTGACTCACCAGGTACATATGTATGCGTGTAACTTATGTTTCAGATGAAGCAAAAGAGTTGATTGATCAAGCACTTAAAAGTAACAATGCTAACACGAAAGTAGTATGTTTTGGAAGAGCTTTTGAAGATGAATACCTAAAGCATCAAGAAGATGAGGATTCTTTTGAACCCGTTTTTATCCAGAATCTTCAAGACACATGTATGATACATTTTAGCAGCGGTTCGGCTGGATTACCAAAGCCCATATGTCTGAATCATTATTACTTTTTAAGTTTAAAACATATATTGAAGTAAGTAAGCCTATTTTAAAGGTATTTGTGCCCTCAGCCAAGTTTTTTGAACATTGTAGTTCTCAATGGTCATTAATTTGTGTCATATTATTTTTTTATATGATACATTTAATTTACTTCTTTTTTATATTGTTTATCGTATCATTGAAGATTAAGTTATTTTTATATGATATCTTTATTAATAATTATTAACATCATAAACGTACTAAAACCTACATCACACCTTAGTTACTCATAGTACATTAGTTACCATAATTTAATACGTTAGTTACGAAAGCATAATACGTTAGATACCAAATAATATTAGAACTATTTTTCATGAACATGTAAAACAATATTTTGACAGTTTTCAAATTTGATGGATACACCTTTGTCTTTAACGTCCACGATCTTAGGTATGCCCTCTGAAGACTGATTAATGACCGAGCAAGCATTCCTTTCGATTTCGTGCGGTTCCCCAGTGCCTAATCCACTGCCGGAAACATCGCCGATTTGAATTTTGCGAGCAATGGAAACTTTCTTGGTCACACTTTCTTCTAAATACCTTCTAGCAACCTTCGCCGATTCCCATCCACCAAGTTCTTGTAGGTGTAATATATCTCCTCCAGCATTAACAAGAAAATTTGCCGAAGATCTTCTAACGCAGTGACCAGTATACAAATTAGGATTTTCAAGTGAGAGATACTTAACTATTTTTTGAGGTATTTTAGAGAACAAGTGAATGCCGCAGGGCTGTACCGTACATTTCCCTTTTCTATATGATACAAACAATCTTTGGTGAGTGACATGGTCTGGCCTTAACATTGCGTACTTTTTAAATAAAAGCACAGGATTGACTTCGCCGTCAAATATCACAGCGAAAATACGTTTCTTGTGGGTTTTTGAGTCGGGAATAGTAACAATCAGCTTGTCCTCTAAAACGTCAACATCTTCCGTGGTCATCTTCGCCAATTCATTAGTTCGACAGGCTCCTCTAATTCCAATTAAAAAAGCCACTTTCATCATTAAAAACTTCTCGTCTGAGGCAGAACACACAAATTCGTTGACTTGTTCTCTTGTAAATACTTTTGATTTTTTTGCCTATATCCAACATTTTTCTTCTTGATGAAATGTATTAAGGCGCCGTATTTGTTGATTTTCACTCTTTCCTTCAGTTCTAAAGTCACTCGTAACATGGAATATTTCGGCCATAAGGATAAAGCAGAGTATTCCTCAGAGAGTTTTGCGAAATACGCCAGCAATATCGTTTCTTCTGCACCTTGAACATGTACTTTGTTTCGCCACTCACAAAACTGCCGATATTCTTTTTTATAATGGATTTTAGATTTGTCCGGAAGCAAGTTCAACCTTATAATATTGGCTGCAGCTAATATATCGTCAGGAATATCAAAATCTTGCATGATTTTAATGATGACTTTTTGAAATGCCAAAATAAAATTACATTAAACCTTGTTTTTATTTTCGCATCGCCGTTGTCAATGATACGATAAAGCTTTGAATACAACTCGATTATTAGCGATTTAACACCGTCTCAGACATTGCGGGTGACTCGGCTGTTGCCTCGTCACCTAGTAATGTCCTCGACTATTATAAATCGCATAATAATCTCGTTATATTAATAGATATTAATACAAGTCAAATTCATAACCGTCTCTTTTTTGAAGTTCGTTTTTCTGTAAAAGGCTTCTTACGGTGATGCTTACTTTTTTCTAGTCCTCTTAATTCTAATTTGGATTGGATCGAACAGTGAAACCGATTTGTATGCATATTTTAATTGAATAGAGGAAAAATGCAAATGATTTTAAATTTATTTTAACAGCACATTACAAACATGTTAGGTTAGGTTAGAGTGGCAGACATTTGGTTCTCCAAACAGTATCACTTACTTAGCCCTATTAGGTCCGTTGTGATACCACACGTGTTCCGTAGAGCCCACCTTCATCAGATCTCTGATGGTTAGTGCGGCGTACATCGCAGAAGGATTTTAACATCCCCTAGCAAGTTTGTGGACTGAGAAAATTAAACCTAAAGAGCATTATCTGTCCATTACATATTGTCAATGTCATAACACTTCCCTTATTTAAAAGTAGTTTTTGGTAAATATGTTCAAAAAAAGTAATAAAATAGTGGAATTTAGTGTCCGTTAAAATATATAAAGAAAAGAAGCTTAGCGGCTAAGCTTCTTTTCTTTAAAAAAAGTTATGTAAATATGTTTAATTAAAAAAAAAAGTTATATTTATTTATATTGTTATACAAAACATCATACTTAATCACGAAATACTTTACTAACTAAGCTCTAAATTTCTTTAAGTTACTTGTATCTTCCTGAACTACGCAGAGAACAATTTGCTGGAAAACCATTGGGCCAAGTATCTCTGAGGTTTTCCAACTGGTATTGGGTATCCTCTTCAATTGAACTTGTAATGTATGTACAAATAGGAGGATGCAGAATTCTTTGGGATACATTTCATGCTGCAGCATTGTATTCAGTTATTGAAAAGTATTCGGTAAGTATAAATAGAGTGTCTAATACTGCTTAAAGCAGTTTCTTTTGTCGGATCCTAGCCCCTCTGATTAGCCATGATATGGCAAAACGCGTCTAGGGATGGATCTGACGAAATAAAAAGAAATTCTTCTTTTTAAGTACAAATATGCCTACCCTCAGAAATCTCCCATCTAAGCGAGAATAATGATTACTGATTAATATAATAGAACGACTCGCGTCTATTTCTCAACCTATTGCAGGCACACTATGCGCATGTCAGTCGATGATGTTTAAAATATATGTAGAAATGGGTTTAATTATTTTTTAATGTTTTATTACGTCACGGTGTGAGTCATAGTTTAGGTTCTAGTCTCTATTAAATCTTTTTGGAAGAATATTGTTGTTATTCGTAGCTTGCCGGTTTGTTAATTTATGAGCCATAAGTAAAATGGAGGGGCAGGCTAATTAATAAATTTTGTTATTTTTTAAGGCCGTAAAGCACCTGTAAAGTAAAAACCTAACCTTCAATTTTTTAACTGTTAATAAATTTATGTATGCACAGACTGTGCGATAAATTGTATATAGAACAAAAATATATTTGCTCCATTGAAGAAAATAATGTAGTAATATGGACCAGCATAATAACCTCTATATTGTTTTCTTCAATGGAGTAAATATATTTTTGTACTACATACAATTCATCCTACAGTCTGTGCACAAATAAATTGTTCCACAAATTAAAAAAGTGGAGGTAAGGTTACTTTGAAGGTGATTTACAGCCTCGACGACAAAACTTACTGATTAATGAGTAATAGCCTCCCCCTCTATTTTATAATTATGGTCCATAGGTTGGGAAATAGACGCGAGTATAGAATACGCCTACCTAATTTTTTTTTTAATTGTGTGGCGAAGGTTCGGTCCATCTGTCAATACCATGTCCGTCTATGATACACGTCAAGACAAACATACATCTTTTAATTCTCAGACTATTGCAAAGGGTATTAGCGGGGTGTATGAGGGAATAAGCAATAATGACAGTAAAACTGATCGTGTAAGGGCCAATTTTAAGAAATTATGGCCTGAGTGATATAAATTCTCATTGAAAATAAGATTATAGCGAGATTAGCAAAGGACTGATATCATTCAAGACTGTCAGTCAGAAGGTGTGTATTAGATATTATTTTTAATTTTTTTTGTTACCTACTTTGGGAGTTTTTTTATTAAATGAAGTTGGCAGAAAAATGATCACTAGTAATCCCCCTAGTCCCTCAATTATTATCGGAAATATTTCCGAGAGCCTGATTTTTTAAAAAATTATCCCGAGTCGAAGACGAGTAATTTTTTTTTTGCTTACATTTGTTTTAGATTACAAATATGTTTCTTACACCATTACATTACGCAGAATTGTC
Organism: Polydrusus cervinus; assembly: GCA_935413205.1. Lineage (NCBI taxonomy): Eukaryota > Metazoa > Arthropoda > Insecta > Coleoptera > Curculionidae > Polydrusus > Polydrusus cervinus. The sequence continues at coordinate 29,450,657 of OW284516.1, forward strand.
TTCTACCATAAAACCAGATGAAGTGATTACTTCGAGCATGAAAGATATTGGTGTAGGAGGACAGTCTATTCCCACGGAAACTATTTCTAATTTAAGAAAAATATTTCCAGGTAAATCATAATAAAATTGGACCATTTTGAAATTGTAATTAGTGACATGTATGAGAAAATAAGTTTTTGCTAATGTCATGTATATCATAATTAAAGTTGCCTGGTTAATTAATTGTTTATTTGTGACAGTTATGACTGCCATTATCAATATCATTTGGACAAGTAAACTATCAAATAACATACTAGTTATTTGATAGTTAGTTATACACGTTCATATTTAAAGTAGTATTCCATTTATTTATTACTATTACAAGCAGAATTTTTACACAAATTGATCGGGTTGACTGGAAATCCTTTTTCAAGTATGGTGACACTTCTCCCTTTGTCTTGAATATTTTCTATTTTCAAATTGATCAATTCATCGCATCTACAAGCACCGTTAATCCCCATTATCAAAGCTACTTTCATCAAAAAGTACTCGTCGTCGGGAGCTTCGTTTAAAAACTTTTCTATTTCAGGTCGTTCTAAAGTCTTGGATTTCTTTGGTTTGTATCCCTGTGATTTGCTTTTCAAAAAGCTCGCTAGTTTGCCATATTTTGAAATATCTTTTTTTTTATAAAGATGACTAGTCGAGCGAAGCATTAAGTATTTGGTCCATAGCGAAGATGGGGCTAATTTTTTTTGCAAATGTAAAAAATACGCCAATAGAACATTTTTTCTTCGATACCTTTTATCTTCCGTGAATTCATCCAAAACTCAATCATTTTGAACTCCTTGTCGTAAGCATCTCGGGACTTTTCTGGCATAATCTGCATCGCTGCTTCTTCCGCTTTCGTAAGGATATCCTCAGGAAAGTAATTTTCATCGGTTTCCTCCATTTTCTATAGGTTTTTTCTTCAAAAAAGCTTCCTTTTTCTGCAGGAAAAACTGACAAGTGGCAACCAAACAATCAACCAACTTTGACCAAAATGTAAAAAAGTCACTGTCAAGTCATTCTGACATTTATAGGGTATGTTTACGACACCTATTAATTATTATTTCCGTCGACCGTGTATTTACATCCGATATTAACGTTCCCAAAATCATTCATTAATGACCCCTATTAATGCATGATTTTCTGTAAATGCACGATTTCCCAAAATCATTCATTAATGACCCCTATTAATGCATGATTTTCTGTAAATGCACGATTTTGGTAATTAAAATTAAAGGCAGCCATGCAAACAAATCAACAAAATAATAAAACGTCAATCGAAAACTTCGTCCGCTGTCATTAGTATTTGTAGAATTGTGAAATCTGGATTGTAAAATAAAAGTTGTTAACTGTTTTTCTTCACTTTAGTAAAAAATACGGTCGACGAAAAAACATTGTAACCAACTCTTACATTAAAATGCGATTAATGATCTCGAACATTAACGCGTTCGCTACGCTCACGCGTTAAAATATTTCGATCATTAATCGCCATTATTAATGTACTTGTTGGCTAAATTACTATTAAAGTGAAGAAAAACAGTTAACAAATGTTATTTTACAATCCAGATTTCACAATTCTATACAAATACTAATAACAGCGGACGACGTTTTGGATTGACGTTTTATTATTTTGTTGATTTGTTTGCATGGCTACCTTTAATTTTAATTACCAAAATCGTGCATTTACAGAAAATCATGCATTAATGAATGATTTTGGGAAATCGTGCATTTACAGAAAATCATGCATTAATAGGGGTCATTAATGAATGATTTTCGGAACGTTAATATCGGATGTAAATACACGGTCGACGGAAAATTACTATTATCTCATAAAAAAACGATTTCTTCCACTTGTTGGATAAAACATTGTATGCCACTCGTGTGCTGTTACCTAAGTCACTGCGAAGCACTGACCCAAGGAAGACTCAGAATCTTCGGAGACATCCAATGTGGGGATAACCTCCCACATGACAAACTTGGTAGGAATTTGCTGGACCTTATAAAAGGAACAAACCTTTTCTAGCAAGATAGGGGAGCACAATAAGCCACTAGGCTGCAGTGCAAGAAGCTTGGGCCGAACGCCCGACCCCCGCCTTAAACCAACCAACCACTTAGAGATAGAGTCAGCAGACCAAAATAACCAGCCAAAAAAAGTTTGGACAGTGAAAACAATATTATAAAATAATTGTTATTTGTGTATCAAAGGATTTATATTATACTCTACTTTTCAATAATATTCCAAGGGACTTATAACCCTCTTTATTGGTCGCGTAACCAAGACGATATAAGCTAATAATATCCTGGTCAAAAATAAACATTTTTTTTTTTTCACAAACGGTGGATTGCGTAAAGAATGTTAACCACAATTAACTAACCAGCAAGTTTGACTATGACATAAACGACATTGACACTCACATTATTCACTCACAATCAAAGGTGCCTGATTAGTAAATTAAAATATGAATTCTTAAAGCCATTAAGCAATCAAAAAAATTGTAAATATACAAGTTTTTTTTTCTAGAAACAAATTTTGAGGCATGTCGTAAATAATGTTATTGGTATATTTTAATTTTGTCTACAATGTAGATATTCTTTTAGATGTTCATACGTATCAAATGTATGGAATGACGGAGACTGGCTTGACAACACTTTTTAATAGCAGCATACCAAGGCATCTACAATTGTTATACCTACGGCCAAGTAGGTCTGGGCTACCAGTTCCAGGATATTCTTACAAGGTAGGATTTTTTTCGAGGGTCCGTCCATGTGTCGGATTCACTTCGGGCAGGTGTCGTTCATATACAGTATGTCCACGAATAGAGTTCGGAAGAGGAAAAACTTTTTTATTTGTGGGTTTAGAAGAAAAAGTTATTCTTTATAAAAACGTCTGCTTATTCTGAAACCACAATTTAGAATATCAGATTTGCTACTGCTATACAGGGTACATCAAAAATAACATTTTTAATGATTTTGATTTCGATTTTTTTTTTAATAATAATATGAAAATATTTTCAAACCCGTGATTTATTACACCAATTGTGAAAAAAAGTCTAATAAACATTTTTCTCAAAGTGGTTAATTTCATCATTTAAACGAAATCCAAAAAACTAAAAATGTTGTTTGTGACTAATCATGTTTTAAAACGTTTTTTTTTGTAGATTTAGAAGAAAAGTCACTCTTTATAAAAACGTCTGCTTGTGTTGAAACTACAATTTCGAATACCAAATTTACGATTACTATACAGGGTTAGCCAGAAACAACATTTTTATTTTTTTTGATTTCGTTTTAAATAAATTTACGTAAGAACAGACAACTATTGTTGCTTTCCTACTTAGAATATAATTTTATATCTGGCCGAATAACGATTTGGTTGTAAGAAAACTATTTTTCTTTGTCTACTTTTGAAGTATTTTTATTAATACATTCTTTAATTTATTCAATCATAAATTATAAAAAATTAAAAAGGTTTTTTCTGTCCAACCTTGTACATTTACAATCCCCTTGACATATTTAAGTTGGTTAACAGTCTCATCTGAAAAAAATTAGGTTACTCCCTCCCCCATATTTTAAATTTGTATACGCGCCTGTCTCTCTCTTACCTTTTTAAAGTTCTACTAATTACTTGCTTGCTTTTTCGGCTTTTTTCTCTTCGTTCGCTGCCAGGGCCAATCCCGAGGGGACCTACAGCTTAACGTGGGTTCCGAACCACGATCCTCGGTCATGCGACACCCTCCAAGGGCTATCAACCCTTGTTTTTTTTTCCATCACATGACCTACCAATTGGGGAGTGTGTATCTTCTTCCGCACCCCACGAGATGTCCGATCTCATCCGGCCTGGTTACCGGCGTGAATGGGGTGCGTTGGGAGATGATACCTTTTTACACTCTTCCCTGCATTCTTAAATCCACTGTCTAATACCAGTAACTCACCTTTGAGCAACTGCGCGGTTACTAATTACTTACATTGTTTTAGGTTATTGACATAAAGACAGGCGAAAAATGTGGTCCAAACAAACAGGGAGAATTGCTTGTGAAAGGCAAATCTCTTTTAACAGGAATTTATAATAGGGATAACTCGGAAAGTTTTGACGAAGAAGGTTATTTAAGAACTGGTGACATGGTTTTCTTTGATGAGGATTTTTGCATGGAACATATTAATCGAGTAATACGTATTATTCAGTAAGTATCTTAGTTTTACCGGGATAACAAAGGAAATAAGTGATGCAATATACAGGGTGATTCCTAAGTTAATACTTCTTTTTTAGCTGTGTATGAGAAGGCATTAAAATAAACAACATTTTCAAATACCTCTTTTCCAAAAACTCAAAAATAAGGTACTTACATTCAGTTATTACACTATGGAGCAAATACGGTCCTGCCTAACTTGCCTGTTGAATAGCGTTAAGAAAACTTCTGGGTGTAGGATGAGCTTGCAAGGAAAAGCGTTTTGCGTATAATCTCGAAAAAACAGCCGCACTTTAACGACATTTACAGTAAATTAGCACCATATCTATTAGTTCTCTGTTTTCAAATTTTATTATTTTCACCTGTCACTAATTTAAAATTAACTTGCTTCAGATAAACACACGAAATAACTGACGACCGACCCGTAAAGTGCATGACTAATAAGAGATAAGACAAAACAAAAAAACAAAAGGTAAAGCAGGCTACGTTTTGATGACCAGGCCCGCACTTAGATTTTTTAGTTCTGTATCTCGTTTTTTTGAAAACAATGAACTAGTAGATATGGTGCTAATTTACGGTGAGTGTCGTCAAAATGCGGCTGCTGCTACGAGATTATACGCAGAACGCTTTCTCTTGCGGGCTCATCCTACACCCAGAAGTTTTCTTAATGTTATTCAACGGGCCAGTTAGGCATGATCGTATTTGATCCATAGTTCAGTGGCGTATCCAGCCTTTGGGGGCGGGAGGGGCAAACATATGATGGGGCGCTCCTCTCTTTATAAAAATTGACTTCTGAAAAAAAAAGCTCGATACCTACCTCCAACTACACTCGGTATATGTGCGTAAACTTGCGACTGGCCAACAAATCCTATTTGGTTTAACTTTTTGTGTCGGTTTTGCGATTGAACTTGAGCTACAAATTTATCTCATTACGTCAAGATGTCCGCTATACATTTCTTTAAATTTATTGAATATTTATTTTTAAGTTATAGAGAAGAGTTGATATGTCCTCGTCCTATCGAAAACGTTTTATTAAGACATCAATCGGTTCAGAATGCAGTTGTAGTGGGTATACCAAATGAAATTGATGGAGAATGGCCCATGGGAGTAGTGCAGTTAAAACCTAATGCTCCGGCAACTACAAAAGATGACTTAGTGGAGTATGTAAACTCAGAAGTTGGGAATGAATACAGGTAAAAATATAAGGGGGAGGGGGCTAGATCTAGGTACGCAAAAATAACTGCATGCAGCAGCAAAATTTGTATTTTTGAGGTAATATCTGAAATGCATATGACTTAGAAATTCATATACAGGGTGTTTTTCAATTGAGTGCCGATACTTAAGTTTGTGAATCCCTGGGTGATTTTAAGAAGAAAAGTTAATATTAACATAATGTCCTAAAGCTCTTCATTTTTGAGCTAGAGGGTGTTAACATTTTTTAAAATTATAACTTTTTTATCATAAATATTATATAACTCTTAGATATTTTTATGAAATTTGGTACACACCTCTTAATAATTAAGGAGCATTTTTTGACCTAAAAGATTTTTTTTAATTTTTACCAGTGACGTCCGTACGGGGTTTGAACTGAATATTATTAAAGAAAAAAATGGTACGCCACTGATTTTTCAAAAAACTAAACTTATATTTAAAATCCCCATTTATTTGGAAGCAAATTTGGTCAAAAGGCGTATGATGCACCCTTTTTGCATAAAAAAATAAAAACCAAAAAAACAATTTTTTTCTTCGGTTCATTGAGACTGCTTTCGATATTTTGTTGAAAAAAAATGAAGAGCTTTAGGACATATGTTATTATTAACTTTTCTTCTTAAAATCTTTCAAGGATTCACCACCTTAAGTATCGGCACTCAATTAAAACACACCCTGTATACAGGGTGTTCCTTAATGACGTGCTAATATTTTAGGGTGTAATTTCTCAAGTCATTTTATGAGGAAAAGTTCATATAAACATATGTCCTAAACGGCTTAAATTTTTTGCTACAGGGTGTTGAATTTTTTTTTAATGCGTTTTTTGTAGTATTTTCGAAAGTACTTTAGATAATATTTTCAATTTTGGCATGTGCTAATAGAACATAAAACCACATATTTTAGTTATTAAAGTTATTTTTTCTGTCCCCCAGTGGCGTCCCTGCAAACATGTCCTCTGATATTTTTAAGAAAAAAAGTGGTACGCCCCTGTCATTTTTTCATATGGACATTATTTCTGATTAGACTGGTAAATTCTACTTAAAAATGATCTCTTGCGTTTTTATCCTCAGGCACACCGTTCTTAACTAAAATAATTAAATTAAATTAGACGGGCGGAAGCATGCCTATTAAATAATGAAGGTGGTCATTTTCAACCATTTTTATAAAACAAAATTTTTGTTTATGTTAATAATAACAAATAGTAGAGCTAACTTAATTTAATTAGCCTGAGGAGAAAAACGTAGGAGACCATTTTTTGCAGAATTGACCTGGCTAATCAGAAATAACAGCCACATGAAAAAATGTCAGTGGCGTACCACTTTTTCTCCTAAAAATATCAGAGGACATTGTAGGACATGCATACCTATGCTATGAATTTCTATTCTTTTAGTTGCGTAGCTACGGCCAAGTTCTTTTGTTCCAAGCGAGCAACCAATCCTAGCATTCTATACGTTCAAATGTTTTTGTTTTAACATAAAAAAATGCAAAAACAGAGTTAATAAAAAAAAGAGTTAATAATAAAAAAGGGGCAAAAAAATACAAAAACATTCTAAAATTAAATTTGAAAAAGTAGAGAACAGTAGGAAAAAATACATAAATCAGTTTTGTTACAAGTAAAAGTTAAGTTAAGTAGACAGATGTAGGTTAGATTGTTATTAGTATATTAATGCAAATTTGGAAAAATTGAAAAAAAAAAGGGAGACGCTTTGGTTTAAACCAGTGCCATAAAACAAACACACACATACACCCTACCAGCGGCATACTGTATTTCCAAAATAATTTATTTTAGGTTAAGAGCAGGCGTTTTGTTTATGAGGGAATTTCCACTTACCATTACGGGCAAAGTTGATAACATGAAGATTAAGGAGATGGCTCCTGAACTGTTGGCAAATCAAAATAACTGATACTTTTAATATAATAATTGTTGTAATAGTATTTGTAATTTTTGTATTTCATTATTGATTTTATCTACATAATTTAAGAAATAGTTATAAATTATGGTAACATTTTAAATTCATTCTAGAATAAATTAGTTGTTTAAACCTTCTATTATTTGTATTTCAGTTATTGGAGATGAAAGGGGGAAAACGTATAATGCACTATTGGATATAGGAAATTATTGTACATTTATCCTTTCAATCATCTAAAGTCTAAAGGATTGGCATAAAAGAGACTATCTAAAAATTCATTTTTGTTAATGAAGCCGCATAAAAACAAAAAACGCATAAATATTTTCTTCGAAATATCCACACTGGCTAATTCGGCTACATGTGAGTCAGGGCCGTAGGTAAAGGGGGGCTGGCCAGGGGAAGCCCTGGTAAAAAAAAATTTGAAATAGAAAAAAATAAGTGTCAAAAATGTCTGATAGGTTTAATAAAATAAAATAAATTAAATAATTTCGTTATACGGGTAGAATCCTGTCCTGCCTCTGTCTGTTCCATTTTCCCTTCTTTAGAGCTATTTTAAGTCAACAAAAATACAACCCAACGCAATATATTATTTTTACAACAAGAACAAAAAATAATTAGGTATTTATTTAAAAAAAAAAAATTATAGTAAACATTTTAATTGAAACATTTTTTATTGAAGAAGTGTGATGATTTATAATAAAAAAATAGTACGGGAAGAAACGAGAATGCTTCATTATGAATATACAAAACGGCACTTAAGAAAGAGTATTTCAAAACCTAAGAATGTGCACCAAAAACTGCTCCTAGATTTACGCTCCAAAAATACATGATTTCTGAAAAATTATCAAACCGAGCCCGAAAAACGCTGGTTACAGTCATACATACGTCTTATGTTAAAATTTTGGATTGACACTAATATTTATTGTTTACAAATATAAAAAATGTTTTTTTTTAATAAAGAGCCAGCTAGGAAAATCAAAAAAAAAGTAAAAAAAACATTTACAAAAACAAAATTTAATAATTTTGATGAAATGTGTTAGTACCTAGTTAGGTGAATTTTAAATGAACTTTGGGCGTGGCCCCGAAAATGTTTCGCCTGCGGCGCTTTCCCGTCTTATTTCCTAGGTACAATATCATGAAATGCATGTAGTCCCGACTATCCCTTTCTCCAGAAAAAAAGTCCTACTTACGCCCATTACGCCCCCCCGAGCATATTTTCTGGCTACGCCACAGCTTATAATAAATATAATACACGCATATGAATAAAGCATGTCGGATGTCAGTCGTTCTAAAATGTAAAAAATTCTACAGCGTCCCTTAAAAATCAAATATCATTATATTTTAACGTGAGAATATGGGCCCTGGTAAGGAATCGAAAAATTTGGTTCTGGCTACGGCCCTGATGTGAGTCATGTGGAAACGCGTGTTGACTGGCAAAATATATTAAAGATATGTGTGATTCTCTGGACAGAGAACTTTTTACACGAGGGCCGAAAGAATACATTTTAACGTTTTTTCTGCCATTTAGATCCTAATACTCTGTATTAGAAAGTGCGGACCCTCAGTTCAAAGCGGTAATACTAAAAAATATTTCTTTTTTATTTCAGACTAGCAAGGTACATTACATTCACCATTGTGGCAAGAAATATTTTAAGTCTCATAATTGAAAACATTTCAATTTTCGAGTTTTCTTTAATTTTGGGTTGTAACAAATTTTTTAAACTGTTTTTATTTTGGTGAATTTTGTAAAATAAAGCTGTAGTTAGAGGGTAAGTACACCATTTTAAGTAACTTATGACATTTTTTTTTAAATTAGAAAGTGTGAGTCGTGTGATGCCGAAAAAGGTATTTTTTTAAATTTTTTAAGTTTTTCTTAGTAAGGTTTCAACAACTTTCCCCCACGATTCCCCCTTACTCTATACATAGATTTGTAGCTGAGAGTATCATAAATACAATCTATTTAAATTTAGCTGCCCATGTTATTGCTAGTTGCTCTTAAGCCATCGCAATTTTTGGAAAATGAGTTAATTACATTTCTGATATTTCTAATAGGTGCTGTATACAAGTGTTTGTTTACAAGACAGAATTTCTTTGACGTCTGGCTATTAGAAAGTGGTAGTGACTCGGACAAGAGTCGACACGTGTTACGCGTATTGTTACAGCAGATCCCCGATAATTTGGAAACCCGAGTAAACTATATTTGCAAGAAAATTGCGAAATATTGGAAGAAAAGTTCTCGTACAAAGACGACATCTCTGCCTAAAAATTCAGAATGGTTAAATGTTAGGGAAGAATGCCATCTATCAAAAAGCAGTGCTAGCACGGTAGATCTTTCAGAGGCAAGACCATCAACATCATCGGCTGGACGACCCCAAAAAGATTTTTCAGATGGCAGTCAACGATCAAAACGTAGAAGACTATCTGAACTGTCAAAAGTGGATGAATCAGCGGTTGGTGCTTTATTAAGTAGCTCTTGCACCTCCGATTCCTCCGATACATCTACAGATGTACGCAAAAAATCGCAGATTAGTAGAGCTTCTTATTGTTTTAATCTATTTTTAAGTTATTATTAAATTAGTCTAGTTTACTGTATTATATCGTGGATTGATATTATACTTTCTTATTTTTCTTTAAAAAAAACACTTAATAATGTATTCAAATCAGGTAGATTTAGTTTAAAAGGTGTTAGGATTACCTTTATTTATCTGATTAAAGTTTTTAAAAATGGGAAAACTCAAAGTCAAAGTCTCAATCATTATGATTGATGATTTTTAAAAATTAAATAAAGTCTCTTTGAGAAATGGACTACTTCTTGATTAAAGTTGTTAAAAGCCAATTATTTTATTTTTTGTAAATACTTTTTCTGTGCAATAAACCAATTATTATTGTTAAAAAGGGTTGTTTTTGTTACAAATTTAGCTTACTCATCTTTAACAATTATAATTATAACTAAAGTATGCCATTTAAAAGCAATATAAAATTGTTTGCCTATTATGACCGTTTTACCCATAAGGCGAAACTACTGTGGAGGGGGGCGACTAAAAAAAAGTAACTTCTAAAAAAAGAGCGTATCCCGATTCTAAAGATTTTTAGCCCCAGAAGTGACGTCTAAAAAAATATTGACCCTTCGCAAGCCCTACAATGTTTAAGGCTCAAAGTAAACAAAACACTCATTTTGTGAGGCTCAGGGGGAGGGGCAAATATTATTTCCCTTAATAAATGTTTAACCTTTATTTTAATTGTTATAATATGATGTTCTGATTACATATGTATTTTTAAAACATATTTGTAATTACTTTACAACTAATTCTATCTGCATGGATTGCCCAACCATTCGTTGTGTTATTTTAGGTAATAGGCAGTTTTTGCACACCAACAAAATTCCGTTAAACGATAATTTAAACACGAATTTCTCCAAAACTACAAGAACAATTTGGTAAAAAATCCGTTCCATATTGAGCGGCAATTATCATTCTTTCTAATAACGAAGCAAGATTCTGGTTTCAGGGGTCAGCGGTTGCCGAGACTTTAGCGTCTAAAAAATTGAATAGCGGGTTTTTGTTGGTTGGCAAAAAATGGCTAATGATTATTATCTGGCTACTCATATTATGATAAACAGAAATGAAATTATGAAAGTAATAACCAAAGAAAATTGTCGTTATGTGCTCTTTGAATAGAATCATTTCCCCTCTTTCGGCTAGTGTGTAAACCATTTTGGAAGTAAAATGTGAATCAATAAATTAATTTTCACTATCCTGAGATTGTCACAAAGGTAACTGACAGCAAATTAAATTCTGTCTTTTCCTTAGCAACTATAAAAAACTAAACAGGTATAAGAATAAATACAGTTCGCCCATGTTATCTGTGTTGATAAAAAGAAGACGGAAAAAAATTCTGGTTGTTATTATTTGGTTGCTGCCATGTATAATCTTCCGAATTGCTGTCTATATTGGTTTTTGAACACTTATTGAAATGAAAAGTGATATTTTCGTGTGTTTTTTTTCTATCTGAACAAATTAAGATAAATAAAGATTTTTCTAATTTTCTCGAAAACGAATCGACCAATTTAAAAAAATCAAATGTCAAAATCAACAACTTTGAAAGACCTTTCAAACAAGCTATTACTTGATACCCTTTGTCATTTAAAATTTTTAAGGGGATGATCCCGGGGGCAGAGGGTAAAAGGGGGTGAAGTAGTTTTTGGTTAAAAAGTTGTCCCTTTTGGCACATCTTTGGACGTGTCTCGGCGTTTTTTTTTAATCAGTGGTTTTCGATAAATCCATGGTGGGAAGTTTTCAGATGAACACCCTGTATGTTTGAAACTGTTCGGCCACTTCTAGACGTTCTAGAGAATTTCAATTTGGTATGGAGGTTAAAGTTACAGTTCAGAAAAGGGTTAATCAAAAATTGTCAATTTTTTTTTTACCCTTATTGAGACGAGGAAACTAAAAAGAAGCCTAGGCGAAGTAACTCTACAACTACTAAAATAGTAAATAAAAAATATTACAAACTACACCAATGTAAGTAAACTGGATATTCCTTATCTACTTATTAACCTTATTATTAAAACTGCCACGATGGAATTGAAACAGCAAAGCGTCGCGACGGGCGGGTGAGGACGCCCAGAATAAGGATCCCCCAAACCAACGCAAATTTGCTGCGAACTTGCAGAAATGTTTGCGAGCCGTCTACTATTGGGGAGTTGGTTTGCTTTTATTAAATTTGGATGCAACTTATCTACGGAACAGGTGTTGCACGACAGACAATGTTCAATGTTGAATTAGTATATTATATAACAAGTGATGTAAGTGATACTTTTCAAACGTAGAGATATTTAGCACGAGGCGTCAGCCGATTGTGAAAATTATTCGAGTTTTAGAATAATCACTTTCACATGAGTAATGTACACTATTTTTCCTACGACCACAAAGAATTATTAAAAAGCCTTTGATTTGTGAAAAAAATATTTCAACACTAGTGTTGAAATTAGCAAACTTAGGATTATGTTCCACTTAATATGTGGTTTCATAGTTTGTCTATAGGCTTTTCCTTTATTTGTAGTTTAACTTTTTCCTTTTTTCATATTTTATATATCATAGGAAGAACTAATCCTGGATTGACTTCTAGATTAACCAGAATGAAAAATTTTAAATTAAATCAAGGAAAGATGCATTAAACATAAATTTAAAAATCCGCCCGACAAGGAAGATTTCAATTCAAAATAATTCTATAAATTATTTAATGTTTTTATAAAAAAAAGTTAAATACCTACTTCTGATGGGATTTGAACCTGTAACCTTGCGATCTGTGGGCTAGAGCTCTAGTCTCTATGCTATGGCTACCAGTAAACACTTTTTCTTTAGCGCGATTCGTTTTTTCTGGTAATAGATTTTCCAGTATATTATTAACATATTTTATAATTTCAGATGGCGTATTTTCACATTATAATTCTAAATCACTCGACAAATACATGATAAATAAGTTAAACACTTTACAATTATTGCTTTCTAAATTTTGTTCTATTTAATAAATAGGGGTTGTTTGGCAAATTGGCACCATATGTTTAAATTAAATAGTGTGCCTTGTATTTCAACACTAGTGCTGTCCAGTAAATTTACTTACCCTGTACTAATTTGCGGCCGGTAAATGGAACATTACAGTATCAGATACTGTAATGGGTTGCCCCTAGCAACAATGGTATGATTTTAGAAACAATGACTGGTTACTTTCGATCTTTGACAAGTTGTCACTTAAAAGGTAATATGACCTATTTGTTTATTCTTTTTAAAAAGGATTATAAAGACAGGATGAAATAAAATATCATACGATACACGTCTGTTAGGTGTTATTACAGCACTCGTCTATATTCCAGACTCGGCTCCTACGTCGCCTCGTCCCTAAACCAACTCCTACTGTAATAAGTCACCTACCGGCCTTGTAACGTAAAATACTATTTTCAACAAGCATATGATATTTGGCGCTTTCGAGCCAAGTTAACCGTGCTTTTTTCTCATTTTCTTAGGTGGTTGTAGGAAAATTTATTTTACGGGTATTTTGGGCAATATAAAATGTAAATGAATACTGCAACGTCTTATTTTGAATTCACATTTTGTAAAAAGGGGTACGCTTATGTTTCGAATTCGGATGTTTCAGTTTTATATTATGTATTTACCTATTATAATCACAACTCAAAAACCGTCGTATTTAATTTGTAATGTTCTACTTTACTTAGTTTATTTACTGCCAATCACTGATAAAGTACACAAACAAGTTGTTTTAATAAAAGTTCTTAATATATATTTTTCAAAAATTGTTTTTTTTTCTAAATTTAAATCATAAAATAATAAATAAAATGAGCTGTGTACTGGACAACAACATTATTAAATCCAAAGATATAAATTTTGACGATAATTTAGGTGGTATCGGTACTGTGTTTTATGCATATATGAAGAAACATTCAAAGAGAATTGCACAGGTAATAATTTAATTATTTAAGGGCATCTAATATTTGACATTTACAAAATAAGCGTAGAATTTTGTGGGGCATCAGAAAATAATACAATATACAGGGTGATTCTAGTTGAGTGGCCTATTAGAAGATCTCGGAAACGAGTAAATTTATCTTTCTATAAACTTATATAGCAGGAATAATTGGATTTGAGCTTTTAAACATTATCTTTTGAGGTTTTTGTTACTTCCAGTTATACCGGAAGTTGATGTCAACTTTGCTATTTCAAATAGAACACCCTGTATATTTTAGTATTTTTGATTACCTTATCAAAATCGAAATAACTTTTGTTAATAATAATCTATTTCTATCTCTAACCGTTTTTGAGATATGAATTATTAAAGGATTTTTTTGTGTAAAAAAGCTCCGAGAAGAAAGTTTAGCAACTCTGAAACTAATAAAGGTAAACATTTAAAATTTTGCACGGTTTCAAGTAATACATAGATCTTTAGTTTAAATTACTTTGCTTTCACGTTTTTTATACAGGGAGTTTTTAAAAATGTGCCAATATTTCCATTTAAATAAATGTGCATAAGTCAATTTTCGCAAATTGAACACCCTATTTTTTAGCTTACTAACTTGTAGAGAATTAAATTTCCTATCTAAATGCCTAATATGTTACAATCCACATTTTTAGTCGTTTTGGAATTATCTATGTATTACTTGAAAGCTGACAAAATTTTACCTTTATTAGTTTCAGAGTTACTAAACTTTCTTCTTGGAGCGTTTTTACACAAAAAAATCTTTTATAATTAATATCTCAAAAACGGTTAGAGATAGGAATAGATTATTATTAACAAAAGTTATTTAGATTTTAATAAGGTAATCAAAAATGCTAAAATATACATGGTGTTCCATTTGAAATAGCAAAGTTGGCATTAACTTCCGGTATACCCGGAAGTAATAAAAACGTCAAAATTAATTGCTTTAAAAGCTCAAAGCCAATTATGCCTACTATCAAATGTTTAGAAAGATAAGTTTACTCGTTTCCGAGATCTTCTAATAGGCCACTCAACGTGAATCACCCTGTATAGAGTGTTCCATTAAAAAAAAATCAAATTTCATCGCCACGTTTTATTGGGCCAACCCGTATACCCCGGTATAATTTTAAAATGTGCACCTCAATGGTCCATACAACTTCTGTATTTCAAATCTTTATTTAATTCTTGAAATATATCGTTGGCTCACCCTGTATATTAAAAACATGGATTCAAAAGGTTGAAATGTATTTTCTTGATAACTTAAGATAAAAATTAACGAACTTTAACATACAAGCACAGAGCGTAAACATTGGTGACATTTTGGCAACTAACAAAATCCCGCTAATCGGTTTTTCAGACGCTAAAATCTCCACACTGGCTGACCTATGAAGCCAGATTTTCGATTCGCTAAAAAGAATTATATTTGGCGCTGAATATGAAACAGATTTTTACGAAATTGTGTGTGTGGATTCCGAGAACATCACGTTTGAAATATCATTTAGCGGGATTTTGATGTTTGACAAAATATGAGTTTGTTCAGAAACCTTTCAAATTCCATTCAGGAACCAATTTTAGGTTTTCATTTGGGCTCATGTTTTCTTATACTTAAGGAGTATGATATCTCAGCATGCTTGATTATCATTCGTTAAGCACTGCAATAGTGGCGCAAGTGCAGTGAATTTAAGAACTATTATATTGAAAAATTATTTGAAAAAGTTTTACGTTTTCATTGATATAAATACATTTTTTAATTCCAATTATTTAATCCGTAGTTTCAAGCTGAAACAGGCGAATATGATACATACGATGCCTTGCTAAAAAAATGTATATCTACAGCCATTGAATTGAAAAAGAAAGGAATTCAAAAAGGGGATCTAGTGTGCCTTTGCTCTGATATGAATTTAAATTCCTGTGTTCCTTTAATAGCAGCATCCTTTATTGGTAAAATTTCATTTTAAAATATATGTTCTTCTAGTATCTGTTTAAAGGTTGGAGACAATGACGTTTCTTGAACGGCAGTAGAGTTTTGGATTTGCATTGTTCTATTTGTTTTGAATCACAATGTTTTAACTGATAAGTATCTTCGTCGTCTTCAGGTCAATATTCACCTGAAGACAATGCAAGTCCAAAACTCCACTGCGGTTCATATGTACTTCTATAGAGGAGAGTAACCATAGAGGAGAGGGAAAATATCATCCGTCAGTGGCGTAGCCAGAAAATATGCTCGAGTGGACTACTATCAAATTTCAAAAGTTAAATTATTACCTCTCCCACTCTGCATCGTTATATTTTGTTTTTGTAAATGTTTTTTTACCTTTCTTTTTAATAGCTGGCTCTTCAATTAAAAAAAAACATTTTTTATATTTGTGAAAAATATGAATATTGGTGTCAATTCAAAATTTTAACATAAGACGTGTGTATGACTCTAACCAGCGTTTTTCGGGCTCGGTTTTTCATGATTAAAAATAAGGTAAATATCGCTCACCACGCCAAAATTGATGGTTTTTTCAGAAATAATGTATTTTAGGAGCGTAGATCTAAGTGCAGTTTTGAAATATTCCTTCTTAAGTGCCGTTTTGGATATTCACAATTAAGCATTTTCGTTTCTTCCCACATTATATTTTTTATTATAAATTGTCACACTTCTTCCATAAAAAATGTTTTAATTAAAATATTTGCTTTAATTTTTCTCTTTAAAAATAAATACCTAATTATTTTCTGTTTTTGTTGTAAAAATATTTTATTGCATTGGGTTATATTTTTGTTGATTTAAAATAGCTCTAAAGAAGGGAAAACGGAACAGACAAGTATATAAAATACGGCTGTGACTCAGAGGTAGAGCTACTGGCATTCGACCGCAGCGACCCGGGTTCGATTCCCGGAGTGGGCATACGTACAATAAAAAAAAAAGTATGTCCGAAATTCAGTGGATTTAAGAATGCAGGGAAGAGTGTAAAAGGTATCATCTCCCAACCCACCCCATTCACGCCGGTAACCAGGCCGAATGAGATCGGATGTCTCGTGGGGTGCGGAAGAAGGTACACACTCCCCAATCGGTAGGTCATGAAATGGCACTAAACCAAGGGTTGATAGCCCTTGGGGGGTGTCGCATGACTGAGGATCGTGGTTCGGAACCCACGTTAAACTGTAGGTCCCTGGCAGCGAACGAAGAGGAAAAAAGCCTAATTCGAAAGAAGGGCAGAACGGCATGATATAAAAATACTATAATATATTTTTCGACTTACTCGTTTTCCTTTAAAATGCATCATAAATCAATAACTAAAACGATATGCTACTGAAACTTATCCCTCTATAAAACAGGACTTTTAGAAGGAAAATGTTTAAAACTAGTTTAATCCTAAATGCCATTATAATCTAAGCCAGACCCATTAATTCATATTCGCGTCAAAAAAGATGAACTAAATAAAATATGGGACATTTTTATTTTGATGTTTTACCTTTTATTTTACCCTTAATGCGATCCCAAGCTTCTTTTTGACCATATTAGGTTTATCTTTTTGACGAAAATATAAGTCAATGATCCCAAAAATTAAAAATTACTCCGTATTATTTATGAAACAAATCCTATTTTTAGGGGCAGTTACATATTCCTTAGAACCTACTCTACCAGTATCGGAATCTTTTGAACTTGTCAAACTATTACCACCAAAAATTATATTTGTATCAACGAATGCTGAAGAATTAATAAAGAAAGTGTTAGAAAAGTCAGAAATATCAACAGAATACGTTATTTTTGAATCCAATTTCAAAAAGGAGTACTTAGCTGATAAGTCTGATGATATTATAAATGAATTTAGTCCAGACTTCATTGAAAATTCTAGTGAAACTCATTGTATTTACTTCAGTAGTGGTAGCACAGGACAACCAAAAGCTATTCTTTTAAATCATTATTATATGTACTTAACAGCTCAGCCAATATCTGGATGTTGGGGAAGAAATGGTTTACATCTTGGAGAAATTCAGGTAGTATATTTTTATTTAATAACACAAATTATGGATCTTGAAGTACAGTGATTCAAGAAGTTAATAAAGAATTAGCAGCTCCAATTATCGATTATCTAAAAATTAATGTATTTAAGTTAATTAAGTCACGTCTTCTTTCTTCTAGAACCCAGTTATTCTATGTTATTCTAACTGGCATTGGATATCTTCACTAAATGCATTAGTTCTAGCCATTACAACAGGGGCTTGCAGAATACTTTCTACAAGTTTTGATGGTAAGGAAGCATGGAATATTCTAAAAAAATATAAGGTAAGTAAAATGGTATAACGGGCATGTTCAAAAATTTTGAATTTAACCCTACATCATAGAGCAAGAAAAATAAAATGTTCTACGGTTTGAGTTTTAAAGTTCTCGAATAATTTACTGAGAAAATTAATCAAATAAAAACACCCAAGACCAGCAGTGGACGGCCTTCACCTTCTAGTGTTGTTTCTATTGTGTTCTTTTCTATTTAAGTTATCGAAACAAAGATAACAATATAATAGGTCGTACGACTAGCAAATAAAAGTATTACAAGATTCATAGGATGGCTTTGAACTTCAGTGGCGGCTCGCGGTCTTAAAAAATGGTGAAGAGCTCGGTATAGTGCGGGTACTTAAACAAACATTGACTAAAAACGCGTGTAATAAAAAGTCTCCCTAATCCTCATTTATCCAACGACTGAATGGAGTTTCCAACAAATTACAAACTATGTCATTAATTGGGTTCATTTTTAAAACACACAACTAAGTAGGTACGTAAACTATTCAATTAACTGAAAAATAAAAACAAAATTTTTTAATCACACAGTAAATCACGTAAAAACGATATCTATAACTGTAAGTTTCGCGAGGCCTCAAAATAAATACCTTAAGATTAGGCGAATCAATGCTAAAATAATGGTGCATACGACTAATCTATTTCTAAATTGCCCTTCAACATGATGCAAATTGTTACATGCTGTTTGCGTGACTGACGTCACGTAACCATAGCAACGATGAATATCAAAGCCATGTTGGACGTTGGCTCTTCACTTGCTTTGAGCTAACGGACACGGTCGGCTATGGCGCGCCAAAATGCACGAGTGTTTATAATTATTGTCTATCGGAGTTAACCGTGACCCTATTATGCATAGCTACATTCGGATTAAATTAATATTATTAATTCAAACCTAATTATTTATTAAGGGCTAAAATGGTAGCTGTATTGGTACATTAATATTTAATATTGTCAAAAAACTTTCCTCCTTTTTTTTTGGTGAAATGCCCCTTCACCTACTCCACCTGACGAGCCGCCACTGCTCAACTTTCATTTTCAAATTAACGTATTTTTAATTATTTCGCATAAAAAAGCTGCGGTCTGAATTTGGATTTCATGAAAACATGGTGAAATTTTTCGAATCCTATTTGCAAAACAAGAAACAACGGGTAGTCGTTAGGGGATATAATTCCAATAATTTTTTGGCTACTTCTGGAATCCCGCAGGGCTCTAACTAACTAAGTAACTAAAGGTCGTTGCTGTTTCTTTTATACATCAACAGCCTTGTTAAAGAAATTAAACACTCCAACTTATTAATGTATGCTGATGACTTAAAACTTTATATAATGGTTAAAGATGCCAATGATTGTCAACGTCTACGAGAAGATTTAAATACACTCTATCAATGGACAATTAAAAATCGGTTGTATTTTAATTTAAGTAAGTGTAATGTTCTCAGCTACGGGAGGAAAAAAAACATAATAAATTATGAATATTTAATTGATGGAACGGCATTGGCTCGGGTTACTGAAATGCGGGATCTTAGAGTCATTTTTGATTCTCAATTAACTTTTAAAACTCATTTATTTGAAATAACAAAAAAGCGTCTAGAATGTATGGATTTGTGATTAGAAATTGCAGACTGTTTACAAGTATAAAATGTATAAGAGTTCTATATGTTGCGTATGTAAGAAGTGTTTTAGAATATTGATCAATTGTATGGAGTCCATACTATAAGAACCATAAATATGCCATAGAAAAGATTCAAAATAAATTTTTAAGATATCTATTATAAAGAAAATGGAGTATATCAGATGCATATACCCAAAATGGATGTTATGAAAGCGTACAATCTCAAGAGCTTAGAGAATCAAAGGAAAATAGCTTCTGTTCTTTTTTTGCACAAGCTAGTAAATAACTTAGTTGATGACACTAGCCTATTATCTTGTTTAAATTTTTATGTGCCGTCTTACAGAACAAGAAATCCTCTGACATTGTATATTGATAAAGCCCGTACAAATTATTATAGGAATTCACCCATTACGCAAATGTGCAATATACTATATAACCAAAAAATACAAAACCAATGTGATTTGTTTAATATTAGTAAAGTTAGGCTTAGGAAAATATTAAATGAAGTATTTTAGTTTTTTTCTACTCTTTGTCAACTATCCTACCCTGTAATTGGATTTACTGTAGAGTTTATAAGCAAATAAAGAAATAAGAATTCGTTGTACCCTGCATAGAGCTGTTATTTTTTAAATGTTTTTAACTTTAAGGTTACTAATACTTTTCTGTCCCCATACCAATGTATTGAATTCTACCACAATAAGCCCGAAAATCCAAATCTACCATATCTTAAAGATTTACTAACAGGAGGGTCTAAGCTTTCTGACGAATATGTAGTTCTTCTTGGTAATCTTCTTAAACCAGCAGTAGTAAGAGCGGAATATGGTTTAACTGAAGTCGGATATATAACAAACTTTGACCCTACAAATAAAATCCATAAACATTTGGCTTTGGATTGTCCAGGCAGTGTTGGTTGTCCTGTTGATGGAGTTTGGTACAAGGTATGATAATTTAAAGTTACATGATATTTTAGCCACCACCTTATATACAAAAGACGGTCTACATAATAAACTAAAAATTTAATTTATCTACTTTCGTTTAGTAATATAAATGTTGCAGTTCTGTAAATCGTTTTATAAGGGCATCTATTACAGCACTAGTGCTGTAATAAAAAAAAACGTTTTATTAAAATTTTGCTGTTAAATAAAACCACACTTTTTAGAAGAATGATTTATTATTAATAATTATATCTTGATTTTTCTTGACTGAAATCATAGTTCTCAACATTGAATAGTGAGTCCATAGTGTAGATGGTTTCTGGGAGCGTTGCTTTACGGAAAAATAACCCAAAAGGATTTTCTCAGACACCTCCTTTATTTTGTTAGCTTTGCACCAATCTTCAAACTTCTGATACTCCAACTCATACCGCGCCTTGGATTTTGTCGGAACTAAACTTGAGATCGCTTCGTTTGCCGCTGCTTCTATATCAGAGGGTAAACTTCCATCAGAATCGCTCATTTTGAAAAACACTTTTTATATTTTTAAATTTGTTTGACAAAGTTTCGACAGTAACCATGCGAAACAGTAACTATGCGAAAGGTAACATAAAAAACTTGATTAGTAAACTTAATAGCAGGTGCAATTTTACAGGTGCATTTTTTTTAAAATGCCTTTTGCCAAATATTTTTATTCGTAGATGAAAGTAGATAAAATTTTGTACAATATTCTTGTTATTAAATTCATATTACTACACTCGGCTGACGCCTCGTTTGACAACTTTAACATCTCGTATTGTAATATGAATCTTTACAACACTTATATCGTAAATAACTATTATTGACGGGGTTTATAAATTTCGAGTATTTTTTTTACCTATTCTATAATAATTAATGGACGCCTTGTATTTTCTTCTCAGATTTTGGATACAGTAACTGGAACCACTTTAGGACCAAATCAACCAGGTGAACTTCGATTAAAATTAACCAATAAAAAAGCTTATATGAATGGCTATTATAAAATGGATGATTCCGATTGTTTTGATGAAGATGGATGGTTTAAAACAGAAGACATTGCATATTTTGATAGTAACCTTTGTTTCTATATTATTGACCGTATGAAAGCTAGAATTATTTACAAAGACTGGTTAATTTATCCATCCGTAGTGGAACAAATACTATTACAACATCCAAACGTCAAAAATGCTGTAGTTATTGGTATTTCGCATAAGGAGGATGGAGAGAATCTATTAGGGGTGGTTGTTTTAAAGGATAGTTTAAATAAAGAGTTGCAACATAATTCGTTAATCAAAAATAACAATGAAATTTATGCACAAGATATAAAAGAATTTACCGATGAAAGGGTAGAATTCTATCAAAAGTTAGGTAAAGGAATCACAATAGTAAAATCTTTTCCTCTCACAGCCAGCGGAAAAATCAATAGGTTGAAAATTAAGCAAATGGTTTTAAAAGGAGAAATGTTTTAGATATTATTATATAAATGAGACATAAATATCAGTGGCGTGCAATGCTGTTTTAATCAGGGTAGGCAAAATTGCAATTTAAGTATCTAAATTTCAAATTTTGTCACAAAATATATTGTGTCGGTTTTTATAGGTTGGAGACAATGACGTTTCCTGAACGGCAGTAGAGTTTTGGACTTGCATTGTCTTTATTTGCTTAGAATCACTACGTTTCAACTGGTAAGCATCTCCAGTCGTCTTCAGGTGAATACTAAATAAGTACGGTAACAACAGCTCTATTTATACTAGGCAGGTGCGGTGACGCATGACTAGTGGGCGGAGTCATGCGTGTTGCTAGGTGATGACGTTAACTGAATGAGTCATGCTCGATGACGTCATGCTCGATGAATCATGCGTTTAACTCTTGGGTGGTCTTATTCTAAGATTACATTTACTTAATAAGGGTTTCCAGACGTTTCTCATATTTAATGAAGGCTTACTAAAGCAACCTGGATTTTGGTATGATGGTCGCAGCTTCCTTAAACTTCCTCTTCCTCCAGTGTGGTTCTTCTTGCAGGATTTCCACTTTTGTCCATATGATATGATGGCTGTGCGTCCAGGCGTGGTCAGCTGCATCTGATTTTTCGGTCTCTCCTTTTTGGATGTTGTTCCTATGTTCTTTAATCCTTACTTCTAGTGGTCTTAGTGTCTCACCAATGTAAGATTGGCCGCATTCGCAGGGGATCTAGTAGACACAATTTTTTTTGTCTTTCTAGCTTGCTGGTTTCGTCTTCGTTAGGCGGCTTCTTAAAGTGTCTTTCGAGCTGAATACTGTGTTGATGTTGTATCGTTGTCCTAGTCTTCTTATATGGAGAAAGAAAAAAACAACCAATACCTACACATACAGGTCAATATCTCAATTACACATCAAACCACTCAAACAACACAAAACATGGCATAGTAAGAAACCTTGTGGATAGAGCAATTACTCTCTGTAACTCAAACGAAGCTCTCAAAAGAGAAACTAATTACATCATGGCCGACCTCAACAAGAATGGTTACCCCATGAGATTGATTGACACAATATTGGAAAATCGCAAGAATCGGCCAAACACACGTAAAGCAGAGAAAGAGATACAACCAATACCCAACATTCTTATTTAGCAATAACCTGAAGACGACTGGAGATGCTTACCAGTTGAAACGTAGTGATTCTAAACAAATAAAGACAATGCAAGTCCAAAACTCTACTGCCGTTCAAAAAAATATATTGTCTTTGAGTTTGTGGAAAGAACACTGGCAAAAGAACAAAAGAAGAATAAAACGACATTATTTGTAAATGAGTTCAACACGGCCGTCTTTATGTAAAAATTATCTTAAAACATGGTCAGAAAAATTGGATCGTGTTTTAAATCCTGTAAAAGTCGCTCTCCAGAGAGATTATTGTTAATAAGTGTATCTCTATCGGTATGTTTTGTAAATAGGTATGAATTCTTTTTAATAAAGGATCGCTTTGAAGACTCGCTGCTAGCTGGAATACTAACAATTAACGTTTCCATATTTCTTTTCTTCCCGAAACCCGACAGCGCGGCGCGAAGTCTAGCAAAAGGCCGAAAACACTATTTATAAATTAAAAATCTATCATCCACCTGATTGAATCAATGTTGCAAAAAACAATTATTATTATTCATTCAGAAAAATTATTTTAATTGTCACAAAAGTGCTTCTTATTTTACGATACCTTATCCGTTATCCCTTTAAAAATATCTTAACTAAACTAATTAATAATAACACGTATACAGGCGTGTTTCATATTTTATATTGAGAAAGCGAAGTATTTTTCAAACTAAGGTAAAACTTGAAAATTGGCACCAATGCACACAACAAACGCGGGCTCTTTTGGCGCGGACTGATAGATGAAGGAAGGTCGAAGGTTCATTTATTACATTTTTTTCCACCCTACTGCCTACCGGCTCTCGCGCTTGCTTCCACTCATACAAAAGCAGTTGTTTTTATATGAGAGGCTAATGTACAGCGATATCTTTGCTTTTAGAACAGTCTTACGGAATGCGTATACAGGGATCTCGTTTATGATATAAATAAGCAAGGAATGCGTTCGGAAAAATGATATAGGACTCATTTTTCGGTCCTATATTATTATATTACTGTAGAGATAAATTATCAAAGTTGGATTACACGGATAAATACTTACAAAAAAAAAATTTCTGTTTGCTTTATTGTTTCCAGGGTAGGCAATGCTTTTTTGCTCAAATTATATGTACATTACTGATAATCCTGTATACTAATTTTTAAATAAAGTATAAACAAATATTTACTTTAGAAACTGTTTCATTAATTTAACTAGACCTATTTTCTTTATTTTTATAGCCAATTTTTTTCACTCTGGTGTCTAGATTTTTTACAATTATCGTTAAAAGAGACTCCTGCTAAAACTACAAGCCAAATATGAAATATAAACAATCCCGGGAGTGTGAGAGGAAAATGACAAAAATTCCATAATAAAGTTCTTCCTGCAATATCCGGATCTCATAAATGAATTCAATGGAATCTAGTCTTTAGTGGATATTAAACAAAATTCTCTAAGATGTTTCCCGCTATGGCAGGACATAAATCTACATCATTTTAAGGACTGCAGATCTGTATATGATGAAGGATCTACTTTCTCAGACAGCCAAGCTGCCTCAAAGCGATCTGCAAAGTCACTTCCGTACTCGTTGAAGAGTATGTTGATGCCATAACGTTATGGCTACAAAAAAAATAAATCTAGTCTTGGCACGTAGACACCGGGAGAAGCAATAATAGATTCGACAACCTCACTAGACTCGGAACGTATACTAGAAATTTCAAAAAATTACGTGGCACTCAAAGTGTGAATTTTGCGACATTTAGCGAAACAAATTCAAAAAGTCGACAAATCTAGATCAAAATTTTTAGCACACATCAAGTCTTAAAATCCTCTAATATTGATTTTAACACCAAACTAAGACTAAAGAACTACGTGGCAATAGTTTATATCTAAGAGGGCCCGATTTATTCTGGTTTTTATTAAGAGAAGTCCCTGTGTCTCGGTACACTTCCTAGGCACTTAATGTAGAGCACTAGAGAGGTAAAAACATCAAATCTTGGAATCGGTAGTTCTCCTAAGAGAGGAAGTTAACAAGCTTTTCTGGAAGGACATCTTAACCTTCATAACAAGAAGAGAGAAGGTTGGAGACAATTATGTTTCTTGAATAATAGAAGAGTTTTGGAGTTGCATTGTCTTTATTCACCTGAAGACGACTGGAGATACTTACCAGTTGAAACGTTGTGATGTTAAACAAATAAAGACAATGCAAGTCTAAAACTCTTCTATCATTCAAGAAAACAGAAGTTTCGAGGGGAGTCTACTTGCCATGTTATTGAACCTCCACTACTACTAATAACAAATATTATTTGAGCATTGAATTGACAAACTACGTAAATTGCAAGGTATTAATTTTCTTAATGGTTGGGTTATTAACTATTTATCATGTTGTGATAAAAAAAAATTTCAAAACAAGTTTACGACACTATTATTAATTTATTCAGGGACAATTTTTAGGTTACATATAAAAGTATTTAAATCATCATTCTTGTCTTAATCAAACAAGGAGCCAATAAAATGGTAAATTCCACGTACGACTTCTACCATAATTAAACCATTAGACCAAGTGAGATAGATGGTACATTAATGATAGTGTACGTGAAAGGTGATTAATTGGTTAATGAATTTAATAAACAGAACCTGTTAGCACAAGAGATGCGACGACAAGAACAAAGCTAAATATTGTATAATTTAATATATGCAATTTGAACATTAAGGGTTGTCGAGCAGTGTTAATTTTATTACTGCTTGTTTTAAAAAAAAGTTGCCCTAAAATCGAACCCGAATATCTTAAATTATTAATTTTGAAAAGATAACTATAGTCTATTTCAGAAAGGCATAGAATAATAAAATGGGAAATTTCGTCCAGTTCGGCACAATTTCGGTGTCGGCCATAGGTAAATTTTGTGCATTAAATTATTTATAATAACTTATCAAAGAAAAAAGAAGATAATTCGACAAGGAAGGAACTATTAGCAAATTTATACATACATCGTTTTATGAAATATGCCGTGGAAGATATAGTGGAAAAACATAGTGTAACTGTGCTGCGCACACCGCCATATCATTGCGAACTAAATCCTATAGAACTTATATGGGCGCAACTGAAAGGATTTGTACCAAGACACCACACGACATTCAAAATAAAAGACGGAAAGCTAATGTTTGATCAAGCTATTAAGAAAGTGACACCAGAGAACTGACGAAAAGCAGTCCATCATAAAATTAAAGAAAAGGAGAAAATGTGGGATGTTGACTACCTGATCGGTCGGATGGTCGACCCGTTAATTATAACGTCAAGAGGAGATGACAGTTTATACGTTTAAAACATGTGGACAATAAAAAAAAAGGTTTCTTATTGAATATATCTTAGTGAACGTTGACTGAGAATATTATTTTTTCTCATTTACCAAATATATACCGGGTGTTGCATCGTCGAGCGGGACATAGGAAATCCCATGTAATTTTAAATGGGGTCAATTATTGGCTTCCCTAATTATTTTAGAGAAAAATTCGATTTAGGTTTATTAAAGAGCACTAAAACCCACATTCAAAAGAATAACTTTAGATATTTTTGATGAGCCCGTTTACGGGTTTGCGGGCACCAGTTAAGGTAAAAGATGACTGTCAAATAAAGTTGTCATTTTGAAATGTGTGCTTTATTGTTATAAAAACTCGTACATCAAAAATATTAGAAATGAATTACACTTCTGAAGAAAAAATATTGATGATTAAATGGTATTATCAAGTAAATAGTTATCAAAATGTGTGCTGCTCTGTATCCGAATAGACCGATACCTGCAAAATCTACAGTCGAAAGGACTATCAAGAAGTTTGAGACAAAAAGCACTGTAATAAATAACTGCAGATGTGAAGAAAGGCAGGAACAAAGAAGAGATGCAAGAAATGATAGGGACTTGCAAAGGCAGGAACAAAGAAGAGATGCAAGAAATAATAGGGACTTGCAAGTTTTATTGTGCGTGGAAGAAAATGATGGGAAGATCAGCACAAGGAAACTTGAGGATGACATAGGATTAGATCACACCACAGCGTTACGAGCTTTGAAACGACATAAATATTATTCATACAAATATGAAAAGCACCAAGAGCTAAGAGATAGGGACGAAATACGACGACATGACTTTTGTTTTGGTATGATTGAAACCCTATCAAAAAAAACACATTAAATATCATTAAAATACCATGGCTTTTTTAGAAATTTAATGTGGGTTGGGAATTAAAGGGGTATTTCTACGCAGGATTCATATGAAGAATAATGGTAAATAAATGTGGCTAGAATATAGTGTGAGTTAACACCATAGACTTACACTGATATTTTATGTGCATATTATGGTGAGAAAGGCAACGTGATTCTAATAGGGATTGGCACCATTGAAATGTAATGAAAATCTATGTGTATTTAGTGTGTCTGAATTTTATGAGGTTTTTTATCATAGAATTTCAATGGTAAAGCATGGAATTGTAGTGAGCGGTTATTAATGTGATCTAAATAGGGATTTGCCACATCGTTGGTTAATGGTATTTTACGTGGATCCAATGGTCAGAATGGAAACGTGCGTCTAATAGGGATTGGCACCATTGAAATGTAATGAAAATCTATGTGTATTTAGTGTGCCTGAATTTTATGAGGTTTTTCATCATAGAATTTCAATGGTAAAGCATGGAATTGTAGTAAGCGGTTATTAATGTGATCTAAATAGGGATTTGCCACATCGTTGGTTAATGGTATTTTACGTGGATCCAATGGTCAGAATGGAAACGTGCGTCTAATAGGGATTGGCACCATTGAAATGTAATGAAAATCTATGTGTATTTAGTGTGTCTGAATTTTATGAGGTTTTTCATCATAGAATTTCAATGGTAAAGCATGGAATTGTAGTAAGCGGTTATTAATGTGATCTAAATAGGGATTTGCCACATCGTTGGTTAATGGTATTTTACGTGGATCCAATGGTCAGAATGGAAACGTGCGTCTAATAGGGATTGGCACCATTGAAATGTAATGAAAATCTATGTGTATTTAGTGTGTCTGAATTTTATGAGGTTTTTCATCATAGAATTTCAATGGTAAAGCATGGAATTGTAGTGAGCGGTTATTAATGTGATCTAAATAGGGATTTGCCACATCGTTGGTTAATGGTATTTTACGTGGATCCAATGGTCAGAATGGAAACGTGCGTCTAATAGGGATTGGCACCATTGAAATGTAATGAAAATCTATGTGTATTTAGTGTGTCTGAATTTTATGAGGTTTTTCATCATAGAATTTCAATGGTAAAGCATGGAATTGTAGTGAGCGGTTATTAATGTGATCTAAATAGGGATTTGCCACATCGTTGGTTAATGGTATTTTACGTGGATCCAATGGTCAGAATGGAAACGTGCGTCTAATAGGGATTGGCACCATTGAAATGTAATGAAAATCTATGTGTATTTAGTGTGCCTGAATTTTATGAGGTTTTTCATCATAGAATTTCAATGGTAAAGCATGGAATTGTAGTGAGCGGTTATTAATGTGATCTAAATAGGGATTTGCCACATCGTTGGTTAATGGTATTTTACGTGGATCCAATGGTCAGAATGGAAACGTGAGTCTAATAGGGATTGGCGCCATTGAAATGTAATGAAAATCTATGTGTATTTAGTGTGTCTGAATTTTATGAGGTTTTTCATCATAGAATTTCAATGGTAAAGCATGGAATTGTAGTGAGCGTAATGTGATCTAAATAGGGATTTGCCACATCGTTGGTTAATGGTATTTTACGTGGATCCAATGGTCAGAATGGAAACGTGCGTCTAATAGGGATTGGCACCATTGAAATGTAATGAAAATCTATGTGTATTTAGTGTGCCTGAATTTGATGAGGTTTTTCATCATAGAATTTCAATGGTAAAGCATGGAATTGTACTTAGCGGTTATTATTATGATCTAAATAGGGATTTTCACTTCCCTATATTCTCATTGAATATCTTCAAAACTTATAAGTATCCACAAGTTTTGATGCGTATTTGACATATTAATGTCGCATAGAAACTCATTTAAGGCATATAAACTGAACCAAATGTGACATATAAAATCCTATTAATTCATCATAAAACCTCATAAATTGTTTAGGAATTGTCATATAAAAACTTTTAAGAATCTATCTGATTTTATCATTACTGACACTTGAAAACTACTAAAAACTTATAAACGTTTTATAAGTCTTTAGGAGGAAAAGGTGTTTCACTTTCCTATATAACTGAAATGTAACCTATAAAATCTTATTAATTCACCATAAAACCTCATAAATTGTTTAGGAATTGTCGTATAAAAACTAATAAGAATCTATATGTTTTGAATCAACACTGCTACTTGAAACTCCTTAAAACTTATAAACGTTTTTATAAGTTTTCAGGAGGAAAAGGTGTTTCACTTTCCTATATAATATGATCTCATCGTTGCTCATAAAAGCACAACACATTTTCTATATATAATCTCCTCGAAACTCATACTTTTTTTTATGAGATTTTATAGGAATTTTTTGGCAGGGTCTTCATTGTACCACTGAAATCCACAAACTGAATTACCATAATTGCCTATTAAAATACAATTAATTTACCACAATATTTCCCCGCCGTGCCACATTAAGCCCACAGAGAAACCACATCTGATCACCATGATGACTCATCATATTCCTTTTAAGAAGCTCATTGTTGTACCACTAAAATCCACACACTGAATTACCATTATTGCCCATTCAAATACAATTTATTTGCTACATTATTTCCCAACCGTGCCATAATAAGCCCACAAAGAAACCCCATTAGATTACCAAGCTGGCTCATCATATTCATTACTCATTATTGTACCACTGAAATCCAGTCACTGAAATACCATAATTGCCCATTACAATACAATTAATTTACCACATTATTTCCCTGCCGTGCCACATTAAGCCCACAGAGAAACCACATAAAATCACCATGATAACTCGGCATATTTATTTTTAAGATCATTGTTGTACCACTGAAATCCACACACTGAATTACCATTGTTGCCCATTAGAATGCAATTCGTTTGCCACAATATTTTTCCATCATGCCACATTAAGCCCACATGAAACCACATTAATGGCTCATCATATTAATTTTAAATAGCTCATTGGTATACCACGAAATCTCATTAAAGTTAGGAAATTCACACACTGAATTACCATGCGTATCCATTGAAATATGCACATTAATATCACAAGGTTTCCCATTACATAGATATCTGGTTATTTCCGAGAATAACCTACCTCTTAATAACACATTAAGAACCACAGAAATACCATTCTCTAAAACATCATTGTTACACCATAAATGCATTGCTCATAAAAATCCATAGATTTGCCATCGACTCCAAACCCCGTCAAAAGGTGCCAATACACACTTCGTTTCTCATTATTTTCCTTACCATTGAACCACATTGTTTTTTTATATGATTTCAATGTGTTTTTTTTGATAGGGAAGAGCAAACATGGATAGGGAATTTTTAAAAAACATTTGTTTCACTGACGAATGCACATTTACCTTAAACAATGAACCCAATGTTCAAAATTATCGATATTGGAGCAAAGAAAACCAACACAGGTTTGTCGAAACAAGGACGCAATATCCACAAAAAGTTAATGTTTGGGCTGGGATTTTCGGAGAAAATATTATCGGGCCATTATTTCTTACACGAAATTTAAATGCAGAATATTTTTTGGAACTACTTGAAGATCATATTTTACCTACTTTACATGATGCCGCCAGGGAAAATCAGGAAGTTTGGTACCAAATGGATGGCTGCCCGGCACATAGTACCCTGGCTGTCCGGGAATATTTAAACCCTGCTTTTAATGGAAATGTTATTGGCTTAAATCATACAGTAAATTGGCCAGCCAGGTCTCCTGATTTATCGCCAAATGATTTCTTTCTTTGGGGCCATTTAAAAAACAGGATATACAAAGATAAAAAAATACCCAAATCTAGACGAGTTAAAAAATGCTATTTCTGCCGAATGCAATAGAATTTCAGTTTACCAACTACCGAATGTAAGAAGAGAATTTTATGATCGCCTCGGTTATTGTCTAGCAGTCAATGGAGGAATATTTGAATATCTTCTTAAATCCTAAAGTTCTAACAATTTAATAGTACCTACCTATTAATTAGTAAAATATTGAAACATGTAAAATGTCATAATTAACGTTGTAATTGGATACTTTATTTTAGTTTTATTCAGATTAATTTGTACTCATAAATACACCTTTAATATTTTCGATGTACGAGTTTTTATAACAATAAAGCACACATTTCAAAATAACAACTTTATTTGACAGTCATCTTTTACCTTGACTGGTGCCCGCAAATACGGGGCCATAAAAAGGAGAAATAGTTAAAAAGAAATCGGCGATAACCCGTAAACGGGCTCATCAAAAATATCTAAAGTTATTCTTTTGAATGTGGGTTTTGGTGCATTTTAATAAATCTAAAAAGATTTTTTCTCTAAAATAATTAGAGAAGCCAATAATTGACCCCATTTAAAATTACATGGGATTTCCTATGTCCTGCTCGACGATGCAACACCCGGTATACCAAAAATTAAATAAAACTTCATAAGTGACAAATTGTCTTTATTATAAACTACTTAAATCCTAAATACTATATGTTTTTATATTACAAGGCTTATTAAATATACTATAAACTACCAGTAAAATTATTATTACTTTATTTTTATGGTAAAAACCGTTCAGTCACATTCGTTGTATCTATTTAAATTTAATTAATCTACATGGCTTATTCCAGATTAATGAATGTCGCTTTAGAACCAGAGTGTTTTATGTTCTTGTACTTCATTACAATCAAGACTATAGGTCGCTTATAGAAGGGCGTGTATAATTGTATAATTTCTGAAAATAAAGCTAGTAAAATAATCTGATGCCAAAGCGACGTTGTAGAAGACTGGATTAAAAAGTTTCTGAAGTGGTTGCCGTTTACATTTTTTGCATCCAGCAGTCTGGTGTTTTAATAATATAATTTTTTAAACTGCGTTTAAAAAAGATGTTCATATTAGATGATAAGATCATTCTTTACCATCATTTTCAACCATATTGACAAGATCTACGATACCATATATACAAGAGTGTGAAACATATTATCTCATATGAACTGGTTCTTAATATTTACCATATCAAATTAATGGTTTTAAAAAGAAAGCTTTCAGGTATTGTCGCAACTTCAAAACAAAGACACAAGTGTGATTGACCATGAAAAGATAGCATAATTAATTTTTTAACACTCTTTTCCTTTTCATGCATCCTATTCTTCAGATTTTGAATCCACTAGGCTTCCTCTTATATCCAAAACTAAAAATGAACTAGATGAAAAGGAATTCAGTGTCAATGAAGCAGTAAATCATGCAACAAATAATTATTTTGAAAGTCTGGAAAAAAATCCTTTTCGTGGAGGGAAATACACTGGAGCAAGGGTTTTAAACTTTGCGGTAATTACTTAAAAAATATATATTCCGTGAAATTCTAATAATCAAGACCTAAATTAGACGATATTGAATCTGTCTTTCGCAATAACGTACACTGGCGACAATGGGTACCCTGGGATAAGGTAGACAGTAATGGGCCATTTCGACAGGATTGGGAACCCAATCTTGTCGAAACGCCTTATCGGAAAGCCCTTATGTTTTGGATCCCTAGATACTTTAATGCAAAAGACAGACATACAGGGTGATTCCTAAGTTGATACTTCTTTTTTACCTGTGTATAAAAGGCATTAAAATACATTTACAAATACCTTTTTTCAAAAAACTTAAAAATAGGCGAGATACAGAAGTAAAAAATCTGGCTTGGTCATTAAAATACGTAGCCTGCTATACTTTATGTTGTTTGTCTTATCTCTTATTAATCATGCAATTTACGCTGCGGTGTGTTTTTCTGAAGCAAGTTAATTTTAAATTGGTGACACGTGAAAATAGTAAAATTTAAAAACAATGAACTAGTAGATATGGTGCTAATTTACGGCGAGTGTCGTTAAAGTGCGGCTGCTGCTTCGAAATTATACGCAAAACGCTTTCCTTACGGGCTCATCCTACACCAAGAAGTTTTCCTAATATTATTCAACGGGCAAATTAGGCAGAACCGTATTTGATCCATAGTGTAATAAATGAATGTAAGTACCTTATTTTTGAGTTTTTTGAAAAAAGATATTTCAAAATGTTGTTTATTTTTATGCCTTCCATACACAGCT
This sequence comes from Polydrusus cervinus, assembly GCA_935413205.1. Classification (NCBI taxonomy): domain Eukaryota; kingdom Metazoa; phylum Arthropoda; class Insecta; order Coleoptera; family Curculionidae; genus Polydrusus; species Polydrusus cervinus. The sequence continues at coordinate 29,484,192 of OW284516.1, forward strand.
AAAAAAGAAGTATCAACTTAGGAATCACCCTGTATATGTAACATTCTCCGGAAGCCGATAATCTTCTCCTTAATACTATACAGTAACTTAGATTTGTATTTACTTTTATTCCAGAAATATTTCAATCCATCCTCGTATTATTCGAATTACACAATGTTGCCTAATTCTAAAATTATAATTACTTAATAAAATACTATAAAGGCACAGTAAACCTAATAGGTATTTCTAATCATAAATTTGAGTCTCTTAAAAACTGTATTGGATTTAACAGAAGAACAGACTGTAGTTGGCTGTCACAATGTTTATTAAACATTTTTCTTAGATACTTGGTTTCTAAAATATATAGAGAAGTTTAGGTTCGTATTTATTTTATGATCACCATGCTAAAATATATAATTAAATTAAAAAACGATGTATTTTAGGGAGTAGATTGAGAATCTCAAAACAACTTTTTGAAAAAATTCTTCTTAAAATGACGTTTTTATTCGTATTTATTTATTTGTGAAGCAATTTAAAAGGAAGAAGACAGAGTAGATAAAGCAAAATTATAAATAACAATTTTATAACCTTGTCTTTTCCGTATGTTTATATAATAGGCTGGGACAGTTAAAAAATAAATGACAATCAGTCGGGACTAAAAGTCATTGTATTTCATGATATTGTACCTAGTGAAGAAGGAAAAATTTGTTTAAAATTCACCTAACTACTATTAAAGTTCGAAAATTAAATTATTACCTCTCCCCCTCTACATTGTTGGATTAGACTTGTTTTTGTAAACCTTTTTTTTTTCATTTTTTTATATTCCTAGCTGGCTCTTTATTAAAAAAACATTTTTTATATTTGTGAAAAATATGAATATTGGTATCAATCCAAAATTTTATTGTAAGACGTACCTAGGTATGACTCTCAACCAGCGTTTTTCTGGCTCGGTTTTTCATGATTAAAAATAAAGTAAATATCGCTCACCACGCCAAAATTGATGATTTTTTCAGAAATCATAATTAAGGAGCGTAAATCTTAGAACAGTTATTGGTGCAAATGCTTAGGTTTTAAAATACTTCTTCTTAAGTGTCCTTTCATATTCATATTAATTTATAATAAAGCATTCTCATTGCCTCCCGCACTATTTTTTTATTATAAATTAACACACTTCTTCCATAAAAAATGTTTCAATTAAAGTTTTTACTTTAATTTTTCTCTTTAAAAATAAATATCTAATTGTTTTTTGTTTTCGTTGTAAAAATATTTTATTGCATTGGGTTATATATGATTGTCGATTTAAAATAGCTCTAAAAAGGGGAAACGAAAGACAAAAGTATATAATAGAAAAATACTATAAAATATTATTCTTTTTACTCGCTTTCCTATAAAATTGCATCATAAATCAATAACGAAAACGATATGCGTCCAAAGCCTTAATCTCTATATAAAACAGGACTTTTAGAAGGAAAAGTTTAAAAACTAAACGTTTCCTACAAGACCTTGGTTTTCTAAGCCAAGAATACATTATTTAAAAATTTAAATTAAGAGTTCAAGTGTGAGACGAAAAATTAGGTTGCAATAATTAGACTTTTCTCCCCTATATACGCCACTGGAAATAACTCTCTAATTAGACAACCTATATTTTTCATAAATTGCAATAAGAGGATATTATTCAGGTTGGTAAAATCCTTTACCTTTTATACCTCATATTATTACAACCCCCTTTTATGTAACAAAAAGTTAAATCCGTCTTTAAGGAGCGTATACGCACCCGTAAAGCATTATTCAAGGCCAATTACTAAATTGGTATCCATAAAAAAATGCGTAAAAAGTCTTTAACATTAACAATTAGTAAAAACATGTCTGCTCGTAATAGCTTAAGTCCTTTTTAAGTAATATTCTCTTTAAAGACATATTTTCTTTTCATTAAACCGTCTTCATAAGTTATGCAAATGCAGTTTCGCGTCTTCTTTAGAAATGACTTCTGGGTATTATCTGATTAGGAATTCAATACATCATGCCAGGATGCAGGCCGTTTCCTCTTTGGAAGTAAACGTTAGGATTGCTGCTCAGAGTCGGCTCTAGGGTGGTGTATAGGTTACCATCGTCGGGTCTAAGATAAAGACCACCTAAAAATAAAAAGTTTTAATGAATTTGTCAAGTAAAAATAGAAGAATAATTGAATGAGGTAAAATAAATAAAATAATATTCAGATTTGCGCATCTAAAATAACAAAAAATATATGAAAAATCTTGGATAATGACGATGTGTTTTCTTTTCTACCAGCAGATTTGTAGCATAAACTGGAAGATAAAAAAAACTCCTCCCAGTAATCATGGATATTTTTTCGCCTGTCATTAGTTTGTATTCAATGATGACGAACTTTAATTAAAAAAGGTATTTTTCCGAAAATCGATAGGAAATATTGACATTTTTGATAATATTTTTGAAAGAAAAAGTCAATATTTTCTTACACTTAGTCATTGCTAGGCAACGGAAAATAACTGTTAGGAAATATTTATTATTGTACTGTAAGGAAATATTATTTCTGTACGGCTACTTTTAAACTAAAATGTGTTAAGCTTGACAATTCAATATTACTGTGTTACAACACAAATATTTAATGGCATCCTTTATTTGTGAACAAAGTTAATAACATTTATTTCAAAATTTTAAAGTTGCTTGTAATAAGTTATGTCCTTTTAATAATTTTCAATTTACAGAAAAATAGTATATATGCCTCGTAGAAAAAGCTACATTCCCGAACTCCGTATTGCCAGTCTCGGCTTGCGCCTCGACATACAATCCGGGAACGTTAAGCTTTTTCTACTAGGTATAACATATACTATTCTTATTCTTAAATATTTTTAAAAAACAAGCATATTTGCGGTAAATGAATAAGATATAAACATAATTATTATGATAGAATAGTTTCGGACTTGCATTGTCTACATTTATTTTAAATCACAACGTTTCAACTGGTAAGTATCTCCAGTCGTCTTTAGGTGAATACTGTAGTGTTATGGTGGTTATAATGATCTGACCTCTGTAATTGGTCAGTATCATATCGTAACAAGGATGAATATGAAATTATATAATATGTTCAGTTAACTGACATAGCCTCTTGATTCAGTCATATCAATGGAGTTTTGAAACGTAAAAGTGTTTGTTCTATTTTTATAATTCATTAATACTATGGATTTTCCAAGTACTACTTTTTTCGTCCGAATAGTTTTTATTTAAAATTAAGTAATACGTAAGTGTAATTAAATATAGTAAAAGGAGGTATCTTGTAAGTTTATCTAATAAGCAAAATTAATTTAAAACTTTTTAATGAATACGGCTATTAAACTTGCAAAAATATTTCTTCCAATATGGATATGGGATAGTGCTGATTGCACGTGGTACGATTATATGTGTAGGTTTAAAATAGTCGGTTAGCGGTTAAAAAAAGTCAATACAAGAACGGTGTTAGATATGTGTGTTGGTGTTACAATGATCACGACATATTTAACACCTTTTAAGGGATAATGAAATTGTGCCATTTTGCCATACAGTTAGGTTCAAAGGTTTTCTTACGACCACCTATGAAAATGAGAAAAAAAGAACAGTTAATTTGGCTAGAAAGCGCCATATATCACACGCGTGTTGAAATAGTATATTACATAACAAGTGATGAAAGTAATACTTTTCAAAAGAGGAGATATTTAGTACGAGGCGTCAGCCGAGTGCGAAAATTATTCGAGTTTTAGAATAATCACTTTCACACAAGTAATGTACACTATTTTTCCTACAACCACAAAGAATTATTCAAAAAATCTTTGATTTGTAAAAAAAAAAATTCAACACTAGTGTTGAAATTAGCATACTTAGGATTATGTTTCACTTAATATCTGGTTTCATAGTTTGTCAATAGCCTTTTCCTTTATTTGTAGTTTAACTTTTTTATTTTTTCATATTTTATATATTATCATAGGAAGAACTAATCCTGGATTGACTTCTAGATTAACCAGAATGAAAAGTTTTAAGTTTAATCAAGGAAAGATGTAATAATCATAAATATCAAAAATCCACCCAACAAGGAAGATTTCAATACAAATTAATTCTATAATTAATTTAATGTTTTTACAAGAAAATGTCAAATACACCTGATGGGATTTGAACCTGTGACCTTGCGATCTGTAGGTTAGAGCTCTATTCTATACGCTATCGCTACCGATAAACTTTTGTTGTTTAATACATGACACTATCTTCAGCGCGATTAGTTTTTTCTGGTAATAGATTCTCCAGGCTATTATTAATATTTTTTATAATTTCAGATGGCGTATTTTCACACTATAATTCTGAATCACTCGACAAATACATGATAAATAAATTAAACACTTTACAATTACTGCTTTCTGAAATTTGTTCTTTTTAATAAATAGGGGTTGTCTGTCAAATTGGACTAGGATCTTCATTGATTAAAATTTTAAGCGAGGCTAGGCCTATAACTCCTCTTAATTATTGATAAAACATTAGCTTAAAACTAGTACATTATGTTGTGTGAGGGGTTTGAACCTGGGTCCCTCATTGTCGTGGTAGCCTGTATGGACCTGCCTGGTGTTGTGGTTGGTGGGAATGGCGGATTAGCCGGTTCTGGCTTTGTTCTGCTGTGTTGAAGTTTGAAGTAATTGTTGCTGGTGTTAGTGATGTAGTCTTGGATCGTTTCCATTTTAAGGTCTCTGTGTAATGTGGTATTACGCACGAACCATGGTGTGTTAGTTATTATTCGTAGCAATTTGTTTTGATATGTTTGTATTTTGCTTTTCCCCGTCATGCAGAGGGTTGACCATGATGGGCGGCATACAGTAGTGCTGGTCTTATGCATAGTTTGTAGATAGCAACTTTATTGCGGGTGTTTAGTTTGCTATATCTATGTATTAGTGGATAGTACTGGTGTAGAAGCCTGTTTGCTTTGGTTAATGTTTGGACCAGGTGTTCCTTCCAGATAAGCTTGGAGTCGAAGTGTAAATTGGCACCATATGTTTAAATTAAATAGTTTGCCTTGATATTTCAACAGTATTGTTGAAATATTTTTTTTTTAATAAACTTAATTTTTTTAAATGGGAAGATGATACCCTTTTGGGAAGTAATTTTAAAGAGAAAATTGAATATCCTATTGTTTTCAATTTTAATTTATTTGCGTTGGAACAAATTCGCTAGAATATTGGAAAAATTCTACCACATTCCGCTACATTTTAACAAATTTTCATAATTTCCTATTATCAATAGTCGAAAAAGGTTGGAGACAATGACGTTTCTTGAACGGCAGTAGAGTTTTGGACTTGCATTGTCTTTATTTATTTTAAATCGCTACGTTTCAACTGATAAGCATCTCCAGTCGTCTTCAGGTGAATGAATGAATATTATAAATTAATTATACATTAGGATACTAATGTTTGGTTGCATAAACATTTTTAATAATAATTAACTACTACTAACCAGCAAGTTTGACTGTTATATAAATGACATTGGCAGGCATTATTTACTTACAAAGATGCTTTATTAATAAATTAAAAATAATAGTAACCGGGCCAGTATGATTGTGATAAAATTATTTCTGACTATGTCTTGTATATCACCGTCAAAGTTGCCCGTTAGTTATGTATTATTTAAAATATTTATGTAACCCGACGTTAGTAGTTCTTAAAATCTATTTTAGGTAGAAATGTATTAAGTTGTAGGAAGAACATGCACCTTACATATCAGCCCTCCTTTTTATATCACCCCGTATGGAATTATAGACGTTAGTAATTTTTCCTTTCAAACAAGAATTATCTCGTAATTATTCTATTAACCATAAATGTTAGAATACCTGCTAATGCTCTCCGTAAACTCGTAACTTACACTATAAAGTAAGAATAAAGTAATTTATTACTTTTTAATAGAGTGGCTTTTTGTTTACTATTAATTTTATGACTTTATAGTTTGTATGTTTTTGTTAGACACTGTGTTAATTGAATAAAACCTGAACCTAAAAATTAATTGATTTTACGGAGTTGTGCGCAACATAAACTATGAAAAACTTTATGAAATGATTAATTATATCCATCAGATGCATCTATTATATTGCCAATTTGAAAAATATTAACTGTGATGCAAGTAGTTTTAGGTATTCACAAATCTTTTTGCTTAGCTATCATATTAAGCAATATTCCTATCAGAAATAGACTCTATACAGGGGCTCGGTGGCGTAGCCAAAAAATATGCTCGGGGGGTGCTCAATCGGCGTAAGTAGGGCATTTTTTTCTGGAGAAAAGGACAGTCGGGACTACAATCATGTAATTTATAAAATTGTACATAGGGAACAAGGCGGAAAAGCGGAAAAATTTTCGGAGCCACGCCCAAAATTGATGATTTTTACAGAAATCATGTATTTTAGGAGCGTAAATCTAAGAGCAGTTTTTGGTGCAAATGCGTAGGTTTTGAAATTCTCCTTCTTAAGTGCCGTTTTGTATATTAATAATAAAGCATTCTCGTTTTTTCCCGCACAATTTTTTTTATTATAAATTATTACACTTCTATAAAAAATGTTTCAATTAAACTTTTTACTTTAATTTTTCTCTTTAAAAATGATTACCTTATTGTTTTTTGTTTTTGTTGTAAAAATATTTTATTGCATTGGGTTATATTTTTGAACAGACAAGTATATAATAGAAAAATACTATAAAATATTATTATTTTTACTCGTTTTCCTCCAAAACTGCACCATAAATCAATAACTAAAACGATATGCGTCCGAAAACTTAATATCTATATAAAAAAGGACTTTTAGAAGAAAAAGTTTAAAAACTAAACGTTTCCTACAATACCTTTGTAATCTAAGCCAAGAATACAATATTTAAAAACTTTAATTAAGATTCCAAGCGTGAGACGAAAAATTAGGTTGCAATTAGACTTTTAGACCCGAGCTCCTAGGCTCCTAGGCTCCAAGGGGGGGGGGGGGGGGCTGTGGCCCGGCAGGTTCCTTTGAATACGCCACTGCAGGGGCTATACAAACTCGTGTGCGTACAAGGGAATTTCGAAAACGGTAAGAGATACGAAGATGGTTAAATTAAGGCAAAGTTGCGTATTTTGAAGCTTAATAATTTGGTAAAAGAAAATTTTAAATATTTCAAATACCTTCGGAGATATAAAAAAACAGAAGTTTTTAGTTTTGGTTTTTAATTTTTTGCGTATTCAATTTTAACTTGAAACAAATAAACCTTTTTATAGCCGTTTTTATGTTCTACAAGATGGCGTTATTAGTTTTTACGACGAACGTTTCGTTCTTAAGATACCAACCTCAAGTCAATTTTTTTAAATACGGACCTGGAATTTTAAAAACAATTTGCTACTTCTATGATTAAAAATTTAATGCAATTTAAAGGTTTTTAAAATTTTAATGTTTTGTCATCAAATAACACATTATTAGTATTTCAAATTATCTTTTCTTTAGTGTTACGGCCCTGACAATTATTTTTAGGATTACTTAAATAATATTTTAGGCCGTTTATTATTTCAATATGATTTATCGCAATAATACTCTAGGCTAGAAAGTAAGTAAGTTTTTAAAGCATAAGAGAAAATTTTATTTTATATTAGTATTTTATTAATATAACGCATATTTTAAGTCCTATGGTTTTTGCTTTAGGCCTAAACCAAAATACTGTAAAACTGAAAAAAAGAATAATTCTTCCGAGTGAAGAAAAGGTAACTGGAGTTTTAGTGTGGCTATGTTACTGTGATGCGCTCTTGTTTGTTTCAAAAAATAATTTAAAAAGTTTTTACTGTTAATGAGGTCTGATGATGCTAATTTCAGGCGAAACATGTAACAAAAATAAACAGACAGAAACATATTTGAGGTCGAAACTTTGGGTCTTTTATCGTACAAAATATTAAATATCAGGCCTGCTTAAGTAAAAATGGACGGATTCTTCAAATCATAAATATTTTTTTTTAGTTTGGCTCTAAATGTTCAGAGCCGTAATGAAATAAAAAGATAATTTGAAAAAAATGTGTTATTAGATGACAAAACGTTAAAATTTTAGGAACCTTTAAATTGCATTAAATTTCTAAAGCTTAGAAGTCCCCAAAAGCTGTGTTTAAAATGCCAGGTCCGTATTTAAAAAAATTGTCTTGAGGTTGGTATCCAAACAACAAGAGGTCAAATTTAAAAACTAATAACGCCATCTTATAGATCATACAAAATGGCTACAATGGCAAAAAATTAAAACCCAAATCTAAAAATTTCGGTTGTTTTCGGATACCTAACTCCGAAAGTTCTTGGAATATTTAAAATTTTCTTTTACCAAAATATTAAGCTCCAAAATACGCAACTTTGCCATAATTTAACCCTATTCGTATCTCTTAACGTTTTCGAGATCCCCTTGTACGTACACGAATTTGTAGCACTCTGTATTTTAGAATAGGTAGGTATGTATTTTTGCTGATTACCAGCGAAGGATTTCACGTTTTGTCTTCTCCCGATAACAAACAGTCAGTGACATATTACAACAAGAACTAGCTAGTCTATTGGGAGTCTTTTCTCGTCGTCATTACTTTTGCACTTCTTATTAGCAGACTCCTAAACGATTATTCGGACTGACAGTCCTGAATGATGTAAATTCTTCGTCATTCCTGCATCAGTCTTGTTTATAAAGAGAATTTACATCAGTCCATCAATCCTTGTCATTACTTTCGCACTTCTTATTAGCAGACTCCTAAACGATTATTCGGACTGACAGTCCTGAATTTCTTCGTCATTCCTGCATCAGTCTTGTTTATGATGAGAATTTACATCAGTCCATCAATCGTCGTCATTATTTTCGCACTTCTTATTAGCAGACTCCTAAACGATTATTCGGACTGACAGTCCTGAATTTCTTCGTCATTCCTGCATCAGTCTTGTTTATGATGAGAATTTACATCAGTCCATCAATCGTCGTCATTATTTTCGCACTTCTTATTAGCAGACTCCTAAACGATTATTCGGACTGACAGTCCTGAATTTCTTCGTCATTCCTGCATCAGTCTTGTTTATGATGAGAATTTACATCAGTCCATCAATCGTCGTCATTATTTTCGCACTTCTTATTAGCAGACTCCTAAACGATTATTCGGACTGACAGTCCTGAATTTCTTCGTCATTCCTGCATCAGTCTTGTTTATGATGAGAATTTACATCAGTCCATCAATCGTCGTCATTATTTTCGCACTTCTTATTAGCAGACTCCTAAACGATTATTCGGACTGACAGTCCTGAATTTCTTCGTCATTCCTGCATCAGTCTTGTTTATAAAGAGAATTTACATCAGTCCATCAATCCTCGTCATTACTTTCGCACTTCTTATTAGCAGACTCCTAAACGATTATTCGGACTGACAGTCCTGAATTTCTTCGTCATTCCTGCATCAGTCTTGTTTATGATGAGAATTTACATCAGTCCATCAATCGTCGTCATTATTTTCGCACTTCTTATTAGCATACTCCTAAACGATTATTCGGACTGACAGTCCTGAATGATGTAAATTCTTCGTCATTCCCGCATCAGTCTTGTTTGTAATGAGAATTTACATCAGTCCATCAATCCTTAATATTTGCCATTACACGATCAGAATTGCTGTCATTCCCTTGTCAAGATTCAGTCAGTTTGAACGATCATAAGTATATTAAAAACATTGCATTCTCTTGAACTGAATCCAGTCCATTTTTATTAAAAAATAATAGTTCCTAATAATTTATATAGTATAATGAACTTTAGTATTTTTTTAGGATTTTCATTGGCTTATATCTTTTTTTTCTGCATAAATATAGCTTTCTCACACTTACATAGATACCACCTTTCCATTGGTGAAAAGAGAAATCAAAATCTTGGTTCAGTGGCGGCTCGTCAGGTGAAGTAGGTAAAGGGGCTCTTCACCAAAAAAAAACACAAGGAAAGTTTCGCAAATATTAAATATTAATGTACCAATGCAGCTACCATTTTAGAACTTAAAAAAATGATGTTTGAAATAATAATATTAATTTAATCCGAATGTAGCTATGCATAATAGGGCCACGGTTAACTCCGATGGACAATAATTATAAACACTTGTGCATTTTGGCGCGCCCCAGCTGACCGTGTCCGTACTCGCTCAAAGCAAGTGAAGACCCAACGTCCAACATGGCTTTGATATTCGCCGTTGCTATGGTTATGTGATGTCAGTCACACAAACTGCATTATGATGAAGGGCTATTTTAAAATAGATCAGTCGTATGCACCATTGTTTTAGCATTGTTTCGCCTAACTTTAAGGTATTTATTTTAAGGCTTCGCAAAACTTACGGTTATAGATATCATTTTTACGTGGTTGTGTGATTAAAAAGTTTTGTTTTTATTATTCAGTTAATTCAATAGTGTACGTGCCTACTTAGTTGTGTGTTTTAAAAAATGAACCCAATTAATGACATAGTTTGTAATTTGTTGGAAATTCCATTCAGTCGTTGGACAGATGAGGATAAGAGAGACGTTTTGTTACACGGGTCCTTAGTCAATGTTTGTTTAAATACCCGCACTATACCTAGCTTTAAAATTTTTTAAGACCGCGAGCCGCCACTGTCTTGGTTAGTTTTTTTTGTAATTCGGTTAAAAATATAACGAAATTTAACATAGGAAATTTTAGCGCGTCGGGATCGAAAAAAATATAAGCCAATGAAAACCCTAAAAAAATTACTAAAATACCTTGTATTATAAACATTATTGTAAATTATTTTTTTGTAATAAAAAATAATTTCACATTCTTCAATACCTGTAGAGTCCAAATTTACTGATAGAAACACAAAATAGAAGCACATTTGTATATTTTTTAACATTACTAGAGATGCCATTACCCACATTAATTGAGACTGAATAAAAGTAGTTAGCGAAGAAGATCTGCATGCGATTCATCTTACCATAAAATATATTCATAAGTATTCATCTGCACATCACGCAACGCCATAAATAGGCAAAAGCAAATTGAATTAAACAATTAAATTTATGAGTAATTATTATACGAGTACAATGTGTAAATATTAAGTGTTTAACAATATATAAAAAACGAAAATTAATTGCCATTAATATTGATCATTAATTAAAATACTTTTACTAACTATTTGAATTAATAAATTCTTCATAAAATTTATTTTAATTAGCCATTTAAAAATAATTTTTTCTTTGCATATTTTCAGTTTTTTTTATGCTTCATACTTCATAGGCTCTTTATAAGCCCATAATGCCTACCTAAAGCTTGTTTATGGGCAAGGGCCTGTCGACATATTAAGCACCGGTTCCCGCAGATCACCGAAGTTAAGCGGTGTCGAGCGCGGTTAGTACTTGGGCGGGTGACCGCTTGGGAACACGGCGTGCTCTTGCCTCAGGGAAGAGTGTAAAATGAATCGACACCTAGCCATCCTATTCACGCCGGACAGGCCGGATGAGATCGGATATCTCGTAGGATGAAGGTGCCGTTTCACACTCCCCAGTCGGTAGATCACATTTGTGGTCGATGACCGGTTCAAGATGGCCTACGTAGTCGGCAAACCGTAAAAAAAAAAAAGCTTGTTTATTTCAGTAAATAATTTCACTAATTAATAAATGTTTTACCAAAAACAAGAAAAAATAATACTTGACTAATTTATTGTTATATCCAAACATATGTACCTGAAGGCTGACTTTCATTTAAGTTTTTTTTAACGACATTTCATGTTGCATACATCGCAAATATGCAAGCGTAGATAATATACAGGGTAATTCCTAAGTTGATACTTCTTTTTTAGCATTAAAATAAACAACATTTTCAAATACCTTTTTTAAAAAAACTTAAAAATAGGCGAGATACAGAAGTAAAAAATCTATGTGTGGGCCCGGTTATCAAAACGTCGCCTGCTATACTTTATGTTGTTTTTGTCTCATTAGTCATGTAATTTACAGGTCGGTAGTTATTTATTTGGCAATCTGCTGCGGTGTGTTTTTCTAAAGCAAATTAGTTTTAATTTGGTGACACGTGAAAATGGTAAAATTTGAAAATAATGAATTGGTAGATATAGTGCTAATTTACGGTGAGCGTCGTCAAAGTGCGGCTGCTGCTTTGACAATATACGCAGAACGCTTTCCCTTGCGGGCTTATCCTACACCCAGAAGTTTTCTTAATGTTATTCAATGGGCAAGTTAGGCAGGACCGTATTTGATCCATAGTGTAATACTGTAATAAATGAATATAAGTATTTTATTTTTGAGTTTTTTGAAAAAAAGGTATTTAAAAATGTTGTTTATTTTAATGCCTTCCATACGTAGCTAAAAAACGAGTATCAACTTAGGAATCACCCTGCATAATAAAAATTTCATCAAAGATGATTGAAATGTTTGCGGAAGTACTAATTGAGAGACAGAGACGAAACCAATATTTCGAAAATAAATAGAATCTCTAAGAGTATAACACTTTCATTTTGTGAATTTTTTTAAATTTAAAATTAGACTCTTCTTCTCCTTGAGGAATCTAGGCTGCGCACGTCCCTTTACCGCCTGCTAAAAATAAGATAATTATATTTCATCATGTTTATTATTTAATTATTCGTGACACAATAAATAAATTTGGTAGATCTACTGATACTTCAGGAGGATTGGCGACACTGCCTATAACTCTGTCACCACATTAGTCACCTACTAATCCACGTGCTCTCATGTAATGCGCTCGGTTGTGGCAGAGTACCGAATTCTCTGAGGCAGCTCCTTTCTGACGGTAAAATCAGCGAGCTCGGACGGCCCTATTACACCCGTTGTGTAACTTAAACAATCTCGTTGATTTATCCGCGAAGGTATCGCGGCAAACGGCAAAGCACCAACTTAAAGTGGAAAATGCTGTGTTGTCATATCTCAGCAACTGGTAGATATACAATTTTGAATATTTGGGAACTTGTTAAATAAAAAAATAAAAATATAAAGAGCATTCAATTTAAAATAACAAAACGACTATGTGTAGCGCGAAACTTGAAAATCTGGCAACAGTGCCGATATCAATGTTCAATTTCGCATACCAACGACAGTCGAGACTGCATGTATTTTATGATATTGTATCTAGTGAAGAAGGCGAAAAAAAAATTTCGAGGCCACGCCCAATGTTCGTTTAAAATTCACCTAACTACTATCCAATTTCGAAAATTATTAAAGTTTGTTTTCGTAAACGTTTTTTTTTTAACTTTTTTCTTGACATTCCTTGCTGGTTTTTTATTAAAAAAAAATCATTTTTTATATTTGTAAAAGATATGAATATTGGTGTCAATCCAAAATTTTAACATAATACATAAGAAGTAAATATCAGTTTAAAGGTCGAAGACAATGACCCTGCGAATGTGGCCGATCTTACATTGGTGAGACTCTAAGGCTACTTGAAACTAGGGTCAAGGAACATAGAAACAATACGCTTAAAGGAGAAACCGAAAAATCAGGTGCAGCTGACCATGCCTGGACACACGGTCGTGACATCAAGTGGAAAGAAGCTCAAATCCTGCATAAAGAACCACATTGGAGGAAGTTCAAGGAAGCTGCCACCAGAACCCAGATTGTTTTAGTAAGCCATCATTAGATATAAGAAATATCTGGAAACCTTTGTTAGGTAGATGTAAACTTAAAATACCGCACACGAACTAAACGCATGACTGCACCCATCTCAGTCATGCTTCAGTGCATCTAGCTAGTATAAATAGAGCTGTAGTTACTTTACTTATTTAGTATTCACCTGAAGACGGCTGGAGATACTTACCAGTTGAAACGTTGTGATATAAAACAAATAAAGACAATGGAAGTCCAAAACTCTTTTAATAAGTAAATATCACTCACCACGCCTTGATGATTTTTTCAGAAATCATGTATTTTAGGAGTGGAGATCTAAGAGCAGTTTTTGGTGCAAATGTTTAGGTTTTGAAATACTCCTTCTTAAGTGCCGATTTATAATAAAGCATTCTAGTTTCTTCCCGCATAATTTTTTAAATTATCACACTTCTTCCATCAAAAATGTTTCAATTAAAATTTTTACTTTTCCCTTTAAAAATAAATACCTATTTGGTTTTGTTGTAAAAATATTTTATTGCATTGGGTTATATTTTTGTTGATTTAAAATAGCTCTAAAAAAGGAAAAACGGAACAGACAAGTATATAATAGAAAAATATTATAACATATTGTTCTTTTTACTCGTTTTCCTATAAAATTGCATCATAAATCAATAACTAAAACGATATGCGTCCGAAACCTTAATCTCTATATAAAACAGGACTTTAGAAGGAAAAGTTTAAAAACTAAACGTTTCCTACAAGACCTTTGTAATCTAAGCCAAGAATAAATTATTTAAAGATTTAAACTAAGAGTCCAAGCGTGAGACGAAAAATTAGATTGCAATTAGACCCCGAGCTCCTAGGCTGGCCCCTAAATACACCACTGCCAGAGGCACTCAATTTTTCGCACCCATACGCCCTCCCAACATCCACGAGTTGCCACTGATTGGATGATGATGGATTGAAACGAAAAAATATTAGAAGGAAACGACACTGATCAAACCACTTGTACTAATCACTACCAAAATATGAATTAAATTGAATTGTAACATATCCATCAACATCAACTCTACCCTACGTATTGCACTGTAACTTTTAACATAAAAAAATTTAAGTTTCCATTACCTTTATTACTGTATCAGGATAATTATTAATGTAAAATATGATCTTTAGAACTATCTCTCCTACAAAGAAAAAGAGAGAAGATATCTTGATTTCGCCTTCAGGCCGTGCAGATTAATATCTAGATCATCAGATCGCAGACACCTGCGCTTCATATAATAAGTATATAAATAAAAATCTATGTTCGTACCAGTTTTCTGTGATATGTGATATATATTTTATTTTTTATGAGATATTAATAGATATTACCTACATTCAGTGGCGCACGTGTGGTTTTTGAATTCAATATTGGTAATTTTAACCATTAAATTATAATTTGAAGAAGTAGTCTATATTTGAAGTGAAGTGGCAAGTTAAATGGGGATAAATAATACTCTAAGTCAACCTTCATATTCATATATTCAATAAGAAACCTTTATTTTATTGTACTCTAAATTTTTCGAACATCTTATCTTTAGGAGAAGTATAGCTGATATTCGAATAAATATTAGGAAATTGTGACACTCTCATAGAGCTTTGAGGAAGTTAATTTAGTAAAGAAAAGTAATGAAAAACTTCCATAGAAGTAGGAGAGAAAAACATACTACCAAGTTCCATAGATAAAGATGGGGAAATGGTTGATAAAGGGTATTTTAAAGTGACGAAATGAGAAACATTAGGTGAGAATAATATTGAATCTCGGTAGTGGCTCAGAGGTGAGTTACTCGACCGAGGCGACCCGGATTCGATTCCCGGAGTGGGCATACGTACAATAAAAAAAGTATGTCCGAAATTCAGTGAATGAATGTATGTTACTAGTGATTCCTAATAACGGAACCGAGAAGGGTGTCATGGGCTCCTGGGGGATAACTAGTGCATACACGTGGTTCGGATTCCACGTTAAGCTGTAGGTCCCAGATGGCTGACATTACTCAGACGATAGGGAATACAATGGACCTTATATAGGCCTAAGGATACTGCCTCTTCCGCCAACTCCAGCAAAAAAAAATTATATTGAAACTGAACAGCAACTTCAGTGGTATACCTATAATATATATCACCACTGGAAGTTGCTGTTAAAGAATACTCAAAAAAGCAAGTAAAACTAACACAAAAATAGCGCAGATGATACTTTCTAAAGAAGAAATAGATGATAGCCAAGGGCTTGTGCCCATGCCAATTTCTGAAACAATACCCTTAAATACAAACGCATTTTTTGATTCAAAACATCTCAGCCTTTGTATGAGCAAGGATCATTTATCTCTAGTATATTTAGACTTCCAAAATGTTCAGTTACACTATAATAAACTGTGTTAATGAATCACTTTTAAACACTACTTTTTATGTAATTATTTAAAGATAACAATCATACAGCTTTTAATTTATGTTTAGGTTATAATTAGTTTAAGTTATATTTTTATTACCCAACACAGTGAACACATTAAAATGCCTTTTATAGCATGCAAAACGTCGACCTTGACGCTAGATATGAAACCCCATAATTAAAGGAATACACCTTAGGCCTAACCTATGCATAACTTTATTAATTTCACTCTCAACTTATCTCTGCATCCATCAGAAGAATTGTTTCTCAGATGTGCCGTCAGAATCTTCACAAAAGCGTCAAACAACTTATTAAAGTGTTTCAAACATTTTCTTTTTGCAAATTTATTTTTATATTATTTTCAGCTTAAGGTTGTAGAAAAGGCAGTGTCGTAACCAATAGAAATTGGCTTCTGTTAATGATGTTTAATTCCCTTATCTATGGTCTATTTCTTTTCGATTGCGAACGACGACAGAAAAAAAAAATTGAACAAAAATTCACCTAATTGGTTAAATCATGGACCAATTTACACTACATAAATGCATAGCCAACTTATTAACACGTTGAGTGCCATGTGAGACAGCATAGGTCTCACGGATTGTGTGTGATCTAGGGCCACGTGAGACGCATATGTATCTCGCGTTAAATTTATTTCCAAGCCGCGTGATACTGCTATCGTCTCTCAGAGCCATATGAATTACATATATTCCTAATCTGTATGGCCTGTGGGTGCAGAAAACGTTATTGGCCTAAAGGTTTTTATTGGATATAGCGGTTTGTGAAAAGGTAAAATATAAGTCGAAAATTGTAATTTTATTATGTATTTAAAAATAAAACTAGCGTTTTTTACAAAACAAAATGGTTAAAACATAAACAATAAAAAAACATATTGGTGGTTATTTAACTTTAATGCTAGTAATTAAAAAAAATATATTATTTCGTACATTGGTGCACTTCAAAGAAGCAAGGCATAACGGTTCTGAGTCGCTACTTTCCGAATTCGATGAAATGTCTGGGGACGTAATTATCAGAAGAACCAACACTAAAATCTAAATCATCTTCCGATAAATACTGATTTGCTAAAAAGGCTCCAAACCAGCTTTCGCGTAGAAACGTGTCGTGAGACAGATAAGTCTCACGTGGCCATAATTGCATATTTTGACACCTAAGGCCGCGTGAGACAAAAACTGTCTCACAGTAAAAAAAAACAATATTCAAGAAAAAACAGAACTTTCACACAAAAATGGCAACGATTCCTTAAAAATACATATATTCCCACCTATAAATTAAAAAAAAAGAAAGCGGCCGGATTGGTTGTATTTTTCGTTAACATTGCGGCACTCAACGTGTTAAAGGTCTTTTTTTTTTAATCACAGAAAAAGAATAAGAAATTTCCGTTCGATTGATTTCTAGCAAATATATTATGCTAATTATAAACCTTTTAGCAATTAAAAATAACTTTTAGCTCTAGTTATATTATGAAACAAACTGTTCATAAAATCGCTAATTTCACGTTTTTCTGCAACATAAAATAGTAAGCCTATGCCTACTTTGTGTTGAAGCAAAAAGGATGCCCGACTTATCGACAAAATATAGAAGGGCATGCCAAACGCCAAACATTGTGACATAACCTAAAAATGCATCTTCTTAAAGGCCGCTTTACAGTTTGCAATTTTTCTTTCACGCAAGTTGTGTTGCAGCAATTAATATTGCGGCAATAAAAATTTCAATTCGTTTTACAACGTGCAATGACTTGCCAATATCGTAGGTGATGTACCACTTGCCAACCATTAAAATAAAAATACATTTGGTTAGGACTTATCGCGCTTTTTGTGCATTCATTTTAACAAAACATCATTACAGGACATGAAAGCAAACCAACAAAAACAAAATGTACCCGCTATAGGTTAGAAAAAACATAAATAAATGTCAGGGATTTATATATTTAGTTTGGTGTCTCATAAATCACCAGAAAATCCTCAGAATTGCGCTTGCAATGGCAATAAAAATACGGTCCGAGTTATATTTCTTGCAGCAATACAAATTGCGCCAGCTGATCATTAGCCTCGTTCTGCGCATACTCCCGGGCAATCTTTTTTTGCGTGAAAGAAAAATTTCAAACTGTAAAGCGGCCTTAACAAGTGTTAATTTAAAATTCTAACCGCTATAAACAGTAAACAACAAAATGTCAGTTATGACGTAAATCCCTAACCTTACTTTTTCAACTTGTCAAAAATGAAAATTCTTGCATTTTTTTATTGTAAAACGGGTTTCTGTCATCGTTCGCAATCGAAAAGAAATAGACCATAGAGGAGGTATTTTTTCTCAGCTGCGTTTATAGTATTAATTATTAAGATCAAAACGAATTTTTAAGTCTGAATATACAAGATTTAATAAAATCCTACTGTATTTATTCAGCGCGTATAGTATTTTTATTTTTTCAGAAATCTAATTTGTCTATAAAATTCTCTAACGGTTCAAAATCATTTTATAGATGGATCTATTAGAAAATTTGAAAATAATAATCAGCGCATAGCTAATAATATGGAATAGGTACACCACAGCAAAAGCTTCATTGGGAATCCAGACCCAAGACTTACGAAACAGTTACTTCAAATGAACAGGAATCAGCTGAGCACGATTACAGGAATTCTGACAGGGCACATCAAGAACTATCTGCACAGAATGCAACTGTACAATGAAGACCTTGACTGCAGATAATGCGGACAAGACAGAGAACTGTAGAGCACATAGTTTACCATTGGGAAACTCGGGCTCTCGAAACTGGAACCAGAAGACATCCTTACACTCTCCCCAGCTGACCTACATAAACTAGTGCAAGAAACTGGGATCACGGAGTGGAAGTAACAACACAATGGGCCAAACCTGGCCTAAGTGCATCCGGCTCACGAACGGGCCCTCGAAATAAAAATAGCTGATAATAACATAGAGGTAGTATCTTTAAAAATACCTTATATCTCAGGTATTTCAGATAAAATCTGGAGAATCGGTAAAAGTTTTAATGTTCCATCATTTTTAAAACTAGTAACATTCTTAGGTAATTTTTTACTGATGTTAAACCTTTTAATATAGTTCAATAAATAAAAAAAGTACACCTTTCTGAAATAGACTATAGTAGATTTTAATAGAATGTGGTTACCACAACTTAAGCAGGAGGTTAATGAAAATAATTTTAAAATAAATAGATCTTGGTTTTTTTTGTTCCCCGTGGTATAGTTTTATGTCATGTTTTCTGTGTTAGTAGAGCTCGTTTCAGTTTTCTCTCAATAATAACGGGATCAGAATTAAAGTCACATTTTTTAGTTGTATTAGATTTTTGCAAGAAAAAATACTAAACTGGGAATAAATTAGGTTACAGGTAAAATTTATTATATAAGTATAAAAGTCACTAACAATATCTTATACAGGATTTGTAATCTATTTTGTCATGTAGAACGTAGTGTTTTATTTTAAATTTAACTTTCCCTTTCTGTGGCTCCACAAATATTTTTTTATTAATAATTTCTAACACATAATACAAGTATCACTAACTAAACATTTAATTAGGCCAATCTTCTACGGGGTACTATCTCCCTAATACAAAATATAAGCGTATGTTAGTTTTTCTAAAACCAGGCAAATTATATTTGTTAGACTACTTTTATATAAAATTACTGTGACTAAATAAGATTATTGTTAAGATTTTAAACAATTAGCTAACCAGCGACTTTGACTGTAACATAAATGATGTGTGCAGATATTATTTTTTTACAACCAAAGTGGCTTTCTGGGTAAAGAAATGTTTAAATATTTTTAAGAATCCCATAGAGCACATGTATTAATACTTCTCTGATTTTAAGTTGTAGTGTTGTAGAATCAATAAAAATATGTGTTAATGATACTCCCTCGGTGGTTGAATAAATTTAGTCCATCATGTAATGACTGTAGAAAATTTTAAGTTACTCTGGGTCATATAATTAAACCGATTATATAGGCTGTCCCAGATAAACATGCACTTTACAGGGATCTCGTTAAGCTTATAAAATACATAGATACGCAACTAAAATTCTGCAATATTGTGTTTTCAAATTTAAAAAACTTTATTTGAAGAGATACCTATGTTAAAATAAAGTTTACACTCTCAATACCATTTTCTCTCCTCTACAAGTTTCACGACTGTTTGAGAAAGCAAAGCTGATGATGCTTTTGAAAAAACGAAACGTTGGATTAAAATTCTAATTACACCAACGTATAGAGGAGAAAAAATGGTAACCGGAATGTAAACTTTATTTTAACATATCTGTTTCAATAGAGTCAGAATAAAATAAAAAGAAATCCCGAAAATTCGGGTTTGTCCAAATATCTTCGGAAAGACTCGGAGTTTTAAAAACACGATGTTGCAGAATTTAGTAGGGCTCAACTTTTTTCTAATTTAATTATCTCTGTATCTTTTATGGTCTACGAGATCCCTGTAGAATGCATCCTTATCTGGGACACCCTATATATAGTGGGTCGTATTCCCCATTTTATCATAATACATACCTTTACATTTAAAAAAAAAGTTGGGGGGCGGTCTCTACCCCCAAAAGAGAGATAAATTTCATGAAAACGGAAATAAGGTATGCCAAAATTAAAATAAATGCAGCCGTAGTTCTGTATTTTTTCCACCCTGTATGAAAATCCGTCACGTGAGAAACACAGTTCAAGAACGCATCTGTCAATACCCTGAAACCGAAATAAATCTTATTTCCCAATTTGGACAAATTCAGTGACAACGGGAGGCCAAATATGTATATTACATGACGCGATAAATTCTTATACAGGGTGATTCCTTAGTTGATAATTCTTTTTAGCTGTGTATAGAAGGCATTAAAATAAACAACATTTTCAAACCTTTTTTTTCAAAAAACTTAAAAATAGGCGAGATACAGAAGTAAAAAATCTAAGTGCGGGCCTGATCATCAAAACGTCGCCTGCTATACTTTATGTTGGTTGTCTAATCTCTTATTAGTCATGCAATTTATGGGTCGGTGCTCAGTCATTTGGAAATCCGCTGCGGTGTGTTTTTCTGAAGCGAGTTAATTTTAAATTGGTGACACGTGAAAATGGTAAAATTTAAAAACAATGAATTAGTTGATATGGTGCTAATTTACGGTGAGTGTCGCCAAAGTGCGGCTGCTGCTTCGAGATTATATGAAGAATGCTTTCCCTTGGGGGTTTATCCTACATCCAAAAGTTTTCTTAATGGTATTTAACAGGCAAGTTAGGCAGGACCATATTTGATCCATAGGGTAATAAATGAATGAGTACCTTAATTTTGAGTTTTTTGAAAAAAGTATTTTTGTTGTTTATTTTAATACTTTTTATACACAGCTAAAAAAGAAGTATCAACTTAGGAATCACCCTGTATAAAATAGAGATGGTCAGTTCTGTCGGTAGCCTTGTTAATACAACATTGCATGCAACAACTTCTATGCTCACTTCTAATGTCCAGTACTGTACACACCTGGTAAGTACCGTGTAGAGTAGTACCCCGGAGGACTGGAATAATACTGGTAAAATCGGCTGTAACTTGGTGGCGACGGGTACAACGCCATATCTGAAAAAATGGAATATATACAGGGTGCTGTGCCGTTTATGGAGTGTATGTACAGGTGAAATTATTAGTAGTAAATAAGTATGTTATACGATATATGTAATTTTTTAAATAATTCACCCTAATAAATGATTAGATCGCCCAGTAGCGGCTCGTACAGTAGAGCCA
Source organism: Polydrusus cervinus (assembly GCA_935413205.1). NCBI lineage: Eukaryota > Metazoa > Arthropoda > Insecta > Coleoptera > Curculionidae > Polydrusus > Polydrusus cervinus. The sequence goes on from OW284516.1 coordinate 29,505,953, forward strand.
CAGTGCCATGGCCCTACCTACCTGTGTACACCAAGCTATTTATTTTTGACTCATAATTACTTTGTCTTTATTCTTTTTGTAAATGTGAATAATTTAAGACGTTGATATCTAATAACGCCTAACTATGCAAAAACTCCATAATGTGTGGGTGACGCAGCCAAAATTCCCTGTCGTCACGCTGGTCCGACCAACTCTGTATTTGCCCAATGTTAAACGAGTACGAGAGAGATAATAACACCAATGAATATATCGCCTTCTCTTACTGACGCGTAGGGAAATCGGCCTTGTTTGGTCTGGCCAGATCCTCATATTATGATACTTTATTTTATCGAGAGCGAAGAGTCCTAATCGGGTTAAAGCACTACCAGGGTATATAGTTATGCTTTCGGTTTTGCTACCGCTACCAGCTACTAGATGGCAGCTGTTTTTAAAATTGTTTTGCCGGTAAAGATATTAATTTTAAAATATTTTCTTTTAAACAGTTTTAACTATTTAACATAAAATATTCTTGTAGGGTAGGTGAATTCTATGCTTGTACGTTAGGTTTAGGTTAATTAGTCAGTGGATTATATTCCTGATTCCGGGTTTAGGTGTATCAGTTTTTAAATAAATAAAATGAAAGATTTTAGCACTTTAGGTATGCTGTCTAAAGAAAAATATGTTGTAAACAATATCGGTAACTTCACGAACAAATAAGGTTATTGATTTAAATACAATTTATTGTTTTAAGCTTATATTTTATTGAAACAATTTAAAGGCAGTCAATAACAGTACTATAATTGATATTACCATATTTTTTCTGTGTGTTTTTATCTTAGAATTAGCGGGTTTAAATTTAATGTGCCAATTCCACAACGCCCTGTATATGTACTTTAGATATTTTCAACTGAATGTATGTATTATATGGATTGATGTCATTAAAAACGAAAATTTTAATAGAAAATCGTTAACTTCGTACAGTAAATAGATTAATATATCGGTAATTTGTTATGCACTATAAATATACACATTAATCTTAAATTATAAAATTCCTAATTTAATTAAGTTAATAACTCCAATAACTGGGTGAAAATATATTTTTCTCTAACCGTTATTAAAGAAATCGATTTACTTTCTTTAAAAAATTAACAGTACTTATTTATCATAATTGTAGAGGAATTTGTACTAGATAGAAATAGATAATAATTTGTCATTTTAAGAAAGTGTTTTAGGCTAAATGATTTGTGCGGTGAAATTATTTAAGTGTAGGTAAGTTTTAATAGGCATAGTTACTCGTTAAAGAGACTGCATAAAAGACTAGTTTTTTTTATATACTACAGCATTATGGTTTGACAAGAATCCACAGACAGCGATGTCCCATATTAACTATATGTTTTATTAGTTATTAACATGGATTTCTAGAATTTAATGAAGAGTGAGTAAGAAACTATAACAGGTCAATTCATTTAAAAGGAGTGGGAAAATTTTAAAAAGTCTCATTGCAACCTAATTTTTCGTCTCAAGCTTGGACTCTTAATTTAATTCTTAGCTTGGATCACAAAGGCCTTGTAGGAAACGTTTAGTTTTTAAACTTTTCCTTTTAAGGCAAGGGCCTGTCGACATATTAAGCACCGGTTCCCGCAGATCACCGAAGTTAAGCTGTGTCGAGCGCGGTTAGTACTTGGGCGGGTGACCGCTTGGGAACACGGCGTGCTCTTGCCTCAGGGAACAGTGTAAAATGAATCGACACCTAGCCATCCTATTCACGCCGGACAGGCCGGATAAGATCGGATATCTCGTAGGATGAAGGTGCCGTTTCACACTCCCCAGTCGGTAGACCACATTTGTGGTCGATGACCGGTTCAAGATGGCCTCCGTAGTCGGCGAACCGTAAAAAAAAAAATTAAAAAAATAAACTTTTCCTTCTAAAAGTCCTGTTTTATATAGAGAATAGAGATTAAGGTTTCAGACCCATATCGTTTTAGTTATTAATTAAGGATGCAATTTTATAGGAAAACAAATAAAAAGAATAATATTTTATAGTATGTTTCTATTATATCTGTTCCGTTTTCCCATTTTTAGAGCTATTTTAAATTAACATAAATATTTTTACAACAAAAACAGAAACGTTTAAAGGTTGGAGACAATGACGTTTCTTGAACGGCAGTAGAGTTTTGCACTTGCATTGTCTTTATTTGTTTAGAATCACTACGTTTCAACTGGTAAGCATCTCCAGTCGTCTTCGGGTGAATACTGTATTATATGTATGTATGAATACAGTATTTACCTGAAGACGACTGGAGATGCTTACCAGTTGAAACGTAGTGATTCTAAACAAATAAAGACAATGCAAGTCCAAAACTCTACTGCCGTTCAAAAAACAGAAAACAATTAGGTATTTATTTTTATTAAATGATTTTAGAAAAATTAAAGTAAAAATTTTAGTTGAAACATTTTTTATGGAAGAAGTGTGATAATTTATAATAAACCCAAATAGTGCGGGAAGAAACAAGAATGATTTATTATAAATAAACAAAAGTATAGAGTATTTAAAAACCTAAACATTTGCACCAAATACTGCTCTTAGATCTATGCTCCTAAAATACATGATTTCTGAAAAAACCATCACTTTTGGCGTGGTGAGCGATATTTACTTTATTTTTAATTATGAAAAACCGAACCCGAAAAACGCTGGTTAGAATCATGTTATGTTATTTTAAAATTTTAGATTGACACCAATCATATTTTTTACAAATATAAAAAATGTTTTTTTTTAAATAAAGAGCCAGCTAAGAAAATTAAAAAAAAAAAAAATTAATCCAATCGTCACTAAGTGCAATATTATGAAACCTACTTACGCCCACTAAGCCCCCTCCTCCTCCTCCTCCCCCCCGTCCCCCCCCCCCCGAGCATATTTTCTAGCTACGCCACTGTTGAGCGGCAAGTATCATTCTTTCTAACGAAGCAAAATTCGGGTTTCAGGAGTCAGCCGTTGCCGACATTTTAGCGTCTGAAAAATCGAATAGCGGGATTTTGTTGATTAGCAAAAACCGTGTACTATTTCGACGTTTTAAAAAAAATTTAAAAAGGCTATTTCTGTTTCAAATTATAAACAAGTAACCTTTTATATTAAAAAAAAAATTGGTTATGTTTATAAAGAACACTGTGTTGGTGTACAAAAATATCATATGCAATTACAATGTTGTGTATTGCTAATTCTTTAGGTTCAATATTCTAAGTAAGTGTCGTACTTTTTGGTGAAACAAAAATATCCCTTTTCAAATTTGTTAAGGCTTTCTTAATTTTTAATTTACAATTTTTTTTTACAACGTCACTAACTAAGTTCAACTTTTTGTCCTTAAAACATAAAAATGTGTCTGAGAGTCTACGTTTTTAAATAACAGACTGCCTATTAGACAAATTATATTGTAAAAACTAATACATTATCACACATATAAGAAAATTAAATAAGCATGTGTTAGCATATGTTTCACGCCTACTTAACATAGTTGTTAAAAGTATATTCTTAGTGTTCATCTGTTATTACTTGTTCGTAATTTTGTAGATCTATTATCAAAACTTCAGGATTCTGTGTTAGAGGCCGGCACTAACAATTTTTTCCAGGCTTACCTGACCTGTCGGGCCTAACGAGCTTCATGGGTTATCTAGGCCTGCCGAACTTTTGTGACCAGCCGGTCTTTCAGATCAGCCTTGGTTTGTTTATGTGCTTTTTCTGAAAAAATATTTATAAAATAATTTTCAAGCACCAATATTTTTTTTTTGGGTCTTCCTAGCCTGCTGGGTTTGTCGGACCTGCCAGACGTGTCGGGCCTGCCGGATCTGCCGGGTTTGCCGGACCTGCGGGCTTGCCTGGCCTGCGGGCTTGCCGGACTTGTCGGGCTTGCTGGGTCTACCGGGCTTGTCGGGCCTGCCGAGCTTATCGGACTTGTCGGACGTGCCAAGCTATTTGATTTTGGTTGACGGGCTGAACCGGGCCGCGTCGCAAAATACCGGGATATTGGACCGGGTCGATACCAACCGAAAACAAGTATTACAGTGTTTTAACAAGTTTTTTTTTATAGGATTGTGACTGTAAAACACTTTGCGGATTATTTACAATCAAATTATCCCTAGCGTGCGCAGTAGCGATTAATGTTCCGTATTTGGTGAATTATTAATATTTTAAATGATTTTTTTTTCTGTGATAAACAAAATCAACTTTTTTAGGCCTAACACTTTTCACATTACTGTATTCTGATCCTATATCAAATCCTGTGATTAATTTTGTAATTATATCGGTTATCTTTTACCGTTTACGATATCCCAATGTTAAACGTCGAATTTGTAACACTATGTATACATTTGGACAAAATGTTATAGCTTTATCGATATTTCTATAAATATTGTTGCCGGTCATATTAAAAAGTATCTATAGCTACATAAAAAAAGTTTTACAAAAAAAAATAGGTGATGTTAGCTATGGCAACGTCTCTAAGACGTTAGAGGTAATCTAGAATCATCATCTATTAGTACAGCTATTTCTACAAACTATTCGAGATCGATCGGAAGTAGATATTATGTGCAAAATTTGTTTGGAAGTTGTCACTAAACTATTCGTTATTTTCTGTGGCAACAAAATAAATCTTGTATGGAGGGTTACTTGTCTTTCTGCCCGTTGTACTCTTATTCTTTAACGATGTTCTAAAACATTGTTTGTAATACTTATTTAATGTTTCTTTTAGAAAATGATGTTCTTCTAACATTTTTGCACTTTCGTTACCATTTATATACTTAATCTGGTTTAAAAGTTACCATAAGGTAGGTAAAAAATAAAAGCCATTAATATTGCTTGAATGATACAAAAAGTTTTGGACAACGTTTCAACTGGCAAGTATTTACAATCATCTTCAGGTAAATACTAAATAAGTATAGTAACTTAAGCTATATTTATACAAACTAGATGCACTGAAGTATAACTGAGATGGATGAGTAGTATGAGGAAGTATGATGAGATGGAGTTACATCACTGCTGCCAGTGCACTGTTCTAATTTTGCGATACATGTAGTCGTTTTGTTATCTTAATTGGATGGAAGGTATTCATATTTTCGGGAATTTCCAACAAGTTTAACGTTCATTTTAAAATAATATAATTATTAAATTTATTTGTTTTTGAAAATGCTGTATTGTCATATCTCAGCAACTAGTAAAGTTAAAACTTTGAGTTAAAGTTTGAGGCGCCCAATTCATTGCAGTAAAAATATAAAGAGCATTCCACTTGAAATAACAAAACGACTACATGTAGCGCAAGAGTGAAAAATACTAACCCGGTATAATCATAATAGATAATTATTTTATTAAAAAAATTCAGGACGAAAAAAAAATTTATCAAAACATTACTTAATTTTCATTCCACGCCGAATATTAATAGGTATATTTTTTTTGTCTTCAACATGCTTCCTTGTATTGTGTGCCCTTGAAGAAAATAATATACTTCCTGGATAAGTAGAACCGCCTCTCATGTATTTTCATGCATTCATGTAAGCTAAATAGATTACGATTTTTTTTTTAATATATAACCACACCAGGTTTCTTAGAAACGGTTAGTCAGCACCAGGTCAATTATTTGTTTATAATTTCAAACTAAGCGTTTTAAATATTTAATTATTTGTTATGATAGATTAAACACAAAGATTAAACTAAATATCGGGTACACCTACACCCAGTTTCACGATCAATTTTCAAATGAAACTAACGAAAATATAGTTCTTCATATACAGGGTGATTCACGTTGAGTGTTCATTAGAAGATCTCGGAAACGAGTAAACTTATCTTTCTAAAAAGTTGATAGCAGGCCTAATTGGCTTTGAGCTTTTAAAACATTATATTTTAACGTTTTTATTACTTCTGGTTATGCCGGAAGATAATGCCCACTTTGCTATTTCAAATGGAACACCCTATATATTTAAGCATTTTTGATTACCTTATTAAAATCTAAATAGCTAATGTAAATAATAATCTATTCCTATCTCTAACCGTTTTTGAGATATGAATTATAAAAGAATTTTTTTGTGTAAAAACGCTCCGAAAATAAAGTTTAGTAACTCTGAAACTAATAAAGGTAAACATTTAAAATTGTGTAAGCTTTTAAGTCATACATAGATCTTTAGTTTAAATTACTTAGGTTTCACGTTTTTTATACAGTTCTTAAAATTGTGCCAATGTTTCCATTTAAATAAATGTGCATAAGTCAAGTTTTGCAAATAGAACACCCTATTTTTTAGCTTACTAACGCGTAGAAAATTAAATTTCCTATCTAAATGCCTAATATATTACAATCCACATTTTTAGTTGTTTTGGAATTATGAGCAATTTAAATAAAAATTTTTAAAATTTCTCTTTGTATTAATGCGACATTATTTTTGAAAAGAAGGCTTCGACTGGGATTTTCGTTTGACTTTGAAAATTGGAAATAGCTAAGCAACGAACATAGGCACCTAATAACAAATGGTAACAAAGCTCAAAGTCAAACGAAAATCCCAGTCGAAGCCTTATTTTCAAAATTAACGCATTAACACAAACTGAAATTTTTTTTATTTAAATTGCTCATAATTCCAAAACGACTAGAAATGTGAATTGTAACATATAAGGCATTTAGATAGGAAATTTATTTTTCTACACGCTAGTAAGCTAAAAAATAGGGTGTTCTATTTGCAAAAATTGACTTATGCACATTTATTTAAATGGAAACATTGGCAAAATTTTAAGAACTCCCTGTATAAAAAACGTGAAACCTAAGTAATTTAAACTAAAGATCTATGTATTACTTGAAAGCTTACAAAATTTTAAATATTTACCTTTATTAGTTTCAGAGTTACTAAACTTTCTTCTCTGAGCGTTTTTACACAAAAAGATCCTTTTATAATTTATATCTCAAAAACGGTTAGAGATAGGAATAGATTAATATTACAATAGCTATTTAGATTTTAATAAGGTAATCAAAAATGCTAAAATATATAGGGTGTTCTATTTGAAATAGCAAAGTTGGCATTACCTTCCGGTATAACCGGAAGTAATAAAAACGTCAAAATATATCTTAAAAGCTCAAAGCCAACTAAGCCTGCTATCAAATTTTAAGAAAGATAAGTTTACTCATTTCCGAGATCTTCTAATAGGCCACTCAACGTGAATCACCCTGTATATGATATGCACCTTATATAGTCGAGTTAGTTTTATAAGTATAGTTTATTACAATTATTTCTTTTAAAAGTTAATCGATTTGTAATAAAGCTAAATGTATTTATTATTAACGTAGTTGTGTAGAAGGGACACAACAAGAAAAGATGACATAGTCTGGTGATCAAGAAACGGTCACTCCTGAGTTAAATTATTTTGCTTATTTAATGCAGTTACGCAGTGAGTGTTAACTGAAGCAAAATATTCCATATATTTCTTAGAGAATTTATGTTCAGGGTTAAAATCAAAATTTAGTGACAAAGCCTATTTTTGTAAGTGTGTGCCAAAACTACCGACATGGCTTGGTAGGAAAATTGTCACACGTGCTCAAATTAGATACGGTACAGTAAGAAAATTGTAATCTAGAGTTCAACAACATATGGGCTATTCCAAGCTAAAAGGAGATTCATTGGTGTTTTTACGTCTTTTTTGTTATAGGTACATTAGTATCTTAGAAAACTTTATTTGCTAATAAATATACCTAATATTTTAAGCTAATAATTTGATCATTTATTCTGGTATTAACCAATAACCTCACAATTAAATTTAATGATTTCCCTATTATCCTCCCCCATTGCCACCTAATGTGACGATCGGTTAGATCATTTCCGTTTCGTCGAATTAACACGGAAATATCGTTTCTTATTTGTGCTTGCTCTGTGGTTTTTCCTCAAAGGTATTTTACCCCCTTAAAAGGGGAGTTCGACAATATCCTTTTGTAGTGGGACGTCTATGGGCTAAAATAAAGTTGTATGCTATTTACATTACATTTTTATTATTTATGATAACTGATTATTATAAAACCAGGCGCGTCGTATTAACACACAGAGCGACGTATACTGTACTGCAGCGAGGAATAAAATAACGTCACAATTTGTCCCGCGCTTTAATTGTTGCCCAAATCAATTGGCAAGACCGTAATTTCTGGCAGGCATTTTTTTTTTAATAATAATAATAATTCACAACACTGTAACTAATAACATTTAAGACGTCAAATGTTGGCTAACGTATTTTTTTACATAACTGATTAGATATAAAAAGTTCTATATTATTAAAGGTTATAACAAAGCTTTAATATTTAAGGAGAATTCCAAATTAATTCTTTGAAAAAACAATAATTATTACAGTCCTTGAAAATTTAGTTTACCGTACCAAGCAAACAAACCCGAATAAATGTACTCTGGCCACAGAATCAGCTATTCTCATCCCGGATTTCAATATGCTTACCCTTCTTTCAAATTATACTTTTAACCTTTTCATTCGCGGCCAAGGCCATTCCCGAAGAGACCTTTAGCTTAACGTGGGTTCTGAATCACGATCCTCAGTCATGCTACACTCCTCAAGGACTATCAACCCTAGGTTTCTTGCGTCACTGCATGACCTACCGATTGGGGAGTGTGTACCTTCTTCCGCACGAGATATCCGATCTCATCCGGCCTGGTTACCGGCGTGAATGGGATGGGTTCAAAAATGATACATTTTACACTTTTCCCTGCATTCTTAAACCTACTAAAATTCGGACATTCTTACCACTAAGCCAGTCAGGAATTGTTATAGTGAAATAAAGTTTTATGTAAAAAACCTATAAACAGTGCGAGATACAAATATAAAGAATGTGAGAGAATTTGATTTAATTTTAGAAAAATAATGCTTCTATTTTATGTAAAATAATTCTTTTTACTGTAAACATTGACCAAACTGGCAAATAATTGCAGTACCTGTATTGCTTAATAAAAAGTTTAAAAAATAGTCGTTATTTAATTTAAAATGTCTGTATATAATTTAAAGCTTGTACAAAAACTCGTAATTGATCAGTGTACCTATTCAAGATTAAAACAAAATATTCAATGTCACGCGAATCATTAGAATTACTATTTTTTGGGCCACTCAACTTTATCCAATTCTATTAACTTTTTTGGTTCGGCCTATTTGAAATACGTAATGAAGCATGATCAATGAGGTGACTTGTGATCTATAATTAAAAAGTTTATAAAAATGTGTTATGGAAATACCTAAATATAATATTTTTTCGTAGAAATAACATGTAATAGGTAAGCATGAAATGTATTTAAATAATTTTTGTAAGAGCGCGTGAAAAGTGATACTTCAAGGATTGAACCAACGACTGCGCTGTCAAAACTTTAGCACTTTATCACTTCACCAAATGTGGTTGCAATAACGTGTCAATAAAGAAAGCAGAGTCTCAATAAACGGTCCTTGGTCCAGTAGCGTAGCCAGAAATTTAGTTTGAGGGGGGCCCAAAAGGATCTGAAACCGAGCAACTATCGGGTGCCAAAAAACTCTTTATTGAACCATAAAAAAAATTTGAAATTAGATTTTTTTTTACGGTTCGCCGACTACGTAGGCCATCTTGAACCGGTCATCGACCAGAAATGTGATCTACCGACTGGGGAGTGTGAAACGGCACCTTCATCCTACGAGATATCCGATCTCATCCGGCCTGTCTGGCGTGAATAGGATGGCTAAGTGTCGATTCATTTTACACTCTTCCCTAAGGCAAGAGCACGCCGTGTTCCCAAGCGGTCACCCGCCCAAGTACTAACCGCGCTCGACACAGCTTAACTTCGGTGATCTGCGGGAACCGGTGCTTAATATGTCGACAGGCCCTTGCTTTCAAATTAGAAAAAATATATATTTTTATAGAAACTTGTACAAAGTTATACTAATACACTAATTTAAATAATTTAAAACTTATAAAAAAACTTTCGAAATAAGCTTAACTGAGCAAGAAAATAAGGTTTATTTTTTATTTATTGAAAACCGAAAAAATATGTTAACTATAATCGATAATTATTAGAAGCCATAGTCATGTAAAGATTATGCATGCAAACACCAATAAAACTTTTGAAATTAATAAATAAAATCCGAAGAGGGTGTCGCGCGCCGCAGGTGTATTTAAAAGTTCTAAGTTTGTCTTGCAAGAATTTTGTATTATGTAAGATGATGTGTTATTTCATTTGGTGCGTTATTGATAGTGTTGCCGTAATTTTGTTTCCCAATTATATTTTAAATCTTCTGGTTTTTTGGATTTCTGGGTGAGCGGAGCGCCCGGGTCCCCCCCCCCCCCTGGCTACACCACTGCTTTGGTCAGTTTCATACCCTAACAAGAATGATTATAAAATTATATCCATTCATTTAATTGTAAAGAAAACAGAAAATTTACATGTGGTAGGAGAGAATAGTAGTTTGCATAATAAGAGTGGATATGATGTCTATATCTCAAGAGGAAGTAAATTGAGTGGAGTACTTAAACTTCCGAGTGCGATGTGAACAATCGATCCACTCAAGTTGAACAGTATAATTATTTTCTACGACCAAACTTACGAAGCGGGCTTGAACTAACGACCGTTGAATTCAAAGTTCGACGTTTCGGCCAGATGCTTATGCTAGAAAATATGGTAAACCAACTAACTAATAATGCTATATGAAATTAATTTTCAAAGCACATTCAGCAGGTTGCATTATTGATAAAACTAGATGCGTATTAATTTTGTTATATTGAACAAAATAATATATTGTACCACTTACAAAATATACTGTGTTTTGAAAAAGAAGGCGGAGCCTCAGTAAATACATAAAACTGTAATTGGTCAGTACTTTATAAGGACGTCACAGAGGAGTCTAGTTTTTATAACAATGTTGTCAACTGATGGGAAATTTCCAGATTCGTGAGAAACAAAAATCCAAAGCACAGAGGAATGATAGGTTGGCGCTGTCTTCAAAGGGAAATTTTTACGCACAGTGTTATAGCCTAATTTTCTCGTCACTTAAGTGTAAAGTAAACAGCAAATATCTATGTGGAAGTAGAAAAACACAATTTTAGTTTAGTATTTCATTAAAATTAATCTTTTTTCTGTCACTTATTATTTCCTTGGCATCAAAACAAGCACTTTGCTGACGTACAAATATTATGTTTTTTCTATAAATTTTGCACATAGTATTATGGGACGGATATTTCTGCTTCAACACTATTCGAGTGATTGAATCAGATCAATGCCAAGTTTATTGTGTCTGTGGAAAGTAGTTAATTATATCTATAATCACAGTTATTGATTCGTTTTGGTTTAGATTTTATTAATACCTACTGGTTCACTTTCACCTACCGACTTTCCTAAATTAAACAAACAATTTTAAAATTCGGTTTTGTAATTGCATTTTAAACGAATTAACCTTGACTATTCAATGTCATACCAATCCTAACATTCTGATAAAAGTTAATAAAAACTTATCAAGTTAAATTTTATAATTAACTTATTTATATAAAAAAAAGGATGCCCCAAACCAACTGCGGTGACGGTTCGCCGCGGTACCACAGAATACAGTGGTAAATGGTGCGACCAACACCGCTGCGGTGGTCGAAATCGCGTTTCCCGCATGTAAAAAGTGATTTTCTTTTTTAAAATTAAAGGGACAGCTAGGAATAATAGGAAAAAGTGAAAAAAAAAACATTCACAAACCCAAATTTAATCCAACCATGGGTTAGTTAGAGGGGTAGAGATAATAATTTAATTTTCGAAATTTCTCGACTGTTCCACCTTTTAGAAAAAAAATGTCATAGTTAAGCCAGCCCCCCCCCCCCCCCTTTCCGCCGAACATATATTCTGGTTGTGCCACTGAAAAGGAATTCATATTTCTCGTGGCTCACATTCAACCACAATAAATGTTAAGAATATTATTGTATTTATCTTTAACACTAGTGTTAAAAGTATATAATCCACTTTTAATACTATTGTGATAAAATTATATTTTAGAAACCGACAAAAATAGTATATTACATAACAAGTGATGAAAGTAATACTTTTTAAACGAGGAGATATTTAGCACGAGGCGTTAGCAGAGTGCGGAAATTCTCCGAGTTTTAGAATAATCACTTTCACACGAGTCATGTACACTATTTTTCTTACGACCACAAAAAATTATTAAAAAAGCCTTTGATTTGTGAAAAAAATATTTCAACACTAGTGTTGAAAAAAAAATATCAACATTAGTGTTGAAATGAGCATACTTAGGATTATGTTCCACTTATTATCTGGTTTCATAGTTTGTCAATAGGCTTTTCCTTTATTTGTAGTTTAACTTATTCATTTTTTCATATTTTATACATCATAGGAAGAACTAATCCTGGATTGACTTCTAGATTAACCAGAATAAAAAATTTAAAATTTATTCAAGGAAAGATGCGTTAAACATTAATTTGAAAAATCCACCCAACAAGGAAGATTTCAATTCAAAATAGTTCTATAAATTATTTAATGTTTTTATCAAAAAAAGTGAAATATCCCCGATGGGATTTGAACCTGTGACCTTGCGATCTGTAGGCTCGAGCTCTATTCTCTACGCTATGACTATCAATAAACATTTGTTGTTTAATACACGACACTCTCTTCAGCGCGATTTGTTTTTTTTGGTAATATATTTTCCAGTAACATTTTTTATAATTTCAGACGGAGTATTTTGACACCCTAATTCTGAATCACTCGACAAATACATAAACACTTTACAATTAATGCTTTTTAATAAATAGGGGTTGTCAAATTGGCGCCATATGTTTAAATTCAATAGTGGGCCTTGCATTTTAACACTAGTGTTAAAATATTTTTTTTAACACGCGAGTGATATACGACGCTTTCTAGTAAAATTAACCGTGCTTTTTTTTCATGGGTGGTCGTAGGAAAAATATGTTATTGCACAAGTTAAGTTGTGGCAAGTCAAATTATTTAAAACAAATAATAAAATTGGGACAAACACATCAAATATTTGCGTTTATTCAGTTATTCCGGTTATTTACATTGTCAATGTTACTTTCGAAGCCTTATTGTTTAAAGTAGGTATAAAAATTAAAAACCAACTATGTTTAAGAGCGGAACCAACAATGGGACACACCATGTTAAATAATATAATTTCTTGTAGCTGCTATACTTATTTTCTAAGGTCAATGCCTTGACACACATGTCACATCATGCACGGGTTTTCTTTTCAAAGAGTTATGCTTGTAGACGGATTAATAATTTATTTCTTCACTCTCAAAGAAAAACAATTTTTTTAGATGACGACAGGTAAAAAGTAATTTTCTTTAATCTTATGTAAGGTGTTTCAATTAATCATTATATGAAGGGAAACCTATTGCTTGTAATAACAAGGCGATCTTTTCTTAAAAATTTTAATTATAAAAAAAAATATTTTTTACATAATATCAAAAACTCAAAAATACCGATGGCGTAGCTGGTATCTTAACAGTTTGCGCAATCAGTAAAAATTGGCAGTCAACGCTTATCTGGGGAGACATAATCAGGTGGCAAAGATCATCCACAAGAAACTGGCTCATAAACTAGGTCTAAAGAAAAACCTCCCACCATATTACCAATACTCACCCGAGCCAGTCCTTGAATTCCCTGAATATCTCTTATATTGGGCCAGGCCATAATAACGGATAGAACAGTAGACCACAACAGTCGGTATATTGTTTATCGAAAAAGACGACCAAGAAAGCTTTTATAATAGATATAGGTTGCCCACTAACACATAACTTCTCAAAAACAGAATCGGAGAAGAAAACCAAGTACTCAAATTTGGCGATAGAAACAAAAAATATATGGAAGCTAGGAAAAATACACATCATTCCGATCATATTATCGGTGGAGGCTATTACGAAAAAGTTCAAGCCCAACTTGGAAAAACTTGGTCTTCCAGGTTACTTTATACTAACAGATTCAGAAACCGCGGCTGTGGCTCAGAGGTAGAGCTACTGGCATTCGACCGCGGCGACCCGGGTTCGATTCCAGGAGTGGGCATACATATAATAAAAAAAGTATGTCCGAAATTTGGTGGATTTAAGAATGCAGGGAAGAGTGTAAAAGTATCATCTCCCAAACCCACCCCATTCACGCCGGTAACCAGGCCGTATGAGATCGGACATCTCGTGGGGTGCGGAAGAAGGTACACACTCCCCAATCGGTAGGTCATGCAATGGCAATAAACCAAGGGTTGATAGCCCTTGGGGGGTGTCGCATTACTGAGGATCGTGGTTCGGAACCCACGTAGGTCCCCTCGGGAATGGCCCTGGCAGCGAACGAATAGGAAAAAAGCCTAATTTGAAAGAAGGGCAGAACGGCAAACAAATTCAGAAAAGTGTTATTCTTTAAACGTGCCATATAGTACGAAAGTTTCTGAATTTCTGCTGTATACTGTAAATAATAATACCAGCAATACCAACATAAAGCTGTGAAACATAATAATAATAATACTTAATAATATATTTATTTGTGCCAAACAACAAAAAAAAAATTACACTTAATAAAATGGACTTTTAAATATTATATTAGAATTGAATAACTAAATAACCATTGGTGACAGAAGTAATACACCAGTTGGCACAAAACTGTAGTATTTTGATTAGTTATTAATTAATCAGTCTTACAATTCGACTCTAAGAAGAAAATGTTTTTTAAAAGTAGAATAATTTAATTTTTTACTATGAAATTGTAAGTTAATATATATTATTAAACTGTTATTATATTTAAAAGAAGTTCTATATTTTTCCGTATGATATATAGGTATTTCCAAATTATTTTGATTCCTAGTATTCATGTTGTCGTTAATTCTAAATTGAATTTTTTCTGGCTTTTTAGTAGAAATTGTTTTATGAATAAAATAATTAAGGTAAATTTATAATACACATTATTATCCTATAATGACGTGCTTAATAACTCTAACAGTAACCATCGTTGGTATTATTAATCATTGCTGGTCACAAAACCGAAGCAAGACAACAATGGTGGTTTATTATTTGTACATTCGTCTTACCCAAGTCAACTTGCATAAACTTATTGCTAAATAATATATTTTTTAACAAGGAGTCAATAAAATAGTAGCTATACCAAATTGAGAAATGATGATATCGGTAAATAATAATTGATTTACTTATTGCTATGCCACTACAACAGAATTTTAAGTTTTGGAGACCACCCAAAAATTATATTTTTTGATTCCCACATGGATAATTTTCTTTATAACCAAGTGACTGGATAAATAATTTAATATCCATCCTTATTAGGATATGACACTGACCAATCACAGTGTTCAGATCATTATAACTTTTACACCTCATTTTATGATAGGTACTTAGCAAAAGTGAGGTTAAGAATAAATTCTAAAAAGATGTAAATTTTTTTTTTCTTCCGAGAGCCTTTTCGTGCGCCGGATGCACTCGGGCCAGGTATTGTGCTTATTGTGCTTACTCTGTTTGGTTGTTACACCTACTCAGTAATCCCAGTTCCTTGCGCTGGTTTGTGTGTAGGTCAACTGGGGAGAGGGTATCACTATTATATTTTTTTGTCTTGACCAGGGAACTATGAAAACAATCACTTCTTCAATTAAAGTGGTAAAAGTTATTCTTTCGGCGATAACTCTGAAGCGAACGATGATATCGAATTGGGGTATTCACATTTTTTCTTGCAAATTTAATATACTTTTCGATTATGATGTCATAGTTATACCGTATGATTTAGGTTTTCAGGTTAAAAGAAAATACCTGGTATTATTATAAATATAAATAACTCTGAAGCGAACGATGATATCGAACTGAGGTTTTTACGTTTTTTCTTGCAAATGTAATCTACTTTCCGGTGTGATGCCCTAACTGTACTATATGATTTAGGGAATGAGCCTTAAACCAAAATTATGCACATTCATCCAAGCTTTCTAATGATGGTATCAATAAAGGTATACCTTAATGTGAGAATTTTCAAAGAAATTTAGAATTTTAATAATTTATTTAAAAACCTTAATAAAACATCCTGTATAAAGTACAAAGAACAGACTATAGACTTTATTTGATTACTGCACCTAAAGAGATTTCTTAGCTGAATAATCTTAAAATGCTCTATTCAATTCAGACAAAAAAAACTCTCACAACAAGTAATGTTAACACGTCGACCGAGCCCATAAAGTTTCCAAGCACAGTTACATAATTGAAAAGTAGTTAATAAAAATATAGCCAAACCCAAGCTTATTTAAATTCCGAAATAATGTAAATTGCATTGGTACCGCAATGCATCATAGTTTAACATGACAGTGTCACTGTAAGAGATACGCAAGGCATGCGTTGCCTGGATCGTTTAAAAGTTATCATATAAATCTAGATTTGATTCATACAAGGTAACGAATTTAATCTTTGCGATGCGCTACAAATTTTGAAAAAATAAAATGGGTAAGGATCTCTCTCTCTCTCTCTCTCTCTCTATCGAGAAATCTCTTGCCAGAAATGCTAATTATGAAATTTCCCGAACTGAAATAGTATATTACATAACAAGTGACGAAAGTGGCTCACGTGGCTCACATTCAACCACAATAAATGTTAAGAATATTATTGTATTTATCTTTAACACTAGTGTTTAACGTAAATAATCCACTTTTAATACTAGTGTCATAAAATGATATTTTAGAAACCGACAAAAATAGTATATTAGGTACATAACAAGTGATATTCTTCAAACGAGGAGATATTTAGTACGAGGCGTCAGCCGAGTGCAGAAATTCTCCGAGTTTTAGAACAAACACTTTCACAGGAGTAATGTACACTATTTTTCCTAAGACCACAAAGAATTATTAAAAAAGCCATTGATTTGTGAAAAAATATCAACACTAGTTTTGAAATTAGCATACTTAGGATTATGTTTCACTTAATATCTGGCTTCATAGTTTGTCAATAGGCTTTTTCTTTATTTGTAGTTTAACTTTTTAATTTTTTCATATTTTATATATCATAGGAATCCTGAATTGACTTCTAGATTAACCCGAATAAAAAATTTTAAATTTAATCACGGGAAGATGCATTAAACATAAATTTAAAAAATACACCCAGCAAGGAACATTTTAATTCAAAATAATTCTATAAATTATTTAATGTTTTTATAAAAAAAATTCAAATGCTCCTGATGGGATTTGAACCTGTGACCTTTCGATCTGTAGGCTAGAGCTCTATTCTCTGCGCTATCGCTATCGATAAAGATTTGTTGTTTAATACATGACATTATTTTCAGCGCGATTTGTTTTTCCTGGTAATAGATTTTCCAGTATATTATTCATTCAGATGGCGTATTTTCACACTCTAATTCTGAATCACTCGACAAATACATGATAAATAAGTTAAAAACATTACAATTACTGCTTTCTAAAATTTGTTATTTTTAATAATAATAGGGGTTGTCTGTCAAATTGGACTAGGATCATCATTGATTAAAATTTTAAGCCAGGCTAGGCCTATAACTCCTCTTAATTATTGATAAAACATTAGCTTAAAACTAGTACATTATGTTCGTGTTGTGTGAGGGATTTGAACCTGGGTCCCTCATTGTCGTGGTAGCCTGTATGGACCTGCCTGGTGTTGTGGTTGGTGGAAATGGCGAATTAGCGGGTTCTGGCTTAGTTCTGCTATGTTGAAGTAATTGTTGCTGGTGTTCGTGATGTAGTCTTGAATCGTTTCCATTTTAAGGTATCTGTGTAATGTAGTATTACGTACAAACCATGGTGCATTAGTTATTATTCGTAGCAATTTGTTTTGATATGTTTGTATTTTGCTTTTCCCCGTCATGCAGAGTGTTGACCATGATGGGGCGGCATACAGTAGTGCTGGTCTTATGCATAGTTTGTAGATGGTAACTTTGTTGCGGGTGTTTAGCTTGCTATTTCTATGTATTAGTGGATAGTACTGGTGTAGGAGCCTGTTTACTTTGGTTAATGTTTGGGCCAGGTGTTCCTTCCAGATAAGTTTGGAGTCGAAGTGTAAACCCAGATATTTGGCTTTTTTGGACCATGTCAGTTGGGTGTTATTTAATATGATTTGCCTGGGTAGCGGTTTTCTAGATTTGGTGAATATAATGGCCTATGTTTTTTGTGGGTTTAGGATGATTTTCCATTTGGTCATCCATTTGGCTATTTCGTTTATGTGTCTTTGGAGTCTTACTGCAATGGTGTGTCAATTGGGCACCATATGTTTAAATTAAATAGTGCGCCTTGATATTTCAACACTAGTATTGAAATATTTTTTTTCAACAAGCGTATGATATACGGCGCTTTCTAGCCAAATTAACCGTGCTTTTTTCTTATTTGCATAGGTGGTCGTAGGAAAATTAGTTTTCTAGTTTATAAAGAAGTCATTTAGCGCCATCTGTTAGTGACCAATAAAACGCTTGTCACCTTTTATTTAACCAGTTACATATTACAATATAAAAGTAATTATTTATAAGTACGAACATTTTATACAACGTTAAACAAAGCAGTTTAAGACATTGGCCTCCTACAAATAGAGAAATAATTTGCCTTAAAAAGTCAAGACAAAATTTAATAAATTTGGGAAAATACTTCCAAAGGCAGTAGCGACACCTCTTGATTAACATACCATCTGAGAAAATAATAAGAATACTTACTGTTGTAGTTTTCACGTAAATAATTGTACATATTCAGTATTACAATAAATATATTGTGAGTATACTTTTCTACGTTCATAAAAATCAAGATCAAGTACATCCTACCCAAAAGCTCTTAGACCGTGACAAATGTCTTCAATATGTTTATACGAAACTCCTAAGTTCATTAGAAATGGAACATGGGTAATTGCGAGTTACAGAACAATGTGGGTTGATTTGAATATTCAAATGATACCAATTCTTTTTATGCTGCTGATATACGGCCTTATGTAGCAGTGAAAAATTAACTCTTGACGGAAGACAAAATAGAGCTGGAACTAGAGATATTTTGCTGTCTACTTAATTAGTGGATATACAGGGTGGTAACTACTTAAATGACCATTGGTATTTATTTATTTTATTCAAGAATCAACAGATACAATTTTTTTGCCTTATCTTCAAGGACACTCTGTTAAAAATATTTAACAAATATTTTTGATCACAGACTATTGGGATAATATAACCATATTTTTGTTCTTTGTGTGCCTTCTATAAAATAAAGTAGTAAGAGGGCCATAATATAATACTTCCATCCATCCATGTCTTGGCATGATCACGTTGCCGCAATTGCCAAGACAGCTGCACAGAAACTTGGTGTACTTTTCCGCACCAAAAGGTTGTACACCCCTCATCAACTTTTGACACTCTACAAAGCCCAGATTCGACCATCATTAGAATATTGCTCTCATGTCTGGAGCTCTGCACCCAAGCACACCCTTCGGCTACTGGATTCCATTCAAAGGAGAGCCGTTCGTCTGATCGGCGACCCCGAGCTGACCAACACCCTCGATAGCCTGGAGCATCGAAGACAGGTTGGTGATTTGGCTCTCTTTTACAGATATTTCCATGGCAGGTGTTCGACTGACATTGCCCACTTGATTCCACCTAGAGCAATGCAAAACAGAAATACACGGCGAACCGCTGCCGCTCATCCATATGTTGTTCAGCTTAGTACTCCTCGAACTTCATTGTTCAAGAATTCTTTCATCTGGAGAACGTCATCTTTGTGGAATGATCTTCCTGAGGTCGTGTTTCCCAATGAATACAATCTTCAAGGTTTCAAGACCAACGTTAATCGCTTTTTTCGCACTCGCACCGCTCCCAGAGCGCCTTAAAGGATTTTTCCTACAGTGCAGGTGTTTTATCATTAAAAAAAAAAGATCCAACTTTGGCAATAACAATGAGTCGAGAAAATTAATACATACATTGGAATCCATTTTTTTTTGTACCTATTTTTTATTACAAAACCCATTATTCTTTCTGCCTTATGTATTTTAGCTGTTATATGCCCAGTAAATGATATTTTGGTGTCAAATATAACACCCAAATCCCTCTGATTATCCACTCTCGACAAATTTTCATCGCCCATATGCGTAATTACTATTAATTATATTATGATTCAAAAATAAACACCTACAAGAACATGTATTTACATTAAGACTAAATCATTCACATTACACCAATCAGACACACGACACAGGTTATTTTGTAATTTTATTGGCGTACTTATAAACACTGATATGTCTATGGTTTATGAGTAGGTATATTATTAGAAAGTTAGAAATTAATAAATACATTTTTTTCAAAAATGAAATAAAAAAAATTATATTTGTTAAAATTTTGTTAACACCCTGTATAATATACCTGAAGTACGATATGAAAAACTAAAATCTAAGAAAAAGTGACCTAATCTAGGGGCGAGTACTTTCCAATATAAAACAATCGTGAAAAATTGTGAGATACTCATAAACCATAGATATATAGGTGTTTATAAGTACGCCACTGTACATCATAACATTTAGGTACAACTATTGTTACTGAACATAATCAAGCTTTTCATAAGGTATAATAATCACTCGCAAAGTTTGCATGATACAACGCACAGTGAGATCTAGCTACCAATAGGTTGAAATAAAGCAAGGTTTTCCAAAAATATCGGTATTTCTTAAAATATAGCAGATATCAAAAATGTGACAAATTACTTTCTTTGCTATGAACCAGTGATTCAATTGACGTAGAGTGATAAAATTTAAAAATATTATTGTGAAAGTTACACGCCATAAAAATTGAAGCAAAAATCATCGTCTTCTTTAACACCTTGTATATAAAATTTTCTGACAGTTAAAGAAAATCCAACATCGACAATTATTTCCCAAGGGACTATCAACCATTCAAAACCGTAGGTCGATATCATATCTGGTTCAGAAAATATTAACTGTTAAATTTAGGCGAAATATTTCTTGCTCGAAAGCAATTGTCCAACAGTTTATTTCTAGGCGCGCATATTTGGAACGCATTTTCCAGAAAACAAAGCAACATGTAAAGTAGTGTCGCGTAATAGCAAAAATTGTAGAAAGCGAACATGGCGGTTAATTTAAATTAGGGATCCAATTACATAGAAGTCAATGCCTTACATTACGCCACTGGCTCTAGGTACTATAAGTAGATGCATTAAAAATTGATTATTTATTGTGTTGATTTTGTATAAGGCAGCAATTTTATTTCCTACAATGTAGCAGCCTCCTGCCGGCTTAATTAAAATGGGGATATACGATCTGAACAAAAAAAATATAAAGACTGCACGGTGCGAAAAGAAGTTGACAGTTAAATTATATTCTGCAGAATCAATACCATAAGTAAATAGTATGGCGGGAAAAATAAAATAACTAAGAACCAGTCCACTGCGTAATAAAAATTAACTTTTAAATGACATAGGTGCAATAAATGCATGTTCGTGATAAAATGCTACAATAGACAAGAATCCGGTTCGTTGAAAATGGCCGGCTCAGTACCACCGAGCAAATAAAGACATTAATTTACTTGGCGCGTGTCTAAATCTATTTAAAGGTATTTCTATCCTAGCTCCTAGCTCGAACCAATTGCGACAAATCGCCGTTAAGTTTTTTGCCCGTGTTTCCTTTAGCGTCTGGACGGAGAAGGAAATTCAATAATTGTTTTTTGCGCCTCAATAATTATGACATTTAATATTAATTGGCCACGGTATGGCAGCTCAGTGGTAGAGCTGTCGCATTCGGCCGCAGGTGACCCGGGTTCGATCCCCGGGACGGGTGTACGCTTAATAAAAAAAGTATACCCAAGATTTTAGGGATAAGAATGCAGTATGACACTGGTTGACTCCCGAATACGACCCATTGAGGGCGGATAATCCTGCCTTTAGGGGACTGACGGATAAACCAGTGCATACGCGTGGTTCGGATTCCATGTATAAAACTGTAGGTCCCGTCTGGCTGACATTACCCCGACGTTAAGCAAAAGGGATACAATAAGCCATTTGGCTGCAGTATACTGACAACAGGTCAACCCTCCTTGAACCAACCAACCAACCAACCATTAAAACTTTTATCTAACAGTAAGATGTCTATTCACGTTCAGTCGGCCGTCAGTCCGCCGACTGTCCGTCCGTCCGCCGGCCGTTATCGATAGTCACACTACACCTTCAGTTTTGTTCACCGATAATGGCCTACAATTCTCGGCCGGTTTCGATTGGGGCCTTCATTTCACTATACACACGCAGGTTTTTATTGTCAGTTTGAGATGTTACAAGAAAAGTGTACGCAGCGGCAATTGTTATTATATGACACGAGCAGAGAAAAGGGAAAGGAAAAACAATTTGGATGAAAGAGTGGTTAAAAAAGGTTACATTTTCTCCTACATGGAGCTTATACGAGAACTCAGACAATCGAATGCAAGTAATTTTAAAAAGTTTTTTGGGGTGAATGATAATTATTGTTTCTAGTATTTATTAAATTCTGCTTTTTTTAAAATATTAACCTTTATAAGTTCCTTTCTGAATGCAGTCCTCATATTATGTATCAAGTGTTCCACAGACTATAGTCTAGTTTAGAAAGGTGTAAAGTAATAAAATGAAAAATTCCGTTTAGTTCGGCTCAATTTCGGTGTCGGCCATAGGCGCAGGTAAATTTTGTGCATTAAATTATTTATGATAACTAACCAAAGAAAAAAAAAGATAATTTGATAAAGAAGGAACTATTAACTATAGCAAATTTACACAAACATCGTTTCATGAAATATTCCGTGGAAGAAATAGCTGAAAAACTTAGTGTAACTGTGCTGCGCACACCGCCATATCACTGCGAACTGAATCCTAAAGAACGTATATGGGCGCAAGTGAAAGGATTTGTAGACACAACACGACATTCAAAATAAAAGACGTTAGGCTACTGTTTGATCAAGCCATTAAGGAAGCGACACGAGAGAACTGGCGAAAAGCAGTCCATCATGTCATTAAAGAAGAGAAGAAAATGTGGGATCTTGACCACCTGATTGATCGTCGATCCGTTAATTATAACGTCAAGAGAAGATGACAGTTCCTCAGATGACGAAGAATATTATGATTTTTTATAATTTAATTTCTTTATAATGTATTTTTTGTATTTTGTATTTTTTTATAATGTTTATTAAAAAATAGGAAGAAGAAGAACTTCGCAATGAAATCAATGCCACATGTACATTTTACAATGGCACCACCCTAGAGCGAATACAGTGAAGGAATTGGTACAGTTTGGCAGCACCAGAAGTCACTCAATGTAAAATAATTTAATTGGAAAAAAAACGTAAGCTGAAGAATTTATTGTTATAGACAAAATTAACTGGTCATTGTACCACCAGCAATAAAAAACATAGATAATAGTGATTTCAAAGATATAAAAAATGTTAAATATAAAATAATCAGATGCAGTAACGTCATAAAATCACCATAGAAACTGATTAAAATTTGTAATTTTTACCATTATTGTTTAGCTATCCAGTAAAAGTCGTTGGTATTTTATTCGTCAACGTATAAAAAATATATTTTTTTAAAGTTACATTTCTGTTTTAAAATAAATACTGTCTATTTTTGGATATAACAGTAATATTATTTTTAGAAATATGGAAATGACACTTCTGTTGTCGTTCCCCAAACCGACGCCCGTGTCACTCAGGTGAAATTTTAAAACAAAATCTGAAATGTTTCAAACTCAGCTGGGTACAAAAAAATATTTTCAGTAATGAATTAAAATTTCTTTTTAAAATCAAACATCTGTTATCTAATCATCGATACATAAAAGTATGAATCATGTAATTTGTTTAAGTCATTAATCTTTTTATTATTCCAACAGATTACTCTTTAAATGATAGAAGAGTTTTAAACTTGCATTGTCTTAATTTGTTTTACATTATAACGTTTCAACTGGTAGGTATCTCCAGTCATCTTCAAAAACATCATTGTCTTCAACCTTTAAACATACACACACTAGATTACTCTAGTAAAAGTTATTTTTTTATTGTTTCAATTACAATGTTTACATTAATTTTTATCTTTAAATCTAAATAAAGGAGACTGATGGTTGTCATTTGTTTTGTTGTAAATATATTTATTGCATTAATTTGGTTATATTTTTGTTGATTTAAAATAGCTCTAAAAAGGAGAAACGGGATAGAAAAGTAAACTGTTGGACAATTGCCTTCGAGCAAGAAAAATTTCGCCTAAATTTAACAGTTAATATTTTCTGAACCAGATATGATATCGACCTACGGTTTTGAATGATTGATAGATTCATCCCTTGAGAAACACTTGTTGGATTTTCTTTAACTGTCAGAAAATTGTATATACAGGGTGTTAAAGAAGACGATGATTTTTGCTCCAATTTTAGTGACGTGTAACTTTTACAATAATATTTTTAAATTTTATTACTCTACGTCAATTGAATCACTGGTTCATAGCAAAGAAACTAATTTGTCAAATTTTTGATATCTGCTATATTTTAAGAAATACCGATTTTTTTTGGAAAACCTTGCTTTATTTAAACTTATTGGTGGCTAGATCTCACTGTGCGTTGTATCGTGCAAACTTTGCGAGTGATTATTATACCTTATAAAAAGCTTGATTATGTTCAGTAACAATAGGGGCTAAAGGGATATTGCGCCGAGGGCGCTTTTTTGCGTGCCATACCCTTTTTTGGGTTTAAATAAAGCTTAATCTGCGGCAATATGCCAGATTTGACCGCTATCGCCAGAAAAATTATTGTTAACTTTCAGTACCTAGGGATTTGGGGGGGATGGGGGGGGGGGGTGTTAATTCGAAATTTGAAAGGCACACCTGCTTGGTAGAGAAGTGATGTTGCCAAAGGCACTTATACAAACAAATAATAAAAGTTAAGAAAAACAAAAAATTGATTTTTTTTTATAGAACTATAAATATTATATAGTTTTGTTAGAGCTTTGAGGGGGGGGGAGCGCCGCCCGCTGCCAAAGAGATGCCTATGTCGCGATGCGAAGCGTATTTGTCTGGGAAAATAAGCTACAATAATTATTACAGAATAATATACATGGCGTGTAGTGTAAGCTAAAAATTAACTGGTTATTCAAACGCCGTTTTTTTCTAACCACGGTTGAAATCGCTTAGTTTCATATCTTGTTTGGTTATCTTAGTCTCTCTTGGAGTCTTGGTGCTGGAAAATGTGGCGCCCCTTTCAGATTTGGCGCTACAAGTCTAGGCTTGTTCGGCTTGTACTATAATCCGCCTCTGATCACAAACTTATAACTACGACGATATGCGCCCGAAACCTTAAACTTTATACATAACAGGACATTTAGGAGGAGAATTTTAAAAATTAAACGTTTCCGATAAAAACTGCTTCGTGATCTAAGCCAAAAATATCATTCCTAATAAAATCATTAATTTTGGCGTGGTAACAAATGAACCAAAAGAGAAACTTATAGAGGGTGATTCCTAAGTTGATACTTCTTTTTTACCTGTGTATACAAGGTATTAAAATAAGCAACATTTTCAAATACCTTTTTTCAAAAAACTCAAGAATAAGGTACTTACATCCATTTATTACACTATGGATTAAATACGGTTCTGCCTAATGTGCCCGTTAAATAACATTAAGAAAACTTCAGGGTGTAGGATGAACCTGCAAGGGAAAGCGTTCTGCGTATAATCTCGAAGCAGCAGCCGCACTTTGACGACACTCACCGTAAATTAGCATCATATCTACTAGTACATTGTTTTCAAATTTTACCATTTTCAAGTGTCACCTATTTAAAATTAACTTGCTTCAGAAAAACACACCGCAGCATTTTGCCAAATAACTCACCACCGACCCGTAAATTGCATGACTAATAAGAGATAATACAAATAACATAAAGTATAGCAGGCTACGTTCTGATGACCAGGCCCACATTTAGTTTTTATACTGTATCTCGCCTATTGTATCTCGCCTATTTTTAAGTTTTTTGAAAAAAGGTATTTGGAAAAGTTGTTTCTTTTAATACCTTCTATACACAGCTAAAAAAAAAGTATCAACTTAGGAATCACCCTGTATATTAATTTTGTACTGTGTTGGTTTAACAATGTTTAAATAAATATTCAAATTTAGAGTCCAAGCATGGAAAGGAAAATTAGGTTGCAATCAGACTTTTAGACCCGAGCTTCTAGGTTGGGGAGAGGCTGCATCCCGGCAACCTCCCCTTGGCTGTGCCACTGATCAGTTTTATACAATGATATTCTTTCAGTTAACTGATTTAGCCCAACTATCCATTCCGCAGATCGTAAAGAAAAAGAAAATATATATGTGGGAAAAGAAAAACTTTTCCTATTGATGTTGGTTAAAATTTAAATTTCGAGATCATGTAGCTGATAAAATTAGGAAATAAAAAGAACTTTACTAATTATTATTTTATTGCTCTCTGTTTCGGAACGCCTTATTCTACAGGGTGGCCCATTTGTCTGACAAAGTAATATACCGTCTCTAATATTAAAGATATCAAAAAAAAGTTTTTATAAAAGTTGTGAGGCATAAAAAAATATATGTTTTAAAATTATTTTCAAACATACAGGATGGTCCAAAAAAGTAGGACAATAAAAAGATACATTTTTTTAAATGGAACACCCTATATATTTTAGCATTTTTTGTTTCCTTATAAAATTATCCATATGACGCCATATTTAGTTTTTTAATTTTTTGCAACGTTATCAAACAAAATGCAAAATTCTTAAAATTTTGGAAAAAACATGATAGTACAAATTACCTGTATTTCTCAATAAGAGTATCGAAAATCCAAAATTTCTTGTTAGCTCTTAAGTTTAGGGATAGAAAAACTGTCTCAAATCTTTAAGTACTAAAAATTTTGTACAGGCTGTTTTCTGTTGACATTCAAATATACAAAATTTTAAAATACAATAACTCTGTTTTTTCAAATGAAACACCCTATATTTATTAGGCTCGTCTGATAGATATTATAAGTATCTTTTATTATTGTTAAGTCATACCTATACCTAAATTTACTAGTTTTGGCAATATTTCGATTTTTATTTAAATTTTGGTGAAAAAAACTATAGTTTTTATTTTTCTAGTTAGCCATGACCAGCAAAGTCAAAACAAATGTAATTGAATATAATGTCATATATATAATTATTATATTTATATTTATAATGTTTGTGAACTTATTTTCAATATCAAGTTGCGTAATAATAACTTAACAATAATAAAAGATACTTACAATATCTATCAGACGAGTCTAATAAATATAGGGTGTTTCATTTGAAAAAACAGAGTTATTATTGTATTTTAAAATTTTGTATATTTGGTTGTCAACAGAAAACACCCTGTACAAAATTTTCGGTACTTAAAGATTTAAGACAGTTTTTCTATCCCTAAACTTAAGAGCTTACAAGAAATTTTCGATTTTTGATACTCTTCTTGAGAAATACAGGTAATTTTGTACTATCATGTTTTTTCCAAAATTTTAAGAATTTTGCATTTTGTTTGGCAACGTTGCAAAAAATTAAAAAACTAAATATGGCGTCATATGGATAATTTTGTAAGGAAACGAAAAATGCTAAAATATATAAGGTGTTTCATTTCAAAAAATTTATCTTTTTATTGTCCTACTTTATTGGACCATCCTGTATATTTAAAAATAATTTTAGAACATATAGTTTTTTATACCTCACAACTTTTATAAACACTTTTTTTTGATATCTTTAATAGTAAAGACGGTATATTACTTTGCCAGACAAATGGGCCACCCTGTATAAACAATATGCAAATTTAAAAATATTTTAAACACGAGCATAATTTCTGTTAACAAAATATTAAACATCAGAATTACCATATAAATTGGGGCAGAACAAACTACAAGAAATGGCAATTAAATCTGAGAGCGTATAATTTCTAATTTTTTAAAATGGTAATATAAATTATTCTGCTTTCTGAATATTTGATACACACCATGTCATTATTAAATAAAAATAATTCGGTTTAAATAATTACATTGCTGGTTAAGAACATTTAAATTACAACAGAAACGAGAAAAATAACTACTCAGCCATTCTAGAAACAACTGGTTGTCCGTTGTCTAGCGACGTTTAATAGTGGCAACAAGGGCGTAGATAGCGGTGGACTTAAGGGGGCTTAGTTTCCTCTATGTTGAAGATATATAGTCTCCCAAACTGATTACAAAATATAGCAGCGAATAGCACCTACCATTACCCATGGCGGTTTGTGAACATTGAGTATAGGAAGGCACTATAGTATATTTCAGAAAGGTGCAGTGGCGTCTCGTCAGGTGAAGTAGGTGAAGGGGCTCTTCACCAAAAAAAAAAGGAGGAAAGTTTTTTGACAATATTAAATATTAATGTACCAATAGAGCTACCATTTTACCCCTTAATAAATAATTACGTTCGAATTAATAATACTAATTTAATCCGAATGTAGCCATGCATATAGGGCCACGGTTATCTCCGATGGACAATAATTATAAACACTCGTGCATTTTGATGCGCCACAGTCGACCGTGTCCGTTGGATCAAAGCAAGTGAAGAGCCAACGCCCAACATGGCTTTAATACTCATCGTTGCTATGGTTACGTGACGTCAGTCACGCAAACAGCATGTAACAATTTGCATTATGTTGAAGGGCAATTTAGAAATAGATCAGTCGTATGCACCATTATTTTAGCATTGGTTCGCCTAACCTTAAGGTATTTATTTTGAGGCCTCGCGAAACTTACGGTTATAGATATCGTTTTTACGTGATTTACTGTGTGATTAAAAAGTTTTGTTTTTATTTTTCAGTTAATTAAATAGTTTACGTACCTACTTAGTTGTGTGTTTTAAAAATGAACCCAATTAATGACATAGTTTATAATTTGTTGGAAACTCCATTCAGTCGTTGGACAAATGAGGATAAGTGAGACGTTTTGTTACACGGGTTTTTAGTCAATGTTTGTTTAAGTACCCGCACTATACCTAACTCTTCATCATTTTTTAAGACCGCGAGCCGCCACTGAAAAGGTGTAGAGTAATAAAAGGTATGCAAAGGGACTACAGAGTAACCCAACGAATATTTAAGCCACTTTCATCATTTAGCTTTGATTTCATTGCAAAGTTTTGCTTCTTCTTATTTTTTATTAAACATTATAAAAAAATACAAAATACAAAAAATTTATTATACAGAAATTAAATTTTAAAAAATCATATATAATATTCTTAGTAATCTGAGGAACTGTAATCTCCTTTTGACGTTATAATTAACATATCGACGGTCCGATTGATCAGGTGGTCAAGATCCCACATTTTCTCCTCTTCTTTAATGACATGATGGACTGCTTTTCGCCAGTTCTCTGGTGTCAATTCCTTAATGACTTGATCAAACAGTAGTCTTTCATTTTAATTGACGAGTTGTGTCTTGCTACAAATCCTTTCACTTGCGCCCATATAAGTTCTATAGGATTTAGTTCGCAATGATATGGCGGTGTGCGCAGCATAGTTACACTATATTTTTCAGCTATATTTTCTACGGCATATTTTATAAAACAATAGATGTGTCAATTTGCTATAGCTAAAAGTTCCTTCTCCTCTTTATCAAATTATCTTCTTTATTTTTTCTTTGGTTAGTTATCATATATAATTTAATGTACAAAATTTACGTGCGCCTATGGCCGACTGGACGAAATTTCCCATTTTATTACTCTACATCTTTCTGAAATAGACTATAGGCATTGGAATCCCGGGTTCGGCAATGTATCTTTTACGTATCGCAACCCCGGGATTGCAATGCTTAATAATTCCGGGATTCCAATCCCTAGAATGCACAGAAAAAGCAGTGCATGCGGAAATAATATGCCGGATGGCACGCTCTCAACCCAAGATCTAAATTACGTAACTTTTTAATATTTTTTAAAGACCAAGTTATGAGGAGGTTTTAGATCTACAATTTAAAATGATTTTATACAGGGTATCTGTCCCAAATAGTCGGGGTATATCAAACATACTTTTTTTTAAATAGAATACCCTATGTATTAAATTATTTTCTAATTCTCTAAAATTTGGAAGCACACTTTAGGTGACATCATGGTTTTATTTAAAATATTATTTTTTAAATTATGCCGAAAGAAAACTAATTTTTCTCAAAATAATTTATGTGAATTGTGTCGGTTATAGTTATCATATATTACACTTAGACTACACCATAAATCATGTAAAATTATATCTCAAATTTCATGGCCAGTGACTTCTTCAGATAGGTACATACATACAAAGAATCAGTTACAAACAGAAATAAATTATTTTATTGCCTGTGTACCTTTTGTTTTAAGTTTATACCGTCTAAGGGGTTTATAGGTATGTAATAAATAAAGCTGAAACATTTGTACTCGACCCATAAGGCGTATTTTTACAAATCTAAATTTACAATGCAAAAAGAAGTTGTACCCATTGACATGTAATATTACCCAAAACCCTTGTAAAAATACCTTATTATGCAGTGCAAACCCCTATTTTGAAAAAAAAACGTTCTATATTGAGCGTTGCCTGTACATTGCATCCCAAATACTGAATTCACCTGAAGACGACTGGAGATACTTGCCAGCTGAAATGTTGTGATTTAACGCAATGACAACGTAAGTCCAAAACTTATCTATCTTTTAGAAAATATCATTTTTTCCAACTTTTAAACAGACACATTGACTTAATTATTATTAATTAAATTTTATTTCGTTTGTTTCATGTATCTCCAATAGATAATGTAGATTTCTTATGTTAATTTGTACTCTTTCTTCATTTTCCTTGATAATAATTACTCTAACATAACTTATATTAAACATTCTATATACTTATACCGGGTGTTGCATCGTCGAGCGGGACATAGGAAATCCCATGTAATTTTAAATGGGGTCAATTATTGGCTTCCCTAATTATTTTAGAGAAAAATTCTATTTAGGTTTATTAAAGAGCACTAAAACCCACATTTAAAAGAATAACTTTAGATATTTTTGATGAGCCCGTTTACGGGTTATTGCCGATTTCTTTTTAACTATTTCTCCTTTTTATGGCCCCGTATTTGTGGGCACCAGTCAAGGTAAAAGATGACTGTCAAATAAAGTTGTCATTTTGAAATGTATGCTTTATTGTTATAAAAACTTGTACATCGAAAATATTAGCCATGAATTACACTTCTCAAAAAAAAATATTGATGATTAAATGGTATTATCAAGGAAATAATTATCAAAATGTGTCAGACATGTTAGCTGCTCTGTATCCGAATAGACCGATACCTGCAAAATCTACAGTCGAAAGGACTATCAAGAAGTTTGAGACAAAAGGCACTGTAATAAATAACTGCAGATGTGAAGAAAGGCAGGAACAAAGAAGAGATGCAAGAAATGATAGGGACTTGCAAGTTTTATTGTGCGAGGATGACATAGGATTAGATCACACCACAACGTTACGAGCTTTGAAACGACATAAATATTATTCATACAAATAGTGACTCGTGGTTAATTTTAAAAGGAGGTCATATCGAAATTCAGGAAAAACCTGCAGGTTCCAGGTAACATTAGCGAAAAATGCGCTAAATAACTTAAAATAGCTTGGTGACAGTCAATTAGTCAATGTTGCCAATAGTTAAGAACAAAACTATGGATTCTATAGGTGTTTTTATACAGCTAGGGAATTTCTGTAGCTTACAGAAGGACTCCAACTTTTCTTTGCAGTATTGTACAATTAAAATCAGTTTATTAGATTGAACACGTTACTCTTAATAATATATGTAACTAAGTTACTTTACAATAACAATTAAAGGTTAAGGTGTGCTTAAATATATCAAGAAGGTTACTAAGGTGACCAATAACATCTCAAAACTAGCACACAACATTACACGATATCCTATGCTAGTAGTTATACCGGGTGTTGCATCGTCGAGCGGGACATAGGAAATCCCATGTAATTTTAAATGGGGTCAATTATTGGCTTCCCTAATTATTTTAGAGAAAAATTCTATTTAGGTTTATTAAAGAGCACTAAAACCCACATTCAAAAGAATAACTTTAGATATTTTTGATGAGCCCGTTTACGGATTATAGCCGATTTCTTTTTAACTATTTCTCCTTTTTATGGCCCCGTATTTGCGGGCACCAGTCAAGGTAAAAGATAACTGTCAAATAAAGTGGTCATTTTGAAATGTGTGCTTTATTGTTATAAAAACTCGTACATCGAAAATATTAAAGCTGTATTTATGAGTACAAATTAGTCTGAATAAAACTAAAATAAAGTATCCAATTACAAGATTAATTATGACATTTTACATGTTTCAATATTTTACTAATTAATAGGTAGGTACTATTAAATTGTAAGAACTTTTGGATTTAAGAAGATGTTCAAATATTCCTCCATTGACTGCTAGACAATAACCGAGGCGATCATAAAATTCTCTTCTTACATTCGCTAGTTGGTAAACTGAAATTCTACTGCATTCGGCAGAAATAGCATTTTTTAACTCGTCTAGATTTGGGTATTTTTTTATCTTTGTATATCCTGTTTTTTAAATGGCACCAGAGAAAGAAATCATTTGGCGATAAATCAGGAGACCTGGCTGGCCAATTTACTGTATGATTTAAGCCAATAACATTTCCATTAAAAGCACGGTTTAAATATTCCCGGACAGCCAGGGTACTATGTGCCGGGCAGCCATCCATTTGGTACCAAACTTCCTGATTTTCCCTGGCGGCATCATGTAAAGTAGGTAAAATATGATCTTCAAGTAGTTCCAACAAATATTCTGTATTTAAATTTCGTGTAAGAAATAATGGCCCGATAATATTTTCTCCGAAAATCCCAGCCCAAACATTAACTTTTTGTGGATATTGCGTCCTTGTTTCGACAAACCTGTGTTGGTTTTCTTTGCTCCAATATCGATCATTTTGAACATTGGGTTCATTGTTTAAGGTAAATGTGCATTCGTCAGTGAAACAAATGGTTTTTAAAAATTCCCTATCCATGTTTGCTCTTTTAATTATACCAAAACAAAACTTCTGTTGTCATATTTTGTCCATATCTCTTAGCTCTTGGTGCTTTTCATATTTATATCAATAATATTTATGTCGTTTCAAAGCTCGTAACGCTGTGGTGTGATCTAATCCTATGTCATCCTCAAGTTTCCTTGTGCTGATATTCCCATCATTTTCTTCCACGCACAATAAAACTTGCAAGTCCCTATCATTTCTTGCATCTCTTCTTTGTTCCTGCCTTTGCAAGTCCCCATTATTTCTTGCATCTCTTCTTTGTTCCTGCCTTTCTTCACATCTGCAGTTATTTATTACAGTGCCTTTTGTCTCAAATTTCTTGATTGTCCTTTCAACTGTAGATTTTTCAGGTATCGGTCTATTCGGATACAGAGCAGCAAACATGTCTGACACATTTTGATAACTATTTCCTTGATAATACCATTTAATCATCAATATTTTTTCTTCAGAAGTGTAATTCATGGCTAATATTTTCGATGTACAAGTTTTTATAACAATAAAGCACACATTTCAAAATGACAACTTTATTTAACAGTCATCTTTTACCTTGACTGGTGCCCGCAAATACGGGGCCATAAAAAGAAGAAATAGTTAAAAAGAAATCGGCGATAACCCGTAAACGGGTTCATCATAAATATCTAAAGTTATTCTTTTGAATATGGGTTTTAGTGCTCTTTAATAAACCTAAATAGAATTTTTTTCTAAAATAATTAGGGAAGCCAATAATTGACCCCATTTAAAATTACATGGGATTTCCTATGTCCCGCTCGACGATGCAACACCCAGTATATATTCTCTTGTTTTCTACGCAATTAAAAAAAAATTGTATTCATGAATTTTACTGTACTATTCACGACAGTACACGGACATAGTCTTCAAATCAAATCCTTTACAAGGCATCACTTTTCCAACCTATTAACAAGAAAATTATACCCTTCATCTCTAATAAGAGGTAAAATGCTTACAGATAAATACAGTAATTTAATTAATTTACGTTAGCAGTTAATAAGAATTTCTCCTAAAAATTCACACAATGTGCGTGAAGAAAAATAAATGTAGAACGATCATTTTGTACTCAATGGCAGACGTTATAAAAATGTAAAAAATTATGTATCGGTAGTAATAAATTAAATTGTAAAGGAAATAAAACTTATTTATTTACTGCTTTCAACTTTCTGGCTATAAAACCTGAGTACAGAAAACAACCGAGCAATGGCGGCTGGTACATAAGCGTTGCAGTGTTGCAGAGCTCCCAAAAAAATAAAAATCGGTAACTTGGCATCTATTTATCTGACCCACACGATCGAACTCTTTGAGCTCCTTGAAAAACCCGCGCGATACTCCGCTACCTTCGTGATCGTCTAAAAAACAAAGCCGTCATTTAAGTAGAGAGTTTCCTGCATGTACATGGCGTTATTGGGTATTATCGATTGTTTGTGTCGAATTTTTACGTGACTTTTAAGTTTACGGCGAGTTTAAAATAATAATATAGTGCGTGCGTGTAATTCTGTTTTTGTGTATCGCTTACAATTATAATCTGTTGTTTACTATGAAAGTGGTCTTTAATCTAATTAATGTGAAGAGATTTTTTTAAAGATTCATACGAAGAAAAGATGGAATTAAAAGGAATATGTAGATTTTATAAAATTAATGGATTTGTGGATGTAACAAAAATTATTTTTCCTGCTTACTTGTTTTTTTTTGTTTTTTTTTATGATAAAACACCTGCACTGTAGGAAAAATCCTTTAAGGCGCTCTGGGAGCGGTGCGAGTGCGAAAAAAGCGATTAACGTTGGTCTTGAAACGTTGAAGATTGTATTCATTGGGAAACACGACCTCAGGAAGATCATTCCACAAAGATGACGTTCTCCAGATGAAAGAATTCTTGAACAATGAAGTTCGAGGCGTACTAAGCTGAACAACATATGGATGAGCGGCAGTGGTTCGCCGTGTATTTCTGTTTTGCATTGCTCTAGGTGGAATCAAGTGGGCAATGTCAGTCGAACACCTGCCATGGAAATATCTGTAAAAGAGAGCCAAATCACCAACCTGTCTTCGATGCTCCAGGCTATCGAGGTTCTTGGTCAGCTCGGGGTCGCCGATAAGACGAACCCCAAGCCAAAATTTTTTCCAGGTCATTGTTGAGGCGCAATACTTCATGCTGCCTGCGAAGATGTGCGTCGGCAGCGGATGTTTGGGGAGTCAAGGTAAAAGATGAGACAAGTGTGCTGTCATCAGCAAAGCTATAAATTGGATTTTGGGTTTTCACTAGAAGGTCGTTAATATACAGTAAAAAGAGGGTAGGCGACAATATGGACCCTTGAGGAACACCGGCATTGATGGTGAAGGTGTCTGAGAGAACCCCGTCAATCGCCACTTGCAGAGAACGGTTCTTAAGGAAGCTGG
The DNA here is from genome assembly GCA_935413205.1 of Polydrusus cervinus. Classification (NCBI taxonomy): domain Eukaryota; kingdom Metazoa; phylum Arthropoda; class Insecta; order Coleoptera; family Curculionidae; genus Polydrusus; species Polydrusus cervinus. The sequence goes on from OW284516.1 coordinate 29,541,389, forward strand.
TTTACCATAAACAAAATCCATTAGGCATACCGTAGGATCGCAATTTACTTAGAAGCCCATCGTGCCAAACACAATCAAAAGCCCTAGAGATGTCCAGTGCAACAGCCCGGGATTCTCCATGATGTTCGATGGTGTTGCTCCAAAGATGGGTGACATATGCCAGAAGGTCACCTGTTGATCTGGACTTACGAAAACCGTATTGATGGTCACTGATACTTGTTGGTGGCGATAAAGCTTAGATCGAAATAGAGGTCACCAATCTAGAGCACTTGAGTTTGGAGATAAAAAGATACGAATACTTTAAAAGCATCTTCATAATTGCATGTTAATAAAAGTTAATCTCCGAAATAGACCATTTTAGTGACAAAATATGGAAACAGAAAAGAAGACTTAATTTATAAAAAGCTGGACCTGATAACTTTGGATTTAAAAATATTGTTCGGATCAGTGGCGGTTCGTCAGATGAAGTAGATCCAGGAGGAAAGTTTAAAAATATTATTTTACCAATACAGCTACCATTTTAGCCCTTTAAAAATAATTATGTTCGAATTAATAATATTAATTTAATCCGAATGTAGCTATGCATATTAGGGCTACGGTTAACTCCGATGGACAATAATTATAAACACTCGTGAATTTTGGAGTGCCCCAGCGACTGTGTCCGTTATTTCAAAGCAAGTGAAGACCCAACGCACAACATGGCTTTAAGATTTACCGTTGCTATGGTTACTTCAGTCACTCAAGCAGCAATTAACAATTTGGATTATGATGAAGGGCAATTTAAAAATAGATCAGTCATATGCACCATTGTTATAGTATTGGTTCGCCTAACTGTAAGATATTTATTTTGAGGTTATAGATATCGTTTTACATGATTTACTGTGTGATTAAAATGTTTTTGTTTTTATTTTTCAGTTAATTCAGTAGTGTACGTACCTACTTAGCTGTGTGTTTTAAAAATGAACCCAATTAATGACATAGTTTATGATTTGTTGGAAACTCCGTTCAGTCGTTGAAAAGATGAGGATAAGAGAGACGTTTTGTTAGACTGGTTTTTAGTCAATGTTTGTTTAAGTACCCGCACTATACCTAGCTCTTCACCATTTTTTAAGACCGCGAGCCGCCACTCATTCGGATCCACTTTAGATCTTCCACTGGCTTTCCTTCGATTTACACTTATTGTGTTTCTAAACAAAGTCACAGATCTATTTAAAACTTGATATAACGGATCGAAATCTATGTCTAGGTATGTGTAAATTTCTATTTGAAGATTCTAAATGGCGTCTTATGTTAAATAAACCCACTGTCCATTAACCCTTCCACAATTTCCAAAATAGAACCTCCAGAACTTGACTTTCATTCTACCTTTTACCTTTTAAGAGTAATAAAAATAATTTAAGATTATTGGGACCGATTTTACGGATATATTTTGTTTTACGATATTCATAAAATCAAAAAAAGTTCGGTTTTAACGACTAATTTTATTTGTGTCCAACATAAAAGTTTTGATTTCTCCGAGAATTACATTTTTTTATATAAAATCTTAAAATATAAACAAATTAAAAAATAAGATATTTTTAAATTTAGAATTTTAAATACTTAGCAAGAATAACTTTTAAATTGAAACCGGCCAAATCTTTATATCACGGGCAAAATTGGGGTATTACGTCATAAGAAATGAATTATGATCATCAATAAATGTCGAAGTTGAAAGTTTTATATTACCAAAGCAGATATGTAAAACGAAATTAACAAATCAAAAGAGGTTTTAAAGAAAGAACCATTTATATACACGGATAGGCAAAGGTTTTGACCAACTTAATATCTCCCAAAGTATTTATTGTAGTTTAACTAGTCTTGGTGTGTTCGTGGACAAATTTGCAGAGAATTTATATTTTTACAATGGCATGTTTTGCTTAAAAAAAGTATCATGCTGCTAAAATTATTAACTTTTATTCTAACATTTTTAGTTTCTTGGACTTCTTACTTAGAATATGATTTTATATCTGGCCGAATATAGATTTTGTTGTAAGAAAACTAATTTTCTTTGTCTACTTTTGAATTACTTTTATTAATACATACTTATATTTTTTTAAATTTATTCAATCATAAATTATAAAAAATTTAAAATGTTTTTCTGTCCAACCCTGTATAGTTATCGCAAATCTGACATTTGAAATAGTAATTTCAAAACAAGCAAAATTGATTTAATCAAGGAATTTAAAAAAAATCCAAAAAACTAAAAATATTGCTTCTGACGAACCCTGCATAGTAATTGCAAATCTGATATTCGAAATTGTAGTTTTAACACAAGCAGACGTTTTTATAAAGAATAACTTTTTCTTCTCCAAACTCTATTCGTGGACACACTGTATAAATAATATATATGCACCTGCACCAGAATTGTTTAAATATAAATAAATACTTTGGTATATTGTTTAGTACGATCCGTACTTTTACCCATCCCTGTACATCCAAAATAAATATTATTATCCTATTTATAATTCTTTTATGTGCTGGTTTCGTTTCTTTTTTTAACGGTTGCCAGTATTGTCCTAAATAAACAGGTTTGAAATGTCACTCTGCACTTTACAAATTTTTATTTTGTTAGCCATTGTTCCACTTAAAACCATTCGGGTATACCATTAGGTTCCAATTTTATAGCTGATAGATAACACTTAAATAAAGCGATGTGATCTTGATAGCTGAATCTATATCATTCAAGCGGGTTTATGCTATTCGGTGAACGATTTTTCGCCAAATTAAGTTTTATTAAAATGTTTTGCACACACAATTTACTCGTTGTATAACACTCGAAGGTTATATGTTAGGACACATGAAGGCCTTACATAATGCAGAGTAGCAAGAATGGGACTTCCACAAGGAAGTATTTTAAGTCCTTTATTATATATTATATATACTTCTGATCTGGGATCAATATTTGACGATGACGACATCAAAAGACTTGAATTTGCAGACGACGTTTGTATATACACCAAGGACAAGTCAATAGATGCAGCAAATATCAAATTGAAAACAATACTTTCAGAAATGGTGGGTTGGTTTGAAAAAAACGGCCTTAGTTCATCAGTGGAGAAATCTAACCTGTGCACTTTTACCCAGAAAAGAACCCTACTTCCTAACTCAATAAAAACACAAGAGGGACTACGAATCCCTTATAAAAACACAATAAAATATTTAGGAGTAATGTTGGACAAGAAACTGTTATGGAAACATCATATTAACTATCTTATTAAAAGAGCAGAAAATGGATTGAACCTTCTTCGAGCCTTCACACATCAAAAGTGGGGTGCAGACCCCAATATTGCTTTAATGTTTTATAAAGCGTACATCCGATCTATCCTGGATTATGGAAGTCAGTTCTATGGTTCTGCTGCAGAGACCCATTTAAAAAAAATTGAACGAATAAAGAACAAATGCCTAAGACTTTGTGTAGGATATCTAAAAAGCACCCCTATTGAGGTAATTGAAACAGAGACAGTAGAAGCTCCTCTTTCACTAAGAAGAAAGTACCTTAGTGATAAACTTCTTTTAACGCTTATTTCCAAAGACAGCAAACTAGTTGGAAAAATCCACACACTAACAATATAGTCCTTTGTTGGCTACTAGCTATTCCTGGGATAACCAGATTAAAGATTGCATTTACTCATCAGATACTCCGCCCTACGCAGATCTACACGAAAATATTTTGGAATTTCGCCCAAAAATCGTTATTCCAATTGCCTATAACAAAAATCCCATCATAGCGAAAAATAAATTTCTAGAAGACATCTTTATAACCTGGTCAAATTTCAAGCACATTTTTACAGACGGTTCAGTTCTAAATAACAGGACAGGTTGTGCTTTTTATCATAAAAATGAAAACATTTCAAAGTCATTTAGGCTACGTGACGAAGCAACCATATTCACAGCAGAACTTTGGGCTATTTGGGAATCCTTAAAGTACATACTGGAATACAATATAAATATTAATTTTGTAATATTCACTGATAGCAAAAGTGCTCATCAAACGTTCATGAATTGTTACCAACAAGTTTTATTATTAAGAATCTTAACAAAAACGTTCAGTTTGTATGGATTAAATCTCACATAGGAATTAATGGAAATGAAATTGCAGATAAGTTGTCCAAGGAGGCAACATGAGCTCCAGCGTGTGTAAATAATTTTTATATTCCATATACTGACCTCTTTAGCCTAGCTAAAAAGCAAATTTTAAATAATTGGCAGGAACAATATAATTTATTAAACTTAGGCTACAACTACAAAAATATATTTCCAAAAATACATAAAAAACCTTGGTTTCAAACAGAGTTTAACAGAAACTTCATAAGATCAATTTCGCGAATAAAAAGTTATCATGCCCTTTATCCTAAATATAAAAAAAGAATAGGCCTACAGAATAATGAAAATTGTGAATGTGGGGAAATCGGTGATCTGGAACATAGTATATTAGGGTGCCATAGACATAACATTGTGTTCACCAATGAATTATATAATGAACTTAATAATTTGGTTGAATATCCTTTTAATCTAGACACTTTAATTTCTACAGGAAATGTAAACGTATATAAAACGCTATTTAAGTTTATATCACGTAATAACCTAAAATGTAAAAAAAAATTGCTTAAAAAAAAAGTTAAAAAAAAAACATTTAAAAAAAACATTGCTTAAAAAAAATTAAAAAAAAAACATTGCAAAAAAAATGCGAAAAAAATATTCAAAAAAAAAACAAACAAATATAACAAAAAAAAAGAAAAAAATACGAAAGATTATAACTTTATTTTAGTTTTATTATCAAGAATTACTAAAAATAGGTTAAGTAAAGAAATTGTAAAAACCATTATCTATAAGTAAAAGTAACAAAAAAAAAGAAATAAAGAGAGATGCTGGCCATTTGGTTTCAACCAGTGCCATACAACCTAATTACACACACACACTAAAATGTTTTCAATACATTTTTATGTAGCTACGAAAGTTATACAAAAAAGTCTGAAATATTGGAAATAAGGAAGGAAGGAGAGAAGGAGAGAAGGAGAGAAGGAGAGGTGGAGAGAAGGAGAGAAGGAGAGAAGGAGAGAAGAAGAGAAGGAGTGAAGAAGAGAAGGAGAGAAGGATAAGAGGAAAAAAGGAGATATGGAAAAAAGGAAAGAAGGAAAAAAAAAACGAAGAAAAAAAGGAAAGAAGGAGTAAAATAAAGAAGGAATTGATGAAATTAGAAGAAACGGATGAAGTAAGTAGATTTTAAAAAATGGTATTTTATACCAATAAGAAAATTATTAAAACGCAATAACACAAAAGAAATTGACTACTCCATGTATCAAAATCCAGTATAAGCTACTGTGCCCAATTAAAGAAAATTCCCAATAATAAATCACTTTCGCGTTATTGGCACTAAACAAATAAAAAACGATAATAATATACCTCTATTTTCAACAATATATGGCAATTAGGTAACCACTTTAAAAATAAAAGTGGGGAAACCATAATATATACTCTGTACTTAACTTAAGTACGTACTTCTAAAGTAATTCTTAAAAGTAATACTTAACCCGATATATTTTTAAATAGCTTTAATTTTCATAATTTACCTCTAGCGCGCTCAATAAACAAAAGCTTACATTTAAGTAATTTGTTTTTCGATGCAGAGGCGTAGATACATATTTTTATTTCTATAAGACCACGCAGAAATGAAAAACAAGAGGAAATTTGAGGCGGATCGTTGCTATCGACGAGTTAGGTGCAGTTTAAAATAGCACAGTGCTATCGTATAGTAAGCGTTAAGGTGCAGTTTCGTATTAAGTTAAGAATCAAATCACTATAGAGAATAACTTAGAGTTATTTCTAAGGCAGCAATGAATTTCTAGATACGAAGGTTTGGACCTTTGGTTCAAGTTGGTAACATTGGAAAATAATTTTCATTTAAGAACTTGGGCATCTTTGTAAGTTTTCACAATTTTTGTATACTTGGTGTTACCGAAAAAAGTGTCTCTTTTTCAGGCTACTATCTAGAGATCATGTTCTGCTTTATTCTAGTATAACCATCCCATCGATTTAATTTTTAAATTATTTTTTTAACGTCTTTTTAACATTTATGTTCCACTCACTTCCATACACTCCATTTCCATAGTTTTTATTATGCCGAGCCTATAGTATTTTTTTAAATATATTATTAAATTTCTACCCAGTTTACTCTCCATTTCTTTTACCAATTCTTTTCCTTACACCTGGTTGTAAAACCTTTCCTTCTGCACTTAAATTCTGATAGTACCCAAAGCTACAAACCTAATAGTAATTTCCCATCTCATGGGGTGAGGTCTATTTTGACAATGATTCTCCCTTTTCTACCCATTAAACCTTTATTGCATATAATATTTAATCCCAAAGCTCCTTTGGGATGATATCTACCCTTTTCTTCTTAATTTCATTTGTTCTCCTGAAGATGAATGCTTCAGCATTCGAAACATGTAGACAATTTCTAACTTAAAATAAGCTGAATGATAGAAGAGTTTTGGACTTGCATTGTCTTTATTTGTTTTTACATCACAACGTTTTAACTGGTAAGTATCTCCAGTCGTCTTCAGGTAGATACTAACTAAGTAAAGAAACTACAGCTCTATTTATACTAGCTAGATGCACTGGAGCATAACTGAGATGGGTGCAGTCATGCGTTTAGTTCGTGCGCGGTAATTTAAGTTTACATCTACTTAACAAAGGTCTCCAGATATTTCTTATATCTAATGAGGGCTTACTAAAACAAATTGGGTTCTGATATATGGTAGCGGCTTTCTTGAACTTCCTCTTCCTCCAATGTGGTTCTTTATGCAGGATTTGAGCTTCTGTCCACTTGATGTGATGACCGTGTCTCCAGGCATGGTCAACATGCACCTGATTTTTCGATTTCTCCTTTAAGCGTATTGTTTTTGTGTTCCTTGATTCTAGTTTCAAGTGGCCTTAGAGTCTCACCAATGTAAGATCGGCCACATTCGCAGGGGATCTGGTAGACACAGTTTTTACTGTCTTTTGGACTTGATGGTTTCGTTTGCGTCGAAGAAGCCACATGACGAACTTATTTATTACTTATTTAGTATTCACCTGAAGACGACTGGAGGTACTTACCAGTTGAAACGTTGTGATGTATAAATAAATAAAGACAATGCAAGTCCAAAACTCTTCTAACACTCAAGAAACATCATTGTCTCCAACCAAGCTATTGAGTAATATAACAGTGGAGGAAGACTTTGAGTTCTTATTTCATTCCTTCTAATTATCCACTTCAAGTATGGACTATTTCTTTAAGATAATATATTACTTTTTATTGTCTAAAAATTAGGTCCTCATATTTTTAACAGCACTTGTGACTTTTGAATTATATCACTAATGACTTTTTTATGTGTTGAATTTTAAAATCTTAAAAACGTATCAATTATGTCAATTGATGTTTGAGCAATTGATTTTTGGCCAATTGGCTTTCGACCGAGCTTTCGACCAATTGATGTAGACCAACATAAAATATGTAAATATTACATCTTATATTTTTGTTTCATTTATAAGTATGTTAATTATATGCAACAAATGTAATGATTAATAAAAAAGAGAATGTGTTATCCTAAAATGTATTAGAAATTATTAAACTGCCGGTATATCCGTTTATATTAATTTGTTTCCTGTAAAATATCTATTTGCGTTAAATATGTTTTTTTTAACGGACTCTTAAGAAAATCACTTATTATGTTTCTTTCTTAAAATGAATGAAATACTTTTAGAATTTTTTTCTTAAAAATAGAAGCTTTAAGATTATGAAAATGAAACTACCTGCCTTAATTTTAAAAAATATATACTTTATGTTACTTAAAAAAATATTTTGAATTGAGATACTTTTTTTCTGCTTAGAGAAACATTCCATACTACATAAAAGTAACGAAATATTAATCAAAAACTGAAATAAAATTTAAAATAACTCTAAATCAAAAAATGTATGACAAATTGTTGTCAGCTTTTAATGACATTTCATAAGTAACTTTTAATATGCAAACCGATTTTTTGTTAATTATTTTTGGTATTAAAGTGATAATTTCGTAACTATATTAATTTGCCTTGGCGACAAGTTTTAACTGTCGAATTTGAAAGGCTCATTTGTCAATTTAATTAAACGAGAATTACAGTCATAGCTGCGTATTTTCTTATATTATTGATTGGCTAAGGGTATAATCAGGGGCGTACGGTAAGATTAACAGCAACTACTATATATTTTATTAGGAACTATCGTGTATCAATGGATACGACAATTATAAGTACTTACCTTTCTGTTCCAAACAAGATTAAGTTTACTAAAATCGGATAAGTCGTTTAGAAGTTACAGCAAATTAAATTATTACACTTTCAATAGCTTCCCCCACTCTTATCAAGTTTGGTACGCAAATGAGCCTAAACCAAAATGATACAGAATTATCTATGCTTTCTAATAATGTTACCAAAGGTATACCTTATTTTGGGAATTTTCAGAGAAATTTAGAATTTCATAAATAAATTTTCAATTGTGCCGTCTTGCGGCAAAATGTGGAACTTAAAAATTATTTCCAGGATTTTCTGCTAGCCACTTTAATTACGAACTTTTTTCCCCTGTGTTTCTATGCCCAGTAGTTTCCGAGATACGGCCGGTGGCCATCCATAATGGGCCCCCGGTATATGAAACAGGTAGTTTTAAAAAAATAACCTTTAATTTATCATTTCCATTAATTCGCCAATTTTTGCAGACTGATTGTGCATTTCAAGGCAAACGCAATAAAATATCAGTCAATTAGATCTAAATTAATGATAAAACTGGTCATTTTAATTCATATTTTCCTATGAAAAATATTTAAATTATTTTGTAAGAATGTATACACGGCATTTTAATTTAATTAAAAAATGTGTCCAGACTTCGGCGAGATTCGCAAAACAGATGTATTTTTTTAGGGGTTTTGAAAAATAATGTTTTCTTTTCTTCAAAGATGGACAATTAGTATCTACATAGGATCTGTTATGTTCCCACAAACAATCTCGGACAAGTTACCAAGATAACTGGACAGATCACTGATGAGCACCCAGAATCAGAAACAAGGATGATCTCACATTTCATTTTAAGTGAGGCAAGGAATGTTTCCATCAAATTAAATGACAGGCTGGCCATTGTACCTCAAAACCCGACGGACGTACCTATCGGTAAACAATAGTTTATTGGTAGTTCTCCACGGCGTCGAGCGTCCGGGGTTTGCACGCTGTGCACCCCTTCGTCTATTACCCGCTGTCCCCTCACCTTGTCAGTGGGGAATGGTAGTTTAATGGGTCGTTAGACTCACTGCTAACAGCGGTATGCCCTGTCTTCTTCCGTTAACATCTCCATCCTTTCGTTGTTTCGTCCTACTGGGACTCATCAGAGACGCGCGACCATTTGAGGTACCATGGTCAACCTGTCATTTAATTTGATGTTAACATTTCTTGCCTCACTTAAAATGAAATGTGAGGTCATCCTTGTTTCTGATTCTACGGGCTCATCAGTGATCTGGATTGGCAATGTGACACGTTCGATGTCCTGTTATCATATTGATCCTCTAGACTCCTTAGCTCATTGTTGTCGATGATGTATTCGACACATGAGAGGTAGGCAGGTTGGCTGCCCCTGAGTTCTAGTTCGATCTCTTTCGATCAAGTTACCTTGGAGTTTCACAGTTTTATAACCAATCCAAACACCGAGAAATCCGCGTCCGAGTCTATTGTGCAGATTCCTGATTGTCACGGACTGTCCGTGACTGCTCTGAGAACAAACCCATAGAGTGGCGGTGAGAAAATTTAAATTTTTACTTAAAACAAAAAGATCGACCGTAAAAAAATGTTGAGAAAAGTAACAATGTACAAACTAAAGTGTATTTATTTTCAACTGGCACCGACTGTAAACAAGAACCTAACCACAAAATCTCAATGCGATCGGTACATAAGCTTTATTTTGTACCAAAGGACCAGTGCTTGTCTTAATCAAAACTTTAAACAATATAATATATTATTTATTTTCTAAACAAAGAGTATAATCATTTTTTACCTTCTTCTAATACCTAAGCAAAAATTTTTAGTTAACTCTTTGTGATGATGATCTTTTAAAAGCAAATTATGAAGATTTAATTTTTTTTTTTAATAAAAAAATGTCAGATGGTGCTTCTTCTTTAAGTAGAGGCACAAATACAAACAAGGTCCAATTTTTGTGGCAGCCTTGATACAAAGAGATTTGTCTTTTTAATTCAAAAAAGCGAGCACATTTTAAATTAAGTACTTAAGGAAATTTTTTATGAAACTAATGAGAATAAAAATTTCCTAAAAAAGCAATTTGAAAAATGTCCCTTTCGTTTGGAGTAACTATTGAAAAATGTTAGCATCGTATTTCCAGCCACAAAATTTTAATATAATTTATTATTATACCACCTTTCCTGATAGTCATAACAAGTGATTAAAAAGATAAGTTATTTAAATGTCAACCAAGATTTCAGCAAATATTATTGACACGGAGTTTAAAGTATGTAACTAGAAATTCTCGGATCATCGATTCCTTAATTATTCATATAATTCTCTAAGTTCCACGAAGGAATATTATTTTTAAGGTGATTAATAATTATAAATATAAACAGAATGCTTACCCCCACCTCCTAGAGTAGTTATATGTTGTTGCTTAGTTCCCTGATTCATTCCATATTTTATGGGCTTAAAATGAAAAAATGACGGAGAATAACCTGATCCAGCTCTGCTTAAAGAACTAAATCGTTCTTCTCTATCTTCAACATATACTCCTTCCTTCCCCATGGCAGCTAGTTGTCTTCCTTTGGGCATGAACATAATAAGAAACACCATTATAGATATAATTACTAGTCCAAAGGCTATACAAGCGTCTCTATGTCTTTCGTTAACAACTAGTCCACTTACAGTCCATATTAACCAAGTAGGTATGCTGCATCCCACTGACAGTCCTATGTATGTAGCTTCGCGATAATTGTCTCTGATCCCGCGAGATTTTACAGCTAAAACTGTTACGAAAATGATTAGAAATATTACGTAAATTAATGAGAATACCATGTCAACATACGATGTTCGACATAGTGGGATCACTTGAGTAGTAGAAATATCTGCTGCAGTTACCAACAACCTATTTCTATTAGGATGAACAATTTGCTCCACAGTTATACTGTCCACTAGCGGAGGACTAGTTAAAAGCCACTGCACTCCTATGGCCACCTGAATAAGTACGGCAAAAAGAAGTAAAAGTCCTTGATAAGGGGCTGGTAAATAAACACCCCCATTAAGGCTTATAAGAAACACACACTTAACTAATAGCGAAGCAAATACTATGGCATAGGCGACTCCAGTGCCAAAACGCATTAGAGCACATGTGAACTGGGTTGGTGAGGCAGCAACGACCGATGCCAGTCCAGCACAAGAAAAAAGCCCAAATAATAACATCTGTCCTAGAAAAAGATGTCTTCTGCTTGGTGTGGTTCGCCAAGCTTTGCACAAAACAAATATTTCGAATCCTGCTATTAGTATCATAGTAACAGCGGATAAGGCTACGACTGGTACTACCCAAACTTCGTTTCTAAAAATTCCACCTATTTTATCAGTACCATCAGAACGTACTGTTTTCGTAATATGCACCCCTGAAGTACTGGTACTTTCTGGAGTACTACTGGAAGGAATGAGGAAAAATTCTGTGCTCATTTCTACACGGCGACGTTTTAAAGCCATAGCTTCTTCATCGGTAGCTTCGAAAGATATTTCAGAAAGACTCTCTTTTGGAGAAGCTTTATTCTCAAAACTTATTATACCATCTGATCTCATCTGCCTTTTTTGTATTTCTGAGGATGCAAATATATTATCTGATAAAGGTAAAATCTCTGGATTATCTTCGAAGGGTAGTTTATACCTGATGTCTGAAAGATGGTTAAAAATATTGTTCTCAGATAAAACGTCATTAGTATTAGGAGTCTCTTCAGATGAAGTGGTTTTAACTCCCCCATTCTCAATTAATGCTTCAAGGTCAGCTGATTTTTTAAAATACTGATTGGAGTTCAATTCTGATTGTTGATTTATTATTCCAAGTGTATCACTATTATTGTTACTGTCATCCTCTGACTTCATAACTTCTTTATCCTCGAGGTTAACTTTTTGAACTAAATAAATGCCCCTGCCGCTAGAACTTCCATCACTATCCCGTAGATAAATGTTTTGTTGAGAGCTGGCCAATCGTGGCAAGGGAATTTGCTTTTTAAGCTCGACATCACTTTTAAAAGACGAAACCAAATCGTCTGTATTATATTGTTTTTGAAAAGTTTCCCCTACGTAATCTACAACACTAATTTTTTTTATCCCCCCAATGCTATCACCCTGAGGCGCCCCTTTGTCGAGGGGGGGTCCCCGATCTAAATCGCCGGATCGCGCTTGACGATCTTCGGCGGTAAGAGAGAGCGCGATACATGTGGCAATTGCCGCGAGACGGATGAAGGCTCGAGCCATACTGACTGCTGGAAGCTGGTGTGCCCGGTCGAAGAAATACGGTGCCGAAGAGTGGTAATGTTGATGGTATATTTGTGAATTTTTGGCGGTTTTTTAGCCGTCTGGGTTTCAGTGTCTAAGATTTCGACTCGTTCAAGCACTGCGGTTTATTTTATTAATCTAGGCGATATTTTTATATTATAGATAATGTAAGATGATAACTTACAGGCTGCTTCTTTTATGTGTACTTTGGTGTCTGGTGCTATTAATTTCTTATTTAAATTTTATTATTTTTTTATTATTGCGGTTGGAAGAATGCTATTTTATTTAATCTGATCCATTCTTATACGCGTCTCGCTATATCATTGTTCATAAGTAAATCTAAGATCAACGCTATGAAGCAGAAAGCATAAGTACTCAGCTGTAAAGAGTAGATATGCTCTTAATTTAAGGGGTAAGATTTTTGGTAAAGAATATTCACTTATAAGAATTAAAAAATACATCTCGTAATCCATCAAATTTCCGTCAAAATCGGTGACTTATTTGGGGTATTCAACTGCGAATATAGTTAAGTTTAGATGTAGTTTGATATAATGCCAATTGTAGTATTATTAAAACAAGTTAAATCAATACTAAAAACTCAAGAAAATCAATAACGGAAGTTGAGAAGCTTATATATATTCATGGTAAAGAATTGACAAAATTATGTCAATGTAGCAGGTATAATACGAATAAAATTATGAGTATTAAAGTCAGGGTTGATGTAGAGATATGATTCAACTGAGAAATCAAATTTAAAGAGAGGCTGGAAGACACAAAAGTGTAAGGGAAGAACTGTCTTTGAACTAAGTTATTGAAAAAGTACTAATATATGTGACAACTTTTATTTTGTAGTAGATGGGCATAATTTGATCGGATGATTAACTGGTAAGAAATTAGGTTGAGTAGTTTCCTTTTCCACTTACCTTTAAGTATGGACTACTTCTTTAAGTTTTTCTTTTAAGCTGTAAGATAAACCTACAAGTGGAAGCTGTTAAAAGTTCCTGTTCGGTATGCTGTCAGGAATGCATGATTTAGTTCTATTTTAAATTCAGTTACTACAATGTAGTATTAATGGAATGATAATAATTTTTAAAAAAGTACAATTTGCTTTCTGACTTGTTGCCTGAAAGGAATGACAATGAGGTTTGTTTTGTCTTAAGGCATTTAGACATATTGCACTTCTTTAATCATTCTTTGGTTTAAAAGAAATTATGAATTATGGTTTTGTCATAATTTTACTTTTATTTGTTTAACGTAAATATAGAAAGTGGCAAAAAGTCAGGGCACATATTTCAAAAATTACTGAATAAATTGTTTTTTAATTGACATATCAATATACACTTCGTCAATTATTATGAAATGGTTAAAAAGGTACTTAACTTTCAACAGTCCATATTTTCATTAAAATGCAATCAATCCGTTTAAATTTCAATTTATTGGGCAGGCTGTCTTTTGGAACACTAAGTACAATGTAAGCCAAAAACACATTATTCCTTATAAAATCATTAATTTTGATGTGGTGAGCGTATAACAGATATCTGTACCAAAGCAAACGCTTTTATTGATTTTGTGCTATTGATGTTGGCTTTACATTTTTTAAATAACTTTTAATCAAGAGTCCAAGCGTAGGACTAAAAATTAGAATTCAATTAGCCTTTTAGACTAGACCCAAGCTTCGAGGTCTGGGACGGGTGCCCCCCCCCCCCCCCCCCCTTGGTTGCGCCACTATTAATGTATGATTTTTTTACTATCCACCAGGACTTTAAACGGTAAACCAATATCTACAATTATGCCTATCAGAAAACGGAATTCTATAGGCCAAATAAGGATTAGTCCGAATTTAGCTAAACTCGTTTCGTCTTAGTCATCTTCAGTCAGTTTAGTAATTATCGGAGTTCAGTAGCGTAGCCAGAAAATATGCTCGGGGGGGGGGGGCAGTAGGCGTAAGTAGGAATTTTTTTTTGGAGAGAGAGACAGTCCAGACTACATGTATTTTATTATACTGTACCCAGTGAAAAAAGGGAAAAAGCGCCGCAGGCGAAAAATTTTCGGAACCACGCCCAAAGTTCATTTAAAATTCACCTAACTACTATCAAATTTCGAAAATTATTACTTCTCCCCCTCTGCATGGTTGGATTAAATTTGTTTTTATAAATGTTTTTTTTTTAGTTTTTTTTTAGTTTTTTTTTGATATTCCTAGCAAACATTTTTTATATTTGTGAAAAATATAAACATTGGTGTCAATCCAAAATTTTAATGTAAGACATATGTATGACTCTAACCAGCGTGTTTCGGGATCGGTTTTTCATGATTAAAAATAAAGTACTTAAATATGGCTCGCCACGCCAAAAGTGAAGATTTTTTCAGAAATCATGTATTTTAGGAGCGCAGATCTAAGAGCAGTTTTTGGTGCAAATATTTAGGTTTTAAAATACCCTGTTTTTTATATTCATAATAAAGCTTTCTCGTTTCTTCCCGCACTATTTTTTTTATTATAAATTATCACATTTCTTTCATAAAAAACGTTTCAATTAAAATTTGTACTTTAATTTTTCTCTTTAAAGAGGAATATGTACCTAAATGTTTTTTGTATTTGCTGTAAAAATATTTTATTGCATTGGGTTATATTTTTGTTAATTTAAAATAGCTCTAACAAAGGGAAAACGGAACCGACAAATATATAATAGAAAAATACTATAAAATTCCTTTTTTTTATTCGTTTTTCTTTAAAATAGCATCATAAATCAATAACTTAAATTAAATTAATTTTTTTAAACTGACTTTACTAGATATTTGACAATTTGACTTTTCTTTGGTTCGGTGTTTTTTAGATATTTATTATAACAATGAATAATCAGTATAGAGAATACATTTGTGCGGCCAATAATGTACTACTTTTATCGCTTTTGTTAATTTTACGAAAGAAACATAAACCCGCTAGAAAAAACCAAAGACCGCGAAGATTTTGGATGAGAAACATTATAAAACCAAAAAATTAACAAAAACATAAATTTGTGATTTAAAAATAGGTATATACCTACCTAATTTTGGAAATCTACATTATTACAATATTGACCCTAATTTGTTTAAAATTCTTATGGTGGGTTCCTAATAAAATTCATATTTATAAAACGTTAGTAAGTTTAATATTAATTTTATAATACCTACTGGTTGAATATGTTGTTTTAAATTTAAAATAAATGTTTAGCTTTTATTATTGGGAACTCTATCTTAAAAATGAAGTGTCTTACATTCAGATTTGTGATTTAATCTTAAATTATTAATGAACAAATTTTTTAGTAGACCAGTTTAATCTTATTTTTGCCTTCTAAGAACAACTATGGACATGTGAAGCTAGTCTATAATAAAAGTTATAATTTTGCTTTTTATAAATATTTATTAATATCTTAAGCATATGCCTACTAGGTACCTACTAAAAAAATTCTTTAGCACCCTCGTATGCTACTTGTAACAACTTAATTTAATTTCTTCTGAGTCCAATATAACAAAAGGTATATAACCGAACTATAACAAATATTTGGTTTTAAGCAAAAAATATACTAACAAGTTTTAAAAAAGGTTTGAAATTGAAGGGTATGTCATAAACGTCAGACTTCTAACGTCATGTTTACACAAATTCGGATTCAAAAATCGTGTCCATGGGACATTCAAAACATTATCGTACGAAAACCAAATTATTTTCGGATATCCGATGTCGGAAATCGGATGCATGGGCCTCCCGCTTTAAGCCGGAGTCCCATGTATATGATTTCCGACGATACGATGATACGTCGGCGCTGTCATTGGTCGAAAATTTTGGCGCCAAATTTTATCCGAATATTTTTAACAATTTACGACGCGTCGTACGAGTTAAATTTAGTTTAACTTTTGTCCGATGTCGAAAGATTTCTAACCTCACTTTACTAAAAATTTGACTTTTCTGTGGTTTCGGTTTCGGTGCTTTTGCTGCTTTTAGCATATTTAACATGACAATGAATAAACAGGGTAAAAAATACATTTGTAGTGCCAATAACGTACTACTTTTATTGCTTTTGTTAATTTTACGAAATAAACATAAACCCGCCAGAAAAAAACAAAGACTGAGAAGATTTTGGATGAGAAACATTTTTCAAAAATCGAAAGATACAAGGAGCTTACCACAATTTATTAAATGAAATGCGATTGACGGAACAGGAAAAATATTACTATTGTTACTATACTATATTACCAGAACTATAAAAAAATATTTGGTTTTAAGCACAGAACTCGAACAAAGTTTAAGCTTAGACGAGGTTTGAAGGTTATGGTATAAATGTTAGACTTAGATTTCTTCGTCTTCTTTTTAACGTAATTTTTACAGAAATTCGGATCCGAAAGTCGTATCCATGGGATATGCAAAACATTTTCGTACGAAAACCAAATTATTTTCGGATATCGGATGTCGGAAATCGTATGCATGGGACTCCGGCTTTAAACGACATGCGTCCGAAACCGTAATCTCTATATAAAACAGGACTTTTAGAAGGAAAAGTTTAAAAACTTTTCCTACAAGATATTTGTAATCTAAGCCAAGAATACATTATTTAAACCCCGAACCCCAGGGCTCGGGGGGGGGGGGGGGGGGGGGGAGGGGGCTGCAGCCCGGCAGCCCCCCCCCTTCCTATATATGCCACTGTCTGGGTCTGATAAGGGTGCAACCTGGATTAATACGAGAAGCTGTAAAATAGGATTTCACAAAGCAAACCTAAAAAAACATTAACTAGCGCGGTTACATTTTTTTAGTAAAAACCCAAACCTAAAGATATCACATTAGCAGAAGTACCCATATAGGAAGTAACCAAATGTATCATATATCATAATATCATTCTATTCACACCCATCTTCTTGTTAGCATGTTATTTGTTTAAATATTGGTATGTCTAATAAATAATACGATTATCTCAACAATAAAATACAACTTTTCCTCCATTCGATTTTCTTGTCTCTTAAGCTCCTAGATACATCTGGTTACCATAAGGTGTAATAAATATTATGTCGTATAACTCAATTTGCCATTAAATGTACATACTAAGACGTTGTATCTACATAAACTATAAATTTCTAAGTAGGTTGTAACGGATACTTTATACATATAATGTAAATAAGAACGTAAGCACCTGCAAAAAAACCTACGAAAGTTTTGCTTAAAATTTAATTATTTTCAAAACCTGAATAACCAAGTTACGAGATAAATACATTTTGTAAAAGTGACTGCGAAAATAATCAGTTGTGTAGCATACGGTCGAGAACTGATCAAAAACACGAAAAAGAAGGGAATATTTTGTTATAGTCTATTTAAGAAAGGTTTAAAGTAATAAAAGCTCATTAGGTATGCAAAGGGACTACAGAGTGACCCAACGAATATTTAAGCCACTTTCATAATTTGGCATTAATTTCATCACAAAATTCTTTATTTTCATCAAGTGCAGGTAGTACCACCCGGGTTGGTTCAATTAATTAGGTACACTTATGTTTTTATTAAACATAAAAAAATACAAAATACAAAAACTATATTATACAGAAATCAAATTATAAAAAATCATAATATTCTTCGTCATTTGAGGAACTGTCATCTCCTCTTGACGTTATAATTAATGGGTCGACGGTCCGATTCGATCGATCAGGTGGTCAAGATCCCACATTTTCTCCTCTTTAATGTCATGATGGACTGCTTTTCGCCAGTTCTCTGGTGTCACTTCCTTAATGGCTTGATCAAATAGTAGCCTAACGTATTTAATTTTGAATATCGTGTTGTGTCTTGCTACAAATCCTTTCACTTGAGCCCATATAAGTTCTATAGAATTTAGTTTGCAGAGATATGGCGGTGGGCGCAGCACAGTGTTACACTATGTTTTTCAGCTATATCTTCCATTGCATATATTTCATAAAACGATGTTTGTGTAAATTTGCTATAGCTAATAAATTCTTCTTTATTAAATTGTCGTCTTTTTTTTTCTTTGGTTAGTTATCATAAATAATTTAATATACAAAATTTACCTGCGCCTATGGTTGACACCGAAATTGAGCCGAACTGGACAGAATTTTTCATTTTGTTACTCTACACTTTTCTGAAACAGACTATAGGGTTAATTTTCAAAAATATGATACTCTTTTAAAAAATATAATCATGTGCTCATATTTTGTTCATTTAAATCATTTTTTTCTCAGCAAAATTGCCTCCCAATTATCAGTATTAAAATAAAATCGCCCCTGATTTACTGGCACTGGTTGGTGAAAGACTTCTTCTTTCTAATAATATATTCAATCAATAGTACTCTGCAGTTGGTACCAGGACTCGAAGGTATTACAGGATACGAGAAAATCGACAAATTTGCGAGAATTGAATCAGAAAACACATTTATAGGACTCAAAGATCCAAGGTACAAAGCAAGCGGTACCATGAAGGGATTGAACTACAGTAAATCTTTCATTGATTACCCAGGCCCGAAATTAACTAAACAGTTACTTCTGATCAGCAGGAATCAACTGAGAGTTATTACAGATACTCCGACAGGATATATGTACGTGACTGTTTGGCAGGACCTTCATCGAATGCAACTGAACAATCTTCAGGCTTATTTATAAACGAGACAGAAAAATGGCACAGCAAATAATTTGCCACTGCGAGTTAATAAATTGGAAAATGCAACAAATACTCAGGCGGCCAAAACTTAACCCCGAGGTTTTGTCAGTTAATTAAATTTGATTAAAAAGTACCAAATGACCATTTTGATTTGTTTTTAGGGTTAAAAAAGGTCAAACCACTTCTACAAGAGTGAGAGTTAATAATTAATTAATACTAAAAACCAAATTAAAATTAGGTACCAGGTGAGACTTTTGATGTTATTAATTGCATATATATTTTAATATTTTTAAGGTGTGTTATTCCTTATCGAAATTTAGACCTCCTGCATTCATTTATGAAGAAAATATATTCAAACGGCCAAATAATATTAGTGAATTTAATAGTTTTATTTTAAATTTCTAGGTCAATAGGATGTATTAGATGAGTGAACACAACTAGCTGTGGACAGATACCTAGTGGGTGTCTCAATAATAAAGGAAAGTAAAATAAATCCTTTGTGGTTAAAAGTTGGGGTTAGTTGCGCAGTCGCCATTTTGATTTTTTGTTAATATTCCGTTACTTTTTCGTTTTATCCAAAAATACAAATAATAAAGTTTAAATATATAAAATAATGAAAGCAGAAAAGGTAATGGGGCACAGGTAGATAATGACAGGCTGTTTCGTCCTTGTTAGGACCCATCAGAAAGCCATAACCTGTAAACAGTTCCCAATACAGCGAAAATATGCTTTCAAGATATTTTTAAGAATAAATATATGATGAAAACCTAGTATCGCCATCTGTAAGAATCAACTCAATGCAAAAGATAGCCATCAGACGTGAAAACATAGAACTAAGAATAAACCAAGTGCGGTAGGCCAACACATCCAGTATAGGAAACGTTTTTGCGCGTCCCTATACTTTTTCTATGGGTTTGTAGATTAAAATATAAATCGCGCTGCAGTAGCTCACTGGAATGCAGCACCAATACGTAATAAACCATGCAATAAAATTAATTTTCTATGAACATTCAGCAGGTTCCATTATTGATAAAACCATTATAGATGCGTATATATTTTGTTATATTGCAATGCAAATTATATAACCTACTGTTTTAAAAAAGAAAGCAAAGCCTCAGTAAATACAAGAAACTGTAATTAACGCTTGTGGATAGAGCAATTACCATCTGTAATTCAAATGAAGCCCTCAAACAGGAAACTAACTACATCAAGACCGACCTCAACAAAAATGGCTACCCCGGGCATCTAGTTGATAAACTATTGGAAAATCGCAAAAATCGGCCAAATACACAAAAGAAGCCAGTAGAGTCACAATCAACACTTAACATTCCGTATGTCAAAGGAGTATCTGAGAGAATTAGAAGACTAGGACAACGATACAACATTAATATGGTATTCAGCTCAAAAGACACTTTAAGAAGCCACCTGACGAAGACGAAACCAACAAGTCAAAAAGATAGGAAAAACTGTGTCTATCATATTCCCTGCGAATGTGGCAGATCCTACATTGGTGAGACTCTAAGACCACTTGAAACTAGGGTCAAAGAACACAGAAACAACATGCTTAAAGGAGAAACCGAAAAATCAGGGGCAGCTGACCATGCCTGGACACACGGTCAAACGTGAATTTACAACAAGAATATTGTACAAAATTTTATCTACTTTCATCTATGGATAAAAATATTTGGCAAAAGGCATTTTTAAAAATAAAAATGAACCTGTAAAAATGGACCTGCTATTAAGTTTACTAATCAAGTTTTTTATGTTACCTTTCGCATAGTTACTGTTTCTCATGGTTACTGTCAAAACTTTGTCAAACAAATTCAAAAATATAAAAAGCGTTTTTCAAAATGAGCGATTCTGGTGGAAGTTTACCCTCTGATATAGAAGCAGCGGAAAACGAAGCGATCTCAAGTTTAGTTCCGACAAAATCCAAGGCGCGGTATGAGTTGGAGCACAGAAGATTGAAGATTGGTGCAAAGCTAACAAAATAAAGGAGGTGTCTGAGAAAATCCTTTTGGATTATTTTTCCGCAAAGCAACGCTCCCAGAAACCATCTACACTATGGACTCACTACTCAATGTTGAAAACTATGATTTCAGTCAAGAAAAATCAAGATATATGCAGATTTTCTCAATTAATCGCATTTTTGATTTAATGATTGAAAATTCGAACGTAAAGGACTCCATCACATCCACTTCTGGTATACAAATTTCTAACTGTAAAAAGCGTATTATTAATGTTTATAATAAACCTTAAGTGTTATATTTTAATTAATAATTGGTAATTAATTTTATAATTGTTCATAATAAATCATTCTTCTAAAAAGTGTGGTTTTATTTAACAGCAAAATTTTAATAAAACCGGTTTTTTCTATTACAGCACTAGTGCTGTAATAGATGCCCTTACAAAACGATTTACAGAACTGTAAAATTCATATTACTAAATGAAAGTATATAAACTAGTATTTTGCATATCGCTAAACATTTTTTAGTTTGGTAATTTACTTTGTCGCACTCTAGGGACACACTGTATATTGTGTATATTTGAAGAGGGTCATCAACCAGATAATCAAAACAAATAAATGGTGGTGTATGACTGGCCCGTAGAAAAGTCTATAAATAAATTAAAATATAATTAACTATTTTAGAAAAATCTAGGCTAATGTAAATTCACGTGCGACTATAAAATATCTGTTGCCTACTTTTATATTTAATTTTACGAAGTCTGCTAAATCTTTAATTTAATTATTACAATTTTTACTTCCGTGCCATAAGAATTTTTAAAATAAAACAGATTTAATCTTCATTCTTGCATGTTTGCAAAATTAGATTTTTTAGAGTGTTATTTTTGCCCGTCGTATTGGTATTATGAATGTTTTCACATGCTAGCCAGAGAATAAGTATTTTCATGCACAATATGTTTCATATCACATTATTAGTAATTCGAAAAAACGACTGAATCAACAGAAACACTGCATTCTAAAGGCCTTTTTACATTGGGTGCAATTGCAAGAAAAAATTGCGTGAAAGCATACGCTTTGTCGACGTTTTAAACAGCTGATGCAAGTTTTAAATGGGAAAACATGCATCAGCTGATTAAAACGTCGTCGAAGCGCATGCTTCCAGGCCATTTTTCTTGCAATTGCACCCAATGTAAAAAGGCCTTAAGTTTAAAAGGTTGTTCTAATTTTGTTTTTCTTGTGTAATTTTTTTCTCTTCGTTCGCTGCCAGGGCCATTCCCAAGGGGATCTACAGCTTAACGTGGGTTCCGAATCACGATCCTTAGTCATGCGACAGCCCCCAAGAGCAATCAACCCTTGGTTTCTTGCCATTGCATTCCCACTTAGGTCGGTAACCAGGCCGGATGTGATCGGACATATCAATCAAATTGCATTACCTACTGATTGGGGAGTGTGTACCTTCTTCCGTGCCCCACGATATGTCCGATCACAACCGGCCTGGTTACCGGCGTAAGTGAGGTGGATTTTTTTTACAATCTTTCATGCATTCTTAAACCTACTACATTTCGAATATACTTTTTTATTCATATGCCTACTCCGGTGATCGAACCTGGACCGCCACGGTCGAATGCCAGTAACTCACCTTTGAGCCAGTTGTTCTAATTTTCATAAAGAAATATAAAATATGAAAGAACATGTTTTACTGAAAACTTTACTTACACATGAATAATTGCTGTTCTCTTTATACTCAAGTATAGAAAAACGGGAACGAATAAAATTTCCCTTTTCATTTTGGAGAAAAATCCCAAGAATGCACGAAAAAGTGTACGATAAAAGCCTAATTTTTCCCATATATCACAACGACAAGTGGTCCTAAAGAATATCCCACGAATATAACATTTTGTGTAAAAAATGTTCCTTTTCTCTTTGGAGAAAGCGCCGATCTATCATTTCTCTGTGCCAATGAAATAACACCCGTTCAGTTAACTGGTATTGCCAATTTATCCAACAGTCACTTGGCTATAAAGGAAACAGACAATACGTCGTAGAAGAAAATATTAATTAACATTTATAATATACAAAAGTATGTCCACCAGAAAAAGTAGGCATTCTATTATAAACTGTTATTCAAAATATGAGTGTCAGTGACCCAAAGGAAATATTGATATCCCTTTCAAGAGGAGAATCCCGCTTTGTCAGTCAAAGAAGCATTTTTTAAACCTTGCTTTATTATGAATAAAATAATGGTTATTTTAATGGAAATTCCATAATAATTCAGATAGAAACAATAACACCAATAAGGCAAGAATGACAAGCTGCAGCTTTCTTATCGGTTAAGATTGAGGCAGGAAAAATGTTCACCAACAAATTTAGACAAGTTTTTAGCGAAATAAAAAAAATGCTATGACCTAGCACCAGTTTTATTATTTTATATTGTCTTATTATAGCTATTAATATAACGAGATTATTATGCGATTTATAATAGTCGAGGACATTACTAGGTGACGAGGCAACAGCCGAGTCACCCGCAATGTCCGAGACGGTGTTAAATCGCTAATAATAGAGTTGTATTCAAAGCCTTATCGTATCAACAACATGCGATGCGAAAATAAAAACAAGGTTTCATGTCATTTCATTTTGGCATTTCAAAAAGTCATCATTAAAATCATGCAAGATTTTGATATTCCTGACGATATATTAGCTGCAGCCAAGATTATAAGGTTGAACTTGCTTCCGGACAAATCTAAAATCCATTATGAAAAAGAATATCGGCAGTTTTGTGAGTGGCGAAACAAAGTACATGTTCAAGGTGCAGAAGAAACGGTATTGCTGGCGTATTTCGCAAAACTCTATGAGGAATACTCTGCTTCATCCTTATGGCCGAAATATTCCATGTTACGAGCGAATTTAGAACTAAAGGAAAGAGTGGAAATCGACAAATACGGCGCCTTAATACGTTTCATCAAGAAGAAAAATGTTGGATAAGAGCAAAAAAATCAAAAGTATTTACAAAAAAACAAGTAGAGGGTATTTAGAAGAAAGTGTGACCAAGAAAGTTTCCATTGCTCGCAAAATTCAAATCGGCGATGTTTCCGGCAGTGGATTAAGCACTGGGGAACCGCACGAAATCGAAAGGAGTGCTTGCTCGGTCATTAATCAGTCTTCAGAGGGCATACCTAAGATCGTGGACGTTAAAGACAAAGGTATATCCATCAAATTTGAAAACTATTGTTTTACATGTTCATGAAAAATAGTTCTAATATTATTTGGTATCTAACGTATTATGCTTTCGTAACTAACGTATTAAATTATGGTAACTAATGTATTATGAGTAACTAAGGTGTTATGTAGGTTTTAGTACGTTTATGATGTTAATAATTATTAATAAAGATATCATATAAAAAGGCAAGGGCCTGTCGACATATTAAGCACCGGTTCCCGCAGATCACCGAAGTTAAACTGTGTCGAGCGCGGTTAGTACTTGGGCGGGTGACCGCTTGGGAACACGGCGTGCTCTTGCCTCAGGGAAGAGTGTAAAATGAGTCGACACCTAGCCATCCTATTCACGCCGGACTGGCCGGATGAGATCGGATATCTCGTAGGATGAAGGTGCCGTTTCACACTCCCCAGTCGGTAGACCACATTTGTGGTCGATGACCGGTTCAAAATGGCCTCCGTAGTCGGCGAACCGTAAAAAAAATCATATAAAAATGACCTAATCTTCAATGATACGATAAAACAATTTATTATTGTCTGTAATTAAATAATATAAATTTCCAAAGTAGATATATTTAATACTATATTTTCTCCGTTTTTTTTTGCGTGTGCTCAAAAGTAACTTTTAAAGTCATTAAAATCTTCATAAAAGATTTAATGCAAAGTGGGAATTACGTATAACTACATACCTCGTAATTTATACCCGATAACCTGTAATTATATCTATTATTCTATTTTATTTGTACTACTTGCAACTGTATACTCAGTCTAAGCGTGCCTGATATAGGCGTGCCACACAAGGCGTATCAATTAGGCACAAAGCGGGTAATTGACCCCCTGGACCCATAATATTTTACAAAAGTGGTGTCACAACCTTCTTTACCAAAGAAGTCTATGGCATATTTGTTTTATGTCTGGTTGCATAAAGATTTTTAACAATCATTAACTAACCAGCACTTTGACTGTGACATAAATAACATTGGCAGGCATTATTTACTTACAATCAAAGATACTTGTGATTGGTAAATTAAAGTAACCGGGTCACTATGATTGTTTTTCTGCCAATATCATATCACTGTAAAGTTGCTGGTTAGTTAATTATTATTAAAAATATATATGCAACCCGACTTCATTTTAACAACATACAGTGTGTCCACAGATAGAGTTTCGAAGATGAAAAACTTTTTTATTAGTAGATATAGAAGAAAAAGTCATTCTTTATAAACACGTCTGCTTGTGCTAAAACTACAATTTAGCATATCAGATTTACTATACAGGGTTCGTCAGAAAAAACATTTTTAGTTGGGGGGTGTCGCATGACTGAGATCGTGGTTCGGAACCCACATTAAGCTGTAGGTTCAAGAACAAGATGGTTTAATGTTCGAAAGAACAAGGAGCCATCAGTAACCCAGTGTCTAGCAATTTGTTAGGCTGTACCACCTTTACTGTGCATCTTGAAAAGAAATTACATTCACTTTCTCATTTTACATTTTTATTTCTACTTTTTTTGTACGATTCGCCGACTATGGAGGCCATCTTGAACCGGTGATCGACCACAAAAAATGTGGTCTACCGACTGGGGAGGGTGAAACAGCACCTTCATCCTACGAGATATCTGGTCTCATCCGGCCCGTCTGGCGTGAATAGGATGGCTAGGTGTCGATTCATTTTAACACTCTTCCCTCAGGCAAGAGCACGCAGTGTTCCCAAGCGGTCACCCACCCAAGTACTAACCACGCTCAACACAGCTTAACTTCGGTGATCTGCGGGAACCGGTGCTTAATATGTCGATAGGTCCTTGCCCTTATTTCTACTTAAAAAATAAACTTCCGGTAAACTTTAGGATGTCTGGTTAAACCGGAAGTTCTGAATGATTATGTAGAAAATGAAAAAACTATACATGAGAATGTGTAAACATTTTTTTTCTATGATGCAGTAATTTTTTTAAATACCAATATCTCAAGAACTATTTATTCAGTTTAGCCGTATGACTATACATGATTTATTTAGAATCTAGAGCAAAATCTAAGAATATAGTAAAAATAATCACAATATATAAAGTTGGCAGCTACTTTCGGTAGTGGTAGAAATACCTCAATATTTTAGATAAAAAGGACATATTAAAAAATATAAATCGCAAAGTTTCAAGAGAGTATTTTCAATTGTTCTCCCAAAAGTTATAACTCCTGCTTGTCGTGCCTGTATATAACTTCGAGGACTTTTCCTTTTTAAAATCCCACTAACAAGAACTCATTGTAATTTGTTGTTAAAATAAAATTTAACACGCAACTTTATTTTCCCATACGCTGGTTTAACTAGGTATTGTTTTTTGATAGTGTAATGAGCTTACTGCCTAATAATTTAAACAAATGTACATCTACATTTAAAAAAAGAAAATTCACATTATTTATTTTTACTTTCATTATTCTTGCGAAAATTTTCTATTAAAAAACAGTTCATGAACAATAGAGACCTTAAAGGAATCATAATATATGAATATTATTTTATGTTGTTTACCATTGTTTTATAATTTAGTGCGTCTACCAGGTGTACAACAAAAACCCTGAAGCTAAAAGTATGTTTAGTTGATTAGTTTAAACCAATTATTATGTTGGTTGGTTGGTTGGTTGGTTGGTTGGTTGGTTGGTTGGTTTAAGAGGGATCGGGCGTTCGACCCAAACTTTCTACACTGCAGCCTAGTGGCTTATTATTGTGCTCTCCAATCTTGCTAGAAAAGATTTGTTCCTTTTATAAGGTCCAGTAAGTTCCTATCAAGTTTGCCATGCGGGAGGTTATCCCCACATTAGATTCCTCCAAAGATTTTGAATCGTCTTCGGGTCAGTACTTCGCAGTTATATATGATATGTGAGGCGGTTTCGTCCTCTTCGCCGCAAAGTCTGCATTCAATGGGACCATTGTAGATTATTATTCGACGTAGGTGTGTGGCAGTGGCCTGTTAGTAGGCCGACCACTTGTTTTAGCTGGGTGCGCGTTAAAAGCCACATTCCAGTTGATAGCTTTTTGGAGAGTTTCCCAATTGTTGCCCTCGCTTGGGTTTGATCAGGTATCCTGTTCCATCAGGATAGGTGTTGTTGTTGTGCCCACCTGTCTGATGTTGCATTGGTTGCCTGTTTTGATATGCCAAGGACGGGTTCAGGGCCCCGGAGTTTTTGAGATGATTCGGCTCTAGCCAGTTTATCGGCTTTTTCGTTGCCCGCTATCCCCGAGTGACTAGGTCTTTCAGGTTGTTTAGGCAGTATATAGTGATCCTCGATTGTAATTATTATTATGTACCTACAAACTATTGTAATTTTATTTTTCAGTATTGATCTACAAATATTTTGTAAATTCGACCTATTCTTCATTAATCGAATTTAAAGAAATCAAAGATCTCTTTGTGCGTCCTACATCGAACAACGAACAAACCCGAATTTATAAATGCAGCCATTGGTTCAGGATTGCCCAGATTGGGAAAAAAACCAACCTAGGCCATCGCCAAGGTTTTGGTTTTATACCTTAAACCTTCTTCAGGTTTCTAACTAATTGTTCCCCAGATATAAACCACCGTTAAAATCCATTATTTACTCTGATGGTTCCAGGAATTGTTGACTGTCGGCTAGGGATGTTCGATATTTATATTCTGTGATTTTAAAGCGGTATTTTTAGTAAGGTACCGTCGCGCTCTACGATAAAAAATATCTGGTTAGTGATTCGTGTGGTATATTTTCTGTCGCGTTGTATTTTTTGAAAATGTATTTTTTAAAGAACCGTTGTAGTGTCCTCTCAAAAGAGAACAAAGTTGTCATTTTATCTTTAGTGACCCTTCTTTAAAAACACAGAAATTTAATTTTTATAGAATGAAGTAATTTAGTAGTAGCACCGACTCGATATCAAAAACCGAAGTATTGTGACACGAGTGAAACCGAGAGATATTCGGCATTATCGCGTCATAATAACACCAAACCTTTGCCCATGCGAGGGTGGAAAGTCTTGTACTTACTTTTTCTACTACCACATAAATATTCGCTTTTTCCTTTACAATAAAGTCACTGGATAAGTGGGCTGTTCCGGTAAACGGAACCCAATTTCATATTCATTTTGGTCAGTGTGGCAACCTTTAAAAATACATTTTTTTAAGAAAAACTCCCAAGAAAGAACAAAATACTGAAAAAGTCTTTTTAGCAGATCCCAACCACAAACAATTCTAAAGAATCTACCAAGTAAAATAATTTCAATTAGACAACAAGACAGTTATTACCAGTGGCGGCTCGTCAGGTGAAGTAGGTGAAGGGGCTCTTCACCAAAAAAATAAAATAAAACCAGGAGGAAAGTTTTTCGACAATATTAATTATTAATATACCATTGCGCCCAAAAAAAACTGGGACAGCAAAATTGTTGTTGTAGAGTAGCTCCTTGACTATAAAGAAAATGTAAAATCTATTGAGGGAAGTTATCATTGTTGTTATAATAGTTGTCATGGAAGTAAAAAGGTTTAACAACAATACCACATTTTTAGAAATACGAGAAAAAATGCAAATACGCATATTGTGTTTTAAAATGTAACAAAAATAAAACAAAATTTTTTAATATTATGTTCCAATAAATTTTAATTTCAATCATATTTAAACCTTAATATAATAATATGTTTTTAATATTTGGTAGTTGCACCATTATTATCGATTAATGCTCGTAAACGTCGTGGCATACTTAACACTAGGTTTCTCGTATACTCTTGCGTTATTGCATTATCCTTTGGCTTAATTCATTCCGAGTTCTAGGCTGGAAGTTGTGTTTATTCATAAATTTTGCCATCTCACCCCAAACTTTTTCAATTGGGTTGATATCCGGACTTTTCAAAGGCTAAGGCAGAACACGAATTTGATCTTCTTCTACATAATTTTGAACCATGCGGGCTATATGAATAGGAGCATTATCTTGTTGAAATATAAAATCTGGGCCATATACTGCGTCGACAAATGGTATCATAACTTGGTTTAGTATGTTGCAATATAATGGTGCATTGAACCTCCCATGCACTATTTGGCAAACTCCTGGGCCCCTTGCACTAATCCAGCCCTAAATGTTTATAGAAAAGCGTCCACTTTGATTAGTCTTATTTGTATATCTTCCATCGTATCTTGTACCAGAAGGCCTATAAACGCGGATTTTCCCATTATTGCATGATTGAAAGGTTTTTTCATCGGAAAATATTACGGTTTCCCATATATTACCTTGATTTCATGCATTCATAAGCAAATTTCACTCTTCTCTGTTTGTTTGCTTCGGTCAAAAATATTTTATTGGCAGCACAACAACTTTTTATATCTGAACTACGAATTCTTCTAGGCGTTGTATTAGCCGAACCAGGAAAACGTGTTTCTTCTTTAGCTTTTATTGCTGTTTCGAAGGGATGATCTTTTAGAAAATTAATTAATTCTATATCTTGGCCGTCATTCGATATTTTGAAGCGACTAGAACCTGCTTTTCTTACAATACTTCAATATTCTGGAATGTTGTGCTAAGCCAGAAACACAGTATTTTTGCTAATCCTTAATTAATCTGCGATGTTTCTTATTTGATGCCCATCTCTCAATCGAGTGTAAATGATCGCTTTTTTGCTCGGTGGTTAACGATTTCAAAAAATATTTCTTTTGACACGCCACTGTCAGTCACAAAATTAAATTAAATTGACAACTTCAAAAAAAAGCTAATAGTGTGGGAGATAAGACTACATTTTGCTGTCCCAGTTTTTTTTGGGCGCAATGGTACCAATACAGCTACCCTTTTAGCCCTTAAAAAATAATTATGTTCGAATTAATAATATGAATTTAATCCGAATGTAGCTATGCATAATAGGGCCACGGTTAACTCCGATGGACAATAATAATAAACACTCGTGCATTTTGGCGCGCCCCAGCGACCGTGTCCGTTAGGTCAAAGCAAGTGAAGACGCAAAGCTCAACATGGCTTTGATATTCACCGTCGCTTTGGTTGCGTGAAGTCAGTCACGCAAACAGCATGTAACAATTTGCATTATAATGAAGGGCAATTTAAAAATAGATCAGTCGTATGCACCATGGTTTTAGCATTGGTTCGCCTAACCTTAGGTATATTTTGAGGCTTCGCGAAACTTACGGTTATAGATATCGTTTTTACGTGATTTACTGTTTGATTAAAAAGTTTTGTTTTTATTTTTCAGTGTAATTCAGTAGTGTACGTACCTACTTAGTTGTGTGTGTTAAAAATGAACCCAATTAATGACATAATTTGTAATTTGTTGGAAACTCTATTCAGTCGTTGGATAGATGAGAATAAGAGAGACTTTTGTTACACGGACTTTTAGTCAATGTTTGTTTAAGTACCCGCACTATACCTAGCTCTTCACCATTTTTTAGAACCGCGAGTCGCCACTGGTTCTTACTTGTGGTATTGAAAATAGGTAATGTATAAAAAAAATGAATTAGATTAACAAACAACCACCCTGTATAATTATATTCCTGCGTTTTAACATTCTCTCCCAAGCGGCATTACAACATGCTTTATCTCTAATCTTAACTAATTTTGAATACAATAAAGAAATCTTCTCACATACACATGTAGGTATGTTAAACACTCTTGGGGCGTGAAAAATGCGTGTTTATGTTTGATTAGGTTAGGTTTCTGAGACCTTGTTAAACCATGTTATTTAAAAGTAAACTCGGTATAATTTATAATGGCAAAAACCTATGCAGTTTTACAATGCATTTTATGAGATCACCGTGATAGTGTCAAGCCAATAAAGATAAAAATGTGGCCTTGATATTACATATATGTATATATTTTCAAGATCAAGATGCAAGGTGCAACTAGAGAAGATTATAATTAGAGTTGGTTCCTTTTAGCCCATCCAGTGGCGTTACGAACATCTGCCGCATCACATGAAAAGTATTTAACTAATTTATCATGTATTTGTCGAGTGATTCAGAATTAGAGTGTGAAAATACGCGATTTAAAATTATAAAAAAATGTTAATAATATACTGGAAAACCTATTACCAGAAAAAACAAATCGCGCTGAAGAGAGTGTCATGTAGTAAACAACAAATCTTTATCGGTAGCGATAGCGTAGAGAATAGAGCTCTAGCCTACAGATCGCAAGGTCACAGGTTCAAATCCCATCACGTGTATTTGACTTTTTTTTATAAAAACATTAAATAATTTATAGAATTATTTTGAATTGAAATCTATCTTGTTGAGTGGATTTTTTAAATTTATGTTTAATGCATTTTTCCTTGATTAAATTTAAAACTTTTCATTCTGGTTAATCTAGAAGTCAATCCAGGATTAGTTCTTCCTATGATAATATATAAAATATGAAAGAATAAAAAAAAACAAATAAAGGAAAAGCCTATTGACGAACTATGAAACCAGATATTAAATGGAACATAATCCTAAGTATGGTAATTTCAACACTAGTGTTGATATTTTTTTTTTTCAACACTAGTGTTGAAATATTTTTTTCACAAATCAAAGGCTTTTTTAATAATTCTTTGTGAAAGTGATTATTCTAATACTCGTAGAATTTCCTCGTTTGACAAGTATTACTTTTATCACTTGTTATGTAATATACTAAGTTCACAGCACTAAACAATGTATTATACAGGGTGATTCACGTTGAGTGGCCTATTAGAAGATCTCGGAAACGAGTAACCCCATCTTTCTAAAAATTTGATAGCAGGCATAATTGGTTTTGGGCCTTTAAAACATTATATTTTGACGTTTTTATTACTTCCGGTTATACCGGAAGTTAATGCCAACTTTGCTATTTCAAATAGAATACCCTGTATATTTTAGCGTTTTTGATTACCTTATTAAAATCTAAATAACTTTTATTAATAATAATCTATATTTATCTCTAACCGTTTTTGAGATATGAATTATAAAAGGATTTTTTTGTGTAAAAACGCTCCGAGAAGAAAGTTTAGTAACTATGAAACTAATAAAGGTAAACATTTAAAATTTTCTAAGCTTTCAAGTAATACATAGATCTTTAGTTTAAATTACTTAGGTTTCACGTTTTTTATACAGGGTGTTCTTAAAATTGTGCCAATGTTTCCATTTAAATAAATGTGCATTAGTCAATTTTTGCAAATGGAACAAAATGGGAATTTCGTTTGGCTTTGAATGAGAAATAAGCAACGGACATAGGCAGTTAATAACAAATGGTAACAAAACTCAAAGTAAAACGAAAATCCCAGTCGAAGCCTTCTTTTCAAAAATAATGTCGTATTAACACAAAAAGAAATTTTAAGATTTTTTATTTAAATTGCTCATAATTCCAAAACGACTAAAAATGTGGATTGTAACATATTAGGTATTTAGATAGGAAATTTAATTCTCTACACGTTAGTAAGCCAAAAAATAGGGTATTTCATTTGCCAAAATTGACTTATGCACATTTATTTAAATGGAAACATTGGCACAATTTCAGAGAACTCCCTGTATAAAAAACGTGAAACCTAAGTAATTTAAACTAATGATATATGTATTACTTGAAATCTTACAAAATTTAAAATGTTTACCTTTATTAGTTTCAGAGTTACTAAACTTTTTTCTCGGAGCGTTTTTACACAAAAAAAATTCTTTTATAATTCATATCTCAAAAACGGTTAGAGATAGGAATAGATTATTATTAACAAAAGTTATTTAGATTTTAAGAAGGTAATCAAAAATGCTAAAATATACAGGGTATTCCATTTAAAATAGCAAAGTTGGCGTTAACTTCCGGTATAACCGGAAGTAATAAAAACGTCAAAATATAATGTTTTAAAAGCTCAAAACCAATTATGCCTGCTATCAAATTTTTAGAAAGATAGGGTTACTCGTTTCCGAGATCTTCTAATAGGCCACTCAACGTGAATCACCCTGTATTATCATTACTATTTACTGTAATTATGGAAAATATATTTATTATAGATTAGATAATTTTATGAAATTATAACATAACTTAAACATAAATGCTCAATAATCGAAGGAATACAGATTCCGTCCCTGGACTGTAATATTAAGATCCGGTCTCTAATAATTAATATGGCTGGATATATCTTGTTTTCAATTTTATTTTAATTTATTGATCTACCTTAAGTAAAACGTTTTATTAAAGTTAAATAGCAGTGTAATTTATAAGACAAATATAATTTATAGAGATGCTTTGTTAAAACGAGTTCCTAAAGGTTTCTTTATACGTTATTTCTACAATCTGGCAGCTTATAAAAGAACATTAATATGTTGTATTGTTAGAATTATTGATTGTGTTAATCCCAGGGCGTATCGCTTAAAAAGGTATTTAATTAAAATACATTATTGAATATTGATTTTAAATTAGATTACTCTGTGGCATCCTTATAAAGTACTAACCAATCACAGTTAATTGTAGTTACTGAGGCTCCGCTTGCTTTTTCAAGATACTAAATCAGTGGCGTAGCCAGAAAATATGCCCGGGGGGTGAAAAAGGCGGAAAAGAGCCGTGGGCGAAACATTTTCGGGGCCATGCCCAAAGTTCGTTTAAAATTCACTACTATTAAATTTCTAAAATTAAATTATTACCTCTGCATGGTTGGATTAAATTTGTGTTTGTAAATTTTTTTTTTGATATTCCTAGCTGGCTCTTTATTAAAAAATAAACGTTCTTTATATTTGTGTTTGTTTTTTTTTTTATGGTTCGCCGACTACGTAGGCTATCTTGAACCGGTCATCGACCACAAATGTGATCTACCGACTGGGGAGTGTGAAACGGCACCTTCATCCTACAAGATATCCGATCTCATCCGGCCTGTCCGGCGTGAATAGGATGGCTAGGTGTCAATTCATTTTACACTCTTCCCTGAGGCAAGAGCACGCCGTGTTCCCAAGCGGTCACCCGCCCAAGTACTAACCGCGCTCGACACAGCTTAACTTCGGTGATCTGCGGGAACCGATGCTTAATATGTCGACAGGCCCTTGCCCGTTTTATATTTATGAAAAATATGAATATTGGTGTCAATCCAAAATTTAAACATAAGACTTATGTATGACTAACCAGCGTTTTTCGGGCTCGGTTTTTCATGATTAAAAATAAAGTAAATATCGCTCACCCAGCCAAACTTGATGATTTTTTTCAGAAATCATGTATTTTAGGAGCGTAGATCTAAGAGCAGTTTTTGGTGCAAATGCTTAGGTTTTGAAATACTCCTTCTTAAGTGCCATTTTGTATATTCATAATAACGCCTTCTTGTGTCTTCCCGCACTATTTTCTTTTATTTTAAATTATCTCACTTTTTCCATAAAAAATGTTTCCTGTAATTTTTTTCTTTAAAAATAAATACCTAAAATTGCTTTTTGTTTTTGTTGTAAAATTATTTTATTACATGGGGTTATATTTTCTTTGATTTAAAATAGCTCTGAAAAGGGAAAACGGAACAGACAAGTATATAATAGAAAAATACTATAAAATAATATTCTTTTTACTCGTTTTCCTAAAAAATTGCATCATACATCAATAACTGAAACGACATGCGTCCGAAACCTTAATATCTATATAAAACAGGACTTTTAAAAGGAAAAGTTTAAAAACTAAACGTTTTCTACAAGACGTTTGTAATCTATGCCAGGAATACATTATTTAAAGATTTAAATTAAGAGTCCAAGCGTGAGACGAAAAATTAAGTTGCAATTAAACTTTTAGACCCGAGCCTCTAGGTTCGGGAGGGGGGGGGCAGTCCCCCTCCCCCTAAATACGCCACTGTACTAAATTATATAATTTCTATGACTATGGTACAATATGTTAATTTATTCAATATAACAAAATATGTAGGATACGCAACTATAATAGTTTCATCAATAATGCAACCTGCTGCTTGTGGCATAGAAAATTATGTTTTTGTAGCATTATTATTGAGTTGATTTTACTATAATTTCTAACATGATCCTGTGGCTCAAGCGTCAAACTTTGGATCCAATGGTTATGAGTTCAAGCCCGGCAGCTTGTAAACTTTTTAATAATATTTTAACATAAAGTTTAGAAAATATATACTGTTTAACTCGAGTGGATTGTCCATATCGCCCTCGGAAGTTTAGGCACTCCGCCTACGGCGTCGTGCTTAAACTCTTGTGGTACAAACTACTGTTGGTAATCTGTCGATCTGCGAGTCAATTTTCAAAATATGTGTAATAACTTTATTTTAAATTGAAATACACGCACATTATTTCTTAATAGTACCTATAATTAATTGGACACGAGAACACAACAGTGTCCATTGTTTCATGGAAAAAATCTCACTATATAAATTAACTCTTCATTTTGACATCGCTTTTGAACAATACATCTCTTGAGCAACCCAATAAAAATACTATAAGCTTAAACGGCATTTCTTCATAATAAAAACGCATGAAGACAATGTCAATGAAATATGACGTTACATAACGAAATTATGAACTTATTGTCCATTGTTTGTCATCGAAGGTTAATAACACTTTGTGTACAGATAATTTCAAGTGCATCAGCATCAGCTACAGCACATCAACTTGATAAAAGCCATTTGTGTTCAACTAATTTTGAATTGTCATTATGCACCTCAGACAGCAAGGGCGTATGGAATGCAGGGGTAGGGGGTAATAAGGGTTATAGTGTATTACAGAAAGGTGTATAGTAAAAGCTTATTAGGTATGCAAGGGGACTACAGAGTGACCCAACGAATATTTAAGCCACTTTCATAATTTGACATTGATTTCATTACAAAATTCATTATTTTCATCAAGTGCAGGTAGTACCACCCGGGTTTGGGTCAATTTATGAGTTTTGTCTATTGTTATCCATTCTCAAACACTGAAAATGGTGTGACAAAGACGTGCATTATGTGCATAGTATTAGGTACACTTATTTTTTATTAAACATTATACAAATACAAAAAAAAAATTAAATTATAAAAAATCATAATATTGACGTTATAAATAACGGGTCGAAGGTCCGATCGATCAGGTGGTCAAAATGCCACATTTTCTCCTCTTCTTTAATGACATGATGGACTACTTTTCGCCAGTTCTTTAATGTCACTTCCTTAATGGCTTGATCAAACCGTAGCTTAACGTCTTTTATTTTGAATGTCGTGTTGTGTCTTGCTACAAATCCTGTCACTTGCGCTCATATAAGTTCTATAGGATTTAGCTCGCAATGATCTGGCGGTGTGCGCAGCACAGTTACACTATGTTTTTCAGCTATATCTTCCACGGCGTAGTTCATAAAACGATGTTTATGTAAATTTTCTATAGCTAATAGCTTCTTTATCAATTTTTTTTTCTTCTTTGGTTGGTTATCATATATAATTTAATGCACAAAATTTACGTGCGTCTATGGACGACACAAAAATTGAGCCCAACTGGACGGAATTTCTCATTTTATTACTCTATACCTTTTTAAAATAGACTATAGTGTATAACCATACTAAAATAGTATATTTCGTATTAAGTGTGGTAAAAAGCATATTACACCCGAATGAAAAAATCGCGAACGAGCCGCGTAGCGGCGAGTGCGGTATGTACATGAGTGCGTAATTGCTATACTTTTTCTACGACTCTAACTATTAATGTAAAGATTGGTTTATATTTATAAAGTATCCATTTTAACGTCAAATCTGAAATAATGACAATGTCAAATATTCAAAACGCAAGATAGATAATAAATGTCACGATTTGAATGGTTCAAGGGTAACTTGATTGTTATACTACGCATCATAACGCACGGATTTACTTATTGGGACCCTTGTATATTACTGGCAAGAGAAAATATCTATGTAAAAAATAATGTTTCTACAAAAAAATTTCGTTTAGGAGAAAATTCCTCAAATTTCTCTTGGAAGTCAATTTTTTAATACAAAGTTTATTTAAAGTCGGATTGAAGGTTAAAGACAACGATGTTTTTTGATTGATAGAAGCATTTTGGACTGCATTTTTTTATTTGTTTTAAATCGCAACGTTTCAACTGGTAAGCATCTCCAGTCGTCTTCAGGTGAATACTTCATTTGGGGGTTATTAAATATATAAAATAAAGTATTGAAAGGTATGCTGGGCTGGCGTGCTCCACACTTTTGTTGCACTCTGTAGTCTCGTGATATTTAAAAGAAAAATGTATTAGTTATTTAAGTTAACTCATATTATAAATTATTTATATTTCTTAAAAAGACCCATATGTCAAAGATATTTTTCATTATGAAAACGTGCACTTTCTTAATTAGGAAACAAACATTTTTCATTTGAAATGCCTTTGATAGTGAAGCTTATTATACGCAGTGACAGTAAATGTTGGCAAAGTTGACAGCGTGAATAGAACTGAGGTTAAGGTTTAAACGATTCCTTTTGAATCTTCCTGTAATTTTTTATATTTGTCTATGGATGCCGGAGTTAAATAAGAACGAGGAATGTGGGTAATTTAATCACGATCAGGAAAACATCGCGCCGACAAAACTTATTTCTTGTTTTTAACAATAAATGTAGTTTAAACTTTTTGGAAGAAAGAAAGAACTTTCAGCTACATCTTTTGGAAAGCCCAGAAATAAATCAACTAGTGGGTTTTTCAGAAAATTGATTGGAGATATTGACATCTTTGATAACATTTTTGAAAGAAAAAGTCAACATTTCCTTACACTTAATCATTGCTAGGCAAGGGAAAATAACTGTTAGGAAATATTTGCTATTGTACTGTAAGGAAATATTATTTTTGTACGGTTACTTGTAAACTAAAATGTGTTAATGAGTATCTCTTGGGAATTTTTAATATATTATCTTTAAGTAAAAGAAGGATAAGGATCTTCCTGTGTACAGTGTTTAAAATCCTTAAGGGTGATTTTGACTATCCTGATATTCTTGAACAGCTTCCGCTTACCTTCAATCGTGTTAATTCTAGAAATCGTAATGTTTTTTATCGCCAACCGTCAGTAAAGCCGTACATTATTAGAGTGATTTCCGGAAGTAAACGAACACTTTATTTTATTGTAAAATAAAATACTTTACCTGCCGCATTTGGGGCAGGTAAAGTATTACCCTCCGCAAATTTTCACTCTATGCCGAAAAAAACGACAAAATTCGCCATTTCAAATTTTTTAAGGTTTTGGAATACGCACGTGGTCGGCCGAAATTTTCTGATGTGTCAAATTTAGGCCAAAATGTTTATATGAAATATGGAATGGAATAGGTAGTATGAAACTTCTACTTTACATTTTGACCAAATATAAGACAAGAACTATTAAATATTTTACGTAGACCCGATTCTAAAATAGGTCTGCAGCTCGTCTTTTTTATTAATTTAACATGGGAAAAATATCTATTTTCTTAGAGTGATCTGCTTTACATAAAACCGTGATGAACTTCTTCTTCTTCCCGTAGCTCTATAACCCTATGTGGGTTCTGGATGACTGCACAATGCGTCTCCACCCCTGTCGGTCCATCAACATCTGAGGGTCGTAGTCCAATCCCATGGTACGAAGGTCGCTGATTACGTTATCGCGCCATCATCATTCGCCCGCAGCGGGGTAGTTCTCCCATGCTAGTTTTGCCGTTCGTTCATTCGGCAGTCTTTGGACATGTCCCGCCCATCTCAATCTCATCCCTTTGATCTCATTAACAATATCGGGTCCCTTGTACAACTCTGTCGATTGTAGACCTGTTTTTTTTCTGAAGCCGCACTGGTAATCCCCCACGACGCCTTCCACTAGTGTTATCGACAGTATCTTGTATGCCGTGTTTATCAATGAGATGCCCCTGTAGTTGGCACACTTCATTTTATCCCCCTTCTTGTATATGGGGATTATAATACTTTCTTTTCAGTTGTCCGGCATTTCTTCCTTTTTCCAGATTGTGGTAATTAGCCGGTGTATATGCCGATGCAAATCTTCACCTCCACATTTTATGCATTCTGTTGGTATGTTGTCTATTCCCGGTGCTTTGCCGTTTTTCATCCTCATTATGACATTTTGGACCTCCTCCAGGTTGGGGTCATCTACAGGCATATCCGCCGTGTGGTAAGCTTGTGCATTTTGGTTGTCGTCTACTTGAATATTGAGGAGTCCCCTAATGTAGTTATGCCATTCTGTTATAATTTCTTGTTCATTTGTAATTAAGGTCCCATCCTCCTTTTTCAGGATGTTCCCTGTTCTTGGTCTGAATCCAGATTTTGCTTCGCTCGCCTTCATATAGAATTCCTTTAATTGGTTACTTCTAAAACTGGTTTCCAATTCCTCCAGTATTTGTTGTTCATGTCTCCTTTTCTTTGCCCTTATTAGTATTCTGGCATTCCTTTTTACTTCGCTGAGATATCTTCTGTTTCTCTCATTGGGCTCTTGTATTGTTAGTATTCTGGCTTTTTCTCTCTGTTCTAATATCCTCCGACAGTCATCGTCCAACCAGTCCTTATGCTTCCTCTTTTGTGTTGGGCCCAGTATATTCTTTGCATCATTGGATGATGAACGGTTGACGATAAAATGTTGTATGCACCACGTCAGTAAAGTGTCTTTATCGAACTCGCCTCGCTAGCTTATCATAATTTCAGACTCGTCATATAAAGAATCACTTTACTGACTTGGTACATAAATAACTATTATCTGACCTCTCTGCGAACGAATCTTTACAGAAGTTACTCTGTATGGATTATGTCATTTATTTAGTTTGTATGCTTCTGATATTGATATCGACCTTGTTATTCTGAGAGGTTTTAAAAAACTTAAACAGGATAACCTACTTATAAACTAATTGTTGTATATGTAGTATTTTATAATTTCTGTGTTATACATACATTGCTGAGTTAATTGTTATTGTTTTTTATGACTTTGTATTGTTGCCTGACTATTAGTTTAAGTTGAGTGTCTGTAATTGACTTTTTGCTGTTGATGCTTTGAAATAAATAAATAAATAAATAAAAGAAATAATTAAAAAATCAAAATGTCTTAAAGAATCCCATTGTCAAATTGAAAACTTAACATTCGACACTCTCCACAGCCCAAATATGCTTCTGAGTGCAACAATAAAGTGTTTACCCTGTAAAGGTTCAAGATGTAAAAAAGGAAGTGGGCTTGACGATGACGTAAACTTTGCAAATTTAATGCATTTGGCGGGTGCAGTACTGGGAAAATACAATAATATATAATCTATATAATGGTCCTTTGTCATACGCAAGTTCAATGCCTCAATGCAGACATGCTAAATGGCTGGAGCGCATATTTTGTTTAGTTAGGTTCTTTTGTTGCGTATTATTTATGTCTTGGAATTGCTCTTTATGCTTTTCTACAGGGCGTCCAATTTAAATAACAATACCACTGCTAACAGTGCCGGTTGATCCTATGGGGGGTATTATACGTTTGCCCAGGGGGCCCTCAGAATCAATTGACTTCGAAACCATATTAAATATTATCAAAAATAATTTTTTTTAGTTTCACTTGTGTTTTAACTGTTTTTCAATCCTTAATATGTTTGACAAAGTTAGGAATAAAACACTACTCCACATCACATCGTATTCTTCATGTTGCAGAATCTTAAAGGGGAACACCTGTTCACCTTCTCCCTTAATATTTTTTACCTGAACCAGTTGGGAACTTTAAATTTTTGATTGAGTTAGGAATCTTAGATTATTTTATGTTGGGAAATTGCCTCTCTGTATTCTTCGTTTGGTCTTTACAATTTTGTTCTCTAATGGACGGTAACAACATGACTCCTACATACACGCGCAAGGAATAAAATGCCATGCAATTGATAATTGAAGGGGTAAGTGGATAAAGCTGTCAACTGACTAATTGTTAAAAATTTATATTTTTTGCGGAAAAATGTGCTAAATCTGGTCTCCATTTTCTGACCTTTATTCACTATACGATTCTGTGCAATATAATTATTATTCACAGAATTGTAGTGAATAAAGCTCAGTTAGAAACCAGTTCTACAACATTTACTAAATTTTTTTTAATCAATAGGTTTGTCACCTACATTGGAGTACCTGTTATATTGTCGCGTCTTAAAATGACAGGCGACTGGGTTGTGTAGCTTAGACGGTTTTAATCTGTTTTAATTATTTTATTAATAAGTATTTATTATTTGTGCCCTTATGGTGCGCTATCGAATCACTGAAACACTAAGGATTTTTAAGACATTTATTTAATGAATAGCAAAGCGATGACAGACAATAATCATAATGTGAATAAAATACAATGTTACGTAAAAGATTATAAAATGGTAAATTTAGATAGTTCTCTAACAAGAAGAGAAACTGTCTCTTTTTGACTTACTTTAGAAAGGTGTTATTCTAGTAAGTTTAAAGAAACAATTTGTTCTTAATAGACAACTTTGACCAAAATAAGAAGAATACAAGTTAATACAGTTTAACAATTAAATGTAAGGAACACTTACGCAATCGCAGCAAAGTAAACTGGTTCTGGGGCAGTACTCTTCATGGCTCGAAAACTGTTTTAAACTTTTAAGTAGTTATTTGGGCAGAGGTTACCCTTACACTTGAATACTTTTTACAACTCTCCGAGTAAGTGTTCCTCCGAGTTTTTTATAAGTTTTGCAACCCTTACCAGATGGAAGAAGGGGTTCCTTTTTGCTATGTCAGCACTTTATTAAAGAAGGGATTTTCCCCTGGATGGACTATTCAAAATGGAACCCTTTATCCCAACCAATTCAAACAATTATGTTTATCAAATTTCATCTACAAACTCCTCCTACCAAACTAGGAATGTCCTTATCTTTGTTCTACACACTATTTTTCCACTACACCTATTCTTATCAGCAGACTCAACACCTATTAAGTGTCTTAGCACCACAGCGAAGTATGAACTGGTTTATTCATCCTTAAGGGTGCCAATCCATATCCGATAATATGGCGTTTTCACTACTTATTTATTACTAGGAAATTTTTTAAAACGCGATTTCGCTGCTTCTGTAAGTGCTTATAGGTATTGGCTTTCTGTAGTCTTAATAACGGTCGTCATTGTCTACCTGTGCCTCGTATTGTTTTGGCGTTCCTGTGTACTGATGCACCGCTAGCAGCTAATTTTTCTCTCTATTATATAAGGAGAGGAGCAAATCAGCGCGGTCGCGCCGCGATGGCGATTCGGTGGCGGTCGTCAGCGCGGTTCTAACGCTCTGGTTCATAATAAAATCCAGTAAATCTTATAATAAAATCCAGTAAAAGCAAATAAAACAATAACATTAAAATTTCTTATTAGAAAATATCGTAATATTTAATAAAACTTTTCATAAATTTTAATGGAAACTATTTCGAAGATTACAAACTATTATAATAATTTTATTTTAAACGGTATTATTCAAGATTAT
Organism: Polydrusus cervinus; assembly: GCA_935413205.1. Lineage (NCBI taxonomy): Eukaryota > Metazoa > Arthropoda > Insecta > Coleoptera > Curculionidae > Polydrusus > Polydrusus cervinus. The sequence continues at coordinate 29,584,092 of OW284516.1, forward strand.
GGTCCTATATAATATTAGAAATTATAATACATATTGTTTTATTTTTTATACATTCTATTATAAATTTTCCTCTGTTAAAAAATTATTTTTTTATAGAGGGTGTTCCTTAATAACATGCTAATATTTTAGGGTGTGATTCCTCAAGTTATTTTATAAAGAAAAGTTCATATAAACATATGTCCTAAACGGCTTAAATTTTTTGCTACAGGGTGTTGAATTATTTTTTTTTAATGCCTTTTTTGTAATATCTCCGAAAGTACTTTAGATAACATTTTTAACTTTGGCATGTGTTAATAGGACATAAAACCACATCTTTTAGTAATAAAAGTTATTTTTTTGTCCCACCAGTGGCATCCCTGCAAGCATTTTCTCTGATATTTTTTAGAAAAATAGCGGTACGCCGGTGACATTTTTCCATGTGGATATCATTTCTGATTAGCCTGGTCAATTCTGAATAAAAATAGTCTCTTGCGTTTTTCTTCTCAGGCCCACCGTTCTTAATTAAAATAATTAAATTAGCTCTACTATTTATTATCATTAACATTGATAATACAAAATTTTGTTTTATAAAAATTGTTGGAAATGACCACCTTCATTTAAAAGGCATGCTTCCGCCCGTCTAATTTAATTTAATTATTTTAGTTAAGAACGGTGTGCCTGAGGAGAAAAACGCAAGAGACCATTTTTATGCAGAATTGACTAGGCTAATCAGAAATGATATTTACATGGAAAAATGTCAGCGGCGTACCACTGTTTTTCTAAAAAATATCAGAGGAAATATTTGCAGGGACGCCACTGATAGAACAAAAAAATAACTTTTATAACTAAAACATGTGGTTTTATGTCTTAATAGCATATGCCAGAATTAAAAATATTATCTAAAAAACTTTCGGATATATTACAAAAAACGCATTAAAAAAAATTATTCAACACGCTGCGTAGCAAAAAATTTAAGCCGTTTAGAACATATGTTTATATGAACTTTTCTTCATAAAATGACTCTAGGAATCACACTCTAAAATATTAGCACATCATTAAGGAACACCCTGTATAACATAAATCATTAAATTGATTATTAACTTTTAAAGAATAGGTAATTTTTTTTCGTATCTTTCACTTTTTGGTCCATTCGTCTCCCATCCGCTGACATACTGTATATAAATAAGAATTATATTTTACAATAATGTAGAAAACTATTTAACATAAATATCTGAAAGTTTGGTTCTTCGACATAAATACCTCCCACGTCAAATAGTTGGCCGCAAATAAAAGCCACAAAACCGTTCTTTGTCGAATTAAATAGCCAGACCAGCATATAAACAATCCGATAACATGCAAAAGCGTCGTGTCGTCTTTTAAAATTTTTGGCAGTCTGGTATCTACGAATTGCATCTTAGCCGCCATTCTGAGAAAGAGTGTTAAAATGTTAGTAAGAACTATACAGAAAGTCACCATTGATGTATTCGAATATTTATATTTTATTTACAAGCATTCAATTTGCATTAATTGGAAATAATACTAAGTAATATGAAGTCGTGAAAGCCCGGCTCACAACAGAGTCGCACTCAGATTTAAATAATATACTTCATTAATTTAAATCCACATAACTAGACTTTTCCGAAAATCGATTGGAACTATTGACATTTTTGATAACATTTCTGAAGGAAAAACTTAATATTTCCTTGCACTTTGCATGTAAAATAACTGTTAAGAAATATGTATCATTGTACTGTAAGGAATAGTAGTTTGTAGAACTAGAGTGTATATATATCTCACGAAGAAGTAAATTGAGTACGACGCCGTTTACAATGGAGTGCCTAAACAACCTGAAAGACCTAGCAGCAAGGAACAAAAGGGTAGAACTCCTATGGGTTCCTGGTCACTCGGGGATAGCGGGCAACAAAACAGCCGATAAACTGGCTAGAGCCGGATCATCTCAAAAACTGACTGAGGGGGCCCTTGGCATATCAAAACAGGCAACCAAAGGAACATCAGACAGGTAGGCGCAACAACAACATCTATCCCGATGGAACAGGATACCTAGTCAAAAGCAAGGGCCACAATTGGGAAACCCTCCAAAAACTGTCAATGGAATGTTGCTTCTAACGCGCACCCAGCTAAAACAAGTGGTTGGCCTACTAACGGGCCACTTAAGAAAACACCTACGTTGAATAGGAATTTAGAATGGTCCCATTGAATGCAGACTTTGCGGCGAAGAGGACAAAACTGCCTCACATATCATATATAACTGCGAAGCACTGACCCGAATAGGATTCAAAATCTTCGGAGGAATCCCATGTGGGGATAATCTCCCGCATGACAAACTTAGTAGGAATTTGCTGGACTTTATAAAAGGAACAAATCTTTTCTAGCAAGATGGGCTGCAGTGCGGGAAGCTTAGCCCGAACGCCCTACCCCCGCCTTAAACCAACCAAACAACCAACCACGCCGTAGGAAAGTAAGTCGATCGACCTTTATTCCGAGCATACTCGTGGGACCTATTATAGGAAACCAATCTAAGAAACTAAAAAAGACCGCTAATGATAATCAGCTTAAGCTACCAGGGAATAATTTGGTCTGCAAGGGTAGCTCACGCGCCGAAAGCGTAAACAAAAGCGAGGGTGAGAAGCTACTAAGATCACCTAGCACAAAGTACAAAGCACAAAGGTGGATCCTTAGGACAGCAAGCCTTGAAGAAAACTGGTGGGAATCAGCTGGTACATGAAGGATGCGATAATGCCAAAAGGCTAGGCATCTCCTGGGTAAACTGGAAAAAAACAGCCAAACTCACAAGTAGTGACAAGAGCAGAGATCTTATAAGGGTCGGTTCTACGGATTACGTGTGGGATCACAACGCACCTAAATGGACACAAAGGTCTGCCACTTTAACCCCTATTTTTTAAAATAAATATAACCAAACTAACACCACAATGGTAGACAGCTCGCAAAAATGTCCGGCCGTTCGCAGCAATTTGGGAGATTCTTATGCCGCTTGTCTGCCGCTTTGCTATATCAACTTTAACGTTGCAACTTTAGTAATAACATCCAGTATATAACTTTAAAAACCGTAGGTCCGCTACGAGCATTATACTTATTTTGTACCCATTCGTAGTTTTATGAAGAGATAAAATGGCTGAGATGCCATTGCTATGGTAATAAGGCGGATCAAATTATCGATGATTGTTCGATCATGGATGCAACCCTTGGCTTAGTTGCAGTAGCGAAAGGCATATTTGCATAAATTTTCTGCATAACAGACACGCAGATTGGACCATGTATAAATAGGTCGTTTTCAGGAGGAATATATGCATTTTGATATAGGGGAGACCGGGCAACTTTTCTTCTTTGACATGTTTTACATTACTTTCAACAACGTACTCAAGATCATACCTTATAGATATCGGATAGTCTCGTATTCCCGCTGAAAACAGTGTCGGCTAAGTAATCTGCAGCAAGCGTTAACAAAAACATTTACATTAGTAAAATACCCTACCTAAAGGCCTAGCCATAATTTAAAAATATGCATTAGGCGATAAGCACTAAGCAACAGAAATAAATTTTGACACGCACAAATGAATCAATCACGACACTATCTGCTTTTGTCTGATCGCGCCTCATTTAAAAAAAAGTTCAAAATGGGTACAAAACATCGAACCATCAGATTTGAAAACTGATAATGCCATTTTGTAAAGAAAAAAAAGTGACAATGAAAAAGTATTTCATAATTTTTTTAAAACGACATTAAGAAAAAATAAAAGTAAATTTTCAAAAATTTCCCTTTTTTATATACAGTGTATCCACGGTTAGAGGTTGGGAGAGGAAACACTTTTTTATTAGTAGGTATACCTAGAGGAAAAAGTCATTTTTTATAAAAACGTCTGCTTGTGCTTAAACTACAATTTCGAATATCAGATTTGCGATTACTATACAGGGTTCGTTAGAAACAATATTTTTATTTTTTTGGATTTTTTTTTCAATTCTAATTTTTAATTCCTTGATTTATTAAATCAATTTTGCTTGTTTTGAAACTACAATTTCGAATATCAGGTTTGCGATAACTAGACAAGGTTGGACAGAAAAAAGATTTAAATTTTTTTAAAATTTATGATTGAATAAATTAAGGAAATATGATGCGTATTAATAAAAATACTTCAAAATAAGACAAAGAAAAATAGTTTTTTTACAACAAAATCATTCCTCGGCCAGATATAAAATCATATTCTAAGTAAGAAGGCAACAATAGATGTTTGTTTTTATTTAAATTTATTTTCAACGAAATCCAAAAAAAAATTTCGAAATTGTAGTTTTAGCACAAGCAGACGTTTTTATAAAGAATGACTTTTTCTTCTATACCTACTAATAAAAAAGTGTTTCCTCTTCGAAAATCTACACTAAGAAACGCTTCAGCAAGAAATTCTTTGCTAAGATTATTTTGGCTGTAATATTAAATTTTCAACCTACGATAGCAAAATGAATTTCTTATTGCAAAAGAAACAATTTACCTGAAAACTCTTTATACCCGTTACAAAAATCTTTGCTATTATAGAAAACTTACATTATGATAACAGTTAAGTAAGTATTTATAAAAAATTCTTTTCCAGGACTACTATTTGCTTTGCTGGGGAAGTAATGCAGTTTGCTGCTTTTGAAAAAAATCTTTATAAAAAAAATCTTTTCTAGCGCTCTAAAAAGTTTTTAAAGGGGTAGCAAAATTTTTTGTTGGAATTGGGAAATTCGTAACTGTTCGGTTCGAATCGGATTATTTCGTAGTGACAAATTCAGTCTGATTGGGCCAATTTTTATATTGCGCACCAGTCATTCCGTTCCTGTCTCCACATGTCTTCAAGTCTTCATTTTTTCTGATATTTAGATGCTCGTTCCTTCATAAAGTAAAATCGTCGCATCGGTGGCTGCACTGAGAAAAGCTTCAGCAAGAAATTCTTTGCTAAGATTATTTTGGCTGTAATATTAAATTTTCAACCTACGATAGCAAAATGAATTTCTTATTGCAAAAGAGACAATTTACCTGAAAACTCTTTATACCCGTTACAAAAATCTTTGCTATTATAGAAAACTTACATTATGATAACAGCTAAGTAAGTATTTATAAAAAATTATTTTCCAGGACTACTATTTGCTTTGCTGGGGAAGTAATGCAGTTTGCTGCTTTTAAAAAAATCTTTATAAAAAAAATCTTTTCTAGCGCTCTAAAGAGTTTTTAAAGGGGTAGCAAAATTTTTTGTTGGAATTGGGAAATTCGTAACTGTTCGGTTAGAATCGGATTATTTCGTGGTGACAAATTTAGTGTGATTGGGCCAATTTTTATAGTGCGCACCAGCCCCGTGAAACTTCTTATGGGCGGGATAGAAGCTAGAGTGAAGTCAGACCTCCAGACTTTTTCAAGTTAGGACCTACGTTTATCCCCATCAGTTATATCTCAATATTACACCTACGTAGTTATTTTTACAAAGAGAGCTACGGCAGACGAACTTGGTCTGACTATATTTGTCTCTTTTTACATCGAATGGAGATAACTTGATGCAGACAGAGGTAGGTACTTGACATGAATAGCACGAGCTGTTAAATTATTTTACAACCTAACTTCCCTGTTTTGAGCTTGACCACCAGCACAAATCATTGACATTTATAATGTCAATGGCACAAATGGAATTGCCCCTTTTTTTTCTTTATAGCTGAAAATCAGACCAAGCTTTTTTGATATTCTAATATTATTTTTAATTTTCTAATCTTTTTACCAAAAGGACCGTTTTCTTTTTGTTGCAGGTAAGTAAATTAAATATTTTTATTCGTTATTTATTACATTAGTTTACCTACTTGTTGCAAAAATAATTATGCCAAACATACTTTTACTTTAAGGAGTTTTTGTTGAATTTCACTTAATAACTCTTATTAATGTAGATGTCCACTAAATCATTTATAGTATATTTATTAATTGTAGGTAACACAAATACCTACAAAATATATTTTTTTTGCTATTCAATTATTTAGACCATTAGAAAATTTTAATTCTGTCGAGTGTTGTAGTAAGTAATTCATTTTTTTGTTTTATATTCTTTTAGGTTGGCTATTTCTAGAAGTACCTATACGTGAATCTTTGATGATTATGTATGTTGCATGAATAAATGTTTAGTACACGGGAGCCACTACAGTTGGTACTGTAGGTTAATCTGGGAAAGTAAGTACATTTTGGGAATATAAAGAAAAAACAGATCCTCATGTGGGTAAATAATGTAGTTTTTTACATAGTTATAGCAGTGGTATAGTAGGCTTTCTCTAGCAAAAGCCGTTTCACAGCCGATTTGAATCTTTTAGGGGTTCTCAAAGATCTAATGTGAGCTGGTAAGTGGTTAAATACTTTTTTGCCAGTATAAAAGATGGAATTTTTACCAGAGAAGTATGGGGTATGGGCAACTGCAAAACTTCCACTTATCTCGTGCTGTGGTGATGTAACCTTAAACTATTTTGGCTCTTAGGTTTTTTATGCATTAAGCATAAATAGGAACCAATGATCTGACTTGCAACATTGACTTTAATCACTCATATAGTAAACCAGCTGTTTTAGAACATTTAAAGAAGCAAGCTGATAAATTGGAAGACTTAGATAAATGTTGTACCCTTATCGTCGACGAAATGTTTGTTAGTGCTGGTTTGATCTATGAAACCAAATATATATAAGTTTAATTACTTTTTTGTTAATTTTTTAAAAGTTTTATTATTTATTTTCTACAAATATTTATTTTTGAATGTTGTAAATTGTATGTTAATAATAAATTGTTATTAAACATATACCAATATACCTAAGATCTTGTTAACTCTGTGTTATTGTTATGATGTTGGGGTTGTTTTAATGTGGGTATTTATCTGTATAATACGTGAGACTAAAAGGTGTAACAGTGGATTTTTGGAAAATGTTTTTTATTTAATTTGTAATTAATTTATTGAGTAGTATTGAGTTCCAGTAAGTGTGGATATTTTTCTTTAAAAAGGGGTAATTTGCTCTACAGAATGAGGACAGTTGATTATCCAACGAGTTATTTAACATAGTCTCTGAATACAACAAAACTCTAACATGAGTTACAGATCTTGTTTTTTTCTAACGAGGTACTGATCTTACCTATATTTCAATCGTAGTTGTCAATAAAATTGATTATAAGCTGATTTCTGAAGTTTTATTTCTAATTGTACAACTTTAATAAATAACATTTGAAAATGATATTTACAGCTTAAAAATCTAATCAGAAAATCCTAATATTTAATTTTTACTCTACTTGAAAAATCAAATAAGAGGATTAGTGTGAATCATTTGATGGCCCTAAATATCATTTTAAGGTTTTGTGTGCAAATTTTTTTAAAATTGCCATATTTGAAAGTCCCGCCTATAGTCGAAAGGTTGTCCAGATGTTAAAAATTTTTGCACATAAAATTTTAAAATGATATTTACAGCCAACAAACTATCCACAATCCTCATTTAATTTTCCAAGCATAGTAAAAATTAAATATTAGGATCCTGATGGTTTTTAGGTGATGAAAATTTTGGTGGCCAAAATTTTTAAAATGGTCATATTTGAAAGTCCCGCCTATAGTCCAGGGGTTCCCTCCAGACCCGATGGTGGCGCTGTTTTGACGTTTCAAGAAATATCGCAAAAGTAAAATACTTTCTTTTTCTAAATAAAATACAATGTAATTATTATTTTACCTAATATTCAGGCTAGATGCAGAAAAATGTTTTTTCGGCATTCCGTTTTGGATATTTGTTTAAATTTAAAGTGAACAAATATTTTTTAAAAGGATATGTTTTAATCACTCAAAGAAAAAAGCAGTAAAATATCATTGTATTTTTAAGCAGGTAAAACTGAAACTATTTTTAGGTTATGAAGTGTTGTTTTCTGTTGTATTAAATAATAAAGAGAAAAATATTTTTTTTTTAGTTTCAAATTTTAGACAACTTATTCAGACGTGGGGAGTTGCATGATGTAAAATATGATGGAGTTATCTGAAAAATAAGCTTTATACTATGTTAAATTTTTGATATAGCATGGAAAATATTATTTTTAATAACACAATTTTAGATGAATCAAAATTTTTTGAAACTTACTTACCCAAAGTGAAAACACTTGGTTTATATAAATGTGTTATTAAGCATAATATGTTCTCTAGAGTATATTAAAAATTCAACAAAATATACGGCTTCTTTTTTGGGCCACACCACATATTATAGCAAATAAGTGGTGCTGTCATAATAAACCACTTTACTATTATAGCAATGCTTAGTTGCTACCTTAGCTAAAAAAGAGTTCCTGATGTAAGTAGGTACATTCTGACCCAGCAAAGTAACTTTCTTGAAATAAATAAAAAAATCTTTTCAATATAGCAAAATGTTATACTGATATTGAAAAAAAAATTCTTGTTTCAAAAACGATGCAGTTGGCGTAGAAAAGTATCTTTATTGTTCTAGCAAAGTCTCTTTATAGCCGATGGTCAGTTACTTTGCTAATACAACATTTTTGTTTACTTGAGCTAAGTGATCATTCTTTATAAAGTGACTTTATTACGACAGCAAAGAAATTACAGCCAAATGGACTTTACTGTCTCAGGTAGTTTTTCTTTTGTCCCCTATGTTAGCATTTTTCTTTATAAGCGGTATAAAGATTTTTATAAGGACAGCAAGAATCTTCTCTCAGTGTGTTGTTGGTGACCATTACGACTCGACATTTGTTTAATTTTTCTAATAAAAATTGTCTTTCCTCAAAAATGTTTCGAGTGTGCAGTGCTTTATTAGATTGTGACATCAATGACAGAGCCCATTTTTAATATCAGTGTTAAAAGACCAAAGTTATTTTAGTTTTGTGTTATTTTTTTATGTTATGTGTTTAGTTTAACTGTTGTTTATTTAATAATGATTTTTGCGTGAGCCAAGTTTTAGAAAAAAGAAAATTAGTAATTCTTTAGCAAATGCTATTCATAATAAAAGTCCTTAAACTAAAAGACAACTTACCAAAGTTTTTAACACGGTATGATTTTTAAAAGGAAGATTTCAAGAAATATCACAAAAGTAAAATACTTTTTCTAAATAAAATACAATATAATTATTATTTTACCTAATATTCAGGCTAGATGCAGAAAAATGTTTTTTGGCATTCCCTTTTGGATATTTGTTTAAATTTAAAGTGAACAGATATTTTTTAATAAGATATGTTTTAATCACTCAAAGAAAAAGCAGTAAAATATTATTGTATTTTTAAGTAGGTAAAACTGAAACTAGTTTTAGGTTATGTCGTGTTGTTTTTTGTTTTATTAAATAATAAAGAGAAAAATCAATTTTTTTTTTAGTTTCAAATCTTTGACAACTTATTCAGACGTGGGGAGTTGCATAATGTAAAATATGATGGAGTTATCTGAAAAATAAGCTTTATACTATGTTAAATTTTTGATATAGCATGGAAAATATTATTTTTAATAACACAATTTTAAATGAATCAAAATTTTTTGAAACTTACTTACCCAAAGTAAAAACACTTGGTTTATATAAATGTGTTATTAAGTATAATATGTTCTCTAGAGTATATTAAAAATTCAACAAAATATACGGCTTCTTTTTTGGGCCACCCCACATAATATAGCAAATAAGTGGTGTTGTCATAATAAACCACTTTACTATTATAGCAAAGTTTAGTTGCTATTTTAGCTAAAAAAGAGTTCCTGAAGTAAGTAGGTACATTCTGACCCAGCAAAGTAACTTTCTTGAAATAAATAAAAAAATCTTTCCAATATAGCAAAATGTTATACTGATATTGAAAAACAATTTTTATTTCGAAAACGATGCGGATGGCGTAGAAAAGTATCTTTATTGTTCTAGCAAATTCTCTTTATAGTCGATGGTCAGTTACTTTGCTAATACAACATTTTTGTTTACTTGAGCTAAGTGATCATTCTTTATAAAGTGACTTTATTACCACAGCAACGAAATTACAGCCAAATGGATTTTACTGTCTCAGGTAAATTTTCTTTTGTCCCCTATGTTAGCATTTTTCTTTATAAGCGGTATAAAGATTTTTATAAGGACAGCAAGAATCTTCTCTCAGTGTATTCGTGGACACACTGTATCTCCATAAGTACCTACTAGAACGGACCCCGCACAAAGCTTATGGAAAATGGCTTTCGGCTAATTTTTCTGAATTTAAGTATTTTCTGAATCTTGACGTCCTGATTAAAAGTGTCCATGGCCGTAATCCAATCCTATGACTAGTTTTTGAGTTATGGTCTTTTAAAGTTGGTAACTTTTTACTTTGAGATTCTATGCATTGTCTGGAGCTTTCACTTGTTTCTTAAAAACTATTAACTTTTGTATTTTTTTATTGGTAGAAAAGTAGGCCTTAGGTTTTCTTTCACTTATATAGAAATAAAATATGTACAGAACGTTGAATAATTTATAGGCGGATTAAATAAATATTAATATTTAAAAATTATGAAAATTCAAAAAAAAATGTTTACCGATTTTTTTAATTTTGAAAACAAACTGTTAGATTTTGTTCATATTTTAATAGCTTGTAAAATCAGGCTATGGATGAAAAAAAGGTGGGTATAGGTTAACGTAGAATACATTTCCGGGTTGCCATTTTTCAAAAAAAAAATTGAAAATTCACCTGAAAACGTAATAAACGACGTTTAATTGATTCATTTAATGATTATGCCAATCTGTAACAATTTTCTTTCGCCTAATTATTCTCTAACACATTCTTATCTTAGATATACAGCGTGAACCAGTTACAATGATTAACAAAGGTGAAAACTTATAAATATAGGAAAATAAAAAATATAAATTATAAAAAAAAAAATACATTTTGGTATGACTCTAAGATAATCTAAACGTTTCATGTACAAGAGCCAAGGTATTTTACGAAAAAAATATTTTATAATTTAACAATATTTTGTCATTTGATAAAAAAAAACATATTTTAATTTTCCTATATTTAAAAGTTTTCACTTAGGGGTAAATCATTGTAACTGGTTTACCCTGTATATCAAAGATAAGAATGTGTTAGAGAATAATCATTGTAATAGAAAATTGTTACAAATTGGCATAAGAATTAAATGAATCAATTAAAAGTCGTATTAAGTTTTCAGGTGATTTTTTTTTTTGAAAAATAAAATACCCGGCCATATATTCTACGTCAACCTATACCCATTTTTTTATCCATAGCTTGGTACTACAAGATATTAAAATATAAAGTAAATCTAGCCGTTTGTTTTCGAAATTCAAAAAATGAGTAAATTTTTTTTGGGATTTTCATAATTTTTAAATATTATTAATCATTTAATCCGCCTATAAATTATTTAACATCCTATACATATTTTATTGATATATAAGTGAAAGAAAACTTAACGCCTACTTTTCCACCAATAAAAAAAAATAAAAAAGTTTATAGTTTTTAAGAAACAAGTGAAAATGCCAGACAAGGCATAAAATCTCAAAGTAAGAAGTTGCCAACTTTAAAAAGCCATAACTCAAAAACTAGTAATAGGATTGAATTACAATCCTATGACTAGTTTTTGAGCCATGGACACTTTTAATCAGGACGTCATGATCTAGAAAATACTAAGAATTGAGAAAAATTAGCCGAAAACCATTTCTCATCAGCTTTGTGCGGGGTCCTTTCCTCAATTTTCAAAAGACATTTGTTTAAGCAAAAAATTCTGAAAATTGAACTTGTGTAACTCTACTTTTCGAGTTACCAAGGTCGCCCCCAAAGGTGGGACAACCTGTATAAAGTACACCGGGGTAAGTTGAAATTCGAAGTAAGTGGAACCCAGGCTTATTCCTGATAAAACAATGGTAAAGTGGCTTTACCTATTGCATATCAGCCTACCTACATCCTTTACATACCCTGTTGCATAGAAAGCCCTTAGCGATTCATTTGCGCTTCGACAATAACACTGCTGTCAAGGTTGTCGATTTACCTCGCATAACGAGTTAACACGTGTTTTTTGTCGGTGGTTGTAACACACACGAAAGTTATAGTATTATTTAAACTTTTTGAGGTAAGTAGGTACATCATAAACAATATTTTTTTGTATTATAAACCTATGGGTCACAAAAATTTGTTACACTTGCCCCTAAAAAATCACAGAATGGGGAAAGTGTTACCTATGTTAGGTTCAGGTCAGATTGAAGAAATTGAGAAGCAATAGATAAAGAAAACCAAAATAGCAAAAAATAGGAAAAAAATATGTAAAGGTAGTAGCAGTGAAGATGACGAGTTAGAAGAATTAGGGAGAATTGAAAGCAAAAAAATAGAAAAAAAAAGGGCTACACTAAAGAAAACCTTATTTGAAGAAGACTATCCACTGATGATGACCTTCTTGAAGATGTGCAAAGCCTCTCAAGCAATTCTAATCAGTTTCCTGAACCAAATGCAGCTCGACTTAACAAAAATAAACATTGGCGATTGGGTCGTCATTAAATTCGATCAGAAGAAGCAGGTTGAAAATGTACGTGGGCCAGCTCACAGAGAAAAAACCATGTCTGAAGGTAAAATTTTGCCAAACAATTGGTAACACATCCACATTTTATTGGCCTGTTGTGGAAGATAGAAGCATCGTGAATGAGGATAATATTTTTATGCATTTACCCACGCCTATGGTAAATAAACTGTGAAAAATATCTTTTAGCATTATTTTTCACACATACCGGGTCCGCCAACGTGGCGGGGATGGAAGATTAAATCATTATCGAGGAGCTTATCAAAAATACTAAACCAGCATAAGGTATCGACTTAAAAGCGGCATATTTTAAAAATATTTTACATTATACAGGGTGGCTCAAAAAAGTGTGGCGGACTAAACTTGCATTTTTTTAAATGGAACACCCTATATATTATATTATTTTCTAATTCCCTATACAATTCCACGTATATTTTGTATAAAATGTCATATGTCTAAATTCAATTGTTTTTGAGTAATTGACGTTTACAATATGGCATTTTTTGACTTTGACAGGCTGTAACATTGGAACGGTTCATCTTAGAGAAAAATGGTTTTCACCTCCCATCTTAGTTTTTCATTCTCTATCCAAAGAAACCAACCTCCGATTTACCATGTTAAACCAAAAAAACAGTTTTAACGGTTTAACATAGTAAATCGGAGGTTGGTTTCTTTGGATAGAGAATGAAAAACTAAGATAGGGAGGTGAAAACCATTTTTCTCTAAGATGAACCGTTCCAATGTTACAGCCTGTCAAAGTCAAAAAATGCCATATTTTAAACGTCAATTACTCAAAAACAATTGAATTTAGACATATGACATTTTTTACAAAATATACGTGGAATTGTATAGGGAATTAGAAAATAATATAATATATAGGGTGTTCCATTTAAAAAAATGCAAGTTTAGTCCGCCACACTTTTTTGAGCCACCCTGTATAATGTAAAATATTTTTAAAATATGCCGCTTTTAAGTCCATACCTCATGCTGCTTTAGTAATTTTGATAAGTTCCTCGATAATGATTTAAATTTCCGTCCCCGCTTCGTTGGCGGACCCGGTATAATGTTGGTTAAATTGTTAATTTTTTGTTAATAAAAATAAATATTCTTGTAGCATGCAAAAAAATTAATTATTTACACTTACCCCGGTCAACGTTCTTACGTCCAAATAAGAAAACCTGCCTTGGTTTACACTTGCCCCACAAACCTGGGGCAAGTGTAACCCAAGACCAGCGAAAATTAAAAACATCCTAGAGAAAAAGGGAATTTTTTTATCGGTTTCTATGTTGGTATGTTGTTAAAATAATGTCTAACCAGTAAGCCTGGCAACTATAAACAAGATTATGAGATACACTTTTTTTTAATTAACGTTTAAATAGAAGGTATCACGGTTCCACTTGCCCCGGTGTACCTTACATGTTCTAATAATCATAGAAAAATTAAGTTAGATATTGCATTATAACACAAGAAAGGTCGCCATTGTGTCATGTGAGCTAAAAATCCTATTAGCTCGAGGAAAAATTCTGAAAACTTTCCGGTTATATTTCATAAGTTTTACCATCCAATAAACGTCTAAGAAACGCGTTTTATGGTCGATAAATCTCCCCAGTCGCACATTTTTTTTCTAAAGCAATAATGACATTATTATGCCCGCAGATCGTTAAAGTAAAATATGCACCAACAGCAGTACTTGTTCTCTGTACGCTCTAAGATTTTAATAACCATTGTCGCCGTTATTTCTATTAAATTTTAGTGAGTACTTTCGATGAAATTGGTTATTATTATGTTTCCTTTTCCTGATATGGTCGTAACTAGGCAAACAGGGCTGCATTACTGTGACTATAATAATTACATCTACAATTAAGAGTCTTCAATACCAGCGTGAAATGTGCCATCGTTTCCTGGCTTGTCTAATTGAAAATTTAATATAAAAATTTTAGTAAGAGGTTCACACGAACTTTTAGTTTGCCGGATGATACCTTACAATACAAGGGGGGGCTAAAAAGTTCGTAGGCTGACTCATAGATGGCGTTACTAGAATTAAATCCATGTGATTTTTGCTTAGTACTAACACTAACCTAAACCTTCAAAAGATACGTGTAATATAAATTTCACAGCTGCCGGATAATTAGTTCGTGAGATATAGCATTATGCGTGAAGCAGCTTTTGTTATTGTGAAAAAATGGATAAAAAAGAATTTCGTATTTTTTTTTTTTTATGATAAAACACCTGCACTGTAGGAAAAATCCTTTAAGGCGCTCTGGGAGCGGTGCAAGTGCGAAAAAAGTAATTAACGTTGGTCTTGAAACGTTGAAGATTGTATTCATTGGGAAACACGACCTCAGGAAGATTATTCCACAAAGATGACGTTCTCCAGATGAAAGAATTCTTGAACAATGAAGTTCGAGGAGTACTAAGCTGAACAACATATGGATGAGCGGCAGTGGTTCGCCGTGTATTTCTGTTTTGTATTGTATGTTAATAAAGCATTGATTTTTGGCGAAAAAAATACTGTTGATTCCAAGGCTTGGTATTATATTCATCGATTACCTCAAAAAGGGCCAGACCATCAACAGCGATTATTACATAGCGTTGCTGGACCGTTTAAAGGATGAAATCTCGAAAAAAACGGCCCCATTTGAAAAAGAAAAAAAGTGCTGTTTCATCAAGACAATGCACCGTGTCACAAATCAATGAAAACGATGGCAAAATTATATGAATTAGACTACGAATTGCTTCCCCATCCACCATATTCTCCAGATCTGGCCCCCAGTGCCTTTTTCCTGTTTGCAGACCTTAAAAGAATGCTCGCTGGAGAGAAATTTAGCACTGATGAAGAGGTAATCGCCAAAACTGAGGCCTATTTTGAGGCTAAAGAGAAATCGTACTATAAAAATGGCATCGAAAAATTGTATGACCGCTATAATAGTTGTATCGCCCTCGAAGGTAACCATATTGAATAATAAAATCGAATTTTGTCAAAAAAATATTTTTTACTACGACCTTTCAGCCCACATTGAAAATTTATTTTAAAGTTTCAATTATACAGGGTGATTCCTAAGCCGATACTTATTTTTTAGCTGTGTATTGAAGGCATTAAAATAACTTTCAAATACCCTTTTTCAAAAACTCAAAAATAAGGTACTTACTTATATTCATTTATTATACTATGGATCAAATACGGTTCTGCCTAACTTGCCCATTGAATAACATTAAGAAAACTTCTGGGAATAGGATAAGCCCGCTACGGGAAAGCATTCTGCGTACAATCTCGAAGCAGTATCTGCACTTTGACGATACTCACCCTAAATTAGCACCATATCTACTAAAGTCAAATTTTTTTAAGAAAACGCCAAGTCACTTGTCATTTATGGCACCCTGTTGACGTATGGTCTATTTTACGTTTACAGGTTGGCTAAGAAGACAGGGCCGGACTATTTTTATGTTCCATTAACAAACTAAAAAAAATATTTAAATATTAAGTTCCTTATCTCCCATTTTAATTTATCAAAGAATACTTTACAAATTTTTCTATTTAAATCATCGTTCTTAACTAAAGTTGTCAAGAAACTTTTGGAGATGTTATCCAAATTGAAACAAAAGTCAAGAACCTATTAGGTATCCACTGAATACTACCTAGATATTGTGATAGGAATTACTTACAGTAAATGTAATGTACTAGTAACATAAAAATATTATCGACAAAGCTTTTAAAAAATTGAACTTATCGACACACTACTCTCCTTTGCTCGTGAATATTAAAGAATGTAATAAATGCCGGTAATACTGCATCAGCTAGGTAGAATACGTAAAACATGGTATATATGGTTAAAATATTGGTATACAAAACAATCACTATGCTTCATTTTAGTTATGACTCTAACTTTTAATCAGAAAACTCTATATACACTATATAAAAAACAGCCACTGAAATACTAAAAAACACCAAAAAACAACGAAAATAATAGGACGCGAACTGACATGTGAACTTGTTACGGTCCACACTAAATCTAGTAACTTTTCGGCGGAACTAGAATCAGCTGTGAATGTCATCTGTGGCTTTCAACTGTCGAAACGCCGTTTTCTATCGCGATATGATCTCTAGCTCCTTGTTTCCAAATTTTACTATTTTCACGTGTTTCAATTTAAAATTAACTTGCTTTAAAAAACACATCGCAGCGGATGGCCAAATAACGAACTGACCACCGACCAGTAATATGCATGACTAATAAGAGATAAGACCAACAACATAAAGTATAGCAGCCTACGTTTTGATGACCGCATTTAGATTTTTTTTACTTCTGTATCTCGCCTATTTTTAAGTTTTTTGAAAAGATTTTTTTTACTTCTGTATCTCGCCTATTTTTAAGTTTTTTGAAAAGATTTTTTTTACTTCTGTATCTCGCCTATTTTTAAGTTTTTTGAAAAGATTTTTTTTACTTCTGTATCTCGCCTATTTTTAAGTTTTTTGAAAAGATTTTTTTTACTTCTGTATCTCGCCTATTTTTAAGTTTTTTGAAAAGATTTTTTTTACTTCTGTATCTCGCCTATTTTTAAGTTTTTTGAAAAGATTTTTTTTACTTCTGTATCTCGCCTATTTTTAAGTTTTTTGAAAAGATTTTTTTTACTTCTGTATCTCGCCTATTTTTAAGTTTTTTGAAAAGATTTTTTTTACTTCTGTATCTCGCCTATTTTTAAGTTTTTTGAAACAAGGTATTTGAAAATGTTTATTTTAATGCCTTTTGTACACAGCTAAAAAAGAAGCTTAGAAATCACCCTGTATAGGTTCAAATTATATAATCCGCCATGGAAAATATAAAAAAGGAATATTGCGGCTATTCATGTTAATTATTTATTTTCCATTAAAATTACAAACGATGTCCGGATATTATCTTAAAAATCCCCATTTTGCCCCGTAAACTACTGTTTGCTCTTAAGTGGATCCAAACAATATTTCTAAATTCTTCTCCAAAGTTACCAGCTCCATGCAATATTATATATATTACAAAAATTGCTTTCTCTTGAAGCGAATCCTGTCCATGTTTATTAATGGATTTTTAAAACAAATATTGGAGAATGTGAAAAAGTTATATTTATTAAAGAAAAATAATTCTCACTATTTTTTTAAATACAATGAATTTTAGTATTTTTTTTTAAAGGTTTTTTATTATACAGGGTGATTCACGTTGAGTGGCCTATTAGAAGATCTCGGAAACGAGTAAACTTATCTTTCTACAAATTTGAGAGCAGGCGTAATTGGCTTTGAGCTTTTAAAACATTATCTTTTGAGGTTTTTGTTACTTCCGGTTATACTGGAAGTTAATGCCAACTTTGCTATTTCAAATGGAACACCCTGTATATTTTAGCATTTTTGATTACCTTATTAAAATCTAAATAACTTTTGTTAATAATAATCTATTCCTATCTCTAACCGTTTTTGAGATATGAATTATAAAAGGATTTTCCTTGTGTAAAAACGCTCCGAGAAAAAAGTTTAGTAACTCTGAAACTAATAAAGGTAAACATTTAAAATTTTGTAAGCTTTCAAGTAATACATAGATCTTTAGTTTAAATTACTTAGGTTTCACGTTTTTTATACAGGGAGTTCTTAAAATTGTGCCAATGTTTCCATTTAAATAAATGTGCATAAGTCAATTTTCGCAAATGGAACACCCTATTTTTTAGCTTACTAACGTGTAGAAAATTATTCCTAATCTATTTCCTATCTAAACTCCTAATATGTTACAATCCATATTTTTAGCTAAAAAAAAGCTAAAAAAAAGGGTGTTCCATTTGCAAAAATTGACTTATGCACATTTATTGGAATGGAAACATTGGCACAATTTTAAGAACTCCCTGTATAAAAAACGTGAAACCTAAGTCATTTTAACTAAAGATCTATGTATTACTTAAAAGCTTACTAAATTTTAAATGTTTACCTTAGTTAGTTTCAGAGTTACTAAACTTTCTTCTCGGATCATTTTTACACAAAAAAATCCTTTTAGAATTCATATCTCAAAAACGGATGGAGATAGAAATAGATTATTATTAACAAAAGTTATTTAGATTTTAATAAGGTAATCAAAAATGCTAAAATATACAGGGTGTTCCATTTCAAATAGCAAAATTGGCATTAACTTCCAGTATAACCGGAAGTAACAAAAACCTCAAAAGATAATGTTTTAAAAGCTCAAAGCCAATTATGCCTACTATCAAATTTTTAGAAAGATAAGTTTACTCGTTTCCGAGATCTTCTAATAGGCCACTCAACGTGAATCACCCTGTATATATATATTTTTATAGAAATGGAACAAAAACAAAGCAAAAAAAAATACAATATGTTTAAGTCATCTTGCCTTGCTTTATAAAAAACTTCATTTAAACTTTTTAACTTGCAACTGCAATAATAAAATAAAATGTTTACTTAAATATGATTTAACTTTCTTCTGACAATTAGAATGTACACAAGAAAAACAATAAAATTAAATATATTACACTAGGTATTGTCACAGTCAAGCATGCGTGCAATAACCAGGCAATCAAGATGAGAATGGCCGATTCTTGCCTTAAAAACACGAAGAAATGGACGCGACATCCTTCCCGTACTACGACTCCTATCCTCAATGTTGTCATTGTCAATAGTCTTTGTTCGGAATATAATAAAGTGGCCAAAACAGCGATGACGTTAGTTATACATACAGGTTGGCCCATTTGTCTGACAAAGTAATATACCGTCTCTACTATTAAAGATATCAAAAAAAAATTTTAATAAAAGTTGTGAGGCATAAAAAAATATATGTTCTAAAGTTATTTTTAAACATACAGGATGGTCCCAAAAAGTAGGACAATAAAAAGATACATTTTTTTAAATGGAACACCCTATATATTTTAGCATTTTTTGTTTCCTTACAAAATTGTCCATATGACGCCATATTTAGGTTTTTAATTTTTTGCAACGTTGCCAAACAAAATGCAAAATTCTTAAAATTTTGGAAAAAACATGATAGTAAAAAATTACCTGTATTTCTCAATAAGAGTATCGAAAATCGAAAATTTCTTGTAAGCTCTTAAGTTTAGGGATAGATAAACTGTCTTAACTCTTTAAGTACCGAAAATTTTGTACAGGGTGTTTTCTGTTGACATCCAAATATACAAAATTTTAAAATACAATAACTCTGTTTTTTCAAATGAAACACCCTATATTTATTAGGCTCATCTGATAGATATTGTAAGTATCTTTTATTATTGTTAAGTCATACCTATACCTAAATTTACTAGTTTTGGAAATATTTCAATTTTTATTTAAATTTTGGTGAAAAAAACTATAGTTTTTATTTTTCTAGTAAGCCATGACTAGCAAAGTCAAAACAAATGTAATTGAATATAATGTCATATTTATAATTATTATATTTATATTTATAATGTTTGTAAACTTATTTTTAATATCCAGTTGCGTAATAGAAACAAAATTTTATTAAATTAAATAAATACGTAACTAACTATGGTTATCAATTTATTTTAATATGGGATAATATTTAATTACATTTGTTTTTAGTTTTCTGGTCATAGCTTACTAGAAAATTAAAATTATAGTTTTTTTCACCAAAATTTAAATAAAAATCAAAATATTGCCAAAACTAGTAAATTTAGGTATAGGTATGACCTAACAATAATAAAAGATACTTACAATATCTATCAGACGAGCCTAATAAATATAGGGTGTTTCATTTGAAAAAACAGAGTTATTGTATTTTAAAATTTTGTATATTTGGATGTCAACAGAAAACACCCTGTACAAAATTTTCTGTACCTAAAGATTTAAGACAGTTTATCTATCCCTAAACTTAAGAGCTTACAAGAAATTTTCGATTTTCGATACTCTTATTGAGAAATACAGGTAATTTTTTACTATCATGTTTTTTCCAAAATTTTAAGAATTTTGCATTTTGTTTGGCAACGTTGCAAAAAATTAAAAAACTAAATATGGCGTCATATGGACAATTTTGTAAGGAAACAAAAAATGCTATAATATATAGGGTGTTCCATTTAAAAAAATGTATCTTTTTATTGTCCTACTTTTTTGGACCATCCTGTATGTTTAAAAAAATTTTAGAACATATATTTTTTTATACCTCAAAACTTTTTTTTTGATATCTTTAATAGTAGAGACGGTATATTACGTTGTCAGACAAATGGGCCACCCTGTATGAAGAATAATATTACTTGAAAAGAAAAGTTAGTTCTGGTAACTAAGAATTATCTTAATCAAAATTAATTAAATGATAGGGACTATAAATTCATAATATGTTATTACAACAAGCTTGATTGATAAATACAAGTTTGTAGGAATCTTGATGAAACATTTAAATAGGATATATACAGAGTCAAATTTAGTTCTAATGGCAATATTTTTTGGTAAATACAACCAAGAAAAAATCTTTTTTGTTTTCCTAGCCAAAAATAATTATTTTGGGTAACGTAAACACGAGAACAAATAAAAAAATAGTACAAAATAAAATTTGTTTTTAAGAGTGTAAGCTAGTTTTAAGAGTGCATTAAATATTATGTAGGAATGTTTTTCAACTGTTTCGCCTTTGCAGTGTCGTACTTAATAAAATCAATTTCAGTGCCGGCTCTGCATACACGTATGCACCAACAAAATAGGTTGTAAATCATTTAGAAACAATAATTAAATGAGATAATGGAGAATAATAAAATGCAGACGTGGGGGTATAACGCGTGACAAATGAACGAGGTTCGCGTCTCTGAGATGAGGAAGAGACATTATGAAAGCCACACCTTAATTATTCAGTACTAATTTTTCTGTAATTCTTAGAGGTCTCCTGAAAAAGGCTTACAGTCATGGCTCTTTAATATATGCGTATTATTAGAGTTCGTAAACACACTGCCCGACTATAGAGACAGCGGAACAGTCAATATATTTTCCTATTGAAAATATCGTAAAGTAAGAGTTTTATTTAGCATTTACACATATAAAATTATTATTTTATCTACTTTCATTTAGTAATATGAATTTTACAGTTCTGTAAATCGTTTTGTTGCAATATTTTTTGGTATACTTCCAAAACTATTAATTCCGACAGGCTTGGAGGTGCATTTTCCTTTTCCATAGAATAGAAAAAACCGCCTGTGAGTTGCATTAAGAGGACGAAGTTTAGCATACTTTCGAAAAATACTTAAACAGTTGACACCTGTCACATTTCCTTCTGTTATAACAAATTCTCGCATAATTTTGGTTTTCGAGAATGGAATCACAATTTTTATATACAAATCATTGTGTTCAATATGATCCAACATCAACTTAGCTAGTTCTTCGCGCCGACAAGCCCCAAAAATGGCGATTATCATAACAACCTTCATAAGTAAATATGTTTCATTATCTGCAGTACTAAGAAACTTACATACGTCTTTCTTTGTGAAAACTTTGGACTTTTTGGCATTGTAACCCTCTGAACTTTTTTTCAAAAATGGATTAGTTGAGAAAATCTGCTTATATCTTGATTTTTCTTGACTGAAATCATAGTTCTCAACATTGAGTAATGAGTCCATAGTGTAGATGGTTTCTGGGAGCGTTGCTTTACGAAAAAATAAACCAAAAGGATTTTCTCAGAAACCTCCTTTATATTGTTAGCTTTGCACCAATCTTCAAACTTCTGATACTCAACGCGCATTGGATTTTGTCGGAACTAAATTTGAGATCGCTTCGTTTGCCGCTGCTTCTATATCAGAGGGTAAACTTCCATCAGAATCGCTTATTTTGAAAATCGCTTTTTATATTTTTGAAATTGTTTGACAAAGTTTCGACAGTAACCATGCGAAACAGTAACTATGCGAAGGTAAACATAAAAAACTTGATTAGTAAACTTAATAGCAGGTGCATTTTTATTTTTAAAAATGCCTTTTGCCAAATATTTCTATTCATAGATGAAAATAGATACAATTTTGTACAATATTCTTCTTGTAAATTCATATTACTACACTCGATGTTTTATTAAACTCAGCTGACGCCTCGTTTGACAACTTTAACATCTCGTGTTGTAATATGAATCATTACAACACTTATATCGTAAATAACTATTATAATTCAAAATACTGTCCGTGGAACATAAGATACATAATATGAGAAGTGCATTCAGAAAGGAGCTTAAAAAGGTTAAAATGTCCAAAAAAACAAAATTTAATTAATACTCCAAACAATTATCCATGTAGGAGAAAGTACAACGTCTTTTGAACGACTCTTTCATTCAAATTGTTTTACTTTCCTTTTTCTCTTCCGTGTATGTTTGAACTGACGATAAAAAACCTGTACGGGTACAGTGAAATGGAGGCCTCAATCGAACCCCGCCTAGAACTGCCGGCCATTATCGGTGAAAAAAACTTTTTTGGAGTTATTGAATACTATCTACTTAACCTTTATTAATATTTTTTTAAACAAAGGAGAAATTTCATTAGACCTTAAATCTTCCTATATTATCCCGGTTCCAAACATTAAAAATTCTAAACAATGGAAAGAGATGAGACCAATAAATGTTTTATGGAACATAGAAAAATTAATAGAAAAAGTAGTTTATGAGCAAGTTATAGATTTTTTGGATGAAAACAAAATTTTAATTCATTCACAAGCTGGATTTAGAAAAGGGTATTCAACTGAAACAGCCATCCAGTATCTAATTGAAAATTAGAAAAGAGATTTGGAAAAAGAACAATATGTTATTGCTTCAGTAATTATTTGAATATGGTATCAGGGGTAAAGTTTATCAATGGATTAAAAATTATTTAAATAATAGGACACAGACAACAAATATTGGTAATATATTTTCATCAACAAAAAATAACATAGGAGTACTATCCCAGGAAAGTATTTTGGGTCCTTTATTTTTTATTTTATATATTAATGATATACCATTAGTATTAAAATTGGCTAAAATTCAAATGTTCGCAGATGATACTCTTATTTATATTAGTGGTAAAAATATTTTGGAAATTTTGGAACTTTTAAATTCAGAACTTGTTTTATTGTCAAATTGATTAAAAGTAAAAAAAAAAAAATTTTTTACGGTTCGCCGACTACGTAGGCCATCTTGAACCGGTCATCGACCACAAATGTGATCTACCGACTGGGGAGTGTGAAACGGCACCTTCATCCTACGAGATATCCGATCTCATCCGGCCTGTCCGGCGTGAATAGGATGGCTAGGTGTCGATTCATTTTACACTCTTCCCTGAGGCAAGAGCACGCCGTGTTCCCAAGCGGTCATCCGCCCAAGTACTAACCGCGCTCGACACAGCTTAACTTCGGTGCAAATTAAAATTAAATGTTTCCAAAACAAAATGTATGGTTATGGGTTTAAATTTGAATTTAACCAATTTAAATATTTTAATTGATGGAGACAGATTGGAAATAGTTAACTCATTTAAATATTTAGGTATAGTAATTGACTCAAAATTAAAATTTAATATCCAATTTGAAAATTTAATTTCTAAAATTGCGGGAAAAATTAATTACCTTAAAAGAATAAGTTTCAATTTAAAATTTTATTCGAAAAAAATTATTTATAATACTTTAATTTTGCCATATTTTTTATATTGTTCTACAATTTTGTTTAACGCCGATGAAGGTACAATAAACAGATTACAAATTTTACAAAATAAAGCGATGCGAATTTTACTTAATATGGATAGATATTCAAAAATTAATATAATGTTAAAAAAATTAGAATGGTTAAATGTAAAAAAATTAATATTATTTTTGGTTTTGATATTTATTTACAAAGGTCAAAATGGTATGTTACCTTCACATTTAAAAGAGTTTACTGTTCTGAATTGTGATCATCATAATTATTTAACGCGAAATAACAAAAAAAATTTTCTTAAAACTTTTTCAAAAAACGTAGATTATAGATTGGTATTTTATAAAGGGCTTATTGAATTTAATAATTTAAATAAGTTAATTAAATCACAAAAAAGCTTAAAATCATTCAAACAGGTTTTAAAAAAATATTTATCAACACAACAAGATAAAAAATAAGAATGTTTCAAAAGGTCATTTAAAATTGTACCTATTAAAAAAAAATATTTAAATGTTTTAGTAGCCATGTGCTAAATAAATCTTGATACTACTACTACTAGTGTAACTACGGATAATTGCCGGCCGGCGGTCGGACAGTCCACGGACTGGCGACCGCCGCCCGGCCGACTGAAGCCCTTTTTGCTTAGCTCAGCGTTGAACTTCATTTTGACAAACCCTTTACATTCTTGTTGGTTGTCAAAATGAAGTTTTAGTTTGGTTCAACGTTGAACTAAGCTTAAGTTGTCATTGTACAACTGAACCTAAAAGTTATGATTAATTATTTAATTTTTTTACAAAAATATGTCTTTATTATGCCGTTTTTACTTAAATGGACGTGCCAAATTTCAAAAAATTATATTTGGTAGTTTTTGAAATTATATTTGCAATGTTCCAACCTTTGTAATACATTTAATAAATACAATGCGCAAGTGGAGAGCATTGAGAGCCCCTAAATTAAAAAAAAACATTCCTTGGGTTTATTTTATGGTCTTTCACCTAATAGTATGCTCTATTGTCCTTGAAAGGTTAAAAGCGCGGACGACGCACTTTTACAAAGTGCCCTAAGCTTTAAAAAAGCTAAAATTAAGTCTGGTCGGCGAACATCTGAATTTTTTAAGACTCGAGGGTCATTTCAGTCAGCTATAAATTTTTACGACCATTAAATGAGCAACAAACAACCACCTTTTTCTTTTTCTGTAACAATGATTTTAATTCGGTTAGTAGAAAATTGTTTTATGAACCTCCTCAACTCACCACAGAGTGAATAAAATTTGTGTATACCGGGTGGTGAGTCCGAACAGGACACATGAATATGTCAAAAATTGAGGTAGTCAAATGTTTTCTTTAGTATTGATTTTAATTTAAACTGTTATTAACCCCTATACTGAACCCACTTTTTTTAAATAATCAATTTTTCTTAAAAGCCATACAAATTAACCACTTTAACGAAAAAAAAAGATTTAAAAAAGTCTTAAATCATTCCAATTATTTCAACTTTTATTATTAACAAATGTATTTCTGTTGTGGTCTACTCTATCTGTTATTATTGGCCTGTCCCAGTATAAGAAATATTCAGGGGATTCAAGAACTGGCTCGGGACAGTATTGATAATATGGTGGGAGGTTTTCCTTTAAAACTAGTTTATGAGCTAGTTCTTTGTGGATGATCTTTGCCGTCTGATTATATCTTCCCAGATAAGCGTTGGGTACCATAGCACCACAACCCGCCGTAATATGTTCTATCATTTCTCCGGGGCAATTGCATTTTTTGCACACAGCTTCTACATTTTTTTTCAAGATGACCTTTTCATAGTTTTGAGTTCTAATGACACGGTCTTGCATAGAGATTATAACACCTTCTGTTTCAGTATGTAGCTGCCTTTTTTCTAACCATTTCAATGACGTTTTTCTATCTAAGAGTGGATTTTGAAGTGCAGTAGAAGCTGTTGACTCGACGGCGCGCGGATGAAGTTGGGTAATCCGTTTTGCTGTAACTTAAGGGCTGTATATCCAGCGTCTGCTCAGTCTGCTGCTACCACTTTTTGTAGAATTTCCCCATTCGACTCTTGGAAGTATTTTCTCATAACTTGCGCCTTGCACAAGTTATATATATTAATGAGACCTCTTCCTCCCTCCTTTTGTTTTAGATAGATTCTTTCAAGTGCAGAGCGTGGGTGGTGGAATCTGAATTTTGTTAGCAGCCTGCGAGTAAGTCTATCTAGTTCGTGCAAATCCGTGTCTGAATACTTAAGAATTCCAAATGATTAGGTAAGTATTGATATTGTCCGGGTGTTGATGGTATTAATAAGATTACCAGCATTCAGGTGAGTAATAGAAAGCTGTGTAAGTCTGATTTTATATTGGTTTTTAAACTCCCTCTTTAGGTTAGTGTGATTTATTTGTTGGTTTTGGGAGATGCCTAAGTATTTATATATTTTGTACTCATCTAGTATATCTGTGCCTTTGGGCAGTCCATGATTATTATTATTATTATTATTATTATTATTATTATTATTATTATCATTATTATTATTATTATTATTATTATTATTATTATTATTATTATTATTATTATTATTATTATTATTATTATTATTATTATTATTATTATTGTTATTATTATTATTATTATTATTATTATTATTATTATTATTTTCAGGTTCCACAGATTGTATCTGGATATGGCTTCTATCCTGTTTCGGCATTGGTTGCAAGAAAGCAGGTAGATTGGTAGGTTTGGAAAAGTTCAAGTTTCAGTTGTCGGTGTCGTTTAGTACACGCCTGACAATTCCGCTGGTTTCTATAAGAACAACTTTTTGTAGCTGGTAGTATATTTGTTCTTTAATGTTTAGTTTTTCTAGGTTTTCGAAGAGTGTGTGTGGTATTTCTCCAGTTGCACCTATGATGATTGGTACTACCATCACTTTTTCTTGGTTCCACATTTCTTTTATTTCGTTGGCAAGAGGTAAGTATTTACTAATTTTTTCTCTGTGTTTTTTTTTGTAGGTTTGCGGCAAGCGGGATAGAGAAGTCGATCAGGTAAGTATGTTTGTTTATTTTGTCAGTGAACACCATGTCTGGTCTATTGTGTTGTAAGGGAAGATCCGTTATTATTTCTCTGTTCCAGTATATCTTATAGTTTCCTGTTTCATGGATGCTTTCTGGGTTGTATTTGTAGTATGGGATTGTTTCGGTGATTGTCGGTTCGTGGATTTTTAAGAGCTCTTGGTGGATTACTTTGCCAACATTGTCGTGTCTTTTGGTATATTCTTTTGGGGCTAGTGTTTGGCATCCGCTTATGATGTGATCGATGGATTCGGCTTGTTCTTTGAACACTCTGCATCTATCTGTTGGGATACGTTCTTTCATTATAAATTTTTTATAATTGCGTGTCGCAATGACTTGGTCTTGTATTGCAATAATGAATGCTTCGGTTTCGGGAAATAGATATCCAAGTTTTAACCACATGAGGGATGCTTCTTTGTTGATGTGTGGTTGTGTCAGCAATGCTGGATATCTGCCATGTAATTCCTTTCTTTTCCACTTATCCTCGAGGTTATCTTCCTCAGGTTCGTCGTTATTTTCTTGTGCTAGGTTTAGCGGTGTTGATTTTTTGTCTAGTTTTTTTAGGATTTTATATAACTGGTTATAAGTGGCTTCATCATTAAAGTATTTTCTGAGCGTCATTATTTGTTTTTGGTTGTGTCTTGGTATGTGGATAATTCCTTGCCCTCCTTTTTCTCGTGAGATGTTCACTCTTTCTATTGAGCTGCGTGGGTGGTGTTTGCGGAATTTGGTGCTCATTGTACGGATGTCACGATTGAGCTCTTCGAGTTCTGTGTCTGTCCAGGAGATTACGCCAAAGCTGTAGGTTAGAATAGATATAGCGTATGTGTTTATTGCTTTTGTCATGTTTTTGGAATTTAGTTTTGTTTTTAATATTTTCCTTATTCTTTCCTTGAATTTGTTTTTTAGTGTTTCTTTGCTGTGTTTTTGATCTATTCCTCTCGCTTGTTGGTATCCTAGATATTTGTACAATTCTTCATTTTCCATGCCTTCTATTTGTCCTTTGTCTGCTCCCATGTCATACCCTTCATATTGTCTCCACTTTCCCCTTTCCATTGCATTGATTCGGCATTTGTCCAGTCCAAATTCCATGTGTATGTCGTCGCTAAATGTTTTTGTGATTTGTATTAGTTTTTCGATGTTTTCTTTGTTGTCTGCATATAATTTTAGATCATCCATATAGAGGAGGTGGCTTATTGTGTTGTTTTCTATGGTTGTCCCTTTGTTTGTTTTGTTTAGCATGTGTGAGAGAGGGTTCACTGCCATGCAAAACCAAAGTGCACTAAGCGCATCGCCCTGGAAAATTCCGCGTTTTATTTCTATGTTGTCTATTGTGAATTTGTTTTTGTTGTTGTTTACGCTTAGTGTTGTTTTCCATTTAGTCATTGTTTGTTTCAGGACGCTTTGAATAAACGGATCAATTTTATAAATTTTTAGCACTTCTAGTAGCCACGAGTGTGGGACACTGTCAAAAGCCTTTTTGTAGTCGACGTATGCAGTGTACAATGGTTTCCTTTCTTTCTTTTTGTGTTGTGTTATAATGGTGTCAACAATCAGTTGTTCCTTGCAGCCTTTGGTTTTTCTTCTGCATCCTTTTTGCTCTATTGCTAATAGGTTGTTTTCGGTTAGATGTGCATATATTTTGTCTGTAATAATTGATGTTAATATCTTATAAATGGTTGGGAGACATGTAATCGGTCTGTATTTATCTGGGTAACTGCTGTTCGGTGTTGTTTTTGGGAGTAAGTATGTTAGTCCTTCAGTCATGAAATCGGGCATTTCTGCTTGTCCTTTTACAATCTCAGAGAATAGTTGTGCTATTTTGTCGTGTGTGCTTGTAAATCGTTTCCACCAAAAGTTATGCAGCCCGTCTTTTCCTGGTGATTTCCAACTGTGTGTTTTCTTTATGGCTTTTTGTACATCGTGTATTGTTATGTTATGATTGTTCATTTGTTTTTTGTTGTGCATTCTTGTTTTTTCATCTCTGATCCACCTTGATGTTTGTTTGTGTTTCTTCTCATGTGACCATATACTGCTCCAATAGGTTTTAGTTTTTTCTTTATCTGGGTTTTCATTTTTTTGATCGTTGTTTGTTTTTTGGTTTAATTCTTATTATTATTATTATTATTATTATTATTATTATTATTATTATTTTTTTTTTTTTTTTTTTTTTTTGTGTGTTGGGTGGGAAAACCTTCAAAAGGCGCTTGGTATGTTGTTGGGTGCCAAGCAGTGTGGGATTTGTACCTCACTAAAAACCCACCCATGAAGAGCATCGACTGCTAGGGTCATTAGCTCTTAGGGTCTCTTAAGTTTTATCGTTTTTTCAGCTGGCTACGTATTACAGGCTTTATTTTTAAATTAGGTCAAATAATTTAATGCATTTCATATATTGTAAGGTGTTTTTTATGTTTTGTTTTTGTAGGTTTTCTTCAATATTTGGTTTTAGGCCATATTGCTGTCTTTGTACATTATACACTGGGCATTCACTAATAATATGTGTTACTGAAAGAAGCACATCACATTGATCGCACATTGGTGCTGGTTCACCTTTAAGAAGATGTTGGTGTGTAAGGCTTGTATGTCCTGTGCGGAGTCTAGTCGCCTTTATGGTTTCTAGTCTACTTAATCCTGTGGAATCGTACATCCTTTTAACTATTGGTTCTACTTGATGAAGCAATGTGTTAGTTCGATCCCATATAGTTTGCCATTCATCAACAATTTTCATCTTTAATCTGTTTATAAAATCAATCCTTCTGGTAGCCCTATCATTTTCTGCTTGGTTGGCATTGTGATCATCTTCAAGAATGTCAGGGAGTTCAACATCTATATATCTCAAATATTCTAGATATCGTACAGCGAGAGGACGAGTAATGGTGTTTCTATTAGCGTATATGTTTTGGTCAGGAAATAAGAATTCGTTGTTCGGATTTCTAGGATAGGATTTAACTCCTGTTAGGTAAGTTGTTTTGAGAATTTTTCTTCGTTGTTCTAGGGGCATTATAGCAGATTCACAATAGAGACTTTGAACAGGAGTCGTTGGAAATGCATTTAGACAATAGCGTATTCCCAAATTTTGTATTTTGTCTAATCGATTTAAGTGACTTTTTCTTGCTGAGGAGTATACAATGCTGCCATAGTCTATCTTAGACAAAATTAACGCCTTGTATATCATAATAAGACTCTTCGGGTCAGCTCCCCATTTTGTATGTGCTAACACTTTTAGGATATTAAGGGATTGTCTGCATTTTGTGTTGACTAGTTCGATGTGCTCATGCCAGGTAAATTTGTTGTCGAATGTTAAACCCAAGAATTTGATAGTGTTAACGCACTGTATAGTTTTTTCTTTTAGGTATAACAATGGATCATAATGGGGTTTTCTAAGTCGACAGAAATGTACGCATTTTGTTTTCTCTTCGGAAAATTGAAAACCAATTTTTTATTATTATTATTATTATTATTATTATTATTATTATTATTATTATTATTATTATTATTATTATTATTATTATTATTATTATTATTATTATTATTATTATTATTATTATTATTATTATTATTTATTATTATTATTATTATTATTATTATTATTATTAATTTTTTTTTTTTTTTTTTTTTTTGTGTGTTGGGTGGGAAAACCTTCAAAAGGCGCTTGGTATGTTGTTGGGTGCCAAGCAGTGTGGGATTTGTACCTCACTAAAAACCCACCCATGAAGAGCATCGACTGCTAGGGTCATTAGCTCTTAGGGTCTCTTAAGTTTTATCGTTTTTTTCAGCTGGCTACGTATTACAGGCTTTATTTTTAAATTAGGTCAAATAATTTAATGCATTTCATATATTGTAAGGTGTTTTTTATGTTTTGTTTTTGTAGGTTTTCTTCAATATTTGGTTTTAGGCCATATTGCTGTCTTTGTACATTATACACTGGGCATTCACTAATAATATGTGTTACTGAAAGAAGCACATCACATTGATCGCACATTGGTGCTGGTTCACCTTTAAGAAGATGTTGGTGTGTAAGGCTTGTATGTCCTGTGCGGAGTCTAGTCGCCTTTATGGTTTCTAGTCTACTTAATCCTGTGGAATCGTACATCCTTTTAACTATTGGTTCTACTTGATGAAGCAATGTGTTAGTTCGATCCCATATAGTTTGCCATTCATCACCAATTTTCATCTTTAATCTGTTTATAAAATCAATCCTTCTGGTAGCCCTATCATTTTCTGCTTGGTTGGCATTGGGATCATCTTCAAGAATGTCAGGGAGTTCAACATCTATATATCTCAAATATTCTAGATATCGTACAGCGAGAGGACGAGTAATGGTGTTTCTATTAGCGTATATGTTTTGGTCAGGAAATAAGAATTCGTTGTTCGGATTTCTAGGATAGGATTTAACTCCTGTTAGGTAAGTTGTTTTGAGAATTTTTCTTCGTTGTTCTAGGGGCATTATAGCAGATTCACAATAGAGACTTTGAACAGGAGTCGTTGGAAATGCATTTAGACAATAGCGTATTCCCAAATTTTGTATTTTGTCTAATCGATTTAAGTGACTTTTTCTTGCTGAGGAGTATACAATGCTGCCATAGTCTATCTTAGACAAAATTAACGCCTTGTATATCATAATAAGACTCTTCGGGTCAGCTCCCCATTTTGTATGTGCTAACACTTTTAGGATATTAAGGGATTGTCTGCATTTTGTGTTGACTAGTTCGATGTGCTCATGCCAGGTAAGTTTGTTGTCGAATGTTAAACCCAAGAATTTGATAGTGTTAACGCACTGTATAGTTTTTTCTTTTAGGTATAACAATGGATCATAATGGGGTTTTCTAAGTCGACAGAAATGTACGCATTTTGTTTTCTCTTCGGAAAATTGAAAACCAATTTTTTCGGCATTTTCAATGATTTTATTGATTGCCTGTTGCAATATGCGTGTGATGTAACCGATTTTTTTACCACTAAAAATAATTGCGACATCATCGACATAGAGACATTTTTTAATTTCTTGGTTGACATCTTTACAAATCTCGTTTATTGCAATTGCGAACAATGTGCAACTGAGTGTTGATCCTTGCGGTACGCCATTTTCCAAGGTTCGAATTGTTGAAAACTCGTTTGCAACTCTTACTTTAAAAAGTCTATTTTCGAGAAACGATTTGATGAACAATGGTAGTTTTCCTTTTAGTCCGAATTTTGACAATTTGTCTAGGATTCCATGTCGCCACGTTATGTCGAAGGCACCTTTTATGTCAAAGAAGACAGCTACTAGGTGTTCTCTTTTTCGAAACGCTTCCTGGATAGCATGTTCCAGTAGAACTAAGTAATCTGTTGTTGATCGTTTCTTTCTATACCCTGCTTGGTAGGGAACTAGTAAACTATTATTTTCCAGGTAGTCTTGAAGTCTGTTATTCACCATCCTCTCGAATAGTTTTCCCATACAGCAGGTGAGACTAATTGGGCGAGATCCTGATGGTAATAATCTGTTCTTGTTAGGTTTGGGTATAGGAATTATCACTGCTTCTTTCCAGGATTCTGGATAAGTATTTTCATTCCACAGCTTGTTATAGAGCTTTAAAAGTATTTCTTTTGTTTCGTGTGTTAAGTTTTTAAGCATATCATTCGAAATTGTATCTGTACCTGGAGCTCCTATTTTAGATTGCTGAAGTGCCTCATTTAGTTCTTTTAAACTAAAAGGTAAGTTATAATCTAGGTCGTCTTCTGTTGTAAAATCTGGTTTACTAGATTCCATGTTATTTTTTGTTTGTACGAAGTTTGGATCGTAGTTATCGTTGTTGCTGGCTTTTTCAAAGTGAGTGGCTATTGTGTTTGCTATTTCTACAGGATCTTCAGTTATGAATCCGCTTTCTGTTTGTATTGAGGTGATTATGTTGCCTGTGTTAATGCCTGATACTGCTTTAACTTTTTGCCACACCGTTTTTATTTCTGTATCGGGTGTAATTGTTGCCGTGTACTGATTCCAGGTATCCCTTTTGTTTTTGAGTATGGTTTTTCTAGCCACTGCTCTAGCTTTTTTAAATTTTATTAAGTTTTCGATGGTGGGATGCCTTCTAAACTTATTTAGTGCTAGTTTTTTTAGTTTAGTTATGTTTTTTGTTTCCTCGTTCCACCAAGGTACAGCTTTTCTAATCGGTTTACCTCCAGATTTTGGTATACTATTGTTTGCTGCTTCCAGTATACAGTCTGTAATGTTCTTAACACTTGGTTCAATGGGCAGTTTTAAAGAATTTCTGAACTCTTCCCAATCAGCTTTGGCTGTATTCCATCGAATAGGTACAGAACGTAGGATTCTTTGTTTATCTAGCTGAATGTATATTGGGAAGTGATCGCTGTTGTGCAGATCGTCATCAACACTCCAGGTAAGTTTTGATAATAAATTACTGGATGCTATTGTTAAGTCTATTGCAGAGAAATTATTTGATTTTGTATTAAAATGTGTTTTAGATCCTGTGTTTATTATAGCCAGATCATTTCTTTCTAACCATCTTTCTAGGATACGACCTTTTGCGTCGGTTTTTAATGAGCCCCAAAGTGGGTTATGGGCGTTAAAATCTCCCATTACTATATATGGTGAAGATAGCTGCTCTATGATATGATCTATTTGTTCAATTTCCCAAGTTGTGTCCGGTAGATAAATATTGCATAGTGTTATATTTACAGGACTGATCACTTTTATTGCCACGACTTGTAGTTCGCTAACAATGTTTATCTCTGTGAAGACGACATCTGTTCTTGTGAAAATTGCTACGCCACCCTGCGATCTACGATCATTATTGACTTCTCGTCTTGCAACAACATATCCTTTGAGGGAATATGGTTGGTTTGGTTTAAGATGTGTTTCTTGGAGAGCAAGGCACATTGGATCATGTTCTTGCAACAATTGTTTTATGTAGCAATAGTTGTTTATACATCCTCTACAGTTCCATTGTATTATTTTATCCAGTTTTAAATAATAGATTATTGGTGTTTATGGATTAGACAGTGTATTGAGTTGATATTATCACAGGTGGGTTATTTTGTTGGCTAGATAAGTTGGGTGGTTTACGAGGTTTTCCTTTGGGCCATCCTTTTGATTTTTTAATTTTTTGAGCAGTAGAGTTATCAGCTTCATCAACGGATTCTTCTTCCGCGTCTGTTGAACCATTAAGATATTTTTGTTCATTTCTTTTTCTTTTGTCGGATCCTGCTTCGGATATTATAGATGAGACAGATCCTCTCCGAGAGTCCATCTGTAAATTCCCCTCCTGTTTCAGGACAAAAAAACATTTTAGATTTTGTACTATAGCAGGTATTAATTCTTTGATAAGTTTTTCAATGTTAATGTTGGTTTCGGTTGTAGGTTTTGTTCTTTCTGGTGCTTCTGTAGCTTGTGCATATGATATGTTTTTCGGGGTTTGAATAACAACTTTTTTCTTTGCTTCGAAATATGAAATTCTTTCTTTAGTTTTAATTTCTTGTATAGCAACTTCTGTTTTATAGACGGGGCAGTTGCGTGATCTGGCATTGTGTAGACCTTTACAATTTACACAGGTAATGTTAGGTTCGCATTTCTGACCTTCATGCAAAGGTTTACCACATATACATATTTGTGGTCTTGTGCATTTCGCTGCGCTATGTCCAAATTTCTGACATTTATAGCATCTTAATGGAGCTGGTATATAAGGTCTAACAGTTAGATGATGAAAGGCAATTTGAATTGAACTAGGTAGCTTGGGGGTGTTAAACGTAAGTATATGGGAAGGACTGTCTTGTAACTGACCATTGATTCTTGTTTTAATTCGTTTAACCTCAGTTACACCTTTAGGCACCAATTCTTCGAGTATTTCTTGTTCTGTACAATTTAAGAGGTCTTTACAAACAATTACACCCTTAGAGCTATTTAAAGCAGCTTGAGGCTCTACGGTTATCTGTAACTCAATCAATTTTTTCAATTGAAGTAATCTGCTGGACTGTGCTGCCGATACTGTTTCTACTAGAAGACCATTTTTTATTTTCTTTATTTGTTTAAGTTCACCTATTAATCCAAACAATGCTTTCTGAATTGCAAACGGACTGACTTTATAGAAATCTTGTCCGTCTTGCCTTTTGATGACCAGGAACCGGAGCTGTGGCTCCTTTTCCTCGTTCATCAGAAATTTATGTGCCTGAGTTCTTTCAGGTCTAGAGTCCTTAATAAATTGCTTTTTTTTAGGGGGTGTTCTAGACAATGAATCTCGCCTTTGAAAAGGACTTTGTTCATCTTGTTTTGAGTCTATCTTGAAGGAAGTAGACGAACCTGAATTTTTTGTGTTTATAGAGTTTTCATCCATAGTGTTCCCACGAGTAGCCTAGGAATTAAATCGTCACTAGCAGCAGAGCCTGGATGCTACCAGAAGGCTGATTGCGACCGAAGGGCGCCCAGTTTTCGGAAGGTTACCGTTCGAGGCTCTGTAACGTAGAGTCATTCATCTATCGGCACGGTCACTTCACACCTTAGATTTCGGTTTTGTTTAGGGGTTTGACTCCCCTAGCTAGGGTACCTCGGGATTGCCACACCCGTACTTGACAATGATTGCCAAGCCCCTGAGGGTTATTATTATTATTATTATTATTATTATTATTATTATTATTATTATTATTATTATTATTATTATTATTATTATTATTATTATTATTATTATTATTATTATTATTTTCAGGTTCCACAGATTGTATCTGGATATGGCTTCTATCCTGTTTCGGCATTGGTTGCAAGAAAGCAGGTAGATTGGTAGGTTTGGAAAAGTTCAAGTTTCAGTTGTCGGTGTCGTTTAGTACACGTCTGACAATTCCGCTGGTTTCTATAAGAACAACTTTTTGTAGCTGGTAGTATATTTGTTCTTTAATGTTTAGTTTTTTTAGGTTTTCGAAGAGTGTGTGTGGTATTTCTCCAGTTGCACCTATGATGATTGGTACTACCATCACTTTTTCTTGGTTCCACATTTCTTTTATTTCGTTGGCAAGAGGTAAGTATTTACTAATTTTTTCTCTGTGTTTTTTTTGTAAGTTTGCGGCAAGCGGGATAGAGAAGTCGATCAGGTAAGTATGTTTGTTGATTTTGTCAGTGAACACCATGTCTGGTCTATTGTGTTGTAAGGGAAGATCCGTTATTATTTCTCTGTTCCAGTATATCTTATAGTTTCCTGTTTCATGGATGCTTTCTGGGTTGTATTTGTAGTATGGGATTGTTTCGGTGATTGTCGGTTCGTGGATTTTTAAGAGCTCTTGGTGGATTACTTTGCCAACATTGTCGTGTCTTTTGGTATATTCTTTTGGGGCTAGTGTTTGGCATCCGCTTATGATGTGATCGATGGATTCGGTTTGTTCTTTGCACATTCTGCATCTATCTGTTGGGATACGTTCTTTCATTATAAATTTTTTATAATTGCGTGTCGCAATGACTTGGTCTTGTATTGCAATAATGAATGCTTCGGTTTCGGGAAATAGATATCCAAGTTTTAACCACATGAGGGATGCTTCCTTGTTGATGTGTGGTTGTGTCAGCAATGCTGGATATCTGCCATGTAATTCCTTTCTTTTCCACTTATCCTCGAGGTTATCTTCCTCTGGTTCGTCGTTATTTTCTTGTGCTAGGTTTAGCGGTGTTGATTTTTTGTCTAGTTTTTTTAGGATTTTATATAACTGGTTATTAGTGGCTTCATCATTAAAGTATTTTCTGAGCGTCGTTATTTGTTTTTGGTTGTGTCTTGGTATGTGGATAATTCCTTGCCCTCCTTTTTCTCGTGAAATGTTCACTCTTTCTATTGAGCTGCGTGGGTGGTGTTTGCGGAATTTGGTGCTCATTGTACGGATGTCACGATTGAGCTCTTCGAGTTCTGTGTCTGTCCAGGAGATTACGCCAAAGCTGTAGGTTAGAATAGATATAGCGTATGTGTTTATTGCTTTTGTCATGTTTTTGGAATTTAGTTTTGTTTTTAATATTTTCCTTATTCTTTCCTTGAATTTGTTTTTTAGTGTTTCTTTGCTGTGTTTTTGATCTATTCCTCTCGCTTGTTGGTATCCTAGATATTTGTACAATTCTTCATTTTCCATGCCTTCTATTTGTCCTTTGTCTGCTCCAATGTCATACCCTTCATATTGTCTCCACTTTCCCCTTTCCATTGCATTGATTCGGCATTTGTCCAGTCCAAATTCCATGTGTATGTCGTCGCTAAATGTTTTTGTGATTTGTATTAGTTTTTCGATGTTTTCTTTGTTGTCTGCATATAATTTTAGATCATCCATATAGAGGAGGTGGCTTATTGTGTTGTTTTCTATGGTTGTACCTTTGTTTGTTTTGTTTAGCATGTGTGAGAGAGGGTTCACTGCCATGCAAAACCAAAGTGCACTAAGCGCATCGCCCTGGAAAATTCCGCGTTTCATTTCTATGTTGTCTATTGTGAATTTGTTTTTGTTGTTGTTTACGCTTAGTGTTGTTTTCCATTTAGTCATTGTTTGTTTCAGGACGCTTTGAATAAACGGATCAATTTTATAAATTTTTAGCACTTCTAGTAGCCACGAGTGTGGGACACTGTCAAAAGCCTTTTTGTAGTCGACGTATGCAGTGTACAATGGTTTCCTTTCTTTCTTTTTGTGTTGTGTTATAATGGTGTCAACAATCAGTTGTTCCTTGCAGCCTTTGGTTTTTCTTCTGCATCCTTTTTGCTCTATTGCTAATAGGTTGTTTTCGGTTAGATGTGCATATATTTTGTCTGTAATAATTGATGTTAATATCTTATAAATGGTTGGGAGACATGTAATCGGTCTGTATTTATCTGGGTAACTGCTGGTCGGTGTTGTTTTTGGGAGTAAGTATGTTAGTCCTTCAGTCATGAAATCGGGCATTTCTGCTTGTCCTTTTACAATCTCAGAGAATAGTTGTGCTATTTTGTCGTGTGTGCTTGTAAATCGTTTCCACCAAAAGTTATGCAGCCCGTCTTTTCCTGGTGATTTCCAACTGTGTGTTTTCTTTATGGCTTTTTGTACATCGTGTATTGTTATGTTATGATTGTTCATTTGTTTTTTGTTGTGCATTCTTGTTTTTTCATCTCTGATCCACCTTGATGTTTGTTTGTGTTTCTTCTCATGTGACCATATACTGCTCCAATAGGTTTTAGTTTTTTCTTTATCTGGGTTTTCATTTTTTTGATCGTTGTTTGTTTTTTGGTTTAATTCTCTGTAAAATTGTCTTTCGTCTTCTTTAAATTATTATTATTATTATTATTATTATTATTATTATTATTATTATTATTATTATTATTATTATATTATTATTATTATTATTATTATTATTATTATTATTATTATTATTATTATTATTATTATTATTATTATTATTATTATTATTATTATTATTATTATTATTATTATTATTATTATTATTATTATTATTATTATTATTATTATTATTATTATTATTATATTATTATTATTATTATTATTATTATTATTATTATTATTATTACTATTATTAACGTTAACACGATTTTTAAGGTAATAATAAAATTATTTCTTCAATTTTCTTTTTTGGGGCACCCTGTAGAATCAAATATAAATATTAAATTGAATCATAAGCCTATACCAAGCTTTTAAAATTATATATTCATAACAGCTAAACAGGCATAAATCTGTCACTAATCAAATGTGCAAAACTCCGTAAAAGGTAAATTTTTATTAGTTTGTCATTGTTTTTTAATGGTCTGAGAGGCATTAATATTGAAAACATTTGGTACAAGGTCGTAAAAAATTAATTATTGACAACTCATTTTCATTTAAAAACTTAGTTATTATAAAGAAGAGAAATTTGGATTTTTAAATGGCAATAAACATTACACATGTAATGGAAAACCGTTCACGGCTATTTTCACAAGCTTCCTAACCAAATGGCCATGAACGTATTAATTCTTTAGATTTTCTTTATAAACTATTTTCTTTACAGGGGTCGTCATTTTTAAAACTATATATTAATTTGGAAGATTTTAGCGAAGAAATTGTAGATGAGTACGTTATACAATGTTATTGAACATAAATATAAGTATAGTATAGATTAAAAGTTTCCTTTCATTTGATTATCCATTCGCGCGTTTCGCCATATTTTGGCTCATTGGTAGGGCTATAGGATCTAGGAACTGATAAAAAAAAGTAAGGTGCACGCAAATATGTATTTTAAAAGTTAAATCCGTAAAGCTACAGAAGGATGTTGTTTAGAGCGTCATCTAGTGGATACTTCCAAAGTATACCCAGTCCTCCAATAAACTTATAACAATAAAAAGGAATCCCGCAAGCAGCGCTGGAGAAAAGAAAACATAGATATCTTGTATTAAAACCTTAAACTAAGATTGGTTTGTATGTACAATTTTCAAAAAATCAACAAGCCAAATAATAATAATGTTAATAATAATACCAAATACACTGGTGCACTTCTAAATCCACTTATAGATATAGAAATATCACTGAATTGTTTAGAAAAAAGGCAGATACATACTGAAATAGAAGGATTTATTATTTATATCCAAGACTGTGCCATTCGAACTAAAAAATATGAAAAGGTTATCTTGAAAAGAAATGTGGAAGATGTGTGCAGAAAATGCATTGCCCCTGAAAAACGATAGAACATATTATGGCGAGTTGAGGTGCTATGGCACCCAACGCTTATCTGGGGAGATATAATCAGGTGGCAAAGATCATCCACAAGGAACTGGCCCATAAACTAGGTCTAAAGGAAAACCTACCACCAAACTACCAATACTCACCCGAGTCATTCCTTGAATCCGCAGAATATCTCTTATATTCGGCGGGACAGGCCAATAATAACGGATAGAACAGTAGACCACAACAATCCGAATATTCTTATCGAAAAGACGACCAAGAAAGCTTTTATAATCGATATAGGTTACCCACTAATACACAACCTCTCTAAAACAGAATCGGAGAAGAACACCAAGTACTCGAATTTGGCTATAGAGATAAAAAATATATGAAAGCTAGATTAAATAGACATCATTCCATTATCATATAGTACGGAATTTTTCTAAATAGTACAGGTTAAGGTGAATTTCTTCTTTGTACTGTAAATAATATCAGCAATGCCAACAAAAAGCTGTGAAACTTAATGTTAAAAACATAATAATAAATGTAAAATTAACCAAAATTTACCCAGCTTCAAAAAATAATTTGCTTATATATTAGCAAATTATATTTTATAGCTATTAATATAACGAGATTATTATGCGATTTATAATAGTCGAGGACATTACTAGGTGACGAGGCAACAGCCGAGTCACCCGCAATGTCCGAGACGGTGTTAAATCGCTAATAATCGAGTTGTATTCAAAGCTTTATCGTATCATTGACAACGGCGATGCGAAAATAAAAACAAGGTTTTATGTCATTTCATTTTGGCATTTCAAAAAGTCATCATTAAAATCATGCAAGATTTTGATATTCCTGACGATATATTAGCTGC
This sequence comes from Polydrusus cervinus, assembly GCA_935413205.1. Classification (NCBI taxonomy): domain Eukaryota; kingdom Metazoa; phylum Arthropoda; class Insecta; order Coleoptera; family Curculionidae; genus Polydrusus; species Polydrusus cervinus. Next base: position 29,624,746 of record OW284516.1, read on the forward strand.
AGCCAACATTATAAGGTTGAACTTGCTTCCGGACAAATCTAAAATCCAATATGAAAAAGAATATCGGCACTTTTGTGAGTGGCGAAACAAAGTACATGTTCAAGGTGCAGAAGAAACGGTATTGCTGGCGTATTTCGCAAAACTCTCTGAGGAATACTCTGCTTCATCCTTATGGCCGAAATATTTCATGTTACGAGCGACTTTAGAACTGAAGGAAAGAGTGGAAATCGACAAATACGGCGCCTTAATACGTTTCATCAAGAAGAAAAATGTTGGATATAGAGCAAAAAAATCAAAAGTATTTACAAGAGAACAAGTCAACGAATTTGTGTGTTCTGCCTCAGACGAGAAGTTTTTAATGATGAAAGTGGCTTTTTTAATTGGAATTGGGGGAGCCTGTCGAACTAATGAATTAGCGAAGATGACCACTGAAGATGTTCACGTTTTAGGGGACAAGCTGATTGTTACTACTCCCGACTCAAAAACCCACAAGAAATCCTGCGCTTTTATTTAAAAAGTACGCAATGTTAAGGCCAGACCATGTCACTCACCAAAGATTGTTTGTATCATATAGAAATGGGAAATGTACGGTACAGCCCTGCGGCATTCACTTCTTCTCTAAAACACCTCAAAAAATAGCCAAGTATCTCTCACTTGAAAATCCTAATTTGTATACTGGTCACTGCGTTAGAAGATCTTCGGCAAATTTTCTTGTTAATGCTGGAGGAGATATATTAGACCTACAAGAACTTGGTGGATGGGAATCGGCGAAGTTTGCTAGAGGGTATTTAGAAGAAAGTGTGACCAAGAAAGTTTCCATTGCTCGCAAAATTCAAATCGGCGATGTTTCCGGCAGTGGATTTAGCACTGGGGAACCGCACGAAATCGAAAGGAGTGCGTGCTCGGTCATTAATCAGTCTTCAGAGGGCATACCTAAGATCGTGGACGTTAAAGACAAAGGTGTATCCATCAAATTTGAAAACTGTCAATTGTTTTACATGTTCATGAAAAATAGTACTAATATTATTTGGTATCTAACGTATTTTGCTTTCGTAACTAACATATTATATTATGGTAACTAATGTATTATGAGTAACTAAGGTGTTATGTAGGTTTTAGTACGTTTATGATGTTAATAATTATTAATAAAGATATCATATAAAAATGACTTAATCTTCAATGATAAATAATAGTTTTTAGTGGATTGTCAGTATTTTGTCTACATTTGAAATTATTTTTATTTTATATTTGATTAAAATTATTATTAATATTCTTTACGACTTTAAATTAAAGTGATACTGAATTAAGTTAAATCGGCAACATATCCCTAGTAGGTATCTGCAACATTTCGCGTTATTCCCCGGGCGTCCCAAAGATATTATTATTTGTAATTTATGAGACAATATCGATGACTTGGAGAATTATGTGTCATACTGCCCGCTGGGCGAGAACATAGGAGCGAGTAATACCTGGTCTTCTTCCTTTTCAACAACTACATAAGGTTAGTTATTAGGGAGTTTTAGTAGTAGTTTATTTAAAATTATAAATAAATAAAACCTTGAGTATTGTGTCTGCATCACTATGTGGCCACCCCCTTTTTCGGGCTGTCGTTTAGATGTATCTTGTATTAATTAAGTGGAGTTTTTTATATTGACATTAAACCCGTTTGTGTTTATTAATTTAATCACTTTTCTAGACAAATTATGAGAGAGCAAAATGAATTTTTAAATTAACACAACCCCCATTAAGTATAAATTCACCTTGTATATTTATTAACACTAGAAATGGCCCTGGTAGCAAAAGAACTTGCCTCGCAAGAATACGAAGGTTTACTACCCTAGGTGAACCTTTATTTAATGAACTGGAGAAAGTAAGCAACGTCGACTTATCAAGTTCATTAAGAGAAGTGGTAAGTTTAAATGAATCAACATCTTTGCGCGATATAGATCGCGCTAACCATCAGAGATTTGATAAAGGTGTGTTCTTCAGGAATGTTTTATCCTTTTTCCTACGGTTTGAAAAGGTATTATAACAGTCTCTCATGGACAGATGTTAACTTCTTCCTGCCCTACCCATCTTTACACAATTTTGAGAGTAGTTTGCATAAAGCCAGATCATCTGCTTAACCAACGACCAAATATCCTTCTCTGATTACTACTCATAACAGCAGGTCTATTATAATAAGGTTTCAAGAAAGGGAAAGATAACCCTCCCTGTTACTTACTTTTTTACCAGTCTAATCCGTATATAAAATTCTGCCTTGGAGCATGTCTTCTACCCACCTGCGGTTGATTGGTTGGTTAGTTTAAGGCGAGGGTCAGGCGTTCGGCCCAAGCTTCCTGCACTGTAGTAGAGTGCCTTATTGTGCTTTCCTCTCTTGATAAAAAAAAAGTGTTCCTTTTATAGGGTCCAGTAAATTCCTACCAAGTTTGTCATGCGGAAGGTTATTCCCACATTGGATTCCTCCTAAGATTCTGAATCTTCCTCGGGTCAGTGTTTCCCAGATGTGAGGCGGTTTCGTGCTCTTCGCCGCAAAGTCTGTATTCAATGGGACCATTGTAGATTCCTATTCGACGTAGGTGTTTTCTTAAGTGGCAGTGGCCTGTTAGTAGGCCCAACCACCTGCGGTAAGATTCCTCCAGTCTGATTTTCTTGATTGCTTAATGGATTAATTTGAAAAATGTGATAAATGCACCCTTCATGTCAAAAAATAGTTCCAACAGCACATCACTGTTTTTCAGAGCATCTGCACTCCTGCTTACCTGCTGGTTAAGGGTCAATTCCGTTAATGCCCTTTGTTGGCCTTCATAAAATGGTTTATTTTCCAAGACATCATCTCTTTGTGTACAAAAGCTATTTTTTAAAAAGCCCGTTAATATTCAAAGGCAAATTATTCTGAATTATTTATTTCCTGAAATTAAATATTTGTCTACCTGAAGTAAAAAAGCATTAACCCTGGAATACGAAATATTAACAAAATAATGGGTAGTCTACATTTCTAGTTTCAAAGAATTGATTATCGCTTTGCACTTTGCAAGAAGTCTTTATTTTCTAAAAGATGCTGTAACTCACTATAGTAAACTGAGACACGATCTGTGGGTATATGGGTAATTTTAGAAAAATGTGCACGTATGGTAAGGATCGGCACATTCTTTGGTGTACGCCTTAGAAAAACATGCTATATACCATATAATTTAATTAAACATAACATAATGGATGGAAGTGCGTGTCGTTTTTATAAAAATTATATTCCGTTTCGTAGCGGAACTTTTAAGAATTATTGCGATGACAGAAACTTACTACTAATGATGGGTTTTTCCCATATTTAAGTTCCAAAGAAATTTAGCAGCCTATAAGAAAAATGATCAATTTTAAACTTTTTTGATTCACAATGACATTGACACAGCTGTTGAAATCTAATGGCCAGCTTCTGACGTCCGATACAATCGGCATTTTTATCTAAGTACATTGCTTATAATGTACTGTACACTGTTTAATCAAAAGCGACAAATGGATTAGCCCACGCATATTTAATCAAAAACCCAGAAAGTATATTAATAACCCTCTGGAATACAACGTTACAGTATATCAATCAAAACGTTATGTAATAAAAAATGTGTATTAAGAACTGTCAAAAAGAGCTACTGAAATATGATATGTGAGGCGGTTTCGTCCTCTTCGCCGCAAAGTCTGTATTCAATGGGACCATTATTGTAGATTCCTATTCGACGTAGGTGTTTTCTTAATTGGCAGTGGCCTGTTAGTAGGCCAACCACTTGTTTTAGCTGGGTTAGAAGCAACATTCCAGTTGATAGCTTTTTGGAGGGTTTCCCAATTGTGGTGTGACCAGGTATCCTGTTTCATCGGAATGGGTGTTATTGTTGCGCCCACCTGCCTGACTAGGAAAAAATTGTGTAAAAAAACGTGGATCGTCTGACATATTTTAGAGCTGTGAAGTACTGACTGCCAAGAGACTAAACATATTCACAGAAATCTATTATTTGCTGACCCTACACGATCAATGGGACTATCAGCCTGTCAGTCTCTGACTAATCGTGCGTAGGGGGTCAAATAGAGAGAGCATTTAAAAGTTTGAACATGGAATGGAATTGCCCCTTCTCATTCAACCATCACTTTGATCAGTGCCCCCCCCCCCCCCCCCCCCCCGAGCCTTAGAGCTCGGGATCTAAAAGTATAATTTTTCGTCTCACGCTTGGAGTCTTAATTTAAATCTTTAAGTAATGTATTCTTAGCTTAGATTACAAAGATCTTGTAGGAAACGTTTAGTTTTTAAACTTTTCCTTTTAAAAGTCCTGTTTTATATAGAGATTACGGTTTCAGACGCATATCGTTTTAGTTATTGATTTATGATGCAATTTTAAAGGAAAACGAGTAAAAAGAATAATATTTTATAGTATTTTTCTGTTACATATATACTTGTCTGTTCCTTTTTCCCTTTTTTAGAGCTATTTTAAATCAACAAAAATATAACCCAATGCAATAAAATATTTTTACAACAAAAACAGAAAACAATTAGGTATTTATTTTTAAAGAGAAAAATTAAAGTACAAATTTTATTTGAAACATTTTTTATGGAAGAAGTGTGATAATTTATAATAAAAAAAAATAGTACGGGTAAAACGAGAAAGCTTTATTATGAATATACAAAACGGCACTTAAGAAGGAGTATTTCAAAACCTAAGCATTTGCACCAAAAACTGCTCTTAAATCTACGTTCCTAAAATACATGATTTCTGAAAAAAATCATCAATTTTGGCGTGGTAAGCGATATTTACTTTATTTTTAAACAAAAAAAAAACGAGCCCGAAAAACGCCAGTTAAAGTCATACATACGTCTTATGTTAAAATTTTGAATTGACACCAATATTCATATTTTTCACAAATAATATAAAAAATGTTTTTTTTTATTAATAATATCAAAAAAAAAGTAAAAGGAAACCTTTACAGAAACAAATTAAATCCAACCATGCAGAGGGGGAGAGGTAACAATTTAATTTTCGAAATTTTATAGTAGTTAGGTGAATGTTAAACGAACTTTGGGCGTGGCCCCGAAAATATTTCGCCTAAGGCACTTTTCCGCCTTCTTCACTAGATAAAATATCATGAAATACATGTAGTCTCGACTGTCCCTTTCTCCAGAAAAAAAAAATATCCTACAGCATATTTTCTGCCTACGCCACTGACTTCGATTGATGATTTCCAAAATACACTTTACGGCCTGTCATATCTGGGTACCCAAAACAGTCCGATTCCATTTCTTCTTAGTGCATTACAGTTTAAGAATAGCACCCCCTTGGTTCGGAGACCCCGCATTCACGTACTACCACAAGATGAGAATATTAAACCGATCTTTAGCCTTTTATTTTTAGTCCGTTTTTAATACAAGGGAGTATTGTTGTTATTTATGGGGCTAAATTTATATTGTGAACGCCCCTAATTATTACGTAGAAATTATTTTTACAAGCAAATCATTGATATTTACCATGGTAACAGTAATTTATTAAGACAAATAATTTAAATTGCATTTAAAAAACGACCGTTAAAAATGTAGCCTTAAGGACTATTATTAGAACCTGTAATTTATGCTTTTGAGAGATTGAGTTATAATAACTATAACCTCTTTCGCTTATACCGAGGGTTATACAGAGTGTGTCATAATTCCTATGTTTAAAACAATTACCTATTCGATAAGTTGTAAATAATCTTTTGCTGATTTGTTTCTTGATAAAAAATTTGTAAATCTGGTTGTGTATTATTCTGTTGTTACCCCTGTTTTTAAGTCGGGAAACAAATTGCTTCTAACAAATTATAGGCCAATTTCAGTCATAAGCAATTTTTCTAAATTATTTGAAAAGTGTTTTATGGAACCTCCCGTAAATTTTTTGGAAAAGGAGAATATTCTTTACAAAAGGCAATTTGGTTTCAGAAATAATCACAATACTGAGGACGCTGTTTTTTGTTTGACTAATGAAATCTTATCTAATATCAACAAAAAGAAAAAATGTTTATCGGTATATTTGGATCTGTCTAAGGCCTTTGATACAGTATCTCATAATATACTTTTTGAAAGAATGGAGAATGTCGGCATAAGAGATGGGCCACTAAATTTATTAAAAAATTATTTATCGGAAAGAAAACAACGGGTAAGAATAAACAATGATGTTAGCAAGGCTCAAAGTATCAAAACGGGTATGCCGCAGGACGCAGTGCTGGGTCCTATTCTTTTTTTTTATTTACATAAATAATATAGGTAAATTACCTCTGAATGCTAGTGTAATTTCTTATGCAGATGACACTGCTATTTTGTTTTTTGGTAAAAGTTGGCACGATGTTTATATGAGGGCTGAACTGGGACTTAGTGTTATGGGTGGTTTTGTGCTGGATTATTAAGTTTAAATTCTTAAAAAACAATTTTTATGACATTCTTCGCAACTAGTGTTGATCAACCGGCAAAAATCTTTTTAAAGATGCACACTCCTGATTGTAATAGAAACAATGCATGCTTGTATAGTTTAATAAGTAGAAAAAATAAAACAAAATATTTAGAAGTAATTATCGATTGCCATTTAAAATGGAACAAACATGCAAGTTATGTGGTAAGTAAGGTAAGAAAAACTTTTTATAAATTTTATCAACTAAGAAATATTTTAAGTAAAGAGCTTTTGCTTACTTTGTTTGGTGCTTTGGTGGAGTCTAACTTAAGATACTGTATAGTGTCTTGGGGGTGCCTGTATGACAATTCATTAAAAATCCTTTCTACTTGTCAGAACATCGTCCTTAAAAGTATCTTAAAAAAAGAACGCATGTACCCAACTTCTTTATTATATAACAATAACAAGATCTTAAATATAAGAAACTTACACATATTCTGGAGTCTTAATTATATACAGAAAATAAAAACATATTTTCCAAACATCTTTCACACCTACCAAACTAGATCTAATGTAAATGAACTGTTAATTGTTCCTTCTTTTCAGAGTTCAAATTCTCAAAGATCGATATTATACTATGGTCCTAAATGTTTTAACCTGCTGCCTTTAAATATTCGTGGTTCTACACAAAATAAAAACCTAATCAAAAAGCTGTCAAAAAAATGTATCCTTGATAATCCTTACGTCTTTAAAAATCTTTTTTGATTAAAAAAAATATAAAATGTAGATAATAAGAAGGAGTTTTTTTTCCTTATTGTCACCTAAATTATTCTACCTCTGCTGCCTTTACTCATTTTTTTTCTCTTGCATGTATAACTATTTAATAACTAACAAATCTTTGCTTTCTATGTTTATCCCACCGATATATTTCACTTCGTTTTATTTTTTGGTATCTTCGTATCGTTATGATATTAATAATACTATTTAATTTGTTTATTTTTTCATATTATATTATATTAATAACTGCCATCACGAGCAAGGGGAGAAGTTCTAGCACACAAACCCATACTTCTATGTGGTTTAGGCGAAACTTCTTTCTATGTCTCATAGTGGAAATAAAATTCAGAGTATATTTCCAAGCATTATTTATTATTTTAAAATATTATATTTTAATTGTGATTAAAAGTGTAATCTACTAAATTTTTTGAATTAATTATTTGTATTTATATTTATTTGTATTGTATTTGTATTGGCCAAGGTTTGTTTACCTCGTCGTAAATGATATCTAAATAGATTATAGGCAGTAGCGGCGCTAAGATTTTTGTGATGGGTGGCCACAAGTGGGCCCGATGATTTTAGGGTGGGCACTCCCCAAATCAAAAATAGTTTCTAAAAAACAATTATAAAAAAGTTTGCCAGCTCTTCCACGCTCTATAACGCCATAAGCGGGCTAAATAAAACTCCCCTCTTGCCCAAACTGACGTCTAAAAAAATAAAAGGTGATCATCGTTCTCTTTATCTTTTATTACATTTCATAGTCAAATCCCCCACCAAAAATTCCATTACAAAACCGAATCCCTCAATTTTGGGTGGGCACTAAGGTAGACACCCATGTTTTTAGGGTGGGCCGGTGCCCACCCTGTCCCTTCTGACACAGCCGCTGATTATAGGCCTTATAACTAAATCTTTATCAATTGCTCTACCACATTTACTTTTTTGAAGTGTTTTCTCAGAATTATTTTTAAAAAAATTTTACAGCAATTTTAATTAAATAAGATTTGTCTAGTTTTTAAAATAATTTGTCTCTACATGCAATTAATTATACGACGACACAAATTTTTCCCTTGCCACCATTTTTTTTCTTAAGCGAATTTATTGGCAGTAAAAAATGTAACCGATATAAAGATATTATTTACATTCCTTAAGAAAGGGAAAACGTTGACCTCCATTACAGTCCAGAATTATGCAGAACGATAAGCAAAACCGAAAATGAAAAAAAAAATGCAAAAGTAAACGATAGCCGAAACTAAGAGCAATAGGGGGCCTATTTTTAACATAAGGTTAAGAGAGTATTTTTTATTATTATTTTAAATTTATATTTATTAACTTTAATTTATGTTTGTTTTTTGCCTTAAATTTATATATAATATTATAAATTTATTAGTAGACGAATTGTGCCTAAAACGACATACTTCTTTCTGTTTAATTTTAATTCGGCATAAACATAGATTCGCTTGGAATCAATAAAAGTAAATCAATCAAATAAAGTTGCGTAATTTTTATAATAACCTATAACTAAAATGTAGATTCAATGACATGCTTTAAATTAGGTTCGGTCAACTGGACAAGACATAATGTTTGATAGATAAAGTAGTGGATCAATCTAAAATGTTTAAATTTATATCTATTAATAATATCCATCCCAAAAATAAGTGTCTCTTAAAGTTATAACAGCAAATCCGAGTTATGTAGAGGTATCCGGTGCAACATAAAGCACTACAAAATAAATAAATATAACAGGCAGGCACAAATTATTCAATAATTTTAATGGGCGGAAGTTTAATACACTGCGCAACTTATTTAACGCAGAATCAAAAATTTGTCTCAGCTTTAATCTTATGTATTTTCGTCGTTTTTTGTTCGTTTTAATTGATTTTTTTGTTAAATTGTAGGTTTTTCTATTAAGAGTGTCACTGCGTTAGTTGTTTTGTTAAAAAAGTTGTTGTGGTATTATACCGGGTGATAATAAAATGTTATTTTTTTTTTGGAAAATTTCAGACACCCTGTAGGGTATATTAGCTATTGCGAGTTATTCCAATTATAGCTAAATTAAAGCCTCTAGTTTTATCTACATTGTCTTATTTATTTTGTTTAATTGCTAAAAAAACTTTTAAAAAAACCTAAAATGTACGAATGGCTTTAATTAAGGAAACAACAATAAATAACTTAACAAAAAAAAAACGAATTCATTTCAGAATCAGTATCTGGTGTTTCCACCCCTTCCGCGAATGACCTCCCGACATCTGTTATTCATACTTAAAATAAGGTTTCTTATTACGTTTTGATCTAAACCATCCCATAATAATTCGACCAGACGTTCGGACAATTCTTGTAAATTTTGTGGTTGTCGTCCTTCACTTCGTAACCGCCGATCAATATAGTCCCAAAAACTTTCGATGGGACTTAGGTCGGGGCTACGGGCTGGCCATTCTATGTAATTTATTCCAACTTCTGCAAGATAATTTCTTACGATACGAGCCATGTGGGGACGCGCATTGTCGTGTATGAGCAAAAAATTAGGTCCTATATAGGGTTCATAAGGCACAACATGTTCTTCAAGAATATCTGTAATATACCTTTCAGAATTAAGATTTCCATTTACATTTGCCAACTGTGTTCGCCCCGTCAAAGATATTCCACCCCATGACGGATCCTCCTCCATATAAAGTTGTGTGCAAAAAATTGCATTGACTGTATTGCTCACCTGGTCTGCGGTAGATGCGGAGACATCTGTCACAGTTATACAAGTTAAACCTCGACTCATCAGTCCAGAAAACACGTTCCAACCAATTAACATGCTCATTAGCAAAATTTAATCTGGCTCTTCGATGATCTACTGTTAATGCGGGTCCTCGAGCAGCAATCCAGGGTCTTAAATTGTCTTCTCTTAGTCGTTGGAGCACAGTTTGAACACATATGAGGGGACCACCTGCACCTTGAAGTTCTGATCTTAATTTTTTCTAATATACCCTACAGGGTGTCTGCAATTTTTCAAAAAAAAAATAACATTTTATTATCACCCGGTATAATACCACAATAACTTTTTTAACCAAAGCAACTAACGCAGTGACACTCTCAATAGAAAAACCTACAATTTACCAAAAAAAATCAATAAAAACTAACAAAAAATGACGAAAATACATAAGATTAAAGCTGAGACAAATTTTTGATTGTGCGTTAAATAAGTTGGGCAGTGTAGTTGTTGAGATATAAATAAAATTTAAAATTTTATCTGGACTACTATGGAGATTATTTTATTTTTTTAATGACTATTAGTCGCTTGAACACCTTTATATCAATTTCTAATTACTCAATCTAAAATAGCTATTACTGTGGATGCTAAATACTTTTCGTTTGTATTTTTTAGGAATCTAAATTAAATTCAGTATTTATACTCTTTCGACATTTTTAAATTCCATTTTCTTAAAAACTGTTAAATATAAGCAAGTTTTATACGTAGAATTTTACGTAAAATCCAAATTATAAAGAATGTACAGGGTGTTTAAAATAACTTATACCATAGTGTATTTCCGGCTGAACCAAAAACTATAGTTTTGAGCACTTTGAGCACTTAGAATCTACATCTTAATCAACGACACGACTTCCTGAAACTTCAAATTGATATATTATGTGGTGCGATCACACGGTACTAGGAATTAATTGATTTAGAAATTTAAAATATGCTTTAATCTTTATTTATGCAAATCAGTATTTCAAATTTAACTTTATTGATTAAAATAATAGTGAATTTTAATTAAATTTATATTTAATAAATTAAATATTTATACAGGGTGTCCCGAAATTAGGTGACAATATTTTAAGGGGATAAAGTACATCCAAAAATAGGACTAAAATCCTCTATTAATATACCTTGAAAAACGCTTCGTTATGAGGCTAGAGCCCCCCGAATGGAAGCTATGATAAGCGGTTTTTTCACAATATCTCAGAAACTGATTGAAGTATCAAAACAAAATTTGATACATGTTTTACCCATGACAAGACGCAATAAACGGTTTGTTTAGCTTAGGTGTATTTCTTCCAGTGGCGTCCCACTGGGTAGGTAGTGAGGAGAATATTGCCCTAACTTTTTTATTTGTAGGATTTTTTAACGCCAGGTGCAATTTTTAAAAGCACTAAAGTCTTCTATCGAAAAAAGATACTCTTGCTTCATTTTGGTAGGATTTACCATTTTTCAGTAAAATCGATTTAAAAATTTTCGGTTTTTTACAAGCCGTTGAAAAGGCTAAGGTGTTTTTTGCATATCTCAGCAAACACTTGATATTAAAACATGAAATTTATTAGAAGTTCTGCTAGCGACAAGGCATATTTATGAAAGTATATAACATAAAAATATTTTTCCAGTGGTGTCGCACGGATTGGAGCCTAAAGTAAATATTACTATTTTTTTTTATTTGAGGGGCTTTCCTTTTATACCATTTTCAAATTCTCCGTGCCTCACAAAACATAACACGCAGGTCTAGATTTGGCATCCAACAAAATGGAAATCATTTCAAACATTTGATTAAGAATTAGTTTTCCGTGTGTTTTTACAATTAAATTTGATTTGCAATTTGTTATTCTTTTTTGTTTTATTTTAAGTCTCTTATACAAATAAATATTTACAAAACAAGGTCTAAAAATCTGTTGAAAACCTTATATTCTGTCAAATTACAATAATGGAAGGTTTTATTAACAAAAAATTTAAAAATTTAAAAAAATTACATTAAAAGTATGAAAGCCCCTCAAATTAAAAAAAAATTGTAATATTTACTTTAGGCTCCACCCCGTGCGACGCCACTGGAAAAATATTTTAATGTTACGTCCTTTAATAAATATGCCTTATCGCTAGTAGAGCTTCTAATGAATTTCATGTTTTAATATCAAGTGTTTCCTGAGATATGCAAAAAAACACCTTAGCTTGTAAAAAACCGAAAATTTTTAAATCGATTTTACTGAAAAATGGTGAATCCTACCGAAGTGAAGCAAGATCTTTTTTTGATAGAAGACTTTAGTGCTTTTAAAAATTGCACCTGGCGTTAAAAAATCCTACAAATAAAAAAGTTAGGGCAATATTCTCCTCACTACCTACCCAGTGGGACGCCACTGGAAGAAATACACCTAAGCTAAACAAACCGTTTATTGCGTCTTGTCATGGGTAAAACATGAATCAAATTTTGTTTTGATACTTCAATCGGTTTCTGAGATATTGTGAAAAAACCGCTTATCATAGCTTCCATTCGGGGGGCTCTAGCCCCATAACGAAGCATTTTAGTCCTATTTTTGGATGTACTTTATCCCCTTAGAATATTGTCACCTAATTTCGGGACACCCTGTATATTAATTTAATTTTGTATTTATTAAGTTAAATTTTTATTCATTCATTAAATTTATCTTTAATAATAAGTTAATTACATATAGACGACTTTAGAACTATTAATTTAAATTTTTAATAATTAATATGACCTTGTATTTATAAAGTTAAATTTAATATATAAAATTTATATTAATTAATGTAACTTTATATTCCTTATTTTAAATTAATATTTATTAATGTAAATTTATGCGAAATTATTAGTTTAAATTTAAATTTATTAAATTAAACTGTTTCTCATAATCACTTGTACAATGAGATTTATCCTATAAGAATCGAGTCCAGTGTTTTGATGGTCGTCCTTCTCCTTTAATATTATTTAAATTTTTTTAGCAGAATAAGATTATAGGTGCTTACCTGTGACAGGCCCGACAACAATAAAACAAATTTAATTTATGCACTGTATGTCGATGTTTTCCACTACAAGTAATTGTTCCCTTCTTTATATGATATAAATTACACTTTACGACCTTTTCTTCTGGCAGGGCTTTGTATTAGCTAAATAATGAAGTTTGCCTCTTGCAGGTTCGGCATTGCCCTTTAGTAATATGTGGGAAATTATTGCACAATCCTATCTCTATCTATTAAATTACCAACTTAGTTTAGAGTAATCTTCGGAACTTAGACTACTTTCTGAACAAAAATACAAAAATATTTAAGAAAGATTTGATAAACACAACTGACAAAAATAATCTATGGTCTATTTCATCGAGTTCGGCTCAACTTCGGTGTCCGCCATAGATGCAGGTACATTTTGTGCATGAAATTATTTATCATAATTAACCAAAGAAAAAAAAAAGATAATTTCATAAAGAAGGAACTATTAGCTACAGCAAATTTACACAAACATCGTATTATGAAATATGCCGTAGAAGCTATAGCTGAAAAACATAGTGTAACTGTGCTGCGCACACCGCCATATCGTTGCAAACACTAAATCCTATAGAACCTATATGGGCTCAAGTGAAAGGATTTGTAGCAAGACAACATGACATTCAAAATAAAAGACGTTAAGTTACTGTTTGCTCAAGCCATTAAGGATGTGACAGCAGAAAACTGGTGAAAAACAGTCCATCATGGCATTAAAGAAGAGGATAAAATCTGGAATCTTGATTATCTGATCGATTGGACCGTCGACCAGTTAATTATAACGTCAAGAGGAGATGACAGTTTCTCAGATGATGAACAATATTATGATTTTTTATAATTTAATTTCTGTATAATATATTTTGTATTTTTTTATAATGTTAAATAAAAAAATGCTAATACTATGTACATAATGCACGCCTTTGTCACACCATTTTCACTGTTTGTGAATGGATAACAATAGGCAAAACCCATAAATTGACCCAATCCAACCCGGGTGGTACTATCTGCATGAAAATAAAGAATTTTGCGAAGATATCAATGCCAAATTATGAAAGTGACTTAAATATTCGTTGGGTTACTCTGTAGTCCCTTTGCATACGTAATGAGCTTTTATTACTCTACACCAGTTGGTACCCTTTTACTGTACAAAACATCTAAAATTGATTCCAAACCATCTTTTTATTTATCTTGGTATTCATGGGAATAGTTTTTTCGATATGCGCATGGATATCTCATTAATTTTTCCTGCAACCACCTATGAAAATAAAAATAAAAGCACGGTTAATTTGGCTAGAAAGCGCTGCATATCACACGCGTGTTGAAAAAAAATATTTTAACACTATTGTTGAAATACAAGGCACACTATTTAATTTAAACATATGGTGTCAATTTGACAGACCACCCCTATTTCTTAAAAATAATACATTTAAGAATGCAGTAATTGTAAAGTGTTTTACTTATTTATCATGTATTTGTCGAGTGAATCAGAATTAGAATGTGAAAATACGCCATCTGAAATTATAAAAAATGTTAATAATATACTGGAAAATCTATTATCAGAAAAATCAACTCGCGCTGAAGAGAGTGTCATGTATTAAACAAATGTTTATCGGTAACGATAGCGTAAAAAATAGAGCTCTAGCCTACAGATCGCAAGGTCACAGGTTCAAATCCCCTCAGGAGTATTTGACTTTTTTTTATAAAAACATTAAATAATTTGTAGAAATATTTTGAATTGAAATCTTTCTTGTTGGGTGGATTTTTTAAATTTATGTTTAATGCATCTTTCGTTGTATAAATTTAAAATTTGTCATTGTAGTTAATCTAGAAGTAAATCCAGGATTAGTTCTTCCTATGATATTTAACATAATATGAAAAAGTTAAACTACAAATAAAGGAAAAGCCTATTGACAAACTATGAAACCAGATATTAAGTGGAACAAAATTTTAAGTATGCTAATTTTAACACTAGTGTTGAAATATTTTATTTACAAATCATAGGCTTTTTAATAATTCTTTGTAAACGTAGGAAAAATAGTGTACATTACTCGTGTAAAAGTGATTATTCTAAAACTCGGAAAATTTCCGCACTCGGCTGACGCCTCGTGCTAAATATCTCCTCGTTTAGAAAGTATCACTTTCATCACTTGTTATGTAATATACTATTTCGGTAATTCCACACCTCTTAAGGATATTTTTACATGTGTGTGGAATATCTGCTATAATTTTTCGAAATTTGCACACTTCTTCTTATGGGATATTTTACACATGAGGGAAATATTCATTAAAATCAAATGAAAATTATTTATAATATCTAAATAAAACAGTCCTTAATGATTCCAGTAATAAAAACTCTTAGAACTGGCTATAAGTCGACGATGTCGGAAAATATAGCCTCAGTAAGCGATAATTTTCATTTCGACGATTGCCCAAGATTTATCTCGGCAATTTAAAAAACAATAAGTTAAGTATCCATGCCGTTTATCTGTCTTACCGGACCACCCTTGGTTACCGATTTAACCTGTAGGTTGCGAACCCGGGTTGTTTTCTCGGAACAGTTTTAGTGTTGCCGCTAGAATAACATAAATTTCACTAGAAATTACCAGATTTGTTAAACTTAAAATTTCGACTACCAACTGTGCCAAAAAAAACTCATAAAATCATTAATTAATAAAGAAATTTGATGAGGTTACTCAAACAAAAATTATCTGTAATTGATTAGAATATACAAAAAAAATCAATTTGATGAAGCTTCGTTTTTGAAATTCACTGAAAATACACAAATTATTTAAATTTATGAATAGAACATTCATGAGATTCCTCATTGGTTAAGTTTTAAATGGCTTGATAAGGACCTAATTTCTTATGGTACTTTATGAAATAGCGCATCTTAAAATACTGTCCTAAATATTACACCAGCAGGATCATTCAGTTGTCTACCTCACTTGCCTATTGCTTCCTGCAAAGGAAAATAAACAGTGGAAAAAACTATTGAACTTGCATGTTATTAAAAATTCATTAGAATATGAAGAAACTGAAAGAAAACTCAACTAGGAGAAACATCAAAGAGATTTCGAAATAATTGAATAAATACAATTCTAAAAATCCTAACCAAGAAATCTTTTCTAAATATATGTATATACTACAGTTTATAGAAATATGCTAATAAAAGCATTAGGAGAAAAAGAGAATAGAATAAGCAACAAACGGGTGGAATAAAGAGATTGAAGGTTTCAGGCAAAAAATGTAAGTAATTAGACACAATGAATTCCGGGGATAAAGGACAGATTAGGAGAAAAACAGCCAACTTTAGAAACAACTAATCTTGTGACAACAAGATTAGTTGTTTGTAGAAATTCATAAATTCCTTAAAAAATACAATACATTAAGAGAAAGAAGACGTCCAGATAATAATTTATGATCAGTACGTTCAACACTATCAAGATTTACTTACCGATGCAGTTGAATTGGAAGCTTTACAACTATTAACAGGAACATCACGTCATGTTGAAGAAGTGCTCAGACAACTAGGACTAGAAGAAATAGCCACTGAGAATATAGATACGAAACAGCCTATTTGGTACAGTCATGTACAATGGATGGCCGTTTCTGGATTACTTTAACAAGCCACTGTAACTAGATATCAGCGCAGAACAAGGCCGACAGAGAACTGGAATGAAGGAATAAGAAAAAGTTCTTGTAATCTGAAGGACAGTGGGGAGACAAAAATCAGTAGAAGTAGTAGATTATTATAGCGATTGAACAACGTCGTCGAACGTTCTAGGAGAAATAATTATAATATATTATATTTATTAACTAATGATTACATATTAACGTTTAGTAGAAAAAATGGGGGCCATAAGTTAACTTAATTTTTTTTAATTTCAGTAAATCACCAAACATACCGAAGTTTACCAGAGCTGGTAAAAACTACCACCTGCGGCAACACTGATTTGATTTGATGCACGACCGACCGAGTCGATGGAATTGCTGCCTCGAGATGACTTATCGGCCACTGCTTAGCTTACTTGTGTCTTCCATAAACATTGTTGCAGATAAATTAGGTAGCATGTTCTAAAATAGATAGCAAGTAATGAGGACAAGTAAAAAATGGATCATCCTTGTATATACATATAATAGCCATGGCTCTAGAAGAGTTTTCAGCGTACGTTTTTTAACCAAGGTAAACCCAATTTCGTATTATATCACATTACATTGTGGTAATTTATTTACGGCCTTTTCGCTAGATGAAAAGAATAATATGAGGTAGCAAATTTAAACATAACATTTATGGAACGGAATAAGGGTAATTATTATATTTAAAAGTTCTGTGTATTGTAATCATTAATATTACAAAAATAAAAAGATCAGTCGTCAATATAATTTTTTATTCTCTCTATTGACAAAAATTTTCTTTCCAATGACTTAAGACCTCTTTATAAATCTTACAACTGCCCACCCTAAAAACATGAATGCCCATCCTAGTGCCCACCCAAAATTGTGGGATTCGGTTTTGTAATGAAATTTCCGTAAGGGATACATTTTTGATGAGAAAGAAGTGGTATTATTGATGGAAGGATGTAATATTGTAATGAGAGCTAAAGAGAACAAAGATGAATTTTTTTAGACGTCACTTTGGACAAGAGGGCGGTTTTATTTGCAGCTTATGGCGTTATGTTTTTAGACGTATTTTTTTTGGATACTTGTGCCCACCCGTCCCAAAAATCCTGGCGCCGCCACTGTCTAGCTGAGGGGAATTCTCGACGGTGATGAAGTCTAATAAAGATTATTTACCTCATCCATTATAAAAGCGGGTTGATTTTCACCTGATTATTCAGCGATAATCTCCCGCTCTCCGGTAAAAATCACCCTCGTCAAAAGTGAAAATCTCACCCGTCAAAACTGAAAAGTACGATGGCTCTGAAGGACCACAGATAAATTTAAAATACTTAAAATTGCCAAATACAGAAGTGGAAATTTCCACTTATTATGTGGAAATTTCCACTTATTATGTGGAAATATCCACTTATTATGTGGAAATTTCCACTTATTATGTGGAAATATCCACTTATTATGTGGAAATTTCCACTTATTATGTGGAAATTTCCACTTATTATGTGGAAATATCCACTTATTATGTGGAAATTTCCAGTTATTAAGTTGTCCTAAAAGTACCTACAAGTCCTCACCGGCAAGCAGCAGAATCAAGCAGTACAGGGTGATTCATTAAGGTCGACGAGCGGCTATATCTTGAAAACTACTGAGCATAGAAATTCAGGAAAAAAAAGTGGCCATAAGAAAATCCTGGAAATAATTTTTAGGTTCCGCATTTTGCCGCAAGATGGCGTAATTAAAAAATAAATTTTAAAATTTTACATATCTCTGAGAGTTCCACATTAAGGTATATCTTTGATAACACCATTAAAAAGCTTGGACAATTATGCATCATTTTGATCTTTTGCTCATTGGCGTACCGACTTTAATAATAGTAAAAAGGTAAATTAAATTAGACGGGCGAAAGTATGCCTATTAAGTGAAGGTGGTCATTTCCAACAAGTTTTATAAAACAAAATTTTTCATTATCAATGTTGATAATAATAATAAATAGTAGAACTAATTTAATTTAATTATTTTAATTAAGAACGGTGTGCCTGAGGAGAAAAACGCAAGAGACCATTTTTATGCAAAATTGACCAGGCTAATCCGAAATAATATCCACATGGAAAAGTATCAGTGGCGTCCCACTTTTTTCTAAAAAATATATAATCGCTTCTTCATTTACATTTTTTTAAATTATTCTATTGGCGATAATGCTGAAACGAACGGAGATATCGAGCTGCGGTTTTAATACTTTTTCTAGCAAATTTCATCTACTTTTCAATTATGGTATCATAATAATACCGTATGATTTATTTTTAAGGAGTAAAATCAATAAATGTCTTATTATTACAAATGGCGCCCTCTAGCATTTTTTTTAGAACTATTATGGACAACTAAATACGATTGGTGAAAGTGCATACATTTCTCTTCCAAACAGTCTTTAGTTTGCTAAAATCGGATAAGTCGTTTATAAATTACAGCGATTTAAATGATTACACTTTCAACGGCTTCCCCCCCTCTTATTAAAGTCGGTACGCCAATGAGCATAAGACCAAAATGATGCATAATTGTCCAAGCTTTTTACGCCATCTTGCGGCAAAATGCGGAACATAAAAATTATTTCCAATATTTTCTCATGGCCACTTTTTTTTCCTGAATTTCTATGCTCAGTAGTTTCCAAGATATGGCCGCCTTCGACCTTAATGAATCACCCTGTACTGCTTGATTCTGCTGCTTGCCGGTTGAGACTTGTAGGTAGTTTTAGGATAACTTAATAAGTGAAAATTTCCACATAATAAGTGGATATTTCCACATAATAAGTGGAAATTTCCACATAATAAGTGGATATTTCCACATAATAAGTGGAAATTTCCACATAATAAGTGGAAATTTCCACTTCTGTATTTGGCAATTTTAAGTATTTTAAATTTATCTGTGGTCCTTCAGAGCCATCGTAGAAAAGCGCACTTGTCAACAGTTAAAATCACACGTCTGTAACAACAGCTTTTTTATTGTCGTGGTGATGTTTGATGATTATCTAGATAACGAACAATGGCGTTTTTGGTTGTTACTATCCTTCGTTGGTTACTATGGACAAGAAATAAAATACAAACAAACGCCAAAGTGTCATTTCGAGATATCATTTAAACGTTTTACAAAAATGGAACGTTTTGGAGATTTTTCTCTCGAAGAAATCACCAAAAATGTCGATAAAAATGGATCTGAAAATACAAAGCGATCAAGAGACTTCATATGGAAGCAATTCCAGATTTTTGTGAGACACGAGATTACCATTTTACATCAGTGACGCCTGATGCTATGTTGGCGAAAATTTTGAAGGACTGGGCATACAATATGAGGAAAATAGATGGAACAGACTACAAAGAAGGTAAGCTGCGCGTTTTCAATTTCTAATTCTGCCTGTATGGTGTCCGCGCAATTGTCTCTCTGCCTGTACGTCCGTCAATCTCCTGTGCCAATGCTTAATGCATATTTCTTGATTTCAGGTACAGTGAAAACGATATGGAATGTCACTGCGAAATTACTCATGGAAAAATATTTCAACCAATATCAACGAAAAATCAACCCTTTCGAAGACATAGTCTTCAAATCTGCCAGAGATGCCAGAAATGCAAAAAGAAAGGAGCTTCAAAAAATTCCAGAAAAAAGAAAATGTAGTGCCAATGCTTTGACTGGTAATGAAATCAAAAAAATCATCGCTGTTCTTGATGAAAACACTCCAGATGGTCTGATCAAGAAATTATTTTACATTTTTTTCATTTGAACTTGCTTGGAGAGGAGGAGAGGCATGCACAAGTCTGGTTAGTCATTTCAGGGTAGAAAAGGACTTTTGTGGGAACGTAACCAATAGAATCCAATACAACCCAATTTTTACGAAAACCGCTCAAGGGGGAGACAGAAAATGTACCGAATCAAAATGGCTTGTTTCAAATAACGGTTCTCCAGATATGTGTCCTGTACGCCTGTATCATAAATATATGCCGAAAAGGCAGGATATTGATAAACGAAGGTTCTTCGTCAGTGTCAATCCGACCAAAAATACATGGTACAAAAATGTTCCCGTTGGAAAGAACACACTGTCAAAATGGACACAAACTTGCGCACAGGAAGCTGGCCTACTTACAGGGAAAAAAGTGACAAACCATTCGCTGCGAGCTTCTGCTGTGTCTGCTCTTGCGAAAAGCGGCATCCAGGAAGAGCAGCTGATAAAAATCACAGGCCATTCATCGACTGCATCAATCAGGCCGTACTTGCAAATCGATCAAGAGTACCATGAGAATATCATTTATAAGATGAGTAGAAACGACGACAAGAACATGGTCCCTGCTGCACCCATCAGTACGTAACCTATTCATCCCAGAATGGATATTTATGATAATTTACCTCACATATATAGAACCAATCAGAACGCAAATTTTCATAGCAACCACCTTGGTAACGTGGTCTTTTCCGATAAGACCTACGACTAGCTCGGTAAGACCACAGTAGCTTTTTGTCAAACAAACAGTAATTTATTTTACAAAATCAAGTTTAATAAATAAATATTATAACACCTACAAAATTAAAGTGACACACAACAGTATTTAAGGTGATTTTAGGGCATAAACCTAACTTAATTATTGACATTTTCAAAGAAATGTTTTGAAAAAATGTCTGCAATATTAAACCCAGTGTGCTTTGCTTTGGCTCTTGGCGTTTTCATGGCAAGCGTGATGACAATTATTATTGATGAACGAATTTGATTTTTGACGTTTTGCATATTTTCCTTTATCACAAACGGCTTTTATTTCGGGTTCAGTAAATTATCCAATAAAATACACCTCTAGAAGCGGCGTCTTATCTTCATACCGTTGTTTTTCACTCGAAACTAGATTTTCTAAGAAAATTTTCACTCAATATAATTTTTACTTATAATCAAAGATATGACCCTCGAGCTAAAGCTCTCGGGATCTTATGAGATTATAAGTAAAAATTACATTTCGTGAAAATTATCAGAAAATCGATTTCTTGTAAAAAACAGCGGTATTACCGATAAGACGCCTCCTCTATCGGTATATTACTGTTGAAGAGACCACAGCAGCGAAAATTGGCTCTGTTTCTTCAAACTCCACCCCTCAGCATTTTGTTATACAGTATACTAATTGTGTGTTTAATTGCAATACATTAAATTGTGCAACATAAATCGTTAGTTTTTTATTTGGTAAATAATCTTTAAAATACATTTCGGGATTGGCAAAAAATCTTCGGAATGATTTTCGATAATTTCCCCATCCCTTAATATATTACTACAGAAAATTCAATTAATTAAGTTCGAACTAAGTAATCCAAACAAACCGAAAATTGTATGATCACAATTTTTTGGTAGGCTTGCACCATAATTGATAGTGGAGATAAGATTTTGTAATGGCTTAAAATTCACAGTATTGACATATATGTCCAGTATGTCGAAATTTTAACATAATCACGATAGTATCTCATGAACTTGGCAAGCACGCTCCCATTAAATCATCGGCGTAGCATCTCGGTTCCATTCAAAAGCCGGGAAAGAAAAAATTTGCCTATCGGGTTGGTCGGCGAGAATCGACGACGTTTACAGTTGTAATTGGACGTTAATGAAGTCTCGTAAATAGTTGCCCCAAGCCCCAACTATATCCCATATCAGATTCAAATTATCTTGAGAAAAAAACTTCATGCCGAGTTGTTGATTCGTTGGTGGATATTGACAAAGTTATAAATTTAAAAAAATTTCAGACAGAAGAATAAAAATAATAGTATTTTTAAGCTTCTTGTTCTTCTTTCTTCGTCACTGTACGAACCATTTAGCAAGCTGTCATGCTGTAATTTATATACCCATTGCCAAACTGATCTCTGGTAATTGCTAAACCAAACCATTGCTGCATGAAGCTTTTAAAATCTAATTGGTAATTTATTTCGCGTAATTGGAACAATAAAAAATAGGCACGGCTCTATTGCATATATGAATTGTTACTTTTAAAACTAGTCACCTTAAGCTGAAGCTCTCGGTGTCTTAATAGTTTCTAAATAAAACACCATTTTGTGAAGTTTTTAGGAAATTAGATTTTCATAAAAAGCTGCCGTATAGTACCGATAAGGTTACTATATTACTGTGGATAATCAAACCCCCTTGGTAGTATTTCTATTAAAAAGCTGCACCGCCGAATTTCGTGGTTTCAACACTTGAGCCCATTCTAAACAAAGGTTAATAACATCTAGATCAGGTCTATGAGCGTACTACTGTAACTGTTCCGTCCATACTTGATAATCATCAATACGACGTGTGGTCTTGTATTCCTTCAAGAGTCAAGAGAATGGTATCTACATTTAACTAAGAATATCGTGTTCGAATAAAAAATTTTTCAGTAGTCCTACTAAATCAAAGTACAAACTCGGACGACTAGGATGATCATCACATCACATTATACTTCCACCTACCAAATAGCACACGTAGAGCTATCTAAGGTAGTGTACAAATCATTCATCTGAAGTGGTAGGTATTAAGTTCAAGTTACTACCTTTTATTACATTTGACATGGATATTATCCAGGTTCTGAGGTGTTTTTTTTTAATGATAAAACACCTGCACTGTAGGAAAAATCCTTTAAGGCGCTCTGGGAGCGGTGCGAGTGCGAAAAAAGCGATTAACGTTGGTCTTGAAACGTTGAAGATTGTATTAATTGGGAAACACGACCTCAGGAAGATCATTCCACAAAGATGACGTTCTCCAGATGAAAGAATTCTTGAACAATGAAGTTCGAGGAGTACTAAGCTGAACAACATATGGATGAGCGGCAGTGGTTCGCCGTGTATTTCTGTTTTGCATTGCTCTAGGTGGAATCAAGTGGGCAATGTCAGTCGAACACCTGCCATGGAAATATTTGTAAAAGAGAGCCAAATCACCAACCTGTCTTCGATGCTCCCGGCTATCGAGGGTCTTGGTCAGCTCGGGGTCGCCGATCAGACGAACGGCTCTCCTTTGAACGGAATCCAGTAGCCGAAGGGTGTGCTTGGGTACAGAACTCCAGACATGAGAGCAATATTCTAATGATGGTCGAATCTGGGCTTTGTAGAGTGTCAAAAGTTGATGAGGTGTGTACAACCTTTTGGTGCGGAAAAGTACACCAAGTTTCTGTGCAGCTGCCTTGGCAATTGCGGCAACGTGATCATGCCAAGACATATTAACTCCCAGATTGACCCCCAGCAAATTAATAGACGGTGCCAGGGGAATTGCGTGTCCTGCCATGACTATATCCGATTCTGCAATGTTAACCTTTTTGGAGAAGACTGCTGCCTGGGTTTTCCTAGCATTAAATTCGACTTGGTTACTGTCACCCCAAGCCAAGATTTCTTCCAGGTCATTGTTGAGGCGCAATACTTCATGCTGCCTGCGAAGATGTGCGTCGGCAGCGGATGTTTGGGGAGTCAAGGTAAAAGATGAGACAAGTGTGCTGTCATCAGCAAAGCTATAAATTGGATTTTGGGTTTTCACTAGAAGGTCGTTAATATACAGTAAAAAGAGGGTAGGCGACAATATGGACCCTTGAGGAACACCGGCATTGATGGTGAAGGTGTCTGAGAGAAACCCGTCAATCGTCACTTGCAGAGAACGGTTCTTAAGGAAGCTGGTTAACCATAAACAAAATCCATTAGGCATACCGTAGAGATGTCCAGTGCAACAGCCCGGGATTCTCCATGATGTTCGATGGTGTTGCTCCAAAGATGGGTGACATATGCCAGAAGGTCACCTGTTGATCTGGACTTACGAAAACCGTATTGATGGTCTCTGATAATGTTAAGAATTATGTCAGCTAACCACATGTCTATGGTAACCCCGCAAGGTTATTTACTGGTTGTAAACAAATAATTTAATTTATTATTGCCTAATTATTTTTTGTTTAGGATCAAAAAATAAAGCTGAAATAATAACAGCAACATACCACTCAGTGCCGTAGCCAGAAAATATGCTCGGGGGGGGGGGGGGGGGGCTGAATGGGCGTAAGTAGGACATTTTTTTTCTGGAGAAAGAGTTAGATAGTCGGGACTACATGTATTTCATAACATTTTACCTAGTAAAAAAGACTAAAAGGCGGCGCAGGCGAAAATTTTTCGGGGACACGCCCAAAGTTCGTTTACAGTTCACCTAACTACTAACACATCAAAATTATTAAAATTTGTTTTTGTAAATGTTTTTTTTTGATTTTCTTACCTCGCTCTTTATTAAAAAAAAAAACATTTTTTATATATGTGAAAAATATGAATATTGGTGTCAATCCAAAATTTTAACATAAGACGTATGTATGACTCTAACACGCGTTTTTCGGGCTCGGTTTTTCATAATTAAAAATAAAGTAAATATCGCTCTCCACGCCAAAAGTGATGATTTTTCAGAAATCATGTAGTTTAAGAGCGTAGCTCTAGGAGCAGTTCTTGGTGCAAATTCTTAGGTTTTGAAATACTCCTGCCATTTTGTATATTCATTTTTCTTATAAATCATTACACTTCTTCAATAAAAAATGTTTCAATTAAAATTTTTAATTTAATTTTTTTCTTTAAAAATAAATATCTAAGTAATTGTTTTTTGTTGTAAAAATATTTTATTGCATTGGATTATATTTTTGTTGATTTAAAATAGCTCCAAAAAAGGAAAAACGGAACAGACAAGTATATAATAGAAAATACTATAAAATATTACTCTTTCTACTCGTTTTCTTATAAAATTGCATCATAAATCAATAACTAACACTATATGCGCCGAAACCTTAATCTCTATATAAAACAGGATTTTTAAAAGGAAAAGGTTAAAAACTAAACATTTCCTACAAGACATTTGTATTCTAAGCTAAGAATACATTATTTAAAAATGTAAATTAAGAATCCAAGCGTGAGACGAAAAATTAGGTTGCAATTAGACTTTTAGACCCTGAGCTCCTAGGCTCGGGGGGGGGGGGGGGTGGCTGCAGCCGGGCAGCCTTCCACCCCTAAATACGCCACTGAGGCCAGCTAACCAAAATGTCTATGCTAATCATCCACGGTTATTTATTTGTTGTAAACAAATAATTTAATTTATGATTGCTTATTTTCTGTGTAGGATCAAAAAATAAAGCTGAAATAATCATACATACCACTCAACGGTTTCGACAAAAATGTTATTTCATTCATCCTTATCACCACCCCTTTAATTTTTTTTTAATTTGATTCCCTCGCTCTTTTTTTAAACTTTTTAAGTATATTTAAGAAAACTGATTTCCTTGTCCCCAATAACCCTAAAAACGAAATATTTTATTACTCAGCATTTTGAAAAAAAATATAGTATGATAATATTTCACTCTTTCTTTTCTCGTCTCTTTATTTTTTCCATTTCTAATAAAATTGTCAAGCCATAAAATACTATTTTCTACGGCCATTTTATCCGTTGCTAAGTACAAATGCTCAAATGAAAATAATATTTTCGTCTTATCCCTTCATATAAATATCTTGAATCAAATAGTAAATAGCATGCATTATAAGGAATAATAAAAGTTCATTTCTGTCGTAAAGTTATGTTAATCTTTAAGTTTTGTTAATACGCACATCCTCGCACTAAGTCTGTGGCAAATAGGGTATATAAATAATAAGCTTTTATCTAATCCTTAGCTAAATGCTAATGGTTCTCTGGGAACATCGCATTTTTTATTAGGGGAGACCGAGTATGGAACTCACAATTTTTTTTGGCATGTTTGTGTAATTTCAATAAACGAACCCTTTAAATAATAATGCGAATGTCCATATCATATCTGCATTAAAGTTCAGGGGTCCAGTACCCACCCCTGGGACATCTAAATAGATAACATTAGACAGATGGGCACAACAACTATCTCGATGGAACAATATATCTGGTTAAATACTGAGTTGCAATGGTAAACACTCAAAGAAAGTATTACCTGGAGTGCTAATTTTCATTATGGATCCATTTCATCAAGTATTTGCTGTGATGAGGACGAAACCGCCTCGCATATCATATACGCTTGCTAGCAGCGGCTTCTAGAATCATAATTGCGATATACATACATATATCGCCAGTCCCTGTCAGGAGACGACGGATAAAGAATAATACTAAGAAGAATAAGAAAAATAAAAATAAAAAGAAGAAGAAGAAGAAAAAGAAGACAAATTACAACAGCACTTAGTAGTTTTCAGTAACGGTTTCTCCTTTTTCTAGTTAAAGGTAGTATACAAGTAAAATGCTTGTTGAATTCCAGAAAGCGGATATGCCATTACTTTTTTAACATAAAGAATAGTTTTTTGTTGGTTTATGAGAACAGAATCACTATGACCAACTTACTATTTTAATTGTTACTTACTTTCTGGAGTATATATAGCGAATCAAAGTTTTATCCTAGGCTGCAGATCTCGTGAAAAAATAACATCAAAGAATCATCTAAAGATCGAAGTTACGGCAACTTAATCATTTTATTAATGTTATCTGTAGTGTTGTGTATTGTAAGTTTCTAAAAGAATTATTTTTAATAAATCCCCTATAATATACAATGTTTTTGAAAGGTCATACTGTGCTATAATGGCTGTTACTAATTTTTTTCGTAAAAAGCTTTGTGATAACATTTAGTGAAACAACTGAACCTGGCCTCCCCTAAGATGTGTACACATTACTTGGCTATCTTCTCAGCCTATATAAAGTAACTAATTTATGTCCTTGACAGTACATATTGTAGATAACAAACTAAAATATGATGCGGCAACAATGTAACTCTGTACATAAGGAAATCAAGCACCTGCTTAGGTAATAATGATGTATGTATACAAAAAAAATAGATAAAGTTTGTTCTATCCCTAAAATACCCTTATGAC
Organism: Polydrusus cervinus; assembly: GCA_935413205.1. Taxonomy (NCBI): domain Eukaryota; kingdom Metazoa; phylum Arthropoda; class Insecta; order Coleoptera; family Curculionidae; genus Polydrusus; species Polydrusus cervinus. The sequence goes on from OW284516.1 coordinate 29,652,142, forward strand.
ATTTAAATATATTTTTTAACGCTCTTTTTGTAGAAAAATAGGTCACTATCCCCCCCTGAGCCTCACAAAATGGGTGTTTTTTTTTGAGCCTTGGAAATTATAGGTCACGCACACCCTCTTTTTTTTGTTTTAGAAGGCATTTTTTTAGTCGCCCGCCCCCCTCAACAAAACCATGGATCCGCCACTGACTATCAATCTTTGGAACCACTAGTTTTCCTTGGAACCATCAATTAGTATTGTATACTTATTAGTAACTTGCTAAATTAATTTAACACAAAGAAATTGATGCATTTGATTAAATTGATAATGGGCCCAAAACATCGAAACGTCGGATTTAAAAACTTATACCATTTCATGATATAGCGGCAATGCCAAAGTACACTTTGTTTTATAATTCCTTTTTAAATAAAGAAAGAAAGAAATAAAAACCAATTTCCTCAATTTTTAAAAGACATTTGACTGGGCAATGGGTAAAACTATGGCACAATTATAATTCTTATAGTTTTCAAGTTCTCAATGGCCACCCTATATTAGCATGGAAAGTGTTGGCAAAGGTATTTACTGAATTTCTCAGTCTGGACCTGGGATAAGCTTCAAATTTCCTGGTTATGGTGATAATTTACTTGTTAATAGATATTAAACTCTAACAAAAATAAGCAAAAAATTAAAAATAGCGTTTATCATGTGTTGAACACTTCAATTATTATTGTATTACTTAGTTATTAGTCACTATTAACTTAACGCAATAGAAATATATCCGCCCTACCCGCTATTTCTAAGAACTTTATACCATTAATAATGGCATATACAAGTAGATATAAATAGTAAGTAGCTCTAGCACTTAACTATGTTAAACTTGCTAAAATAATTGTAGTTTAACAACTTCTTTCAATTTTAATAGGTATAATCTTTCCGTCTATAATATCTAACATGGCGCGGAAAAGATTAATAACATTCTCTATAAATGGCGTTTAAGCGGCAAAACTGTTTTAGAAATAGTAGTTCAATGATGTGTTTTAACGGTAATTTTTTAGATAATTAGATTGACTTGTTCTTATACATTTTAAATTTATTACGTTGAAACAAGTTTCAGACCGCGGCAGTGGCTCAGAGATGAGGTACTGGCATTCGACCTTGATGGTCCGGGTTCGATCCCGCGGGAGTGGGCATAGGCATAATAAAAAAAAAGATATCCGAAATTTAGTGGATAAGAAAATGCAGTATGCTACTAGTAATTCCTAATCTCGGGACCGAGAAGGGCGTCATGGACCTCTGGGGTCGTAAAATGGAAAAATAGTGCATAAACGTGGTTCGGATTCCACGTCAAGCTGTAGGTCCCATCTGGCTGACATTACCCAGACCATAGGGGATACAATAAGCCTTATAGGCTCTTTTGCCAACCCCAACATTACAATTAAGTTTCACAAAAATATATTTAATTGACGATTTTTTTTTTATGATAAAATACCTGCACTGTAGGAAAAATTCTTTAAGGCGCTCTGGGAGCGGTGCGTGTGCGAAGAAAGCGATTAACGTTGGTCTTGAAACGTTGAAGATTGTATTCATTGGGAAACACGACCTCAGGAAGATCATTCCACAAAGATGACGTTCTCCAGATGAAAGAATTCTTGAACAATGAAGTTCGAGGAGTACTAAGCTGAACAACATATGGATGAGCGGCAGTGGTTCGCCGTGTATTTTTGTTTTGCATTGCTCTAGGTGGAATCAAGTGGGCAATGTCAGTCGAACACCTGCCATGGAAATATCTGTAAAAGAGAGCCAAATCACCAACCTGTCTTCGATGCTCCAGGCTATCGAGGGTCTTGGTCAGCTCGGGGCCGCCGATCAGACGAACGGCTCTTCTTTGAATGGAATCCAGTAGCCGAAGGGTGTGCTTGGGTGCAGAGCTCCAGACATGAGAGCAATATTCAAATGATGGTCGAATCTGGGCTTTGTAAAGTGTCAAAAGTTGATGAGGTGTGTACAACCTTTTGGTGCGGAAAAGTACACTAAGTTTCTGTGCAGCTGCCTTGGCAATTGCGGCAACGTGATCATGCCAAGACATATTACCTCCCAGATTGACCCCCAGCAAATTAATAGACGGTGCCAGGGGAATTGCGTGTCCTGCCATGACTATATCCGGTTCTGCAATGTTAACCTTTTTGGAGAAGACTGCTGCCTGGGTTTTCTTAAGATTAAATTCGACTTGGTTACTGTCACCCCAAGCTAAGATTTCTTCCAGGTCATTGTTGAGGCGCAATACTTCATGCTGCCTGCGAAGATGTGCATCGGCAGCGGATGTTTGGGGAGTCAAGGTAAAAGATGAGACAAGTGTGCTGTCATCAGCAAAGCTATAAATTGGATTTTGGGTTTTCACTAGAAGGTCGTTAATATACAGTAAAAAGAGGGTAGGTGACAATATGGACCCTTGAGGAACACCGGCATTGATGGTGAAGGTGTCTGAGAGAAACCCGTCAATCGCCACTTGCAGAGAACGGTTCTTAAGGAAGCTGGTTAACCATAAACAAAATCCATTAGGCATACCGTAGGATCGCAATTTACTTAGAAGCCCATCGTACCAAACACGATCAAAAGCCCGAGAGATGTCCAGTGTAACAGCCCGGGATTCTCCATGATGTTCGATGGTGTTGCTCCAAAGATGGGTGACATATGCCAGAAGGTCACCTGTTGATCTGGACTTACGAAAACCGTATTGATGGTCGCTGATAATGTTAAGCCCTTCCAGATACTTTAGGAGTTGTTGGTTAATAGCTTTCTCCATTACTTTTGAAATTACTGAAAGCAATGCGACGGGTCGGTAGTTGCTTGGCAGGGTCTTTTTTCCTTTCTTTGGAATGGGCTGGACACGCACCGACTTCCAGCAGGATGGAAATATTCCTTTTTTGTAGGATAAGTTGAAAAGTCTACAAAATACTGGTGTAAGTTCATCGGCGCATGTCTTAAGAACAATGATAGGAATTTCGTCTGAACCAGAAGCTTTTTTGACGTCGAGTCCTTTAAGAATCCGTTTAACAAGACGCTGACGGAACACGATTTCAGACATTTGCGATTGAACTGAGGGAATGTTGGGTGGTGGTTTTCCCTGAAAGTCTACAGTGAAATGCGAGGAAAACAGTTCAGCAAGTAGGTTTGCTTTATCCCCGGCTGTGGTTGCTATTGTGCCATCGGAACGTGTTAGAGGTGGAATAGTTGACCTTGTAAAGTTTTGGCTGACGGCCTTAGCGACTGACCAAAAGGACCTGGATCCATTAGGACTGGCAAGAAGTTTATTTTTGATTGAATTGTAGAATGGTCATTGACCATATTTGTTTTCGGTAGCCTGGCCAGCTGACACCGCAGGCGCGGATTCATTAGGAGCCCCTAATTATGGGTGCTTTATTCACTTTTAGCCCTGAAAATTGATGGATGAGGTGGAGGACGTCAGGAGTGTTTTTCGCTGCCCTTTTTTTGCTGCCTTTTTAATCTGAGATATGAGAAATTGATCGAATCAGCTTCGATAGGAGAAAGTATTAATGTAACTCCCCTATTAGACTATCACTCTGGATGATCGTGTAAGGTCTACAATAAATAATAAAGTTCATTCGAAAAACAAACAAATTACTAATTTGTTCAGAATAAAGAAATTTCTGCTGGACGACGTGGAAATAACTTTGCCGTGACGCGCAAAACCAATAAAAGTAATTAGCAAAGCAATCGATCTCATTAATGTCGTTAGGAAGTCCCGAGAATTCGCCTAAGAATGTCGCGTTGCTAATTGGTGAGTAAATAAATTAAACCAAGTAGTGCAGTTTTGCATTCCTTAAAGTAGAAGTTTTCTTGGAAGAATTAATGTTATTTGGATTTGTGCTATTATCCTACATGTATCAGATTTTAGTATGTCTGGTGTAGTATTTTCGAAAACTGATCATTAAAAATGTATAAGTCTATGTAACGATGTCATGCGCACGCTCGTATGAAAAAAACTCTGTTCTATTCTTATCGTCAATACCATTCTCCGCTGCTTAGATCCACTGATTATCTCTTGTAAATAATCTAAATAATGTTACCTATTTTTGTTAAGTCATTGTAACATCGATTTAGGCTATTGTTTATGGGAGGTATCCATGGGATCAGATCATACGATCAATTTTTGGGGTCGGGCGGACTGTTATAAAGGTAAACGTGCACCTGTCTGCTTCCAGTCTATTGTCGATTATCCAAAATATGTGTAGAAATATGTCTACATTAGGCAAAAGAGATTGTTAAAAAAGTTAGTGGTCCAAAGTAATCGTAGCAAATATAATGTAGTCTTTAGGTGGTTTTATTTTTAAAATGTGCTTGTCTAGGGAATTTCTTACATGCGCATAGGCAAAACTAGGGGGGGAGGTGGAGCTAAGAACCTCTGAATCGAGATCAGTCCACCTAGATCAATTGGTGTTTTTACAACTACATTAAATTAACTTTTGAAAATATCCGCCTTCTGCAAGTATGCGGGCTTCAGCCCTCCGACTGGCGTACTCTTCGGAAAATTCCTGGAGTATTTCTTATAGGATTTCTGATTGCTTCACAGGAAACTATTATGGGTTTTGCAATTCTTCCTCGGGTTGAATTGGTTGACTGTAAAGCAAGGTCTTAAGATGTCCCCAAAAAAAATAACTATTCAGGTCTGGGTATCTAGCTGGTCATGACTCTGTTTCCCATGACCTATCCAGTGATTATTAAAGTTTTGATCTAAATATTCACATACCAGTGCACCAAAATGTGCAGGTGCACCGTCGTGCATAAGCACAGAAACATCTTCCAACAGTATTGGCAAATTATCTTCAAAAAACTGGCAATAATATTCACTGGATAGGTGGGGGAACAGAGTCATGGCCAGCTAGATCCCCAATATCTAAATAGTTTGGATTTTTTTGGGGACATCTTCAGACCTTAGTTTACAGTCAACCAATTCAAATCGAGGAAGAATTGCGAAACCGCATAATAGTTTCTTGTAAAGCTATAAGAAGTCATTTAAGAAATAATTCAGAAATTTTCCAAAGAGTACACAAGTTGATAAGAAGGATGAAGCGTTTATACTTATTATTCATTATGATAGTTCGTTTTTTGCTGTGTATAGAAGGCAATAAAATAAACAACATTTACCTTTTTTCAAAAAACTCAAAAATAAAGTACTACTTACATTCATTTATTACACTACAAATCAAATACGGTCCTGCCTAACTTGCCCGTTAAATAACATTAAGAAAACTTCTGGGTGTAGGATGAGCCCGCAAGGGAAAGCGTTCTGCGTATAATCTCAAAAAAACATCCTCACGTTTACGACACTCACAGTAAATTAGCACCATATCTATTAGTTCATTGTTTTCAAATTATACTATTTTCACCTGTCACCAATTTAAAATTAACTTGCTTTAGAAAAACACACTACAGCGGATTGCTCAACACCTCCCGTAAATTGAATGACTAATAAGAGATAAGAAAAACAACAGAAACTATAGCGGGATTTGTTTTGGTGACCAGGCCCGCACTTAGAATTTTTACCTCTCTATCTCGCCTATTTTTGAGTTTTTTAAAAAAAGGTATTTGAAAAAGTTGTTTATTTTAATTCCGTCTATACACAGCCAAAATTGAAAAAAAAATACAAATTGGTTGTAGAGATATTGAAAAAGGAATTATTTGTTTTAAATTTAAAACCCCTGAATAAGTAAATGACGATGGATTAACATTACTCAGGACTGTTATTCCGAATGATCGTGTAGGGTCGCCAAATAACTAATAATATACAAAACAATGTTTTTTAATTTATTTTTAAAAGCCCATAAAATTTTGAATAACAATATGTATACCGGACGTAATAATTTAAGACCTTTTGTTCAGATTATATGTCGTGGGTTTCGTGATAAAAATTCAAAATTTAAATTTAGAACATCTTCAGGTTCCCAAAAAAAATTAGTAAGTATTTTTATTTTAATGACACTTTAGTTAACTATAAACAACTACAAAAATGTATATATAACCGACCCATTACCGAGAAGAACCCCAAATAAGTTGAACGACTCTAAAAGTGCAAGTAAGCACATTTTTTTCTTCCGGATTATGGTTCTTTCGAGATCTTTATCAAGATTCGCATTGATTTCTTTATATAACCGAGCAATCAGCGGGCAAGGAATATTTTTGTATGATGGTGCACTTTTGGTACAGTTTATTATATATATTGTTAAACAAACTAACATATTATGTACCAGTGACATATTGATTATTTTATTAATTTTACCAGCAGGTACCCACGACTTCGTTCGCGAAATTTAAACAGGTAATATTAATACCCTATGCGTACCATACAGGGTCCCATCGCCTCGATCTATACAGGGTGACACAATTTTTTCAATAATTTTAAAACTAAAAATTTAAAAACTTCAAGAATTAATAAGTGTGTAATTTTTTTTCATTGAGGACTTACGAAACAGTTGCTTCAAATAAACAGGAACCAGCTGAGAACCATTACAGTAAATCTGACAGGATACATGGCTGTCAAGAACCATCTGCACAGAATGCGACTGTACAATGGAGACCTTGACTGCAAATTATGCGGACAAGTAGCACATAGTTTGCCATTACGAGTCGCTAGATCGGAAAAAGGAACAAATATTCGGCAACCAAAACTGAAACCAGAGGACATTCTTACCCTATTCCCAGTTGACCTCTACAAACTAGTGCATGGAACTGGGATCACGGAGTGGGTGTAACAACCAAACAGGGTGAGCACGATGAGCAAAACCTGGTCTAAGTACTTCCGACGAATGGACGGGCTCTCGAAAAAAAAAGTGTGTAATTAATAATTTTTCGGCCAATTCAACCCTTTAAATCCACTTCCGGTTTAACCGGAATGTGAAATAGCACTTATTCTTATTTATGATGAGTTTTTAAGTATAATACTTAGTATGATACGTGATACGTCGCTGAAATGTAAAGAAAAAGAGAAATTTGAAAAAACCATGTTGCAGAATTTAGTATGACGTACATTTTTTCTAATTTAACCATCTCTGTATTTTCTATTATTTACGAGGTTCCTGTAGAGTAGAGTGAATCCTTATCTGGGACACTCTGTATATTGATATATAATTTCGCATGGAGCTAGTAACTTTCAAGAAGAATTCAGAAATATTGTTCGGATCCACTTAATAGATGTGGGTTAGATGCACAGACAAAGAGCTAAAGATAGACGCCGCGTTCCCCTATATCAAAACACGCTGTCATAAACTAAACTTCACGCTACCACTTAGTTCCTGACGAGTTCCATGAATGAAACCATATGGAAATAGAAGGCCATTTTTATTAGCGTAAATATAACCTTTTTCCCCCAACATTTCCTTGGACTAAGGGGCATACCTCGGCGATACTCAGACTACCCTGATGCATATACTATATGAAACATTGTTTCATTAATCTGTAGATTAATTTCTTTAATAGGAGTATTTTACTTTATCTTCATTTTATGAGAAGCATTTGCTGTAAAACGTCTATCTTTAGCTCTTTTGTCTGTGGTTAGATGTTCCCACCTAATCATATTTTAAAAATATTTGCTAATTTCATCTAACTGAGTCTTTCAACACGAATTTCACGAGAATTAAGTGACGCGGCGTCAGTGGAGATTTTTTAAGATAATATCGAGGCATCGTTTGTAATTTTGGAAAATAAGAAATTAACTTGATTAGTACCAATATTTCTATTTTTATGTTCTGTGTGGCGCATGAATAATTTGAATCTGTATAATTAAAGCTTTAAAATAAATTTTCAATATTTTTTTTTAATAAGGTACCATCCGCCAAACTAGAAGTTCTTGTGAACGCCATAGTAACATTTTTCTATTAATTTTTCAATTAGACAGGCCAGGAAACGATGCCGTGTTTCACGCTGGTGAAGGATCTTAATTTATTTTTATTTGAAATAAACTATTCGTTTATAGGACATAATCCAAAATTATTCATATATGATTTACCGGTTCTTCATAGCGTTTGGTATTCGTTGGTTTATCACCTTACTTCACGAATGCATGAAAATATATTCATATTATTTATATTATCATAAAGATACTTCTTCATAAATATTTTATATCTGCAAATGCTTGAAAATTTTCATGGGAAAATATCTATTTAATGACCACTCCCATAAATATAAGGTGTAAAATGTGATCATGATCATTTTATATGCAAACACTTAATGTAATAAGCTATAGTACATAATCTGCACTTTATAGTAGATATGCTTGTAGGGAGGAAAAATTAAATATATACTTAATAATACGAATTTTTTTTTATATTTTCGATGGTACCCTTTCTATCTTGGTTTCACAATGTATCTCTATCGTGTTTCATAAAGTTCAACTTTAAGATGCTCAAATTTTATTTTTTTTATGTTAACAACAAAAAAAATATGGTTTGAAATTACTTTGTTGGGTTGCACAAAGATTTTTAACCAGAATTAACCAACAGGCAACTTTGCAGTGACGTATATACAATATAGGCAAAAAATCCTACCCTGAGAACAATAAAGCAAACAGAAACAATTTTTTTGTATTTTAGTTTTTATCCATATAATCAAAGTTTGCAAATTTATCATTAATATAATAAATAATAATATAGGACCAAAAATTTATCCTATATCATTTTCACAAACGCATTACTTGCTAACTATATCGTAAACTAGATCCCTGTATAAGCATTCCGTAAGACCGTTCTAAAAGCAAAGATCTCGCTGTCCATTTGCGTCTGATGCAAAAGCAAAAGTACTGTTTTTGTACTAGTGGAAGCAAGCGAACGAGCCGGTAGGCAGTAGGGTAGAAAGAGATACACCCGTCAAAATCTTCGACCTTCCTTCATCTATTAGCCCGCGCCATAAAAGTCCGCGTTTGGTGTGTGCATTGGTGCCAATCTTCAAATTTTACCGTAGTTTGGTAAATACTTCGCTTTCTCAATATAAAATATGAAACACGCCTCTAAGTTTTATTATTAATTAGTTTAGTTAAGATATTTTTAAAGGGATAACGTATAAGGTATCATAAAATAAAAAGCACTTTTGTGACAAATCAAATAATTTTTGCTGATAGGTTCATAATATTTAATTATCAGAAAGCTTATAGTATTTCACATAATAATTGACCTCGTTTTTGGCAACATTGTTTCAATTAGGTGGATGATAGATTTTTAATTTATAATTAGTGTTTTCGCCCTTTTGTTACACTTCGCGCCGACGCCGACGGGTTCGGGAAAAAAAAATTTGGAGGCGTTTATTGTTACTATTCCGGCTAGCAGCGCGTCTGCAAAACGATCCTTTTCTGGATTAAAAAGAAGTCATAAATATTTACGAAACACACAGGGAGAGACACGCTTATTAACAATAATCTCTCTGGAGAGCGACTTTTGCAGGATTTAAAACGCAAAACCAATTTTCATGACAATGTTTTAAAAGACTGTTTACGTAAAGACCGCCGCGTTGAACTCATTTACAAATAATATCGTGTTATTCTTCTTCTGCCAGTATTTTGTAGACTTTTCAACTTATCCTACAAAAAAGGAATATTTCTATCCTGCTGGAAGTCGGCGCGTGTCCAGCCCATTCCAAAGAAAGGTAAAAAGACCCTGCCAAGCAACTACCGACCCGTCGCATTGCTTTCAGTAATTTCAAAAGTAATGGAGAAAGCTATTAACCAACAACTCCTAAAGTATCTGGAAGGGCTTAACATTATCAGCGACCATCAATACGGTTTTCGTAAGTCCAGATCAACAGGTGACCTTCTGGCATATGTCACCCATCTTTAGAGCAACACTATCGAACATCATGGAGAATCCCGGGCTGTTGCACTGGACATCTCTAGGGCTTTTGATCGTGTTTGGCACGATGGGCTTCTAAGTAAATTGCGATCCTACGGTATGCCTAATGGATTTTGTTTATGGTTAACCAGCTTCCTTAAGAACCGTTCTCTGCAAGTGGCGATTGACGGGTTTCTCTCAGACACCTTCACCATCAATGCCGGTGTTCCTCAAGGGTCCATATTGTCGCCTACCCTCTTTTTACTGTATATTAACGACCTTCTAGTGAAAACCCAAAATCCAATTTATAGCTTTGCTGATGACAGCACACTTGTCTCATCGTTTACCTTGACTCCCCAAACATCCGCTGTCGACGCACATCTTCGCAGGCAGCATGAAGTATTGCGGTCACAACAATGACCTGGAAGAAATTTTGGCTTGGGGTGACAGTAACCAAGTCGAATTTAATGCTAAGAAAACCCAGGCAGCAGTCTTCTCCAAAAAGGTTAACATTGCAGAACCGGATATAGTCATGGCAGGACACGCAATTCCCCTGGCACCGTCTATTAATTTGCTGGGGGTCAATCTGGGAGGTAATATGTCTTGGCATGATCACGTTGCCGCAATTGCCAAGGCAGCTGCACAGAAACTTAGTGTACTTTTCCACACCAAAAGGTTGTACACACCTCATCAACTTTTGACACTCTACAAAGCCCAGATTCGACCATCATTAGAATATTGCTCTCATGTCTGGAGCTCTGCACCCAAGCACACCCTTTGACTACTGGATTCTATTCAAAGGAGAGCCATTCGTCTGATCGGCGACCTCGAGCTGACCAAGACCCTCGATAGCCTGGAGCATCGAAGACAGGTTGGTGATTTGGCTCTCTTTTACAGATATTTCCATGGCAGGTGTTCGACTGACATTGTCCACTTGATTCCACCTAGAGCAATGCAAAACAGAAATACACGGCGAACCACTGCCGCTCATCCATATGTTGTTCAGCTTAGTACTCCTCGAACTTCATTGTTCAAGAATTCTTTCATCTGGAGAACGTCATCTTTGTGGAATGATCTTCCTGAGGTCGTGTTTCCCAATTAATACAATCTTCAACATTTCAAGACCAACGTTAATCGCTTTTTTCGCACTCGCACCGCTCCCAGAGCGCCTTAAAGGATTTTTCCTTCAGTGCAGGTGTTTTATCATAAAAAAAAAAAAAGTTCTTTACATAAACTCAAAAACAATACATTTTGTCTCAAAATTTGACATTTAGATGCTTGAATGCTACGGAAGGTAAATGTTTATCTTAAATGCAATTTTTGCCTACCCTGATTAAAAGAGCATTGCACGCCACTGGAATTTATGTATAGTTGTTTTTTCTCCTGAAACAAACATTTCCTCGAAAAACTGCTGCGCATAAAGTAAAACCAATACGGTCTTGATGATCTGTAGGTGGGGAACCCTGTATATCCTCCGGTGGTAAAAGCTACACGCACCAATACTGTATACCATAAGGAAGATCCTTAAAAGGACGTTAACTGTTCTTCAATCTGCTGAGCATGTATTTTAATCTAATAAGCTTCACTGTTACAGTTAGACTGACTTTACATAGAGCTATCGTGACATCGCTCTTCGTCGTAACGACCTTTTAACGAAATTAGATGGCTTGTAGCCCGGCGTCAGTGAAACGGAACACTCTGTACAACACTGTTTTATCGCAGCGTTACGAAAAAATCAAATTCATAAGCCATGAGAATAGTTTGCTGTGAAAACTCGATTATAGTCTAAGAGCTGGCTGACTGTTTCGTATTTCTTTATCTCGAACGGCCATAACTAGTCATAGGATTGGATTACGGCCATGGACACTTTTAATTGGGATGTCAAGATCTAAAAAATACCAAAAATTCAGAAAAATTAGCCGAAAGCTGTTTCCCTAAGCTTTGTGAGGAGTCCTTTAGGTCCTTTTTGATGAGGATATTGTAAATTTTAAACTTTTATAAAAATTTATTAGCCAAAAATATGTTTTTGCTATTTGTTATGCAAAATTACAGCTATTTATTTTATATAGTACTTATTTATAATGAAAATATTTTTTGAACTATCTAATAATTTTTTGGGTTTTTGGATTGGGACTACCAAGAAATCGTGCTAAGGGCATATATTATTATACAACCCAAGAACGTTAATACCATAAGCTTTAATGTAAAAACTTTCGTTTCCTATGATATGAACACCTATGATGAGAACAACAGAAAAGGTCTGCAGGTGGTGACATGCTACCAATGGTAGAGTTTAACTTCAGGTGGTTTGAAATTGATTTTTTATGCATTTATTAGTTAATTTTACATCCAATATTTACCCTATATAGAGTGTACTTTTACAAAAAAAACTTGTGTACTATTACTATACATATAAATACTCTACAAAATTACATTAAATCTATGGAAATTTATTACACAACTAATAGTGTAATGAAGAAAATGTTGCTTTCATTTCGTCAAACTCATCCCTAGACGCGTTTCACCATATCATGGTTCATCAGTAGAGCTAGGATCCGACGAAAAAAAGTAAAATTATACAAAACTGCTTTAAGCAGTATTTGGTGAAGCGCACCAGCAACATGTTGCACGGAGCGACATCTGTGTCATTGTTAGACATTCTTGAGCATACCAGCACCTCTAACAAACTTATAGAAATAAGTAAAAAGATAAAATCATCTCTAGAGACATTCGTCACAATTACAGGAGTCCCGCTAGGCAGCGCTAACTCGCATCGGTTTATCAAACCGAAAACAATAAGTACAGAAGAAGATGTTCCTTTCATTTCGTCAGATCCATCCCTAGACACGTTTCGCCATATCATGGCGCATCAGTAGAGCTAGGATCCGAAAGAAAGGAGAACTCAAAGCTGCTTATTCAGCACTCGGTGGGCCACACCGGTAAGATGTGGCACGGAGCGCCATCTGTGTCGTTGTTAGACACTCTTGAGCATACCAACACCTTTAGCAAACTTATAGAAATAAGTAAAAAGATGAAATCATCTCTAGAGACATTCGTCACAATTACAGGAGTCCCGCTAGGCAGCGCTAACTCGCATCGGTTTGTCAAACGGAAAACAATAAGTACAGAAAAAGAGTTTCCTTTTATTTCGTCAGATCCATCCCTAGACGCGTTTCGCCATATTATGCCTCATCAATAGAGCTAGTGTAATATTTTTACAGTATATTGTGATAATAAATTGTTAACGATAAAAAGTGTAATTGTTTTTACCAGTGTAGGGTAGGATACTTCCAGTCAGTGTCGTAGCCAGAATTTTAGTTCGGGGGAGCCCAAGAGGGAGGGACAGCGACGAACCAGCGCCGCAGGCAAATAGCCGAAGGCGAAAATGTCTTTGTATGCCACGCCTGAAAAAAACCTTTTTTTGAACATTCAAAATAAAAAAATACCTATACCTGGTATTGCATCGTCGAGCGGGACATATAGGAAATCCCGTGTAATTTTAAATGGGGTCAATTATTGGCTTCCCTAATTATTTTAGAGAAAAATTCTGCATTTAAATTTTGTGTAAGAAATAATGGCCCGATAATATTTTCTCCGAAAATCCCAGCCCAAACATTAACTTTTTGTGGATATTGCGTCCTTGTTTCGACAAACCTGTGTTGGTTTTCTTTGCTCCAATATCGATAATTTTGAACATTGGGTTCATTGTTTAAGGTAAATGTGCATTCGTCAGTGAAACAAATGTTTTGTAAAAATTCCCTATCCATGTTTGCTCTTTTAATCATACCAAAACAAAACTCCTGTCGTCGTATTTCGTCCCATCAATGTGGATTTTTTGACGATCGCCTTAATGGTTTCTCACATAGGTTTTTAATCTTTTTAAAGTGGAAAAACTTCTTTCTGCTGAAGCTGTAGTTACTGGGAGGATGATTTGTTATTTTATTTGGCGCGTTATTAATAGCGTTGCCGTGAAAATTTTTTTAAGTTGCTCAAATATATTTAGTCTTCTTTTATATGGTTTACACCAGAATTTTGTAAACTTTTCAACTTATCCTACAAAAAAGGAATATTTCCATCCTGCTGGAAGTCGGCGCGTGTCCAGCCCATTCCAAAGAAAGGTAAAAAGACCCTGCCAAGCAACTACCGACCCGTCGCATTGCTTTCAGTAATTTCAAAAGTAATGGAGAAAGCTATTAACCAACAACTCCTAAAGTATCTGGAAGGGCTTAACATTATCAGCGACCATCAATACGGTTTTCGTAAGTCCAGATCAACAGGTGACCTTCTGGCATATGTCACCCATCTTTGGAGCAACACCATCGAACATCATGGAGAATCCCGGGCTGTTGCACTGGACATCTCTAGGGCTTTTGATCGTGTTTGGCACGATGGGCTTCTAAGTAAATTGCGATCCTACGGTATGCCTAATGGATTTTGTTTATGGTTAACCAGCTTCCTTAAGAACCGTTCTCTGCAAGTGGCGATTGACGGGTTTCTCTCAGACACCTTCACCATCAATGCCGGTGTTCCTCAAGGGTCCATATTGTCGCCTACCCTCTTTTTACTGTATATTAACGACCTTCAAGTGAAAACCCAAAATCCAATTTATAGCTTTGCTGATGACAGCACACTTGTCTCATCTTTTACCTTGACTCCCCAAACATCCGCTGCCGACGCACATCTTCGCAGGCAGCATGAAGTATTGCGCCTCAACAAAGACCTGGACGAAATTTTGGCTTGGGGTGACAGTAACCAAGTCGAATTTAATGCTAAGAAAACCCAGGCAGCAGTCTTCTCCAAAAAGGTTAACATTGCAGAACCGGATATAGTCATGGCAGGACACGCAATTCCCCTGGCACCGTCTATTAATTTGCTGGGAGTCAATCTGGGAGGTAATATGTCTTGGCATGTTCACGTTGCCGCAATTGCCAAGGCAGCTGCACAGAAACTTGGTGTACTTTTCCGCACCAAAAGGTTGTACACACCTCATCAACTTTTGACACTCTACAAAGCCCAGATTCGACCATCATTAAAATATTGCTCTCATGTCTGGAGCTCTGCACCCAAGCACACCCTTTGGCTACTGGATTCTATTCAAAGGAGAGCCATTCGTCTGATCGGCGACCCCGAGCTGACCAAGACCCTCGATAGCCTGGAGCATCGAAGACAGGTTGGTGATTTGGCTCTCTTTTACAGATATTTCCATGGCAGGTGTTCGACTGACATTGCCCACTTGATTCCAGCTAGAGCAATTCAAAACAGAAATACACGGCAAACCACTGCCGCTCATCCATATGTTGTTCAGCTTAGTACTCCTCGAACTTCATTGTTCAAGAATTCTTTCATCTGGAGAACGTCATCTTTGTGGAATGATCTTCCTGAGGTCGTGTTTCCCAATGAATACAATCTTCAACGTTTCAAGACAAACGTTAATCGCTTTTTTCGCACTCGCACCGCTCCCAGAGCGCCTTAAAGGATTTTTCCTATAGTGCAGGTGTTTTATCATAAAAAAAAAAATTCTAGGTCCTACGTGTCACCAATTTAAAATTAACTTGCTTCAAAAAAACACACCGCAGCAGATTTCCAAATAAATAACTGACCACCGACCCGTAGATTGCATGACTAATAAGACAAATACAACATAAAGTATAGCAGGCTACATCTTCTTTTTTTTTGTATTTCGGGGGGGCCCGGGCCCCCTGGGCCTCCCCTGGCTACGGCACTACTTTTAGTCTTTTAGAAATACATACTATGCCGCGGGTACTCGCTATTAAATTATTAAATCAACACTTTTATGTCATTAGTCGATATTTATAGTACTTAATCCCAATAATACCACAAAGAGTACCAGAGAAAGTGTAAAATGTATATATAATACAGTGTCGCCCACGAAATTGTACAGAACATTAACTTTTAGACGGCTACCTTTTAAAGAACAGCCCGAACCGACCGCGTTATCTAATATTATTATGTAGTGGACACAAAGCAAATTATGCAAAATAAAGTTGTGAAATTGTACCGCGTTACGCCTACGTTACAATTACTACTATATAAATAAATAAATAAAAATCCTTTATTTCCTTTTGACTACTGTATAGGTAGTATAGGATATTGTCATTATACATTAATAATATATAGGTATAAAAAAATAAAACAATATTTAAAATGAACAGGTAAACAAATAAATACAAAAAAAAATCATACACAATCCCATCAGTTTGGACATTATTGAATAAATAATCAAAATTTAAATTTAAGGTACTCATTAGTGGAGTAAAAAGCGTTTTCAAGTAGAATACCTTTAACTAACTTATTAAACTTTTTTGGATGATGTAGTTGCTTAATTCCTTGTGGCAGTTTATTAAATAACTTAATTGGTAGGACTAAAGGACTGTGAGCCACAGCAGACAATCTATGACGTGGTATGTCAATATTAAAATTCTGTCTAAAATGATAATGTTCATTTGATTCACGGGTCAGAAAAAATACGTCCAAGTTTGCCTTAGCATAAGTCAGACAATTCAATATAAACAGGGAATGAAATGTTAAAATACCTAGCCGGGGAAAAAGTTCACGGCATGAAAAAGTACGTCTTTTAAATGTCATGGTTCTAATTATTCTTTTTTGCTGAATAAAGATGTCGTCAGCCCTAGAGCAACTTCCCCAGACCAAAATTCCGTAACTCAAGCAAGAGTGGACATATGAAAAATAATAAAGCTTCAAAAGATTTATATCGATCTTATCGCGCAACTGCTAAATGACAAAACAATACACAGCGAGCTTCTTCAGAACAAAGTCTATTTGCTGACTCCACGACAGCTTAGAATCAATAAAAACTCCCAGAAACTTTACAACATGGGACTGCTCAATGGTTTGATTATTTAATTTTACTAACAGGCTTTTATTTAGATCTCTAAGACCAAAATAAAGTAATTCAGTTTTACCTTCATTAAGGATTAACCCATTTTTATCGCAATATCTCTGAACTAATGAGACTGCGTCACACGCACTCTTGCTAAGCTCATCGACTGTAGATCCAGCACAAGCGATCGAAGTATCGTCGGCAAACAACGAAAGATAAAGATCTTCAAAGTTATCAAAGGCAATGTCATTAATAAAAATTATAAACAACAATGGTCCCAGCAAACTACCCTGCGGCACGCCACTGGTAACATTTCTGCTACTGGAAGTAGCCTAAGAGAGAGAGAGAGAGAGATTCCAGCCTAGCCTGGAAGATGCCTAAGTACTACCTTTTGTGACCTGTTTGATAAAAAATCCCCTAGCCAGTCTAATGCTTTACCACGGATACCATAATTATTAAGCTTATTAAGTAGAAGATCTATGTTAATTACATCAAAAGCCCTTTTTAGATCAAAAAATAGACATGCTGTATGCTTGTTCTTATCAAGATTTTCCATGATTTTATTATATAAAGCAACAATTGCGTGCTGAGTCGACAAGCCCCTGCGAAACCCGAATTGCCGTGGAGAAAAATATTTCTCTGTTCAAGGAACGCAACAATACGTTTATAATATGCCCTTTCAAAAATTTTCGAAAAAACTGACAAGAGCGCTATACCACGATAATTAGAAATACTATGTTTATCGCCCTTTTTAAAGATTGGCTGAATTATTGTGTTTTTAAGTATACTAGGAAAAGATCCCTCTAACTAAAATGTGTTCCCCTTTTATGCATAAATATGGTGATTTTTTGCAGTGCGGAATCGAATTTGAGAGAACAAACGATGCGAAATCTCAAGATTTTAATAATGGCGTCTGACAGGTCTGCTATGTTCAGTCTCTTTTAGCTTATTTCTATAATACAAAATTTAAATGTTTGTTTCGGGTTTTTTCCGACATTTCACAACAACAAAAAATGTTCCCATCCTAAACACTCTACCAAAAAAACTTTATAATATGTCATTAAGCCACTCGACACTGAACATTGTCAGGTTAACCAGTAGGTTGGATTTATAACGATTTGTTTATTTCAACAGGGTGATTCCTAGGTTGATACTTCTTTTTTAGCTGTGTATAGAAGGCATTAAAATAAACAACATTTTCAAATACCTTTTTTCAAAAAACTTAAAAATAGGCGAGATACAGAGGTAAAAATCTAAGTGCGGGCCTGGTCGTCAAAACGTAACCTGCTATACTTTATGTTGTTTTTGTCTTATTAGTCATGCAATCTACGGGTCGGTGGTCAGTTATTTATTTGGAAATCCGCTGCGGTGTGTTTTTCTGAAGCAAGTTAATTTTAAATTGGTGACACGTGAAAATGATAAAATTTGAAGTGAGTCGAGTGTCGTCAAAGTGCGGCTGCTGCTTCGAGATTATACGCAGAACGCTTTCCCTTGCGGGCTCATCCTACACCCAAAAGTTTTCTTAATGTTATTCAATGGGCAAATTAGGCAGGACCGTATTTGATCCATGGTGTAATAAATAAATGTAAGTACCTTATTTTTGAGAAAAAAAAAGGTATTTGAAAATGTTTATTTTAATACCTTCTATACACAGCAAAAACAGATTTATCAACTTAGGAATCACCCTGTATTATGCATTTTATGTCAGTCTGGGATTTTTAAGGTATGCATAAATGCCTGTACCATAATAGCGTTGACACATTGTAGTGTTAGAAAGACACAGAAAATGTTGCCAGATTAATGATAATTGTGCCACACGCAGACTGATTTTAGGGAGTCTTTCTCAATTTTTTTAACGATCGATTATATAATATAGAATGTCTCCATTTAAATATGATAAAATAATTTTCATAACATCCTGAATTAGAGACCTGCACGGGCCGGATTTTCATATCGGACCTTAACGCGGTCCGGCCCGACTCTCGAGCTCGGGCTCGGGTTGGGTGGGCTCGGATCCGGCCGGGCCTCTTAATTATTAAAGAATCGGGTTTTCGGTCCCTTACAATTTTTAACGGGCCTGTCGGGCTAGACGGGTCTCACGAGTCTGCTGTGCTTGCCAGGTTTTCGTGGCCAACCGGTCTTTTGGGTCAGCCTTGATTTGCTTATGTCTTTTTTTAAAGAAATATTTATAAAAGAATCTTTTAGCCCAAAAAATTTGTTCTAGCCTTCCAAGCCTGTCGGGCTTGTCGGGTCTGTCGGGTTTATAGGGCCTGCCGGGCTTGTTGGGCCTGCCAGGCTATTTGATTTTGGTTGACGGGCCGGATCGGGCCGCTTCGCAATATTTCGGCTCGGGCCGGGAAAGGTCGGGTCGTGAAATTCCGACCCGTACAGGTCTCTACCCTGAATAACCAATATTTACAACAGCTCTGAATATACATTATACAATCGATTTTCATGACCATTTGTTCACTCACGTATTCACCTTATTTATAACCATAACTTGGAAAAAGAAAAAATAACAAGGGAACAGCGATCATATAAAAGATTTACTCAGTGCTAAGGTGTTCTTATGCGTGCTAACCTTGTCATCAATTGGTGAGATCTCACGCCTTTAATTTTTTAATGTTGGTATAGCACGATATTGTTACGAGCAACAGGATCTAGGTATAAAATCTGAAAAATCTACTGAAGACGGCCGAGGAAAGAGCAAGAAAAGTTGAGTAGACCCAGGGGACAACCGATCAGGGGGTGCCCCCCAATACTATTGAAAATGGAAATAGTTGGGATATATCGATGTCAGTTGGGAATTTTAAAAAAAAATACATAATACATGTTCCTGCCAGTGGCGGCTCGCGGTCTTAAAAAATGGTGAAGTGCTAGGTATAGTGCGGGAACTTAAACAAACATTGACTAAAAACACCCGTGTAACAAAACGTCTAATAAATAATGTACATTATTGTTACATGCTGTTTGCGTGACTGACGTCACGTAACCATAGCAACCCTGAATATCAAAGCCATGTTGGGCGTTTTGGGTCTTCACTTACTTTGAGCTAACGGACACGGTCGCTGGGGCGCGTCAAAATGCACGAGTGTTTATAATTATTATTGTCCATCGGAGTTAACCGTGGCCCTATTATGCATTGATACATTCGGATTAAATTAATATTATTAATTCGAACATAATTATTTTTTAAGGACTAAAATGGTAGCTGTATTTTTACATTAATGTTTAATATTGTCGAAAAACTTTCCTTCTGTTTTTTTTTTTGGTGAAGAGCCACTTTACCTACATTACCTGATGCGCCGCCACTGGTTTTTGCGTATTTTGCCTTTCTTCTCTTATACAATAAGGAAAATAATTCCCTGCTGCCTTATTTCAGTAAAAATTTTCATCTGCGGCGCTCTTTTTGCAGTGGGTTTATTGCTTGTCGACTTTATATGTAGCATATTACGAAACGGGATTGGTCAATTTTGAATATTTTTGACAACTGATGCACATTTTGTTGAAAAATTTTTAACTGCGGCGCTTTTTTGCCGTCTTACCGGCTATAAGTTGAAAATTCGCTATTTACTTCAAATTCAAATAAATTAATTATCAACTCCATGGCATAGATTTTTCAGTAGCGGCACCCCCCATTATTATTTGAGAAATGAGAACGTTTGGTTGCTGCCCCCCCATTCAATAAAATGTACCTACTTTGGTACACCTCTGTGAATGATGGATATATTAGTTATGTTGCTTCTGTTTCTGATAAATAATTTATAATTATGCAATAAATATTTTTAGTGCATTTGAATCACGAGCAAAAATAAAATAAATATTATTGTTAATGTTAACTTATTTTTGAAAGCGAAGTTAGGCAAAATAAAAACAAAGTCCAATCTAAAAAACAACTACAGAGTGGAAACTAAACTTATTTACCATATTATGCACAAAGATTTTTAATAATAATTAACTAACCAGCAAGTTTGACTATGACATACATGACATTGGCAAAAATAATTATCTCACAATCATACTGACCCAGTTACCTTAATTTTGAATTTACTAATTAGGCACCTTTGATTGTGAGTTCATAATACTTGTCAATCTCAGTTATGTCATAGTCAAAGTTACTGGTTAGTTCATTCTAGTTAAAAATCTTCGGTCAACCCAACATTAGTGTCTTGTTAATTTCAAGTAACATTGCATTCTGTTTATATTTTTGTTCGTTTTTTTTCTTTTTATTCCAAACTAACTATTATTCTATTATATAATAAATGAAAATATAAAAAAAAACAATAAAATACAGGAAAAAATTAAAAAAGGAAGTAGGTATATCCAATTATTCCAATTTAAGTGATTAATGAATAATATACCGGGTGATTCATCCTGGTTGGAAACATAGGAAATCCCATGCAAGTTTTAGACTGTTTCAATATTTGCTCCCCTGTTGACTTTAGAGCGAGGTTGTAGGGAGACTTTTTTAAGGTCTGTGTGGTGAGTGTACATGCGGAGTTTGAACAATTCTGGCCAACCCGATCTTAACTTATTTAAATAATTTGCGGTCGGTTTTTCATTGTAATTCAATAGGTCATGCTGCTCTTAAGTTAAGATCGGGTTGTCCAAAATTGTTCAAACTCCGTATGTGCATGTGCATGTTTTCAATTACGATATACCACCCGGTATATAAAAAAAATGTTATATTCATTTTCCAATTTTTAATTTCTCTTAATACTTAATACTAGAATAATAATCCTAGAAAACAAACCTCTTCAACTATAATAATATGATGATATTTCACTTTTGATGATTTAATTTTTAAAAAGTACTTTATAGTTTCTTTTAACTTTCATTGTAATTTAAAAAATTATAATAAAATTAACCAGTAATTTATTATCACACAGACTTACTCATGATTATTCAAATGATGAGAACAATAACAACATATTCATTTAGCGTGAAAGATTATACATAAAAAATAGTTATTTATAATTGTTTACTAATATATTATTATTTATGAATACGTATTTTAGATACACCATATAAAATACCAATTTCACTAATTTTATTTAATACGCGGTAATTACTTTGAAAACTTTATGTTAGTTGTATTTGCAACGCAATATTGTAGCTAAAAATATGTTTCTGAAAACTACCATTTTATTGTCGTTAACCATTTTATTGGTTTTAAATTCTGTGGATGGTGGCCCCTTAGTTATAAATTCAGGTAAGTTGATTGCGTTCTCTTGAAACAAATCCTGTGCATATTTATTAATGGATTTTTAAATTTTACAGATATTGGAGAATGTGAGATCGTTATTTTGCTTTAAAAAATGTTTCTCAATATTTTTTAGAATTCAATGAATTTTAGTTATTTTTTTTAGGGTTTTCAATGGCTTATAATAAGATATCATTTTCCTCGTTTTTTTCTGCATGAAAATAACTTTCTCCCAAACCACTTAGATACCACCTTTTCAGTGGTAAAAAAATCAATAATGTATATATAGTTTTTTTTGTAATTCCTTTCAAGAAAACCGCCATTTAACATTAGGAAATTTAGGGAGTTCGGATCCACTTATTAGGTGGGCTGAAAAGTTCGTAGGCTTACTCATAGATGGCGTTACTAGAATTAAATCCATGTGATTTTTACTTAGTACTAACCTTCAAAAGATACGTGTATAAACAGCGTTACCACATCTAGTAGATTTCTACTTTTTTGGTAGATTTTCACTCTTTTTCAGAAAATTTTAGTAGGCATATTTTCTTTAGTAGATTTTGGTAGATTGTAATATCAATTTCAATAATGTAAATATGCCATTAACAATATAATTATTGTAAAAATTACTTTAATTAAGTACTTATTTACTTTAATTTCTATGTTGGTAGATGTGTAACTAATTTGCTATTTTTATTCTTTTGGTTGCTTCGCCTACTTTTTGTCGGTGATTCCCCTTTATGCCTTATGCGGGTTCACCGTTGTATTTCCCCAACAACTGAATTTATTCTAATCGCAACACGGTTTTTGCTTTATCCTAAATAGTGAAAATAAATGCGCAGTGTTAAATTGCTTTTAATGTGAAAATTATGAAGCGAGCTTATGAGCAATCGTATTGAACAGAATGGGAACAGAACCACTTGGCTTTGTAGTCCTGCACAAATTTTGAACTCGATGTAACAATGATTAAGTTAATGGATGATAAAACTTTGTATAACAATCTATATTATAAAGCTGACGAAATTCAAGATCTTTTTTCTTTTAATTATTTAGTATTAAGATTTATATGTTTAGGTTTCGTCAATAAATAAAAAAATTAGACCAATTCATTATTTTCAGCTTTTTTTTGTAAAGTAGATTTTTAGTATTTTTAAAAAAATTTTAGTAGATTCAAGCAAAAATAAAGGAAGATTCGCCAAAATAAATGTGGCAACGCTGTGTATAAATTTCACAGCTGCCGGATAATTAATTCGTGAGATATAGCATTGTGAGTAAAGCAGCTTTTGTTATTGTGAAAAAATGGATAAAAAAGAATTTCGTGTGTTAATAAAGCATTGCTTTTTGGCGAAAAAAAAATACTGTTGAAGCCAAAGCTTTCCCATCCACCATATTCTCCAGATCTGGCCCCGAGTGACTTTTTCCTATTTGCAGAGCTTAAAAGAATGCTCGCTGGAAAGAAATTTAGCACTGATGAAGAGGTAATCGCCGAAACTGAGGCCTATTTTGAGGCTAAAGAGAAATCGTACTATAAAAATGGCATCGAAAAATTGTATGACCGCTATAATCGCTGTATCGCCCTCGAAGGCAACTATATTGAATGATAAAATAGAATTTTGCCAAAAAAATATTTTTTACTATGTTAGCCTACGAAATTTTCAGCCCAACTGATTCGTTAGTAATAGCTGATTTTAAAAGTGATTAATACACCGAATTCCTCACGCCTTACAGCACCTCTCCCCTCGAGAACAACCTAAAACAAACACCCGCTCAGTGTTGCCAACTTTTTGGACACATAAATCCGTAGGAAGGGTTCGAAAAATCCGTAGAAATCCGTAGATTCTTTTTAGCTAGAATATGATTGGTTTTATTTTTAAAAAATCAGTAAAATACACAGAAAACTACTACAAGTTGCTCCATTCCTCTTGACCTGACCTGGAATTAGTTTACGCTATGACGTGGCTTTTATATTTTTCCTCCTCCAATGAAAAGTGATTTAAAAAAAAAAAGGTCGCCTGCCTCAAGCACATATCTTTTCTTAATAAAAATATGTTTTTTTTTATTTTTACTGAGCATGTTTGTGCTTATTTCAGCATCTTTGTGTGTATTTGTAAAAATCCGTAGATTTGGGTTCTATATATCCGTATGTCCGAGAATAGAGTACAAATTCCGTAGATCTACGGATAAATCCGTAGGGTTGGCAACGCTGCACCCGCTGTCAAATGTATCAAAACGTATTTTTTTTAAATGGTAATAAAGAATTATTGAACTCATAATTTGTTAAATTTTCTTTTATAGTCTATTTCAGAAAGGTATAGAGTATCTAATAAAGGCTCATTAGGTATGCAAAGGGACTACAGAGTGACCCAACGAATATTTAAGCCACTTTCGTAATTTGACATTGATTTTATTGCAAAATTCTTTATTTTCATCAAGTGCAGGTAGTACGTACTACCCCCGGGTTTGGGCCAATTAATGAGTTTTGCCTATTTTTATCCATTCACAAACAATGAAAATGGTGGGCAAAGGCGTGCATTATGTACATAGTTTTAGGTGCAATTATTTTTTTAATAAACATAAAAAAAAATACAAAAAATACATTATACAGAAATTAAATTATAAATATTCATATTATTTTTCGTTATCTGAGGAACTGTCATCTCATGACGTTATAATTAACGGATCGACGCGGGTCCGATCGATCAGGTGGTCAAGATCACACATTTTCTACTCTTCTTTAATGACATGATGGGCTGTTTTTCGCAAGTTCTCTGGTGTCATTTCCTTAATGGCTTGATCAAACAGTAGCTTAACGTTTTGAATGTCGTGTTGTGTCTTGCTACAAATGCTTTCACTTGCGCCCATATAAGTTATATAGGATTTAGTTCGCAATGATATGGCGGTGTGCGCAGCATAGTTACACTATGTTTTTAAGCTATATCTTCCATGGCATATATTTTCATAAAACGATGTTTGTATAAATTTGCTATAGCTAATAGTTCCTTTTTTTATCAAATTATCTTATTTTTTTTCTTTGCTTAGTTATCATAAATAGGTAACTGAATGCACAAAATTTACCTGCGCCTATGGCCGACACCGAAATTGAGGCGAACTTGACGGAATTTCTCATTTTACTACTCTACACCTTTCTGAAATAGACTATCATACTGTCAGTTTTTTACCAATATTTTTATTTATTAAAATTTATATTGTAGTGTTATAATTTTATGGTAATTAGTTTTAAATAAACCAGAGCAGTAATTCTTTCTATAAAACTTTAATACCTATCTTAGTATAAATATATTACCCTCTGTATATTTAATATAAAGAAATTTAAATTATTTCTTTAATTTTCATTATTGAACTATTATTTAAAATAAATCAAAAGAGCTTGTAATTTTTAACATTTAGTTACGATAGTATCTTTTTTCTGTATACCTTCTCTTGCAAAGTGCTGCAATATGATGCTTTCCTTGCAATAACTACCTAACATAGTTTTAGACATATTTTTTTTAACTTGGATCATTCGAATAAAAATTAAACCGACAGAAAAAATGTAATCGTAGTTTTTGTTTCTTCTATTTTTAGTGTCAGACCCAGTGAACGTCCTATGTTATTCCTTAGAATGCCCTGCAGCTACAAAGATATGCCGCAAATCTTCTGAAATATCTGAGGTTGATAGATCCAAATTGGTGGTTCTAATTCAATGTTACGATGTAAACGGTAAATATTATTCACTGCAATATTATACCATTTTGAAATTTCAGGGAAAATTTGCCAAAAGTATAATGAAAAATTACTATTTAAGTTGTTACAACGAAATTATTATGAGCCCAAATTTAAAATTAAATTAATGTAAATATTTTTAAATCTCTGACAATTTGGTGAACATTGGGGAATACTGAATTTAATAAATTATGAGGTTCTAAAATGTAGTTTTTATGGAACCTGCTTTACTTATTAATTTGTCTTTTTTGGCTACAACAAATATTATAATATACAGGGACAGGAATAATTCTCGCTCTATAATGAAAACTGTTTTATTATTGACTTCACTTAAAATTGTTTCCTTGATTAAAGTTTCTGCTTCCCCTTAAGAGTGAAGTCTAGTGAGGCATTCGCCTTTTCCTTTTTTGATCAATAATTACCTACAATTTAAAGTTTCACAAATTTTGGTTTTTTGCTTGTATTAATTCGTTCATCAATACTTCTTTAGTTCAAAACTGTAGATAATTGCTACTCAAGGGCGGTTATTTGGCCGCTTTTTAAATAAAGCGAGAAGAATAAGAAACATTGATCAAAAAATGAAATGGCGAATGCATCCCTAGACGTCACTCTTAAACTAATATTGAAAAGAACTGTAGTGCATACGAGAGAGATTCAATTTTTTTTTAAATTGCTAGTAAAGTATTCCTATTTTTCGTGTTAGATACAATTTTCATTTGTAAAAGTTGTTTACAATTAAAAGTTGTGTCCGAATACAAACTCATAGCCTTTTACTGAAAATACGAAAAAAAAATTTAGCAAAATCAATAATACAAAAATGTTCTATATGAAGTGGGACATGTGCCCGTCACTGTATACCGGGTCCGCCAACGTGGAGGGGGTTGGAAGATTAAATCATTATCGAGGAGCTTAAAAATACTAAACCAGCATAAGGTATCGACTTAAAAGCGGCATATTTTAAAAACATTTTACATTATATAGGGTGGCTCAAAAAAGTGTGGCGGACTAAACTTGCATTTTTTTAAATGGAACACCCTATATATTATATTATTTTCTAATTCCCTATACAATTCCACGTATATTTTGTATAAAATGTAATATGTCTAAATTCAATTGTTTTTGAGTAATTGACGTTTAAAATATGGCATTTTTTGACTTTGACAGGCTGTAACATTGGAACGGTTCATCTTAGAGAAAAATGGTTTTCACCTCCCTATCTTAGTTATTCATTCTCTATCCAAAGAAACCAACCTCCGATTTACCATGTTAAACCAAAAAAAACTATTTTAACGGTTTAACATAGTAAATCGGAAGTTGGTTTCCTTGGATAGAAAATAAAAAACTAAGATAGGGAGGTGAAAACCATTTTTCTCTAAGATGAACCGTTCCAATGTAACAGCCTGTCAAAGTCAAAAAATGTCATATTTTAAACTTCAATTACTCAAAAACAATTGAATTTAGACATATTGTCACGTGGGGAAGAATTAAAGGCGACAAGTCTCCATAACACCTACTTTATTATATAATATAAAACGACAGTTGAACGGTTACATAAAATTAGGTTTTACTTACAACATTATTAACTAGGGACGAGCTCTCTAGGGCAAAGGGCTGATAATTGGAACAGGACTCTGCGCTGCTACTGACCCAATATTACTTATCTGGACCGAGTCGTATCTGCCCAAAATGATGTCGACTGAGTGGTTTCTACCCAAATGATCGGCTTGAATGATCTTGACCAAACTGGTCGAGACCCGAATGGTCCCGACCCCGAATGGTCTCAACCCGAATGGTGTCTTTTGCATAGTACCGGCCTGCTATTTATACCAATCAGTATTAATAAACTAACCCAGTTATTGATTGGTAACAAAATGCAAGCTCGGCAATATGCTTAGATAGCATTCTTGTAGTGTGCTTGTTTTAATAACAAATAATTGGGTCAGTAGGTATATTTAATATTAACTTTAAATAATAAAATTGAATTTTGGATAAAATAGAATATTCATATATGTCTATATATGACATATTCCCCGGGCCAAAAAAAGCTAGCCCCTAGCTTTAAATCTTTAAACTAAATAGACATATACACTTAACAATACAAAAAAAATATATACACTTTATAATACAAAAAATATGCCCTTTATAATACAATCAAATATATACACTTTATAATAAAAAAAATACGCCCTTTATAATACAATCAAATATATACACTTTATAATACAAAAAAAATATACACTTAATACCAAAAAAATATATCCTTTATAATACAAAAAAAAATATACACTGCTGGCTTTCTTTTATGAAAAAAGTCTTATTGCCACGATAGAGTTCCAACACGCTACCAGATTCTTCGAGCGCACACCTAACACAGTTTTGTCTTTCACACTCCCGCACACGGTTTCCGGTAATTCGTCCTTCGATTTCCCATGCAGGTTGTTGAAGGAGAATGCGATGCTGAGTCTCACCACATGACAGTTCATTGTTTCCATGATACAGTTGGTTGTTTCGTGCTAAGGGTTGGTTCCATGCTCAGGGGATTGTTGGCTTAATCATCCCTGTATTTTAATAACACCAGCACCAAGAAGATTGATATCGGTGGCTGGTTTGTGTAGCTATGGATCTCCCTCCTCTTACGAGTTCGGCCACCGAACTCTTGGATTGGACCCAACTTGTACTGGTTGACTGCAGGGTTAAGCATTAGTACCATCAACGTACCGTACCGTGTGAGGCTTGGTGGGAGCATGTTTGGCATAACATGCTGGCTGCCAATCTGTGGGTGTTTTCCTTGCTCTGGGCTGGAAGGTGACAGCGTGTGGACTCCATTGGTTACATGAAATAAAGAGAATGACCAGCAGTATATTCATAGTCAATGACAAGTATATAATATAATAAATACTATTATACAAAAATTTTAATTTAAGATAGATTTTAACCTAATTAAATTTCAGATATGAAAGAAATTTTATACCAAACGATTTTCACACCTCCTTTTCGATTATCTAACAGATTTGATACATGACCCAGGTCCCCATAAAATTAGTGCTGATGATGACACTCCAATAGTGTCGAAACATGTCCCCAAAAACAAGTTATTAAATATATAGTGGTGTGCGACAGACTTTCATTTAATTTAACAAGTGTTTAAAAAGTATCTAATGTTCTCCCAGATTAAAAAAAATTTATTTTACTTTGTTTTAACTTTCACCCTGTTATTACAATCTCCTTAGATTTCTTTTACTTTACTACACAATTATTAAAGACAATCTCTTTTTTGTGACTTGTTAATTCTACTCTTTACTCTTTATAACCTCTTTTATATTTCTTTTTTCACTAACAATGGCAAATCCCTATTTTGCCTCGACGAACATTCAACTCAGTAATAAACTCTTTTTTCATGTCTCTGACATAATACCTCATATTTAGTATACTTAATACCTCTAAAACATTTTATAGGCGAACATTCAGCTTTTTTAACATCTAGCCATCTTCCATGTTCCCCTACTTATTCAAAATATAATTCTTATGGTTAGGCAAGCATTCAACTTTTACGCATTCAAGCATTTAAAAGTCATCTTCCATGCTCCCCTACTCATTTATTTTAAAATATAATTCTTATGTTTAGGCAAGCATTCAACTTTTTAGCATTCAATCATTTGCAAGTCATCTTCCATGCTCCCCTACACTGAAATTATTTGAGTAGTAGAATTACTGCTACATAAGTCACGCTTGACTCGTAGGAACCAAATCAAAATTCCAAAACAACTACTCCTCTGGCTATATGCCTCGTCAGGTATTGGATCATATGGGATTTTGCTTGTCCTCTCGCCCTATATTTGTAATAATTTTATAGTTCAACAAGATAATAGACTAATCGAAATCCTTTATACGTATCGCATATATAAAACAACTAAGATTAACGTGGGTGAAAGTTTTTTTTTTTTAATTATTCATCCTTATAGCTTATTATTATAAATCGATTTTAACGTTTTAAATGTATAGAAAAAATTTATTTGGTAAATTTCTTTAGAGAACAGGAGATGCTTTATCCGGTATTTGTAATCCGGTAATTTACTTATTATTATACATTTTTAATATCAATACAATAACAAATTATTTATTTAATATTTGATATATTTCTATACCAAGTTACAAATTTATATTAAAATAATTTATATTTTTATAATAAGATGGTGGCCATTTGGTTTTAACCATACCATAAAACATACATACATACACACCATCCCATACATACGTACTGTTATCACTCTATTAAAAATAGAATAGTATAATTTATAAAGGGTTTATTTCGAATTAACCAAAATTAATATTTGATACAGTGCGTGCTTAACAATGGTTTAATGTAAAGTGAGTCCATCCCAATGTCGCCAATCTCTCGCCGAGCCCGTGTAATGTGAGAACCACTGGCACCCGTAATCTTCCAAGCACCGTCATCGATTCTCGAATTGTCGATAACATTCGGCCTTTCCTGACACGGGAGTGCCCTCACTCCTAGTTGAACCATCTCTAAGAAAAACAACAAAGAGAAACCTGAAATATCGACAAGGACTGGACAACAATTTAGTTATGTGACAAAGCAAGTGCACAATGCCTAAATATAAACATTAGTATAAAAACACAGTATAATTGAAATATGAAGTTGCAACACATTTATAAACGTCATATAAAAACACAGCACACATAAAATAATACCAATTTATCACCAATTTATAGACGTCATATACAGATATCTAAACCTTTATGGGCCCGCGCTAGAAATTTCCTAGCCACTGGAAATGAGAGTCCGGGAAACAGTAACCGTACTAGTAATACCGGGACTTACCGCCCTATTCTAGCTTCCTCGGTTCTGACCACCCTACTCGACTGCGACCGGGCGCCATTACCAATCCAGGTAATGGACCGCCACACGCCATTTCCAGTACCAAACTTAGTTTACCTACTAAAACTGAATCCAGGGCTTCATGTTTTCGACCCCAGCTACGCCTAGGTAAGGCATCCTTGACCTTGTCATTCCAGGAATCTCCTTGATTTCATATCGGTCATTGCCAAGGATTCTGGAAACTCGGAAGAGTCCACGCCACTTTGGTAACAATTTCTGGCTGGTTCCTGTGGGTGGTGTAGACGTGATCTTCAACAAAACCAAATCGCCATACTGATAATGTCTTGCTATGCATCGTTTAGTGTCCCTGGTCTACCTTACTACAAATTCATGCAAAACAAAAATCATTAAACCTTTACAAATTTCGCCCAACATCACTTGTTTGTACAACATAACAAAGTATTTTCTCTTTACCCTTTGTACTACTTACCATTATCATGCAACTAATAAAATTATTTACCTTTGTTAACAAATGCCATCTTTGTTACCTGGGTATGTAATAACAAAAATACATTAAGTAGAAATAAATCAATTTTACTCCAACTGCCTGTAATAATTAAAAGCTTTCTCATAATTTATATCAATCAGTCACCAACACTATAACTAACTGTAGTACCACTACCAGTCAATATAAAACATCACCCTATTTTAGATTTTTCATATTATTTATAATCAACTACATTTATATCTCTAGCATTCAAAGCGCTAAATTCTGAGATACATGTACTTTTAACGTTACCTATGCAATTTATTAGTTTAATTTCTCTCTACACCTTTCCTGAAATAATATGTAGGTACTTTTCTAACTCATCTGCATCTGTACGTACACATTATCATAATATGTATATTATTTTCCCTATTACTCAAACTAAACGTTACCTTGCATTATACCTACTACGGCACTGCACGCCCCTATGACTACGTCACTCTTAATTTTTTTTAACGCTAAAGAAAGGTAGTAATCAAATATCTTTTCAAAACATCAGCTTTCAATTTGAGATCAGTACTTTAAAAATTAAAATAAACAAAGACCCAAATAAGAGCGATAAGCTAAGCAGGAAATTATCAAGTTGATATGAGTATGAGGCAATATTGCCGCTCGGCGCTTGTCAGCATTTTGTACATAATAATAACACTCTTTTATAGGACAAATAAAGAAAATCTTACTGAATAGATTAATAAAATAATATTAGGCTCTCTACTCTTTTACTTATTTTCGTCTACCGAATTCAATAAAGGGCAACACAAAAATTATCAAGAATCTCTCAATAACTGTCTGTGCAACTAACTAACTTTTGCATTGACAGAATTCATCTGTTTACATAACAACAATGGTCATACAAATTCTTTTATTGTTTTTAAAAGGAACCATAACTGCTTGGTTCGTACTAGTAATTTACTTATAAATCGATGAGATCATAATATAGTCTGTTCAGTACAACAATAGGTCATTAATTTTATATTACACTTAACTTAACTACTCTTTAAATAATATTAAAAATAAACTTTTAACAAAAATTAAACAACAAAAATAATACTATTGACACAGGTGTATCAATCATGTCTTACCTGCTCATACAATTTGGTTACAGTTTATCTATCCTTGGAAACGAAAACTTATAGTTCTTATTCTTTATTTTTCATCATCATAAATACAGTAGTTCAGAATTAACTCCACCATCTTAAATTTAGAGAAAAACTTCAAAATTGTTTCCACTTAATTAATAACCAATTTAACTTTGTCTCTTTCTGATATTTATTATAAAAGCATATTTTCATACCACCTCTCTATATTTTCATGTAAGAAGCTGTGTATTCTGATCTTTGGTTTTCTAAAATTTTTACCGGAAACGCTCTGTCATTGTGGTATCTATCGTGTGGTACTTTTTCCTCAGTAATCAAATTTCATATGAGATCAACCCTGATCAAATCAATTCCATATTTTATTAACAAACCAACTTTACTTTACCAAATATAATACAAACTGTTCAATTTGACCAACTTGATAGAATATATCAATCCGAACCTGTCTATCACATTTTATTTTAGATTTCCTAAAAATATAAACTCTGTCTTTTAAGAATCACCCTAATAATATTTATTTGCAACGGTTAATAACATTTATTTTAACACCCTACGACTCTATTTTTATCAGCCGCTTATATCAACCATGTTTCCATGGTTCCATGTTTTCTCGTGTTTTCTTCGTTTTTGTAGGAGGAAATTAGTGCCCTAAAAACTTTTTTGTTTCTGATTTAATAAATGATCTACTACATTAGAACTTAGCACATGGTACACATATCATCACGTAACATTAAAATTTCTTTTACAAATGACTTACTCTTACGTTGAACGTACTCTACTAATGATTTTATCATTATTTGTGATTTTGTATAACTGAATGGAAAGAAATCTTTTTAAGTAAATATAATCAAAAAATAAAAATAACAATATCAATATAGGACTATGGACCACCCTCGGGCCCACCCTATAGATCAAACTTTGGATTAAGCCCAAAATATAATTAATTATCTAAGAAAAATGTAATTTTCTTTTCGTCGTACTGTTTGCATCTGTCTTTCAGATTATAATGATTTTACCTTACCTTTTTAGATCGTATTTTACATAAAACTTAATCAAACCAATATCTTCATGCTACATGTTCACACAATAGCAACATGGATCTAAAACTATTTTTTTGCTCGATTGGTCCTACAACCTTCATTTTTACCATCCCTAAAATAAAAACACTTAACCATATCCCCATCGGACACAGACACTAGGGATCTTCAAATAAGCTGAAAAAAACTTTCCCCCCTTTGTTGAGATCTTCCCTTACGATACATTTTAGCACAAAATGGTACAAAAGGCACTGGATTACTAATCTCACTTCTGATGTTATCACTCTATTAAAAATAGAATAGTATAATTTATAAAGGGTTTATTTCGAATTAACCAAAATTAATATTTGATACAGTGCGTGCTTAACAATGGTTTAATGTAAAGTGAGTCCATCCCAATGTCGCCAATCTCTCGCCGAGCCCGTGTAATGTGAGAACCACTGGCACCCGTAATCTTCCAAGCACCGTCATCGATTCTCGAATTGTCGATAACAGTACATACATTTAAATTACTTGCTATTTTCCTGGAAACCTGGATAAAAAATAATAAAGTTATTAGTGTCTAATTGCTTTGCACCACAGTCGCGTGATTTTGCCATTCTGTGGTGTGCTATAGTAGTTGTAGCGGGTACTTTTTTGACTGCCCTTAGTATTATTGCACCCTCAGTGCTAGCGAAATTCCTTAGCGGAATTGTTTGTTGTAATTGCTATATTTTTGAATTTGAAAACATACATTATTTGATTAATATTCTCAATTGGTACAAAATAATATAGTACACTATATTAGTGTAGTGTTTCAAAAAATTAAATTACTAAGAATTGACTCTTTAATATAGATATCAATTTAAGATAAAATCATATGACTTTGTAAGTAATAAATATTAGGATGAGATAGAATGTATTTTATGATAATAAAGATTTTTGAAATTAAGAAAAAAACGTCCGGTAATTTTTAGTTTGTAAATATACTCAATGTCAAGTTAAATTGCTTTCGTAGTGCAACCTAAAAAAATAAACGTAAATAAATAATTGTTTAGTTATTTGCTGACTAAGCCAGCAACATTAACATTAAACTTGGTTTTGTTATATCGGCAATTTGACGAGGACGCGATATATTAAATTTCATTGTCGCTAAATAATTCCAAAAATTTCTTTTTTAAATAGATTTCGCGATTTTCAAAAGACCTTTTTTCCTCTGCATTTGGGGTTACTGGCAGACTTGTTTCCTTGTGACTTTGTACGGTTTCCCCCGTGATTATAAAATTTAATTTTTCGCACCTTTTTTGCGCCATAAAAATTTAAACAGTAATGCTAATATACGGAATTCCAAAATATTTGTGTCCTTTTTGAATGGTTATTTTTGGGAAATAGTCAGTATAGTTATTCCCGCCAGCGTGAACGGGCACAAGAATAAGAAACTAACTTGTACTGTTAACAACAATTCTAAAGCCCCGCCAGCGTGAACGGGCACAGGGTAGAATTATTATCATCCGTACTGGTTACAGTAATCCTAGCTCGCCAGCGCTAACTGGCACAAGACGGGATTATTTGTATTATTTGGTCTGGATAACCCTAATCTCGCCAGCGTTAACGGGCACAAGACGGGGTTATGTCAGAACTCTCAGGGGCTAGAAAATATTGTTAAAAAAAATATATACAAATTAACGAAAATATATCTATTACAATAATCCTAACCTCGCCAGCGTTAACGGGCACAAGGCGGAATTATTAGTAATTTTCGGTTTATATAACGCTAGCCCGCCAGCGCGAACTGGCACAGGATAGAATTATAGTCAACCTCTCGGACACACAAAAAAAATACTATTATTATAAAAAATAAAATAATGTTATTATAAAAAAATAAAAAATATGGACACAATAAATGGAAAAGCTCAAAAAAAATATGAAATAATATTAAAACACTTGGTAAGTTAGGAAGAACTTACCAACGAGAACAAACACGGCGCCTCCACCAAATGTCACGTGGGGAAGAATTAAAGGCGACAAGTCTCCATAACACCTACTTTATTATATAATATAAAACGACAGTTGAACGGTTACATAAAATTAGGTTTTACTTACAACATTATTAACTAGGGACGAGCTCTCTAGGGCAAAGGGCTGATAATTGGAACAGGACTCTGCGCTGCTACTGACCCAATATTACTTATCTGGACCGAGTCGTATCTGCCCAAAATGATGTCGACTGAGTGGTTTCTACCCAAATGATCGGCTTGAATGATCTTGACCAAACTGGTCGAGACCCGAATGGTCCCGACCCCGAATGGTCTCAACCCGAATGGTGTCTTTTGCATAGTACCGGCCTGCTATTTATACCAATCAGTATTAATAAACTAACCCAGTTATTGATTGGTAACAAAATGCAAGCTCGGCAATATGCTTAGATAGCATTCTTGTAGTGTGCTTGTTTTAATAACAAATAATTGGGTCAGTAGGTATATTTAATATTAACTTTAAATAATAAAATTGAATTTTGGATAAAATAGAATATTCATATATGTCTATATATGACAATATGACATTTTATACAAAATATACGTGGAATTGTATAGGGAATTAGAAAATAATATAATATATAGGGGGTTCCATTTAAAAAAATGCAAGTTTAGTCCGCCACACTTTTTTGAGCCACCCTGGATAATGTAAAATATTTTTAAAATATGCCGCTTTTAAGTACATACCTCATGCTGCTTTAGTAATTTTGATAAGTTCCTCGATAATGATTTAAATTTCCGTCCCCGCTTCGTTGGCGAACCCGGTATACTACTATTTTATAAAATATATATTTGAAATTAAAAAAAAGTTTGTATTTTTTCTAACTAACCCTGTACAATTACAGAAACAGGTTCATTCTTACTAGGTATGCCGTTTTTACACTTATTTACGGAAACTAAATTTAGTATTATTATTTGTGATATTCCTGCCTTTCTGACACCCAGTAAAATTTTTACTCCACTGTATAATTTCATTGCAGGCAATGTATTAAAGTCACGAAACGTCATCGAAGACAACCCATTTGGACCAAATGTTTATTACAAAGGGTCCACATTTTCTGCGGTTATAAGAATATCACCATCTCATAATAACAACAATCCTGAGGAACCAACAGATGTCAAAGAGTTTAATATTGGTACAGGCTACTCTGGAGTAGATGATAACGGGCCAAAAAGTGAAGTGGAAGATTTAAATGGCTAATAAACATTTTAATATAGTATAAGTATTTAGCACATCATTCTGATTTTAGAAAAATCTCAAAAATCTGACTTTTGTTTAAAATCTAAAACTGAAATTTGGACACTTACATGTGCTAAATGCTCTATCTACTTATATTTATCATTAAAGTCATCATATTTATATTTGGAATAATTTAATTCAGAGAAGCTATAGTTTTTTAAAAATTTTACTATGACATAATATTTTGTCTTATATTCTTTTATTGATGAAAAACAGAGATTTAGCACTGCGAACGTCTGCCACAACGGAGGGCCCAGGTACCTCCCAGTCTCTTTCCCTAAAACTTCAAGACTTACTAACATATCCATGTATATATTATTATCACTACTTTTTTTTCTGTGATTAGATGGGTTATTTATATATATTTTTTTATATAGTTTAGTCTCATTATATCATTGTAAATTGTTTGTTCTTAAATAAAGACTTCTTCTTCATTAATATATCTATTAAAAATGATACTACTCGATGTTTTATTTTTTATAAAAAAAGCAAAAATATGTAAAAATTATATAATATCGAGGGGCTTAAATAAATTTTTGAGAAAATATTGTTCACATTCAAAGTGGCTCTGTTAGCTTAATTCTTGATTTAGTAACCAGATAACTTAGAATGTGAGTACCTCATATACGTCAATGTAATTGGTGTCACCATCAAAGTTAGCTGGTTAGTTAATAAGTATTTAAAATAAGTAAATAAAAGTGTCATCAATTTTTTTAAAACATGTATTAAGCTGGCAATTTCCTATTCTGTATTAACTTGTAAAACAAATTTGATTAGCTTTCTTAAACTCTTTTTCCAAAAATTTCTTTTGTGTTACAGTAATTTCATGGTGATTTTTTTTTCGAGGGTGCGTCCGTTTCGGATGCACTTAGGCCAAGTTTAGCCCATTGTGCTCACCCTGTTTGGTTGTTACACCCACTTCGTGATCCCAGTTCCTTGCACTAGTTTATGTAGGTCAACTGGAGAAAGGGTAAGAATGTCTTCTGGTTCCAGTTTTGGTTGCCTCTTCCGATTAGTGCTGTACAGTACAGTTTCCCAGCCTTGTCCGCATAATCTGTAGTCAAGGTCTCCATTGTACAGTTCTGTGCAGATGTTTCTTGAAAGCCATGGTCTCCTGTCAGACTTCCTGTAATGGTTCTCAGCTGGTTCCTGTTCATTTGAAGCAACTGTTTCGTAAGTCTTGGGTATGGATCCCCAATGAAGATTTTGCTGTGGTGCAATCCCTGTAGGTATGTTGCTCCAGCGAATTTCATGGTGATGCTCCCTCATCAAATAATAAAAATTGATGATACTGTAGCACCGTAAAGACTTTTATTTCCACCTCTGAAAGCTTTAGGATGAAAATCCATACTGGTTTCCGATAATATCCTGGCAAACAGGGCATTATATTATTTATACGATTATCGGTTTATAGGAACTGTTTCGACTGATTCTTTTATAATTAAAGTTTTACTATACTACATTATACCTATTTTTTTCTTGAATAAATATGTATAATGTTAAAAAAAGTATCGACTTTTAATAGTTATAATACAAGGGTACCTTGTATCAACTATTAAAATTAAATTTTTTCTTAGCTTTACTAAGTACTCTGCTCTATGTTCCCCTAGTTCCACTTACGGCAAAATATATGTTTTTATTTATTCTTTCTTGGAGTATCATGCATGCATGTGTTTTTCTAGTTATCGACAAAGAGGTCAAAACCTTGTTCTAATTTTTAAATATGTTTTGCTAGGCTGCCGTTAAATATCAAATCCATCATTTATGAAAAGAGAATATTTGCATGGTTCACTTTTACCTAATAAAGTTCAAAAAATTAAACACGCCTCTACTTAACAAAATAAAAATTTGCCTCGTCTCACGAGGTGTTGGCAGAGGCGGATGGACTGACTGGGAGATTTCCCGTAAGTAGGTCCTTTGGCCCAGAACGGACGCGGTTGTCTCGTCGCGTAGATAGTGCGATGGTGGTAAACAGCACTGAACGCAATTGCGGATTAAGCTTTTTGGAGGGAAGTAAAACGTCCAAAATTAATTCAGTGTTTGTACACTTATTGATTATATTATGTTAGTCAAATTTTTTTAAGACGTTTATTGGTCCATATAATGGCATTCAAATGACGAATAACGAAAATAGTACGCCTAACTTTGGCGCAAATAAGGGTGGGATGCACGGTGTTTCACTATTTTTATATGTTTTGAGGTCAACATTTGCGACTTTCATCGTTATTGTTAAGGGATCTAATTAGAAGATAAGCGAGTGGACCAAACGAAAATATTCCAAAATATGACTATATTATAAACGTTATAAAAGTAAATGCAAAACCTCCTACTAAGTATAGATGATATATTTCTAAATTATAACGAGCAGTTACTTGTTAAATTATTAAAGACAAGTTTTTGTTACAATTATGTATAGATTTATAGTTTGGCTCATTGTTATGTTACTCCTATTTTCTCACTCTTTAGGTAAGTATAAATAATACACGGCCATCACAATAATTATTGGGTGGAAACCAAAGTTATAAAGTATTGGTGGTAATGAATTATTTTGTGCCATCACAACTGAAATAATTGTTTATTCACTACAAGATCCAGTGTCGGTTGCTAGAGCGATACTACTGCGAAGCAGCAGAAGATAAGAAATAGGTACATACGAATGTAGGGGAGAAGTGCCTTGAATGATCCTATTGAACAAAATGGGCTGGTAAATCTAAAATATCATTTATGATAATTTTATGACATTCATATATAATATATTTTCATATTAAGTAATATTTAGGAAGGTTTTTATAAATATACAGGGTGTTATGTATTTTTCCGGGTATATTTGAACCTGTAATTCTTGATATGATAACCTTCAAAGAAAAAATATTTTTAAATGTCGCTTTGCTTTAATAAGTGAGAAAATTCACCTTTTGTGTTTTTGATCTCGGACGCCTTCACTGCCTTACCCACGTGCGTTTGTTTTGATTTTGAACTGTCAAACTAAAATAGGAAGGTCAGTGATTTTACAATGTTGCATGACAGTGACCTACTAAATAAGAGTTCACTGACCTTATGTTATTAGGTTATATTCAAACTTTTTAGAAATTAAAATTAAACATACCTCAGCAAGAATCCTTAAAAACTGACAAAAAAAACCATAATAAAATAAACAAATTCTTTTTAATCGAATCTGCGATTCACACTTCGAAAACTAACCCTTATTTCATAACAAAAACACGTTATTTAAGCAAGTCCACATTAAAAATTCTTTGTTAAACTATTTACCTTATATGGCGTCCTTACTCAAACACTTGTTTTTGTTCATATTTCTCTTTTTTCTGCAATAAAACCGACAAAACCTTTCGTTATTCCCACAATGCAAACACGTTTAAGCTGTCAATTACCTACAGTTACAAAGGACGCCGCTATAGCGCTGGCGTCGATTTAGTTAGTTAGTGATGGGCCATGTGTATCGATGGTTTTCTAAACATCGGTTTTCTTTACTGATGTTCGATATTTTGCCATCGATAATAAGAGTCACAAACAACGATGAAAGCATCGATTTTTAACCTTCGATGTTTGACACTGCGTTTTAATATTTGACGCCACCTTTTTATTTAGAAATTACTTTGGTGAGGCGGAATTTCAGCACGCCAGGGACTGGCGGAACAAAACATCGATGAACCTTGCTCATCACTAATTTAATTTAGATGGTCAAAAGCATTGAGTCACCCAGCAATGCGAATGCACCAAGAATGTCATATTAGAACAAAAAATAGGCTTTTCGTGTCTTGTATTATGTAAAAACGTGTTTTTATTTCGTCTAGTTGTCTCCGTGAAACGCGGGGTTGTAATTTTCTCCGTGTAATACCATCTTCTTTTGAGAAAAAATGCGATCGTAAAAAGTCAAAAGAGACAAAGCTGATGATGATGCCGTATTTGTTTCTTTATTTTATTATTTTCATTTAGCTAAAAAGCGAACTGGTTAAAAAACAATTTCTTGTTTACTAAACACAAACAGCTGATGCTGCAAGTTCGCCTAAAAACCTTATGTTTTCTTTATTGAACACCTAATTTTGACAGTTTGATATTTGGCAACGTTGTGACACCCATCTCTCTCCCTTGCAGGCTATGCTTCTCCCCGTATCTCTCACTCTTTTACATTGAGAAGTTCATGGCTTTTATTCATTGGCGTCGGGCTGATTTTAGGGGTCCTTACCCCACTTTTTAGATGGTCGATTTAAAAAAAAAAAAACCATGGAGTGTTTTTCTAGGACACCCAAGGAGTCACCCATTTAAATATAACTTGGGCAATTCCATAACACCCTGTATGTGCCCAGAAACATAAAAAATCATTTTTTTTCTACTACCGTGCGTAAAAAACTAACTTTACACACTATGGAAGGTGTCTAAAATTTAACTTTTTTTAACTAGTGTGTAAAGTAATTTACTTTACGCACTAGTTAAAAAAAGTAAAAAATATGAATGATTACATTGATATGGATACCTGCATTTTTACTTAAAATTGGTCTGGTTGGCCATGGACAAATGGCGATTTCTGTTTGACGTATCTGAATGTTGACAATTTGTAATTTATGCCAGGTGTTTTAATGATTTTAGGAATAAGTGAAGATTTTAATTCGGTAAGTTTTGAATTGTGATATCAAATGTGTTATATTGTTATGATTTCGTTTAATTTTATTTCAGATTTTTAAATCTCAACATTATGGACAGTGATTTATCGGATGTTGAGCACACTCCGCCGAATATTACAGATTCTGCACAGGAAGCTACTTTGAATTTACTTCCCAACAAATCTCGGTTAATTTACGAGCAAAAATATACATTGTTTATGAGTTAGTGCAAGAAAAATAAAGTGACAAGGTACTCAGAAAATGTTTTGCTAGCTTATTTTTCAGATGAATTAAAAAGCTACAAATCACCGACGATGTGGTCAATATTTTCCATGCTAAATGCTACCTTAAAAATTAAAAATTCAGTAGATATTTCAACCTACCACAAGTTAATTGCCTTTCTTAAATAGAGAAGCAAAGGCTACAAATCAAAGAAATCAGGAATATTTGAGAAAAGTCATTTCATCAAGTTTATTTTGGAGGCTCCTGATTCGAGGTTTTTAATGATAAAGGTAACTTTACATCAATTTAATTCTATCGGTAAGGTAAAATATCATATCAAAATTATAGAAGTTTTACCTTAGTTCTTAATACTTTTAGATTTTCTATAAAATGTTTGTATTTAATTAATAGTTATTATAGATTTTATATCGAGACGATTTATTATTTTAGGTTGCATTTATTATTGGCATTTCTGGGGCTTGTCGCAGAGAAGAACTCATGAAAATGACAATAAATGATGTTGAGAACAAGGAAACAGTCCTTATTATAAGAATTCCTGATTCAAAAAATGGTATGGAAAGAATTTTTACAGTTCTAAACCCAAATAATTCCATAAATTATTTATCGTACATAATAAAATATATGACAATAAGACCTCCTAATATTGAATCATCCAGATTATTTTTAAAATATGCCCAAAATAAATGTTCGAAACAACCTGTGGGCATAAACACATTTGGTAAGATGCCTTCTGTAATAGCTGAATATCTGAAATTGCCAAATCCAACATGTTATACTGGTCACTCTTTTCGAAGGTCATCTGCCACCTGCCACTATGTTGGCAAATTCTGGAGGAGACCTTATAACAGTAAAGAAGCATGGGGGATGGAAATCATCTGCCGTCGCAGAGGGTTACATTGACAGTACACTGAGCAAAAAAATTGACATATCGAATAAAATATTAACAAATGATGCTTCTTCTTCTAATTCCACTAGTACGTGTGACAATATTCCTGAAATCGAAATAAGTAATATTACATCAAATTTGTCTTCTGAAATTTCAACCAATATAAATAAGCTAACTGATACACCATTTACATCTAGTTCTAATGTGGCTTGTAACAGCAGATGTGTGGATTGTGAAGATTCACAATTAAATTCTAGACTTAAGAGCCAAGGATTAACTTTTAATAATTCTAATAACTGTACATTTAATATTCATATAGTCCACAATTAAATTGAATATAAATCTGTATTTGTAAGTACATAATATGAAATTTTATTATTGTTATTGTTCCTATAACTTTTGTTCTTAATATTTTTTAGATAACTCTCTTC
Source organism: Polydrusus cervinus (assembly GCA_935413205.1). NCBI lineage: Eukaryota > Metazoa > Arthropoda > Insecta > Coleoptera > Curculionidae > Polydrusus > Polydrusus cervinus. Next base: position 29,694,694 of record OW284516.1, read on the forward strand.
CTTTAAGATATAATCGACCATTTCAATACAATACAGCGACCCTGTATAACGTCCGGTAGTAGAAAAAATTGTATATGCAATTCGTGCGTAAAGTGCCTTTTTTTTACTCATGTGATTTCCCATTCGTAAAAAAAATGCTACTTTACACCCTTGTTGCATAAATAACTATTCACTTCTATAGTGGTTAAATATTGCCTATATCTATTTATTTTAAACTAAATATTATCAAAAAATATAACCTTATATTAATATAAAAATCAATGTATACTTTAATGCAATAATGAATTATAAAAATTATGTGGATATTTGAAAGAATAGAAAAACTAAATTGCAGTATTTTTGAATATTGGAATACATTTTTAAACTTTATTTTACTTCACTTTTTAAATATCCTTAACTTTCTATGCAGGATATGATTTTACCATTAATCAAGTTAGATCATTAGTTATTTTAATAAAAACAAAAGTTTTCATATCAAAAACAATTCTTAATTAACTTGAAGAAATAGTCCATACTTAAAGTGGAGTGGAAATTTAGAAGGTAAGAAATAAGAACACAAAGTCTTCCTCTACTGTTATATTATAGAAATATTTTAAGCAACTTCTCTACATGTTTCGAACGCAAAAGCATTCATCTTCAGGAGAATAAATAAAAGAAGAAAAACCAGTAGATATCACCCTAACTGAGTAACACAATAATTGTAGGTTCGATGTAAAAATGATTAGAACGGTGAGAAAACAGGTACACACGTTGCATTGTGAGAAAGAAAAATATGTTAGTTTGAGGCTTAAGGCACCATAAAAATTTAAGGGTAGAATGATAAGTTTGACATCGTTGTGTGAAAAAACTGTCGAAAGATGAAACTGAAGTGAACGGGAATAATCATTTAAGCAATTTATGCTTATTTCATAATTTTTTTTTATAAGTTTTAAATTATTTATATTAGTGTGTTAATATAACTCACTACAAGTTTTTATAACAATATTATATATTTTTTCTATTTGTAAATTTTTTTATGGTCCAAAAAAGGGGTTTTTTGGGCGAGGCACCCGAAATTTTTTTCTTGTTTATCGATATCAGGTTCTTTTGAGCCCCCCAAACTAAATTTCTGGCTACGCTACTGAACGCTATTATAACATTATTAGCTGGCCCAAAAATAAAGTTTCTCCGGTAAAGTTTTATTTGTATTTTGCATTTTTATTAATGTTTAACTTTTTACTCTTATGTACATGTAGATGAGTTTATAAACTCAAAATAGGAAAAATTCTTTAGAGGGGCGGCATAATAGGTCTTTGCACGCGGGCGGCCGACACCCTAGGATCGGCCCTGCTAGAATCTCTTGGAAATTATTTTTTAAAATCCTATAACTAAGTTTAGTTTTTATTTCTAGCTTTTCTATATTGCTATAATCAGCCATGTCCAGTAAATTCAGAACAGTGCGATAGGGATTTCGAAATAGTTAACACAACTAACGCTGAGGTCAAGATTCATTGCATGGACGAAAATGGTAGGTTTTTAGCAGTAGGGGATAATGGGGGAATGGCGGTCACTTAAGCTAGATTACGTATAGTTAATAAAATATTAGTCTTACACTATAAGTAACTAGAGTAGATGATAGCCTGATCCTTAAATGATATCGTGGTTTTTCATTTAAATCAAATTAATTAACCTCAAAGAAGAAGTTATAGGGCCTGACTAATGAGGTGTCTTTGACCAGTATCCCCCCCCCCTCAGAGACATTCCGGTTTAATAGTTTTTAAATAGCAAAAAAATATTTTAAGTTTTTTTTTTTAAACAAGAAAGAAATAGAGATTAAGTTATATTTATAATAAAGTAATATATTATTGAGGATTTTCTATAAAAATTAAGTACAGGATCATCCAACCTAGAGTGGCCTATTTCTTGAGTTTCCCTATAATTTTTTTTATCTTGTTTATGCTTAACTGTAGAATTCGAAATTGTCATTTAAAACGGGACTTGGCTTAAAACAAACGAACTGTGGAGTAAAGTTGTGGTTTTTTCAATAGAACACCCTGTATTTGATTTCAAAAATATATATACATATATTATATTATATTATATGTAAAATAAAAATCGCCGCACAAAGAAAGGCTAACGAATCAGAGGGCCCGCCAAGCATAGTGCCGATTACTAGTCTAGTAGACGAGAGGCAAAAAGCTCGACTCGTTATCTTATTAAGAAAAATATATTATGAATTTGTAAGGGGCATGGGCCCCCATGGAGGGGGGGATCCCTGACCTCCTGGATTCTGGGAATTTTACAAGTCACTTTTGACAGGAGAATTTTTTAAAGCCGCATGTCGCGGCTAAATTTTACTGGTTCCCCCCCCCCCCGCCCCTCCCCTCCCCCACCCATTTTATATTGGCTCCTTGGACGCCCATGTTTAGGGGCCCCGGATATCGATACGGGCGTAGAGCCCCCTATAATCAACAATAGTATGATACGTAGTGTAAGTTGAGTGGAGAGCAATGGAAAAATATTTCTCTAGGTAATATTTATAACGTATTACATTTTCTTCATTAAGGGATTTTGCAAATAATTTCTATGGTGTGCCATAGAGAAAGGTTTTAAATTTAAAAGGTATTTGATAGAAATAAAACTCATAGAACATTCTGAACATTGCACTCTATCAAAGAAACATGACTTAAAATTTACTTATATCTATCTGATTTTAGGAAAAGTGCTGAAAACACATGTTCTATACAAGTCTGTCGGACTCAGACCTAAAAAGCTTAAACAAGATGATTATTTTGAGGATGATGTTTTTGATAACAATGAAACGGTGTCAGCCGTTACCAGTGAATAAGGAATGAATGAATATTTACTGTGTTTAAAACGTCATAATATTACTTTTTTTAAAATCAATAAAAAATCAGCCAATTTTACAGAATATTGAGATAAATTAACATATTAAAAAGTATAATAAAAAGAATAAAAAACTAATGTTTGCTGTATATTTCATCCTTTTTAATATTTGCTTTAATATAAATCCTATTTTATCCATTTTAATAAAAAAAATTCTTTTGGTTGGATTTTTGGTAGCTAACGCCTTATAAGGATGGCTGCTGTTAAAGAATATACTTAAGAGCCTTTCATACCAGCGTTTCCTCGCTCGTCTAATTTAAAATTTTACCCTACCTACCTACCAAAAAAAAAATAATGCTTTATTTGCATTTTCAAATAAAATCCAAAACTGTGACAAAACGGTAGATTTTGGGACATGACTTATAATTGCAAATGTAGAGGGCATAAAATACTTAATGACATGACCCATTAATATACAGAAAGTCCCATTTAAAAAATTGAAGATTTGATACTTTAAATATAGCAATATTGGCACCTCCGTAAAAATTACCCTGTATAAATTATGGTCAGATTTCTTAAATAAGATCATTCTACTATCCCTCGTGTATCCAAAACCGTAACCATATATTAGAAAATTTAAATCAGCTATTTTTTTTAAAGGAGTTTTAGATAGGTGGTTTTTCTTGGATTTTTTAGTAAATTATAAATAACGTGGCAACGCCGCAACGAACACCAAATTAAAATATTCTAGTATATGCTGAATTTCAAGCGGAATTCAATTCCCTTAAAAAAGTGGGGGTAGCCATTTAAAAAAACTTACCTTTTTGCCCCTCTGCGTTTTTGGATCACCCTGTATATCTGAGAATATTTTTAAAATATGCGTCTCAACGGATCATATAGCTTTTATGTGTAATTTGTCACTATTTCTGTTGACAACTGATATATTGGACTTCCTCGCACTAATGGGCCACCCTGAATGTTCAAATTATCCGCCATGCAGAACATAAAAATACAAATATTGCAGCTATTCCTATTTTCCAATAAAATTACAAACAATGCCTCGATATTATCTTCAAAATATCCACTGAGCCGCGCCCTTTAATTCTCGTGAAATTCGTTTATGTAATATTTTGTATATAAAAAACGACATTTTATTGCCATCGCCAGACGCAGGTACAGTATGCGCGATGTGGTAGAAATGCACTATTTGTTCGTGATGACTCATGGACTACTGTTTGCTCTTAAGTAGATTCTAATGATACCAAAATGATTTCAAGTAAATTATATATTGAAATTGGCACATTTGTATGTAGATTTGGAAATATATTTATTTTAAAATAATATTTATGTGTATTTATTTTATGAGGCAGTATCATAATATATTTTATGTATTGTAATGTTTCATATTTTATTAAAATATACAGTACAATCTCGGTAACGTGTATACAAAAAATTCTAAGGAGTTCATATTAACGGAACGTTTATATTTGCGAAGTTTGCACAAAATACATAGGTATAAATACATATCTAACAACTTTTATTGTACCTAGCGTACTACATAGTATGTCTTGATACAATAACCTAACCTAAGATTTTTCTGCTTTTTCCCTTAATTAAGAAAACTGAAGAAAGACATTTTGATTTTCCTTTTACATTGACCACTTTGTAGTATGAATAGTGTTATTCATATCTACTACAGAGTGGTCAATGTAAAAAATATTATGTTCATATTACTGAGTCGTTCATAAGAGTGCATATTCATATTATCGAGATTGTACTGTATTTTATATTTAAAATTGATTTTATGTTTCAAAAATATGGAAAAAATATATTTTGTTCTTAATTATTTTTCATTTTATTTTTACCCGTAGTCCAATCATCACATCACAAAACTTTTTGAGCAAGTTATAAATTAATAATAAAAGATATATCGTTACTTTACATTCTTTATAAAGATGGAGAATTACCTTTAAATGATGGAAATTTTCATAATTTTTTTTTCCTCCCCAACCCCTGAAGCTGCCTGTTGTTTACATAGTTGTTCTTGAAATTCCATTCGAAATAAACACATCGTAATTTGTAATTTAGATTTGTGTTAATTTACTCATTCTTATATCAAATAACACCCGCCGTGATCTTTTTATTTATTAACGATACCCGCCGAATATGTAATATTACAACAAAAATTCGCTGACATTGTTGAAAGTAACTTTTGTTACATTTTTAAAACTGTTATATAACTGAAGACGACATTATTTTTTTAATTATCAGATTGATATTATTAAGTTGTATTTCCTTAACATCACAAAGTGATAGGCCATGAGTTTCTACCTCGGTCCTCGAGACTATAGATGTCGCCCCCACCTACATGTTCTCGCTTTACGCCTTTGATATTTTTTACTATAGTTGCGTGAACAACTTTCATCAGGCCTTATAGTCTCACTGAAGAGCTTTAATAAGGCCGAATGGAGCTGGGGATCCAGTAAAGACAATATAGCTTTTCATGGACAAAATAGGCATCTCCACGTCACTCCACGGCATTTTTAAATTAATATTACAAAAATATAACAAAAAACACATGGCATGTGTGTTGCTGCAATATGTTGTAATATTACGTGACACTGAACATCACTTTGTTATATTAAAACCTGAGACATAATCTATTGCATTCCTACATATTACGATCAGTATACCAACCCCACATACCTCCTAATTTCACATTATTGCAATAATATTGGTGCAATGTGGTGGTAACAAAACGGTGGATCCGCGCCTGTATGCGCAGGTTACATTTCCGAATTGTATTTCAGGTTTGTTTGAGGTTTGTTTGAGGCGAAGCCAGTTTCGCCCCCCCCCCCCCCCCTCCCGTCGGGATACACTCTGTTTTTTTAGAAGCCTTTTTTTAGTCCCCCCCCCCCCCTAATAAAAATCCTGGATCCGCCACTGCCTGCATATCTATATGCACGCTGATCGTCCAAGACTTGTTACTAAACGGTCAGTCCCAGCAAATGCAGTTTTCCAAGTTATTTATTTTATTTATATAATATTGAAAATACCCGTTTACTGACGATGCATGGTTTTAATTATCTGTGTAGTGACCACGACATTTGCTTACTTTAAAAGTAAAAATTTAAACCAGTAGATGCAAATACTAAGTATTATTCAAGAAATTAGACATCAAGAATTTTTAGAAAAATAATAAAAAAAAACATTTATTCAATTTAATTCTCAAACAAAAAAATAAATCAACCAAAAGAAATTATTTATTTCAGTGTAGAAACTAAGTGTTTCTAATTAAAATTTAAAAATAAAATGTAAAATAAAATCATTTGAAAACAATTAGAAATTTTAAAATACAAAATTAAAATTTTGGAGAATTGTTTAACAAGTTTTGGAAAATGTTAAGAAGTTTAAAAATAATTGAGAATTAATTTAAAAAGTAATCAAGGATTTTGAAAATATTTATTTATGAAATAAACAAATTTTAACAATAATTTAAACTCCAAGTCTAAATAAAATTATATAAAATTTGGAAAAATATTTATTATTGAATAAATAAATTTTAAAGGTATTTTAAAATGAGTCTAAGAATCTAAGTAAAATTTTATAAAAATTGGAAAAAAATATTTATTTATAAAATAAATAAATTTTAAAAATATTTTAAAGTTAAGAAAAATACAGATAATATTTTAAAGTATTAATTAATTTAACTAGTATCATGCAGAGTCCACTCCAAAAACACCCCCTATTCTCTTCGCGGACACGTGCATCTAAAAATAGAAATAGTCCCCCTTTTAGGTCAAAACAATCGGGGTGTAATTCTGTTCTTTTACCAGATTACCCAAAATTATCCGGTTAATTCCTTGCACCTGTAGTGGACCCTTCCTTTGAATACGGTTTCACATGCGATTTTGAACCTTAAAGACCAATAAATTATCAGATTGACAGAATAAAGAAGGTTGATCGTGCCCTAAAAAGCGTGAATCACGGGGGGTGACACCATTAATAAACACCTGCAATTGTTTGTCATATGGGCTAGATTAAGAGGGGTGATTTTGAATATAAAGGCTGAACAACGCCTTGGGTCAGGCAGTCTATAATAGTCTATAACGAAAAAGGGTTACGTGCTCGTGAAAAAGTGAAATTACGTCAGTTCGGAGTCCAAGTTAAAAAGTTAGTTCTGTTAGTGAAATCTGAGGGTGGGACCTCGGCCCACCTTCCAGCCGGAAGTCTTAGAAGTTTTTAAAAATGAGTTTGAAATAGTTCAGAATTTCACATAAAAGTAATCTAAATTTTAAATCGTGTTTTTAATCGGAAAAACGGAAGTTTTGGAGACGAACGAAATGCGTATTTGTAATTTTAATACGGAACAAAAATAAATATTTTATTAGTAATTAAAATCGAGTATTTATGGACAAAAGTAATAGACAAATTTAGGAAACAATTATCAGTTCCCAGTGACAATGAACCGTACATATGTGCCAGCTCGCAGCTGAGGTTAACAGTATACCTTTCGGGCGTGAAAGACACTTCAGTCAGTAATCGCGGGTTTCAGCCGCTCGAAACTCTCGAATACGAGGTGCGCGCGGAAAGTATTATCGCTTTCCTATAAAGACATGAATTATGTAGTAGCAAAAATATGTGTTGTGAGCCAAAAGTAATATTTATTGGAAAATTATACAGGATTGTGAAAAAGTGTCAATTTTGCTCCCTTTTCGAAATTTTCAAATTTTACAACTTTACTGAATAAACTCATGGAAAATAAGTGATCCTGTGTTTACTTTGTTACTTATGGCTTACTATAAATACACATTTGGACTGTGACGCACCGTATTCTTCCCGAATCCACACTAGAGTAGAACTTGTAGCCACCACCTCGTAGCTAGGCCAACCAACTGAGAGATTAATGAAAGAGGATACGGGGTGGGCGCTATATCTGGAAATCATCATCAATATCGAATCATTAGCCGTAACCATGGTCCTGCCATCTCACAAAATTTACTTTGAGTACTTATAGGTATTTCTTAATAAATAGTTTAGTCGTTTCGGAGTAAATCGGTAGGTATTAACCTAGGGTTACCATCTATCTAGAATATTTTTCAGGACAAACAGGCCCGAAATTCCGGACAAAGTCCGGATATTTTTCTTTGGAGGCGCAGAAAATGAAAAACCAAATTTATTTTTTTATATAAAATTTGTCATTTTTTACCATATATTATACAAATAATGACATATACTACCTATATGTAACCTAGGTATACTTAGCCTTTCCTTTTACTTCTTTTAAAATATCTGAATTTTCAGGTAGTGACATAAATTCATAAAACTCGTTACAAGTCATTGCAAAATTAAATCTCGTCATGATAATATGTTTTACAGAGTCCAGCAAAAGTATGTTTCGTTCTTTAGACCACTGGGCTGTAATTAGTGAAAAAACTCGTTCCACATTTGCATTATGCGCTGTTATAGCAAAAAAAAATTGGCAAACCTTCAAAAGTTCTGAATACTGTTCTTCAGATAGACAGTTTGCAAAACACACCACCCATTTTTTGTGTGTAGGTAGATGTTGAAATTCTGATTTCTTTTCTTTAATTATTTTTTGCAAAAGACATATTTCATTAAACATTTTAGTATCGTCTACATCGTTGCCCTTTTCAATCATATAAGAAATAGATGGTGAAATTTTTTTTTCCCAGTCCAGATTATCAAGATTTTCTAAACTTACCCATTTAAAACAGGCAAATTCTTGAAAAGGCTCCAGCCAACGATTTAAGTAAGTTATGGATATTTCATAACATTAAAAAATATTATTTCTGAAAACTTGATTTTCTTGTGTGAACCATTCATCACTCATTTTTTTAAACGGAATAAATTTTTGCTGCAGTCTTTCATTTAGAATATTAATTACCGATTCTAGAATTTTTATGATTTCAATAATGGAGTATCTTGTTTCTCCATTTTTTCTATATTACTATGAAAAGCAGACATCAATGAATGTATGAAATATGGTTCAGAGAATCTATTCTCAAAAAAATATTTTAATAAAAATGGAGGGTTAGCCTCTGAAAGAAAATATGATTTTAAGGGCTGAAACATCTTTAAGATTCTTTCTATCGCAGGAAATAAGAACAACCATCTACTTTTAGAATGATACAAAAGCTGTTCATATTTGGTACCCACAATATCGCAAAAGTATTTTAGAGTTGACACTTACTGTATAAATATTAATAATATGCTTTCACGGCCGTGACCAGCTAAATTCCGGACCCGGTTTGTTTTTTCCGCCGGACGCCCCTAAATTCCGGACATGTCCGGAAAAATCCGGACGAATGGTAACCCCATATTAACCCAAATACGACCCTAAACACTTTTAACGAAACTTATTTATTAAGAGTTTCTCACTCTGTATATAAGAAATTTATCATGCAAATTGTGTTGAAATATTGTTATCGTCGTTATTTACTTCATAAGAAATTTCGTAGAAATCAACATTTAAGATAAAAAAATAAGTATAATTCGTATAATTCTTTAAGTACCAATTCGAAAAATTGCATTGATCTTTGGATCTCTCTGCTGCATTTTTAATTAATTCCAATAAAAAAATGAAGAAAACCGCGTGGTTACTCGCGATGCTTATTGGCTTTGCTTCCATCACATACTCTTCACAATACGGTAAGTAATTTTTATTTTGTTTATAGCTTAAGTTCATCACATAATACGAAATCTTTTTTAAAAAGTAATGTTGCCATTTTCAAAGATTCAATTGTTGAGAAATAGTACAAATGTCAGCATTAATATAAAGAAGTTTACAGGATTATTAATATTTTTATTTTCATCGAAAAGGAAAGTACATACAGGGTGTTACAAATTCGACATACCAGCATTGGAATCTCGGAAACCATAAGAGTTAGAGAAACGGTTCAATGGGGGCAAAGTTGTGCAATTCGGTGCTGATTATAATGCCGCTTCAAAACTTTTCAAATTCCGAATAAATAAATACCGACTTTATTCGAAAAAGAAACGAAATTTTGCAAAATGGTTTTTATTTTTTCCTAAGCTCATTTGACTAGCTATTTAAAAATAAATGGCACTTTGTCATTGCCACTTTTTTTCCTTTACAAAATGACGTTACTAAACTAAAGATTCGCCGTTTCGTCTCCGAGCGGCCATCACCAACTTTACTTTTTTAAATACGGACCTGGATTTTTTTAAACCGATTTTTAAACGCTCCTACCCTCAAAATGTAATGGCGATATTATTTTCTCATAATGATGAATTATCCTTGCTTATTTTTTTTAATTCAAATTTTTTACACTTCTTGTCAGTCCAGTCCTGGCAACGAATTACAATATTAATTAAAAACTTTATTTTATTTAAAACTTTTACAAATAAGTTTCATGAAGAAGTTTGTCTTCAGTTCCTATTAGGTATTTACATACAGGTTGCATTTGGTAGGATAAGGAGAAGATTGGTTGAAAGGGCTGTCGCCAAAATTGGAAGAAAAATCGATCTTTGTTTTGAGCAAAACGGCAATCTCTTTAAACATTTAGAAAATTAGGATTTAATTAGTAAATTTAGAATTATTAGATAATTCTTATAAAATAAATTATATTACTTAGGTATGAATATTTTAAATGAAATAAAGTTTATAATTAATATTGTAATTCGTTGCCAGAACCGGACTGACAATAATTGTAAAAAATATGAATTTTAAAAAACAAGCAAGGACAACTCATCATTATGAGAAAGTAATATCGCCATTACATTTTGAGAGCAGGAGGGTTTAAAAATCGGTTACAAAAAATCCAGGTCCGTATTTAAAAAAGTAAAGTTGGTGATGGCCGCTCGGAGACGTAACGGCGGATCTTTAGTTTAGTAACGTCATTTTGTAGAGGAAAAAAAGTGACAATGACAAAGTGTCATTTATTTTTAAATAGCTAGTCAAATTAGCTCAGGAAAAAATAAAAACGATTTTGCAAAATTTCGGTTTTTTTCGAATAAAATCGACATGTTCGGAATTTGAAAACTTTTAAAGCGGCATTATAATCAGCACCGAATTGCACAACTTTGCTCCCATTTAACCGTTTCTCTAGCTCCTATTATTTCCGATATTCCAATGCTGGTATGTCGAATTTGTAACACTCTGTATAGATATAGCAACCGCCACAAATATAAGATTATTGTTTACATTTCCATCTTCTGTAAACATTTCAATCAAAAAATATAACACAGGAAGCTAATATTTTAGTCAGAAGAATTAATAAGAGTCAACATGCACTACAATAGAGCCCTATCGAATTTAGTCTAATAAATATTCTAATGGCCTTTAAAACCAACCACATTTTACACTCCTCATTGACTTAACCTGTTAGAAATTTATCACCATGCAAAACTCGACCAATCGACAGTATTTCTTATCGCTAGGAGCCGAAACGCCGATAATACTAGCTCGATCTATTCTTATAAATATATCTTATAATATATTCTTGTTTAAAGGGGAGCAGCATTTTTTTTGAAGTTTTCTATTTTAGTTTTTTATTCAAAATGGCCACGGGATCAGTGGCGGCTCACGGTTTTAAAAAATGGCGAAGAGCTAGGTATAGCACGTACATTATTTTATTACACGGTACGTACAAACATTGACTAAAAACCCGTGTAACAAAACGTCTCTCTTATCCTCATCTGTCCAACGACTGAATGGAATTTCCAACAAATTACAAACTATGTCATTAATTGGGTTCATTTTTAAAACACACAACTAAGTAGGTACGTACACTACTGAATTAACTGAAAAATAAAAACAAAACTTTTTAATCACACAGTAAATCACGTAAAAACGATAATTATCTATATCCGTAAGTTTCGCGAAGCCTCAAAATTGTTGGTTACGACTGATCTATTTTTAAATTGCCCTTCATCATATTGCAAATTGTTACATGCTGTTTGCGTGACTGACGTCACCTAACCATAGTAACGTTAAAAATATCGAAGCCATGTTGGGCGTTGTATTTTCACTTGCTTTGAGCTAACGGACACGGTCGACTGGGGCGCGCCAAAATGCACGAGTGTTTATAATTATTGTCCATCGGAGTTAACCGTGGCCCTATTATGCATAGCTACATTCGGATTAAATTAATATTATTAATTCGAACATAATTATTTTTTAAGGGCTAAAATGGTAGCTATATTGGTACATTATTATTTAATATTGTCAAAAAACTTTCCTCCTGGTTTTATTTATTTTTTTTCACCAACTTCAGCTGATGAGCCGCCACTACAGGGGTTGGGGGGAGAAGCGGGGGGCGATATAATTTGCACACGGGCATCCAACGTTCCAGCGGTCGTCCTGAAACTGTGCGTGCAATAATAAATTAAATAAATTTGAATAAGTATTATTATTAACAATATTGAATTATAAAATATTTTTTTTTAGTTACCAATCCGATTTGTTTTGGCCAGACTTGTCCACCCGCAACAACAAGTTGCAAAGAGCATAAACAATCAAGTAGAGACAAACAACGAATTGAAATAAAAATTTCTTGTTTAGATGCAGTCGGTAAGTTATTTTATGATCGTCATAATCACAAGATTGATTACACTGGGAATTTTCCCAATTCCCAAAAATATATTTATATTTTTATCCCTTACGAAAATTTAAGCAAATATAGTCATACTCATATAGCCAAAAAGTGTAGTTAAATAGAAGACAGCCAAGCACTTTACTCTATCAGGAAAATCCACTTTACTGAACAGACTTTGCAGTAGTAATAAAACTACTTTGCAAAGCAGTGGCGTATTTAAGGGGGGCGGGGGGGCTGCAATGCAATAAAATATTTTTACCATAAAAGCAGAAAACAATTAGGTATTTATTTTAAAAAAAATTTAAGTAACAATTTTAATTAAAACATTTTTTATGGAACAAGTGTGAAAATTTTTAATAAAAAAAAATAGTGCAGGAAGAAACGAGGCTGCTTATAATATAACGGTACGTAAGAAAGTATTTAAAAACCTAAGCATTTGCGCCAAATAATGTTCTTAGATATAAGCTCCTAAAATACATTATTTCTAAAAAAATCATCAATTTTGGCGTGGTGAGCGATATTTAGTTTATTTTTAATCATGAAAACCGAGCCCGAAAAACGCTGGTTAGAGTCATACATACGTCTTATGTTAAAATTTTGGATTAACACTAATATTCATATGTTTCACAAATATAAAAAATGTTTTTTTTTAAATAAAGAGCCAGCTAGGAATATCAAAAAAAAAACATAACAAAAACAAATTTAATCCAACCATGCAGAGGGGGAGAGGGGTAATAATTTAATTTTCGAAATTTGAAGTTAGGTAAATCTGAATCGAACTTTGGTCGTGGCCTCGAAATTGTTTCGCCTGCGGCGCTTTGCCGCCTTCTTCAATAGGTGCAATATCATGAAATACATGTAGTCCCAACTATCCAAAAAACAATTTAGTGGAATTAACCTTTTTTGCCGCATTCTTCTAATATGAAAATCATATCTACGAACTTTTCTTGGTTGTATTCCATCACAAAAAATAATACTTATAGTTTAAATATTTAATAATAATCTAACAATATTTGAAACTATAGGTATAATAACTAAAGTCAAAATGGGCTTTCGTTACTTTAATAAACTTTAACACTAATAAATTGTTTTACAAAGTCACCTTCGATATTTTTTTATAATAATGACTGGTTGATAAAATGAGATTTTTGCAAATAAGCTTTGATGCGTTAAAAATTGCGATAGGGTGTAATGAGAACTAACAAATGTTTAATTTTTAATTATGCATCGAATAACATAATAATATACAGAAGTTCCAATTTTAAATCAGGAAAATAAATTGCTTTAAAGTTTGCAAAGTTTGGCCTTTATATGATTTTAATAACGACGCATTATTTTTATTTTATATTAATTTTTAAAACTAGTGTTGCAAAACTGATTTTTCTCAGTATTAATTTTTTTTCGCCTATAATACTGAACCGATTTGATTAAAATGTTGAGGATATGTAGGCAATTATAAGAGGCATCAAGTAAGAATATATAGAATGTAATAAAAAAAAAATTCTTATGACGTCACACTTTTTTGGAACACTATTTTTCTTAAATGAGCCCTAGGATACAGGTAAAATCTGCAAAATATCAAAATCCTAATTGAGCTACAAGAGACGAGAAGTGCAGGACCCAGTTATAGATAAAATTTTGCATGGAGCTGTTAACTTTAAAGAAGAATTTAGAAATATTTGTTCGGATCCACTTAAAGAAAAATATTTTTTTAAGCCAATCAAAACGCTTAGAATAAAAAGAAACTAACAAATTTAACCTCTCCTCTTTTAAAGTTCACAACAAATTTAACCTCTCCTCTTTTAAAGTTCTACAATCTACAAGTTAATCAGAAATAAAATGACCATAAAAATAATGCAATGCGCATTCGAACATTTTTTCAGTCCCGGAGTGTTATCTCATGCGGATGCCCTTAAAATTCGCCATTTACCGTGAAAAAGGCAAAATATAATAAAACTTTTTTGGAAGTCAAGTCTGCCACACTACACCCTTGCGGTAAAAAACCCTTATTCCAAAAAAAAGTTACTAAAAATGGTATTATAGCTGATTTTATAAAAAAAGCACAACTTACCTTTGTAGGAAACGGGGCTTGCTTTGTATTAGGATGAATTTCGAACGCGAATATGCACAAAAAGTTGTGGTAAGCTTTTTTAAGGGATGGACGTACGATAAACTATCCCCGGGGATAATTTCCACCGCCAAAACGCGCGCGAAGATGCTTTAATGCCGACCACCAGTATACGTTTGAACACGTTTAGTTTTCTTATATAATTCCTTTGTCCCTAAAAACGCAAAACAAATAGGTATAAAAATCGAGGCAAAAAATTGTTTTGTTCCGAAATATTAGACACCCCTCGACTTCGGACTTCGAGCATTAGAGAGCTTCCAGTTTTTTAATTGATTGGTGAAACGGTAACTGAAACGTATTTAAACCTTACAGTGATGGGGGTCCATGGAGGCCCCCATTGAGCATATACAGGGTGGAATTCAGTATAAAAAAAGAATTTATTTACTGAAAAAATACAGAACTACGGCTGCGTTTATTTTTAATTTGGCATACTTTTTCGTGTCTTCATGAAATTTACCCTTCTCTTTTTGGGGTAGAAACCGCCCCAACTTTTTTTTGTATTGTAAAGGTATGTATTGTGAAAATAAGTTGCTAACTCTGGGAAAAAATGGCCCGTTATCAGCGGCTGCGCTTGCGGTAACCCAATCTGTACTATAGATAGAGTAAAGTATCAAACTATACAGTTGATATTATGCTGTATGTATGTCTTTTAGGAGCGTAGATCTAAGAGCAGTTTTTGGTGCAAATGCTTAGGTTATGGAATACTCCTTCTTAAGTGCCGTTTTGTTTATTCATAATAAAGCATTCTCGTTTCTTCCCGCACTATTTTTTTTATTATAATTTATCACACTTTTTTCAAAAAAAATTAATTAATTAAATTTTTACTTTAATTTTTCTCTTAAAAAGTAAATACCTAATTGTTTTTTTTTGTAAAAATATGTTATTGCATTGGGTATATTTTTGTTGATTTAAAATAGCTCTATAAAAGGGAAAACGGAACAGTCAAGTAGGTATATGATAGAAAAATACTATAAAATATTATTCTTTATACTCGTTTTCCTTTAAAATTGCATAATAAATCTATAACTAAAACGATATGCGTCCGAAACCTTAATCTCTATATAAAACAGTACTTTTAGAAGAAAAAGTTTAATAACTAAACGTTTCCTACAAGATCTTTGTAATCTAAGCCAAGAATATCATTTGAAAATTTAAATTAAGAGTCCAACCGTGAGATGAAAAATTAGGTTGCACAATAATTAGACTTTTAGTCCCGGAACCCTAAGCTCGGGGGGGGGGGCTGCAGCCCGGCACCCCCCTCCCCCTTACGCCACTGGATATACATATCATCCTAGGAAAAAATGTAATTCTTATACTTAACATTAAAATTATGAACATTGATCATAATTATGTATTTTTAGATGCCAGCGTCAAAGACTACTATTTTGAAGAGCGAAGCCATTTGGATCCCTACACATCCTATAGCAACACTCAATATGAATCAATTAACGAAGGGATATCTCGTGCCGCTGATCCATACAGAAACCAAAACCAACCTCTTAATTTGACCCCACATTACCAGGAATACTTTTAAAAATTATTTTTGAACTCCTATATCTATTTAAGGGTTTAACGTTTTCTTTTTAAATTTTCAAGAAAATGTCCAATAAAAGAAAAATTAAAATTTATAAACATACCTATAGCTTTATTTGTGGTATTGTATTTAAGATCGTAGTGATGTAAATGAATATTTAAATAAACCTAAAATATATAAATCATTTATATTTATTATCTAAGTATTTATTCATTTGAATGTCCTCAACCAGAGGCTGGCGGTTTTACAAAATTAAACACCCTGTAACAACAAATTTTAACTATTGCGCACACATGTTTAAATAAAATGCCCTGAGGAATCATAATGTGCAATATTACGATATTAAAGAACACCCTGTAATATATTAAGCTAATCGAGAATAATTTACCTTTGTCCATTTCCATTATCCAACCAGCTGATGTTACAAGAGCGTATAGACCGGGATATATCAATTTTAGTACAAAATTATAATTATATAATATGGATATTATTTAATTCTTGTTTTATTTATATTATTACACATGAGTCTTTCATTCAGTTTCGAATCAAATAAACATAGTCAACATGATTAGGGTTGTCAGAAGGAAGCTATAAAGTATAGTGTTAAGTATTTTTCTTAATATAGCTTGATAATTATTATTTTATTTTTAATATTACAATAAAAAGTAATTTTGACTCTTAAATAGGATTCTCATTAATATAATAGATTTCTTGATAAAATGGTGAACTTCAATTAGAATTATTTGACAAATACCGAGACGTGTACAGTAGCGTGCGCCAAATGGATACATTACAAAAATGGCAACACCCAATCTTGAACACAATGGGCCAAACCTGGCCTAAGTGCATCCGGTGCATGGACGGGCGCTCGGAAAAAAAACACCGAATCTTAAATTGAAGTACGCCGCTGTCGGTAAGCCCTTGTTCATTTTGTAAGTTGAAGAAACGGGCATGCCCAAAAGACTACCGATTTTTCGACACTTCGTTATCCCATGTGAGCCCAAAAGACTTGAAGTAAACAAACAACCTTTCTAACACATCTACAGTGTGCTAATCTTTAAGACAATATAGATTGAAGAGACCAAGTCATTCAAATCAGGAAACCTGTAAATCATCCTAAAAGATCGTTGGGTCTCGATGTGTAGCACCGATTGATAATTTGGCTGGAGGCTGAAAAGCTGTTACCTGAGTCACAGAGGAATGCCGAATGATACCTGAATCTGGTCTGTCCTTTTTCTTCTGTGCTGTTCACACTTCTGTCATGTTTGAAGGTTGAAATATAAAAAAAATTATTGTAAACAATTATATTATACGTCGTTCTATCAGTATAGTTTCATGCATAATTGATTAGAAATCCACGAAAAGTTAATTAATACAAATTCCAATTTCCAAGTAAACATATTTCTGACCAGTGTTATTGCTCTAGGCTTTTAATATGGATAATATGAGGTAAGATTAGTGTATTTTAACATTTCAAACATTTAATTTAATACCTTAGTCATTTACGTAATGTTTTAAATATTTTTGTTTCCTTGATTACTAAGTACAATTTAAGTATATAACTCTGGCATATTGTATTAATAAGAGCTGAGATAAATGATAGTAAAACTCACTTTCTTAACTACTTATACATTATGGCATACTTTTGATTACAGAGAGGTCATGGTGATCCTGGGACAGGACCCCTCACAATAAAATATTTAAACTCACTTTTAAATTCATTAGGATATTTGTGAGTAGGCAGAAGTCAGTTAAAAATGAACTCGTGCTTAGTTAAAAGATAGGCTTTAATTGAATATCTCAAAGCATAATGTTTGGGATATAGCTAAAATACCAAGCCCAGTAAAATCAGCTAATATTTATAAAATACAAAGCAATGAAACCTTACTAGTATAAACTCTACTAGTATGTTAGTTACAGCTTTATGCTAGGTAATAATTGTACTCATGAATTACCGCACTGTGGTCAATAATGTTAATTTAAAAAAATCTGAAATTCCTAAAATCGTGATATAACTGAAACATGATTTACATTTCTAGCAAACCAATTATACTTCTCAATTTATCAAAATTATAAATTTAAATCTCCAGAAAAATGTTCTAGAATGATGAATAAAATGAAGGGGAAGCAATTTTTCGAACATTATTAACATTTGACAACTGTACTTGTATCGTTGTATTTTTATATAGGAATCCATTTCCTATAACACATTACATTGTTAGAAACTGATCATGATAAGTACCTAGTTGTTTTTCTTGATGCCTTACTCTACTTTTCAATGATCTATGATATTTCCCCGATATTAAAATTTGAGATATGGTCCCCTGGGTTTTATTCATAATTCAGATCGTGGCAGACTAGAAAAGTTGGTTGTGATTCAGACAATATCAGATTGACACGACCATACCAAAATAGACATTGGTCACATTCTTTTGAAGATATAATTGGAGTTCATTTAAAATACACTTGGCAAAAGGTTCCTTGTGTTTTAAAATTTTTACTACACTTTATGACATTTATATTTAAATAAATACAGATTGAATTTTTATTTACTTACATAACATAAATGAATATCAAAAAAGGTAATAAAAATGCAAATGAACTTTGTCCAAATATTAATGGTTATTGTTTTTTTATGAGGTAGGTAAATGTTAGGTATTAATTGGCATTTAAATAAATTTTAAGTATTTTGTGGTTTTTCAATTTTATCGGGTTGCCTAAAAATTTTAAACAATAATTAACTAACCAGACAATGACTGTGGCATTACTTACTTACAGTTAAAGTTGCCTGATTAGTATATCATGAATTAAGCTAAGTGGGCCACTCTGATTATAAGAAAATTATGGAAGCTGCACTTTAAAAATATATATTTACTATGTAAATGGGATAAGAATAAACTTCAAAATGAACAGGAAAAAAAGCACGTATATCACACGCGTGTTGAAAAATAATATTTCGACACTAATGTTGAAATATCAAGGTACACTATTTAATTTAAACATATAGTACCAATTTGACAGACAACCCCTATTTATTAAAAAGAACAAATTTTAGAGAGCAGTAACTGTAAAGTCTTCAAATTATTTATCATGTATTTGTCGAGTGATTCAGAGTTAGAGTATGGAAATACGCCATCTAAAATTTAAAAAAAATGTTAATAATATACTGGAAAATCTACGAAAATCTATTACCAGAAAAAACATATCGCGCTGAAGAGAGTGTAATGTATTAAACAAAAAAACGTTATTCGTAGCGACAACGTAGACAATAGAGCTCTAGCCTACAGATCGCAAGGTCACAGGTTCAAATCTCATCAGGAGTATTTGACTTTTTTTTATAAAAACAGTAAATAATCTATAGAATTATTTTGAATTGAAATATTCCTTGTTGGGTGAATTTTTTAAATTTATGTTTATTGCATCTGTCCTTGATTAAATTTAAAGTTTTTCATTCTAGTTAATCTAGAAGTCAATCCAGGATTAGTTCATCCTATGATATATAAAATATGAAAAAGTTAAACTACAAATAAAGAAAAAGCCTATTGACAAACTATGAAACCAGATATTAAGTGAACATAATCTTAAGTATGCTAATTTCAACACTAGTGTTGATAATTTGTTTTTCAACACTAGTGTTGAAATATTTTTTTCACAAATCAAAGGCTTTTTTTAATTCTTTGTGGTCTTAGGAAAAATAGGGTACATTACTTGTGTGAAAGTGATTATTCTAAAACTCGGAAAATTTCCGCACTCGGCTGACGCCTCGTGCTAAATATCTCCTCGTTTGAAAAGTATCACTTGTTATGTAATATACAATTTCGCTTTCAAATCACTCTTAACACGTAAAATTAAAGTTCTTCGAAATGGCAAAGGTTGTCAAAACGAGCTTTATGTTAATTGACAGGACATTTGAATTAATAAAAAACCTATTTTTTTTTGGTTCTGTTATAATGATGTATTTGCGAGTTGTGACGTGCATCCAGCAAGGAATTGTACGGACTATAGCAGTTGTATCTGGTCTTTTTTATATGTTTAAGATGCTTACGTAAGTTGCCCGTGTTTTTTTTTTTATGTGAGCATATTTTATTTATCGGATTTTAGGTTATATCTGGCTACATATAATGTCGGCACCAGCAACCCTGATCAAAAGCTCATGGACTTTCTTTCCCTCACAAGCCAGAAAAATGAAAAACTTGCCGATTTTTTCGTTATTGCCCTTCAAGAAGTCAAATCACAGCCTCAAAATATGCTCATGGATACATTATTCGATGTAAGTATTTTGGAGAGTACCAACCTTTTTTTTTTCAATTCTGGCAGGATGGTTAAGACGGAACTATTTTCCTCTTTTAAATTACTTTTAACACGTAACATTTAAGTTCTTAGAAAAGACAAAGATTGTCAAGATATTTAAATTATTATTAATAAACTTACCTATTTTTTTTATTCTGTTATGATAACTATGTATTTAATGATTTGAGACGTGCATCCAGCCAGTAATGGGCTTTTTCAATAAATTTTAACTTTGAATCTATGGCATATACCTAGCACGAAAAAATAAAATTTTCTACGTTTTCAGTTTTTAAATTCTTCAGTTAATTTACTAAATATATATATTAAACAAAATACTTTCTCTAATAAAAACACGGGGAAAAAGGTACCGACGTCACAACAAACCTGGCAAATGGAAAGCCCGGGACAGCCTTCATTCGACACGCTCGGACCCATCTCCGATCTGACTAATCTCTCTAGACTGGTGGTCTATTTCTAATCTGTTCTTTTCTATTCAAGTTTTCGGAACAAAGATAACAATACCGGGTGATTCACGACGAGCTTGCATTAGAACTTTTGAGGAAACTACTGAAAATATTTGTTTGTTTAAGTTTATCGATATGCTCTCTTAAACTAAAATATTAACATGTTTCTGTCACTTCCGGTTATACCGGAAGTAGCTTCCACTGTCATTTTTTAAATACAACATAGCATTTTTTATTATATTTTTGATTCTTGCATTAAATTTTAATTACATTTTATGGAACACGTTTTTTACCTAACCCTACTCATTTCTGCGATATCTGCATATTTTGTAATTATTTCGTAAATGCATAGCGATGAAATTATCCATATATATATTTTTCCCTTAGCTCCTGGACTAAAAATTTTTAGTGTGTATAGCTAAAGAATCAACAAATCTCAAGAAATAATTAAACTTGGCATAAAATATACAGGGAGGTCACAATGAAGGGCTCATTGTAAAAAACTTAAAACATTAAAAACTTTCTTATTTTAAATGGAACACCCTGTATATTTTTATTTTATATGATGGTAAATTAACTGCTCCTTAAAATTGCTATAACCTTTCCTATACCTATATCAACGCGTTTTCTTAGAATATCAAGTTTTATTTTTAAATACGATTTTTTCACGCATGCCATGAAAACAAATGTACATGGATACTCCATAGTGATATTTATAAGGGAAATATTGTTAGCGGCAATGTTTTCTAGAAGGCGTTGACAAGAAAAACAGTTGCATTAAATTATTTGTTGCGTATTTTAAAAATGTCAATTCTGTTTCTGGAAAATGTCACGCTTGGGATTTTCAAACAAATATTTTTTAAATTTATTAAGTGTTTATTTTAAATGTGGCAAAATAAAGTTAAGATTATGTCGGGTATATCACGATAAATATCCGAATCGACCAACTCCTTCACCTGATATTATTAGAAGACTTGATAATAATTGCTTAAAGTATTTCCCTTATAAATATCACTATGGATTATCCATGTACATTTGTTTTTATGGCATGCTTAAAAAAATCGTATTTAAAAATAAAACTTGATATTCTAAGAAAACGCGTTGATATAGGTATAGGAAAGGTTATAGCAATTTTAAGGAGCGTTAATTTACCATCATATTAAATAAAGATATACAGGGTGTTCCATTTAAAATAAGAAAGTTTTTAATGTTTTAAGTTTTTTACACTGAGCCCTTAATTGTGACATCCCTGTCTATTTTTTGCCAAGTTTAATTTCTTCTTGACATTTGTTGATTCTTTAGCTATACACACACAAAAATTTTAGTCCAGGAGCTAAGGTAAAAAATATATACGGATAATTTCATCGCTATGCATTTACGAAATAATTACAAAATATGCAGATATCTCAGAAATGAGTAGACTTAGGTAAAAAACGTGTTTTATAAAATGTAATTAAAATTTATTGCAGAAACCAAAAATATAATAAAAAATGCTATGTTGTATTTAAAAAATGGCATAACCGGAAGTTACAGAAACATGTTAATATTTTAGTTTAAGAGAGCATATTGATAAATTGAAACCTACACATTTTCAAAAAAATATTTTCAGTAGTTTCCTCAAAAGTTCTAATGCAAGCTCGTCGTGAATCACCCGGTATATTGGGTCGCACAACTCTCAAATAAAAGAACTGCGTTGTTAATAAGATGACGTACACGCCTACTCCCCTCACGTTTTTAAAGTGCAGCTTTCCTGCCGTGTTTTTAATTGTTTTTAGAAAATGTTTGTAGAAGAAAGATTTTTATTATTGGGATATGTTTTCAATCGGTTCTACTTTGGGATGTTAGTGTGAATGTGATAAATTCGATTATAATAAAAGAGCCCATTCCTCTAATCCCAATTAGTGCAGGTAGTGGATTCCCAGGCCTAGCACATTTGCCATTTTTCATGTTTTTAGGATTCTTGGACTTTAGCGATTCGTGATATTTTGGATCATAAAGGATATGTGAAAATAAAATCAATTAGATTGCAAGGTCTGGTTCTTATGGTATTTACTTTAAGAAAACATTTGCTAAATATAAGAGAGATTGAATCGGAGTATACGAGAACGGGGTTAGCTGGAATGTGGGTAAGTTTTTATAAATTGAGTAGTTCCGTGCAGGTCCAAGACAAAAACCATAGGACTTAAGATATACTATGTTATAATGTCCTAAAAACTTACTCCCTGGAGTATTGTTACCGTAAATCTGATCGAAATAGTAGCCAGGTTTTGCCAACCAACAAAATCCCGCTATTTGATTTTTCAGATGCTAAAATCTCGGCAACCGCTGACTTTTCGAACCCAAATTTGGCTTCGTTAGAAAAAGTTATACTTGCCGCTCAATATGAAACAGGTTTTTACCAAACTGTTTTTGTAGTTTCAGAGAAATTTGCCTTTGAAATATTGTTTAATGGACAGTGGCGGCTCGTCAGGTGAAGTAGGTGAAAGGGCTCGTCACTAAAAAATAAAATAAAACCAGGAGGAAAGTTGTTCGACAATATTAATGTACCAATATAGCTACCTTTTTAGCCTTTAAAAAATAATTATGTTCGAATTAAGTAATAATATTATTTTAATCCGAATGTAGCTATGCGTAATAGGGCCACGGTTAACTCCGATGGACAATAATTATAAACACTCGTGCATTTTGGCGCGCACCAGCGACCGTGTCCGTTAGCTCAAAGCAACTGAAGACCCAACGCCCAGCATGGCTTTGATATTCACCGTTGCTATGGTTACGTGACGTCAGTCACGCAAACAGCATGTAACAATTTACATTATGATGAAGGGCAATTTAAAAATAGATCAGTCGTATTCACCATTGTTTTAGCATTGGTTTGCCTAACCTTAAAGTATTTATTTTAAGGCTTCGCGAAACGTACGGTTATAAATATCGTTTTTACGTAATTTCCTGTGGGATTGTAATGTTTTGTTTTTATTTTTCAGTTAATTCAGTAGTGTGTACGTACCTACTTAGTTGTTCGTTTTAAAAATGAACCCAATTAATGACATAGTTTGTAATTTGTTGGAAACTCTATTTAGTCGTTGGACAGATGAGGATAAGAGAGACGTTTTGTTACACGGGTTTTTAGTCAATGTTTGTTTAAGTATCCGCACTATACCTAGCTCTTCACCATTCACCAGACCGCGAGCCGCCACTGTTAACGGGATTTTGTTGGTTAGCAAAAAGTGGCAAATAAACGGACTAAACACCTTATCTTCCTGTAATGTAATTTTAATATTTAAGTGATTCTAAAAATAATTGCCAGGACTGTAAACTTGTCAACCGTTTAAGTGATCCAAGATTATGTGGATAATTTTAATTCTAGTTTTTCAGGCATTTTGAATAAAATTATAAATGCATTACAACTGATTTGTTTTTAGCGTATTATTATTTTTGTATAACGTTATAGTATGTAGATTATTTTGTTTTTTTTTACTAAGTAAGTGTAATGTTATGTAACAGTATTTATCTACTTTCATTTAGTAATATGAATTTTACAGTTCTGTAAATCGTTTTGTACAACACTAGTGCTGTAATAGATGCCCTTACAGCACTAGTAGCTGTAATGGAAAAAAAACTGTTTTATTAAAATTTTGCTGTTAAATAAAACCACACTTTTTAGAAGAATGATTTATTATTAACAATTATACAATTAATTACCAATTATTAATTAAACTATATCTTGATTTTTCTTGACTGAAATCATAGTTCTCCACATTAAGTAGTGAGTCCATAGTGTAGATGGTTTCTGGGAGCGTTGTTTTACGGAAAAATAACTCAAAAAGATTTTCTCAGACACCTCCTTTATTTTGTTAGCTTTGCACCAATCTTCAAACTTCTGATACTCCAACTCATACCGCGCCTTGGATTTTGTCGGAACTAACCTTGAGATCGCTTCGTTTGCCGCTGCTTCTATATCAGAGGGTAAACTTTCATCAGAATCGCTCATTTTGAAAAACTCTTTATATTTTTAAATTTGTTGGGCAAAGTTTCGACAGTAACTATGCGAAAGGTAACATAAAAAACTTGATTAGTAAACTTAATAGCAGGTGCGTTATTATTTTTAAAAATGTCTTTTGCCAAATATTTTTATTCATAGATGAAAGTAGATAAAATTTTGTACAATATTCTTATTGTAGATTCATATTACTACACTCGATATTTTATTAAACTCGGCTGACGCCTCGTTTGACAACTTTAACATCTCGTGTTGTAATATGAATCTTTACAACACTTATATCGTAAATAACTATTATATTTTGTAAAATTTTGTTTCTCGGCTAATTTAAAAAAAAATAGATAATAGACGTATCCAGTCCTCCTACTTCTAAACAAATTCTTCTTTCTTTCTTTTTGCATAATTGAAATGGCGTATTAATATGTCACATATTTCGATGGGAGCTCTAAAAATTTTTTTTAGAGCCACTTTATAATGCTTCTGGTTATAAACATATAAACTTTTTTTAGGGAAATAAAGGTGCAGTCAGTATTAGATTAAGCATTTACGGATGTTCCTTATGTTTCGTCAATGCTCATCTGTGTGCTCATGATAACCAACTTAAGGAAAGAATTGAAGATTATAACAGTATTATTAAAGACCAAGACTTTCACGTAGAGGAAACATCGAAAATATTTTACCATGAGTAAGAAACTTTGAGGTCATTACTGAAATAACTTTGAGTTATTTAATATGTGTATTTTTAAACTAAAATATTTGTGTTAATGGGAGAATCTTTTAATCATTTGGCAACAGCGTATTATACGCTCGTAAAAAGGTTCCTACTATTTCCGTATGATTTCATTCATGGAACTCGTCAGGAACTAAGTCAGAGCTTGAATTTTAGTTCTTGTTGTCTTGTTTTGATAAAGGGGAATTCGGGGTCTATCTTTGCTTTCTCGTCATTGCAACATACAGTAAGCAAAAAGTTTGCAATATATGGGGAAATATTTTATTAGCAGAGTAACGAAAAAACTATTCCTGGGGATAAAATTTTTTAAAAATCCAATATTTTTTTGAGAATCAAAATATTTGAGATCTTTTATATTTTATAATACTTCTACAATGCTCGCCTATATTCCTTACCATAAAGAAACTATTCACTTTTGTCGCGGTACTGGAAATTGGTAATTATTAAACTTTTGATTTTAGTTATGTTTTTTGGATGGGAGACCTTAATTTCCGGCTATTGGAGGACTATGATAGGACAGCTGAAGAAGTAGAGAGAAGTATATTAAAAAAGGACGTCAAGAAATTGTTCGAGTTTGACCAATTGAGATATGTAATGAAAAAAGGAGAGGCGTTTAGCGAATTTACCGAAAAAGATCCCGATTTTCCACCGACATTTAAATTTGACGTAGGGACAAGTTCATATGACCACAAGTATGTTGCACTTTATATATTATGTGGTGCCGTAAGTCAACTTACCACCCTTGAGTGATAATAATTTAGGCCATATAAAAACAATGAATTATAAAAATTGAGTAGTCTTAAGTGATTTGAATATTAATAGTACAATTATTACAATTATGAACATTATTTACAAAATTTGGATACATTTTTCTCGTTTTTTTTTCAATTTGTATGAAATGTTCTGACTCCATAATTTCTCCATCTCTAACAAAGTTTTCTGTTATTCTTGAAGTACTGCAGGAGACTTCTGGCTTCGTTATATTGTATACAATTTTATTTGCAACTTCCTTTTTATTGTTGACGCTCTCCGCTACATAACTTTCCGCAATAGTTGCAGATTTCCATCCGCCATTTTGCTTTAGAGCTAAGACATCAACTCCAGTATTCGCTAATAAAATGCCCGACGTTCATCTAAGGGAGTGTCCAGTATACTCCTTAAAGTTCTGAAAGTTCAGAAATTTAGTAATTTTACTTGGAATTGAAGAAACAGAGTTTTTCCGAACGGGTTGGTTTAAGCACTTTCCATTTTGATATCGCATGAAAAAGCGAGGATTAAAATTTGTCATGTGGGATCTTATATCAATGTAATTTCGAACTATTTTGAAATAGCAAACTTTCTTATCGTCACTTTTAGTTACTATAAATGTACATGCCATTCCATTTTTGGAATAAGGAATAGTAACAAATATAACTTCATGTCTGAATTCAACATTGCCCATTTTCATTGCACAGAGTTGACTAGAACGGCACGCTCCTGCAATTCCCATTATCATGACAACCTTTATCATTAGATAAATATTATCGGGGGCTTCAAACAGGAATTTATTTACATCTTCCCTGTCAAACACATTAGATTTTTTGGGTTTATATCAGTCATTTTTTCTTTTTAAAAATGCTCGAAGTTTAGGATACTTGGAAATATCTATGTTTTCCTCTATGAAAAGGGCGGACTTTAGCATGAAATATTCACACCATAAGCTTGATGGAAACTTTAATACAGCAGAATTTTGTCGTGAAAGGACGCCAAAAGTACGGTTTCTGAAACTGCAGTAGCAGTCTTTGTTTGGCATCATTTCTTGAAGTATTTATACGTTACTTCATACCTCTTCCTCGATTTTTCTGGCAGCAGCGACAGAAAAGCGATATTTGCTGATTCTTCTATATCCATTTGGCTGTTATACAGATCAATAATTTTAATTTCTCCCAATATTTGATAATAAACTGTCAGCTTAACATTGTTGATAAAATAACAATGCTTATAATGCTATAGAAACCGGTCAAAGCTGCCCATAATTTCATGCGAAAAGTATCGAGTTAAATTAATAAAAATCCAAAAATAAATTCTGCGGGGAGGAGAAAAAATGTTATATACTTCACGGGATGTAAGTATATTTATTAGTCTAAATGGTACTTACATCTCTTGTAGTATTAAACTAATGTTTAACCTTTAATAAACTTATTTCGTTCAAGGAGAAGACCAGCATGGTGTGACAGAATTCTTTACTGTGTAAATTCAAATAACTATGAAAACGTCACATTAAAAGTGGATCAGTTATCCTATAAGTCACATCCGTCCTACGTGCTTAGTGACCACAAACCCGTTAGTGCAGATTTTGTAATAAAGGTATGTAATAAATATTATTATTTAGAATCGATATAAAGTGTATTGTAATATTCCTATTTTTATGTTCTTTCTATCACAAATTTAATATTTTAACATTGAATCCTGTTATTTCCATGTGAGAATGTGAACGTTTCACCATTACTTGAAAGCTTTGTATGTTCCAAAAAAAAGTCAACCAATAGAATTAGTATATATTAATAATAAACAACTTTAGTGGAATATGAAATTCTGCATTTTTTGTTGCTATTGGGGTTCATTGACAACCGAACAAGATAAAGTTAAAAGTACTTTCCAACGATTTCTCTTGGTCAATTTTATAACGATTTTTTTTTCAAAACCTTGTGTCAAATCGTTTCTGAGATATGGCCTATGTCCATTCTTATTTGGCCACCCGGTACAGTTTTATAAGGGCTGTATTAAAAAAAGTATATGTATATTTTGCTTTAATATAAACTAACTGCCTTGCTTTGTTTTTCAAAATGTGTACATTTTGCAAAAAGGTTCCCTGTGGTGTTGGTTTTACTAAGCAATTTCATACCATTTATGTGCGTGTCTATAACCATCATTTAATTTAAAATAAAACCTTTGTCGCTTATACATGTTTATGGCAAAATAAATTTTCTTTATCTACTAAGTACTGCCCAATTTATGTTTAAATTCCTTCCTACCTCCTCCCTTATCCATCCTTCTTCATCCATCCTCCCTCATCCATCCTCTCTCATCCATCCTCCCTCATCCATCCTCCCTCATTGATCCTCCCTCATGCATCCTCCCTCATCCATCCTCCCTCATCCATCCTCCCTCATCCATCCTCCCTCATCCATCCTCCCTCCTAGGTGTACCACTGGTTGTGTTCAGTAACAAAATATAGACAAAGCAGGTCCACCACCACAGTCTACCACCTTCAAGCTAAGATCAGTTAAATTTGTATCTTGACCATTGTTGTAGTTGATCTTATTGTTCAGCAAGCGTTACTACGACGGTGTACTGTTATATTGTGAAATTGTTTAGATACCACACCCAGTAACCATTAAACCGAGAGTCTTCGAAGCATTATCCAACAAAACCGTTTCCGATCAGGTGTTTTCAGATTATTCGGAACATGTAGTACAATTTGACAGAATTGCGAGTTGGGAAGAAGGAGATGAAAACAAGGCTCACTATAGAATTACTAAAGACATTCCAGCTACAAAGGATGATTGGATAGGATTGTTTAAGGTAAGTTTTTGTAAAGTGATGATAACGCAATAATTTCAACCGCAACACTGACCCCTAAGATAACTGGACATCGAACGTGTCACATTGCCAAGCCAGGTCACAGATGAGTACCCAGAATCAGAAATAAGGATGACCTCACACTTCATTTTAAGTGAGGCAAGGAATGTTAAACATCAAATTAAATAATCAGCCGGCCATGGTACCTCGATCACTAACAATGAAATGTGAGGTCATCCTTGTTTCTGATTCTGGGTACTCATCTGTGACCTGACTTGGCAACGTGACACGTTCGATGTCCAGTTATCACAGTGATCCTCTAGACTTCTTAGCACATTGTTGTCGGTGATTTATTCGACACATGAGAGGTAGCCAGCTTGGCTGCTCCTGAGTTCTAGTTAAAGCTGATTAAGCCTTCCCTTTCGATCAAAACTGACCCCTAATTTATATTGTTTGATTATTATGTTCATGAAAAAATATAGTTGTATTATAAAAGTAAATTGCTTATGAATTTTACATCAAATTGCCGAATAATTTACAAAGTGAGAAGCTTGAGAAAATTATTTTAAAATATGCCGGTTTTTGATCAGAAGTCGAAAACTAAAGTAAATAAAAAAAATTCAGCTATTTTCACTGAAGCCTCATTTACATAAAATTTGTGCGGTGTTCTTTGCATTTTATAGGATTGTTGTGATATAGAGAATAATATCGTTCCTGATCAGAAACACCTTTTAACAGTATTTTCTTATTAGGAAAATTTTGCGTCTTTGGACGACTACGTAACGTATGAATATGTGAGCAAATGTGCAACTCCGACTGACGAATTATGTGGTCCGCCTGCCATGGAAAGGCCTCAGAAATACGAAGTTACCATTCCTGATGTTCCTAGCAGATGTCGAGGAAATTACTGCCTTGTGTATTTTAGTCAAACTGAAGATAAGGTAATTTTTATTTGTATTGCTTATATTATAATACCAGGCTGGAAAAATCACCCATCATTTTCTTGTCACAATCTACATTAAAAAATCATTTACAAAGTATTTTGTCTCCTCCCTATATTGTAAGACACCGTTTTGAAAGGCGTAAGTAACAATTACCAAAAAGGTATCGATTGCCCTTGACGACGGGTTGTAAGTCAACTTACCACCCTTGGGTGGTAATAATTTATGCCATATAAAAACAATGATTTATAAAAATTGAGTAATCTTAAGTGATATGAATATTAATAGTACAATTATTACAATTATGAACATTATTTATAAAATTTGGATTAATGTTTTCTCGTTTTTTCTCAATTTGTATGAAATGTTCTGACTCCATAATTTCTCCATCTCTAACCAAGTTTTCTGTTACTCTTGAAGTACTGCAGGAGACTTCTGGCTTCGTTATATTGTATAAAATTTTATTTGCAACTTCCTTTTTAATGTTGACGCTCTCCGCTACATAACTTTCCGCAATAGTTGCAGATTTCCATCCGCCATGTCGCTTGAGTGCTAAGACATCAAATCCAGTATTCGCTAATAAAATGGCCGACGTTCTTCTAAGGGAGTGTCCAGTATACTCCTTAATGTTCTGAAAGTTCAGAAATTTAGCTATTTTACTTGGAATTGAAGAAATGGAGTTTTTCGCGACAGGCTGGTTTAAGCACTTTCCATTTTGATATCGCATGAAGAAGCGAGGATTAAGATTCTTCATGTGGGATCTTATATCAATGTAATTTCGAACTATTTTGAAACAACAAACCTTGTCATCGTCACTTTTAGTCACTATAAATTTACGTGCCATTCCATTTTTGGAATCAGGAATAGTAACAAATATGACTTCATGCCTTAATTCAACATTGTCCATTTTCATTGCACAGAGTTCACTAGAGCGGCACGCTCTAGCAATTCCTATTATCATTACAATCTTCATCATTAAATAAATATCATCGGGGGCTTCAAACAGGAATTTATTTACATCCTCCCTGTCAAACACATTAGAATTTTTGGGTTTACATCCGTAATTTTTTCTTTTTAAAAATGCTCGAAGTTTAGGATACTTGGAAATATTTATGTTTTCTTCTATGAAGAGTGGACTTCAGTATGGAATATTCACATCATAAGCTTGATGGATACTTTAATACAGCAGATTTTTCGTGCAAGTTCGCCAAAAGCACGGTTTCTGAAACTGCAGTAGCAGTCTATGTTTGGCACCATTTCTTCGAAAGGGTTATAGCACCACTGTAGCTTTGACTAATGTTATTGACGATGTGATTAGAGCGTCTGATAAAAAGTTGAACAGTGCCTTAATTTTGTTAGACTTTTCTAAAGCATTTGATATGATTAATCACGGACTTCTCTTGTCAAAGTTAAAGTTTTATGGGTTTGAGAGGAAATCATGTTCAATTATTGAGTCTTATCTTACAGGTCGTTCCCAAAAAATATTTTCTGATGGTAAGTATTCGAACCAGGTTAGCATATTATCTGGAGTTCCACAAGGCTCCATATTAGGGCCGTTGCTTTTTCTAATTTATACTTCTGATATCCTTAAATCCTTAAAATACTGTAAAGTGCAAGCTTATGCTGATGACACACAAATTTATTTCTGTTTTGATTTTAAGGAATATTTGGAATCTGAAGAACTTATAAACGATGACTTGCAAACTCTAACTAATCTGGCGTCTGATCATAATTTAAAATTAAACCCTAATAAATCATATCTTATGTTATTTGGTAATAAAAATAAAGTTTCCCTTCTTAGGAATAATATAAACTTAAAAATAAATGGCATTAAGCTTAATGTGGTTAATTCTGCAAGAAATTTAGGAATAGTCTTGGACACTGACTTAAGGTTTCGTGACCATTTAAAAAAATTGTTTCAAAAGTCCTATTTGGCTCTAAAAATTCTATATTCTAGCAGATATATTCTAAACGTTAAACTAAAAAAGACGCTGTGTGAGTCACTTGTACTTTCAAACTTTAATTATTGCGATTTTGTTTACGGTTATTGTATAGACAATATTGGGAAGTCCCGTATTCAAAAAGTGCAGAACACTTGCGCAAGATTTATATATGGGCTTAGAAAATACGACCATATTTCTCATACTTTTTCTGAATTAAATTGGCTTAGGATGGATGGTCGTAGACTTCTGCACCTTAATAGTTTTATTTACGAAATTTTAAACGAACCTGACTCTCCCTCCACTCTTCGTGAACGCCTTATTCCTCGATATAATATACACTCTATTAACATTCGCTCTGTGAGTAAATTAACTTTACCACATCATCAGAGTGCTTTATTCCAAAGGTCTTTTACTTACAATGCAGTAGTTTCCTATAATGCTTTACCTGGTGAATTAACTGATGTCTCAACTGTTGAATTATTTAAAAAAAGATATAAAAAGTTTCTTTTAAATAAACAAAATAAATAATTTCGAAGTTTTAATATGTCCATGGGTGCTTTTGTTTAACTTTATTTAGTTATTGATAGACGATCAATGATCAACGTTTTCTTTTTAAGATATATAGTAAGGTATTTTTAATAATGGATTTCTTGTTACTGGTATTGTGTCTTTCTACCTGTAATTTCTTAGTTTTAGTATAATTATAACTTTTAATATAGTTTTTTTCTAATAATTATTGTCGTATGGTTCAGTTGAGTAGCTATTTACAGCTAGACTGCGCCATGCTACAGTAAATACAACCATAAATACTTTTTTTTTTCATTCTTTTATTGTAATTATCATTTCGTAATATAAAGGCATTATTTATTTATTTATTTATTTATTGAAGTATTGATACGTTGCTTCATACCTTTTCTTCGATTGTTCTGGCAACAGCGACATTTGCTGATTCTTCTATATCTATTTGGCTATTATACAAATCAATAATTTTAATTTCTCTCAATTTTTGATAATAAACTGCCAGGTTAACGTTATTGATAAAATAACAATGCTTATGATGCTATAGAAACCGGTCAAAGCTGCCCATAATTTCATGCGAAAAGTATCGAATTAAATTAATAAAAATCCAAGAATAAATTCTGCGGGGAACTTTATTGCCAGCCCTCGCTGTCGCTCGGGCGCAAAATCGTTCTCTACTAGTGAATGTTACTTACATTCCTTATAGTATAAATAACTATTTTAAGTTAGATTTTACGTATCAACCTAACAAACATTATTTTGTAATTTAAATTGTATTTTTTAGGTTATGAGTGTTTTGGGAATAAGCAGTGCATTCCCAATAATAAAAACTGAGAGCGATTGATTGAAAACGGCTGTGTATCTACGACATTAAGTGTCAATGTAGAAGTTAAATGACAAGTTACTATATATTTTATTAATGGCCAATAGTACAACACTTAGAAAATATATTAACCCAGTGCATTTCTTGGTGGTATGTAATTTGTTCCAAGGTACCAGTTTTTTTAAAAAATTTTAAAGGTGTCACGGTACACAGCTTAATTAGATTTAAGGTAGAAAAAGTTTTAAAATACGTGCTATTATATGTATTTGTGTATTGTTTGTTTCACATGCTATTTGTGAAACCTAAACGAAAATAAAGGTTATATTATTTAAAGAAAAAATATTCTGGTAACTAAATCTATGCGATCCATGTTGTTATGTTGGTGTCAGTCAACCTTTTTGTTAACTTTTTTTTTTAATATACCACTTCTTAAATTTAGACCAATTAAAACATTTATTCAACAATTAAATATCGAAGAAACGTTCTAAACAAGGGAAAAGAGGCAAAACTGTACGAAAGCTTACCCCTTTTATACATTTTTTTATTCAGCTGCCAACCAATGACAAATGTTCGCAAAACGTTTAACAATATCTATTGGCAAGTCCAAACCACGTAACTAAAAATGGCGGCTGTGGGCAAATAGCATTGAGCCACCGGTTAAAGGTCAGCGGCATGCGGCAATGTAATTTTTATGATGACCTGTACAAATTATAAAGCTGTATTTGCCCATAGTTGCCTTTTTTGATACATCGTTGCATTTCCTAAATAATATTTGACGGTAAAAACATATTATCGATTGTTAACAATTTAACGTGTAACTGACAGCACTTCATAATTTGACGTGACAGTTTGACAGCCAATAGCCTTCTTGTTTTAATCGCATTAACTCCACAAATTTAGTGAATAAATAAAATTAATTTATGTGTTAAAAAAATATATTTTTAAATAGTTTAATATTTCTTGGCTAAACTGACCAGTATTTCTCTATCTTTATTGTTTTATTGATATAGCTAGGGGCGTAACTAAGCAAAATATTTCTAGCTCTATTAAAGGTGCGATTCTATATCTAACTTGACAGCTCTATGGGGTTACAGCAATCACACATAAATGACAGCCAAAAGGTATATTATTGTAGTCATTCGATGTACAGGGTGTTATAGGATTGACTCTATATTTAAATGGATGAGTCCTTGGGTGTCCTAGAGAAAATTTAATTTAATTTTTTTAATCGACCCAACCTTCTAAAAAGCTTATTAAGGTCCCCTAAAATCAGATTGAATTTGGCGAACGCCCATGGGAAAATCATTACCTTCTCAATATAAAAGGAACTATCTTATTGTTTTTGGATTGCATACTTCACTTGTTAGTGTCACTATCAGGCCGCGTCATCGCGACCAATTTTAAATTAGAATAAACGACGCGAGACTTTAATGGTTTCGTTTGCCCGATCTGCCATGTTCGGACTGTTGAAGTCGAGTTATAAAGTTTTTTTAGCACAGTTTTGTTTAAGGTGTGATGTTGTGAAATGTGGAAAAAGTTTCAATAATAGGTACATTGGATTTATAATAATTTGTTTATGCTTGTAAATGTTGTGCCAGTCTTAGATTTTTGAGGTAGGTTTAAATTTTATTATTTAATTTGGAACATCACAATAAATTAACATTGGCCAATGACCTTTTTTTTGACATGTTAAATAAAAACAAAAACATGGCTCGTTCTTGGTCACTCTTTCTTTGGAACTCTTTTAACAGCGGCGATGTGGAGGAATAATATCAAAAAAAAAAACAAATGGTGAATTTTCTAGTTTATTGTAGCAACGCGTTTTTTTTATGAAACATGTTTTTATATCAGGATTTATATTTATTTATTAGGTTTAAATATAATGCGCCAATTCCGTAACATCCTGTATATTTGATATATTGATAAAAATAACCATTTTTAAAACTTTTACCTCCCTCTACGGTCATACTTCAAAGAATACCGAGTTCTACTCTGAAACAAAGTTTTTCTAAAAAAATAATATCGATATATTATGTTTTAAATATGTCCACCCCTATTCTACACTAGACTTTTGTACGTCAGCTGGTTGTCTTGTTTAGTTGTCAATGTAAGCTTATAAAGCTGTAAATTTCGTTACAGAAACTCACCAGAAATTTTATACAAATGTGTCTATGCTAGTCTTATATACATACTTAAATTTGAATATATAGGCTAAGGTATATTTTAGTGTGATGAAATGCTAAGTTTATTTTGAAAAATATTCCAAGAATAATTTTTTATTAACCTTATTAAATATTTTTACTTTTTTTTTTAAATGTATAAATAACTAAACAAATAATAAAATTAGTAATAAATAAAGTAAAAGGAATTAAAACAATTAAGTACACTAAACAATTAATTTTATTATTTTTAGATCCGACAACTAACCAGCAAGTTTAACTGTGACATAAATGACAATTAAAGCAACCTGATTAGTAAATTAAAAATTAAGGTCATCGGGGCACTATGATTATGAGCAAATTATGTTTGCCAATGTGATGTATGTCACAGTCAAACTTGGTGGTTAGTTAATTATTATTAAAATTCTTGGTACAATCCGACACTAGTGTTTAGCGATGTAAAAGTATTGGTTATATATATAGACTTAAACGATAACCCTGATCAATTATCAGGTAAGGAATAGAACTGGGTAAATTACTTTAAAAAAGGAATCATTACATCAGGGGCGATTAGTGAAATTTAGTACAAAGGGGCACAATATTCAAAAAACTACCTATTTATAGTGTAATTGGATTATTTTTATGCAAACGTCTAATAACTGCTTATTCGGTAACAAAGCGCCTCTTAACTTTTGTTTAACAATAAGCAGAAGGTTCAGAAGCAATTTAAAATTTACATACTCGGGTACGCGATCGCTCATTAAGGTGCAGAACGTCACGTCGTCGTCGATGGCGGCCGATGAGCTGAAGAAGGCTTACTGGCTGCACTGTTATAAATATGACAAAGACAGAGTAACGTGCAGTGGCGGTTCGTCAGGTGAAGTAGGTGAAGGTGCTCTTCACCAAAAAATAAAACCAGGAGGAAAGTTTTTGGACAATATTAAATCTTAATGTACCAATACAGCTACCATTTTAGCCCTTAAAAAATAATTATATTCTAATTAATAATATTAATTTAATTCGAATGTAGCTATGCATAATAGGGCCACGGTTAACTCCGATGGACAATAATTATAAACACTCGTGCATGTTGTCGCGCCCCAGCGACCGTGTTCGTTAGCTCAAAGCAAGTGAAGACCCAACGCTCAACATGGCTTTGATATTCACCGTTGCTATAGTTACGGGACGTCAGTCACGCAAACAGCATGTAACAATTTGCATTATGATGAAGGGCAATTTAAAAATAGATCAGTCGTATGCACCATTGTTTTAGCATTGGTTCGCCTAACCCTAGGGTATTTATTTTGAGGCTTTGTGAAACTTACGGTTATAGATATCGTTTTTACGTGATTTACTGTGTGATTTAAAAGTTTTGTATTTATTTTTCAGTTAATTCAGTAGTGTACGTACCTACTTAGTTGTGTGTTTTAAAAATGAACCCAATTAATAACATACACTTATCAGCAAAAAAAACCGTTAAGGAAAATTATTACTAAGTTTAATATTAATTAACTTTTCTGATTTTAAAATATCTTTAATGAAATTTTCGAAAGATGGTAGCCGTATGTATTAAGATTATTACCCGCTTTTCGATTTAAGAAAAATGTTGACATATGTGATATTATACCGAGGGCGACAAATGATACTTTTTTTGCCTTGCGTTCTTAACACCCTGTGGAAAAAGTAGGCAGTGCGATGATATTGCAGTGCTTTTCATATGGAAGTCGCATGTGTTTATAACATTTTGTTTTTTGATTTGTCCCAATAGCTGTTCTTTTTAAAAAGATATAATCTTTTTAAAAAATCGTTTTAATTTTTCCAATCTTAATGAAAAAAAAAATAGTTCAACGTGATAAGTTGCCTATCAACTAGCATTTTATTTCATTGTTAGTGTCAAGCTTGAAATTTTTCCCAAAGATGCGATCAGAAGTTGTTGCCCGTGCTGTGGCACTAAACGACGATGGCCGAAACATACGATATATCGCTAACGTCTTGAGTGAGGCTAAGAGTACCGTACAGGATGCAATATGATATATCGTATGTTTCAGCCATCGTCGTTTAGTGCCACAGCATGGGCAACAACTTCTGAACACATGGGGGGGCAATATTTCAAGCACTGACCATGAAATAAAACGCTAGTTGATATAGTCAGATCTGGTATAAACGTGCGGGTCCAAAGGCCACTGATCATATGCGTCAAATCAGACAATACAGAGGCTATCAAAATGTTGTGAGATTTTGAACCACTTCCATTCGAAAATATCCACGTTTCGTCTAAAAATACCACTTTTCTAAATTTCGATTTGTAATTGTCCGTATATTTTTTTAAAAACTGAACACGCTGACTCTATCTATGGCTGCTCACATAAAAATCTTCGGTTACAGTCTTTTTTATAGCGAAAACCTAAATTTTTTAATAATTTTGATAACGCCTCAAGTCCAATTTCCAAAACACCCCGAATTTTTAATGTTTTTTGTAAAACTGGAAGAGTTACGTTGGTTTTTGATTTGTATAAATCGTAAATCACATTTCGAACTCCAATTTTAATATTTTCGCTTACATCCTCAGTCTTTGGCTTTCTTCGTTTACACTTTTTAGTATTCTTGGGTATTATGTTATGTTTTGTTTCATGCACAATTTTCTGCACAGTCCTTAAACTAATTCCCAGTGCTTTGGCTACTGTTTCCTGAATATTGGCTGGCGAATTTCCACTTTTTCTTTCATTTTCGAAATAGTTATCAGATTAAGTACCATTTTTTTTATTGGGGATGCAAAAACCCAGAAAATTGTTTGATTTTGTCACAAACTGTCAAAGTCCCAAAACTGGCATATTTAAAATAAAACGTAGCTGGTGCTATTATAAGCTGGAAAGTAAATACATAGGTATATATCCTTTTTTTTTTTCATGTCAAAATGGAATAAGTCTGTCTCATTTATCTTACGTATTTTATTTAGAGGGTAAAATTAAACGCAAGTAAAGAAAACAAAAACTGAGAGTATGTCTTTCTTGAATCGTATGACCCGCACGATAAGACCAGGTCCGACTAAGTATAGGCAACTTATCACGTTTAGTTTTTTTTTATTACCATTGAACAAATTAAAATGATTTTTTAAAAAGATTATATATTTTTAAAAAGAACAGCTATTGGGATAAATCAAAAAACAAAATTTTAAGAACACATGCGACTTCCACTGACTACTTTTTTTCACAGGGTGTTGAGAACGTAAGGCAAAAAAAGTATCATTTGATGCCCTCGGTATAATATCACATATGTCAACATTTTTGTTAAATCGAAAAGAGGGTAATAATTTTAATACATGCGTCTACCATCTTTCGAAAATTTCATTAAAGATATTTTAAAATCAGAAAAGTTAATTAATAACAAAGTTGGTAATAATTTACCTTGTCCGGTTTTTTTTGCTGATAAGTGTAGTTTGTAATTTGTTGGAAACTCCATTCAGTCGTTGGACAGATGAGGATAAGAGAGACGTTTTGTTACACGGGTTTTTAGTCAATGCTTGTTTAAGTACCCGCACTATACCTAGCTCTTCACCATTTTTTAAGACCGCGAGCCGCCACTGGTAACGTGTTATTGTCTTTTTTACCTTTTCTACTGCATATTTAACTTGCTCGGTAACATTCAAGGCAGCTATTTTTTGGAGGCTTGGTTGACCTGAATCCTGAATGACTCGTGAATAGTATTCATCTGAACTTACTTACCAGTTGAAACGTTTTGATTTAAAAACAAATCAAGTCCAAAATTTCTTTATCATTCAAAGAACATTATTGTCTCAGACCATTCCAACAGCCCAAAGTGAAGCAATTACAATTTATTATTTTTTAAGGAATTAGTTAGAAGTTATTAAATTAGTAATGCATTAAATTTGTATTGTAATAATTACTGCCCAGCTCTAAGTAAGAAATAAATGAATTATTGTTATTATTGGGGTATGCGGGTTTTAGAAATTAGTGAACGCTGTGAAACGACAAAAAAGATATACTTAAGAGAATTAATGCTGATTTCTTACAATAGCATTGTTTTTCCGATTATTTTATTAAGTACTTACGCTTTTTCTTTAAAATCGGACTTTGTATTCTCTTTTACTAGAAGTTTATATACAATTTTCACTATTAATGGTATAAAATTGATTACATCATATAAAAGAATTGATGCTAATCGATTACAAAATGCTTGTTTCTTAATATACTGTAAAGATTTAACATAAAATGTGCCTTTATTAATACTAATCTAAGGGTTAGAGCTAGCGGCACATTTGCCACTTCATCTCCAAATTATGTTTGCCCCCCCCCCCCCCTCAAATAAATTGCGCTTTGATACGTCGATGTAGCTAACCATGCCTGTCATAGTTATATGGATATTTATTTTGTTAAATGTTATTACTTTTTTAAAATTTTATATTGATGTACCTAGTGTTTATTATTCAATAGTTGTTTTATCTTATAGAAATAAAATGTTCAGTGACAAAATAACAGTATTTTTGATTTTGGTATTGATTTCAACTAACATTAGAAGTATAATGTGAATATTATCCCTATAAAAAAATTGTTTGGTGATTGTAAAGACTCAACTTTTTCATAGAGTAAATTAGAGATTTTATTTATAGAAATCCCATATTTATTGTCGCTATATGAGGCTTCCTTACTCAAGGAAAGTCTAAAGTGTGTCAACTTAACATTGATTGATATTGACAGTTTCTTGAGGAATCCTTTAGGTTGCTAGATGAATATCTTGGTAACTTTACCAACAAGATAATTTCCAAAGAAACCATTGTTGAGACAATTGTTTCCATAAAAATTATCTGGCTGGTAAAGTTACCAAGAGATTGATCCAGCGGACCTTAAGGACTAATTTTTAGCTAATACGTGAGGCATTCTTAACTTCCGAGGCTTCCTCAAGGAAGAACTATATCGTCGCTTCAGAGCAACAGTAGGACATGTAAAATAAATGGGTTATGAGAAAAATGCAAATAAAAATTTGGCGGGATTTCAATGTTTACTACCTTTTTTCTTCTTTTATTAATTTAAATGATATTTTGGTTAGTTACATAGGATTTTGAGGTTCTTATGAAAGAACCAACCGACAAAAAAAATAGTAAATAGGTATTAGAAAAAAATTACTTCACGTACTGAGGCGACGATATATACGGGCATAATGTTCGTATTTATAGACAAATATTAGCCCTGTTTAAGAAACTGTCAATATCAAGTTGATACACTTAAGATTTTCGTCGAGTAAGGAAGTCTAAAGGAACGACTATAAACACTGTACTTTAATGCAAAAAGCAGTACACTACACACTCTGCGACAGCCAATAAAATGTCACTCCTTTCTTTATATGCGGATAAGAAACTTTACCTTTTCTATATTTAGATATAATTTCACATGGAGCTCTGGCAGCGTAGAAGAAGAATTTAGGTGTAAATAAATGTTTAAACAAATAAATAAAATAAGGTTTCTTTTTCTAATAAAACAGTGCTTACCATGAATTTAAACATTGGCCCACCTTAAGAAAAACCCGCTGTATAATATGTAGGTGTGCTATAGAATAAATATGTATATGATTTACTTTTGAACTTCTCTGTGTTGGCAACCCTATAGTCTATTTCAGAAAGGTGTAGAGTAATAAAAGCTCATTAGGTATGTAAAGGAACTACAGAGTGACCCAACGAATATTTAAGCCACTTTCATAATTTGGCATTGATTTCATTACAAAATTCTTTATTTTCATCAAGTGCAGAAAATTGTGTGACAAGGGCGTGCATCATGTACATAGTATTAGGTACATACACCTAATTTGTATTAAACATAAAAAAATACAAAATACAAAACCTACATTATACAGAAATTAAATTATAAAAAATCATAATATTCTTCATCATCTGAGGAACTGTCATCTCCTCTTGACGTTATAATTAACGGGTTGACGGTCCGATCGATTAGGTGGTCAAGTTCCACATTTTCTCCTCTTCTTTAATGGCATGATGGACTGCTTTTCGTCAGTTCTCTGGTGTCACTTTCTTAATGGCTTGATCAAACAGTAGCTTAACGTCGGTCATTTTAAATGTCGTGTTGTGTCTTGCTACAAATTCTTTCACTTGCGCCCAAATAAGTTCTATAGGATTTAGTTCGCAATGATATGGCGGTGTGCGCAGCACAGTTACACTATGTTTTTTAGCTATATCTTCCAAGGCATATTTCATAAAACGATGTTTGTGTAAATTTGCTATAACTAATAGTTCCTTCTTTATCAAACTATTTTCGTTTTTTTCTATGGTAAGTTATCACAAATAATTTAATGCACAAAATTTACCTGAGCCTATGGCCGACGCCGATATTGAGCCGAACTGGACGGAATTTCCCATTTTATTACTCCACACCTTTCTGAAATAGTTAGATCATAACCTTTTATGTAATAAAACAATACAATATACTCTTATGTCAATTATATTTATAAAATTAACATTATACAATAATTTATTTATCAAAAAATATTAAGCGTTCGAGTTTGATCTACGCTGCGTGCGACTATAGATAACTTAAGCTATATACAGTATGTCCTAAATTTAACATTGTTATTAGGATTGAAACTTATGGCAATTTTTTAATAAGAATTCGTTTAAAAATGTTGTATATTTAAAGTTTGAGGTATTTGAGGAAACCCAATAGGAATAGTTGTCAAATTATTATTGTCATAAATATTACTGAACACCAGAAAAAAAAACGTTAACATATTTTAAAAGGTTTAGCGATATAGTTTTATAGCAGCGACGCAGCACATAAGCTAACTTGTCTCAAGTTAACGTTTACTTTCAATTAAATATTGTGTATTATTCGTAGGGCATTATAAGGGAATTAAGACAACACTGGCAACATTAAAAACAAAAATTTGTTTAATATGACCGCTTCCCACTAGGCCCCTCAGTAAGAGTGCAGGAATTTTTATTGCGCGCATGCATTCTAAACGGAGCTGTTGCAAGTTTTATATCATGTCATGATTCTAATTTTATTTCAGTGAATTGCATGTCCCAGACCTGCCTAGTGGGAAACAGGCATTATAAACTGAAATACATTTTCTTTTACATTGATTTTCTCCATCTTTATAGCAGGGATCGAATACCGGTATTGATATCAGGATTCGGTTTTCAGAAGGTTCTTTTAAGCAGATTTCTAAACAGGTTTACTCCATGTTTTCTATATTTTAACTTTGAAAAATATATTGATTTTAAATTTAATATCTCATAAAAGTATAAGAGATCTTTCCGAAATGAAAGGATAACCCACCAATCAAAGATTGGTATTAAAAATGGTTATTTACAAAATTGACCTAGGGGATTTAACAAAATGTGTGAGAGAAAATCCTATAAAAGTGAGGAAAATATATTTTCCCTCTAACAATTTGTCAAGTCCCCTTAGGCAATTTCATAGATAATAGTTTTTTACACTAATTTTTCATTGATTGATGAACTGATCTTTAATTTCTAAAAACTACCTTATACTTTTATGAGATACAACACTAACGTTTATTTAACAGTGTCTATTTTTCTTGTATTCCTTATTAATTGGTGGTAATGACCTTTACTAAGGTCAAAACATGTTATTTTTCTTTTTTCTCACTTTAATATAATGACCCACCCAATTTTATCATAAAAGATTAATGCTCTAGACATACTTTTATTCCTACAATTCAGTCATTGTCCACTGCCAGAATGTACTACTACCGAACCCTATTTTTTTAACGATATTTTTTAGATTCTTTTAAAACCGTTTCGGTTCCTGTTAAACCTTTTCGGTCCCTGCGTAAGAGTTGATTACCTATTCCTATTATCGCCAAAAGTAGTAAGATTAGCGTTTCTGTGTAGAGGTTGAATAAAAGGATCATCCACGGTAGTAGCTGGACTTTCTGGCGTTGGAATGCCATTAAGTCTAAGTCCTTCCTCGGTAATCGGTTTTTTCTTCTTGTATCTTTTATCTTGTATTTCGGACCAGGTATATTTGTTGAGAACAAAGCCAATCAACGTTACAACTCCTAAAAAATTATATTTTTTATGAGGTCTTTGATATCGAAAACTTTTTTGCTGTTACATTACATACAGGGTGGCCCATTTGTCTGACAAAGTAATATACCGTCTCTACTATTAAAGATATCAAAAAAAAGTTTTTATAAAAAATGTGAGGTATAAAAAAATATATGTTCTAAAATTATTTTTAAACATACAGGATGGTCCAAAAAAGTAGCATTTTTTGTTTCCTTACAAAATTGTCCATATGACGCCACATTTAGTTTTTTAATTTTTTGCAACGTTGCCAAGCAAAATGCGAAATTCTTAAAATTTTGGAAAAAACATGATAGTAAAAAATTACCTGTATATCTCAATAAGAGTATCAAAAATCGAAAATTTCTTGTAAGCTCTTAAGTTTAGGGCTAGATAAACTGTCTTAAATCTTTAAGTACCGAAAATTTTGTACAGGGTGTTTTCTGTTGACCTCCAAATATACAAGATTTTAAAATACAATAACTCCGTTTTTTCAAATGAAACACCCTATATTTATTAGGCTCTTCTGATAGATATTGTAAGTATCTTTTATTATTGTTAAGTCATACCTATACCTAAATTTACTAGTTTTGGCAATATTTCAATTTTTATTTAAATTTTGGTGAAAAAAACTATAATTTTTATTTTTCTAGTAAGACATGACCAGCAAACTAAAAACAAATGTAATTAAATATCCCATATTAAAATAAATTGATAACCATAGTTAGTTACGTATTTATTTAATTTAATAAAATTTTGTTTTTATTACGCAACTGGATATTGAAAATAAGTTTACAAACATTATAAATATAAATATAATAATTATAAATATGACATTATATTCAATTACATTTGTTTTGACTTTGCTGGTCATGGCTTACTAGAAAAATAAAAACTATAGTTTTTTCACCAAAATTTAAAAAAAAATCGAAATATTGCCAAAACTAGTAAATTTAGGTATAGGTATGACTTAACAATAATAAAAGATACTTACAATATCTATCAGACGAGCCTAATAAATATAGGGTGTTTCATTTGAAAAAACAGAGTTATTGTATTTTAAAATTTTGTATATTTGGATGTCAACAGAAAACACCCTGTACAAAGTTTTC
Organism: Polydrusus cervinus; assembly: GCA_935413205.1. Lineage (NCBI taxonomy): Eukaryota > Metazoa > Arthropoda > Insecta > Coleoptera > Curculionidae > Polydrusus > Polydrusus cervinus. The sequence continues at coordinate 29,739,361 of OW284516.1, forward strand.
GGTACTTAAAGATTTAAGACAGTTTATTTATCCCTAAACTTAAGAGCTTACAAGAAATTTTTGATTTTCGATACTCTTATTAAGAAATACAGGTAATTTTTTACTATCATGTTTTTTCCAAAATTTTAAGAATTTTGCATTTTGTTTGGCAACGTTGCAAAAAATTAAAAAACTAAATATGGCGTCATATGGACAATTTTGTTAGGAAACAAAAAATGCTAAAATATATAGGGTGTTCCATTTTAAAAAATGTATCTTTTTATTGTCCTACTTTTTTGGACCATCCTGTATGTTTAAAAATAATTTTAGAACATATATTTTTTTATACCTCACAACTTTTTTTTGATATCTTTAATAGTAGAGACTGTATATTACTTTGTCAGACAAATGGGCCACCCTGTATGTCAATATTTAAGAAAATATTATCGACAGCAAAGAACTTATCTCGATCAATAAAGAGACTTAGTATATTAGTATATTATTTTACTGCAACCAAAATAATCAATTTGCAACTTTGACAGATGTTTTACTTGGGATAGCCAAAAATACATCAGAAAAAATGTCTTTGCTGGAGATTTTCGCAGTATTCTGACCCACTCAGCTTACCTAATGACGCTTCGATTATGTCCAAAGCAAGTTGCGTTTTGGCACTCCCCAACTGATAGGAATAAAAAACTAAATTCAATAACCAAAATGAGGCCACAACAATTATTATAACGTATGTTCTGGACCTAAAATAAAAAGTACAAAATTAACTTTAAACAGAGTTATATTAAACCATAGAATATCCTGACTGATGTCTCGTTAAAGAAGGATTAAATAGCAAATCGGACAACTTTGATTGTGACAAAACCATCGATGCCAATGATATTTAAACCACATTTAACGTCAGGTTAGTGAATTAATGAATACTGAGCCATTGATTGTGGAAAGATCATTTCTATCAATGCCATTTATATCAGTAGCAATATTGTGTGCTTATTTACTTTTTCCTACAATCTGACACAGTCATAATTAACCTTGTAATTGGATACTTTATTTTAGTTTTATTCAGATTAATTTGTACTCATAAATACACCTTTAATATTTTCGATGTACGAGTTTTTATAACAATAAAGCACACATTTCAAAATGACAACTTTATTTGACAGTCATCTTTTACCTTGACTGGTGCCCGCAAATACGGGGCCATAAAAAGGAGAAATAGTTAAAAAGAAATCGGCGATAACCCGTAAACGGGCTCATCAAAAATATTTAAAGTTATTCCTTTGACTGTGGGTTTTAGTGCTTTTTAATAAACCTAAATAGAATTTTTCTCTAAAATAATTAGGGAACCCAATAATTGACCCCATTTAAAATTACATGGGATTTCCTATGTCCGACTCGACGATGCAAACACCCGGTATAGTAGGTTGTGACAGGCACTTGTTTAAATAAATTATAAATACTTGCCAAATGACAGTTTTAGTTAACTTTTATCTAATTTCTTTGAAGTAAAAATGTTGGTTTTAAAGAGTTTTGAGTTTTTTTTAATAAAAATTATGAAACGTATTTCGAGAGAATAAAAATTGGATATGATTTGTTGTCGACGTCCAGAGTCAAATTATTTCTAGTTGTCTTGGAAAACAAAAGACAGTTGATAGATACAAGATGAATTTGAACTTATTCTTATTGTTAATGTGGTTAAGTCCGAAATGTATTAAGTTTATAAATTAAAGGAGAAAGGAAATTTAAAAATAATAAAATACAATTTCTCTTCTGTTAATGATGGTTTTAAAAAAACGAAACGTCGGATTAAAAAATTTAATTACACTAACTTGTAGAGGAGATAAACAAGTAATAAGAAGTTCAACTTTATTTTAACATATCTCTTTTTAATAGAGTCAGAAAAAAATAAAAACCAAATTTGGAAAAGTCGGGTTTGCCCAAATATTGGGCAACTATTTTCTAATTTAACCATTATGGTTTACTAGATCCCTGTAGAGTGCATCCTCATCATACAGGGTGTATATATCATTTGGCATGGTGCTTGGAAAAGAATGAAGAATATTGATCGGATCCCCTTAATAAGAAGTAAAAACTCAAAGTCAATCAACTTTTTTTACTTACAAAAATTTGTATGTATTTCTATTTTCCATCCAGTCGATGTGGCTGTTAATCTCCTTGCTTTTTTCATTTTTATTTATAAAGCTTCTTAATACTATAAGACTTACGATAGATAATACTATTGACAGGATCATAGGAACAAAAATAATAAATGCTCGGCCGAAGGAAGCTAAAAATATAATAAGAAATTTGTCACAGTTTATGTTCAGAGTGTTAAATAAGTTTAAATTGTGTCAAAGTTGTACGATTTGGTGCTCAACCAAATGTCTTTTAAAAATTGAAGAAATTCCTAGTACTTCCGGAGATATCTGGAAAACTCAAAATTTGATAAATTTGTATTTTTTCTAACTTTATTCTTAAAAAATAATGGAATAAATTGCACTTCTTCATTGCCACTTTTTTTCTCTACAAAATCGCTGTATTAACTTCTTAATCAGACGTTTCGAAGAAAGCCAACAATAACTTTATTTTTTATTAGGCGTTTCGACCAAAAATTCCATCATAAAAAAAGTATTTAAAGTGCTTGCTAATGGGCTTAAAACTTTGGCTTCTAAAGCTGATAATGCCATTTTGTAGAGAGAAAAAAATGGCAATAAAGAGATGCGATTTATTTCAAAATAAAAAAAAAATTTTTAAATTTCTGGTTTTTTTAGATATCTCCGGAAGTACTAGATATTCGGTTGAGCACCAAATTATACAACTTTGTCACAATTTAAAATTGTTTCTATCTCTTAGTTTCCGAGTTACCATTGAATTTGGACTAAACTTTATTAATGTTTTTTTGGACAATGTTTTATACCAACATTTTTGAAAACGGTAACATTTGAAAAAAAAGGCGAAAAGTGGTTTTAACCCAGATAGCACAAGCTGTCCATTGGACGTTCAAAATTGGTCCAATACATATCCAGTCAGTCCATGGATAGAATCAGGTTATCCAATGGATATCCGTTAGTCGCATGTTTCTGGATAGACTATCTTGGACATCCATTGCATATCCGCACAATGTCCATGCATGATTATATACTTTCTATAAATTATATAATATTAAATACACTTATTAAGTAAAAGAGAATAACTGATTTTTATAGTAACAATTCTAAATGTAGGTAAGTTTAAAATTACAATATCACAGTTATATGTGCCTTTTTTATCTTAAAAGTTGTAAAATGATAAAGAACTGAAAACATGTTTTAATTATTAAATACTTTTCTTTAATTTTAAGAAAATAAATGTTATAAGTAGTTTAAAACTGCACGGGAGCCATAAATCGAAAATTACACAGAAAACACTGACGTCATAACCTGCAATTGATGATCGCGAAAAACTGCTTTCGCGCTCGTGAAGAAATGTCTATTAGGGCCAAGCTGTCATGGTTGTCAATATTCATCCCTAACCTCTAAATTTTCAGTGGACTGCATGGTATTGGGAAGTTTTTCGCGGTTTTAAAACCTTTTATGTGTTTGGAAGTGTACCAAGGTGCTTTGGATTATGATAGAGTTGATACATATTATACAGTCGCAATAAGTTAATATCCTATTATATATATTATATTTAATCGTGAAAGTTCGGCAGCGTCATTACAGGCATGCTAAAGAGGTATTGGTGATTTGAACCAAATATATTTTATTTATTTGAACTTGGGATACGAAACCGATCTAAAGAGGAAAAGTGTAAAAAGGAAAATGTTCTTGTCAAGCTCAGAATCTGTTCGAGAAAATTCCACCAAAAATAACTTTAGAGTGTCAATAAGAGCATTAATGGCTAGTGACATTTGTTAATGCTTCGAAGCTTCAAGGTAATCTACATTTATTTAGTTTAAACATTGTAATAAATTATTTAAATATCATATAACATGATAATTAATTTTCTATTACTTTCAGAAAAAGATTATGAAGATGATCCTTCTGACTAAAATACCAGATACACCGATTAAACCATTATTGAAACAGTGTGGCTCCCAAGAAGCTAATACAAAATTAGGTAATTTACTTACTTTTTTAAATAAATTTTAATTACTCATGTAATTCTTTTTTGTGAAAATCTAACTCGGATTGATATGTAGGTAGTGTTAGTAGATATCTAACTTTGTTTTTGGTTTACTTTCACAGACCAATTTTCTTCATATATCACTAGGAAGCTAACATCGATGGAGGGAAATATGTACCTACCAAATTAGAGAGAATTTGCAGATTCTCTTACAACTAACCAATATAACACCAATTTTGCTGCCAATTTTTAAAAGAACAGTGATTAGAGAAATAATCTTCAAGAATGAACATTGCAGTGTTTTACAGATATCTTACCGCACTTTTTCTAAGAAATTAAAATTAAGTTTCTTTAAGTAAAAATGTAATAGGAAACAATTTTATATACGATATTAAAAGTAGAATGCAGTGTCCTTTTAATGTCCATAACCTGTCCCAAAAAGTATCCATGTATGGACAAAATATGGTATCCAAAAGGATGTCCACAAGTGTGTCATTCGTATAGTCCAATGGATATCCATTGGATGCTAGTTTATTAAATAATGGACATCCAGTGGACAGCCAGTATGTCCAGTTGCGGATATCCATAGGGCGTCCAATGGATCAATTTGTGCTGTTTGGGAAAGCTATTGATTTGAAATTGAGATATGTTATAGACTGATCTTTACGCAATCTTTCTGTGCAAACCAGAACCTACGATATCTTGTTAATTTTTTACGGCCAATCTCTCGAGCACAAGAAGTGCGTTTTTCAATACCTATTTAAAAAAAAAAAATCTCAAAAAAAATATTCGTATATGTACATTTGTGTCTCCGAAATGTTGCAGGTTTAAGAATGCAGGAAAGAGTGTAAAATATATCATCTCCTAACCCACCCCATTCACGCCGGTAACCAGGCCGGATGAGATCAGATATCTCGTGGGGTGCGGAAGAAGGTACACACTCCCCAATTGGTAGGTCATGCAATGGCGCAAGAACCGAGGGTAAGTAGCCCTTCGGGGGTGTCGCATGACTAAGGATCGTGGTTCAGACTCCCCGTTAAGCTGTAGGCCCAAGAGCAAGCTGGCTGAATGTTCGAAAGCACAAGTGGCCATCAGTAACCCAGAACAAACAAAAGTAAATTCCAAATCTCAATTTAATTAAACCAAGCTAACACCGCAATGGTAAACTAGCAAAAATATCCGCCCGTTTGCAGCGAATTTGCGTGAGTTTGGGCGATATTTATGCTGGTCGTTCTTGCCCGCCGCTGCGACGACGCTTTACTATTTAAATTCCATCCATTGGTAGTGCAAGAACTAACGTTATACCATCCTCAACACTGAAAATAAAGTACGGAGTGTTTCTCTAGGACATCCGAGGAATTTAAATATAAATCGATAATTCTGTAACACTTTGTTAACCATTTTAACCTTGCGCATAGCTATAGAATACTAATATTTACAGTAAGAGTAATTAGTACAGGTACGATCGTTAATTCCTTGTACCGGCCTTTATTTGTCTCAGGATCTACATAACAGTCACACACCTACTATTAAATTATTACAATTGCGTTAGATAATAAACCACCATATTTATAGTTCTATTTAATAGCATTTTAAGTATGAAACGCAATTTCGCTAATCAGTTACACAGAGTTTTATTTCTAGACTCACTTCATACTTTCCGGCCATCTAAAATGTTTACAAGAATCAATAAAATCAACCGCATGTGCTATATACGTCAAGGGGAAAACTAATTAGATATCGAAAATCCAGAAGCCTTTTCCATGTATTTTTAATTCTGTAATGCGGCAACGTTGTATACGCGGGCTGACGGTGACGGCATGCAAAAAACAATTAATGTAAATGGCGGTGTTGAATCTGTGGCGCTTTTAATTATTTTAGCTTTTCTAAGTATTTGCAATTAAAAGTATATAGCTTGAGACGCGACAGTCGTTTTGGCGCTTTTGTAACAACGAATATTTCTATAGAAAATTTGAACTCTGAATAGATAATTGTAAGCAGTTTAAAACATTTTTCTAGTCCATCGAACCGTATCTCCATTTCAATCGTTTTATAACGATTTGTTTATTAAGGTTGTACATTTTTGCCAGTCTTGGATTTTTGAGGTATAGGTTTAATTTTTTTTTATTTACCTTTACTCAACCAAGTGGTTAATTTAATTCTTATTTTATCTCATGCTGCTGTCTTTAAAAATCAACCAATAGCATGTGAGCTATAAATTTCGCTCGTCGTATACTCGTAATTTAAGTTCGTTGGTAAAAATCCAATAATTTTTTTAACTACTTTAACTTACTTTCAAACTCGCATTTATCGTCGCCATAATTCTTTATAAAAGAAGTTGGAACATCAGGTACCCACAATTCGCCCGAAAACATTGAAATTATACACATTAGAACCGATACTCCCAGAGAGGCTCCAATATACCAGTGCCATCGATTATCATTTCTGTTGTCTTCCAAAGGAGTCCTAAAATTTAAATTTTTTAAGAGTGAAGCCTAGTGATGCATTCGCCATTTTATTTTTTGAATAATATTTCTGATCCTTTTCGGTGTATTCAAAAAGGGGCCAAACACTTGTCCATAAGTAACAATTACCTACAGTTTTAAACTAAAGGAATTTTATTTAATGAATAATAAAATAATAAAAGCATAAAACGAAAATTTTTCAATTTTCCTTTTTCTGCTTTTACTACTTATTCATAAAATCAAACTTGTTTAATTTTAAATTGTAGGTAATTATTATTCAAATATGGGTATTTGGCCGATATTTAGATAAAAGGAAAAAGCAACGTAATATTAATCAAAAAACGAAATGGCGAATGCATCACTATAGTATATTTCAGAAAGGTGTAGAGTAATAAAAGCTCATTAGGTATGCAAAGGAACTACAGAGTAACCCAACGAATATTTAAGCCAGTTTCATAATTTGGCATTGATTTCATTGCCAAATTCTTTATTTTCATTAAGTGCAGGTAGTACCACCCGGGTTTGGGCCAATTTATGGGCTTTGCCTATTGTTATCCATTCACAAACACTGAAAATTGTGTGACAAAGGCGTGCATTACATACATAGTATTAGGTACACTTATTTTTTAATAAGCATTATACAAAAAATACATTATACAAAAATTAAATTTAAAGAAATCATAATATTCTTCGTCATCTGAGGAACTGTCATCTCCTCTAGACGTTATAATTAACAGGTCGATGCGATGGTCCGATCGATCAGGTGGTCAAGATCCCCAATTGTCTCTTCTTCTTTAATGGCATGATGGACTGTTTTTCGCCAGTTCTCTGGTGACACTTCCTTAATGGCCTGATTAAACAGTAGCTTTAATGTCTTTCATTTTGAATATCGTGTTGTGTCTTGCTACAAATCCTTTTACTTGCGCCCATATAAGTTCTATAGGATTTAGTTCGCTATGATATGGCGGTGTGCGCAGCACAGTTACTTTTCTTCCACGGCATATTTCATAAAACGATGTTTGTGTAAATTTCCTTCTTTATCAAATTATCTTCTTTTTTTTTCTTTGGTTAGTTATCATAAATAATTTAATGCACAAAATTTACCTGCGCCTATGGCCGACACCGAAATTGAGCCGAACTGGACGGAATTTCCCATTTTATTACTCCACACCTTTCTGAAATATACTATAGACCTCACTTTTAAGGTTAACACGTATCTACCACATAAGACAAACTGACTCCTACAGACTTTAATATGGCATAGAACGCCCTCTGCAAGAAAAATTACCCATTTAAATACGATGCGTCGATTCCAGAATACCCTGTATATTTGGAGAAATGTCTTTAAAAACTACGATTTACTCTTTTATACGATCGAGAGCCATGCATACTTAAATTCAAAAATATAAAAACATAATATACTTACTTTACCAAATATAGCAATTCCAGGCATAAAATAAGCAGCCACGAGAAAGACAATATGGTTGAAAATAGGAACATAAAACCTACAAGAAAAAATAGTATTATCATATAGTAGGAGAACATAAATAAATTTTTCTACGACCACCTATGAAAATGAGAAAAAAATCTCGGTTAACTTCGCTCGAAAGCGCCGAATACCACACGCGTGTTGAAAAAAATGTTTCAACACTAATGAAATATCAAGGCACTTTATTTAATTTAAACATATGGTGCCAATTTGATAGACCACCCTTATTTATTAAAAAGAACAAATTTTAGAAAGCAGTAATTGTAAAGTGAGTAACTTATCTATCATGTATTTGTCGGGTGATTCAGAATTAGAGTATGAAAATACGCCATCTGAAATTATAAAAAAATTTTATAATATACTGGAAAATCTATTACCAGAAAAACAGACTAGCGCTCAAAAAAGTGTTATTTATCAAACAACAAATCTTTATTGGTATCGATAGCGTAGAGAATAGAGCTCTAGCCTATAGATCGCAAGATCACAGGTTCAAATCCCATCAGGAGTATTTAACTTTTTTTATATAAAAACATTAAATAATAATTTATAGAATTATTTTAAATTGAAATCTTCCTTGTTGGGTGGATTTTTTAAATTTATGTTTCATGCATGTTTCCTTGAATAAATTTAAAACTTTTCATTCTAGTTAATCTAGAAGTCAATCAAGGATTAGTTCCTCCTATGATATATAAAATATGAAAAAATGACAATTTAAACTACAAATAAAGGAAAAGCCTATTGACGAACTATGAAACCAGATATTAAGTGGAACATAATCCTAAGTATGCTTATTTTAACACTAGTGTTAATATTTTTTTTAACACTATTGTTGAAATATTTTTTTTACAAATCAAAGTCTTTTTTTATTCATTCTTTGTGGTCGTAGAAAAAAAGTGTACATTACTTGTGTGAAAGTGATCATACTAAAACTCCTCGTTTAAAAAGTATCACTTTCATCACTTGTTATGTAAATCGAAGAAATCGTCCATAATTCTCAAAGAGACCGGATATAGATTTGAAGGAAAAGAAAGACAACAAAGTCACGGTCTCAGCAAGTATAATCGGTATGGTTACACGTGTTTCATCCTTACGGGTATCATCAGACCCAGGAGAAGAAACAGTCATAAACATATTACATTTTTAAATTTTAATTTCTTTAATTACTAATATAATTTTTCAAAAAGAAATTGCAACACTAAAAGTCATTTCTTATATCTTGAGATACTTAAAACATATTCTTACCAAATATATTGCAGGTAGTGCCATTACTCTGGACTTGGAGGATAATTAGGGATAAAAATGTTAGACACATCGATGATGAGAATGCTATAAAACATATCTTATGGATGTCCTTTGCTTTCAATATTATTCCATAAGCCGCTGCTGATAAAGCAAAACATATCATGGAAATTATTAGCACTGAAACAAACAAAGAAATTTTTTTCTAAAAATCGCATATTAGCAGACTATATTTCCTCACAATCAAAGATCAAAGTGGCGTGATTAGTAAATTAAAAATTATGGTAACCGGGCCACTTTAATTGTGAAAAAAAACAATTCCTCACCTGGTAAATACAAATTTGGATCGGACGTATCAATAGGTTTAGGATAACAATACAAAGCATTGGTTTTGTAAACTCCATCATCTTCAATCGTTTCAATGCAATATTCTCCATGAGATAATATGCCACTTCCCTGTATAATCAAGGAAGAATTGTATATAAGGCCATGGATTTCTTCCCCTACTTCTAACCTAAAATAATTTTAAAAAATTGTAATACCATGTCTATACCTTATTGTATGTGTAGGCAAGTCACTGTGTGGACTAAAAATATAAAGTTTTCTGAAATGAAAGTGAATACCTGGAAATAACCTCACAGTAGCCATTTTAAAATACCACTTTCATATTGTCATTGTTGATTAGTTGAGACATTCATGTTGGCGTATTTGTACAATAAGGCCGTCCTTACACTAAGGAACTTAAGAGTCACTTATACGAGACTGAAGTAGCGCGGCAACCAGCATTCTTGGGTTGCGTCGGTATTCCAGTCGCCGCCACAGTTTCCTCGTGTGAGGACTGCCTAAGTGTGTGTTTTTTATTTACCTATATTCATCATCACTGCATCCCAGTCCTTGAAAGTATGGCCTTAGTTTAAAAGAAGACGCGTTTAATGTAATGTCAGGGTCAAGGCCAGTCTCATTGCTCTCAAAAATATTAACGTCTAAATTAATTTGTGCTTGTGCTTCGACACATCCACTTACAGATGTAGTAAGGTATTCGTGATGCTGACAACATTTGGGAATCCTGTAAATTGTGTCTTGCTAAAAATACAAGTTGTTTTAGTTACGAGGTGCAGCAGAAAAGTTTTTACCGCAACTGTACCACATATTGCTAATAGCTATATTACACTATATTGCTAATACCATAATTCAATGATGCCACCACTGTAAGCAGATGATCAGGGGCCGTAGAGTTTGCGCAGATCGGAAATTTGCTTCTTGATGTAAACATTTGACAGGGCCGACTTTCAAAATATTTTTACAATCTTTTATTTAAATTCACCCGTTTAGTTCGGGTGTGTACGGTCAAATAAAACTAAGTAACCGATATTTTACATACCTGAAATACCTTATTCCTGGTATCGAACCGCGATTCGTGCAAAAAAGGATCATGCACTTTTTTCTACCCATCTTGAGACACAAGTCGCTAACAATAACAAAATGTCTGGTAAAGTTTTATACCTAAATTCGCACCCAAAACTTAAAAATAATATCCATAATCACACACGAAACATCCGAACGAATACAACGTAAAAAAAGATGGAAACGACTACAACTTACAACCTAACAAAAAAAAATGTCTAAAGTAAAGTTTTATAAATATTAACACCCAAAACTTGGAAATTATAACCACACACCAATGAACGAAATAAATGATGGCGACAAATAAGAATACAACGGCAAGCCGGTTCAGTTCAAGAGACCTTGGGTTCTGTTTACGTTCTGTTAGAAATCGTGTGGGTTGCCTAATTTTTTCCCTACTGCGCAAGCGCCACGGCCCCCAACTCAGGTTATTTTGAATCGCACGATGGGTGTATTCTTGCTTCGTGCGGCTGCTTGTATTGGCAATATAGTGTATGTATATTATATGTGAACTGTACCAGCTAAAACAACATTATTCTGCCATCACTTACCATGGTTTCTTCTTGGTAATCCCTAATCGTGCTACGATTTACTTTTTCGAAAATTATATAGTCTAATAACTCTAGGGAAGCCTTGTCAGATACTCCAAAAAAATCAATAATATCCAAAGTATGATTTTCTGGTAACGTTATATATAGATTGGTGTGATTTCCTGAAAAAAAAACATACCAAACAACATGCCTATTTATTTTATGTTTAATTATTTTCCCTAACGCCTATAGTCTATTTATTTTCAACTGGCAGGAATGAAAACAAATACACGGGGCCACTCGACCTGAACAGGGTTGTATTCAAAAGTTTATAATATTTATACGGCTACACGATTTTAAGCAAGACACAGTAAGGCCCGGTTGTATAATTAAAACTTAAGTATGAGTTTCTCAAACCTCGACCTAAAGTTGAATTTGGTTCAAAAAGGTAATTCTGTTGTCTAATCAATTCCTAACCACAGGTCTGCCCAGGTGGGATCAATCATTAAATTACCATGCTGGCAATGGTACGCTATCAAAAAAATCATCAAACTTTATTTTTTGTCAAAGTTTTGGATATTAACAATTTGCAGCTACTTTTTCCATGTATTTTAACCACAAAACTATAAGCAAATTTTACTTTCAAAGAAGAATGTCTACTATTAGCTTTTGTTAAGGTGTTTACAGGTATTTTGAAAAATAAAAAAATACATAATATTACTAATGGCGAAAAAATTGAATGTTAGAAAAATATTGAAACTAAATTTAATTACAAAAATTTGAATATGGTCTGTAGTTTTGGGGTCGTCTTCGAACGTTTTCTATAGCGTCTAGTACATCCATAAAATCTTCATCCAATTCGTTTGTTAAATTCAGATAGTGTTCAACCTCATCATTCGCATTCATAACTTATTTACTATTATATTATTACCACAAATTTTAAAATTAAAAAGAATTTATAAGGTTTGTTTTGTTGGGTTATATGTCATCCGATCAGTCAATAATAACTTGGTTTAAGCCTAGAAAATTGACAACTTACCTGAAGAATGAAAGCTCAGCAGAAACGAGTTTAACTTTAGGTCGAGCTTTACAAAACTCATACTTAAGCTCTTATTGTACAACCGGATCTTAGACAAGTACTGCACTATGTAGGTACATCGTAAATATCAAAATCTAAATAGGTAAGTTTAAAAATAATAGAATAATAAGTTGTGCAAAGTAAAGCTCCAATATAATCGGAAAACGTGTTTTTCATGCATTATCACTCAAACCATATTCCTAAAGAAGTGAAAATTAAATCAAAGAACATTTTGTTTACCAGAGTTATGTCTCAAATGACGTAGTTATTTAAAAAAGTCAAGGGTTGGATAGTGGATATGGATGATGTGATACACAGCAAATATGACGTAGATTCATAAATTTAATGTAACCCATCTGAAATTCAATCTTTACAGGGCTGTCTAAAATACATTCGGGAATGGTGTAGATTAATACATTTTTCCCTCGATTGCAAACGTTTAATGTGGATTATTACCTACCCAAAAAATATTCTTCAGCTACGAGTTGTTTCTGATCATTATATGGACTACCGGTTCCGGCAAAAAAAATTAAAAGCTTCTCTGGGCCTCGGTACTGGAGATTTGAAATGAATAAAGTTCTTTTATCTGCCAAAACCATAGGACCCGATGTTATCTTTGTACTGTTGAATCCCGAAATTTGAGGGTCGTATGAGTAGTTTGCTCCTGAGGTCTGAAAAAAAAAGATTGGTAAGAATGTTAGAAATAGATTTTGGTATAGTATCAATATCAGAAAAATAATGTATATCTAGGAGTAAAAGCATTGAAGTCCAAAAATGTGCCCTTACTAGGGGTACGAAATACACATTTTTTTGAAATCGCATCAATATTTTTTGTTTGGGTTTCTTCGGGTTCATTCAGGTGTCATCAGGTTCATTAGGGTTTTACTGGATTCATTCAGGTTTCACCAGGTTTATTGTAGTTCCATCGGGTTCATTTGGAATTCACTGTATTCATTCGGTTATCACCGGGTCCATTTAGGTTTCATCGAATCAATAGTTAACTTTTTCTTATCTACGTTAGACTGCCTAAGTATATGTTCATTTTAATCGCAGAAATTATAAGAATAATCATATTTTATGTGGGAAGTATGTGACACAAATTATCAATGTTTAAAATTTTATTCATTCATAATTTTCAGTGAGTTCGTTCAGAATTTACCGGGTTTGTTCGAATCTTTATGGACTTTCATTTAGTAATATGAATTTTATAGTTCTGTAAATAGTTTTGTAAGGGCATCTATTACAGCACTAGTGCTGTAATAGATGCCTTTACAGCACTAGTGCTGTAATGGAAAAAACGTTCTATTAAAATTTTGCTGTTAAATAAAACCACACTTTTTAGAAAAATGATTTATTATTAATTATATATCTTGATTTTTCTTGACTGAAATCATAGTTCTTAACATTGAGTAGTGAGTCCATAGTGTAGATGGTTTCTGGGAGCGTTGCTTTTCGGAAAAATAACCCAAAAGGATTTTCTCAGACACCTCCTTTATTTTGTTAGCTTTGCACCAATCTTCAAACTTCTGATACTCCAACTCATACCGCGCCTTGGATTTTGTCGGAACTAAACTTGAGATCGCTTCGTTTGCCGCTGCTTTTATATCAGAGGGTAAACTTCCATCAGAATCGCTCATTTTAAAAAAAGCTTTTTATATTTTTGAATTTGTTTGACAAAGTTTCAACAGTAACCATGCGAAACAGTAACTATGGGAAAGGTAACATAAAAAATTTGATTAATAAACTTAATAGCAGGTGCATTTTTATTTTTAAAAATGCCTTTTGCCAAATATTTTTATTCATAGATGAAAGTAGATAAAATTTTGTAGAATATTCTTGTTGTAAATTCATATTACTACACTCGATGTTTTATTTAACTCGGCTGACGCCTCGTTTGACAACTTTAACATCTCGTGTTGTAATATGAATCTTTACAACACTTATATCGTAAATAACTATTACCGGGTGCATTCGGGTTTTACGGTTTTGGTTCGGGTTTCACCTGATTCATACGGGTTTCATTATTTGGGTTCGTTAAAAGACCTGCACCGTAGCGCACATGAAATTGTATCAATATTTTTATAAATTAAAATTTTTCAATAATTCATACGATTTTGTTTGTTTAAAAGCCAAAAATAAAATAATTAATCAGGATATGTTATTATCATGTTTACTATTTTTAACAACACGGGAATCAATGAATGTGTGCTTATCATGTGATTTTGTTCATATTTATTGCGAACTGATGCTTCATAAATAATTAAGTTTTCTATTTAAAATTATTTTAACCAATTTAAAAAGTGTGAACATGCTTCAGAAAATTTGTTGCATGTTAAAGCAAACATTGCAAATTTCCAACAAAATCATAGAATGGGGTTTAAATTCATCTAACACAAACTCATTTGATGAAATAATGTGTATAATAGCCTATCAAAATATACTAGTTAAGCTGTTAACTCGTACGAAATAATCAAAAATTTAGATTAGAGACTTATAATGGGTTAAAATACACTTCTCAACGAAAGATTAAAACCCCACCAGTTACGTGCATTAAACTAGAATACACAAAAAATATATTTTCAAATATGAAAAGCATTGTTGACCTTAAAATAGAAAAAAATTGATAGCGAAATTAAGAAAATATTAATTACAGCTACAAAATCGTGCCATGTTTATAGTCTATTTTAGAAAGGTAGTAATAAAATAGAAAATTCCGTCCAGCTCGGCTCAATTTCGGTGTCGGCCATAGGTGCAGGTAAATTTTGTGTATTAAATGATAACTAACCAAATACAAAAGGAAGATAATTTGATAAAGAAGGAACTATTAGTTATAGCAAATTTACACAAACATCCTTTTATGAAATATGTCGTGGAAGATATAGCTGAAAAACATGGTGTAACTGTCATTGCGAACTAAATCCTATAGAACTTATATGGGCACAAGTGAAAGGATTTGTAGCAAGACACAACACGACATTCAAAATGAAAGACGTTAAGCCAATGTTTGATCAAGCAATTAAGAAAATGACACTAGAGAACTGACGCAAAGCAGTCCATCGTGTCATTAAAGAAGAAGAGAAAATGTGGGATCTTGATCACCTGATTGATCGGACCGTCAACCCGTTAATTATGACGTCAAGAGAAGATGACAGTTCTTCAGATGACGAAGAATATTATGATTTTTATAATTTAATTTCTGTATAGGTAATGGGTTTTTTGTATTTTGTAATTTTTTTTTATAATGTTTAATAAAAAATAAGTGTACCTAAGACTATATACATAATGCACGTCTTTGTCATACCATTTTCAGTGTTTGTGAAAGAATAACAATAGGCAAAACCCATAAATTGACCCAAACCCGGGTGGTACTACCTGCACTTGATGAAAATAAAGAATTTTGCAATGAAGTCAATGCCAAATTATGAAAGTGGCTTAAATATTCTTTGGGTCACTCTGTAGTCACTTTGCATACCTAATGAGCTTTTATTACTCTACACCTTTCTGAAATAGACTATAAAATATTTTTCTTTTCATCAGGATCAATTCGATGACCGTATCTATCTTTGAGCTATAACGAATTAAAACAAATTTTGATTCAGTTTAGCGAAATAATTTTTTGCGGTTGCACTCGCTCGGGACCATGCATCAGATACTGTTCACAAGAAATTTTAGAATTTATTTTAAATTTTATGAATGCATTAACGTATCACCCTTTCCATATTTTTACCACAAAAATCAAAATTAAACTATAACTTCAATAAATAACAAACACGTTAATCTGCTATAATGGTTTAACGTTTAATGTTTTGTCTCATAGTCACCTTTAATAATTTATTATTATATAGTACGATGGACGATTAAATTCTCATAATGGTTTTCAGCGCTGGTAAATAAAAATACACTATGTGATAAAGTTGAAGAATGTTTTCTGATAAAACCATCAGCTAATAAGTAAGTTCAATAATTTCAAAACTTTTAATCTGATTTAACTATTTGGTGCTCGCTGAGCAGTATATTTTAGGGCGCGGTTAAAGCTTTTAATTGATATGCATCTACAACATGTTTATTTTAGTTACAGAAATTCTAATCGTAGCTGCTGTAATTTATATTGGTAATTACCTGGTAACTTTAAGATTACAAATGAATCAACAAACACGAAACATACTACTGATAGACAAGTCGATATTCAATTTTCGGCATAGGTAATGATTTGTTTGTTTATTATAGTCTATTTCAGAAAGGTGAAAAGTAATAAAAGCTCATTAGGTATGCAAAGGGACTACAAAGTGACCCAACGAATATTTAAGCCACTTTCATTTCATTGCAAAATTCTTAATTTTCATCAAGTACAGGTAGTACCACCCGGGTTTGGGTCAATTTATGGGTTTTGCCTTCTATTGTTATCCATTCACAAACACTGAAAATGGTGTGACAAAGGGGTGCAATATGTACATAGTATGAGATACACTTATTTTTTATTAAACATTATAAAAAAAATACAAAATACAAAAAATACGTTATACAGAAATTAAAATATAAAAAATCATAATATTCTTTGTCATCTGTGGAACTGTCATCTCCTCTTGACGTTATAATTAACATGTACATATATAGTATTAGGTATATAATAAACTAACAACCTTTTATTAGTATTAACAAGATGCTATCCTACAATTAGAAATTCTTTATCCACAAACCAAATGAATATCTGGTTTCAACAGAATGATGTGCCCGCTCATCTTGCTTTACAAGTGAGTCAATTTTTGAGCCAAATGTTTCCAAATTAGTGGATAGGGAGGGGAGGCGAAGTTGAGTGGCCTGCCAGAACTCTAGACCTCACAAATGTGGTTTGTAAAAATGAGATAAAAGATCTTACCTTTGTAAAACCTTGTATATATGTATGTTTTGCTAAGTGGCGAGTTAATATCGGAGATAAAATTGTGATATGATTACGTTGTGACATAAAATAGGTTCATGTAACTAACCAAAATAGATATCTTAAGTACTGTACTTACAAATACAATATGTGTCTGTATATTGACAAGCTGATAGTAAGTATTTTTGTTTGTAACTTTATTGGGCATGTACAAATTTCGAGGACATACTACTTTTCTCTAACGTGCTAGGCTAACATGAAATATATACGCATTGTTCTCTCGTTTTAGCTTGTTCAATTTCAATCACATTCGCTGGTCCGCCAGGGGGGGGGGGCACCCGCCCACCCTAAAAACATAGATGTCCACCCAAAATTGAGCTAGGGATTCGGTTTTGGAATATCCTTGGGGGAAGGGGGATTTGACTATGAAATTTTTGATGAGAAAGGAGTGGTATTATAGATGGATGTAATAATGTAATAAGAGATAAAGAGAACGATGTATGACCTTTTTCTTTTTAGACGTCAGTTTGGACAAAAGGGGAGTTTTGTTTACCCCGTTTTTGGCTAGGGTTGCCACCTTTAAAGATCAGTTGACCCGGAGATTTATATCCAAAAAAAAAAGACAAAAATTAAAAGGATTCAGTAGGTGTCTTTTTTTGTTTTTATATAATAATTGCATGGCTGTATTCATTATTTCAATAATAAAGTCTTTTGTACACCTTTCCGTAAATATTGAGCAAATTCTTGACAGGTCATATTAAAATTTACTTTAGTGCATAATTCTGTCTTTACCAAAGTTACTCTCATTCGGTTACGTTCATCAGTCCACAGATTAAACATTAATGAGAATATCCTTTTTGGATAAGCGTTGCTTATAGGAATTAACAGAATATTGCTTACAATTTTGAACAATTCAGGCATATCTGCATTTTGAAATATCTTACACCATATTTTATCTATGTCGGTTTTAAAAGTCACAAAATATTTAAAATCCAATGTCCTTTGGCAAACTAAACAAGCTTCTTTTACAAATGTTTGTTTTTCAGATGATGTAAGGTATTTTAAAGCCGATGTTATTTTGCTCCCGAAGAATTGATCTTTTAACCGCTGTTCTATTTGGTCCTTTAAATCTAACATTATATTATGTAATTGTAAACTTGTTACATAATTACTCTCCAATTTAAGTATATGTGTATTTAATATATGCATGGTGCAGAAAGTACATATAACATTCAGAAAAGGAAATGTTAGGTTTCAAATCATTTTCTAATTCACTGTCTTGACTTTTAAAAACCCCATATGTTTTTTTGGTAGTTTTCCTCACCTAGTTCTAAAAAATATTTTTTTACTGCTGGCCAAGATCGTATTAAACGTTCAAGAGCAGCATATAATGAAAGCCATCTTGTGGTAACGTGCCTTATCATTTTTTGATATTCAATGTCTAAAAAATCAAAACACTCTTTTACGGATTCTGATTTTTTAGCACTGTTTGAAAACTCTGCATACATTTTTAATATTAAATTTTCGACATCAAAAGATATCCAGGCATTTCTACCAGCATTATGAATTACATAGCAGTTACAGTTAGCTTTCACAACCCCTTAATTTTCATTGATTAGTTTTTGATAGATTGAGTTATAAATGCCGTAGTTTACTGACGCATTATCAGCGCTGTATGCACTTATGTCAGCCACTCTTAGTGAGCACATTTCTAAAGTCTTAAGGATAGATTTAGTATATTTATAAGGAGAGTATAACTGATGACATGACCTCGGCCTTTGTTGTTACGCGTTGCTAAGAGTTTAACTTTTTCCTAGCATATATGTATATATAGAAATTTTTTTTTATTATTATTTTTCGTGAATATGGTTTAATCCGGAGAATTTAACTAATAAACCGGAGCCCGAAGACCCCATATCAATACCCGAAGAGGTGGCAACCCTATTTATGGTGTTATAGAGCTTTGGGGAACCGGCGACCTTTTTTTTTATTTGGGTAGTGCCCACCCATTCCAAAAATACTGACGCCGCCACAGTCTATACTGGTACTAGTATGAAAGCAAGCTTAAACATTGTGGACTGGGGACCTCTTATGGTTTCAAGCTGTTAAATTTAATATTAGTGGCTCTGGTCAACAAACGTTAGATGCCTCAAGGTTCAGTGTTGAATATGCGGGAATTTCTAATCTCGTTTCTAATGTAAGCTTTCGATATATTAGCGACCTACACGTTCTTTTTTAATGTTGCAACTATATGGATTCTAATGCTAAGACTTTAATGTTAGGTTGCATGCAGATTTTATGATTTTTAGCAATATTTAGCTAACCAGGCAACTTTGACTGTGACATAAATGACGTTTGTATACGTCAGTTACATAAATGTTTATAATATTAATAAAAATCAAGAATAAAGTTAACCGGGCCACTCCGATTGTGAGAAACTCGTTTCAGTCAATGTCATTTATGTCAGTCAAAGTTACCTTGTTAGTTAGTTATTTCTAACAAAAATTGTATTGAAGGCTCATATTTGCGAATTTTTTATATTTTAATAAAGAAAGCGTGCAGACCGGGTTTAAAATATAACCAGATATCCTGTACGTCTGTGGAATAATAATATTTAAGATATCATCTTATCAAGATGTTACATGAGTTTCGTGTCCAGCGTAAGAAAGAGCTGTTTAAAAATAAATAAAACGATTTATTAGATTCCTTAAGGGGGATTTTTACTGTGATGGTTTTCAAAAAATCGAAATTTTTTTCCGACGTTTTTCGACTCTCTATAGCCTCTAGAATAACCGTGTGTAAACGTTTTTACCAAATCTTCTCCAAAATAAAGTTACATCCAATTTTATGATTGCCGGTCAGTTCTCACCACTAGCCGCTTTTGAGTTAAGCCGCGTTCTCAGAGCTACGTTCTGTCGCCAGCGACATCATCTCGACCAATCAGGATCGTCAGGCCAGGCTCGCAAAGAGGCAGGAAGAATCAGCTCGTTTATCATTTTTCGAGGAAGGCACGCTATGGGCCAGGCATCGCAGACTAAGTGACAGTGAGACTATCTTGTTGTGAGCCACCGTTGAAACTTTAAAGTTGTTTGTCTCGAAACCCTGTTTTTCGCGCTTGGGAAAAGGACTTCGGTATGTTCAAATTATCAGAATTTAATGATTTTGGTCTTAAAATGCTCAGAATACAAGTGGCTATAGCCCCCTCTAGAATCAAGTATTTTGCGGTATTACAGAAAATGTAACGGCCCTTAAAATACAAAAAAAAATGCTAAATTTTCAAAAAAAAATTTAAATCTCGCGCCATTTTAACAGTTACTCGAATTTTGACTTGATTCTAGTGAGGGCTATAACTACATGCTTACAATTGAAGAAACTGGGTCAATTTTATTTTCGTCGTGAATAGAAAAATGTATTTGAATTCCGCCAGCAAGTTACGTTCTTTTTGAGGGGGTAACTTCAGCAGCCTGTAGCAGTTTTTCATTTTTTGGGGGTTAAAAAATTTTTTTTGGTACATCTTATCTTTAATAAAAAGAATTGAAAACTTGTTTTTCTGCATTTGTCTTATTATCCCCAGAAAAAAAATCGTAAAGAAACGATGAAAATAGGACCATCACAGTAGAAATCCCCCTTAATTTAGTTGTTAGCCAATGTTCGAGACACTTCTTAAGTAAGATTTACTAATGCATGGTCATTTTTGACCAAAATGTCAAATGGTATTATATAAAATTACAAAAATTGAAGCGAATGAATTGTTTTTCACGTCATACTGGGCATAACTTCTCATGGCTTATACAGGTCTAAAAATTACATTTATTATATTTCTTGGTAATTTCTACTATTACCTAATAAAAAATTATTAACTTGTGATACACCGTTAGAAAAAAAATTAAATTAGGAATTTTATTAAGTATACTAATAAAACAAAGATGGGCTGCCATTGGAAAAATCAAGAATTTCGGCTTCGTTCTTTTAAAAAAACAGGTTGTAAATAAAATAGCCCTATATAACGAATACATTTTTTTCAAGGAAGTAAATTTTTTATTATAAAGCAGGCTTCAATGAATAATTTTAACGTTTTCATGGCCTACTCTTTACCACTTACCTTGTTTTATCAAAGTTATGGACATTTTAGAAAACAAAGGACAAAAAATGGAAAAAATTGATCTAGGCGGCCATTTTTAAAATAACAGATAAAGTGTGATATGTCATTTAGGAGAAAAATTTTTACAGAATGTAATTATCGAATAAAAATGAGGGGTTTCCGTTTAAAATTAAAAGGTTTACTTATTTTATTTATTTGGCCGAATTACACACTTGGTAACTCCTCAAACTTTTAAATCTTTACTTTTAAAATTACGAAATACATTTGGGGGGGGGGGGGTAGATAATTCTTTCTTGCGTCACCCAGTATAAAAGAATGGTAGATATTTAGTTGGTTTATTAGTATTTTTGATAAGTTCTTTAATAAAGATGTGATCGTCCGTCCCCGTTTTATTGGCGGACCCGGTATAGCCATCTTACTTATTGTCAAATAGGTAAAGATTAAATATGCAATATAAGAACTTTTGCAATAATCCTGATTCTACTCGGTTCCATCCGTTTTTATAAAATTTCACAATAGTTTGTACCTAATTTGTTGTAAAATCTTCAAGGACGGAAACATATTTATATTTTTGCAAATAGGCAATTATTTAAATTGCTGTAGTTTTAAGTTGATTTTCCAAGTATTTTAAAAACAACATATACATATTAATAATTTCGTATTCCACATTATTTATTTCTTGTTTACTTTAATAAATAACGATTGCACATCTAGAGCTTTTTTTGGAAACTTTCTTGCATATTAAGTGTTAGATAAAAATAATAAGAGCAGATTCTATCAATTATGTCCAGATTTAAAAACACGTCGATCAATCGCGCAATAATGACTGATGGGCAAAAGTACGATATATCGATATTTTTAACAACGATACCTATTTAAAATCTAGAATATTGATATTTCGATTTATCAATATCTTTTTACCTAATATCAATATTTTAATAAATTTTTTAGAAATACTTTGTTTCAGAGTGGAATTCTTCCGCTTCTAAAAGTTACTTTTAAAAGATCCCCCGCTGAGCTCAAATCTCTCCCCTTCGTAAAAGTGGTTTCTAAAAAAAAAAGCTAAGAAACGTTGCAGTTTGAAACGTCTCCACCTTCCCGGAAGCGGTAACTTATCACTTGCATAAGGGGGGGGGGGAGAGTACCAATTCCCAATAACTTTTACTATATAAGAGTGCTCATAGTAGGTATCCCAAAAACAACTAAATATACAACGACCTGGGGAAGGCAAGTGCCCCCATCCTCCCTATGACTTTAAAAATGTATCCCGTTGATTACGCCGTTCTATAGAAAAAGTAAATGTTTAACAGTATAAAAAATAATCCCAAAAATATTTCTAAATATTTATATACAAAATTTAACTATGTATTATATTACAAAGCGCCATAACAAAGATAATATTACAAGGTACGCTCATATAACAAATAACATAAATAGCTTTTCATGTTTCTTGAACTTAAATTAAACTAGTTTATATACTTAAATATATTATGCGTGGTGTAAAGTTACCTTCCAAATTTTGATTTTAGTATGTCATTTTATTTTATGAGAAGGAAAATTGGATACTTAACGATCGTATTAGCGAAAAAATACCTATTTTATCATCAAATTCAAAATTAAAGCAATAAAAAATCAAAATCAAGTGACTCGACCGTTTTGTCTAGGTATTAGAATAACCAAAAATAACATTTAACTGCTACAGTAAAAAATATTTTCCACATAACTTTCTCCACACATAGAACCCTTTAAATGTAAAATATAGGTTCTACATTCTAACCATTCTTTCTGACGTTTAGGTGTAGCCTAAAGGATAATCATATGAAGATAAATTCTACAATCAAACCTTTACCCCAAGCGTAATGAACTAATCATATAAATATAAGAAAAGGAATCCACTGATTTATTAAAGTTAAAATGTAGTAGATGCTGTACATGTTTCGGATGTAATAACACCCATAATCAGGAATAAAATACAAAGAGAAAATTGTTATAGGTGAGAGGAACAAAGTTAAACGGTAGTGAACATCGATGGAGCTCTCATCAAGCCATAAAAGATAAAATATTGAGAAATGGTTAATGATTTAAGATTGGTATGCTTGGAGATTAGAGGTTAAGTCTTGACACTGACCATGGGCAACAGGTAACAATGGCAAGAGGGGGCCCGTTTGGGTAGAGAGAAAAATGTAAGAAATATAAGAAAAATGGAGATTCACAGGTCAAGAACTTTCATCCCGGAGACCATGGGGAGAAAGAAAAATTGTTTATTTAAACTTCTTTAGAAAGATTACTTAGAGGTGGGTATCAATTATTAAATTGTATGAATCTTAGTTTACGATTATAGAGGGAATTAGGGGAACAAGTCCGAATAAATGGACCGGAACCCCCGTGGGTATTAATTTCAACATGGTTGGAACCAAGTGATTAGAAATTTTTTTGAAAAAACGGGTAGTAAAACTTAGAAAAAGGTCCAGAGAACAGGAGTTCTTTTTGTTAGACTTTCATTCAACACGAGGTTCCTTTTGACCTCGTGTTGAATGAAAATTTTATTAATTAATTTATTAAAATTGAGGTGCAGATAACGTTAAATGAAAAATATTATAAATTGTCCCTTCTTACAAAACATGGACGGTATTAAGTTATAGTAAGTAAGTAAGCTGATCCCCAAAGAAGGTGCAGTCGTTTTCTTAAATTTTTTAAGATGTTGTCCAAATCTGTAGAAAAGATCGTGTAAATTTTATTTCAGATTTCAAGGCAAGACAAGAAATGTGACTTCAGAAATCTTGAAAAACTCGTATCTTGGTTCTTGAGAATTTATTTTTTTTACTTGGTAAAAAATTAGTATAAAACAAATTTACGGTAAAGAAATAGCCCATACTTAAAGAGGTGTGGCTAGTTAAATAAAAATAAATGAGACATATGAAGTCTTCCTTTAAAGTTATTAGTTGCTGATACATTCGCTACTCTTTACACATACCAGATTGTAGTGTGGCAGTCCTGTTAAACCGGAAGTGAAGTTTACTTTTAAGTTTTCAATGGAAAATCCTCAATTTTATTCGATACCTGAATTCTATGAAAGACTCTCTTTTCAATGACTTATCACACTTTATCATTTGTTTTAAAAATGACGGCCTAGATTAATTTTCCTTTGTTTTCTAAAATGTCCATAACTTTAATAAAACAAGGTAAGTGGTAAAGAGTACGCCATGGAAACGTTAAAATGGTCCATTTTAACCTACTTAAGGGGGATTTCTACTGTGATGGTCCTATTTTCATCGTTTCTTTACGATTTTTTTCTGGGGATAATAAGACAAATGCAGAAAAACAAGTTTTCAATTCTTTTTATTAAAGATAAGATGTACCATAAAATGAAAAACTTGAGGGTGCTACAGGGTACTGAAGTTACCACCTCAAAAAAAACGTAACTTGCTGGCGGAATTCAAATAAATTTTTCTATTTATGACAAAAATAAAATTGACCCAGATTCTTCAATTGTAAGCATGTAGTTATAGCCCCCACTAGAATCAAGTCAAAACTCGAGTAACTGTTAAAATGGCGCGAGATTTAAAAAATTTTTGAAAATTTTCCATTTTTTTTTGTATTTTAAGGGCCGTAACATTTTCTGTAATATCGCAAAATACTTGATTCTACAGAGGGCTATAACCACTTGTATTCTGAGCATTTTAAGACCAAAATCATTAAATTCTGACAATTTGAACATACCAAAGTACTTTCCGCCAGCGCGAAAAACAGGGTTTCGAGAAAAACAACTTTAAAGTTTCAACGGTGGCTCACAACAAAATAGTCTCACTGTCACTTACACCCTTCTCTTCCTCGAAAAACGATAAACGAGCTGATTCTTCCTGCCTCTTTGCGAGCCTGGCCTGACGATCCTGATTGGTCGAGATGATGTCGATGGCGACAGAACGTAGCTCTGAGAACGCGGCTTAACTCAAAAGCGGCTAGTGGTGAGAACTGACCGGCAATCATAAAATTGTATGTAACTTTTTTTGGAGAAGATTTGGTAAAAACGTTTACACACGGTTATTCTAGAGGCTATAGAGAGTCAAAAAACGTCGGAAAAAAATATAGATTTTTTGAAAATCATCACTGTAGAAATCCCTCTTAATAGTATAAAATTGACTTGCTTGACACAAATATAACCGTTAGGGCTAATATATTTACAACCTGTTTAAAAAAAAACGGAATATTCCGAATTTTTCAAATAGCAACCCATCTTTGTTTTATTATAATACAATTCTTTATTTAATTTTTTTTCTATCGGTGTACCACAAATTTAGAATGATTTTTTAGGTAATAGTGGAAATTAATAAAAATATTATAAATGTAATTTCTAAACCCGTATAAGCCATAAGAAGTTATGTTAAGTATGACGTGGAAAACAATTCATTAATTTCAATCTTCCTAATTATTATTTAATACCATTTAATATTTTGGTCTAATTAATACAGAAATAATGTTTTTTTTCACGGCATACTAGGCTGGTCTTGACTAAATTTCTTATTAGCTTATTCGAGTCTAGAAATTACATTTATAATTGGTCAAGCAGTATTTGGTGGGCCACACCAGTGTTTCTTGTTATTTTCTACTATTATCTCATGAATAATTTTAACTTGTGTTACATCGTTGGAAAAAAAATTAAATGAACAATAATATTATATTAAAACAAAGGTGGATTGCCATTTAAAAAATGGACAAATTTCTCTTTGTTTTTTTTTAGAAAACACGTTGTAAATAAAATAGCCAAACAGATACATTTTTGTCAAGCAAGTCAATTTTATACTATTACTATTAAGTAGGTTAAAATGAGCCATTTTAACGTTTCCATGGCCTACTCTTTACTACTTATCTTGCTTTGCCTGTTTAACATATACATGGCAGACATCCCACATGATCCCGAAAACGAACTGTTTCTGTTCGCCGACGATACAGCCATGGTTACAACAGCAATATATATGAACACGATTGCAGTAAGACTCCAAAGACACATAAACGAAATAGCCAAATGGATGACCAAATGGAAAATCACCCTAAACCCACAAAAAACACAGGCCATTATATTCACCAAATCTAGGAAACCGCTACCCAGGCAAATCATATTAAATAACACCCAACTGACATGGTCCAAAAAAGCCAAATATCTGGGTTTACACTTCGACTCCAAGCTTATCTGGAAGGAACACCTGGCCCAAACATTAACCAAAGCAAACAGGCTCCTACACCAGTACTATCCACTAATACATAGAAATAGCAAGCTAAACACCCGCAACAAAGTTACCATCTACAAACTATGCATAAGACCAGCACTACTGTATGCCGCCCCATCATGGTCAATACTCTGCATGACGGGGAAAAGCAAAATGCAAACATATCAAAACAAATCGCTACGAATAATAACTAACGCACCATGGTTCGTACGTAATACCACATTACACAGATACCTTAAAATGAAAACGATCCAAGACTACATCACGAACACCAGCAACAATTACTTCAACACAGGAGAACAAAGCCAGAACCCGCTAATCCGCCATTCCCACCAACCACAACACCAGGCAGGTCCATACAGGCTACCACGACAATGAGGGACCCAGGTTCAACACCCCTCACACAACACGAACATATTGTACCAGTTTTAAGCTAATGTTTTGTCAATAATTAAGAGGAGTTATAGGCCTAGCCTCGCTTAAAATTTTAATCAATGAAGATCCTAGTCCAAAACTATGGACATTTTAAAAAACAAACGTTGTTATTTTTAAAACAAATGATAAAGTGTAATATGTCATTGGAAAGAGAATATTCTATAGAATTTAAATGTAGAATAAAAATAAGGGGTTTACTTTAAAAATTTAAAAGTTGACTTCACTTCCGGTTAAACCGGAAGTGGTTTGGAAGGTTTAAATTGGTCCAAAAATGGCAATTTACATACTTATTAACGTCTAATTTTTTTAAATCTTTACTATCAAATTTACGAAAAAAAGTGTGTCATCCGGTATACGTAAAAAAATGTAAAATTTGATAAATTTAAATTTTTAGTTGCCTAATAAAATTTAAGCAATAAAGGTTTCATATCATAGATAATGCCAAACTTTTGCCGCATGGCAATCAGCAAAATTTTCAAAATTAAATCCTTATTAATAATAATACAAATTGTAATTTTGTTCTTACCCAAAAATTATCAGTAAGGTTTAGCCCATTTGTAAATGTCCTATTGGCACTACTGTCATTCAATTGCCCATTTATTTCAGCCCAAAAATATACCGCGAACACTGCACAAATTACTTTCATTTTAAACCTCAACGGTTCACTCATTAAGTAAATAAATTGATATAGTTCTAAAACTATTTTTACACTCTAATTTTATTTTGTCAGTGAATTAATAGTAGGTACATTTCTCTCGTAAAATTGATATTTTTAGATCTTTTGTCATTATCAATTTATTGGAACTATTGTTCTTTGTGGGAAGATCATTAGCACGTACGGTTGATTTAAAAATTATACACTTTTTAAATAAAGAACCACCACACCACGCACCATACAATGTTTCGGGAACCGTGATATATAGCGAGCCACGGGGATAGGTAAAAAAACCTTATGTATCTAAATTAGAAATTTTACTTTACTAGCACGTAAACACTTCTCGCGTACCAATAAAACATGATTTTTCCAATAGATATACTGGGAATTTTACTTTTGATATTTTCGTCATCAATGCAACCTATCCCACTTATCTCTGTCGCCATTTATTTAAAGCCTTATCAATAGAAATAACATTATTTATCGATTTGAACGTTGATAACGAAAAAATAAAACGAAAATGTGTCATTGTTTAATTGTTTATTTGAATAAATCGTGCCGGAATTGCCGCGCGCCGATGTGTGAGGAATGTTGCTCGTAACGAAATTACTAAAGACTAAAATCTAAATTCAGATTTTAACGGAGGTGGTTCTGCTCAAGTCAGGTTACTTAGCCGGATTAAGGCTGGAGTCTCGGCATATTTTTAACTAGAGCGGATTGGTTGCCTGCAGTATGCTTCGTTTCAACCCATGATACTGTTTAGAGTATTATAGTCTATTTCAGAAAGGTGTAGAGTAATTAAAGCTCATTAGGTATGTAAAGGGACTACAGAGTGACCCAACGAATATTTAAGCCACTTTCATAATTTGGAATTGATTTCATTGCAAAAATTCTTTATTTTCATCAAGTGCAGGTGGTACCACCCGGGTTTGGGTCAATTTATGGGTTTTGCCTATTGTTATCCATTCACAAACACTTAAAATGGTGTGACAGAGGCGTGCGTTATGTACATAGTATTAGGTACACTTATATTTTATTAAACATATTAAAAAAAAACAAAATACAATATATTTGGTTTACCAGCGCTGAAATCCATTGTGAGAATTTAATAGTGCATCTTACCATATAATAATAAATGATTAAAGGTGAGTATGAGACAAAACATTAGACGCTTAACCATTATAGCAGATTAACGTATTTCTTATTTATTGAAGTTATAGTTAATTTTGGTTTTTGTGGTAAAAATATGGAAAGAGTGATACGCTATGCATTTATAAAATTTAAAAGAAATTCTGGAATTTCTTGTGAACGGTATCTGAGGCATTGTCCCGAGCGAGTGCAACCGCAGAAAATTATTTCCCTACACTGAATCAAAATTTGTTGGAATTCGTTGTAGCTCAAAGATAGATACGGTCATCGAATTGATCCTGGTGAAAAGAAAAATATTTTATAGTCTATTTCAGAAAGGTGTAGAGTAATTAAAGCTCATTAGGTATGTAAAGGGACTACAGAGTGACCCAACGAATATTTAAGCCATTTACATAGTTTGGAATTAATTTCATTGCAAAGTTCTTTATTTTCATCAAGTGCAGGTAGTACCACCCGGGTTTGGGTCAATTTATGGGTTTTGCCTATTGTTATCCATTTACAAACACTGAAAATGGTGTCACAAAGGCGTACATTATTTACAAAGTATTAGGTACACTTATTTTTTATTAAACATTATAAAAAAATACATTACACAGAAATTAAATTATAAAAAATCATAATAAGTATTATTCGTCATCTGAGGAACTGTCATCTCCTCTTGAGGTTATAATTAACGGATCGATGGTCCGATCAAACAGGTGGTCAAGATCCCATTTTCTCCTCTTCCTTGTGTAAATGTGCTATAGCCAATAGTTCCGTTTTTATTAAATTTTCTTCTTTTTTTTCTTTGGTTATAAATAATTTAATGCACAAAATTTACCTGCGGCTATGGGCGACACCGAAATTGAGCCGAACTAGACAGAATGTTCCATTTTATTACTCTACACCTTTCTAAAATAGACTATAGCGCGAATTGGTTGTCTGCAATATGCTTCGTTTCAACTATGATACTAATACTATAGTATTAGTATCATAGTTTTAACCAGTTGCAGCACCAGAAAAGTTTAAATGCAACCCAACCAGTGTCTGTTTAAAGTTTGGAGACAATGATGTTTCTTAAATGATAGAAGAGTTTTGCATTTGCATTGTCTTTATTTATTTTTAATCACAACGTGGTATGTATCTCCAGTCGTCTTCAGGTGAATAATAAGTAAGTACAGCTATATTATTTATACTACTATAAATAGAGCTGTTATACTAGTATAAATAGCGCTGTAGTTACTATACTTATTAAGTATTTACTTGAAGACGACTGGAGATACTTACCAGTTGAAACGCATCTAAGAGAAAAATGGTTTTCACCTCCCTATTTTAGTTTTTATTCTCTATATAAAAATATCAACTTCCGGTTTAACATGTGAAACCAAAAAAATGGGTTTATGATTTAACATGTTAAACCGGAAGTTGTAACTTTTAGATAGAGAATCAAAAAGTGAGATAGGGAGGTGAAAACCATTTTTCTCAAAGATGCGCTGTCCCAGTGCTACAGCTTGTCAAAATCTAAAAATGGCATATTTTAAACGTCAATATCTCAAAAGCAATTAAATTTAGACATAAGACATTTTATACAAAATATATGTACTTGAAATTGTATAGGCAATTAGAAAATAATATAATATATACAGGGTGATTCACGTTGAGTGGCCTATTAGAAGATCTCGGAAACGAGTAAACTTATCTTTCTAAAAATTTAATTGCAGGTATAATTGGCTTTGAGCTTTTAAAACATTACATTTTGAGGTTTTTGTTACTTCCGGTCATACCGGAAGTTAATGCCAACTTTGCTATTTCAAATAGAACACCCTGTATATTTTAGCATTTTTGATTACCTTATTAAAATCTAAATAACTTTTGTTAATATTAATCTATTCCTATCTCTAACCGTTTTTGAGATATGAATTATAAAATAATTTTTTTGTGAATAAACGCTCCGAGAAGAAAGTTTAGTAACTCTGAAACTAATAAAGGTAAACATTTAAAATTTTGCACGCTTGCAAGCAATACATAGATCTTTAGTTTAAATTACTTAGTTTTCACGTTTTTTTATACAGGGAGTTCTTAAAATTATGCCAATGTTTCCATTTAAATAAATGTGATATGTCAATTTTTGCAAATCGAACACCCTATTTTTTAGCTTACTAACGTGTAGAGAATTAAATTTCCTATCTAAATGCCTAATATGTTACAATCCACATTTTAAGTCGTTTTGGAATTATAAGCAATTTAAATAAAAAATCTTAAAATTTCTGTTTGTGTTAATGCGACATTATTTTTCAAAAGAAGGCTTCGACTGAGATTTTCGATTGACTTTGAAAATTAGAAATAGCTAGGCAACGAACATAGGCGCTTCATAGCAAATGGTAACAAAGCTCAAAGTCAAACGAAAATCCCAGTCGAAGCCTTCTTTTGAAAAATAATGTTGCATTAACACAAACAGAAATTTTAAGATTTTTTATTTAAATTGCTCATAATTCCAAAACGACTAATAATGTGTATTGTAACATATAAGGCAATTAGATAGAAAATTTAATTCTCTACACGTTAGTAAGCTAAAAAATAGGGTGTCCCATTTGCAAAAATTGACTGATGTACCCTAATTTAAATGGAAACATTGGCACAATTTTAAGGTTTCCCTGTATAAAAAACGTGAAACCTAAGTAATTTAAACTAAAGATCTATGTATTACTTAAAAGCTAACTAAATTTTAAATGTTGACCTTTATTATATTCAGAGTTACTAAACTTTCTTCTCGGAGCATTTTTACACAAAAAAATCCTTTTATAATTCATATCTCAAAAACGGTTAGAGATAGGAATAGATTAATATTAACAAAAGTTATTTAGATTTTAATAAGGTAATCAAAAATGCTAAAATATACAGGGTGTTGTGTGAAATAGCAAAGTTGGCATTAACTTCCGGTATAACCGGAAGTAATAGAAACGTCAAAATATAATGTTTTAAAAGCTCGAAACCAATTATGCCTGCTATCAAATTTTTAGAAAGATAGGGTTACTCGTTTCCGAGATCTTCTAATAGGCCACTCAACGTAAATCACCCTGTATAGTATTGTATTTAAGATAACGATGTTGCCACCTGTTTCAAGCAGAAGTAGCAACGCCGCATTGCTGAAAATATTTTAAAACGATAGACCATGGTTGTTTATTTGAGCAACCAAATTTTTGAAGAAAACGTATCACCAGTTTTCCATAAACCTCGAACGTTCCATCCACCGTGAAACACCATATTTTTACAATACTTTGAAAAATTCTCGAAACTTAAATTTTTCGCATATTTCCTAATTAAGTAACTAAGTATCTTTTAGCAGCTATTTCGCCAAGTATAATTTCACTCCATCCAATTAAAGAATCGGTAAAAGCATTTACTAAAATCTAAAATTTTATTCCCCTCAAAACGTTATGTGAACGGAATGTAATAATATGTTTATTATTTTTTAGTCATCCATCCAGTTACTTAAAAAAAAGGGGGGAACGCCAAGACAAACTTGTGTTGTTTAGTACTACACCGAATGATGAACAATTAAATAAATAAATTAAAACATGTGGCATTTTTACATAAAACTTGAATGGTTGGTTGCTTAAAAGTTGATTTTAAACATATAACTGAACTCAGCCTTAATGTTTAACTTAAGAGTGTTGATGGCCATGCATTCTACCTACAACAAAAAAAATATTGAATGGCTCGCGGTCAGTAGGGCGTGTGATGGGTCAGAAGTTTTTTGAGAAATCACATTTGAGAGTAGGAATATTTTTAGAGCCGGGATACGCTCTTTTTTTTAGAAGTATTTTTTTTTAAATCGCCGCCCCCCCCTCAACAAAATCCTGGATCCGCTACTGCTCGCGGTTAGGGAATTCCATTCTTGTTTTACCCATAGTTTCACCTACCTCCAATATAGTTCACGTTCAATCTGATGTATTCTTGTTATATTGTATATGTGTAACCGGCTTCGTTTTTTTTATTACTCCTACTTTAGTCACGTAAAGTTGTAGTCTTGGTATACAATTCTTATGTAAATCAAGGTACATGTCTTAATGTTGTGCTCCGTGGCAATAGATGCATGTTATTGTATTTTATTAAGAAGTATATTTGGGATGTACCATCGCGCCGATAAAAAACTGGGACAGGAAATTTTTCTATTTTCTCCTAGACTATTAAGAATAATTTTACATCAAGCCTGGTACCAGTAAAATGTCATGAAAATTTGCATGTCAATAAAGATTGTCACTTTATGATTGACTCGTCAAACATACAATCATATATTATTTGTAAATATGCCACAATTAACCCCCCAGCAAAAGGCAATTATTTATAGTCGGTTGCGAGATAGTGTTGCTATTAGGGATATTGCAGATGAACTGGGAGTAAGCAAGAATACCGTGCTATTGGCAAAACAAAAAATAGCAATACATGGGACTATTATTAGGAATGCAGGTTCTGGTCCCCCCAAAATTTCTACTGATGATCATGATAGAAGACTGGTTAATTATCTAAGGGATCATCCCTTCGAAACTGCAATCAAGGCAAAAGAAGAGACGAATTTTCCAGGTTCTGCAAATACCGCTAGAGACAGGGTTCGAAATTCCGATATACGAAGCCGTTGTGCTGCCAATAAAAAATTTTTAACGGAAATAAATAAACAGGGCAGGTTAGAATTTGCACATGAATATATTAATCAAATAAATTTATGGGAAACAGTTATATTTTCTGACGAGAAAACTTTTCAGTCATGCAATAATGGGAGAATTCGGGTGTATAGGCCTTCCGGCATGCGGTATGATGAGAGATACACCCACAAAACCAACCAAAGTGGGCGTTTCTCCATAAATGTTTGGGGCTGGATTAGCGCTAGAGGACCAGGACTTTGCCAAATCGTCGAAGGAAGACTAACTGCAGCAGTATAGGTTAATATACTAAACGAAGTGATGATACCATCGGTAAACGCTGTATACGGTCAAAATTACACATTTCAGCATGATAATGCTCCAATACACACAGCGCGCATTGTACAAAATGTTCTCCAAGAAAATAACATAGCAGTTCTTCACTGGGCTTCGAAGAGTCCCGATTTGAACCCGATAGAAAACATTTGGGGTGCCATGGTCAAATCTATGTATAAACATGATTTTCAACCTAGAAACAGGGATGAATTACGTCATAGGATAAATCAAGCTTGGGATGAAATAACTGTCGAATTATGTAGAAACTTAGTTTTAAGTATGCCACAAAGGCTCCAAAAAGTAATAAACAGAAATGGTTCTATGACCAAATATTAATTTTGTGTTGTTTTGACAAACTTTGTGTTCGCAATTTTTTTCTTTTTATTAAATGTATTTTATTACCTGTATTAGCTTTATTTATTATTTTGTGGTAATGGTAAATATAATAATTTATAAAATATTTGACTTTAAAAAAATCTAATAAATTTACTTTATCCATATTATATGATGTCTCTCAAATTTAACCACCCCGTATCGAAAAATACAAAACATTCCATTATGTAACCTAGGTTACTTTTTAAATTTTGAATGTTTTTCCTTTTTAGCTCTAGACACCTTTTATAGACTAGGGGATATGTATTTCTTACATTGTTTTTGTAAATCTCTTGTCCCAGTTTTTTATCGGCACAATAGTACATACAATAAAGGAACAGCTTCGTATATTCATTATTCTATCGTCAAGTGGATCCGTTCACTATTTCTAAATTATTTTCCAAAGTTACCAACTCCATGCGAAATTATATTTATATATACAGGGTCTGTACCTCACCTCCCGTTTTCCAAAGCTCAAGTTAGGATTTTGATATTTTGCAGACTTTACCTGTATCCGCAATTCAGGAAAATATTTTTGTTTATACAGGGTGTTCAATCGTAGCTTAATTAATCAGTAAGCTATAAAAGACTGAAAGTGAGGTTTAGGACCCTGTATATTAAATATTTAAAACATTGCGTTCTCTTGCAGGCGCGGATCCAGGGAGGGGAAGGGGGGGGGGGGGGAGGGAGCGAAGGCAGTTTTCCTTACTAAGCTTTACCAAATGGGTGCTTTTTTACTGTGAACCTTAAAAATTGTAGGAGGTGTGAAGGGTAAACATTTTCTTTAGAAGTCACTTTTAAGGGTAAGACGATTTTTAGAGTCGGGATATGCTCTTTTTTTTAGAAGTCACTTTTTTTCTTAGTCGCCCCCCCCCCCCCCCCTCTGGATCCGCCACTTTCTTCTTGAAGCGAATAGCGAATCCTGTCCATGTTTATTAATGGATTATGAATTTTTAAATTTGGACTCTACAGATATTAGAGGATGTGATAAAGTTATTTTTATTAAAAAATTGTCAATAATTTTTAGAATACAATTATATATTTTTTAAGGGTTTTCATTGGCTTATATGTTTTTCCTCGGTTTTTTTCTACCTGAAAATAACTTTTTAGTTAAGTTATTTATTTTACAGCTGATTGGTTCAAGGGATCCCATTTCTTGGTCTTTAAAAGACGTTCATGTTCTACCATAGCTTTCGGGATTTTTTTTACTTTCTTAGGCGGATTACTGGCATTAAATTGCCATAATAAGATGGCATTAAAGCAGAACAGTAAACGAAAGACTCATTATATGGTCTTATCTTGCGCATTCACCATTTCAAAAGACAAATACTATTAATTTGTTTAAATCAGCCTTTCCCAAAGTGGGCGATAACGCCCCCTTGTGGGCACTGCAGGCCTAAAGGGGGGCGGTAAGAGACCCAGAAAAAAATGGGGGTGTTGTGTAGCGGCTTGGGGGCGATTTGTAATTTCATCTAGCTAGGAGGACTCTTAGACACCGACTGAGCTCTCAACTGTCGACTACAACTTGTGAACATCTTAATATTAGTAAGATTGCTCAAACTCGGTTAGATTTTTCTCTCCGCATAGTTCATATATCTGTCCTATTTTATTGAATAAATAAAATAAAAATCATGTCAATCTGTCGCTCCGTTTCGAAATGAAAGTAGATACAAACAAACAAATAAAAAGGCAACAGACACACTTTCGCATTTTCATTGTTATTAGTATTCCTAGATAGGTAATTTTCGTAGATAATAGACCGTGGGAAATCATCTTTTAACAAGTTTTTGTTAAATAACCCGATTTGTGCATTCCTGTATCAATCGGCTGGTTCATGGAATACTTGTCTGAATACTATAAAGTTGCGTTTCAATAATCATTCTCATTGGCAGGTGTAGCCCGTAAAAGTAAACTTGAGACCTGAGCGCCGTTGTGTACTACTTACTGCGCTCAGGTCTCAAGTTAACTTTTGCAGGTTATAGTAAAAGTCTTGTTTAGAATAAATGTTTAATTTCCGCTAATATAGCTCACAATAATTAATTAATTTAATTTGAAGTTATAGTGGTTTTTAAGTAGGTGAAAAAATGGGGGCGCTAAAAAATAATTTATTCTCAAAGTGGGCAGTAGACAAAATAAGTTTGGGAACCCCTGGTTTAAATCATTTATTTTATCTATAACCTCAAGCTTCCTAATAATTATACAGGGTGGGGATTTTAAAGGGAACACTGGTTATAGCGGCTTTGGGAATAAGATTTCTCTAAAATGCAAAAATACATCATCAAAGATTTTTTATGTTCTTGTCATGTAAAAGAAAATTGGCACCCCCCAGGAGGGGACGCAGCTCTAACCAACTTTTTTTTCAAATTGAAGGATACCACTTGTAGCATCTTTTTGGCAAGCTTATACAGGGTGATTTCTAGGTTGATATTTCTTTTTTAGCTGTGTGTAGAAGGCATTAAAATAAACAGCATTTTCGAATACCTTGTTTCAAAAAACTCGGAAATAAGACATTCATGGATCAAATACGGTCCTGCCTAACTTGCCCGTTGAATAACATTTAAAAAAACTTCTGGGTGTAGGATGAGCCCGCAAGGGAGAGCGTTTTGCATATAATCTCAAAACAGCAGCCGCACTTTGACGACACTCACCGTAAATTAGCACCATATCTACTAGTTCATTATTTTCAAATTTTACGATTTTCACGTGTCACCAATTTAAAATTAACTTGTTTCAGAAAAACATACCGCAGCGGATTGCCAAATAACTGACTACCGACCCGTAAATTGCATGACTAACAAGATAAACAACATAAAGTAAAGCAGGCTACGTTTTGATGACCAGGCCGGCACTTGGATTTTTTATTTCTGTATCTCGCCTATTTTTAGGAGTTTTCTCAATGTTATTTAATTACACTGTGGATCAAATACGGTTCTGCCTAACGTGCCGGTTAGGCAGAACCGTATTTGATCCACAGTGTAATAAAGGAATGTAAGTACCTTATTATTAAGTTTTTTGAATACAATTTTTCAATGCCTTCCATACACCGCTAAAAAAGAAGTATCAACTTAGAAATCCCCCTGTAGAAAAAGGAATTTATGCATATATATTTTTTTAGATCTGTAAACCATGTGTCAGAAATTTAATTAAAACTATTTAAGCAACAGCTACCTTAACAGTAACTTTAAAGCTGTAATGTCACTTTTTAGCCCAGAAATTGTTGAAAATGTGCCCCATGAACCCCATGTTGTTGTTGGCACAGACCAAACCGATTATAGAACTCTTCCCTTACTCATTCCAAAACTTTTGGCATGATTAAACGTATCTTTGCCCGAATCCTTACCTTCAACTCTTTCAGGTCTGGTGACATGTACCATTTTTTTTAAATCGCCCCATAAATAAAAATCTAATGCTGTAATATCGGGAGATTTGGGCGGTAACTCTAGAAATCCTCGCAATCCACGTATTTGAAAATGTAATATTTAATAATTCCCTTACATTTTTTGCACAATAAGGAGAATCTCCATCCTGCTGGAAAATATCTTTTGGTCTAGATTTCCATAATTAGGGATTATTCTTCTGGTTTTAAAAACTTTGTGTGTATTGCACGGTTAGTTCTTTTATAACCATTTTTTAAAAAGCTAGCAAAGCTTCTTTTTAATAAAGAGAAATATCGAGGGTTATTTTCATTAAATTCCTAATATTTATTTTCTCTTTTAGGATCCCGCATATAGCCATATGCTAGCTAGGCTTGTTATTTTCGCTCAGATGTCTATGCATAGTTTGTTATGCTGGAATACTATGTTCTAAACTATAATTGTTAGAAAGACGAAGTTTGCGAATCTACATAACATATCTTTGCGATATGGCAATATGGAGCCGATAGTTTGGGTAGTTTTCTCACACAGTCACATCCTTTATATCAGATATCTGCAAAAATAAATACTAGCAATAGATTAGGTTTGAGCCAAAATTTATTATATAAAAGTCACTGATAATTACAGGATTTTTGTTCCATTTTGTATATTTAAACACGGTGTCTTTTTTTATTAATTCAAAAAATATATTTTCCTTATATGTGGTGAAACATTCAAATATATTTTTGCTGTTTACTTTACATCAAAGTGATAAGAAAAGTAGACTATTCGAGTTAACTGTACGGAAAATGTTTATATTCGTACTGTTCAGTGATACACAGTGTTGCGACCTTTTCTATTTTTAAAGAAAAATTCCACGACTGCACATAATACTGAAAAAGTATTTTTTAGCAGATCACAACCACAAAAAAGAATATCTTACGAATATAACACTGTGCGTAAAAAATTCCCTTTTCCCTATTGAGAAAGCTCGGGCCTATCATTTTTCTGTGCTTAATTCTTACGAATCCGGAAATTTACTATTAGTTGACAACATTGTTATCAAAATTAGATTTCTCTGTGGTGTTCTTATAAAGTACTGAGCAATTACAGTTGTATTTACTGAGGCTTCACCTTCTTTTTCAAGGCACTAAATTATATTATTTATATGAATATGGTACAATATGTTATTAATTTGTTTAATATAAGCAAATGTATACGCATCTACAATAGTTTTATCAAATTAAGGTTGCTCACAATACTTACATTGATAATATGCAATCCTCAATTGTGAACGATTCTCAAAGATTTTGGCGCTTCATAAACTCAAAAAACAGTACATCAAGAATCCCGGGCGAGATGTATCTCGGGGATCAGCGTCTCGATGAACCTCAGGATATCGTTAACTCTTTTGGCGAGTTCTTTCATAGTGTATACATACAGGGTGTATCTGATAGGTGCGATCAACCAGTAAATAATGTTATTGATGAATACTTACCAATCCTTCAACCAATAACGGAACAGGACATTAAAGATGCCTCAAAAAAACTTAAAAACAAAATGACATCAGGGCCGGATAATGTTCCTTCTTTTGTTGTGAAGGATTGTATAGGGCCTCTGGTGACACCACTATTAATCATTTTTAACCTATGTACATCAATGTCAACTGTGCCAAAAATATGGAAACAGGCAAGAGTGTGTCCCATATACAAGAGTGGTGAGCGAAACCAAATTAACAACTACCGCCCGATCTCCTTACTTTGTAACTTTTCCAAAATTCTAGAAACAATACTGTATAGGCGAATTTATATGTCCGTTTCTAAAAACATTGCAGTTGAGCAGCATGGATTTATGAGTGATAGATCAACGGTTACGAATTTATCATGCCTCACTCAGCTAGTGTCTCGTGTGCTAAACAATCAGGGATAGGTGGACGTAGTCTATACAGATTTCTCAAAGGCATTTGATAGGATAGATCATGTATTGTTG
Source organism: Polydrusus cervinus (assembly GCA_935413205.1). Classification (NCBI taxonomy): domain Eukaryota; kingdom Metazoa; phylum Arthropoda; class Insecta; order Coleoptera; family Curculionidae; genus Polydrusus; species Polydrusus cervinus. The sequence continues at coordinate 29,778,769 of OW284516.1, forward strand.
TTACACAAGCTAAGGGGGTATGGTTTTGACGAATCAGCCCTGGAGTTTTTTAGATCATATTTAACAAATAGAGAACAGTTTGTTTTTTACAATGGCTTTACATCTAATAAATATATCGCATCCTCTGGTGTACCGCAAGGTTCCAATTTAGGACCATTACTGTTTCTACTTTTCATCAATGATTTACATAAGATTATAAACATAACTTTTGCGGATGATTTAAAATTATTTTTGCTAATTAAATCTCTTAGTGACTGTATTTTCTTACAAGAACAACTGAATTTGGTTCAGGGTTGGTGCGACAGAAACAAACTCAACCTTAATGCAGCTAAATGTAAAATTTTGACCTTTAGTCGCAAAAAACAGCCACTATTGTATCCCTATTCCATCTCAGGTGAGGTTTTAGAGCGCCCCAGGTCGATAAAGGACTTAGGCGTCACCTTCGATCCTATGTTGACTTTTGTTGAACATATAAATAACATAGTTTTGGAGGCAGGCAGGATGCTGGGCTTCATCGTGCGCAACTGCAGAACCTTTTATGACCCAAGAGTTTTTAAAACATTATATTTTTCTTTTGTCAGATCAAAGCTTGAATATGCTTCACTGATTTGGAATCCTCTTTATGCATGTCACGTAAATAACATCGACAAGGTTCAAAAAAGATTTTTAAAATATTTAACATTTAAATCAGAAGGAGTGTATCCTGAGCAAGTAACTGCTTACGATATTTTATTAAATAGATATAATTTTATAACCCTAGAAAAAAGGAGAGCAGTTACATCTCTAGTATTTTTATTTAAGTTGCTGCGCGGTGGAATCGATTGTCCTGATCTGCTATCTCAAATAAATTTGTTTGTACCTAGAGTGAATACTAGACATCATTTAACATTTTTGTGTGAAAGAGCAAGAACAAATGTAATGATTAAATCTCCTATAAATTTTATGTGTTACAATTTTGAAAGCATGTGCGAAGATTGCGATATATTTACATGTAGCTTGCGCGATCTGAGGAGGATTGTCGAGGCTGGTCATTAACGAAATTGTTATATATACCTAATAGTATGTGTTATTAATTGGTGTTATTGTAATATCGAATGTGTGCATAATATGGCGATAATTTTGAATTTATTGTATTTCCATTATTGGTGATTTATGTTTACAAACTTATATAGTTGTTATATTATAGGATACAGTAAAACAAAGTTGAACTTGTAAATTTCCACTATACTACTAATATAGTGGAAATTTACAAGTTCAACTTTGTTTTACTGTATCCTATAATATAATAGTTATGGATTTCCACCTAGTATCGGCTGAATCAATTAATTTATATAGTTGTATTGAATCGAGTACAATATTATTTATATTCAATTTTTAATATTGCTCTGTAAATGGGTTTCTTGTTGGGCAATAAAGCTATTATTATTATTATTATTATTATTATTATTATTATTATTATTATTATTATTATTATTATTATTATTATTATTATTATTATAATTATTATTATTATTATTATTATTATTATTATTATTATTATCAATAATTCAACCTGCTGAATGTGTATAGAAAATTAATTTTATGTAGCAATATTATTGAGTTGGTTTTACCATAATTTCTAACATGATTCTCTGGCCGATACGGTAAAGCGTCGAACTTTGGATCCAATGGTCGTGAGTTCAAGCCCTGCCCCCTGCAAACATTAACATATGGTACGTAGTTTGGTTGTAGAAATAATATAATGTTCAACTCGAGTGGATTGTCCATGTCGCACTCGGAATTTTGAGCACCCGCCTACGGTGCTCAATTTACTTCCTCGTGAGTTAGAGACATCATATACACTCTTGTTGTACAAACTACTATTTTCTAACGTAAAGGTATGAACTAAGAAATAAAAAAAAATTCAAAAAAATATTTTGGGAGAGGCTTTCGACGGAAGTTTAGGAAAATAAAAAAAAAGTTGACCCACTGGAACAAGTAGGCTGTCAAATGGTATATAGGTCACTATTTTTTAATTAATTTTTTGCCCCAAAATGGGTTAAGTGAAATAAAATTTTGTACCCCTTTTATATCTCAAAAAGTTGGAGAATTTAAAGTAGCATAAATTATTGATGTGTCGAAAAGGAAAGTTTAATCGTATAATCCAATGATCTTTTAGATTATTGGTAATAGTTATTTACGATATAAGTGTCGTAAAGATTCATATTACAACACAAGATGTTAAAGTTGTCAAACGAGGCGTCAGCCGAGTTTAATAAAACATCGAGTGTCGTAATATGAATTTACAACAAGAATATTGTACAAAATTTTATCTACTTTCATCTATGAATAAAAATATTTGGCAAAAGGCATTTTTAAAAATAAAAATGCACTTATAAAAATGCACCTGCTATTAAGTTTACTAATAAAGTTTTTTATGTTACCTTTTGCATAGTTACTGTTTCGCATGGTTACTGTCGAAACTTTGTCAAACAAATTCAAAAATATAAAAAGCGTTTTTCAAAATGACCGATTCTGATGGAAGCTCACCCTCTGATATAGAAGCAGCGGCAAACGAAGCTTCTCAACTTTAGTTCCGACAAAATCCAAGGCGCGGTATGAGTTGGAGTATCAGAAGTTTGAAGATTGATGCAAAGCTAACAAAATAAAGGAGGTGTCTGAGAAAATCCTTTTGGGTTATTTTTCCGTAAAGCAACGCTCCCAGAAACCATCTACACTATGGACTCACTACTCAATGTTGAGAACTATGATTTCAGTCAAGAAAAATCAAGATATAAGCAGATTTTCTCAACTAATCGCATTTTTGAAATTAAGTTCAGAGGGTTACAAGGCCAAAAAGTCCAAAGTTTTCACAAAGGAAGACGTATATGTAAGTTTCTTAGTACTGCAGATGATGAAACATATTTACTTATGAAGGTTGTTATGATAATCGGCATTTTTGGGGCTTGTCGGCACGAAGAACTAGCTAAGTTAATGGTGGATCGTGGATCATATTAAACACAATGATTTGTATATAAAAATTGTAATTCTATTCTCGAACCTTAAAATTATGCGAGAATTTGTTATAACAGAAGGAAATGTGACAGGTGTCAACTGTTTAAGTATTTTTCGAAAGTTTGCTAAACTTCGTCCTCTTAATGCAACTCACAGGAAATGTTTTGTAATCTATGGAAAAGGAAAATGCACCTCCTAGCCTGTCGGATTTAATAGTTTTGGAAGTATACCAAAAAAAATTGCAACAAAACTTGGATTGAATAATACCGAAGGATACAGTGGACATTGTTTTAGGAAGTCCTCAGCCACAATTCTAGTTGATGATGGTGCAGATATGCAGATGTTAAAGCGTCATGGGGGCTGGAAATCCTCTTCTACGGCAGAAATGAAAGTAGATAAAATCTATTACATGTTTAAATTTATGTAAATCATATGTCAAATTCAGTGACAGACTAGAAGGCAAAAAATAGTTTTATTTTACAAGCCGTCATAAACTTAAAACTAGAGAAAAACTCGAATTTTTTTGCTGTGAATATGTATTCATAGTAATATTAGTTTGTTTTCCTGACCGTTTTAATCGATTAAAATGTTTGTTTTTCTTGGGTTTTCGGTCACTCTTGAATAAAAAATTTTTCTTTATAAGGGGTTAACGTTTCGGTTTTATTAGGAAACCATCATCAGAACTATAAAAAAATATTTGTCTAAACAATCAAAAGAGAAAAGAAACTATTGTATACAAAAAATAAAAGAATATTGAAAACTATAATCAAGTATAAAGTATGTTTAGCTTATATTTTATACTTGATTATAGTTTTCTATATTTTTTTATTTTTTGTATACAATAGTTTCTTTTCTCTTTTGATTGTTTAGACAAATATTTTTTTATAGTTCTGATGATGGTTTCCTAATAAAACCGAAACGTTAACCCCTTATAAAGTAAAATCTTTTATTCAAGAGTGACCGAAAACCCAAGAAAAACAAACATTGTATTCATAGTAATTTAAATCAATACATCAGATGAGATTTAATACTCCATCATGCCTGACAGTGTTATATTGCATCGCGTGGCACCCCAAAGGTGTGTGCGTGAATCGTGTATACCCCTAAGTGCGTTCATTAAATGCCGGCGGTGTATTTGCTTATTAAAGCACCCCCTTTAAATGAAACAGGACTACTATTCGTAGTGATAACGTCGACTGCATGCCGTAACAAAAAAGATGTATATATGGGTTATGCACAGCCCACACCAATATAATACAGGTTGAGGACTTTTTTGCCGATGCAAAATTTTCCCTCGAATGATATTCGACAAGACTATTTCACGAGAAAACAATAAAAATACACTGTTTCAGCTTCAGATGATGCCTAGGATCTAGCTGCAGCTATGGCTTCAGGGAATTTGCGATTGAGTGGTTCCCCAACACCTTGTTTAAATAGGGCAGCCACAGCAGAAGATCGATGAGAATAATTTGTTATTTTATGCTAAAGTTTTGGTCCACTTAGATACTGTATTTATTCCTAGTGGAGTATTTGGTTTGAGGAATTTCTTACTAACCATTTGCTGTTTGCCAAACCTTTTAACCCACCTTGAGCTGTCTTGGAAAATATGCTGTTATATTCAATTCGTCCGGTAAATTTTTCCATGGTATCAAACTCCTTTTGAAAATAATCAGTTTTGCAATTTACGGCCTCATTGCCTCTCCAAGCTAGTTCAAATGAGCAGAGATGGACAAACATGTTTGTGCTTCATCGGGGTTTTCTTCATTGTAGCTTTGCATTATTGTTAGTAAATCATTGGTAGATAATGCTTTTAAACTTACTTTCCTCTTTTCCTGACAACTTTAAAGCTGCTTTCTCTTTGTGTCTCTTGCGACTCGCGCATTTTTTAAGGAAATATCCGTAAGAGGGTCAATCTTTATTTCGTATTCTGTAAACTACATTTCTTAAATCATTTTTGCTGTAGTGTTCCACATAGCCTTTACAGAAGATTCCTTGTAGTTTTCCTTACCCATTCTTCATATTAAAGGTATAATCTTCGAGGATTTTCGCCAGTTCCATCACCGTAGAACACTTTTCAAGTTTATAATTTCTTACCATTAGAAGCTCTGAGATCTGTACCCAAATTGAGTTCTTGGACTTCCGTTGCCGCTGAAAAATCATCTTGTTGATTTTGTACAGGTATATGTAATTAAGAATTTTTCCACTAGAAAACAAGCCGTTGCTATGATATTTGGTCAGTATAAAACACTCTAGAGAAATAATCATATATTATATCACAAGACCTATAAATTTAATCGATTGAATTATGCAACATATTTTAATCATGATTTTACTTGGAAAATAGTTGAATGCTCAATAATTTAATAAAAACCCGAGACTGCGAAGCGGTCGAGGGTTTTTATTTTCAAATTATTGTGCATGAAACTATTTACCAAAAAGTAAAATCATGATCAAAATATGATGCGAAGTTTAATGGATTAAATTTATAGGTCGAGTGGTATACGGCTAGATTATTTCCCGAATAATTTAATATGAATATGAAATATTAATTTTTACTAAAGTTAAATAAATACAAAAGACGTTTTTTTATAATCAAATTATGATGCTTCGTTGATGTTTGTGTTTCTCTTACCATGGTTACGCATACGCATCCCATAAATACATTGAAAAAACTTGCTTAGCAAAGTGTGTATGTAAATATTACAAATTCTGACATATTTTCATCGCCTTATGTCAAAATATTTGTATAAAAATTCTATCAAAAATGGCATATTTACTGATAAAACCAATATTAGGTTATTCAGACGACTAAGAAATTAATGTTTCTTTATAAACTGTTGTCGAGAATTGTAAGAATTAGTGATAAACGATAAAACAAAAACCAATATTCAGGACGAAAGTTTAACCGCGGTTAAACAGGTCTTGCGATTTAATTCATGCACAATAATTTGAAAATATAAACCCTCGACCGCTTCGCAGTCTCGGGTTTTTATTAAATTATTGAGCATTCAACTATTTTCCAAGTCAAATCATGATCAAAATATGTTGCATAGTTTAATTGATTAAATTTATAGGTCGAGTGGTATACGGCTAGATTATTTCCCAAATAATTTAAAGTAAAGTCAACAAGAAACAATTTTTTATATTACAATTTGGCACTTTTTAAGAATTTAAATATAAATATTCCATAAAAATTTTAAACAAAAACCAATATGGAGGACGAAAATTTAACCGCGGTTAAACAGGTCTTGGGATTTAATTAGTTATCTAAACAAAATTTATTCAAAAAATGAGTGTGTCTGATTGGTCTATTTGATAATGAGGGATATAATCAGTAGTAAAATTAAGAATATTGGTGCTGCTGATCTATGCTTTTTCAGTCAACGCATATGATCCCTGCTGTGATGCACTTTGCCGACATCCCTCAATTTCCACGTATCCTGCTGCTTCCGAAATATTAAAAGGCAGCTTTCACGTCTCCAGCACACTCGCACATAGTGAAAAAATACTTTTCACGCTGGTTTACATATTATTTTTTGGTCTAACAGCTTCAAATTATGTTCATATTGCTATTTTGTATTCGTGCGTTTATCGTATTTTTTCGTCGCTGGTATTCTAATTAAATTTATGAAATTACTCTAATCACGTTGTTCACTGAAATAGTATATTACATAACAAATGATGAATGTGATACCTTTTAAAGATACGAGGAATCAGCCGAGTTTTATAATAATCACTTTCACACGAATAATGTACCAGGTGATTCTTTAAGGGTGACGAGCGGCCATATCTCGGAAACTACTAGGCATAGAAATTCAGGGAAAAAAAAATTATAACTAAAGTGGCCCTGAGAAAATCCTGGAAATAATTTTTAAGTTCCGCATTTTGCCGCAAGAGGGCGTAATTGAAAAGTAAATTTTAAAATTTTACATAACTCCAAAAATTCCACATTAAGGTATATCTTTGATAACACCATTAAAAAGCTTGGACAATTATGCATCATTTTTGCTCATTGGCGTACCGACTTTAATAAGAGGAGGGGAAGCTGTTGAAAGTGTAATCAGTTAAATCGCTGTAACTTATAAACGACTTATCCGATTTTAGCAAACTAAAGACTGTTTGGAAGAGAAATGTATGCACTATCACCAATCGTATTTAGTTGTCCATAATAGTTCTAAAAAAAATGCTAGAGGGCGCAATTTGCAATAATAACACATTTTTTAATTTTACTACGAAAAAATAAATCATACGGTATAATTATGATACAATATTCAAAAAGTAGATAAAATTTGCTAGAAAAAATATTAAAACCGCAGCTCGATATCTCCGTTCGTTTCAGCGTTATTGCCAATAGAATAATTTTTAATGAAGAAGCGATTATATATTTTTTAGAAAAAAAGTGGTACGCCACTGATATTTTTCCATGTGGATATTATTTCTTATTAGCTTGGTCAATTCTGAATAAAAATGGTCTCTTGCGTTTTTCTCCTCAGGCACAAATGATTAAATTAAATTAGCTTTACTATTTTTTATTTTTATTAACATTGATAATGAAAAATTTTGTTTTGTAAAAATTATTGGAAATGGCCACCTTCACTTAATAGGCAAGTTATTATTACAAATTGCGCCCTTTAGCATTTTTTTTTAGAACTATTATGGACAACTAAATACGATTGGTTAAAGTGCATACATTCCTCTTCCAAACAGTCTTTAGTTTGCCAAAATCGGATAAGTCGTTTATAAGTTACAGCGATTTAAATGATTGCACTTTCAACAGCTTCCCCCCTCTTATTAAAGTCGGTACGCCAATAAGCATAAGACCAAAATGATGCATAATTGTCCAAGCTTTTTAATGGTGTTATCAAAGATTAACCTTAATGTGGAATTTTTGGAGTTATGTAAAATTTTAAAATGTACTTTTTAATTACGCCCTCTTGTGGCAAAATGCGGAACTTAAAAATTATTTCCAGGATTTTCTCATGGCCACTTTAGTTATAATATTTTTTTCCTGAATTTCTATGGCCAGTAGTTTCCGAGATATGGCCGCTCGTCACCCTTAATGAATCAGCCGGTACACCATTTTGCCTACGACCACAAAGAATTATTAAAAAAGTCTTCGATGTGTAAAAAAAATCTTTCAGCACTAGTGTTGAAATTAGCATAGTCAGGATTATGTTCCACTTAATATCTGGTTTCATAGTTTGTCAATAGGCTTTCCTTTATTTGTAGTTTAACTTTTTCATTTTTTCATATTTTATATATCACAGGAAGAACTAATCCTGGATTGACTTCTAGATTAACCAAAATGAAAAATTTTAAATTTAATCAAGGAAAGATGCAATAAACATAAATTTAAAAATCCACCCAACAAGGAAGATTTGAATCCAAAATAATTCTATGAATTATTTGATGTTTTTATAAAAAAAAGTTAAATACTCCTTATGGGATTTCAACCTGTGATCTTGCGACTTGTAGGCTAGAGCTCTATTCTCTACGCTATCGCTACCGATAAAGATTTGTTGTTTAATACATGCCACTCTCTTCAGTGCCATTTGCTTCTGGTAATAGATTTTAGGCGATTAAAAAAATAAGAACTTGCTTTTATGTAATGAAACTAAAAATTAAAAAAAAATTTAAGATAATGCCTTTGTTTTAACCAGTTTTTCACAGTATCATTCTGTATTAAAATTAAATCAGAAAAATGTTCTTACTGTAGATATAACCTTATAATCTACATTTCTGAAAATTTATTTTCACCTAAATATTTTAGGTACACCTTTAGAGGTGGGGTCTCTTCTATTATTTTATTATGTATCTAATGATAAAAATAAAAAAGTTATTTTTTCTAGTTTATTTACGCTGGACACATGACTAAATCAACAGAAAGCGATTAGGCATTCGTGTTGATAAACATTTACTTGATTTATGCCAGAATAAAAGGATGGCGCCAGATTAAGGAAACATTAGCCAGAAAGGATTATCAGATATCAACTTTATGAATAAAAAAGGACATTTGCACCATTGGCTGATTGGTTTCATAAATTGAAGAATCACAGCAGCAGAATTCAGTCAGTTCTAACAGAAACTAACAAGAATCAGAGGCGTAACACAAAATGCTATTCGTTTTTCCATACAGGGTGATTCACGTTGAGTGGCCTATTAGAAGATCTCGGAAACGAGTAAACTTATCTTTCTAAAAATTTGATAGCAGGCATAGTTGGCTTTGAGCTTTTAAGACATTATATTTTGACGTTTTTATTACTTTCGGTTATACCGGAAGGTAATGCCAACTTTGCTATTTTAAATTTAAAAAAAAACACCCTATATATTTAAGCATTTTTGATTACCTTATCAAAATCTAAATAGCTTTTGCTAATATTAATCTATTCCTATCTCTAACCATTTTTAAGATATGAATTATAAAAGAATTTTTTTGTGTAAAAACGCTCCGAAAAGAAAGTGTAGTAACTCTGAAACTAATAAAGGTAAACAATTAAAATTGTGTTAGCTTTCAAGTAATACATAGATCTTTAGTTTAAATTACTTAGGTTTCATGTTTTTTATACAGGGAGTTCTTAAAATCGTGCCAATGTTTCCATTTAAATAAATGTGCATAAGTCAATTTTTGCAAATGGAACACCCTTTTTTTAGCTTACTAACGTGTAGAGAATTAAATTTCCTATCTAAATGCCTAATATGTTACAATCCACATCTTTAGTCGTTTTGGAATTATGAGCAATTTAAATAAAAAAACTTAAAATTTCTGTTTGTGTTAATGCGACATTATTTTTAAAAAGAAGGCTTCCACTGGGATTTTTGTTTGACTTTGAGCTTTGTTACCATTTGCTATTAAGCGCCTATGTTCGTTGCTTAGCTATTTCTAATTTTCAAAGTCAAACGAAAATCCCAGTCGAAGTCTTCTTTTCAAAAATAATGTCGCATTAACACAAACAGAAATTTTTAGATTTTTTATTTAAATTGCTCATAATTCCAAAACGACTAAAAATGTGGATTGTAACATATTAGGCATTTAGATAGGAAATTTAATTCTCTACACGTTAGTAAGCTAAAAAATAGGGTGTTCTATTTGCAAAAATTGACTTATGCACATTTAGATTTTAATAAGGTAATCAAAAATGCATTACCTTCGGGTATAACCGGAAGTAATAAAAACGTCAAAATATAATGTCTTAAAAGCTCAAAGCCAACTATGCCTGCTATAAAATTTTTAGAAAGATAAGTTTACTCATTTCCGAGATCGTCTAATAGGCCACTCAACGTGAATCACCCTGTATACTTATAGTTTATATTATAACTAACGTCACAAAAGAACAAAAACCAAAAATAAAAAGCAAGTTCGGTTTTTACCTCGCAGATGAGAGGAGAGCGATAAAATTTTTATATCGTGTGATCACGGAGGATTTAGACGACTTCGTACTTACTGACCGATCTTGATGGTTTCAATTTTTATTTTTTAATCTAAGAATTGTGTAAAGTTGTATGTAAACAAGTTTAAAGAAAAAATTTGGTCGGATTCATATCCTAATATATTTGTAAAGTGCAATAAAAAATAATCTTGGCGAATTTAACGAAAGGTAAGGTTATCTTCATCCCTTAAACAATGCCAACTGTTAGATTTTAATTGTTCCCGACTTTCGAAAGTTTCATTTTTAAAATCTGTCGAAATTCTCCGATGAAAAATATGTACCTTCATTTGCTCGTCGATATGATAAACGAACGAAATTCAGATTTATTTTTGTCCTCTAAAACATTAAACGAACGGGCGCGGAGTAATCTGACAAATCTGATGGTAAAACCGAACTAGCTTTATGTTTTCGTTTTTTTTTTCAAATATCTTCGGAAATAGTTAAGATTTTCTTAAATTCCTTACGGGCATTAATATAAGCTCCAAATTATGCAACTTTGCCCCAATTTACCCTTTGCTGTATTTTTTATATTTTCCGAGATCCTAATGGTAAGCATCGAATTTGGGTCACCCTGTACAATTCCTTCTGCAGCTCTATCGATCAAGGTTTTACTGTCATTTTATGTGCTTATGAAGGGAAACAATAGTACAGAATGACGACGTCATAAGAAGGCTTTTGGTAATTATCTTCTTTTTTTCCAGTCACTTTCAATATCCTTCTGTCACTGTTGAGGACTTTCTTTCACCGTGTATTTTGATAGTTCTCAGGTTCACACCAGAGTCTGCCAGTAAAGTGGTCGAAGACCGACAAAAATAATGACCAGTGTGTAATGCTTCGGTTCAGAGAGCCTCGAAAATTTGGCTATATAAGCAGGCATTTTACCGAAACTATTGACACCAACTGGATTTCTAGCACAATAAATGTGTTCTAGGACGGAAAAATAATAAGAAATCGATACCAAATAGTAACTTGCCCGGCTACCACGGAAAAGTAACGATAAACCTGATGGTAGCTTAGAAATGAACTAAAATACTAGAATAGAGTATTTTGAGAAAACGAAACTTGACACTCTTAAACTATTCCAAAAATAGTAAATTGTATACCTAGTAGGAAAAGCTGAACATTCCCGGACGACCGTAAAGATCGTATGTCGAGGCGCAAGCCGAGACTGACAATATGGAGTCCGGGAATGTGGCTTTTTCTACGAGGTATACATACTATTTTTCCGTAAATCGAAAATTATTGAAAATACATAACTTATTACAATCAACTTGTTAACATTTTGAAATAAATATTATTAACTTTGTTCAAAAATAAAGGATGCCATTAAATGTGTGTGTTGTAACTATGGAAACACAGTAATATTGAATTGTCCAGCTTAACACATTTTAGTTTACAAGTAGCCGTACAGAAATAATATTTCCTTACAGTACAATAATAAATATTTCTTAACAGTTATTTTCCGTTGCCTAGCAACGACTTAGTGTAAGGAAATATCGACTTTTTCTTTCAGAAATGTTATCAGTAATATTGAATTGTCGTCCAGCTTAACACATTTTAGTTTACAAGTAGCAGTACAGAAATAATATTTCCTTATAGTACAACAATAAATATTTCCTAACAGTTATTTTCCGTTGCCTAGCAACGACTTAGTGTAAGGAAATATGGACTTTTTCTTTCAGAAATGTTATCAAAAATGTCAATATTTCCTATCGATTTTTGGAAAAATATATTTTTCTGTATTAATTAATTAAATATTTTTAAACGTTAAGCGATTGGGACCTAAATACTTAGATGAATGTGACATGAACTCTAATAAATTGGTTAGCGTTTCTCCATTCTTGTATGGGAAAATAATTACTAGACCCATTACCGCTGGCGCATTTATCTATATCCTTTGTCGATTAGTATACAAGTAAGGGCCTCAACAAGGGGTTCGAATGAGGGCCCCCAACCTACCAGGGGAGGGTGCATCGCCACCCCGTTTTAACCAAACGAGCTCTCGCTAACTGTTCAATTATAAAGTGATCACTTTTAACATGTGAATTGGTTTGGCATGAGTAATTTGCAGTTTCCAGTGGTGAGAATTTCTGAAAAAAACTTGTTTAATTGACGTTGATAGACAAGTACGCATCAATGCTTCATTAAATGTATAACCGCGATAAATTTCAATACTGCTTAACAAAAACTAGCGATGGTTATACACACAGTAAAAATTAGAACAGATGCGAAAAAATCCCTCCGTTTCCGACATCCCCTTGTACGCACACGAATTTGTAACACTCTGTATATATTTTATTGTTATACCGATTCCGGCATTGGATACTACTAGTCAAAGCTAACGAAAAGATGTTTGAATTACATAAACACCTTTAGCAAAACAACAACGCTCTTGTCCATATCAGCTAAAGCGTTAACAACATTTTCTAAAGTTACATTACTATGTCAAGCCGAAAGAGTGAAAAAATATGGTTCAACCATATGCTAACTTTCTCAAAATTCAGAAGCTTCTCTATAAAGGAATATGGATTTTCAGAGATTCAGTATTATCATAATCAGTAAAGTAAAACCATGTCTCGTCAGTAAAAAAGTTTTTTTATTATGGAAATTAAGCAGAAATTACTTTAAAAATGGCATTCTCTGCGGCTGGTTGTTTCTATTTAATATTAGTGGACCTTATGAACCTCTTGAAGTTTCAATTTCAGAAAGAAAACGTACATTTTACTACAGCGTATTTTTAGATTCCGTAATGCTGCAGCAGATTGCTTACTTTATTATTTATTTTAACTTGTTCATGTTTACTTGTTTTGGAAGTAAGAATTAATTATGTAATAAAAATAAATATTCTATATTTTTCAACTGAGTTTTTGCTAAAGTTTAATAATTAAAAAACAAAAGATACCAACAAAATATTTGTTGGTGTATGATATACATTTTTTAGATTTGTTTTGTGCTACAACACTTTGAGACATGAGAAACCTTTTTTAAAATGGTAACAACATTTTGGGATATGACTGACATTTCTTACTTTTGGAAGTGGCAACTTAAAAAAAACGTCAAAATAATGCCTATACCTACTTAAAGATGTTATATCATCTACTACTACTAGAAGAAGGAAGAGAAGGAGGAGAAGGAAGGGTGTGTGGAGGAGGTGAAGAAGATGTGGGGAGGAGGGAAAGATGTGGAGGAGGAGGAAGAGGCAAGGGAGGCGAGAACGAGGATCCCTGGATCACCAATAAACGACTACTTTGGTACAATCCTTCTCTTTTGGTCCAGTAGATTTTATATTCCCTCCTAATCCATCGCTTAATGGCATCTCGTACCGAGCACCCTCGGACCGAGTCCCTTGTTCTGGACCTTTGAATATTTTTCCAAGCTCTTTCTTATAATTCGTCGGCTTTTTCATTTCCTGTAATACCTTCGCGTTCTGATATACACTGCGGTATTGCTGGACTTTATCGTCTTGTGCCAGGGCTACTAATTCATCTCCTCTCGTTGTTTCACGTTAGCGGTCTTTCATAAAAAGAACTGATAAAATATAAATTTAAAAGCATTATATCTGTCACTGTCAGCACAAGATAAATTACAATAATCAATTAATAATGTATTTCCTATTAAATTAATATTTGTCCAAAACAATAATAATGATATTAACACTAATAACTACATCTGATTTCAGTTTGCTTGATATGTGACTAAAGAAACATCTTCAAATATCTATAACGAGGCGTAAGTGTAGCGTGTACCTAAATCTCTGTTACGAACAGTGAAATTGCCAATTATGGGGTGTGGTGCAGCATAACTAAATGGATAAAATGGTAGACAGGATACAAAATATAGCATGCTTTCTAAAATGAACTCTGTTACCAGAGAGGCCAATTTACAAACCCCTGGTTCGAGTAAAAGTGACAGTTTTAAAAGGTTTCTTAATTGTGTTACAGAGTTAACAGTCATTTTACGCTAAAAGCCGATTAATGTTGAAGGAAAAATGGTAATGTAGTTAGAAAAGGTCCCTTAAAAGTGGTTACACTAAATAAAAATTAAAAACAAGTGTACAGTATTTTAAATAATGAATGCTATTTTAACGTTGCACTTTCTGCTTGTACAGCGATAGTTCTTTTAAAAATGACGCCGTAGGTGGAGGCGGTAGGGGATGGATATATGAAATCACATATTTGTTCACTTAGCAGGAATAGCCCACTTTTTCAATCACTTGTACTGTACAGGAAACAGTAAATTTCTATGTGGGAGTAAAAAAATATTTGTATGCAGGTGTAGCTTTCCTTTTAGCGGCGCAAGTCATGTCGACAAAGCACAGGCAACAATAAGCAGATATAGTAACGTAAATAATCTACTTATGGTGTGAAATGATTCATATTATCTTTGTTTCCAATCCGTATGTACGCCCAGTTTCACGACCAACTTTCAGGTAAACTAAATACACAAAATTATAAATTACGAAAGTATGGTTGATTTTTCATATGACAGAATATTATTAAAATTTAATAATAATCGTATATGGTGAGTCTCATATGAATATTGAACAAGCAACCTTATTTTCGTTATTTGTAATTTGAAGTTGATCGTGAAACATTCATCTATATTTATTTTATATGCCTGCCTAAATACCTACCTGTTCCCATCAACACTACGATAATGAAAGTGATATTGGCGCGCCCTATTTAAGATGTATACTTTTTCTACCTACGCTCATGACTTTATTCAAAGGTTATCAAGTGGAGAGTGGATACGCATAAAAGCTGTCTATCTGGTTTCTTTTCTTTAACCGAGTAAATAAGGGAAGTAAAAAGACATGACAAGAACTGCAAGAAGATAGCCTTGGTTTAAGTTTACATCACGTATTATATTTGTAGCAGTCAATGGTGGCTGGTGGTTAGTTTTTCATGGGGATCATATATGAATGATGTTATGCAATATAATGTTAACCCAAAAAACATTAATTTTTAAAGAATGCATAAACATAAATAGTCATTTCGTAAATATTTTAAGTCATTTCGTTTTCGTCGTGCCTGTTTATTGTTTTCTACGTGCTTGAGTTGTATGGAACTAGGAGTTGATAAAGGTCGAGACGCAAAATCTTTTAAAACTTTGCGAACTTAAAGTAGTGATATGTTTGTAAAGTTTGGTATAGTTTTATATATCCTTCACTATACCGGGTCCGCCAACGTGGCGAGGATGGAAGATTAAATCATTATCGAGGAGCTTATCAAAAATACTAAACCAGCATAAGGTATCGACTTAAAAGCGGCATATTTTAAAAATATTTTACATTATACAGGGTGGCTCAAAAAAGTGTGGCGGACTAAACTTGCATTTTTTTTAATGGAACACCCTATATATTATATTATTTTCTAATTCCCTATACAATTCCACGTATATTTTGTATAAAATGTCATATGTCTAAATTCAATTGTTTTTGAGTAATTGACGTTTAAAATATGGCATTTTTTGACTTTGACAGGCTGTAACATTGGAACGGTTCATCTTAGAGAAAAATGGTTTTCACCTCCCTATCTTAGTTTTTCATTCCATCATATACAAGGAAACCAACCTCCGATTAACTATGTTAAACCGTTAAAACCGTTTTTTTGGTTTAACATGTTAAACCGGAAGTTGGTATTTTTGAATAGAGAATAAAAAACTAAGATGGAAACTTCTAATTGTCACAATAAAATAATTTGTTATTCAGAATATAACATAACCTATTAAAATTACCATTCGAAATTTCTAGAATTATGCCTTACTATAAATTTTAATTAAATTATAAAATTCTTTGACATCAATATTTAATTGTCCAATACCAATTAAATTATTTAATTGGATTAAACATAAACTATATTGCTAAATAGAATTAATATTTTTTTTTCTGTGTAATATTAAAACACAGAATTTAATTAGAGTTGCTTCCTTCGACTCATTGTCACCTGTCGTCACAAATCTCAACGGTTTTAATAACTTGTGCGTGACATGTGCCATTTCTGCCAACGCAAAATAAGATAGTGATGGGATCTACAACGTACAAAATATATTTTTTTTATTTCCTATCTTGTGTTCCCTATGCATATCATTCGTAGTCCTTCCTGAATAACAAATTAGATTTTTCAAATGATATGTAAATGCTTCACAATTTTATTCAGATATTTCAAGGGGATAAGTGGAAATAAAATCGTGTTTTTTCCATTTCAGATTTAAAAGTAAAATGATTGGAATATATTGTACGATTTTCGATATTGTGTAGGCCTACATGGAAATAGTATAAGTACCATATAAAACTTTAAACCAGGAAAAGTTTTTAGACCTCGATACTTGTACGTAGCTAAATCACATATATGTATACATACACTATATTGCTAATACCATAATTTAATGATGACACCACTGTAGGCAGATGATCAGGGGCCGTTGAGTTTGCGCAGATCGGAAATTTGCTTCTTGATGTAAACATTTGACAGGACCGAATTTCAAAATATTTTTACAAGCTTTTATTTAAATTTACCCGTTAGTTCGGGTATGTACAGTTTATGGTCAAATAAAACTATGTAACCAATATTTTACATACCTGAAATACCTTATTCCTGGTATTGAACAGCGATTCGTGCAAAAAAGGATCATGTACTTTTTTCTACCCACCTTAAAACACATAAGTCGCTAACAATAACAAAATGTCTGGTAAAGTTTTATACCTAAATTAGCACCCAAAACTTAAAAATAATATCCACAATTACACACGGAACATCCGAACGAATACAACGTAAAAAAAGATGGAAACGACTATAACTTACAAACTAACAAAAAAAAATGTCTAAAGTAAAGTTTTATAAATATTAACACCTAAAACTTGGAAATTATAACAACACACGAATGAACGAAACAAAAGATGGCGACTAATAAGAATATAACGGCGAGCCGGTTCTGTACAAGAGACCTTGGATTCTGTTTACGTTCTGTTAGAAATCGTGTGGGTTGCCTAATTTCTTCCCTACTGCGCAAGCGCCACGGCCCCCAACTCAGGTTATTTTGAATCGCACGATGGGTCTATTCTTGCTTCTGGCGGCTGCTTGTATTGGCAATATAGTGTATGTATATATGTGAGCTAAACTGGGGGAACCTTTTAACATATTCAGTGACGGGCAAAAAGTTGGACCCATATGGGAAACTTTTTTATTATTGAAATTGTAAGAAAACTTTTTATGCCGATACCCTCTGCATGATTGGTAACCTAAAAGCTTGTTTTGACATTAGTCACATGACTCCTCGTTTGTCTGGAAATTTTAAAAGAATATATTTTGTCGTGAAAATCTGGTATTAGAGTTCAAGATATTTAAAGAAGTTATTTGAAAAAGTGTTTAGATTTTAATTTTAGAAAAAAAATATTTTTTTTAAATTTAAAAAAATATCAAATGTTACTTTCATACTTCCATCAATTTAATGAAAATGTGTTAAATATATAGAGCCATTATTTAAAAAACCAATATTTAAACATTTTTGTTATCTAAAATTAAAAATTTAGCTTTTTATCATGTAACTTGGTGCGTCCAGGCCCTGTATAAAGCAACCATATTTACCAATAATTATAGGTATTTCTTGAACAGTATGCTTACGAAAGGCAGTTCTTTCTCATTTTAAACAAGTTTTAACCTGTTCAAAATTAGAAAGAACTGCCTTTCGTAAGCATATTGTTTCAGAAATACCTATAATTGGTAAATATTGTTATACAGGGCCTGGACTGGAAAAGCTAAACTTTTAATTTTAGCAAATAACATTTTTTTAAGATAACAAAAATGTTTAAATATTGGCTCTATATATTTAACACATTTTCATTAAATTGATGGAATTATGAAAGTAACATTTGATATTTTTTTAAATTTAAAAAAAAAATTTGAATTTTTGTTTTAAAATTTTCACACCAGCATAGAATTAAAATCTAAACACTTTTTTTTAATATATTTTTTTAATATCTTGTATTCTAATACTAGATTCTCATGACAAAATATTTATTTTTCAGACAAGCATTTTCTAAAAGAACCTCATTGAATTTATTCATCCCGTACAAAAAAAAAATCAGGAAAACTTTGTGCTGTGCATCTCCTGTCCGGTGGGACAGCTGTTTTCCCCTTTGCTTCCCTCAGGAAGGCGGATTTGACGTGGAGCAGTGAAGTATTGATCCAAGTGGCCGCCCTGTCAGTCAGCAGTGGTGTATCAGTACGTTTGAATTATGAAGATTATAGAACTTTTATTGCAGAAATATTCACCATAAAACTATTTTATGTAAAATTACTTGCTTTGCAATAGATAATATTACGGAAAAAAAGGTTTAACATGTTAAACCGGAAGCTGTCACTTTTAGATAGAGATAAAAAATTAAGATAGGGAGGTAAAAAAGATTTTTTTCTGTGACGGGAAAAAAGTTTGACATTTTATCTCTGTTGACAGGTAATAAAATGTCACTTTTTGTGAAATTACTTTTTTCCCCGGGAAAAAAGTGATGTGATTACTTTTTCCCCGGATATAATATACACACATAAGTGAAGGTAGATATTTAATTTTAGAATATTTTATTATACAAAAAGTTACATTTTCTTTAAATCAAAAAGTACAATTATTAAATATGTATTGCATGCATGACATGTTCATTTTACTATTCGGTACAGCAAAATTTTCTCGTGTTGAAATTATATTTTCTGCCATGGACACAACTGCCGTTGATGTACCTGGTCGCAAATCGGGTGTTCTTTCAGCACTGCCACAGATTCTAAACACTTTATTAGCTATTTCCATACCCTTCAGCGACCGTTGATGACTTCCAACCGCCATGTTTTTTGAGTGTCAATAAGTCTCCCCCAGATTCAACAAAAAGTGTAGCAGACGATCTTCGAAATGAATGACCCGTGTATAAGGTAACATTTTCAAGTTGAAGAAAATTAGCTACTATTTGGGGTACCTTATAAAACTGATTTTTACCTACAACTTGATTGATACATTTTCCATTGTGATATGCATAAAATAGGCGGCGATCCTTTGCTGCTGTTGGACGAAGGGCTATGTACATTCGGTAAAATTTAATATATTTTTCAGTAACTACAAATCTCCTGTTGACATCATTCTTTGTTTGCTTAATTTTCACAATTAATAACGTTCCCGAATCTTCAATATCATCTAATGTTACCTGGCTGATTTCGCAAATTCGACAAGCTCCTGCAATCGCAAGTAAAACAACAACCTTGGCCATTAAATAAACTTCATCGGAAGCATTATTTAAAAAATCACTAATAATTGTACTCGTAAAAATCTCAGCTTTCTTGGGCGTGTAACCTTTCCCATTTTGTTTTAGAAATGTAATTAGTTTGAAATATTTTGAAATGTCTACATTATTATTAGATTGTAACATACTTTTAATCATTGAATAATTCGACCACACTGTTGATGGCTTTTGTTGTTGTGTTAGTTCAGAAAAATAGGCCAATAACACCGTCTCCGACAAAGAACTGCATGACTTTTTCATCTTCCATTCCATAAATCTTGAAAACGCGTTTTCGTAAATTTTGCGCGATTTAGCTGGCAATAATTTTTGTGACGCTACTTTCGCTGCTTCTACTAATTCCGGTGGAGTCAGAGAAAACTCAGAATCAGACATTTTAAACTTTATATTATTTAGAATAACTACTAAATAACCACTAAAGTTCTTACTTTTTATATTAAATCACGGAATAAAATTGACAGATATTTGATTATTTTAAAGGTTTCCTTAGAAACGCAGGTCCAATTGTCGCTATAAGTAAAACAGCCTACCTACTAGTTTCAAAAGTCAAATTTCACATCGATACTTTTTTGACTTTAATATATTGTAATAATATCGTCGTTTTTCCCGTCACAGAAAAGAATAGTGTATTATACACGGGAAAAATATTAGATTTTAGCTCTCGCTTTTTTGTCAACACAACCTCGAGCTAAAATCTAATGCCTTTTTCCCTTGTATAATAAATAACAATAAATAACTATTTCTCTAAGATAAACAATTCCAACATTACAGCCTGTCGAAGTCTGAAAATGTCAAATTTTAAACATCAATATCTCAATCGCAATTGAATTTAGATATATGACATCTTATACAAACTAAGCGTCGAATTTTGTGGGAAACTAGAAAATAACATATAGGGTGTTCCATCCATATATTATGACTTTACTATTTGTGACAACATGTATGGGCAAATTATGCATGGCAAAAAACCAACAAAGGCAAATAGAAATATTTATCGGTATATACATTTTATGCATTAAATCATGTAGGAAAAACGAGTGGAAAACTGGAGATTTCTATGCATTTGTGCACAAATCTTTAGTTCTGTCAAAAAATAGCAATATTTAATAGTTAAAATATATTTTGGCCTTATACCGGGTACAAAAATACATACATTATAGATGGCCACCGGCCGTATTTCGGAAACTACTGGGCATAGAAACTCAGGGAAAAAATAATCGTAAAAAAAAGTGGCTGAGAGAAAATCCTGAAAATAAATTTTAATTTCCGCATTTTGCCGCAAGAGGGCACAATTGAAAATTAAATATTAAAATTCTAAATTTCTCTGAAAATTCCCATATTAAGGTATACTTTTGGTAACATCATTAGAAAGCTTAGACAATTCTGCATCATTTTGGTTTAGAGCTCATTGGCGTACCGACCTTGATAAGAGTGGGGAAGCTATTGAAAGTATAATCATTTAATTTGCTGTAACTTCTTAACGACTTATCCAAGTTTAGTAAACTAAGGCTTGTTTGGAAGAGAAAGGGAAGTACTTTTAATTGCCGTATTCATTGGTACACGATGGTTCCTAATAAAATAGCTAGAGGGCGTAATTTGTGATTGTAACAGTTTCTTTGATTTCATCCCGAAAACTGAAACATACCGTATAACTATGACATAATCGAACAGTAGATTAAATTTGCAAGAACAAATATGTAGAGCGCAGTTAAATATCTGCTTTGGTTTCACAGTTATTGCCAAAAACATAATTTTTTGTGCCGTATTAAATTTTTTTTAATTTAAATTATTTCAAGTTGATTAAACCTAATTTAAAAATAAATCAAGTCAATCGCCTACAGTACCACAATAATCTGAAATGTTGAAATGTATTATTACAAAAACAAAGTTTTCAAGATCTCGAATTTATAAAGTAAAAAATGTGTTTCTGTTCAAACAATTGCCAGTACGCCTCTTTCAAAATCGATAGGCTTACGCCAAAATAAATAGAAAAGGTCGAATAAACATAAACATGTATTGGAAAATGTTTGTTTCTCTTTTCCTGAATAAAAATAACATTTGGCAAGGTGAAAACATCTCGTGCCCCCTCACCTTGACAAATAAAGATTTTTCTTATACAAATTAAACCTTTTTTTTCGTCACTATCTGTTATATACAAAATATGTGATAACATTTTTGTCTTTCTATTTTCCTTAAAATCACGAAAAATAATTGGAAGTAAAAGTAGCATGACCTTTATTGATAGGGATGTCAAGCAAATAGGGTAAGAGCGGGGATCATTGAGACGTTTCGGTACAATGAAACATCTTAAAAAATACAAATTAAACTTAAAACCAAAATTTTCATTTTATAGTCTATTTTAGAAAGATGTAGAATAATAAAAGCTCATTATTAGGTATGCAAAGGGACTACAGAATGACCCCAACGAATATTTAAGCCACTTTCATATTTTGGCATCGATTTCATTGCAAAATTCTTTATTTTTATCAAGTGCAGGTAGTACCACCCGGGTATGGGTCAATTTATGGGTTTTGCCAATTGTTGTCCATTCACAAACACTGAAAATGATGTGACAAAGGCGTGCATTATGTACCCATTATGGATGGCCACCGGCCGTATTTCGGAAACTACTGGGCATAGAGACTCGGGGAAAAAAAATTATATCTAAAGTGGCCATGAGAAAATCCTGGAAATAATTTTTAGGTTCCGCATTTTGCCGTAAGAGGGCGTAATTGAAAAGTAAATTTTAAAATTTTACATAATATCTCCTAAAATCCACATTAAGGTATATCTTTGGTAACACCATTAAAAAGCTTGGACAATAATGCATTAATTTGGTCTTATGCTCATTGGCGTACCGACTTTAATAAGAAAGTGTAATCATTTAAATCGCTGTAACTTATAAACGACTTATCCGATTTTAGCAAACTAAAGACTGTTTGGGAAAGAAATGTATGTACTTTTACCAATCGTATTTAGTTGTCCATAATAGTTCTCAAAAAAAATGTTAGAGGGCGCAATTTGTAATAATAACACATTTTTTGATTTTACTCCGAAAAAATAAAAATCATACGGTATAATTATGATACCATATTCGAAAAGTAGATGAAATTTGCTAGAAAAAATATTAAAACCACAGCTTGATATCTCCGTTGGTTTCAGCGTTATCGCCAAAAATTTCATCAGTTATCTCAAATCTCGCAGGGCGTTGGAATGAAGATGGAGACAGTGGTGCCAATTCTCCAGATTTATCGGAATTTATTCACCCGGTGAACTAAACATGATAAAGGAAAATTTTCACCTTGACTTGAATGCTATAAAAAAATCCATCTGACCTACGAGTCTAATATGAAGTTAGTAAATTTCTAAATATTCATTTATCAACTAAAAAATAAACGGATTACTATTGTAGGCATGGAGGAGGGCCCATATCAATCAACTTGATTGAAACAAATCGATCTTATAAATCGTAGGGGGGCTATGGGGGACCTTGGGGAACACCGACGAAGCACGGTCGGCCATTGACTCTGGTGCATAGCAACGTGTCCCAGGCCGAACGACAGTTCTTGCGGAGTCGCGATTACAAGGAGATAAAGAGTGCATGGGAAAATGTTATTGTTGGCATTTATAAGTTTAATTCTAAGTTCTGCATTCGCTAAATACAATTTTTCTAAATCTACTATAACTCTTTTTACGGATGGATTTATTAGCCTTTTGCCTTAGAAGGGTAACGCAGTGATTGAGACCAGTGGCGTATTTAGGAGGGGCTGAATGAACCCCCCCCCCCCCCAAGACTCGGGTATAAAAGTCTAATTATTGGTAACCTAATTTTTCGCCTCAGGCTTGGACTCTTAATTTAAATCTTTAAATAATGTATTCTTGTCTTAGATTACAAAGGTCTTGCAGGAAACGTTTAGTTTTTAAACTTTCCCTTTTAAAAGTCCTGTTTTATATAGAGATTGAGGTTTTAGATGCATATCATTTTAGTTATTGATTTATGATGCAATTTTAAAGGAAAACGAGTAAAAATAATAATATTTTATAGTAGTTTTCTATTATATACTTGTCGGTTCAGGTTTCACTTTTTTAGAGCTATCTTAAATCAACAAAAATATAACCCAATGCAATAAAATATTTTTACAACAAAAAGAAAAAACAATTAGGTATTTATTTTTAAAGAGAAAAATTAAAGTAAAAATATTAATTTAAACATTTTTTATGGAAGAAGTGTGATAATTTATAATATAAAAATGGTGCGGGAAGAAACGAGAATGCTTTATTATAAATATACAAAACGGCACATAAAAAGAAGTACCTCTTTCAAAACCTAAGCATTTGCACCAAAAACTGCTCTTAGATCTACGCTCCTAAAATACATGATTTCTGAAAAAATCATTAATTTTGGCGTGGTAAGCGATATTTACTTTATTTTTAATCATGAAAACCCGAGCTTGAAAAATGCTGGTTAGAGTCATACATACGTCTTATGTTAAAATTTTGACTTGACAACAATTACCAATATTTATATTTTTCTCAAAAATAAAAAATGTTTTTTTTTTAAATAAAAAGATAGGAATATCAAAAAAAAGTAAAAAAAACAATTACAAGAACAAATGCAATCCAACCGTGCAGAGGGGGAGAGGTAAAAATTTAATTTTCGAAATTATATAGTAGTTAGGTAAATTTTAAACAAACTTTAGGCGTGGCCCTGGAAATTTTTCTCCTGCGGCGCTTTTACACCTTCTTACATGGTACAATATCATGAAATACATGTAGCCCCGACTGTTCCTTTGTCCAAAAAAAATATCCGACTCACGCCTACGGAGCCACACCCCCCCCCCCCCCCCCCCCTTCTCCCCCCGAGCATATTTTCTAGCTACACCACTGATGTAGCCTCATTGTTGTAAAATATACTGGGTAAAATATTGCGTGGGATCCTGCTATTATCTAATTTCAACAGTTTCTCCTTAACGCCCTCAGCAGGAGTGAAATAATCCCTAAAATTTTAAATGGAAAGTTGGTACCTCATTTTAAAGCTCTTTTAATTTCCGTAATTTTCGGTAGTTCTGGGTTCAAAATTAAATATTGGTACAATAAGAGGAATTAAAAGACCTAAACAATTTAAGTGATAAAATTATTATTAAGTCTAAGATTTATATACAGGGTGATTCACGTTGAGTGGCCTATTAGAAGATCTCGGAAACGAGTAACCTTATCTTTCTAAAAATTGGATAGCAGGCATAATTGGCTTTGAACTTTTAAAACATTATATTTTGACGTTTTTATTACTTCCGGTTACACCGGAAGTTAATTTCAACTTTGCTATTTCAAATAGAACACTATATATTTTAGCATTTTTGATTACCTTATTAAAATCTAAATAACTTTTGTTAATAACAATCTATTCCTATCTCTAACCGTTTTTGAGATATGAATTATAAAAGAATTTTTTTTTGCGTAAAAAAGCTCCGAGAGGAAAGTTTAGTAACTCTGAAACTAATAAAGGTAAACATTTAAAATGTCGTAAGCTTTCAAGTAATACATAGATCTTTAGTTTAAATTAGTTAGGTTTCACGTTTTTTATACAGGGAGTTCTTAAAATTGTGCCAATGTTTCCAGTTAAATAAATGTCCATAAATCAATTTTTGCAAATTGAACACCCTATTTTTTAGATTACTAACGTGTAGAGAATTAAATCTTATCTTAAAATTTCTGTTCAAAAATAATTGCTTCATTTTTGAAAAGAAGGCTTCGACTGGGATTTTCGTTTGACTTTAAGCTTTGTTACAATTTGTTATTAAGTCCCTATGTTCGTTATTTAGCTATTTCTCATTCAAAGCAAAAAAAAATCCCAGTTAAAGCCTTCTTTTCAAAAATAAAGTCGCATTTTTTTTTAACAGAAATTTAAAGATTTTTTATTTAAATTGCTCATAATTCCAAAACCACTAAAAATGTGGATTGTAACGTATTAGGCATTTAGATGAGAAATTTAATTCTCTACACGTTATTAAGCTAAAAAAATATGGTGTTCCATTTGCAAAAATTGATTTATGCACATTTATTTAAATGGAAACATTGGCACAATTTTAAGAACTCCCTGTATAAAAAACGTGAAGCCTAAGTAATTGAAACTAAAGATATATGTATTACTTAAAAGCTTACAAAATTTTAAATGTTTACCTTTATTAGTTTCAGAGTTACTAAATTTTCTTCTCGGAGCGTTTTTACACAAAATTTTTTTTTTTATAATTCATATCCCAAAAACGGTTAGAGATAGGAATAGATTATTATTAACAAAAGTTATTTGGATTTTAATAAGGTAATAAAAAATGCTAAAATATACAGGGTGTACCATTTGAAATAGCAAAGTTGGCATTAACTTCCGGTATAACCGGAAGTAATAAAAACTTCAAAATATGATGTTTCAGAAGCTTAAAACCAATTATGCCTGCTATCAAATTTTTAGAAATAAAAGTTTACTCGTTTCCGAGATCTTCTAATAGGTCACTCAACGAGAATCACCCTGTATAGTTAATGTTACTAAAGGAATCCAGTGCCGTAGCTATGGTAGAGCAATGCCCCGGGGCCTCAGATCAACCAGGGGTCCCTCTGGCCGCGAGATATTAAGGAAATAAGTATAAATAATCCTACAAAAACCAAGCTTTTTGTTATTTGTTTTGAATCACTGATTTGTTATTTTTTGTTTTGAATCAGTAATTCAAAACAAATAAAGACAATGCAAGTCCAAAACTTTACTGCCATTCATGTAATTCTTATGGTACATAATATAAAAAAATTACTCAAATTCAACAAGAGGTAACAAGTGGTGTTCTTATTAAAACTCCTCCGTTTATTACAAATACATTAAAGACAGTTAATTTGCGGTGAGTTCACTGAATTGTATTGTTATTCATTATTTTAGTTTTGGTATAACTCAAATATTTTCTGCTGACTAAGGTATCATCAAGAACCAAAATTATTCCCCTTTATTGTGTTAGAAATTGCTGGTGTGCGCAAAACGGCCCCCAGAGGACCAATAGCATTGTAAAAGGTAACTAGTGTTTAAAGCATGTTCCCGTTTCAATTGTCGTGTATGATATATGGAATATTTTAAAGGTATCTCGGTACGCAGTGGCGTATTTAGGGGGAAGGCTGCCGGGCTGCAGCCCGGGCCGACCCCCATCCCCTTCGAGCTTCTAAGCTCAGGGTCTAATAGTCTATTTGGGAACTAATTTTTCGTCTTACAACTTTTACTGATATTTTATATTCGGCCACATTCCGCTACATTTTAAAATTCACTATTATCAATACTCGAATTTTGCTACGTCTAAATCTTGTGTGCGCCAGTCAGTGGCGTAGCCAGAAACAGGGGCGGTTATAGACCTAAAATATTGGGGGGCACCACATTGGCGTAGCCAGAAAATATGCCCGGGGAGGGGCGTAAGTAGGACAATTTTTTTTCTGAAAAGAGGGATAGTCGGGACTATATGTATTCCATGGTATTGTACCTAGCGAAGAAGGCGGAAAAGCGCCGCAGGCAAAAAAATTTCGGCGCCACGCCCAAAGTTCGTTTAAAATTCACCTAACTACTATCGAATTTTGAAAATTAAATTATTACCTCTCCCCCTTTACATGGTTGGATTAATTTTTTTTTTAATATTCCTAGCTGGCTCTTTATTTAAAAAAACACATTTTTTATAATTGTGAAAAATATAAATATTGGTGTCAATCCAAAATTTTAACATAAGACGTATGTATGACTTTAACCAGCGTTTTTCGGGCTCGGTTTTTCATGATAAAAAAACAGTAAATATCGCTCATCACGCCAAAATTGATGATTTTTTCAAAAATTTGAGGAGCGTAGATCTAAGAGCAGTTTTTGGTGTAAATGCTTAGATTTGGAAATACTCCTTTTTAAGTGCCATATATTTATATTCCTAATAAAGCATTCTCATTTCATCCCGCACTATTTTTTTTATTATAAATTATCACACTTCTTCTATAAAAAATGTTTCAATTGAAATGTTTACCTTAATTTTTCTCTTAAGAAATAAATACCTAATTGTTTTTGTTGTAAAAATATTTTATTGCATTGGGTTATATTTTTGTTGATTTAAAATAGCTCTAAAAAAGGGAAAACGGAACAGACAAGTATATAATAGAAAAATTCTATAAAATATTATTCTTTTTACTCGTTTTTCTTTAAAATTGCATCAAAAATCAATAAACGATATGCGTCCGAAACCTTAATCTTTATATAAAACAGGACTCTTAGAAGGAAAAGTTTAAAAACTAAACGTTTCCTACAAGACCTTTGTAATCTAAGCCAAGAATACATTATTTAAACATGTAAATTAAGAATCCATGCGTGAAATGAAAATGCAACCCAGCAGTCCCCCCCCCCCCCCCTTATATACGCCAATGGGCGCAGCCACAATTTTTGGTAGCCTTCGCCACAGCCCAAAATGTTTTAGGATCATGCTCCAATTGTATCAAATTATGTAAATAATAAAGCACCCGGAATTTTTTTTATCAGTGGCATGAGTTTTATAATTTTTTTCAGAAATGTTGGGGGTCCTGGGCCCCCCCAGGCCTCCCCGTAGAACCGCCCCTGGCCAGAAATTTAGGTTGAGGAAGGCCAAAAGGACCTGAAATCGAGTAACCTTTTTGGACCATAACAAAAAATCTTAATATTAGAAAATATATATAATATTTTTATAGAAACTTGTAGTGAGTTATACTAACACACTAATATAAATAATTTAAAACTTTATGAAATAGGCATAACAGCACAAAAATATCAAAAATTTATTTTTGATTTATTGAAAACCAAAAAAATATAATATTAACTATAATCGATAATTATTAGAAGCCATATATACGTTGCACAAAGATTTGTAACAATAATGAACTAACCATCAAGTTAGACTGTGGCATAAATGACTTTGGCAGTCATTATATACTCACATTCAAAGGTGTCTGATTAGTAAATTAAAAATTTAGGTAACCGGGTCAGTATGATTGTGAGAAAATTATTTCTGTCAATATTACGTCTGTCACAGTCAAACTTGCTGGTGAAATAATTGTTAATAAAAATTGTTTTTCTACGACCGTGCGTTTTAACCCATTTTCCCGCACGCATTTTAGTTTTGAAAGTGTCACTTTTCCGCACTAGTGCGGGAAAGTAAAATAATGCAAATTTTGACCTTATTAGATAGTGTTTTACTTCGGAAGTTATAACTATTGTTACAACAGGTAAATAAATATTTACGAAATAGTCCATCAAATAAAATCTATATCTTTTCCAGCTTTTTGTTGCATATTTAATTTTTTGAAAATATAAAATAATGAATATATATTTATATAACCCTGTACGTTCTTTAAAGTAATGTCACAAAACAACTATCAAACCACTGGGTTTGATATCAGTTGCTATGATAACCCAGGCGTGTAATTGTTACTAAAACGTCAAAATTGTTCAAAGCGTCTTCGAAGTGACCGAATACAATCTTCTTCTAAATTAAACCACATTAAACCGAATCCGAAGCAATAATATTAATGGATTCATCCGACGAAGAACTTCCCGAAGCCATTTTGAAGGCTGCAGATAAAGCTAATTCCGAGCTGTTACCTGCCAAATCCAGACTAAGATATGAAAAGCAATACGACCATTTTGTTACATGGTGTAAGGAGAAATATTATATATAAATAATATTAATATTTATAATAATTAGTAGTTTTTAGTTAAAGTTTTGTATATGTATGTTAAAATAAAATAATTTTTGAAAAATGGGTTGGTATATTTTTTTGCATAAATATACGGTCGTAGAAAAAATATTGTTTCTAACTCATGCATAAAGTGTCTTTCCCGCCCTTGACCGCTTGCCCGAACTCCGCTCCGCGTCGTTCGGGTCAACTGCAGTCGCGTGCGGGAAAGTATCACTTTCCGCACTTGTTAGGAAAATAACTATTGTGCAACTCGACATAAGTCATGTGAAGATTATGCATGCAAAAACTGCCCCAAAATACACAACCTTTGCCGCCCTTTTGGATTAATATCTAGGTATTATTCAATAGGTATGTAAATGATTGCATGTAGATTCAAATATTTGCTCTTTTACATAACTTATTTACATGTCAAAGCTTTCAAAACAAAACAGTTCTTTCCACTTCATTGGAAATGTTTTCGGGTCGGGTTCCAAAGCACTCATAAAGCGCAAGAGAGAAAACTGAAAAGAATGCAGTTACGAGTAACTGATAGGGGGTGAATGGAAAATTTTAAAGATATAAATATGGATGGATTATTTAGATGCGCACTTTGGTTTATGTAAGGGTACCCCAGATTCAGCCATAGTTAATGCATGGGTCTTTTCACTAAAATTTGATTTTTTTTACATTTTCAACGATTTTTCTTGATATTAATTCAAGGAATGATTGTAAGACCCTTCAGCAGAATTTATGTGATGTTGCTAATTGTGGTAATGTAAATGTTTTCAACTTGAATTTAGATAAGTGTGCCTGTATGTCGTTTAGACCTTATACAAATATTATTGTTCATAATTATACATTGAATGATGCTGAACTTAAGAGGGTTGATGAGCGAAAGGATCTGGGAATCTTATTTGTTACTACATTATCTTTTTCCAGTCATATAATTTCTAAAGTTGAGAGTGCCCTAAGAATTGAGGGAATAATTGCAAGAAGTACTAAAGACTTCAATATTGATATCAGCCTTTATTTGTTTGACAGCTTTTTGATACCATTTTTGGAATATGACAGCATAATTTGGTCTCCTCAGTATAACCTTTGAATAAAGATGATTGAGGGAGTGCAGCGAAAATTCTTGAAATGCATGCATTGCAGAAAGTTTGAGATTTATCCTCTTCATGGTTGTGATAATGAGTATCTTTTGGGAAATTTTAATAGATTATCTTTAAGTAAAACAAGGGTAAGGATATTCTTGTGTACAGCGTTTAAAATCCTTAAGGGTGATATTGACTGTCCTGCTATTCTTGAACAGCTTCCGTTTACCTTAAATCGTGTTAATTCTAGAAATCGTAATGTTTTTTATCTGACCTTTCCGCGAACGAATCTTTACAGAAGATTCCACCAGTATAGATTATGTCATTTATTTAATTTGTATGCTTCTGATATTGATATCGACCTTGTTAACCTATATTAGAAGCTTTAAAAACTTATACAGGATAAATTACTTATAGACGAACTGTTGTATTTTATACATACTTTTCTGAGCTAATTTTATTGTTTTTTATGACTTTGTGTTGTTGTCTGACTATTTTGTCTGGCTTTTTACTGTTGATGCTTTGGACAAATAAATAAATAAATGATAAATTCAATAAAGTTTTGGTAAGTATACATTATTTACTGTAAATATCAAAAAAGCCGTTTAATACCTATCAGAATTTTTTTCTCTGTGCAGTCCCGTTTTCTACTTTTATGATTTCTTATATTACACCCCAAGACTCACGCAGAGCTCGTGCCCAAACCGCAAGCAATTACCCTGGTGGCGATAATTGACATATTGACTACGTCAGTGACAAGTGGCTGGTCTCATGGGAGGGAGACGAAGTTCAGGATTCGCCTATCGAGTAGCTAATGCCCAGGAAAGTGCCGAGTTGTGATTCTTTATCTTTAAGGGATAATGGATTTATGCTGATATGACGATATAGGGGAATATTACCCACAATTATTCCTTTAAAATAAAAAATTACCATATATAATATATACCTGCAATATTAGTTTTTGTAAACGTGTGGATGTTAATTTCGTGGTGCTTATTTCATAATAACCTCGTTTTCGCCTTTAACTTACGACCTTTTGCTACCTGACGATAATTTATACCCTATAATACCGAGATTATTGCGACCTTTCTGCCATGATTATCGGGTAAAATAAGCGAGGTAAAATAGCACATGCAGCAATCGGCAAAGCACTAATCAGTACAAAGGCTATGCATGATGCATGTATCAGCCCATCTTCAATGCACCAGCAAGTCCAAATGTTTCGTAGGTGTAACTGCCGCCAAGCCAAGTGTTTTTACCAAACAATGAAAATAAAACAATCAGAAATGCTTGGGTGTCACTCTCAGACTTTGTTATGTTCATAATGGGGTTTCTGGCCATTATCGAATTTATCATATTCAGCACTAACATCCCTGAACTGGAATCTATTGAAAACTTCTCGAATTTTACAAACCTTTTCTAGAAATTTTTTTCTTCGGTGAATTTAACCAGTGGTGAAACTGATGAACTTATGATTGACAGTTGGTCAATTATTTTACGATCTCTCTCTCGTTGACGTTGATAGAAATCACCAGAAATCTACCATGAATAAAAGAACATGATTTATGTTAAAACGGTTTATTTCAAAAACCCCTTACATAGATATTAACATGGTAACAACGACACACAAATAAAATCTATTTATCAAAGTGACACCTTACAACAGTTCACCGGAGCGTGGCTTTGATTTTTGATTTCGTTCAGATTCTGATACAAATATCTTCCATAGATAATTTCTCGGACGATGAGCTTCCAGAAGATATTCTAGAAGCTGCAAGTGTCGCAAATTTGTATTTGCTACCAAAAAAGTCATTAGTCAGGTATGAAAAACTATACGAACATTTTGTTAGTTGTTAGTGTGAAGCGCAAAATGTAAAAGCACCAAGAGAAGAAGTACTTTGGGCATATTTCTTGGAAATGTCTAAACTTTGGAAGCCAAATACTTTATGGTCTCGATGTTCCATGTTAAAAAGTGTACTTAAGGTTAAGAAAGATTTAGATATCAGTAAATACTATAAAGTTACTGCCTACATCAAGAGACAAAATGTAGGTTTTCGAGCAAAAAAAGCGAAAGTTTTTACACAAGAAGAGATTGCGAAATTTATGAAAGAAGCACCTGATGAAATTTACCTTCTAATTAAAGTGGTAACCATTTTTGGACTTGCTGGTGCCTGCCGCCGTGAGGAGCTAACTAAACTTGACGACATAGACCGACAAACGAGACGTTATAATTGTTACAATAAAGGACTCCAAAAATCATTCTGCTAGATCCTTTGTAATAAGAAGTCAATAATGAAAATTTTCTAAATATATACAAACAATATTCAAACTTACGTCCACAGCAAACTCCACACCGCCGATTTTTTTTGAACTACAAACATGGAAAATG
This sequence comes from Polydrusus cervinus, assembly GCA_935413205.1. Classification (NCBI taxonomy): domain Eukaryota; kingdom Metazoa; phylum Arthropoda; class Insecta; order Coleoptera; family Curculionidae; genus Polydrusus; species Polydrusus cervinus. The sequence goes on from OW284516.1 coordinate 29,811,661, forward strand.
CAGTACCCAATGTGTTAGAATTAATACCATAGAAAAAATGCTTTCCAACATTGCAGCTTGTATAGGACTCAAAAATCCAGAATTATATACAGGCCACAGTTTTAGACGTTCCTCAGCCACTCTACTGGCTAATTCTGGCGAAGAAATAACAAACATTAAACGTTTAGGAGGATGAAAATCCACGTCTGTTGTCGAAGGCTACCTGGAGGAATCCATCACACAAAAAATACATGTCTAACAAAATTCTGAATCTTAATATTCCATCAAATTTGAGCTGTAGTTGACTGCTTACCCGACTCCGCTTCGCGTCGTTCGGGTAACGGCAGTCGCTTGCGGGAAAGTGACTCTTTCCGCACTTGTTAGGATAATAACTATTCTCACATTCTCCAATATCTGTAGAGTCCAAATATAAAAAGGTTTTAAAGATCCGTCAATATATATGGACAGGATTCGGTTCAAGAAAATGCATTGTTTTTAGAATTTGGAAATATTGTTCGGATCCACTTAAGAATCATGCATAATTTGGCTTTTAAAAAATGTTTCAAATATTTTTTAATATGTATTTGTTGTTATTTTTCCAGTTTCGATCCTACCGTACCTCATTAATCTCCAACCTGTATGGTATTCAAAGCCAATTAAGTCATCACTCACGTAAACAGTATGAAACAATTTGCGTTATGATATAGGACAATTTAAAAATATATCAGTCGTATGCACCATTGTTTTAGCATTGGTTCGCTAAATCGTAAGGTATTTATTTTGAGACTTCGTGAAACTTACGGTTATAGATATCGTTTTTACGTGATTTACTGTGTGAGTAAAAAGTTTTGTTTTTATTTTTCAGTTAATTCAGTAGTGTACGTACCTACTTAGTTGTGTGTTTTAAAAATGAACCCAATTAATGACATAGTTTGTAATTTGCTGGAAACTCCATTCAGTCGTTGGACAGATGAGGATAACAGAGACATTTTTGTTACACGGGTTTTTAGTTAATGTTTGTTTAAGTACCTGCACTATACCTAGCTCTTCGCCATTTTTTAAGACCGCGAGCCGCCAGTGTTGTGAGGCGATATAAAAAGAAGAGTAAATGTCACCAGACCTAGAAATCACCAGAAGTTTTAGAAAGAGTAAGGGAAGAGTTCTACCATCGATTTGGTCTGTGCTAACAGATTCATGGGACACGTTTTCAACAATTGCTATGCTAAAAAAGTGACATTACAGTTTTAAAGTTAATGGTAATGTAATTGTTCCTTAAATTGGTTTCTCTTAAATTTCAGGCACATGGTCCAATTAGAATACACATGTAGTCACACTATCAATTACATGTCAGAAATCCGTAAGTAGGTATGTTGGCGTTATATATTTTTAACATATTATAAAAATACATGTGTCTGAGTATCTTATCTTTTAGCCCCCCCCCCCCCCCCCCCCCCCCCCTTAAAATACAACATCTGGCTACGGGCCTGATGTAAGGTCTGCAACCGTGGCGGCGCCAGGATTTTTGGGATGGTCGGGCACAAGTGGGCCCGATGATTCTAGGGTATGGGCACTACCCAAATCAAAAAGACTCCTAAATAAAAAAAAGGTCGCCGCCTCCCCCACGCTCTACAACGCCATAAAGGTAACCAAAACTCCGCTCTTGTCCAAACTGACGTCTAACACCTACAAAACCGATTCCCTCAATTTTGGGTATTCAATGAATCAAAGATTTTTGCTGCTGGACACCACTAAACCATTACAGAAGTACATAAGGAGAATATGTAACAAAAATACAAACAATACTGCTAACGGCGGAGGGCGGGTGGGGGGCTTTTTGCCCCCAGTTAAAAATACTTATTTATGCAAATTGGTCCTAGAAACTCTATATTACAAGCGCCTCATAATTATATCTAAAAAATCAAAACATCTTAGTCAAAGCTGTTGCTTCTATTTTTCCCAAATAGGATATTGTTTTCTATGGTAAATAATACTCTGTACGGCTATCCTAAGCTTCTATCTGGTAAAACTAGTTACACCCCCTCAAGTCTTTGACCAACTGCAAATTGAGTCCCAAGGTTACAGCTTCTTTGACGTTAGTTGCGTTCATAATCGACAGTGGTCGCCGGTTGCTGGGTCCCTGAGTAAAAAGTTATTCTGTGCGCAGATGGGGCGGGTTAAAATAAGGTGGGGTTGGTAAAAGCCCGCCCCCCAGGCCAACAAACTCTATGATAATTTCCGAACAGTAGACCAGTTTGCCGCGACCGCTGAACACCGTTCCGGCTAGGAAAAACGAGGTAAACACGAACGGCGATCGTTGCACCGGTGGTGCGTGTGTGTGCGTAGTGACTCTGTAAAATTATTATAATCAGACAGTCTGCCGCCAAGAGCCATTTGCTTGTCGGATGAATCCATCGGCTGCCGTCTCATGAGCGGCGGGCCTAGGCCACCCGTGCCGGGCCTGATCCCCCTGGCGGCACTATCCCGGCGCCCTACGCGGCCCCGTCGGCGGCCTGAGACGATCGATGCAAACGCAGGGTCACGTGGTATAGAAGCGCGCGTCGCTGCCCCCGGCCGACGCCGCCACCGCCGCCGGGCCGCTAGCACCGCCGCCGTTGGTAAACAGAGCCGCAGCTCATCACCAGCGCTAGACCGGCCACCGCGCGTTAACCCTATTTTCGTGTGGGTCCGTCAGGAAGATACGCGCATCGTGGACGTGAAATGCGAAGATTACGACAAAAGAAACCGAATTTTGTTGACAAAAACTGCCCACGGTTGGCGCGCCATCCCGCGTACCGAGATGCTAGGCGCCCCTCGGGCGTCGGCTAAACAAGCGTCCTCAATAGTGCCGCCATCGGACACACAACATAGTCACCATCATCGGCACCATCATAAGCGGCGCTCGCGGAAGTCCAAAAATCAGCAGTCGACGTCGGTACAATTCCCTGACCCTGAGTCATCCTCAGAGCCTTCCTGGGTGACTTCAGAAAATGTAAATATTGAGTCCTTGCTACCGTCCCATACTATTCACGTTAAACGAACAGATTCTTTGGATAACTTATCAAAAAGTGTAAACAGTGTCCCAGGGCAGGATATCACGCGCACCGTTCCCGAGTGCAGCACGCCCGACAAAGTATGTGACGTCAGCCCGCTTGAAAATTTACTGGCAGTAGCGGAGCTTGAGTTAAAACAGCATATGCAATCTGGAAAATGGGAATCCGAACCACAAGAGCAGTCTGGAGGTATTAAAGATGAAAATAAATGTATGAATCCTAGTATTGAGGAAATCGACGAGCTCCTTAAAAGTAAAGCTCATGAAATGCAAATTGATATTACCGATGATGATAATAAATCGCCAGACTGCAGTTATAATGATGATGATGAAATGTCTATGAATGATATACTTTCCAGGTTAGAACAGTCCCTTCAAAGCCCACAAGGGTTTGGCTCTGATAATTCCTTTGATGATGAAATGTCAGAGCAAGATACGAAATCGGACAAAATGTTTTCCAATTTATGCGAAAATAACAAATGTGTACCTGACAACTATGTTACCATGCTCGCAACATCAAAAACCAATACACAAATACAAGAAGAATTTACAGATAACCAAACAATGGATTACTATAAAATGGATAACCGTAAGCAAGAAGAAATAAATTCTGATAATATTGAAGAGAAACATACATTAGAAAATATAGATTCATTTAGTCTTAAAGAGAATTGTGTTCCCTTAGAATCAGATTTAGATACCAAGTGCGTAAAAGATGTAGATGAAATAAACCATAAAGCTGAAGATAGTGATGGAGTTACTGATGAGCTTCAAGAAAATATACCTACCCATTTTAATAAGAAAGATGATAGTATTGGGGATAATATCGATACTTTGGATGATAAGGACGATATGACTATAAATACAGATGAAGCCATTAAAAAATCTTCTAACGATGAGGAATTATATCAAGAAGATTTGCTAAATAATTCAAATGAAATAGAAAGTAATTTATGCACTTTGCAACCTGAAAAACAATATGAATTAGCACAATCATCAACAGAAGATGAAAAAAAAATTGCGGAAGACGCATCTTCAACTTCGCAGGAAAATGAAATTATATCATGTGAGAAAAAATCCGAGGAAGAACCGGAAGTAGGTCTTGACTTAACAATTAAAAGAACTTTGGATTTAACCGTAAATGTTGTTAATGAGGTGACAAAAAATGATGAAGAAAATATCGAGGGTCCCACAGATCTAAGTATACGCAAGAATACATTATCTATAAGAATAAATCCAGACAGTCCACCATCTCAAGAATCTGAAACTAGTCAGTCACCACAACCGAGTGGTATTCCAGCGATACCACCATCTCCAGACATAGTGTCCACAAGTACATCAACTATTTCCAAACCAAGATCAGCATTTTTAGAATCACTTTTAGCAAATTCCATGAATAAAATACCCTTAAAATCTAATATCACTATTACAAAGCCAAAAGAACCTTTAGATTTGGGTAAAAGTCGTAAATCTGCTAGTCCCACTGTGACATGCTCCGAGGAAATTGTGAAGCCTAATTTGGAATTTGAACCACCATTGAAGAAATTTAAACCGAATGAAATTACTCTTAAAGATTTGCTCGATAAAGACGTAGATAGATTAGCGCAGAATTTAAAGAAAGTAGAGTCGAAAGATACCAGAACGATACCTGAAACGCCTAGGTTACTAAGCTTACTTAAAGCATCGAATGAGATTCAAGATCCTATAACCGAATATAAGCAACTTCTTGAAGAAATTGATATTCCAAATCCTCTAATGGTTCCCAAAGACTATTTTCCTAATTTATTAAAACAACCACGAGCAGCAATTTTAAAAATCCTTGGTAATCCTTCTAATAAAAATATCCCATTAGATGATATTTTGGTAGTTTATAAGGACAAGCTGTTAGCTGCAATAGAAACAAGCCATAATAACTCTTCACCAAGCTACAATAATAATGAAAGTGTCAAAATATCTAATAGGACTGCCGTAAAAAAATCAATTGAAAAAAATAATAATGTGAATGAAAAATCTGCGTCTATAACAAGCAAAAGAAAAAGTACCGAAAGCACTGGTAAAAGTTCTGTTGTATCCTCAGATAGTAAAACTTCTTTGGCCAATGATATTGATGTCGCCAATGAAGCGGCGTTATTTTGGGCTGGTTGCCCAAACCCTTTTGAAACAATGGCAAATTATTCAAATCATGACTTTATTCAGGCATTATATACTGCCTCTACGTTGCCGTACTTTCCGGGTCAAATGGGAGAATTACACCCTGGTCTTCAAATGATGTTAGGTAGCAAGATGGTACCTCCAATGGGATATCCACCGCCTCCACCCATAAACTTTAATAACCCTTTCGAACTATCCATGTGGCAAGAAGCTATGATGCAGGCAACTTTGTTAAAAAACAAAAATCCCTATGAAAATTCAATTTTAAATCAGCCAAACTATAGAACGAATATTGAGAATAAAAAAGCCCAAATGAATCAAACTCATTTAAGCAAGCATAATCCTAAGCACCATATTAATAAACAGGGTAAGAATGTATCTCAGAACCAAGAAATGCAGCAACAATCTTTTTTGCAAAATGCATATAACCAGACAGCATTAGGAAACGAACCAGTGTGGCCAAATCCTTATGTAGGATTGGGAGGATTTCAGCAGGGTAGCAACAATTTGGCGTTAAATATGCCTCAATTTAATCCCTTTAGTCATCGAAATAAGCAAAGTCCAACATGTAAACAGAACCAACAATTAAGTCCAAACTTTCAACATAAACAAAACAAAGATACAAGTTTAGTGACTCAGTTTAATGAACAAGAGAGAAGATTGCATAGGCACGTGATGCAAGAGCAACAAAAAATGCAACAAATACAACATCAGAAGGTTTTGAAACAGCAGCAACAGCACCTTCTACATCAACAACAACAGCAACAAATATTAAGAGACCATAGTAACCACAAACAGCAGCTTACTTCAACCACACAAGGAAAAAAACAAAATTCTCCGTCATCTTTGAATTGTTCCAAGGAGAGCATAAGAGAGAAAGCACTCAATTTAGAAGGACATAAGATAGCAAGTTCTCAAGGTCCAATAGACCTTTCAGGAGCACAAAACATGAAAACAAGTAGGCATTTGGGAGTTACAGTGAATGGTAGTTCTAATTACACGGTAACGTCATCATCAAAGAACCTTGTCGATGATATTCCCGAAGTTGGCAGCACTACTAGCAGTATCGAGGATATGCAGGACCCACATGCTCAATTGTGGCATCCGTTATTTGGGAGGTAAGTTTTTTAATAAATTAAATATTTATTTAGATTCATAAGTTTATCATTTTTTATTGTAGCTTCACTACATCGTATGATATATTTTTGTTATTTGATGCAATAATTTTACAACAATGCACCCCGTACTTTTGCTATTACAAAATTTGTTCTTTAATATCTTTCCTCGCTTAATTAAATTTATTTTTTCTAATTTTGACATATAAAGTGACACTTTTTAAAACTGATTGACATTATGAAACGTCTTACTTTTTGTAACTAGTTGCATAAAATAAAATTTTATGCAATTGGTGACGAAAAATGTATTTCAAAATTAGTGACAAAAAGAATTATTCTATTTATTAAACTGTTATAATACAAGTTAAAAACATTAATTATAAATTAATTAATTATTATAAATATTGATAACACAATTATTGCAATTATTCAAATTAATTCCCGACGACATATTTTTTTCATTGCTCGAACTTATTATTTGGGAAGCGACGCACATCGCATTAGATGTTTCACCAAATATTTCTTGCGCTATAAGTTTTTTATTATTCATGGAATTTTCAACATATCCCTCCGCAACAGAGCTAGATTTCCAACCTCCGTGCCTCTTTAATTTTAAAAGATCAGCGCCACTGTCTGCTAGGAAAGTGGCAGAGCTTCTTCTGAAGCAGTGGCCAGTATATAGAACAGGATTTGAAAGACCAAGAAATTGTGCAATAACTTTTAACAGACTGCTAAATGTGTTAATTCCCACAGGATTTCTGGTACATTTTCCATTCGCATATTTTACAAAAAATCTGTTGTGTTTAAGAATCTGGGGACGCAACTAAATATATTTTTTTAATATTTCAACAAGATTCGTATTTTCAATGTCTCCAGTGGTAATTGCACACTGCCGTATAACTTTTGTTTTTGAAGGTGGGATATCAGCACGAAAATGGCTTTCTTCGTCTATAACATTTTCAACTGGAAGAAAAGTTAATTCTGCTTTTCTGCATGCTCCTGCCATTCCAATTATCATTGCAACCTTAGCCATTAAGTATTCTTTGTCATCAGCTTCCAATAAAAATTTGGCAACATCTTTTTTAATAAAAACTTTTGACTTTTTAGCACTGTACCCGTCCGCTTGCCTTTTAATATATGCTACCAAATTTGTATATTTTTTAATATCAATATTCCTTTTCAGATTTAGTTGAGACCTTAACATTGAGTAAAGTGTCCATAATGTGGAAACTTTTAGATCTTTCTTACCCTCGAAATATGCAAGTAAAACTTTCTCATTAACATGTTTAGTTTCTTCTCATCACACCACGTAACAAATTTTTCGTATGCCAAATCATAAACTGCCTTTGACTTTTTGGGAATTACTGATAATAGAGCATTATACCTGCTGCCTCTTCAATATCGCTTGGTAGCTCTTCAGAACTTGAATGACTCATTTAAAAAAAATAAAACTAAAAATATATTAATCTCGCTAAAAACCTTCCGTCTAGACTTTTTTACAAAATGTCAAACTGACAACTAACATGAAGTAACAGCAACAATAGCTATTTATGCCATCAGTTATATGTCAAAATTAGAAAAACTAAATTTATGTTTTCCAACTTTCCAACTCACTTCGTTCGTTCCGCAAAAATCTCACGCGTTACACAAAATTAGGCATTTCGTAACTGATGGCATAAATAGCTATTCTTTTTGTTTTCTACTTATTTATAATTATTTTGCGGATTAAGCGAAAACACTCAAATTTGTTATTTTAAATCATATGTTTTTAGTATATTTTTAAAAATTTTGGTTCTACGTAAACAAGAATTATTGAGAAAAGTCAGATAAATTAAATTGTAAAGTTTAAAGTAGGGCGTTCTAATTAAATAACCGTAGAACGGGGCTACTTAGGCACCCCTGTATTTTTTTGTTTTTGCAATTGTTAATCGCTTTTCATAGATAAACATTCACTAAAAATGAGGAGCGAGTACCAAAGGACCCCCGGGTCCAGAAATTACGAATCTTTAATACTATTTCGCTTAATTTTGAGTTTTATACATCGAAAATAATAACATTAGAAAACAATTATTGTATCCATCATAAATGATACTTGTGCCATCTAAAACCAGGGTAACATTAGCATATTATTGATTTAAATAAAAATTTTGACATAATATATTTTAAAAAGTTTCCCAATAGCCCCAAATGGGGGGTAACTTGGGCACCTGTTTTATAATTTTTTTCCCAGAAATTGTTTAAATCTTTTAGGATTTCTTCAAATCATTTTTTGAGTTATTCGAAAAAATGTCCCGCAAAGGTGTCAAGTAATTTTGCGGTATAATTTTTACTTAAAGTTATATTTTGTAGCACTTAAGGTTGCACCGGAAGTGATATTATAGTAACACAAGTATAAAAGGCCGGAAAAAGAAAGAAGAATAACATATTACATTTTTTTACATATTTATTTGGGCAGTAGAGTTTACGGCTCTTTCGACATTTTTAAACGCGTTTTTTTTTAAACTGGTAGAGTTAAAATATGATTCATTATGCTTAAAGTCAAGTTAGTTAGTAGTTGTAAACAATAGTATCTTTTGAAACCTTTAAACTTACATACATTAATACATTATTTAAATTTGTTTCAGCCATAATAAAGGCTGCAGCCCTTGGAATCTCTCCTCATTAACGGCCATGGGGGAATAACACAGGCTACAACCTCCAAAAAGCAACTTTTGGGGGAACAACCAACATGACTCTAGGAACAATAACCTGGAGACGTCTTTTACAGGGTTCGACTATGATTCATTCTTCTCGAAATGATTACCTACAAGAAAAGGATACAGCCTTACCAAAGGTAATAAAACAATAATCTTTATATCTAAAAATTAACTCTTAAAATTTCGTTAAAGTTGCACATTTTGGTTTTTAAGAGTGGTTACTAGAAGTGGGTATAAATGTTTAAAAAATAAAATAAACCTATGGCGATGGTTTGATGGTTTGATATTTTTTAGAAACACCTTGTTTGAGAGTAGATCGCGTTGGGTATTTTTTGGAGACTTTGGTTTTCTTTTTTAGAAATACGTTGTTTCAGAGAACACAACATTTTTTCGGAGCATGGTATTTTTGAAAACAAATTTTTCAGAAGTTCGATAATATATTAATGTATCGATATAGTATTGCCCATGCTTGTAAGTCATTTTTTTTTAAATAAAATATAAGTTATTTAGTAAATATTTAATTTAATTTGGTTCTAGACTTATTATTATTCACCTTAATTACCATGGACGGTACGAAGGATTGAAAAGACCACAATTCTAACATTTTTTTACATTCAAATTTCAAGTTGTAACTGGGAATTCCCATTGTATCTCGGAATTCCAAGTTGTATCTCAGAATTCCGAGTTGTGGCGCTTATTTCCGAGTAGTATTTCGAAATTCCGAGTTGTAACTCAAAATTCCGTTTACTTAAGTTGGCAACTAATGGGAAACTTTTTTATTGTTAACTTTACGAAAAAAACTTATTCTTCATAAAAAGCTCTGCATGGTCCAGAACCTAAAATGCAATCATCAGATGTTAAATTTTTTCAGTCGCATACGAGGTTTGTGAAAAAATATTAATTTTGCCCAAGAGTAAAGTACCTTTATTTTTGACAATATCAAAAACTGTAATTAATTATGAGAAGTTGTTCGGAATGTAAAACTAAACTCATGGACACAATTATTATCGAATATTTTTAATTTTTCAAAATTTTTCTTTTTGAAAAAATAGACAGTAATATGCGCCATTAATGTTAATTAAACGTCAAAATATGTTAAAACAAGGGAGTAATCAGCCTACTAGATAACTAATATCAGCACATGTCAGTTTACGCGATTATTTAAATTTATTTTGAAATAATAGTGATTACAAAATATTCGATAATTTTGTCCATGAGTATATATTCTAATATGCAATTACGTCCTTTACTTATTTTTTTTTTATTTTTACAAATTTTTCTCAAATTACGGATAACCGAACATTTATCTTTTTTATTTATAAAAACAAATTTAAGTAGAAGGATGTAATTGCATATTAAAATATAGTTTTACATTCCGAACAACTTTTCATAATTAATTGTCAAAAATAAAGGTACCGTAAAACGGGGTTACTTTGCACCGCTTTTTACAAAATTTTTTTTTATTGAAAGATAAAAATATCTTAATACTTTATGATTTTCGGCGGATATAATTAAGCTCATTAACTAAGTCTCATTACATTTTTAAGTTAATTCATTGCAAGATTAGGACAAAAAATCGACTTACATCCTGATACAAAATATACTACGGAAGGGTATACTTTGCTCCACCTTATTTTAAACTAGTTTTACCGTTTTATCTACAATTAAAGCAAAGTAGCCGCATACGAGTCTTTGCACCATTTCAGATATTGTGCAAAGTATCCCCAATTTCGTGAGAAAGTGGGGATTCTTTGCACCAGTTGTACGATGCAATATATTCCCAATTTTATATGGAAATTGCCAATGTAAACAAAAAAAAATAGAAAAACCTAAATATATTAAGTAGTAGAGTTTAGTGTCCATATAAGTAAATAGAAAAGAAGGTTTTTTAGCGGCAGGCGGACAAAGTAGTGCATCTATCTTTTGCATTGAGTACACAGGGACGCCAAACGTAATGGGTTCCATGGGGCACTGGTAGACAATGACAGGCTGTTTCGTTCTTATTAGAACTCATCAGAAAGCCATAACCTGTAAGCGACCCCGAATACAGCGAGACTGTTTTCAAGATATTTTTAAGAAATAAAAATGCGATGAAAACCCAGTAACGCCATCTATAGGAATCAACTCAATGCAAAAGATAGTAGTCGACGAAAGCAACAATAAACCAAATACGTTAGGCCAACACACCAGTATAGGTAACATTTATCGCATCCCCACAATTTTTCTACGGATTTGTAGATTGAAATAAGTTCTCGCTGCAGTATACCCACTGTGCGCTGCCAACCCGTAATACAATGCCGTGTTTTTAAAATAAAGTAGTAGAGTTTAGTGTCCGTATAAGTAAATAGAAAAGAAGGTTTTTAGCGGCAGGCGGACAAAGTAGTGCATCTATCTTATGCATTGAGTACACAGGGACGCCAAATGCAATGGGTTCCCTGGGGCACAGGTTGACAATAATAGGCTGTTTCGTTCTTATTAGAACTTCTTTCTCTGCACATGACATTAGTAGAGGCCTCAAATTAAGATGGAGCACTGTGCTACCAAAAATAATATTTTACAGCGTTGGTGCAAAGTTAAAATACTGAGTGCAAAGTATCCCCGTTTTACGGTACTTTACTCTTGGGCAAAGTTCACATTTTTTGACAAACCTCGTATACGACCTAAAAAATTTAACATCTGATGCTTGCATTTTAGGTTTTGGGCCATGCAGACCTTTTTGGGAAGAATAACTTTTTTTCGTAAAGTTAATAATAAAAAAGTTTCCCATTAGTTGCCAACTTAAGTAGACATGCTGTATATAATAATTGAATTTAGACATATGACATTTTATACAAAATATACGTGACATTTTATAGGAAACTAGAAAATAATGTAATATATCGGGTGTTCTATTTAAAAAAAGTATCTTGGCATACAGTAACTATTTGGGACACCATGTATAATTTAAAATAATTTTAAATTGTACCGGGTGTCCCACTAAGAATGGCTCTCGGCCGTATCTCGGAAACTACTGGGCATAGAAACTCAGGAAAAAAAAAATTATAGCTAAAGTGGTCATGAGAAAATTCTGGAAATAATTTTTAAGTTCCGCATTTTGCCGCAAGAGTAGTAAATTTTAAAAGTTTACATATCTCCGAAAATTCCACATTAAGGTATATCTTTGATAACACCATTGAAAAGCTTGGACAATTATGCATCATTTTGGTCTTATGCTCATTGGCGTACCGACTTTAATAAAAGGGGGAGAAGCGGTTGAATGTGTAATCAGTTAAATTGCTGTAACTTATAAACAACTTATCCGATTTTATCAAACCAAAGACTGTTTGGAAGAGAAATGTATGCACTTTCACCAATCGTATTTAGTTGTCCATAATAGTTCTCAAAAAAAAATGCTAGAGGGCGCAATTTGTAATAATAACAAATTTTTTGATTTTACTCCGAAAAAATAAATCATACGGTATAATTATGATACCATAATCGAAAAGTAGATTAAATTTGCTAGAACAAATATTAAAACCGCAGCTCGATATCTCCGTTCGTTTCAGCGTTATCGCCAATAGAATAATTTTTAAAAGTAAACGATTATATATTTTTTAGAAAAAAAGTGGAACGCCACTGATATTTTTTCATGTGGATATTATTTCTGATTAGCCTGGTCAATTCTGCATAAAAATGGTCTCTTGCGTTTTTCTCCTCAGGCACACCGTTCTTAATTAAAATAAATTAGCTCTACTATTTATTATTATCATTATTAACATTGATAATGAAAAATTTAGTTTTATAAAAATTGTTGGAAATGACCACCTTCACTTCCGCCTGTCTAATTTAATGGGTGTTACAAATTCGATGCATTAACATTGCTATCTCGGTAACTATAAGAGATAGCGATTTGGTTAAATGGAGGCAAAGTTGCATAATTTAATGCTATTATGTGTTCTTCCGGAGCATTCGATAAAAAAACGAAAAAATAATTTTTGTTTTTATTTTCTTTATGACAAAATATTGATTATTTTGAAAAACCACCAAGGACACTTGCTTAGGACAATTTTTTATGGTCTTTAAGAAAATAATCTTATTTTTCAGATACGACGTTCGTTTTTTAGATGCCTATATGAACTTTTTGTCATAAAAAAAGTTTTCCGTGTCTTTTTTCGAATATCTCCGCAAGTCATCGAAATCTGATTAAATGTCTTTTTAACAAATTGTTCAGGATTGAAATATGCAACTGTGCCTCTATTTAACCAACTCTCTATCTCTTATATAGTTATAGAGATAGCAATGCTCATGCATCGTATTTGTAAAGCCCTCTGTATTAAAAAATCGAAAAAAACTTACCGACTAATTAGATGATCCAGTTAATAAGGTATTCCAGTTGTTCTTACAAAAAATGTTCATAAAACAATCAAATTTTCTTATAAGAAAATTCCATATGTCTTTGTTTTTTATTTGGAAATGAATCAATCACTTTTGTTCTTAAAGTTGCCAATATTCTTTACAAAAATTTTGTCGACAGACAACATACCTAAAGTCTTTCATTTTATTCATTTTAAAACTAATACACCTAAACCCGGAATCAGGAATACAATCCACTGATTAACCTAAACCTAACCTACAAGGTCAGAACTCGCCTACAAGAATAATTTATGTTAAAGTAAAAACCGTTTAAAAGAAAAATATTTTAAAATTAATATCTCGACAGGCCAAACCGTTTAAAAAACAGCTGCCATCTAGTAGCTAGTAGCAGCAGCAAAGCCGAAAGCATAACTATATAGCCTAGTACTGCCCTAACCCGATTGGGGCTCTTCACTCTCGATAAAATAAAACATCATAATATGTGGATCTGGCCAGGCCAGATCGATTTCTCTACGCGGCAGTAAAAGAGGGGGGATAGTTCATTGGTGTTAGTCTCTCTCTTGTACGGGTTTAACATCGTGCCAAATACAGAGTTGACCGGAGCAGCGTGGAGGCAGGGAATTTTCGCGGCGACCCCCACACATTAGGGAGTTTTTGCATAGTTAGGCGTTAATAGATATCAAAGTCTTGAATTATAAATTATTCGCATTTACAAAAAGAATAAAGCGTAGGGAGATAAAGTAATAATAATTATAAATGAGAAATAAAAAGCTTGGTGTATAGGTAGGTAGGGCCATGGCACTGTGGCCCTACTGTACGAGCCACCACTGATATAGAGGTAAATGTAAACCAAACAATGTTTACAACCTCTTTGTTATCCCTCTCTTTTAAACTTACACCTACATTACACACAATAGGTAGGTATTATGTGCCTCGTTAAAAAGTTCAATGACTGCTGTGTCTCAGAATATCTAATATATTTATTCTGTGCTTCTGTATGTGTTTAGGGCAGCGTTCAGAGTCGGATTAAGCAACAAATGCGAGTTGACAAATATTTTTAAAGCTTGTCTAGAATAAAACTTTGAAGTGGAAACCTATTTTTTGCTCTCCGCTCTCACTGAGTTTCTCCAAATTAAGACCCCTATACGATTTACTTTAGTTTAAAGGTATACTCATCCTTAAACTGTGCTTCTTATGAGCGGCGTATTTAGGGGGGCGCTGCCGGGCTGCAGCCCCCTCCCCTCCCGAGCCTAGGAGCTCGGGTTTGTTCGGGTTATCTCAGCCGATACCGATAGTACGAGAAGAAACAGATGATTGCAGAATGCTTATGCGCATGTCTATTTCCGGGGAACTTTTTAAGATATGACCGGTACCAGTGCGTACAACCGCATGTTTTGATTCATAAATGTAGTCTTTGTCTGCGTACGGATCTAGGGATAATTTGTTTACGGAATAACCCGCTAAGGCAGACATAGCATATTCTAAACGCTGGTAATTTTCGTTGAAAAGTTCGTGACTGTAACATTTAAAGCGTAATCGTTAACAGAGAGCGAATTTGCATTTGAATTTGGACATTGTCCGGAACAGGAAGAGCGCGATTCCTCGAAAAGCTAAAGGGGCATTCATCGACGTCGAAAATAGAATCTCCGCTTTGGCTCTGAACCCGTGACCCTATCGCTATGTGCTTTATCCTTGTGGACACTCGGCAACTGGTCTTTTAAAGTTGGGAGACAGTAAACACTCAAAGAAGCTTTTATCACTAGAACTTTTACTACTTACTATATTATTATTATTATTATTATTATTATTATTATTATTATTATTATTATTATTATTATTATTACTAATTTTTTTCTGGCAAATTTATTTTACTAAGTCGGAGTAACAGGTTTTCTTGTTACTTATTCATATCCAGGAGTGGATTAACCATAGGGCGAGATTGGGCGATCGCCTCGGACGAGAAGTCAAAGGGGGCCAAAAAGATAACGTTAAAAAAAAATTAGATCACGTGATTCAGTTTGAGAAAAAAGTGTTCAGGTGCGTGAGAATTTTTCCGAATGTTTTCTTTCAGTCAAAATAAGTTCTGTATCAATATTAGTTATAAATAATATAGTATGTACTTATTTCCTTAAAAAACTAAATATAAGTTTTTTTAAGTATCTTCATATTAAAAAATTGATTGGACGACCTGGGAGGGTACGAAATGGTTTAGATGGCACGGGAGCAATAGAAGTCTTAATCAGAATTACTAGAATTCTAGAAATATAGTAGATTTTTTGAATATTCTCGCAACTTACTTTCTATAACATGATTCACAACATGACGTGTCGGCTAATTATGAGGTCCCGATATCAACTTATCGATGACAAATTATTGCTGTCGGAAAACGAGAGAACTGGTTGCGCAGACTATATATTTAAAGATAACTACAGCAACGTAATCCACGGAGTAGGCAAAGTTTCAGTAACTTTATTATAGTAAAAAATAGACTACACAGTAGTCGATAAGTCATCACGAATCACGAACAAATACTGCATCTCCACCACATCGCGTATATTGTACCTGCGTCTGGCGATGGCAATAAAAATTCTTTTTTTATACAAATTATTATAAAAACGAATATTAAGTGGCGCGGCGTCAGTGGAGCTTTTTAAGATATTATCGGGGCATCGTTGGTAATGGAAATGGAAAACAAGAAATTAACATGAATAGCCATAATATTTATATTTGTATGTTCTGCATGGTGGATTATATAATTTAGGCTTATATTATTAAAGCTTCAAAGTAAATTTTCAATTTTTTTTTAAAGAACTAAAGTATTATGCGCCAAACTAAAAATTCTTATGAAGCCCTACTACAAAATACGGCACAATTATCACGCACCTAGCCAACGGGTCAAAAGTCGTTCAACAAAGCATCAGCGTGTACGGGGGCTAAACTGCTAAGGAGCCAAATTACCGATTCTATGTGAATATTCATCAATTAATGTTGTGAAATTACAAACTTGTCTATTTTTGATGTGATTTTAAAAATTAGGTGTATTTTTAATGTAATTTTACTAGTATGTCGTGTAAATAATTAGCAATTTTACTACTTGCTAGTATTTTCCCACGAAAACTACTTTTTACACAAAAAGTCTTCAACATTTTACATCAAATCAAAATATTACACACCTTAAAGTAAAAATTTAGGATTTTTATCAAGATAAATGTAGTAAATTTTCCTCGGCATTTTACAATGTACGTGTAAAAAGTCCAAGTAAAGTTTTTTAAGAACCAAAGCAAATTTAAAAAAATATGTTTGGCTCAGTTAATTAACGAAGCCGAGTTATTTTAAATACAATCCAGAAACCGAATAATTAATAACAATTTCCAACGTGCAAATCCATAAAGGCGCCATTTTATCAATGAGAAAACTTTCCCGCCACAACATCTGTTCTCCTTTGTATTCTGAAACCCAGATAAGTTTACCACTGTCCGACCGCAACTTCCCAGTGTCGGTGCCAGTATTGATTTCACCAGGTCGATACTCTACCCAGAGAATTATGCCTCAGCCAACCAATATTAACGTCTGGGTCATGAGGGTCACAAATCTTACTTCCATGCCAAGGGCCACGCTACGTTGCCAAATCATCGCTTGGGGTGGAATTGGAATTCACTAAACAAATCTTTTTTTTCTACTTCCACGTGAAAATTAGCTGTTTCCTGTACGATAAAGTGATTGGAAAAGTGGGCTATTCCCGCTAACTGAGCGAATATGATTTCATATCCATCCTAGTTAGGATATTTCATATCCATTTCATTTTTTTTTTGAAAACCAGCATGGTTACCTCAACGAAAGATCAACGCAAACCGACATTTTTCAATTTACCCGTTTGATTTTCGAATATCTTGAGAATGGTAGGATGGCTATGGGTATATTTCTGGATCTGTCAAAAGCTTTTGATTGTTTAGATAGAAATATCCTTTTAAATAAACTTGAATTATACGGCATTAGGGGTTGTGCCCTGAAATGGATTTCATCATATTTAGAAAACCGAACCCAGAGAGTTATTCTGGAATAAGAAAAGTTTTTATATAAATCAACAATTTTGCAAAATACAATAGGATTACCACAAGGGAGCGTATTAGGGCCAATATTATTTATTATATTTATAAATGATTTAAATTTTGAAACAAAAAATGTAATTCCATTTTACAGTCTCACAGAGTATGCTGATGATACTAACATTTTGGTAGGTGGTAGGGATGTTTTAGAAATAGTAGCTAATGCAACAAAAATTTTCCAGGACACCGAGGTTTAGTTTCAGGGGAACAAATTGCTTTTGAATAAAGATAAAACAAGTATTGTCATTTTTAAAACTAAATTAAGTAAAAAAGAACGACCAGATAGGGTAGAACTCGGTCAGAATCAACTACCAACAGAAAATAATACCAAATTCTTAGGCATTCACATTGATGAATTTTTGGATTGGTCACACCATATTGACTATCTAAGTAACAAATTAAATAAGGTATGCTACAGCTTACGTATCATAACAAAATATTTGAACGATATGGCAAAAATAACTCTCTATTTTGCAAAGTTTGAAGCCACAGCAAGGTTTAGAATTATTTTTTGGGGAAGTAATTCAAAACTAGAAAACATTTTTGTTATTCAGAAACGTGTTTTAAGAATATTATATAAAATGTCATATTTACAGTTAACTATTTATGCATTGTACATTTACGAAGCCGTTTTATTTTTTTATAAAAACAAAGATAGGTTTAATACAATTATTTATCACAACTATAATACAAGAACGAGAGATATAAATTATCCAATACACAGATTAACATTGTCCGAAAAAAATCCATATTACATGTGTATTAGAATGTTTAATAAATTGAATGTTAGAATTAAGGACGCACCAAACGAACGCCTATTTAAGAAGAATCTCAAAAATTTTCTAATTGATTTAGAACCCTATAAGTTAAGCGATCACTTAGGCACTTAAGATTTTGTGAATTGTAACTATTGTTGCTTTGTTTCTGTTTTTTGACGACATTTCTTTTTACTTTGTTATTTACTTTGTATTTGTCAATGTAATTTTGAAATAAAGATTAAATAAATAAATAAATAAATTTCATATCCATCCTAGTTAGGTTATGAAACTGACCAGTAACGTAGGTTAGGGGGGGGGGGGGGGGGGGGGCTGCAGCCAGCTAAAAGTCTAATTGTAACCTAATTTTTCTTCTCATGCTTGGAATTTAAATTTAAAAAAATGTATTCTTATACAGAGATTAAGGTTTCGGAAGCATTGAGGGGCTCAAAGAAGAAGTGGACCAAGTCCAAAAAAAGCAACATGGAGAAAACAATGAAAATAGTTTTTTACAGATAATTAATTTGAATGAAATTTATTTTTCGTTTTCTTTGTGGGATAGTTTTAGTATATCCCTAACTTAAATATTTTTATTATATCTAGGTATTTTAAAAATATTTTTAGTACTCCAAGGATATTTTTGGGCCATCATGTTGGACTTGGTTCATTTTTCCAGTGAATGTTTTTCTAATTATTTCTGAAAATCCTAATTAATTCTGAAAACTACCTAGTACAATACAGTAAACATATTTTTATTACTTTAATAACTTGAAAAATACATGTTAAAATACTAATACAATAAGCAAACAGCTTTGTTAGTCATCGTAAACCATTTCATCATCCACAAATTCAGTTGGTTGTCTTGCAGCTCTGGTAGAACTGGCAAGTGGTAAGTTTTTAAAGAAATTGTGATGTACAGGAGGAATGTAAGCAAGAAGATCAGCCATGTCTTTTTTTTTTGCACTAGTTACAGGACGTCTTGTAGTGTATAGGCATTGTTGTTCAACGTGTCTTAAAGATAACAAATGCCTTCCTACAGTACCTACAGTAAACAAAAAAATATTTTGTTTACTAAAGTCTGCTAATTTCCAAAACGTTTCAAAGAATACCAACAAACTTTCTGAGTTCATTTTGGTTTTACATTTTTTGCCACATTCGCAGTCAAAATGTGGGTTAAACGCTTTCGCTGGGATATTTTTACCAGTCTTTGTCACATATGATTTTCCACTATTTCTTAAATTCTTTTTTTTATTTTTAGTCCAGCTATTTTTATTTATTGACCGTTTCCTACCCCGTTCTTGCTCTCGGTTTACAGACACTGGAATTTCTGAAACAGAAAAAGTTTCAGGATTACCTGAATAATAATAAAAGATTTGTCATCTTACCGTTTAGTTCCACTGTCTGCAAATGTGGAGAAAGTCGGTTCTGTCGAACAAAATGTATGAGAGGTAGATCTTCATCAGAATCCGAGTCTAAAAATAACAGCGAACATTTTTGAAAACCTTAATGTTTATGTTCAAATAAGAAACCAAAATGTCAAAACCTACATAACCTCCCTTATCCTTAAACTTTTAAAAAAGTTTAACCCCGCTCACGTAATAACAGACAATCTTTAGTAAACACAACGTTAAACTTACCTATATTAACATTAAACAACATTTTTATTATTTTACTACACTATTTGTTAAAATAATACTGATTTTAAATGCGCGCAAAATGATTAAAACCGTTAAATGGACTTGGTTCATTTTTGAACTGAACATTTTAAAAATAAATTCACTGGAAAAACCATCTAGCGCCATCTGTTGATAAAAATTTGAACTTAGGACTTGGTTCATTATAGTACTGAAATGTATATGCAAAACGCTTCCGCAAGATGGGTGTAAGTCCAAAATTTCAAAATGTGGACTTGGTCCACTTTAGCTTTGAACCCCTCATATAATTTTAGTTATTGATTTATCATGCAGTTTTATAGGAAAACGAGTAAAAAAAATAATATTTTATAGTATTTTTCTATTATATAGGTACTTGTCTGTTCCGTTTTCCCTTTTTTAAAGCTATTTTAAATCAACAAAAATATAACCCAATGCAATAAAATATTTTTACAACAAAAACAAAAAACATTTAGGTATTTATTTTTAAAGAAAAAATTTTAATTGAAACATTTTTTATGAAATAAGTGTGATAATTTATAATAAAAAAAAATAGTGCGGGAAGAAACGAGAATGCTTTATTATGAATATACAAAACGGCACAGGAGTATTTTAAAACCTAAACATTTGTGCCAAAAACTGCTCTTAGATCTACGCTCCTAAAATACACGTGATTTCTGAAAAAATCATCATTTCTGGCATGGTGAGCGATATTTACTTTATTTTTAATCATAAAAAACCGAACCCAAAAAACGCTGGTGTCATACATACATAAGTCTTATGTTAAAATTTTGGATTGACACCAATATTCATACTTTCACAAATATAAAAAATGTTTTTTTTTCATAAAGAGCCAGCTAGGAATATCAAAAAAAGTAAAAAAAAACATTTACAAAAACAAATTTAATCCAACCATGCAGAGGAGGAGAGGTAATAATTTAATTTTCGAAATTTGATAATATTTAGGTGAAATTTAAACGAACATTGGTCGTGGCCCCGAAAATTTTTTGCCTGCGGCGCTTTTCCTCCTTCTTCACTAGGTACAATATTATAAAATACATGTAGTCTCGACTGTTCCTTTCTCCAGAAAAAAAAAATGTCCTACTTACGCCCACTGAGCCCCTCAAAAATCTCAAGTTTCCACCCATTTCTAGACAGTTACTATAAGATTTAATACAAATAAAATGTACTACATACCTACAAAATGAAGGGTTTTTACTAACCTTGGTTGGTTTTTTGCCATGCAAATATTTGTCCACCATTGATATTTTCTGATATATTTTGAACGGGGATCCAACCCCAATCGATCTTAAAACTTTTATTATACGCAGCAATGTAAAAAATAACTAGTAAATCTTCCTTCAATGGTAAGGATGAGTACATAAAACCCGATAAGATTTTAAAGGTTATGGTATTTTTAGAGTATTGCCACTTCTCTTTCCACATTAACAGTGTTGCAGTCACACTCCGTGGGCTAAAAAAACAAAGAATCACGCTGTTAATATTTTTTTTCCAAAATAAAGATGTTTAACATTAATTTCGTCTTTAAAAATAAAAAAATGTCTTTATAAAATAACCTGAGGAATCATATCCTGCATATTAGCACGACATTAAGGAATTCGTTGTATAAAAGAATCTTTAAATTACCATTTTCTTAGTATTTTTAACACAACTTGACAACACGAAAAATTATGACTGCCATTACTCAGACGTTAGGCGAACCATTACGCTGTGTGTCAAATAATGGAAGAAGTGCGTTATTAAATGTGCGACGTTGCCGAAATTTCAGGGAGAATTTAACCTACATTTCAGTTTTTTTTAATATTGTCCTTTGTGTTAGGACCGATCAATGTACACTTCTCTGGTATGAATATTTAATAGTTGGCGTGTTTACAAAAAATTGTCTTTTGTTAAGACTCATCTAAAAATAATTGTTGCTAATAAATGTAACAAACATTTTCGAATTTGAAGGGGTAAGTGAATAAAGGTGTTAACTGACGGTTAAACATTCATATTTTAGTGACTATTTAACTAGAGTGTTTTACACTGGCAAAATGTCATAGCAACGGCCGGTTTTCTACTGGCAAAATTACTACCTGCACCTACCTGGACAAAATTCACATGTGATTTTTGCCGCGGCAAAATTTTAATTTTTGATTGAAAGAAGTTTTGTTACCATGGTTCTGTTAATTATTTAAAATGTCTTTGTATTATTTCTTGTTAACAAACGTCAAATTATTTTAGTTCAAAAATGAGTGTTTCTGAAGAAAAAAACAGATTTGGAATACAATCCATTACAAAAATTAAAAAGGCAGTGTCGGAGAATATACCTCCAAATACGCGTATCTCCAAAACTTCCATTTGGCGACAGTTTTCGCAGTTCTTATTGATAAGAGATTATAAGCTTGAAAAGCATACTCCAGCCGAAGAATTAGCAAAAATTATGGAAGATTATGCTTACAACATGAAAAAACTAAATGGAGAGGACTACAAAGAGTCAAGTATCAAAAGCATATGGAATACCATGGCGCAGATGCTACAAGAAAAGTATTATCAAGAATTTAATATAAAAATAGACCCATTTACCGACATTATTTTTAAATCAGCCCGTTTGGCAAAGGACTTAAAACGAAAACAACTTCAAGGTAACCAAGAAAAAAGAAAAACAAGTTCGAAAGCCCTTACAACACAAGAATTATTGGAAATGATAAAAATTCATGACGATGACACCCCAGACGGCCTACAGAAAAAAAGATTTCACTTATTTTCTTTTGAACTTGCGTGGCGAGGCAACGAAGCAGTGAACTGCAAAGTACATTATTTCCACCAAGAATTAGACCTAAATGAAGAATTTACGGGACGTATCGAATACAATCCCATATTTTCAAAGACTACACAAGGAGGTGCAAAAGCCTTGGCCAGTAGCAAATGGTTGGTAAGAAACAACACTAACAAAGATCTTTGTCCTATTCGTCTATTTTTAAAATTATTTGAAAAAAGAAATACCAATCCAGAAATTACAAGTGACAGGCTCTTTTTGACAGTTCATCCAAATTGGAAAAAAGGAATTTGGTACAAAAACATGCCTATTGGAATAAACAGCATGTCGAAATGGACCAAAATCTCAGCAGAAAAAATCGGCGTAAATACCAAAAAATTTAAAGTAACAAACCATTCACATCGCTCTTCCACTATTTCTGCCCTTGCAAAAAATGGCGTTGGTGAGCAAGAAATTATCAAATTAACAGGACATTCCCACGCCAATTCTTTGAAGCCTTATTTGCAGTTAGACTCTGAACATTTAAAATTAATTGCAAACTTAAGAGAAAAAGCACCAGATCAAGTAATATCATCAAATCAAAATCAATCAAATAATGCACAAACGTTTAATTATCACAACTGTAACTTTTACATCAATAAATAAGTAATTTTTTTGTTTTATTCTTAAATAAAAGTTTTCTAATTTTATTGTTCTTTGTCTTTTTTCTAGTTAAATAGTCATGTCGAATACCACTCGAGAAAAAATTGTGTAAGCAAAATTGTTCTCAAGGATTTATTTAAGTTTAAGGTTAGGCAAACCAATGCTAAAACAATAGTGCATACGACTGATCTATTTTTAAATTGCCCTTCATCATAATGCAATTTGGTACATGCTTTCAAGTGACTGACGTCAAGCAACCATAGCCACGGTGAAAATCAAATCCACTTGACTGTATGTTAGGCGTTGGGTCTTCACTTGCTGCTTTGATCTCACAGCCACGGTCGGCTAGGGCGCGCCAAAATGCACAAGTGTTTATAATTATTGTCCATCGGAGTTAACCGTGGCCCTATTATGCATAGCTACATTCGGATTAAATTAATATATTAATTCGAACATAATTATTTTTAAGGGCTAAAATGGTAGCTGTATTGGTACATTAATATTTAATATTGTCGAAAAAATTTCCTCCTAGTTTTATTTATTTTTTTGGTAAAGAGCCCCTTCACCTACTTCCCCTGACGAGCCGCCATGACATTTTTGACAAAATCACGAGCCGTCAGGCGAAATTGCCAAGCAACAAACTTTCATACCTTTCGAAAATTTTGCCGACAAAATTTTATCTCTTGTGATATTATATATGAAAATTTCACACTTAGACATAGGTGCTACTTTTCACTTTACACTAAGCCTTTCTAAATCGAGATTAGCCCTGTAGACCAATTGGTGTTTTACAGCCTTTGCTATATTGGATGACTTTTTCTTAGAAGATATTTTCAGAAAGTGTAGGAGAATTGTGTAGGGTTTCTACACTGGCTACCAGTGGCGGCTCGTCAGGGGAAGTAGGTGAAGGGGCTCTTTACCAAAAAAATAAATAAAACTAGGAGGAAATTTTTTCGACAATATTAAATATTAATGTACCAATACAGCTACCATTTTAGCCCTTAAAAATAATTATGTTCGAATTAATATATTAATTTAATCCGAATGTAGCTATGCATAATAGGGCCACGGTTAACTCCGATGGACAATAATTATAAACACTTGTGCATTTTGTACCAAATTGCATTATGATGAAGGGCAATTTAAAAATAGATCAGTCGTATGCACTATTGTTTTAGCATTGGTTTGCCTAACCTTAAGGTATTTATTTTGAGGCATCGCGAAACTTACGGTTATACATATCGTATTTACGTGATCTACTGTGTAATTATAAAGTTTTGTTGTTATTTTTCGTTTAATTCAGTAGTGTTACCTACTTAGTTTAATTTGTATTGTATGTTTTAAAAATGACCCAATTAATGACATAGCTCTTCACCAATTTTTAAGACAGCGAGCCGCCACTGCTGGCTACACCCTTATCCACTGACCCCTTCATTTATTACTTAAAATGTCAATAAATTTTATAATTTTTGTTATTATAGCTAGCTATAGCATATATACATAATAAATTATATCGTTAGACTTAAAAAACGTCCTCAAATATGTCGTGGAGTTTATCCCTCCCTCATTATGTTTATTATTCTTGTGAGGTAACCTAGATAAAAGGTCAAGGTGAATGAAAAGTCGAACAGTCAAGGTCGAAAGTTTTTATTTTATATTACTGTTATTCCCTCATACAAAATGTAAAAAAAACATGAAATACAAAAAAAAGCTTACAAACTATACTTAAATGATTTAAACTTAATGAGATATATCTTCATTTGTTCCCCTTCCACTTCCAAATAAATATGTTGCCATTCTTCTTTTTACATAATCGAAAACATTGATGAGAATTTGAGAGGAGTTGTTAATTTATTTGTACTTCTAACCCGTAGGTCTTCTAAATTCCCATTGATTGATTGATTAAACAGAAATACTCAAACTCAAATATGCTGTGTTCAATACTTCGGTTTTTTATCTCATTATCAAAGAGGTCAAAAAATCCGTGATCCGCATATTAGTCTGCAAATTTGATTGAGTTTCTTTCCTATGTAATAAAATAACTCACCGATGGTAATGGATTACCCCGCATGGAAACCTAAAATACCTGTGTTGACATCATAATTATGCAATATTACACAATACAAGTACAAATTTTTTTAATGTAGATAAAAAAAACCTAATAATCTTATTTTGAATGTTGCATGCTAAAATAAACCGCCATTTGCTATTAAACAATATCCTAAACGATCGTAAAATTCTCAACGAACAGTAGCGAGTTGATACTGGGTAATTCTTTCAAACTGCATAAAATTGAATTCTTTAACTGCTCTTAATTTTCAAACCTAACACTTATAAATGCCCCCAGAGGAAAAGTCCTTTGGTGAGAGGTCAGGAAACCAAGCTGGCCAATTAATTGTTGAGTTTGGACCGACAACGTGCCTATTACAGGCATTATTTAGATATTCACGTAGCACAAGCGAATTGTGAGCCGAGCAACCATCTATTTGGAACCAACTTTCCTGATTTTCGTCAACGACTTCATCCAGTGCGGGTCCAATTTGATTTTGAAGAAGATCTAAATATGTTGGACCCGTAAGATTTCCGTCAATAAAAAATGGTTCAATAATGTTCAAGAATTCTTGCCCAAGCATTTATTCTCTGAGGGTATTGGGTTCGAGTGCATGCAAGACGATGTTCATTTTGTAGGCTCCAGAATCGATAATTTTGTATGCTCATTATTTAATGTAAACCGTGCATTCGTCTGAGAAGCAAATATTTTGTAAAAAATATCTGTTGTTGTTAGCTCGCACCATCATTTCAAAACAAAAAGTGATCTTCGTTCTTCATCACCTTCTAGTTCTTTATGGTTTTGTAACTTATGTGAATGATATTTAGGCTTTTTCAAAGTTCGCAATACTGTGGTGTGATTTTTTCTACCCCTTGCCCGAGAGTTCAAGTGCTGATATTTTTATTTTTTTCGAAGTGAAGTGAAATATGTATTAAAATCTCAATCATCTTTTTCTTCAGGTCTCTCATGATTTTGTGCTGTGCCTTTACAGTTGTTTATTACGGTGCCTTTCGCCTCAAACTTAGTAATAACTTCTT
This sequence comes from Polydrusus cervinus, assembly GCA_935413205.1. Taxonomy (NCBI): domain Eukaryota; kingdom Metazoa; phylum Arthropoda; class Insecta; order Coleoptera; family Curculionidae; genus Polydrusus; species Polydrusus cervinus. The sequence continues at coordinate 29,838,025 of OW284516.1, forward strand.
GTATTGAGGAATTGGTAGGAATGGGTCTATCAGGGAAATAAATGAATAACATGTTAGATAATAAGCTTTTCCATGCATAGTACCATTTTATAATAGTGACTTTTTCTTCTATTGTGTAACTCATAATTATTATCTAGGTAAAAAATTATTACTAGTACAAAATCTAATATTTTCGAATTACATTTGACAATGACAAATCACAGGTTGACAAGTTCAATCAATGCTGGTGTCCGCAGCAATTTCAGTGAAAACCAACCGCCATCCTATTCAAATAAGTTAAGAAAGGGTTGTCCTAAATTGTTCAAACTCCGCATGTCCAGTCCAGTCACCACATAGAGACCCTAAGAAAGTCAACAGGGGAGCAAATATTTGGACAGTCTAGATCTAGAGTTTTTATGGAATTTCCTATTTTTCCAACTACAAAGGTACCTATAGCTAGACCAAGAGAAATATATCTTACATGAAGAAATACATTTCTTAAATAAATGTCTTATATAGTACAGTATAGACTTTTAAATAAAGATCAATCGTGTTTATTTCAAGGGATAAAGAGATATTTGTAGGTTTACTTTAAGAACATTGTCCTACGTTACGTAAGTACCTCGTGAGATAAAAAACGAAAAAAAATGTTAAGCAAAACTTTACAGAATTCTTTTTTAAATTTTCTTTTGACCCATCACTCGGATAAGAGCTAACAGTTCAATACAATTTTATTGTATAATTATGACAAAGCAACGAGGAAATAATGGATAATCGTTAAAGCAGTGGCTGGGCGTAGTGCCCTGAAACACAGAACAGGTCTTAATTAGGTGAAGAATTAATCAATCAATCCATCAAGGACATGACCTGAAATAAAATCATTATCTTGCTCCGAATTTCTAAATAAGGAAAATCTGGTTAAACAGAAACAGTAGCAAGGCGTGGGTTTTGCAATGTTGCCGCTGAATTAAACGTGTGTTTTATTGTATCCTGGTTTAAATAATGTAGCTTGTGTGGCAACTGGAGATTTTTTATGTTCAAAATTTCTTATGGTTACCTACTTACTTATTATCTACTTTGTTGGTGTTTCTTTTAAAATTTCATTATTTTGGTGTTTATTTCATTTAGGCACAGTCAGTGCCGTAGCCAGAAAATGTGTTCGGGGAGAAGGGGGGGGGGCTCAGTGGGCGTAAGGAGAACATTTTTTTCTGGAGAGAGGGACTACATGCATTTCATGATATTATACATAGTGAAGAAGGCGGAAAAGCAACGCAGGCGAAAAATTTTCGGGACCACGCCCAAAGTTCGTTTAAAATTCACCTAACTAAATTTTCAAAATTTAATTATTACCTCTCCCCTTCTGCATGGTTGGATTAAATTTGTTTTTGTATTTTTTTACTTTTTTTTTGATATTCCTAGCTGGCTCTTTGTTAAAAAAAATTTTTATATTTGTGAAAAGTATGAATATTGGTGTCAATCCAAAATTTTAATATAAGACGTCTGTATGACTCTAAGCAGCGTTTTTCGGGCTCGGTTTTTCATGATTAAAAATAAAGTAAATATCTTTTATACGCTTACCACTCCAAAATTGATATGATTTTTCAGAAATCATGTATTTAGGAGCGTAGTTCTAAGAGCAGTTTTTGGTGCAAATGCTTAGGTTTTGAAATACTCCTTCTTAAGTGCCGTTTTGTATATTCATAATAAAGCATTCTCGTTTCTTCCCGCACTATTTTTTAAATAAATTATCACACTTCTTCGATAAACATGTTTCAATTAAAATTTTACTTAAATTTTTCTCTTTAAAAATAAATAAATTGTTTTTTGTTTTTGTTCTAAAAATATTTTATTGCATTGAGTTGTTTTAAAATAGCTCTAAAAAAGGGAAAACGGAACACACAAGTATATAATAGAAAAATATTATAACATATTATTATTTTTACTTGTTTTCCTTTAAAATTTCATCATAAATCAATATCTAAAACGATATGCTTCCGAAACCTTAATCTCTATATAAAACAGGACTTTTAGAAGGAAAAGTTTAAAAACTAAACGTTTGTGTAGTATACTAGACTAGTTGCTGTTATTGCGCCTCTAGAGGTTACCAATATCAAAGTGTATTAAAAGGGAACTGGGCAATATCTAGAGGTGCCAGCAGTACGGTTTTTAGCATAAACATGGTAACTTGGTTATAGGTTATAATAAATAATGTAATAAACTAAAAGTCGTTTTAGTTACCTAATAACCTTCTATTCGGAACACAACAGTTTCCTACAAGACCTTTGTAATCTAAGTCAAAAATGCATTATTTAAAAATTTAAATTAAGAGTCCAAGCGTAAGACAAAAAATTAGGTTGCAATTAGACTTTTAGACCCGAGCTTCTTGGCTCTGGGGGGAGGGGGGCTGCAGCCCGGCAGCTCCCATTAAATACTGCTTACGAAGAAAAATGTTTCCTCAACTTTATTAATCATTAAATTGACAAACAAACTAAAAATCCAAAACACACCAACAAGTACCTAATAATTTACAACTTTACTTACCTACCATTCTACCAACCTGATAAACATTAGAATTAACATTCAGTCTGCCAATTAATGGCAATGAACTCTACTTAAGCGACTGCCTTTGTACTCAAATTGTTTATTTAAACGATCTAAAGCTTTTGATGGTACACTATGTTTTTTGTGCAGATCAACCGTGAAAATCATGAATTGCCCAGGAGCAGCTGTCTCGGAACCACAGACAAGCTGTTTCTTTAAACGCGTTTAAGTGTTCAATGCTCTTGAGCCATGACGAAGTAAATTCTCGTAGATCTGATTGAAATAACACTCGGATAATATAACAGCAACTTCTTGCAGTCTTTATTTTTTTTTTGTTTTTTTTTCTTGAGTTATAATCAATAGATAAGAAGATTAAAAGCAAAAACGGAATTTTGATGGATCAAATTTTTCCTGTTTTATTACTTTATAAATCCAAACATTTTTAATTCTAGTTGATGGAATCTTTCACTATTTCTCAGAGGTGCCTTTTGAGGTTGGACTTGGGGACTCCGCTCTCCCAAGAAATTTTACAGAATTTGAAAAATGTATGTTTTTTTTTATAGTCTATGTCACTACAGAGTACAACGAATATTTAAGCTACTTTCATAATTTGGCATTGATTTCATTGCAAAATTTTTAATTTTCAGGAAGTGAAGGTAGTATACCACCCGGGCTTGGGTCAATTTATGGGTTTTGCCTATTTTTATTCATTTAAAAACACTGAAAATGATGTGACAAAGGTGTGTATTATGTACATAGTATAGAGTACACTTATTTTTTATTAAACATTGAAAAAAAACACACAAAATACAAAAAATACATTATACATAAATACAATTATAAAAATTCATAATATTTTTCGTCATCTGGGGAACTGTCATCTCCTCTTGACGTTATAATTAACGGGTCGACCGTTCGATCGATCAGGTTGGTCAAGATCCCACATTTTCTCTTCTTCTTTAATGACATGATAGACTGCTTTTTGCCAATTCTCTGGCGTCACTTATTTAATGGTTTGATCAAACAGTAGCATAACGACTTTCATTTTGAATGTCGTGTTGTGTCTTGCTACAAATCCTTTCACTTGCGCCCATATAAGTTATATAGGATTTAGTTCCCAGTGATACGGCGGTGTGCGCAGCACATTTACACTATGTTTTTCAGCTATATCTTCCACGGCTTATTACATAAAACGATATATGTGCAAATTTGCTCTAGCTAATAGTTCCTTATTTTTAAAATTATTTTTTTTGGTTAGTTATCATAAATAATTTAATGCACAAAATTTACCTGCGTCTACGGCCGACACCGTAATTGAGCTGAACTGGACGGAGCTTCCCATTTTATTACTCTACACCTTTCTGAAATAGACTATAATTAATTCCGCTTAAGACTTTGCTTGCACTTAAAAACATTAAGTTAATATAAATATAGATCTAAAAACGGATTTTAAAGGGCTTCCCCTTGTTAGCTGTAACTTTTTTAAAATCTTGTTTTTAAATTATATAAGCTCACATTGTACCTCGGTACTATAAGTTTATCAGGGTACACGGTACATTTTAACAAATCAGTCCAGTCGATGACCCTATTAGATCCGTTAATCAAGTTAATCGAGTAAACTACCATTGATGCTGCACGGTCGTTTATATATTTAAATGTGAGGCTTTAAACAACAAAGTAGATATGAATACGCCGACTGTGCGTCATGGTGTCAATAAAGTAGGTCGCCATTATGGATTTTTGGGTGAAACTAGATTGTAATTCCATCAGGGACGTACCGAGTAACCCTTAAGATAGTAAAGGTTTTAAAAAATAACGTTGGTTGGTTGGTTGGTTGGTTTAAGGCGGGGGTTGGGCGTTCGGCCCAAGCTTCTTGCACTGCAGCCTAGTGGCTTATTGTGCTCCCCTATCTTGCTAGAAAAAGTTTGTTCCTTTTATAAGGTCCAGCAAATTCCTACCAAGTTTGTCATGTGGGAGGTTATCCCCACATTGAATGTCTCCGAAGATTCTGAGTCTTGCTCGGGTCAGTGCTTCGCAGTTATATATGATATGTGAGGCGGTTTCGTCCTCATCGCCGCAAAGCCTGCATTCAATGGGACCATTGTAAATTCCTACTCGGTGTAGGTGTTTTCTTAAGCAGTGGCCTGTTAGTACTTGTTTTAGCTGGGTGCGCGTTAAAGGCATCATTCCAGTTGATAACTTTTTGGAGGGTTTTTCAATTGTGGCCCTCGCTTGGGTATGACCAGGTATCCTGTTCCATCGGGACAGGTGTTGTTGTTGTGCCCACCTGTCTGATGCTGCTCTAGTTGCCTGTTTTGATATGCCAAGGGCGGGTTCAGGGCCCCTGAGTTTGTGAGATGATCCGGCTCTTGCCAGTTCATCGGCCTTTTCGTTGCCTGCTATCCCTGAGTGGCCAGGAACCCATAGGAGTTCTACCTTATTGTTCCTTGCGGCCAGGTCTTTCAGGTCGTTTAAGCACTCCAGTGTGATCCTCGATTTGAGTCGACTGGAGTTCAGGGCCTTGAGGGCAGCTTGGCTGTCTGACAGAATGTATATCTCTTGGTCGTGGTAGCCCTTTTCGATATTTTTATGTACACATGCTTGTATAGCACGTATTTCTGCTTGGTATACTGTGGCGTAGTTTCCCAGGGGAATGCTGATTTCCATTCTGGGTCTTTCCCCAAATATACCTGCGCCTACTCCGTCGGGCGTTTTTGATCCATCAGTGTACCAAACCAGGCCCTTATCTAATAACGTACTTATTTTAATAATAAATTAAATATCTCTTATCAACGACGTTCTTATAACTTTCACCTGGCTACCATTCAATCCTTACTGCTTGCACCCCCGCGCATGCCAGAAAAATTAAGAAATAACAATAAGCTCAAGTCGCCCTCCTCCTTAGTAAAAACCTGGTTTCGCTGCTGGAACAAACCCTAATAAACCCTTGCATTCACGAAATATCCCTTGAAACAAAAAGTGTTTCATTGTTGTAATTAATGATATATTATTGCAGATGCTGGAGTAGATAAATTAAGAATTTCAGTGATGCAGATCATCGGATCAAATCATGCCTAAAGGGAATCTAAACGAATAAGATTTTTTGTAAATATAAGAAATGGCCTACATCGACAAATGTGTTGCAATGTAAATTGATCCTTGGATTTTTCAACGAAATGATTTGTTTCAATTGTTTGTTTATCATCTTTCCCACAAAAGTTATAATACTTACCTAATTTTAAAAGACTTTTTTTTAGTTTCGATTCGTAAGTTGGGTCGTAAAAAAATATTCTGTGCAACTCGGTTGATTGTTCATATTGAACTCAGAAGTTAGAGACTTCTTCCTACGGCATCGTGCTTACCTTACTTCCTCGTGCGATGTAAAAGTAACAATGCTGGGTAACGTTCGTCTTCCTGCGCTGACCACATATATTATTATACATACACTATATTGCCAATATAAGCAGCCGCACGAAGCAAGAATACACCCATCGTGCGATTCAAAATAACCTGAGTTGGGGGCCGTGGCGCTTGCGCAGTAGGGAATAAATTAGGCAACCCACACGATTTCTAACAAAACGTAAAGAAAACCCAAGGTCTCTTAAACAGAACCGGCTTGCCGTTGTATTCTTTTTTGTCGCCATCTTTTATTTCGTTCTTTCGTGTGTGGTTATAATTTCCAAGTTTTGGGTGTTAATATTTATAAAACTTTACTTTAGACAATTTTTTTTTGTTAGGTTGTAAGTTGTAGTCGTTTCCAGCTTTTTTTACGTTGTATTCGTTCGGATGTATCGTGTGTGATTGTGGATATTATTTTTAAGTTTTGGGTGCGAATTTAGGTATAAAACTTTACCAGACATTTTGTTATTGTTAGCGACTTGTGTCTCAAGATGGGTAAGTGCATGATCCTTTTTTGCACGAATCGCGGTTCAATACCAGGAATAAGGTATTTCAGGTATGTAAAATATCGGTTACTTAGTTTTATTTGACCATAAACTGTACACATCCGAACTAAACGGGTGGATTTAAATAAAAGCTTGTAAAAATATTTCGGCCCTGTCAAATGTTTACATCAAGAAGCAAATTTCCGATCTGCGCAAACTCAACGGCCCCTGATCATCTGCTTATAGTGGTGGCATCATTGAATTATGGTATTAGCAATATTGTGTATATATGTGGCGCTGACAACCAAATATTAATATTTCTAATATTAGCCTTGAAGTTAATTTTAAGTTAAAATAGTAAATAAGAATATGGTAAGACAGCACCAGGTCTGTAAAGTAAATAATTTAATTCCAGGATTTTTATTTTTAAAATAAACTCACCTTGTGATAGAATGTTCATTAAAAAACAGTTAGGTGTACAGAAGCTTAAAACTATTCAATGAGCAAAGAAAAACAACATTGTAACAACTTTTTTCTTGCAGATATCTTCCCTGGCCCTGTACCGTGTCCAGAATAGATGTTCTGACAGGATAGCCTGCCAAAATTCATTGATGTCGGACCTGAAATATCCAAGTGTATACTAAACAGATACTGAGCTAAATAAGCCTATTTTTTACAAAAGTGTATGTAAATATTGCGTAGTACTATTTTCCCAATGTATGTATGTATACTTGAAATATTTTTTTGTGCAAAATATTATTAAAAAATATATAATTTGTTTACATTCGTGGGTAAAGTAAGATCTTATCAATACAATGCACTTATTTGTCTCACTCTAATTTTTGTTCAAAGTGTAATAGGAGTCAACAACAAAATCAGCAATATATTTATTTAGGTAAATTCATTATTGCTAGACCTAGAACAATTGCATATTTCCGCTGAAAATACAGGGTTGGTTTAGTAATCTGCAGCAAGCTGTAGCAATCCTTCATCAGTAACTTTTTTTGCAATGCGGTCCTGTTAATTATTATGTTTGAAATATATATACCTTAAAAACTATTTAAAAAAATACGCGTCAATTTATATTAGGTATTCAAAGCTTAATTTAAATTTCTTTGTTACCAAAATGTTACTTATTAAAACTATTTTTGTTTGTTATTGTGAGTATTTTAGAATGTAAGATTTTTTTTTTACCAAAATGTTACTTATTAAATGATTTCTGATTAGAGTAGCATATTTTTATTTACCATAATAATAAAATTATTATCATGCCGCATTTCAAAAAAATGTTAAGTTACCGATGATGGGTTTTCGATTCAAAACGGTGGATGTTTGGCCAAATTTTATTGGTTCATGTTTTTGGCAGCGGTAGGACCAGGGGGGCCTACCCTAAAAATTTGGGTGCCCACCCTAATGCCTAGTGCCCCATTCGATATTTATTAGTAATAATGACTGGTGGAATAGTTGATAAAATAAGTTTTCTGCAAATAAGTCTTGATGCGTTAGAAATTGCGATAGGGTTGTAATTAGAACAAATGTTTGATTTTTAATTCTGCATCGAATGACATAATAATATACAGAGGTTCCAATTTGAAATAAGAAAAATAAATTGCTTTAAAGTTTGCAAAGTTTGACACTAAATTTTGGACACCCTGTACAATTCGTATTAATCAAACTTGGTTAATGAGACTGTTCGACCTTATTTATTAGGTTCCTTTGTATAATTTTATTAATGAGGCATTATTTTTATTTCTTACTAATTTTTAAAACCAGTGGTGCAAAACTCATTTTTCTTAGTTTTTATTTTTTCTGCCTATAATACTGAACCGATTTCATTAAAATTTGAGGGATATGAAGGCAACTATAAGAGGCATCGAAATAAGTAAGAATATATATAGCATGGAACCTCAAAAAATAGATCCTTATGACGTCATACTTTTTTGGAACGCACCCTGTATAAATAAAAATATTTTTCTGAAATGCGCCCCAGGATACAGGTAAAGTCTACTGTTTTTTTTCAGATATCTCTGGAAGTAGTAGGAATTTTTTTTTAATTTTTGATCGGCATTAACTCAATGTCCCAAATGGTGAGAATCGAATTCGGGACACCCTGTACAGATAAATCTTCACTAAAACTAGGGTTTTAAAATTTTGCCAAAATATAAACATAAAATTTAAAACCGGTCCTGTAGGATTAAGCGATTGTTCGAGGTTTAAGAATAAAATTTTACTTTTAAAACAATTTCCTCGACAAAAAAAAATTATATTTATATAACTAAATTTTTTTATTTCTGTTGTGGTTCTGTAACCGATTTTTAATCGCTATATGGCTATTGCGTGCTTAAATTGTAATATAAATGTCGCTATAGGCTTATAGTGATGTAAATGTCGTTACAGAATCTGCATATTAGTCTGAATTGATCATAATTTTAAAAATAATTTAAATTATGTAATTTTAGAACTCATACAAACTTATCTCGTTATATAACCACATAAATTGTCTTTAATGTTCTATATTAAAGAAGCATTGTCAAATATATGGACTCAAATACATAAATACTGCAATGCAATACAAATACAAATGCAGCAATATTTTTTACTATAGTGTCCCAATACCTACCTATATTTGTAAACTTTCTTATTTTGCAATTCAGAAAAAAAAAATTATTTTCCTTGTTCCGAAAAGTTCATAGCTCTAATATTTAATATTTAGACCTGGTACTGAAGTAAAGTGTGAAATTTTACAGATAAAATATACAAAATTTCACATACACCGGGTGTCCCGCTAAGGTCGACCAGCGGCTGTATCTCGAAAAGTATTGGTCATAAATTTTGGGGAAAATTTTTTTTATGAGTAATCCAGCAAGAAGAAAATATTGAAAATTATTTTTAAAGCTGTACGATTGCCACTAGAGGGCATAACTAACGAGACAAAATTCAAGTTATTTTAAAAATAGCCACATTAAAGGAACTGTTTTGATATTGGGAATGGAAAGTTTATCGATCCTTGCCGCAGTTTGACCCTAAAAATGTTCTTGTATCTCCAATAATAAGGATAGGGGAAACTGCTAAATAAGTTATTACTAGAAGTACTGTATCTTTCACATCTTTTATGGAATTTTAATAAATTTGGGCTCGTTTGAAAGATAATTTTATGCTTAATAAGAAAGTAATAAATAAAATAAAATATAATGTAAAAAAAAATGAACTCAAAATGTAAAATAAGAACATCTACCAATATAGTTAGGTCTACTGGGGTCACAATGGGCCATATTCTGGTGGGAGAAGGAAAGATTAATTCCGTTAAGTCAAAAAGAAGATTAAATTATTAAGTTAGAAAAAGAAACGTCAAGGTTAGAAGTCATACTGTCGCGAAAGCTAAAGCTAATAACAAAAAATAAGGCTTGTCTTACAGAATCGGACTTTTGACCAAGAAAGCTTACGAGAGCAAATCTCCAGTAAATTTAGATGTTTTATTATCGAAAGAAAAATAACTGTTAAATGATTGATATAATATTTTTCTTTAAGTTGGCCGAAACATTCGAATATTTAACCTATAGAATTAGCAACTTGTGATTACGTCTGATATTTTTGCATACTAACACAGTATCCTTCATAAACATAACCAGTATTTTTGAACATATTGCAATGTGTCTATAAATTATGTTTCATTACAATTCGAATTCTTTATTTTTTATATTTACCACTGCCATTTGTTCTCTTGTCATTGTTATTATCAATAGAACTATTTTAAATACCAGAAACAAACCCGAACAAAAGTGGTAAAAGGTATAGTAACAAAGGAAAGCTTTTTCTAGTGTTTTCTTTACAAACTCTTAATTTATTTTAGCTATAAATGTAAAATTAGTAAACATTCAGAAATTTGTTTATATCTTGTAAATAACAATAAAATTAATTTTACAACACACATGCTAATTCTATAAGTGCTATTTTCTAAGGCCGATACTACAATGCTTGTTTATTTTAAAGTTTCAGATAATGGTGACATTTTGCAAATCAACAAAATTCCTTTAAACGCTATTTTAAACGTGATTTCTCGGAATCCACATGAACAATTTTGCAAAAACCTGTTTCATATTCAGCGGCAATTATAATTATTTCCAGCGAATCGAGAATCCGGGTTCAGGTATCAGCCAGTGCGAAGATTTTACGGGCTGAAAAATCAATTAGCGGGATTTTGTTAGCTCGCAAAATGTCACCATTATCTTGACAATCTTCTTTTTGGCGTTATGGAGTTAATATTATTTGACAAGAATATGAATCACTGTAGGTATACTAATTTCAAGTATAACATGAAATCTGACATTCCACGCTTATCAAAAATGTTCCTGTTGTATAAAGTTACAATATAAAGTGTACATAAGCTAGTTATTTAGTTCTTTTAATATCACAATAACAATATGTGTTAATGTAATTTTAATGTATAATACTTCTTGTCAACATTCTATGTTTAAAGCATTGCTTGATCAGAATTCGGGATATCGTTTTTTGAAAATTTCATTTATAATATTATTTAACTAATTAGTACAAAATCTGATGTATGTCCAATTATGGAGGTTGTTACAATAATTATAAAAGTCAGTTTATGTCTTGTGCAATATTTTTGTTGCTTTCGTAATAATTTTTGTTAAGTTTCAGGTTAATAGATGTATAAATATGTTTATTTTATCCATAATTTTTTTTTAATTAAAAATACTAATTCGAAAGAGACGGAAGGTTCTAGATAAATTCTGTGAATTTTTAAAAATAAAGCTGTAACATAAATTATAAAGATGTATGGGCAGGTCCAGCATATTTAAACTATACTTTATACTTTAATTTATTGTTTGTTACTAGTAAAATCCATAAAAACATCAGATGTTTTAATGGCGCTGTTTCTACTACACCAATATTTACATATTTATTGAAGGAAATTCGTGTATTTTTAGTATATGTATGTACTAGCGTGGCCAAAAAGTACCGGGCCACCCTAAAAACATGGGTGCCCACCCAAAATTGAGGGATTCGGTTTTGTAATGGCATTTCTGTGGGGAAGGGGGATTTGACAATGAAATTTTTGATGAGGAAGGAGTGGTATTATAAAAGGATGTAATAATGTAATAAGAGATAAAGAGAACGATGATGACCTTTTTTTAGACGTCAGTTTGGATAAGAAGGGAGTTTTGTTTACCCCGCTTATGGCGTTATAGATTGCGGGGGAAGCGACGCACAGTTGTGCGTTTTCATTCTTTAACAACTGTGCGTAAAGAATGAAAACGCGCAACTGTGCGCTATGATGCCTAGTATAACAATCAAGTTAGCCTTGCGCACCTCTAATGTTGACATTCATCTATCTTGCGTTTTAAATATTTGACAGTGACATTATCATTCTTTTGACTTGAAGTTCAAATCGATACTGTATAAATTACAAACCGACTTTTAATTTATTAGTAAGAGCAATTATGCAATCATGTAATTACCGCCCTCGCCGCTAGGCGGCTCGTTTTTTCATTCGTGCGTAATACGCTTTTAACCACACTTAATACGTTATACAGAATGATTCCTAAGTTGAAACTTCTGTTTTAGTTATGTATAGAAGGCATTAAAATAAACAACATTTTCAAATACCTTTTTCAAAAAACTCAAAAATAAGGTTCATTTATTACACTATAGATCAAATACGGTTCTGCCTAACTTGCCCGTTGAATAACATTAAGAACACTTCTGGGTGTAGGATGAGCCCGCAACGGAAAGCGTTCTGCGTATAATCTCGAAGCAACAGCCGCACTTTGACGATACTCACCGTAAATTAGCACCATATCTACTAGTTCAGTGTTTTCAAATTTAACCATTTTCTTGTGTCACCAATTTAAAATTACTTGCTTCAGGAAAACACACCGCAGCGGATTGCCAAATAACTGAGCACCGACCCGTAAATTGCATGACTAATAAGATATAAGACAAAAAAACATAAAGTATAGCAGGCTACGTTTTGATGGCCAGGCCCGCACTTAGATTTTTTACTTCTGTATCTCGCCTATTTTAAGTTTTCTGAAAAAAGGTATTTGAAAATGTTGTTTATTTTAATGCCTTCTATGCACAGCTAAAAAAGAAGTATCAACTAAGGAATCGCCCTGTATATTGTTACAAGAGGACAGTAGGTATAAATCGGATACATGTATAGCCAGAAATGTCCTTAATTAAATAAAAACGGTAAAATTATAACTGCATTTTAACAAATATGTTTACTATCAACGAATTATGGATTTACCTGTACATCTAAAAAAAAATACGAATCTGTTAGCTTAGTGTTAAATGTACGTAGTTAGATAGTACAATTTTATTGTTCTTTTGGAAGTTCTTTTTTATAAAATACTTGTTGTCGGAGGTGTTAAAATTTATAATATGTAAATCCTTATTACGCTTTTGTTATATTACTGTATTTCCATAAAGTATTAAATTTTTTAAATTTAAAAGATTATCGGGTTTTATCTTATAATAAATTTTCATATTTTACTCTGCTTTGCCCCAAATTGGATATCAAGGCATTAAATGGAATATTTTTTGGTTAATATTTCAATTTCAGTAAAATTTGACTTTAGCGAAAGTGTCTGCTCGTTCATGTATCCAGTATGTTCAATGCGACCTGTATTTGAACTATTTTTATACTTTTTTCTTTAAAGTAATCAATTAATTGCGGCCTCATTTCAGCGCCAAGCAAGTTCAGATGTTGTAAAACTTTTTTATAGGCCAACTGGCTGTGTTCATCAATACGAGATGCCATTTCTTCAATTTCCTTTCGGGTCAGTGGACTAGAACTTGCCTTTTAAGCAGTAAGTATTGCAATAGAGCAAACAAATCGTTATAAATCCAATATATTAATTAAAGTTAAAACAGGGAAAACTGTTTTAAACCCTTTACAGTTTTGTATTAACGGAACAGCAACAGTTTTTAGTTGACTAAATGAACTAAAACGTCATTTACAGCGGATACCCGTTCTAATTTTGGATAGTTTTCATTAATAACAAAATCCTAAATATAACTTACATCTAAAGAACCCCTAATATTTGATAAACCTTATTAAATGATTCATCGTCTGATTATTCAAAAAATATAGTTTTTGAATTTAAGCGACTTTGTTTCTCATTTTAAGTTTAACTTATCTTTTATTTCCTTTAGCTTTTCTTCTATAACGTTTATTTCGTGAGTGTCTGTTGCTTTTCTTTTCCTGTTTTAAATGTGCTACTTCAGGAAACCTTTTAATATTTCTAGTGATAGAAATCTGTTTATTGTTTTTATTTTATCAAATAATTTAATGCTAGCTTCTTGCACCTTTATTGCTTCATCGAGCTGATGATTGTTATTTGCTTCGTGCAAAATAGGAAATTCCTCGTTTCTGGTAAAACACACAGCAGTTTTGTCATCTGGTGGTACTTTATCGCTAATATTACTCATAAAGTAATAATTATCAGGAAAACGCGTTTGTTAAAAGGGAAAATCCCTGATTTTATATTCTGATGTGTCATTGCTTTTTCAAATAAAACTCCATACATTCAGCTAATTCATATATAGAGATTGGACAACCTGGATTTCTAAGTTACCATGTACTTTATTTGAGCAATGTAGTGGTAAGGTCAAAATAGTTACTTCATATTCTTTTGCATGATTAACCATACACTCAGAGAGTAGGCTTTCGTGATGGTCCATGATTAACAGCATTGGATTATCTACCCTGCTAGAAGTTTGATAAAAAAAAAAGTGTTTCATAACTTCAGTAGTAAAGAAGCAACAGTTTTCCATCCGGAAGACTGTACGAGTGTCAAGGTGCCTGTAGATGCGTCGTGTACCATAAGCCCTAAATTTTTTGCTGGGGAACACCGTCACCGGTGGTGTAAAACTGCCAGTTTGTTCGCAGTATTTCTTGTTCAGCGTTGGTTGTTAAACTGACTTGCTTTATTCCTTTTACTAAAATTGTAGGTTTTTGGATAGTTGCGGCCTTCTCAAGGTTATAAATGCTAGTCCCTTTGGAAAATTTAGGAGAACGGTTATATAGTAATAGATTTTAAATTGGTAAAAAATTGATCAATTGGCAAACAACTAATCAAATATTTGTTAAACAAATAGCTCTTGTGAGCCTGCATCCTTGTGATTGTCTTATACTTAAATCCTTATAACAGAGCATGAACCCTTGTTACCATTCCACAGCTGAAATAAGTTGAACCGTTGTGATTTAAAAAGAAATAAAGACAATGCGGGACCAAAACTTTCATTCAAGAAACATTATTTTAAAGTATGTGAATGTTATATGATACGTATAAAAATAATTTCCAATAAAATGTATCACTCCTAGATCTTGGACAAAGAAGAAAGTACGCCAAAGTCAAATTTTACTTTACCGACAAAAATTCAATTTGATGCCGATTTTTTTATCAATAATAAATAAACTCTTGTAGGGGCAATTTTACCGTAGTTGTAGAATTTTCAAACTAATCAGTAATATTATTTTTTTGTGTCATTATCTAATAATTATACTCAGTAAATATATACTAGGCATTTTATATTTAATACAAAATACTGTTCTAACAATAATCACAAGAGCTTCTTTATATTATTTGAAAAATAATATATCAATCGTTGTAATGGAAGGAGTTGCTAATATATTTATGAATATAATTACTCTAAACACTAAATGGAATTAACTCAAACAAACAATATGTGAAATAATTATTTATACACATTTTTAAAAATGTTAAGCATCTTGAACAAGCCAGACCAAAATGGCGGTCCTAGGACTAAGCCAGACCACGAAGATTACAATAAGTGTGTTAATGGGAGCTTTATAAGGTAGTTCGAGCATGACTATGAACTTAACCTTATAGGTAGAAAATGGAGCTTTCCATGTTGCAATAATTGATTTAAAAAAGGGTACCAATGTTCGGCAGGATAGAAGGAGAAGGAAGGCATCAGCTAGTTAATATTTTCTTATTATTCACTTTAAAAGTATAATGAGGGTTTTTTTTAACGCACTTTGAAAGTATAATGAGGTAGATTATTAATGATTTCTGTATATATTTAAGCTCGACCGTGCAAAATTAGGCACTATGAGTGAGATTACAGAAGCTTTGCAACTGATTATGCATGCAGCCACCAGTTATAGTCAATTTTCAACACTCAAACTTGTTTTTCGATTAAATTGCTGTCCATTTCAACCTGGTGAAACCCTAATTAAAGGTCTGGTGTTATTTTAATTATGTTAAACGTTTCCTATTATTTTAGGTATATTGTTTGTAAACGTTTTATTATTTCTTCTTCTCGCTTGCAACTCCTCCTCGTTAGAAGATTCTTCCATTACAATATTTATATTATGTAAATTATTAAAAAATATATATTAAATTTTATGTAAAACTATCTGTGAGTAATATCACTGTGGGTGTATACAAACATATCGCAAAATATTTTAGTTTTATTTTAAAAATTTTAGTTGAAAATATTTCAAGTGTAGACAATAATAACACAAGTTAATTTTTTAGATAAACAAGATAAAAATTGATGTTAAGAAACCATACGCTTAAGAACATCTAGTATTAGAAAATTATCAAAAAAGGGATTGTTGCAAACAAGCTATATAATAATATGCAACTATATTGTTACTTTTAACTTATCAACACAAAATTATGGTTCAATAAACGTATATCCTATAAATAGGTATTTTTAGATCAGTGAATAAAAGGAAATTAAGATAACAAAATTTTAAATTAAACCAATTTGCTAATCAATATAGGTTTATTTGAATAATAATAATTATTTTATAAAATTTCTTTTCATTATTTCTCCACCCTTATTTTATTTTAAAAGAATACTATAGAAGAAAAATAGAAAAAAATTAGCATTATTCATTTTTAGAGCTAACATAAGACGACTCAAAAATCATGTAATTTTAAGAGTCGAAGTTCTACAGTTTTATGGAAATTAGCAAATGTTTTATTTTTTATTTTTCGTGTGTACAATTTTCTGGTCATTTGACTAAAGTAGAGTTTTCTAAATAATTCCCATAGATCCTTTAGTCATTAAACATTTTATTTATTATATTATTTATTATTCTGACTTTAAAACCAAAGAAAACTATAGTTTTAGGTATAGCTTATCATCTTTTAGCTGTAAAAAAATAAATAAATAAAAAGTTTCAAACTTGTTTTATTTTTTCTGTGGTTTATGTAATGCACATGTCGAGAATTAAACAAAGTCTAATTTATAGATAAAGAACCCCTCAAAAAGCTTATGGACAATAGAAGGTAAGAAATAAGAACATAAAGTCTTACTCCACTATTTTAAAGAAAGTAAATATTTTACAAAACTTCTCTACATGTTTTGAATGCAGAAGCATTCATCTTCAGGAGAATAAATATAATAAAAAGAAGGAAAACTAGTAGATATCACCCCAACTGAGCGACAAAATTGAAGGTTCAATGAAAAAATGAGTAGAACGGTGAGAAAATAGGTGCACACATTGCATTGAAAAAGAAAAATATGTGGGTTTTAAGGCTCAATAAGAGTTGGAATGTTTAATAAAAAGTTTGACATCTGTGTGTGAAAAAACTGTTGAAGGACATAGAACTGAAGTGAAATATTGGAATAATCATATATGAAAAGAAAATTGATGGCTGGTCATTTGAAACTATGGAGAAGAAATGGATGTGTGAGG
Organism: Polydrusus cervinus; assembly: GCA_935413205.1. NCBI lineage: Eukaryota > Metazoa > Arthropoda > Insecta > Coleoptera > Curculionidae > Polydrusus > Polydrusus cervinus. The sequence continues at coordinate 29,855,131 of OW284516.1, forward strand.
AAGATGAGTATTAAAAATATAAAAGAAGGGTAGTCTTAACTTAGATGGGAAACCTCATATTGGTTGTAGAAATAACAAACCACATGTAGGTGAAACCTATGAAACTAGACAATAAGGACCTAGAAAAACGTCCAAATTTATGACGTTTTAAATAATTAGTCTCGGCTTCGATGGTCAAAAATCAAACCGCATCAGGCGGGCGTGAGAGACGACCAGCGGACAAACCACGGATGCGTGAACTAATGCAATTATTTCAGCCACGAAACTCAATGCAAGTCAGAGACGTACTAGTCAGGGAAAATATTATAAAAATGTTTGGCACTACAACCTAATTCGTTAAACAGGGTGATTCCTAAGTTGATACTTCTTTTTTAGCGGTGTATTGAAGGCATTAAAATAAACATTTTCAAAAAACTTAAAAATAGGCGAGATACAGAAGTAAAAAATCTAAGTGCGGGCCTAGTCATCAAAACGTAGCCTGCTATACTTTATGTTGCTTGTCTTATCTCTTATTAGTCGTGCAATTTACGGGTTGGTGGTGAGTTATTTGGCAATACGCTGCGGTGTGTTTTTCTGAAGTTAATTTTAAATTGGTGACTTGTGAAAATGGTAAAATTTGAAAACAATGAACTAGTAGATATGGTGCTAATTTACGGTGAGTGTCGTAAAAGTGCGGCTGCTGCTTCGAGATTATACGCAAAACGCTTTGAAATGCAGGCTCATCCTACACCCAGAAGTTTTCTTAATGTTATTTAACTGGCAAGTTAGGCAGGACCGTACTTGATCCATAGTGTAATATATGAATGTAAGTATTGTAAGTACTTTTGGGTTTTAAAAAAAAAGGTATTTGAAAATGTTGTTTATTTTAATGCCTTCTATACACAGCTAGAAAAGAAGTATCAACTTGGGAATCACCTTGTATAATACTCTGAATAGATTTTTTACCTAATCAACCTTTTTTTTAGGGAACATTGTCAATCGTGTTATATTTTCCGTCCTCACTACGCGACGTGTCGGTCATTGCCCCGTAAATTTAAATTAATCCGGAATCGAGTAATTAATCCGAATATCCCTTTCATCCGATTCGGTATGTAACCAATTTAAAAAATCATTCGAATATTTACCGCAAGTCCGTCAGTGGTTAAAGCGGGTCTTTTTGGGGGTCAGTCTATTTTCATTAGCGAGCTTTGTTTTGTTTAAAAAATTTACAAATTCCCCTAGAAAAATTAAGGGTTTACACAGCAGCGAGTCAGAATTTTTTAGGGGCGAAGGGCGACCAGATTATTTCAGAAAGGTGTGAAAGTAATAAAAAAGCAAATTTCGTCTTAATTTCGGTATTGGCAGTAGGCGCACGTAAATTAAATTATTTATGATAACTAACCAAAAAAAAAAATGATTTGGTAAAGAAGGAACTATTAGCTATAGCAAATTTACACAAAAATCGTTTTATGAAATATGCTATAAAAGATATAGCTGAAAAATATAGTGTAACTGGGCTGCGCACACCGCCATGTCATTGCGAACTAAATCCTATAGAACTTATAGGGGCGCAAGTTAAAGCATCTGTAGAAAGACACAACACGGCCTTTAAAATGAAAGACTTTAAGCTACTGTTTGATCAAGCCATTAAGGAAGTGACATCAGAGAACTGACTAAAAGCAGTTCATCATGTCATTAAAGAAGAGGAGAAAATGTGGGATATTGACCACCTGGTCGATCGGACCGTCGCGTCGACCCGTTAATTATAACGTCAAGAGTAGATGACAGTTCCTCAGGTGACGAAGAATATTATGATCTTTAATAAAAAATAAGTGTACCTAATACTATGTACATAATTCACGCCTTTGTCATACCATTTTCAGTGTTTGTGAATGGATAACAATAGGCACAACCCATAAATTGACCCAAACCCGGGTGGTACTACCTGCACTTGATGAAAATAAAGAATTTTGCAATGAAACCATTGCCAAATTATGAAAGTGGCTTAAATATTCGTTGGGTCACTCTGTAGTCCCTTTGCATACCTAATGAGCTTTTATTACTCTAAACCTTTCTGAAATAGACTATAATAATTAATTTTACAATATGTGGTGTATCTGTACTGGTAAAATATAGTATTCAAAGTGTTTCTTTACTCGTAAGTAATTTTTCAACGATTAAGCGACAACGTGATTTACAACTCCCCATCTTTATTTATTATAATAATAAATGTGAATAAAAACATACGCCAACGTCTTCCGGGCCCTATTCTATAGCGCAATAAGTCGTTGACAATTAAACGTGCTAGACAAAGAAAAAATTGTAAAACTCGCTGATTGATTTGACTATTTTTTCAAGTTTGTCCATTGACTTCCGACGTCATGGTTTTTGTGATTATTGTCATTTAGACTTATAATTTTTTTTACATTTTTGTGCCTGGAAAATTTATTGTTTACTTATATTATTTTAAAAAAATATTTTTTTTCGGAGCTTTTATTATCGTTCTCTTGTATTTCCGGTATGTAGTTTATGATACGTAGAAAGTTCTAACTATTTATCGCAAAAAGAATTACGGCGGTGGTTAAAGTCCTCTAAATGAAGATTTGTTGGTTGCAGCTTAGCAGCCCCCCTTTAAATACGCCACTATGAGCACATTCACTATGAATACTGTATGACATCGTCGGCAATATGTTCATATAAAAATATAGAACTTTCCATAGAAAAATTTCGAATTTTCCCTAAAAAAAATGAGTTTAAAGAGAAAATTTAATAATTTTTGTGGGAGGTTTGGAAAAATTGGAGCATGATAGTAGTCCTGCAGGACCATCAATGTTTATTTTTGGAATATACATTACGTAAATGTCAAAAAACTGAATTTGTAAGCTCTGATGGCACGAATATAAGTGACAAGACCAGGCGGGTCAGATTGGAGTAGACAAAATTCAGGGTTTCGTCCCTGGGTTTTGTATACTTCAATCTTCAAAAACAAACTATACAGAAACGAAAAGTTCATGATCTTCTTTGGTTCTTCCGACTGTTTTGTTGAAAAAGTCAGCCCATATCGTAACCAAACACATAGGCAACGCCGCTTTAAATGCACAGCAAAACGTCCTTGACAACGATACAACTCTGTAGAATAAAAAAAAGCTGGCTAACCTTATGATCTTTCAGCATAAAGGCTAAAGTTGCAGGAAACCAACGATGCGTATAGAGGCCCTTCTTTAGTCTTTCGCGATACGGCCGACTGCCAAAGAAAAGAATGTGTAAGTAAGCACACGGAAAGTTTTCATTGTTGGCTGTCTGTAAAGATAAGGCCTGCTAGTGATTTCAGGAATCCAGTGGCGTAGCCAGATGGGGGCCAGGGGGGACGCTTGCCCCCTCCGCCCCTTGCCCTTGACGCTCTTTGATGCTTGGTGCCCGTTTACACAATAAACAGTTAGTTTTATTACACCCTGTAAAATGTATTAAAATTGAAGGTAACATATTTTGAAAAACAAACACCGCATTTATTAAATATAATTTTAAATTAAAATGTTTTAATTTAGTCCAAATTAAGTACAAGAGAAAGAACTATTTTTAATATATGGGGTCGTAGTCGGATTTTTTATTGCTGAGAGGATGTAGTTATTGGCCAAAATAAAAAGAATTAAAGAAACTTCTGAAATAAATACGAATACACAAAGAAGTCGGGCGCTTAATTTAAGAAAGTAGATCACGAAAAAAAGTTACAATTAGCGGCAACTCAAAGCAGAAAATAATAAAGCACCCCATTATATGTTTACCCCCTCCGCCCCTAAAGGCTGGCTACGCCACTGCAGGAATTATACACCAGCCGTTGGATGATTGCGTGATTTTGCTTAAAAGGATTTTCTCACCCACACGCACTCTTGTCATAAAAATATTAGCCAAATTTGAGCGATGAACCAAACAGATTGGTTTATACCATTCTTCAGATTGGTATTAACCACTACATTCGAGCGACGTTGGTAGATATCTCGGTTATGTTTCCGTGACGTCATAAATCAGCTGATTTACGCCAAAGTTGTCACCATTAATTTTATGGTATTAACCATACTCCGGAGCAGTTGTCGAACCGCGGTAGATAAAATTGGACATTTCTAAACCGTCATAAACGGTAAAAATTACAAATTTTTTTTGGGGTAGGTCCATTTGCGAGAAAATGGCGGAGAGATTTCTACTAACTCTAAATCATGAAGGGTTTGATTACCAGGTGGAGGTTTCAGACTTGGAAACAGCAAATCTGTTGTTGAATGGTAAGCTTTATGATAGGATTGTATAGATTTCTGTTATTCATTTAATCTTTACATTTTAGACTCTGACGCTGCCTCCCAGTACATAGAAAAGGTTTTTTTTACAAGGCAAAGCGCTGAGGATATGGAGGCCGATACCCAAATTGGATGTGCTAGAGCGTCCGAAGCACAGATAAATTCCACAGTTGTCAATCCCAGTACTGCTTCACTTTCCTCTTCCACACTTATTTGGGCTACACGAAGACAAACCGGTAGGGACCTTGAAGCGACTGTTCTAATGCTCTCCAGTAGAGAAAGCATGAGTAGCCTATTTAATGATAGAAAAACGAGAAAAGTGAAACTGTGGAATGACGTTGCCAAAGTATTAGAAGAAAACTGCTTCAATTTAGGAGAAAAAGGGGGTGAAAGATTTCGCCAAAAATTTGCCAACCTTCAAAAAGCCTATCTTTTGTACATCAGGCATCAAAAAACGACGGGTTCTGAAAGAAACGATGAGCTGCCTCCTTTTTTTGACGAGCTGCATTCAATTTTAGGTAATCAAGCTAGTACATAAGATAGTCAGATAAATTACAGTTAACATAAAAAGCCTCTATACAATTATTTACAGTATAAATCATGGAGAAACTTTAAATGAGTATTATGGAGACATTTTGTGTCAATTGCAGAAACATGGAAAACTTGAAAAACCTCTATCTGTACTATGAAGCAATTTTCATTTCATTTTTGAGAAACCCTCACTTCATAAATTAATAAGAATGTGATGCGATCAACATCTTTTGACAATAAATATAAAACCCAACATATAATGAATGTACCTAAGTAAGTGAAAAATTAATAAATTAAGCTTTGTTAATTTATAGGAGGGAAACATAAGGTAAACCCAGCGGCATTAGAGGACTCCATGGACCTGGATAGCAGTAAAATGCTCTCCCCCGAAATACAGTCCCAAGAAACAGGAGAGACAACATCAAGCGAAGTAGATGCTACTCTGGCTAATGAAACCATAGGTAGCATCGCAGATACCCCCTCCACGTCAAAAGATCCCAGCAGTAGGTTTAAGAAAATAAAAAGAAAGGTAACTCCCTCAAGCAGGACAGAAGATTTAATGAAAGAGTTACAAAAGAACCGAGCAACTAGAGCCGAGGAATTCAATTTTCTAAAGAGGCATTTGCAAAATTCAGAACAACAGAAAGATCGATTTTTGAATATTTTGGACAGAGCTTTCCCTTCAAAAAAACAGAAAAGAGAAGCTGAAAGCAGTGAATCTGATTAATTTCTTGGCTGTATTATTAGTTTATTTGTTTATTTTTACTTTGTTTAATAAAGAAAACAGTGAACCGCAGTAGAGTTTTGGACTTGCATTGTCTTCATTTGTTTAGAATCACTACGTTTCAACTGGTAAGCATCTCCAGTCGTCTTCACGTGAATACTGAATTCTGAAGTATTCACCTGAAGACGACTGGAGATGCTTACCAGTTGAAACGTAGTGATTCTAAACAAATAAAGACAATGCAAGTCTAAAACTCTACTGCCGTTCAAGAAACGTCATTGTCTCCAAAGAAAACAGTGTTTTAGTTTACTTTAAATTATAATATTTATTTTACGTCCAAATGGTTATATTAAATTATTATTTCGAAGGCTTACAGCAATTTGGTCCCTTTTCACGCGAGCTTCTGCACTACTTCTGTTGGGATTCATTTCAACTTCTGGTAATTCAATTATTTCATTATATTCTTTATCCCATATATCCCCATTTAAAATGCATAAGTTATGAAGGACGCAAGCAGCTGTTGCGATTTCAATCGCTTTACAAATACTATATGTGTTTATATATTGTACCCTTCGCCACCTTCCCTTGTACCCACCAAAACTGTGTTCAATTTTAACTCTTTCGGAGCTAAGACAATAGTTATGGTGCTTTTGAATCTGGGTTAAATTGTCCCCTCGATATGGTGTTATAAGCCATTTCCTTAGGGCAAAAGCGCTATCGCCTATTAAATGGTAACGGGTATCATCGAAATAAAAATTTCCTCCATATCTTTCAATATTTTTATAAAAACTTGAATTTTCAAAAACCTGAAACCAAAATACTTTTTCTTATAATATAATAATATAAACGATCTTCCTTTGATAGATGAGAAATTAAATTAAATTAAATATTTTAATGTGTTGCAAATGGACGTGAGGGAACTACCATTTCATAGATTTAGGGAAAAAATAAAACAAATTTTAATCTCAAATTCATTTTATTCAAATAAGGAATATTTTAATTATTTCAGTCCATAGTGTACTCTTTGTTATTTTAAATGTAAATTATGTTTATGACAATTTTGAAATTTGAAATATAAATAAAAAAAAATATTATGAAATCAATGTTGTATGCATAAATTACTACCAATGCTAAATTAGTATTGCTAATACTTACTCTGGCATCATGAGCCGATCCTATAAATACATACGTGAATAAGGTATTGGAGTCACATATGGCCATAAGGTTTATAGAGTGTCTACGGTAACGGTCAATATAACTATCCTGCTGTTCCTTCTCCACTTTTATAAAAATATGGGATCCGTCAATTGCTCCAACAACCCCTGAAATTGTAATTAAATTTTGTTTGACTAATTATAACAAGATGCAGTTTTTCCGAATATTTCAAATGACGCTGGAAACTATTGAAAATTTGTCAATATTCTTGGGAAAACAGATGAGAAAAGAATATTATCGGAACGATATACAGGTGGCCATCACCCTATTGATATTTATGGCCATACATTAATATTCTGTAAGTATATGGCCTCCCAGGACACCCTTTTAACGATTGCAACACAATTAAGAGTATTACCTTTCACTGTCATGGATGTGACTAATAAAATGCTTTATTTTACACTTAGACTTAAAAAGCAATTTATAAAATTTCCAAAAAGTCAACAAGAACTCGATGATGTTGCAAGTGGTTACAAAAACTATCCAGGTACCTTAATTCTTGCAACATCATCGAGTTCTTGTTGACTTTTTGGAAATTTTATAAATTGCTTTTTAAGTCTTAGTGTAAAATATAGCATTTTATTGGTCACATCCATGACAGTGGAAGGCGATACTTTAAATTGCGTTGCAATCGTTAACAGGGTGTCCTGGGAGGCCATATACTTGCAGAATATTAATGTATGGCCATAAATATCAATAGGGTGATGGCCACCTGTATATCGTTTTGATAATATTCTTTTCTCATCTGTTTTCCCAAGAATATTCACAAATTTTTCAATAGTTTCCTGCGTCAATCGAAATATTCGGAAAAACTGCATCTTGTTATAATTAGTCATCCACTGTTCCACTTGTAATGTTTTTGGCGTCATTACTACTATTGGACTTATTAAACAAATAGAAATACTGCTTCCACTGCCTGTGCCCCAAAAATGTTGCGTTATTAAGGCAATATCTTCATCATCAAAAATCACTTCAGCACATAATATTGCACGTCGCAGGTCAGCAACACTCATCTTCATCTTCAAACTTTAAAACTTTTACTGAGACTAAGAGGAAGAAAAGAAAACTTTACAAAATACTAATAGTTCACATTCACAATCTGTGTTTGTTTACAATTCTCACTCGAACAATGACATTTGTATTGTAACGTCGTTGACCTCGAAAGTATTTTGTGGTTAAAACCAATTTCATTTGAGCGGATTCCAAATGGTCCAGTCCTGTGACGTTCTTATAACTACCCCCACCATATATCGTGAACAACCGCAATGAAAACCGTAGTTTAAACCAATCTGGTTTGGTTTATCGCTCAAATTTGGCTATTGGTTCGAATCAATGCTGATGGTGGAAATACATTACCACAGACAGTGGCGTATTTAAAGGGGAGGCTGCTGGACTGCAGCCCCCCCGAGCCCAAAAGCTCTGGTCTAAAGGTCTAACTGCAACCTAATTTCTTGTCTCATGCTTAGACTCTTAATTTAAATCTTTAAATAATGTATTCTTGGCTTAGATTACAAAGGTCTTGTAGGAAACGTTTAGTTTTTAAACTTTTCCTTCTATAAGACCTGTTTTATATAGAGATTAAGGTTTCGGACGCATGTCGTTTTAGTTATTGATTTATGATGCAATTTTAAAGGAAAACGAATAAAAAGAACAATAGTTTATAGGATTTTTCTATTATATACTTGTCTGTTCCGTTTTCCCATTTTTAGAGCTCTTTTAAATCAACAAAAATTTAACCCAATGCAATAACATATTTTTACAACAAAAACCAAAAACAATTAGGTATTTATTTTTAAAGAGAAAAATTAAAGTAAATATTTTAATTGAAACATTTTTATGGAAGACGTGTGATAATTTATAATAAAAAAAATAGTGCGTGAAGAAACGAGAATGCTTTATTATGAATATACAAAACGGCACTTAAGAAGGAGTATTTCAAACCCTATATAAGCATAGATAGTTTCGGTGAATTTTAAACGAACTTTGACCGTGGCCCCGGCCTGCGGCGCTATTCCGCCTTTTTTGCTAAGTACAATATCATGAGTTACATGTAGTCCCGACTCTCCCTCTCTACAGAAAAAAAATGTCCTAGTTACGCCCACTGAGCCACTGAGACTGTCTAAATATTTACTCCCCTGTTGACTTTAGAGCGAGGTTATAGGGAGACTATTTTAGGGTTTCTGTATGGTAAATGCACATGCGGAGTTTGAACAATTTTGGACAACCCGATCTTAACTTATTTGAATAGAATTGCGGTTGGGTTTTCATTGGAATTGAACAGGTGATGCTGCGAACACGAGCATTGATTTGATTTGTCAACCTGTGATTTGTCATTATCAAATATAATTTACAAACGATAGGTTTTTTAAAAATCTTTAACAGATACATTTTAACGAACATTGTTTACAAAACGGATATTTTATTAGAAAATAAATTATTTTATTAACAATAAAACCTATTAAATAGTATTAAAATTATCAAGAATTGCTAAAAGGGGAAGAAAATAAGAGGGTGTTAAAAAATAAACAATTGATAAAAAAATTGCAGTTTAAGAAAACTGTACAATCGTTTGGAATACCTATTGTTAATTCTTGGTTACGTACATTGAAACTCGTTATAAATTTGGTATGACCGGCTCGAGGCGCCCCCCCCCCCCTCCCTCCCTCCCTCCCTCAGCAAAATCCTGGATCCGCTACTACTCTTATTTTTAAGGAGCTTTTTAGTTGGATTTTGGAAACACTGTTATACTCTTAGGGCACATTTTTGATTAACTTAAGCTCGTTAGTGCAAAGCCGATCAAGTCCAAATCTTGTTAACGCTGGCTGGCGCTGTTTCACATACAAACAAGGACTCTTGTCTAACCAGGCCCCAGGGAGTCGATTTTATTTAGAGCCCTGCGTACCATGCAAGAAGCAGTACACGCACCCTGTCCGCGAAGCCAATAAATTTTTCTCTCTTTTTTTATAGTACTATATAAACTTTACTATTCTATAATATCTTAATATACAGGGTGATTCACGTTGAGTGGCCTATTAGAAGATCTCGGAAACGAGTAAACTTATCTTTCTAAAAATTTGATAGCAGACAAAATTGGCTTTGAGCTTTTAAAACATTATATTTTGACGTTTTAATTACTTCCGGTTATACCGGAAGTTAATGCCAACTTTGCTCTTTCAAATGGAACACCCTGTATATTTTAGCATTTTTGATTACCTTATTTAAATCTAAATAACTTTTGTGAATAAAACTCTATTCCTATCTCTAACCGTTTTGAGATATGAATTATAAATGGATTTTTTTGTGTAAAAACGCTCCGAGAAGAAAATTTAACTCTGAAACTAATAAAGAAGCCAATTAAAATTTTGTAAGCTTTCAAGAAATACACAGATCTTTAGTTTAAATTACGTAGGTTTCACGTTTTTTATACAGGGAGTTCTTAAAATTGTGGCAATGTTGCCATTTAAATAAATGTGCATAAGTCAATTTTTGCAAATGGAACACCCTATTTTTTAGCTTACTAACTTGTAGAGAATTAAATTTCCTATCTAAGTGCCTTATATGTTATAATCCACATTTTTAGTCGTTTTGGAATTGTGAGCAATTTAAATAAAAAATCTTAAAATTTCTGCTTGTGTTAATGCGACATTATTTTTGAAAAGAATATCACAACAGGGCTAAGATAAGTGTCAACTTTAAAATCATTTTGGTCAAAGCCATCTTTACAAATTGGCAACAAAGATCAAAGGCAAACAAGAATCTCAGTCAGTTTCTTTTCAAAAATAATGTCACATTAACACAAACAGAAATTTTAAGATTTTTTATTTAATTTGCTCTCAATTCCAAAACGACTAAAAATGTGGATTGTAACATATTAGGCATTTAGATAGGAAATTTAATTCTCTACACGTTAGTAAGCTAAAAAATAGGGTGTTCCATTTGCAAAAATTGACTTATGCACATTTATTTAAATGGAAACATTGGCCCAATTTTAAGATTAACAAAAGTTATTTAGATTTTAATAAGGTAATCAAAAATGCTAAAATATACAGGGTGTTCTATTTAAAATAGCAAAGTTGGCATTAACTTCTGGTATAACCGGAAGTAACAAAAACCTCAAAAGATAATGTTTTAAAAGCTCAAAGCCAATTATGTCTGCTATTAAATTTTTAGAAAGATAAGTTTACTAGTTTCCGAGATTTTCTAATAGGCCACTCAACTTGAATCACCCTGTATATTATTAATTAAACATCATGATCACAAATAGGATTACATCAAACACGTCACGTGCCTACATCTAAATTAATTTATTAAATATTGTCGGAGTGAATCCAGCTCTGCAACTATGATACAATATTACTGTTATTAAACTAAGGGTCGCTCGTGGAATGAAGGGACGGGATTATATAAAGGAAATCGGGTATCCCTTTAGTCTTAAACCGCATAAACAGATCGAACTTGGAAGATTATATGAATGAAATCGGGTATCCCTTCAGTCTAAAACCGCATATAAACAGATCGAACTTGAGGACACTATTTTATCTTGCTAAGACTTTTCAGTAATTTCTAAGGATAAAATGTATTAAAATATGCTGTAATTTGGATGGTGCCCACAGATAAAAGCAAATGTAATATAGCAAAATTATTATGTATGAACTGATAGTACAGTGACTGAGTCACAAAATTCCGTCAAAGCAAAAGTAGAATTTCGATATTATTAAATACGTTTGTAGCTGTTGTTTGAAATGTAAGTTATTTTTTTAAGGAAGATTTTCTGGTCTTAGCTTCTATTATATTATCAACTTGATTGCTCCATTTAAGAGCCTTGGTCGTCTTGCAGTGGCGCAGCACTAGGTCTAAAAGTATAATTGTGACCTAATTTTTCGTCCCACGCTTGGACTTTTCATCTAAATTAAAATATTTGTTAAACAAATGTAAAACCCACACAGCATACAATCATTAGTTTGCCTTTTGGTACCTGGGTATCTATAACACGCTAACCACGCAAAAATTGATGATTTTATGAGGAACGATGTATTTTTGGCTTAGACTACATAGCAGTTTTTGTCGGAAACGCTTAGTTTTTAAAGTATTATTTCTAAAAGTCTATTAATTATATATTATAAAGATTAAGGTTTCGGACGCATATTGTCTTAGTTACTGGTTTGTGATGCAATTTTACAGAATTACGAGTAAAAAGAATAATATTTTATATAAAATCCATTTAAAAACATTAGCTAGGATTTGGATTAAGAGAACCCAATAATTTCGCATGGGCATGGAGCCAAGCACGGATCCAGGGGGGGGGGGGGGGGGGTGGGGGGTGTGAAGCAGTCCCCCCCTCCCCGAGCCTCACAAAATAGGGGAATTTTTACTTTGAGCCTTGAAAATTGTAGGGCGTGTGAGGGGTCAGAATATTTTTTAGAAGTCACTTTTGAGAGTAGAAAGATGTTTAGAGCCGGGATACGCGCTTTTTTTTAGAAGTAATTTTTTTTAGTCGCCTCCCCTCAACAAAATTTTGGATCCGCCACTGCATGAAGCTGATGGTAACTTAATAATTTAGAAATATTGTTCGGATGCTTTTGACAAAAATAAAAAAACGTGAATCATATCGTGGCCAATTTTCCTAGATAATGTTTTCGATATAAATTTGTAAGTCATGCATTTTAGACATTTCCTTAAAAAAATTAGAAAATATCCGCAGCCACTCAATTTACATCCCCATCCCCCCCCCCCCACACTCAATATCCACGAGCCGCCACTGAATATCAGTTTATTACATCGGACTCGTTAATAGTTTTTAGTCGAAAAATAATAAATAAAAAAAAAACGTTTAATTAATATCAGTAATAATCAGTATCATAAGATGAACTCATTACGTTCACAATAGGCACTGATCCTTTGTGAGTATATTCCTACTACTCTACCGGAAGTGCGAAGTTGCTCAAAGGCAGAATAAGATACATACTTATTATAAATACATACATAGTTTTGGTACCTATACAGGGTGATTCCTAAGTTGATACTTCTTTTTTAGCTGTGTATAGAAGGTAATAAAATAAACAACATTTTCAAATACCTTTTTTCGAAAAACTCGAAAATAGGCGAGATAGAGATGTTAAAAATCTAAGTGCGGGCCTGGTCATCAAACCGTAGCCTGCTATACTTTATGTTGTTTGTCTTATATCTTATTAGTCATGCAATTTACGGGTCATTAGTGAGTTATTTGGCAATACGCTGCGGTGTGTTTTTCTGAAGCAAGTTAATTTTAAATAAGTGACACGTGAAAATGGGAAAATTTGAAAACAATGAACTAGTAGATATGGTGCTTATTTACTATGAGTGTCGTCAAAGTGCGACTGGTGCTTCGAGATTATACGCAAAACGCTTTCCCTTGCGGGCTCATCCTACACCCAGAAGTTTTCTTAGTGTTATTCAACGGACAAGTTAGGCAGAACCGTATTTGATCCATAGTGTAATAAATGAATGTAAATACCTAATTTTTGAGTTTTTTGAAAAAAGGTATTTGAAAATGTTGTTTATTGACCGGGAACTAAAGTACCTTAAACCGGCATTTGTACCGGAACCGGTACATTTCTTTAAAAATGTAAATCCTCTCGCAACCTGGAAAACATAATATCTATAGATTTTCCACCGAACAATTGCGCCGTGAAATTATAAAATTATTGCTCATATTGTGCAGTTATTGATGGCAGTTATTTTTATAAAACAATGGCACCACTTTTGTTTTATTTCTGGTTTTATCGCGGCATAGAATCACGTCTGGCATTTTATGTTTCATAATTTCGCTGTTTTCTTGTGGCCTATGTGGGTTTAACAATACAATTTTTCGCTGTTAATAAAGTGACAGGCATGGGCGCCCATAGCGAGGGGATAGGTAGCAGTGGCATGCAATGCTGTTTTAATCAGGGTAGACAAAAATTGCATTTACCATAAAAATTTACCTTTCGTAGCATGTAAATTTCAAACTTTGTCACAAAATGTATTGTTTTTGAGTTTGTGGAAATAACACTGGCAAAAAAAGAATAAAACGACATTATTTGTAAATGAGTTCAACACGGCGGTCTTTACGTAAAAATTATTTTAAAACATCGTCGTAGAAATTGGTTTTGCGTTTTAAATCCTGCAAAAGTCGTTCTCCAGAGAGATTATTGTTTATAAGCGTGTCTCCCTGTAGTCTCCGTATGTGTCTTGTAAATAGGTATGAATTCTTTTAAATCCAGAAAAAGATCATTCTGCAGTCGCGCTGCTAGCCGGAATAGTAACAATTAACGACTCCATATTTATTTTTTCCAGAAACCCGACGGCGCGAAGTCTAGCAAAAGGCCGAAAACACTAATTATAAATTAAAAATCTGTTATTCACCTGATTGAACTAATATTGCCAAAAACGAAGTCAATTGCTATGTGAAATATTATAAGCTTACGGATTAATAAATATTATGAATAGCTACAATTATTAATTTCCACAAAACTGCTTCTTATTTTACGATATCTTATCCGTTATTCCTTTGGAAATATTCTAACTAAACTAATTAATAATAAAACTTATATAGGCGTGTTTCATATTTTATATTGAGAAAGCGAAATATTTTCCAAACTACGGTAAAAATTGAAGATTGGCACAAATGTACACACCAAATGCGGGCTTTCTTGGCACGGGCTGATAGATGAGGGAAAGTCTAAGCTTGCGATGGGTTTATTCGTTCCATCTCTTTCTACCTTACTGCCTACCGACTCTCTCGCTTGCTTCCACTCATACAAAAGAGCAGTGCTTTTGCTTTTGCATAAGACGCTAATGTACAGCGAGATCTTTGCTTAGTTTACAATATAAATAAACAAAGAATGCGTTCGTGAAAATGATATATGATTAATTTTTCGGTCCTATATTATTTATTATATTAATGTAGAGATAAATTGCCAATGTTGGATTACACGTTGTTTTATTGTTCCCAGGTAGGCAATGCTTTTTTGCCTATATTGTATGCACGCCACTGCTAGGTGGAGCATTGGCACCCCATTAGCCTTTGGGAAAGGGCGTAAGATACACGACAGTGACAACTATCTTTTTATTTATTTATTTATTTATTGCCATATACATTTACAAAGTAAATAATGACATTGTCAAACTAAGAAAAAGAAAAGTTATTTTCAGTAAGTTTAAGTTTCATATGATAATATCATGGTATTCTCGTATATCATAAAAAAATTTGTCAAGAAGGTAGCACTTTACTTTGTTCTTGAACTTTTTGAATTGAGTAATGTTCCTGACAGTTTCCGGGTGTGCATTATAAAGAGAGCTGCAGAAACAAAATGGACTTTTCCGATAAGAGGATGTTTTGTAGCCAGAAATGTAAATTTTATTTGAGTTTCTAGTATCACGATCATGAATTGTTGAAGTATCGGGAAATTTGGAAGAGTGTTTTTTTACAAACATTACTGCACTAAGAATTAAAATATTAGCAAGCACTTTTCATAAGAGAAGAAAAGATGAAGACCATTTTTTCGACAAGAACGAAAGGACCGTGTATAAAGGAACCAAAAATTAAATTTTCTGTGTTTGTACTTTTTTGATATAAAGCCATCATTGAGAAAATAAATTTTTAAAAAAACTTCTTCTTCTTCTACTTGTTTGAGATCAGACGATCTGTTAATTCCGGGCTTGCCGTTGCAATAATTCTTGTGATGTGGACTGCCAACTGTCTCTCCATCTCTTTGGTGGTCTACCGGGCGGTCGGTTTCCTGCTGGTGTTCCCTCGAGTGCTATGCGGGGTAATCTATCTTCTGCCATCCTCTTGACATGGTTATACCATTCTCTTCTTCTCTGCCTTCCCCATCTTACTATGTCCTGTACTCCGCATTGCTCTCTTATTTCTATGTTTCTTACGTGGTCTCTCCTGGTTTTGCCGGCTATCGTTCTCAGCACCCTCATCTCGGCTACGCGCAGCATGTTTTTGGTTTTGTGCGTGTCTTCTCTTGCTTCTATTGCGTACGTCATGATGGGTCTTACGCATGCCTTGTAGATTTTAATCTTGCTGTCCTTTCGCATGTAGCGGTGGGCCCATACAATCTCTCTTAGGCAGCCTGATGTTGCTGATGCTTTATTAACTTGATCTCTTAGATCTTTTGTTAGGTCGTGGCCGCTGGACATATTCATGCCGAGGTACTTAAACTGCATCACCTGCTCTATGGGCTTATTTTCAATTACTAGCTTGCATCTGAGTGGTTCTTTAGCGATAGTCATGCTTTTTGTTTTTTCGATGGATATGGTCATATTAAGTTGTCGGCTCACTTGGTAGAATTTGAATAGCTGTCTTTGTAGGTCGTTCTCGTTTTCTGCGAAAATTGCTGCATCATCGGCATAGCATACCATGCTGATACGTTTGTTGTTCATTCTGTATCCCATATTTAAGGTCGTTACTTCTTCTATGATTTTGTCCATAATAAACTATTGGAATAAAAACACCTTTTTTATCGAATCCACGTTATGAAAACGGTACCTAGTTTGACAATGTTTCCAATGATTATTATATAGTACCAATAACGGCAGTTTCAAAAGTAATCCGATAGAAATAATAGTCCAAGCAGTCCAAAACGGACTGGAAAAAATCGCCATATTATTTCCCAAGTGTTACCTATATTAGGTCATAGGTCATACAGGCAGAAATTTTAATATTAGATATAATGAACATAAGACTGCTTATTTGTTTAACAAAGAAAAATTTTCCTAAACACTGTTCGGAGACAGGTCCTTGTGAATGATTTAAAAAGTTTACATACTGCGCCTAAAAGCAAGAAGCTTAACATCTTGGAATCAATAGAATTTTACAAACATAATAAAAACCCTACCATAAACTTACTAAATCGTCAAACAGGCCTGTGGAATGGGAATTCCTCGCTATTTACAATACTATGTAATAAGGATCAATAACTATATCAAGGAATAAATATTAGTATTCAATTTTAATTTTAAATTATTTATGAGCATCCTTTGTCAAAACCTATTTATAATTGTACAACAGTACAACGTAGTTTTAAGTTATTCAGTTTGATAATGTAGTAGTACCACGAAAATGGCAGTCACCAAGCAATTAATAAAGTGATATTATAACAAAGTAAATTACTCATATTGTTTTTGGTACCTATATTTTGTCTTAAAATGAGTTAATAAAGTTCTAAGAACAAAATAATAATATATTATTTAACTAGCAACTTTTTACATGTAGCAATACCGAAATTATTGACAGAAGGCCAATCCAATGCGATGACAGTTGAAAAAGTCAAAAACCCAAAGTTATTCGTCAATCTTTCTGTGTTTGTTGGCATTTTTAAAAATTGAAATTTATACTATATAAAAGCATATCTACCAAGAAACTAAGCATTGTGTTGTAAAATAGCGGCAACGCCAGAGGGGGGGGGGCAGGATGAGCACTGTGCCACCCTAGTGCCCACTCAAAATTGAGGGATTCGGTTTTGTAATGGAATTTCCGTGAAGAAAAGGTGATTTGACTATAAAATTCTTGATTAGAAAGGAGTAATATTATAGAAGGATGTAATAATGTAGTAAGAGATAAAGATACCGACGATGACCTTTTTTTTTAATCATTTTTGATTTGGGTAGTACCCACCCTAAAAACAACGGGCCCACTTGTGCCCACCCACCCCAAAAATCCTTGCGCCGCCACTGTTGTAAAGTGCTCTTCAAAAGAAAACTGGGCACCCTGTACATGTCCCTTTTTGTGGCAGTCACCCAGCTACGACACTTCATTAACTTTGTATTGCATACTTCTGGTGGGGAAAATCCCCTGTTATGCTTTTGCAATTTGCAAAAGAGGCTTTTAATGCAATCGTCAAAACTGTAACAATTTTCCTTCCCTACCATCCCTCGGGACAATAATCTCTTCATTTGTCTGTTCCCGAGCACCCACTTTCAGTAAAGAATGTATATATATTTTATTAAAAAGTGGACGACAAATGCCATGTCGTATTTTCATTTCATATAAGAAATTTTTTTAAATGTTAGGGGCTGTTTAATAATGATAAAGATATTTAGTTTTGCCAAAAAGAACAACAATTGATTAAATGTAATAAAATGAATTAGATAGAAGGCATTAAAATAAACAACATTTTGAAATACCGTTTTTCAAAAAACTTAAAAATAGACGAGATACAGAAGTAAAAAATCTAAGTGCGGACCTGGTCATCAAAACGTAGCCTGCTATACTTTATGTTGTTCATCTTATCTCTTATTAGCCATGCAATGTATGGGTCGGTGGTGAGTTATTGGGCAAGAAGGGACAGAAGATTTAAAATATAATTGGGAAACAAAATTACGGCCACCCTATCAATAACGCATCAAATGAAATAACTCATAATCTTACATATAGAAAATGCTTGCAAGACAAATTGACATCCCGCAAATCTTAAAACTTTTAAATACACACGCGCGACACCCTCTCGGATTCTTTAATTTAAAAAGTTTTATTGGTGTTTTGCATGCATAATCTTTACATGACTATGGCTTCTAATAATTAGCGATTATAATAGTTATATTATATTTTTTATTTTTCAATAAATGAAAAATAAACCTTATTTTTAATATTTTTGCTCTGTTATGCTTTTATTTCATAAATTTTAAATTATTTATATTAGTGTATTAGTATAACTCTCTACAAGTTTCTATAAAAATATTATATATTTTTTAATTTGAAATTTTTTTCTATTGTCCAAAAAAGGGTTTTTTGGGTGTGGCACCCGCTAGTTAATCGATTTTAGGTTCTTTTGGGCCCCCCAAACCAAATTTCTGGCCACGCCACTGCCTGAAGGCATAATAAATTCTCCATATTAAAAAAGAAAAAATTACAAATATATACAGGGTGTCCGGTAACTTATGGGCCGTAGAGTAACTGGAGATACTAGACATTAAACTAAGCCGATTAAGTCATATAAGTTTTTTCGGATTGTTACTCCTTCTAGAGATACAGGGTGTTGAAAGTAAAAGTTTATTCTCGAAAATAAACCATAATTTTAAAACGGTTTAATGAATCGAATTGAAAGTTGGCAATGTTATGTTTTTATGAGCAAGAAATAAGAATTTGTAGAAATTTTTAAGTTTGAAACTAGAGGGCGCTAGTTGCATACAGCGGCCTTCATAAATCTATGATTTTTTTTCTTACCTGTGATATTAGGTATTTTTCAATTATAGTTTCTTAAAGAAGGGCATTTTCTGAGTCAAAATGTGTACTTGATTGATCTTAATATCTTTAACGGTTTTCGAGATATTTCCCTTTAAACATCCCAAAGCATAAAAAAACATAGTACATAATTAAATTAATAATACATAAATTATATACACCCTGTATCTGTAGAACAAGTAACAATCCGAAAAAACTTATATGACTTAATCGGCTTAGTTTGATGTCTAGTATCTCCAGGTACTCTACGGCCCATAAGTTACCGGACACCCTGTATTTGCGAACGGGTACCTAAGTTCAAAATAAAGTACACCTAAAATAAAGATACAAAAATAATACTACAATTCTCGGAGAGATTATTTGTTATCTATTCATTTTTTTTAGTTTAAAATTTAGCAGTAATATTGATAAGTTTTTTTTTGCAAGACCCCGCCCTTCATGTTACATTTCCTACATAAATAATTTCCACGTAACCACAAGTCTATATGCCTCGAGTTATAAAAATAGAATTTTATAGCGGTGCACTATAACGACACAAATATTTTATCACAAAATCAATGTATTTCCTTATCTTAAAAACACTTTATGACAGCTTGCGCCCTCTAGTAAATAATAGCGCAAATGGAAACGTATATATAAATCAATTTTTTGAAGAGCTATATTAGGAAATATGGTATTAAACTTGGCAACGTCGTTTATTTGTCGGAGGTGGTAAATTATTAAGGTAGCGAGAAAGTAAGAAACAAGAAATGTTTACAAAAGAGAGATCCGAAGCGAGTTTACGAATCGATTTTTTTTAAATGTTTAAACTTCTGTACTTTATTTTTAAAATATACAGAGTGGCCTACACACTGGGAAACAGAAGGCAAATGTTGCAAATAAAATCCGCATATTTTGTAATAAGTTTTTCTTTGTCTGATGCAATGTTTTGATTGCGATAGCATGCATGAATGCGTATTGAACGTGATTGAATCAAAGTGTGGTAAATTCGACGACCCGGTTTGTCTCTTTCCCGTCTCTTTTTAATTTCTGAAAGCGCGTATGTCTATTTCGCTCCTAGTTTACAATTCATTTATGTAATCTTCTAATTCAATATAAACCTATAAAGTCAGCTGTAAGCTGTACCTAAATACGACCCGGATAAGCAGAGTACTTCCATTTCAATCTGTATTGGTGAGTTTTCTCATAACATATTTTGGAATATTTGCATTTTTTGAAGGATAATAATTTTTATTTATTTAAAAAAATTAATTAGATCTGGTTAAATTGTTTAGGTACAGCTTTCCGCACCAGAGGGATATTTTAAATTTGTGTGTCATATTAATTCACTCTAAAATTCGGTTGTACAATAAGAGCTTAAGTACAAGTTTTGTAAAGCTCGATCTAAAGTTGAACTCGATTCTGCTAATCTTTCATTCTTCAGGAAGTTGCCAATTTTCTAGGCTTAAACCAAGTTATTTATGACTGATAACATACATATAACCCAATAAAACAAACCTTATACATTCTCTTTGACTCTTGACTGATTTGTGGTAATAATATTTTAAAGTTATGAATGCGAATGATGAGGTTAAACACTTTCTGGATTTAACAAACGAATCGGATGATGAAGATTTTATGGATGTACTAAGAGCTATAGAAAACGGTCGAAGACGACCCCAAAACTACAGACCGAGACCTGATCATATTCATATCAATATTTTTCCAACATTTTATTTTTTCTTTATTAGTAATATTATCTGTTTTTTTTATTTTCCAAAATACCTTTAAACTCCTTAACAAAAGCCAATAGGTTAGGTTAGGTAAGAGTGGCAGACCCTTGGTTCTGACCAAACGGTCTCACGTAGTCCTGATTAGGTCCGTTGTGATACCACACGTGTTCCGTAGAACCCACCTTCATCAGATCACTGATGGTTTATGCGACGTAACCGCGGAAGGATTTTAAGAACTCATTCAAACCAGCCACTACTGTTCAGAAATCTGCTCAGCCGTCCAAGTTGTAAGTTGTTTAGTTCCTCCAGGCTATCGAAAGATGATTCACCCAAAGTAGTGAACCTCCTTCTTGCGAGGCCAGGGCATTCACACAGAAAATGTTGAATACTTTCTTCCTCTTCCTCATCTCTGCAGCTTCTGCAGAAGTCGTTAGTGGGTATTTGCATACGTTCGGCATGTCTACCGAAGAGGCAATGTCCGGTAACAGCCGCAGTAATATTTCTCACGTCTTTTCGACTGTGTCTCAATAGCTCTGCGGTTCTCTTTTTATCGAATGTGGGCCACAGTTGCCTGGATGTACTACAGGTTGTCAACCCTGTCCATCTGTTCTGTGCAAGCTGCTTGGCCGTGTAGTCAATCTCCTCTTTGACCAATCCCAGTGGTTTGTTCACTGTATTGTCTGCTAGATCAGCTGGCATGCCTGCGCCCTCTCTTGCGAGCGCATCGGCAGCCTCGTTGCCATCTATTTTGGAGTGTCCAGGAACCCAGCACAGAATAACCCGATGTTGGTTGCCAAGTGTGCATACGCCAAAGCAGACGTTATTTTTTAAAAGTAAAATTTTCCGGATAGTTGTGTATTAGAATAAATGGAAAAAGTAGCTGCAAATTGTAAATACCCGAAACTTGGACAACAAATAAAGTTTGATGGTGTTTTGACAGTGTACCTAACCATTGGCAGCATAGTAATTTAATTATTGATCCCACCTGTGCAGACCCGTGGTTGTCATTTCGTGCCATTCTTTCGAATTAGGCTTTTTTCCTCTTCGTTTGCTGCCAGGGTCATTCCCGAGGGGACCTACAGCTTAACGTGGGTTCCGAACCACGATCCTCGGTCATGGGACACCCCCAAAGGCTATCAACCCTTGATTTCTTGCCATTGAATGACCTACCGCTTGGGGAGTATGTATCTTCTTCCGCACCCAACGAGATGTCTGATCTCATCCGGCCTGGTTACCTGCGTGAATGGGATGGGTTGGGAGATGATACCTTTTACACTCTTCTCTGCACTCTTAAATCCAGTAAAATTAGGACAAACTTTTAATATTGTACGTATGCCCACTCCAGGAATCGAACCCTGGTCACCCTAGCCACCCCCGCTATAATATAATTTTTTGATAGCGTAACCATTTCCAGCATGGTAATTTAATTATTGATCCCACCTGTGCAGACCCGTGGTTGTCATTTCGTGCCATTCTTTCGAATTAGGCTTTTTTCCTCTTCGTTTGCTGCCAGGGTCATTCCCGAGGGGACCTACAGCTTAACGTGGGTTCCGAACCACGATCCTCGGTCATGGGACACCCCCAAAGGCTATCAACCCTTGATTTCTTGCCATTGAATGACCTACCGCTTGGGGAGTATGTATCTTCTTCCGCACCCAACGAGATGTCTGATCTCATCCGGCCTGGTTACCTGCGTGAATGGGATGGGTTGGGAGATGATACCTTTTACACTCTTCTCTGCACTCTTAAATCCAGTAAAATTAGGACAAACTTTTAATATTGTACGTATGCCCACTTCAGGAATCGAACCCTGGTCACCCTAGCCACCCCCGCTATAATATAATTTTTTGATAGCGTAACCATTTCCACCATGGTAATTTAATTGTTGATCCCACCTGTGCAGACCTGTGGTTAGGAATTGATTATACAACAGAATTACCTTTTTGAACCAAGTTCAACTTAAGGTCGAGCTTTACCAAAATCGTACGTAAGCTCTAATTGTGCAACCGGGCCTAAAACGTTACCGAACATAATAATATATAGATAAAAATCACAAAGGCCACCTTAAGAAAGATATTTGCAACGTTGCCGTACATTTACTTTTATCCGAGGATTATCCGTATCGACTATTTTTCTACATTCAAGATTTTCGAAAGTTACAATAGCATCAGACCAAACAGCACTTTTCATCTTGACAGAATATTTTAACGCGTTAGCGCCAAAGTTCAAAAAACGCATTTGCTTGCGAGCGCCGACCGTCCCACGCTCCGCCTTGAACTAAAACTGGATCAATATCAAAAGCAAATATTTTGAATCGCTTTCCGAACAAAACGTCTTAATATAAAACGAATTTAAAATAATGTAAATAATATAATTATTTAAATAAAATATAGTTGACTGTGAGTGCAGGATTGCTTAAAAAAAAGTGACAGTGTAATAGTGTTATTTTATTCTGGTTCAAAAAATGGCGGACTCCGTTTTGGAAATACAAAATTTGAAAAATTCAGAAATTATGGTGAAAAATATGCTGCACTGCACTAACCAAGAAAAAATCATAGAAAATTACATAAAACCGTCAAACAGTATAAATAAAAGTGACCAATCAATTGGAAGCATAAATAGTACATTGGTGCGGCCGTTAGAGGACGCTGTCGAACAATTTTTGGCGGGAACCCAAAGTTGCAACGGGAATTATAATTATGAGGATTTCGAAAATTTAGATCAAGACAAAATTCGTTCGTTCGTTCGTTCTCAGCACCCTCATCTCGGCTACGCGCAGCATGTTTTTGGTTTTGTGCGTGTCTTCTCTTGCTTCTATTGCGTACGTCATGATGGGTCTTACGCATGCCTTGTAGATTTTAATCTTGCTGTCCTTTCGCATGTAGCGGTGGGCCCATACAATCTCTCTTAGGCAGCCTGATGTTGCTGATGCTTTATTAACTTGATCTCTTAGATCTTTTGTTAGGTCGTGGCCGCTGGACATATTCATGCCGAGGTACTTAAACTGCATCACCTGCTCTATGGGCTTATTTTCAATTACTAGCTTGCATCTGAGTGGTTCTTTAGCGATAGTCATGCTTTTTGTTTTTTCGATGGATATGGTCATATTAAGTTGTCGGCTCACTTGGTAGAATTTGAATAGCTGTCTTTGTAGGTCGTTCTCGTTTTCTGCGAAAATTGCTGCATCATCGGCATAGCATACCATGCTGATACGTTTGTTGTTCATTCTGTATCCCATATTTAAGGTCGTTACTTCTTCTATGATTTTGTCCATAATAAACTATTGGAATAAAAACACCTTTTTTATCGAATCCACGTTATGAAAACGGTACCTAGTTTGACAATGTTTCCAATGATTATTATATAGTACCAATAACGGCAGTTTCAAAAGTAATCCGATAGAAATAATAGTCCAAGCAGTCCAAAACGGACTGGAAAAAATCGCCATATTATTTCCCAAGTGTTACCTATATTAGGTCATAGGTCATACAGGCAGAAATTTTAATATTAGATATAATGAACATAAGACTGCTTATTTGTTTAACAAAGAAAAATTTTCCTAAACACTGTTCGGAGACAGGTCCTTGTGAATGATTTAAAAAGTTTACATACTGCGCCTAAAAGCAAGAAGCTTAACATCTTGGAATCAATAGAATTTTACAAACATAATAAAAACCCTACCATAAACTTACTAAATCGTCAAACAGGCCTGTGGAATGGGAATTCCTCGCTATTTACAATACTATGTAATAAGGATCAATAACTATATCAAGGAATAAATATTAGTATTCAATTTTAATTTTAAATTATTTATGAGCATCCTTTGTCAAAACCTATTTATAATTGTACAACAGTACAACGTAGTTTTAAGTTATTCAGTTTGATAATGTAGTAGTACCACGAAAATGGCAGTCACCAAGCAATTAATAAAGTGATATTATAACAAAGTAAATTACTCATATTGTTTTTGGTACCTATATTTTGTCTTAAAATGAGTTAATAAAGTTCTAAGAACAAAATAATAATATATTATTTAACTAGCAACTTTTTACATGTAGCAATACCGAAATTATTGACAGAAGGCCAATCCAATGCGATGACAGTTGAAAAAGTCAAAAACCCAAAGTTATTCGTCAATCTTTCTGTGTTTGTTGGCATTTTTAAAAATTGAAATTTATACTATATAAAAGCATATCTACCAAGAAACTAAGCATTGTGTTGTAAAATAGCGGCAACGCCAGAGGGGGGGGGGCAGGATGAGCACTGTGCCACCCTAGTGCCCACTCAAAATTGAGGGATTCGGTTTTGTAATGGAATTTCCGTGAAGAAAAGGTGATTTGACTATAAAATTCTTGATTAGAAAGGAGTAATATTATAGAAGGATGTAATAATGTAGTAAGAGATAAAGATACCGACGATGACCTTTTTTTTTAATCATTTTTGATTTGGGTAGTACCCACCCTAAAAACAACGGGCCCACTTGTGCCCACCCACCCCAAAAATCCTTGCGCCGCCACTGTTGTAAAGTGCTCTTCAAAAGAAAACTGGGCACCCTGTACATGTCCCTTTTTGTGGCAGTCACCCAGCTACGACACTTCATTAACTTTGTATTGCATACTTCTGGTGGGGAAAATCCCCTGTTATGCTTTTGCAATTTGCAAAAGAGGCTTTTAATGCAATCGTCAAAACTGTAACAATTTTCCTTCCCTACCATCCCTCGGGACAATAATCTCTTCATTTGTCTGTTCCCGAGCACCCACTTTCAGTAAAGAATGTATATATATTTTATTAAAAAGTGGACGACAAATGCCATGTCGTATTTTCATTTCATATAAGAAATTTTTTTAAATGTTAGGGGCTGTTTAATAATGATAAAGATATTTAGTTTTGCCAAAAAGAACAACAATTGATTAAATGTAATAAAATGAATTAGATAGAAGGCATTAAAATAAACAACATTTTGAAATACCGTTTTTCAAAAAACTTAAAAATAGACGAGATACAGAAGTAAAAAATCTAAGTGCGGACCTGGTCATCAAAACGTAGCCTGCTATACTTTATGTTGTTCATCTTATCTCTTATTAGCCATGCAATGTATGGGTCGGTGGTGAGTTATTGGGCAAGAAGGGACAGAAGATTTAAAATATAATTGGGAAACAAAATTACGGCCACCCTATCAATAACGCATCAAATGAAATAACTCATAATCTTACATATAGAAAATGCTTGCAAGACAAATTGACATCCCGCAAATCTTAAAACTTTTAAATACACACGCGCGACACCCTCTCGGATTCTTTAATTTAAAAAGTTTTATTGGTGTTTTGCATGCATAATCTTTACATGACTATGGCTTCTAATAATTAGCGATTATAATAGTTATATTATATTTTTTATTTTTCAATAAATGAAAAATAAACCTTATTTTTAATATTTTTGCTCTGTTATGCTTTTATTTCATAAATTTTAAATTATTTATATTAGTGTATTAGTATAACTCTCTACAAGTTTCTATAAAAATATTATATATTTTTTAATTTGAAATTTTTTTCTATTGTCCAAAAAAGGGTTTTTTGGGTGTGGCACCCGCTAGTTAATCGATTTTAGGTTCTTTTGGGCCCCCCAAACCAAATTTCTGGCCACGCCACTGCCTGAAGGCATAATAAATTCTCCATATTAAAAAAGAAAAAATTACAAATATATACAGGGTGTCCGGTAACTTATGGGCCGTAGAGTAACTGGAGATACTAGACATTAAACTAAGCCGATTAAGTCATATAAGTTTTTTCGGATTGTTACTCCTTCTAGAGATACAGGGTGTTGAAAGTAAAAGTTTATTCTCGAAAATAAACCATAATTTTAAAACGGTTTAATGAATCGAATTGAAAGTTGGCAATGTTATGTTTTTATGAGCAAGAAATAAGAATTTGTAGAAATTTTTAAGTTTGAAACTAGAGGGCGCTAGTTGCATACAGCGGCCTTCATAAATCTATGATTTTTTTTCTTACCTGTGATATTAGGTATTTTTCAATTATAGTTTCTTAAAGAAGGGCATTTTCTGAGTCAAAATGTGTACTTGATTGATCTTAATATCTTTAACGGTTTTCGAGATATTTCCCTTTAAACATCCCAAAGCATAAAAAAACATAGTACATAATTAAATTAATAATACATAAATTATATA
Source organism: Polydrusus cervinus (assembly GCA_935413205.1). NCBI lineage: Eukaryota > Metazoa > Arthropoda > Insecta > Coleoptera > Curculionidae > Polydrusus > Polydrusus cervinus. The sequence continues at coordinate 29,881,973 of OW284516.1, forward strand.
CACCCTGTATCTGTAGAACAAGTAACAATCCGAAAAAACTTATATGACTTAATCGGCTTAGTTTGATGTCTAGTATCTCCAGGTACTCTACGGCCCATAAGTTACCGGACACCCTGTATTTGCGAACGGGTACCTAAGTTCAAAATAAAGTACACCTAAAATAAAGATACAAAAATAATACTACAATTCTCGGAGAGATTATTTGTTATCTATTCATTTTTTTTAGTTTAAAATTTAGCAGTAATATTGATAAGTTTTTTTTTGCAAGACCCCGCCCTTCATGTTACATTTCCTACATAAATAATTTCCACGTAACCACAAGTCTATATGCCTCGAGTTATAAAAATAGAATTTTATAGCGGTGCACTATAACGACACAAATATTTTATCACAAAATCAATGTATTTCCTTATCTTAAAAACACTTTATGACAGCTTGCGCCCTCTAGTAAATAATAGCGCAAATGGAAACGTATATATAAATCAATTTTTTGAAGAGCTATATTAGGAAATATGGTATTAAACTTGGCAACGTCGTTTATTTGTCGGAGGTGGTAAATTATTAAGGTAGCGAGAAAGTAAGAAACAAGAAATGTTTACAAAAGAGAGATCCGAAGCGAGTTTACGAATCGATTTTTTTTAAATGTTTAAACTTCTGTACTTTATTTTTAAAATATACAGAGTGGCCTACACACTGGGAAACAGAAGGCAAATGTTGCAAATAAAATCCGCATATTTTGTAATAAGTTTTTCTTTGTCTGATGCAATGTTTTGATTGCGATAGCATGCATGAATGCGTATTGAACGTGATTGAATCAAAGTGTGGTAAATTCGACGACCCGGTTTGTCTCTTTCCCGTCTCTTTTTAATTTCTGAAAGCGCGTATGTCTATTTCGCTCCTAGTTTACAATTCATTTATGTAATCTTCTAATTCAATATAAACCTATAAAGTCAGCTGTAAGCTGTACCTAAATACGACCCGGATAAGCAGAGTACTTCCATTTCAATCTGTATTGGTGAGTTTTCTCATAACATATTTTGGAATATTTGCATTTTTTGAAGGATAATAATTTTTATTTATTTAAAAAAATTAATTAGATCTGGTTAAATTGTTTAGGTACAGCTTTCCGCACCAGAGGGATATTTTAAATTTGTGTGTCATATTAATTCACTCTAAAATTCGGTTGTACAATAAGAGCTTAAGTACAAGTTTTGTAAAGCTCGATCTAAAGTTGAACTCGATTCTGCTAATCTTTCATTCTTCAGGAAGTTGCCAATTTTCTAGGCTTAAACCAAGTTATTTATGACTGATAACATACATATAACCCAATAAAACAAACCTTATACATTCTCTTTGACTCTTGACTGATTTGTGGTAATAATATTTTAAAGTTATGAATGCGAATGATGAGGTTAAACACTTTCTGGATTTAACAAACGAATCGGATGATGAAGATTTTATGGATGTACTAAGAGCTATAGAAAACGGTCGAAGACGACCCCAAAACTACAGACCGAGACCTGATCATATTCATATCAATATTTTTCCAACATTTTATTTTTTCTTTATTAGTAATATTATCTGTTTTTTTTATTTTCCAAAATACCTTTAAACTCCTTAACAAAAGCCAATAGGTTAGGTTAGGTAAGAGTGGCAGACCCTTGGTTCTGACCAAACGGTCTCACGTAGTCCTGATTAGGTCCGTTGTGATACCACACGTGTTCCGTAGAACCCACCTTCATCAGATCACTGATGGTTTATGCGACGTAACCGCGGAAGGATTTTAAGAACTCATTCAAACCAGCCACTACTGTTCAGAAATCTGCTCAGCCGTCCAAGTTGTAAGTTGTTTAGTTCCTCCAGGCTATCGAAAGATGATTCACCCAAAGTAGTGAACCTCCTTCTTGCGAGGCCAGGGCATTCACACAGAAAATGTTGAATACTTTCTTCCTCTTCCTCATCTCTGCAGCTTCTGCAGAAGTCGTTAGTGGGTATTTGCATACGTTCGGCATGTCTACCGAAGAGGCAATGTCCGGTAACAGCCGCAGTAATATTTCTCACGTCTTTTCGACTGTGTCTCAATAGCTCTGCGGTTCTCTTTTTATCGAATGTGGGCCACAGTTGCCTGGATGTACTACAGGTTGTCAACCCTGTCAATCTGTTCTGTGCAAGCTGCTTGGCCGTGTAGTCAATCTCCTCTTTGACCAATCCCAGTGGTTTGTTCACTGTATTGTCTGCTAGATCAGCTGGCATGCCTGCGCCCTCTCTTGCGAGCGCATCGGCAGCCTCGTTGCCATCTATTTTGGAGTGTCCAGGAACCCAGCACAGAATAACCCGATGTTGGTTGCCAAGTGTGCATACGCCAAAGCAGACGTTATTTTTTAAAAGTAAAATTTTCCGGATAGTTGTGTATTAGAATAAATGGAAAAAGTAGCTGCAAATTGTAAATACCCGAAACTTGGACAACAAATAAAGTTTGATGGTGTTTTGACAGTGTACCTAACCATTGGCAGCATAGTAATTTAATTATTGATCCCACCTGTGCAGACCCGTGGTTGTCATTTCGTGCCATTCTTTCGAATTAGGCTTTTTTCCTCTTCGTTTGCTGCCAGGGTCATTCCCGAGGGGACCTACAGCTTAACGTGGGTTCCGAACCACGATCCTCGGTCATGGGACACCCCCAAAGGCTATCAACCCTTGATTTCTTGCCATTGAATGACCTACCGCTTGGGGAGTATGTATCTTCTTCCGCACCCAACGAGATGTCTGATCTCATCCGGCCTGGTTACCTGCGTGAATGGGATGGGTTGGGAGATGATACCTTTTACACTCTTCTCTGCACTCTTAAATCCAGTAAAATTAGGACAAACTTTTAATATTGTACGTATGCCCACTCCAGGAATCGAACCCTGGTCACCCTAGCCACCCCCGCTATAATATAATTTTTTGATAGCGTAACCATTTCCAGCATGGTAATTTAATTATTGATCCCACCTGTGCAGACCCGTGGTTGTCATTTCGTGCCATTCTTTCGAATTAGGCTTTTTTCCTCTTCGTTTGCTGCCAGGGTCATTCCCGAGGGGACCTACAGCTTAACGTGGGTTCCGAACCACGATCCTCGGTCATGGGACACCCCCAAAGGCTATCAACCCTTGATTTCTTGCCATTGAATGACCTACCGCTTGGGGAGTATGTATCTTCTTCCGCACCCAACGAGATGTCTGATCTCATCCGGCCTGGTTACCTGCGTGAATGGGATGGGTTGGGAGATGATACCTTTTACACTCTTCTCTGCACTCTTAAATCCAGTAAAATTAGGACAAACTTTTAATATTGTACGTATGCCCACTTCAGGAATCGAACCCTGGTCACCCTAGCCACCCCCGCTATAATATAATTTTTTGATAGCGTAACCATTTCCACCATGGTAATTTAATTGTTGATCCCACCTGTGCAGACCTGTGGTTAGGAATTGATTATACAACAGAATTACCTTTTTGAACCAAGTTCAACTTAAGGTCGAGCTTTACCAAAATCGTACGTAAGCTCTAATTGTGCAACCGGGCCTAAAACGTTACCGAACATAATAATATATAGATAAAAATCACAAAGGCCACCTTAAGAAAGATATTTGCAACGTTGCCGTACATTTACTTTTATCCGAGGATTATCCGTATCGACTATTTTTCTACATTCAAGATTTTCGAAAGTTACAATAGCATCAGACCAAACAGCACTTTTCATCTTGACAGAATATTTTAACGCGTTAGCGCCAAAGTTCAAAAAACGCATTTGCTTGCGAGCGCCGACCGTCCCACGCTCCGCCTTGAACTAAAACTGGATCAATATCAAAAGCAAATATTTTGAATCGCTTTCCGAACAAAACGTTTTAATATAAAACGAATTTAAAATAATGTAAATAATATAATTATTTAAATAAAATATAGTTGACTGTGAGTGCAGGATTGCTTAAAAAAAAGTGACAGTGTAATAGTGTTATTTTATTCTGGTTCAAAAAATGGCGGACTCCGTTTTGGAAATACAAAATTTGAAAAATTCAGAAATTATGGTGAAAAATATGCTGCACTGCACTAACCAAGAAAAAATCATAGAAAATTACATAAAACCGTCAAACAGTATAAATAAAAGTGACCAATCAATTGGAAGCATAAATAGTACATTGGTGCGGCCGTTAGAGGACGCTGTCGAACAATTTTTGGCGGGAACCCAAAGTTGCAACGGGAATTATAATTATGAGGATTTCGAAAATTTAGATCAAGACAAAAACGAAGGTATCGACTTTAAAAGTGACAATATATTAAACACTAGTGACGAAAGTGCTTGTAATGGTAACCTAAAAAAAAATAAAAATAAAAACGCAAATGTTTCCGGTGAAAAAGTATGTTTTAGAGAAATTGACAATAAAGAAGGGGACACTCTCAAAATCAGTGAAAGCGGCGAAGAAGCAGGAAAAAACAGGACATTAAATGCTAACTACTTAGCCAGATCTTTGAAGAAAAGAAGTATTAGATGGTAAGTTTTTTTCTAAATATCTTTATCATTAATATTTGTAATTTTCATAGGTTTTTTGCTCAAAATTATATTTGAAACTAAATTGTCTATCAAAAAACTCGACGCGCCAGTAAAATTTAAAAGGGCCCGCCTGACCAAAACATGCCACTGAAATGACACAGATATAAATCACTGTTACATGTTTTATCACAAAGATGTCCCAGAGATGCCCTCAACTTGCCTAAATGTCCGCGTATTTAAAGAACTAATTTACCACCCAGGCATGAAACATAATAACTCTATCGCAGTGATATAGTGTTACTCCATCTCTGTGATATATGTCTGTTTCAAAGAATGACTGCATTCAATATGGCTTTGATAGCAATTCAAAATATATTTATCTGAAATAAAGACCTGGTTCGGAAATAAAACTAAAATTTCAGAACATCTTTTTTATTAAATAAAAGCTAATTATCCGTTGTGACCTGACTTTAGTTTTTCTTTCCATAGTCCTTTGTTTGTCCTGCCTCACCCAATCGCTTACTGTGCCACCTCAATCATTTTTTCGATATAATCAAGCCAAATAACAGCCTCTGCAACAGCAAAAATGTATGTATACATTGGTAAACAAATCTTTGGTAACTACATATTGCGTGTCAAAAGGTACCATAGAAAAATTTTAAACTTACCAAGCATTATTATTGGTTCTTGTAGTAAAAATTCCTCAAGTTTCTACAACGCCTTTATATTCTGCAAAACTCAAAAGGCAAGAACGGTCCAATGCAAATTAAATGTCTGGGATCTGAATTAGGTTTATTCACCATATTTTTACTATAACACAAGAAGATGGTTGAAATTGAAAACCAAACAAACGATAAGAAGCGGCAAACGGAAGTAAAGGAATCGACCCTTCAACTAACCTCGTCTCAAAAAACGCGGGAAGGCACATTTTGCACGTCTTTTTATAAAAATAAACTACTTTTATGACGAACAAACTGACACTAAACGAAATTAGAGAGAATGCCATAACGGCTTCGTGGTCATTCTTAGACTGCACCTATTGAAGTGAGTCATAAAGTTAGGAATTTTTATAACCTAGAATTAGTCCTTAGATATGTGCTACATATTTGTTTCGTAACACCTATAGAACCTTGTGATAAAGCTGTGTTCCTTTCTAGAGCTCTATATGAAATATCACTTTCTTGGCGCGTTCTAAGTTTGGTCAAGCGGGAGTGGTCCTGATATTTTTAGATGGGCACAGAAAAAGTATTACTTCTGAAAAAAAGGTTGTCGCTTCGCGTGGAGATCTTCAGCTCCTCGAAAAAGGGGCTTCTAAAAAAATTGCCAGCCACGCAGAAAAATAATAACACAATTTGAGTGGCCACATGAGGGTGAAATTGAAGTGAGAGTTATGATGATCAAAGAAGGGACATAATTAATCTAAGAGTAAACATGTAGTGTAGGGAAGAAAAATGGAAAATCTCAAATCATGTATAGTCTGACGCACGGTTCTAGAGCTACAATGCCTGATAAGGCAGGGAGATAACGACCTAACTCGAATCAAAAATTACGTCAGAAGCTGTGATGTGCATCCAGACAGTATTTGTATGGACTTTACCTTATTTTAAGGGGAATTGCCTTTTTAATGAGGCCGTTATCTCCCTGCCTTATCAGGCATTGTAGCTCTAGAACCGTGCGTCAGACAATAAAGTCTCCACAACTTTGTTTCTTAATTAAAATATTAGTGGAAAAAAACTACAACTGTGTTTCTCCATTTAAAGGCATCTGAAAAGTATTTTTAAAATCTTCCTCGCTAGTTACCAGCTCCGTGCGAAAGTATATCTATATACATATATAAAAAAATTTGCGTTCTCTTGAAGCGAATCTTGTCCATATATTTTTATGAATTTATATTGGAAAATTTATTTTTTACAATACAATGAACGTTGGTATTTTTTTTAGGATTTTCCACTGGCTTAATATATCTTTTTCCTACAAATTTTTGCGTGAAAATAACTTTCTCACACCCGCATAGATAGATACCACCATTCCATTGGTGAAAGAAATTCAATAATTTGTTTATATTTGTCTATTTCAGAAAGAATAAAAACTCATTAGGTATGCAAAGTGACTACAGAGTGACCCTACGAATATTTGAGCCACTTTCATAATTTGGCATTTATTTCATTGGAAAATTATTTATTTTCATCAAGTGCAGGTAGTACCACCCGGGTTTGGGTCAATTAGTTATGGGTTTTGCCTATTGTGATCCATTCACAAACACTGAAAATGGTGTGACAAAGGCGTGCATTATGTACCTACATAGTAGAAGGTATACTTATTTTTTATTAAACATTATAAAATAAAATACAAAAAATACATTATCACCGAAATTAAATTATAAAAATCATAATATTCCTCGTCATCTGAGGAACTGTCATCTCCTCTCTTGATATTATAATTAACAAGTCGACGGTCCGATCGATCAGGTGGTCAAGATCCCACATTTTCTCCTCTTCTTCAATGACATGATGGACTGCTTTTTGTCAGTTCTCTAGTGTCATTTTCTTAATGGCTTGATCAAACAGTAGCTTAACGTCTTTCATTTTGAATATCGTGTTCTTTCTTGCTACAAATCCTTTCACAGAATTTAGTTCGCAATGATATGGCGGTATGCACAGCACAGTTACACTATCTTTTTCAGCTATATTTTTCACAGCATATTTCATAAAACGATGTTTGTGTAAATTTGCTATAGAAAATTCTTTATCAAATTATCTTCACATTCAATACTTTTGGTGGTTAACCAGTCGATAATTTCTTGTTTTCTCCAAGATGAAGTTGGAGTCTTCTCTGTGCTTGGTAAATGACAGCTTGCGTTATCCATAATGAGGTACTACCGAATCAGCTGGAAGATATTTTATCATTTCGCCAAAATAGTCATTAAAAACATTCGAATTCATGTCCTCGTGGTAATCTTCGGGAGATTACCACGAATTACGCAATTACTTGAAATTTTAATATTACAAACAATACTATTTTATCTTAACAGCCGTTAACCTAATTCTCTAAAATTTTGGGTTTGTTATCATAAATAACTTAATGCACAAAATTTACGTGCGCCTATGGCCAACAGCGAAATTGAGCCGAACTGGACGGAATTAACATGGGGTATTTTAGCGCGGTTGGATCCGCCTAATACTTTTTTACATAGATTTTGTTAATTAATACACAAATTAGATAATTATGTACTAAAATTATGTAATGGCGGTTGTCGATGTCATTAACAAAGTCCACGTTTTGCAAAACGTATTTTTAACACAGACCTAAGTACCGAGTTAACGAAAAGTATGCGAGAACGTGACGTCACAAAAAGTGCACTTATTATTTAGGAGGGTTTAAGTAACATGTCCAGTGGCGTATTTAGCAGCCCCCCCCCCCCCCCCCCCGAGCCACGGAGCTCAGGTCTAAGAGTCTAATTGCAACCTAATTTTTCGTCTCACGCTTGGACTCTTAATTTAAATAATTTAATCTTGGCTTAGATTACAAAGGTCTAGTAGGAAATGTTCAGTTTTTAAACTTTTCCTTCTAAAAATCCTGTTTCATATAGAGAATAAAATTTCAGACGCATATCGTTTTAGTTATTGATTTATGATACAGTTTTAAAGGAAAACGAGTAAAAATTATAATATTTTATAGTATTTTTCTATTATATACTTTATACTTGTCTGTTCCGTTTTCCCTTTTTTAGAGCTATTTTAAATCAACAAAAATATAACCCAATACAATAAAATATTTTTATAATTAAAACAGAAACAATTAGGTAGGTTTATTTAAAACAAATTAAAATTAAAATAAAAAATTTAATTGAACCATTTTTAATTGAGGAAGTGTGATAATTTATAATAAAAAAAATAGTAAACGCAAATGCTTTACTATGATTATGAATATACAAAACGGCACGTAAGAAGGAGTATTTAAAAACCTAAGCATTTGCACTAAAAACTGCTCTAAGATCTACGCTCCTAAAATACATGATTTCTGAAAAAAATTATCAATTTTGGCGTGGTGAGCTATTATGTCATATTATTGTGCTTTTATACCTTAGATACCACCTACACAATTGATTACTTTATGCCCGTGCGAGCATAATGAAGCAAAAAACAGGGTAAAAATAAAAAATTGGTAAATCAAATTAAATTTTAAACAAATATTTATTATTTAAAACGAACTGGTATGACATAAAATTTTGTATGTACCACGGGTACTAATAAATATATACCCTCGGGCGACTTACGAACCCTCGGGCCAGAGGCCCTGAGCTTTGTAACAATGTCACCGTCAGGGCATAATCATTCACTGAGTACCCTTGATACATAAATAACTATATAATCATGAAAAACCGAGCCTGAAAAATGCTGGTTAGAGTCATACATAAGCCTTATGTTAAAATTTTGGATTGACACCTATATTCATATTTTTCACAAATATAAAAATGTTTTTTTTTAATAAAGAGCGAGCTAGGAATGTCGACAAAAAACATTTGCAAAAACAAATTGAATCCAACCATGCAGAGGGCTCCCTCTAGGTAATAATTTAATTTTCGAAATTTGATAGTAGTTAGGTGAATATTAATCGAACGTTGGGCGTGGCCCCGAAAACTTTTCGCCTGCGGCGCTTTTCCGCCTCCTTCACTAGATGTAATATCATGAAATACATGTATTTCCTACTGTCCCTCTCTCCAGAAAAAAACATGTCCTACTTACGCCCACTGAGCCCCCCCCCCCCCCCCGAGCATATTTTCTGGCTACGCCACAAAACATATCATCATAATAATCTTGTAGTTTTAATTAATAATTATTTTAAAGGTACCATACCAGGCAGATAACCTGCAAAATGTAATCGTTGCTCTCGCAAATAATAAGCTTGCAATAAGAATTACGTCACAATGGTAGACAATAGAGTTGCGAGGGTTCGGCTGCAAGGGGTCCTTTTGTACGGTATCTGTCAAGCACTCGGAGCCTTATTGCGTTGGTAGATAAGTATCAAAGTCGTTTAAATGCCCTTTCCCTTTTGGGGGCGATAGAAAACTTCGCCAAGCTCTTTCGGGTTAATCCAACGAGCAGGGTTGAAGTAGCCCATTTCGCTGATTTTTGAGTACTAAAGGATCTGTTCATTGATTTTTGAACTTTGATTATCACAAAGAATCATCAAAATTAACGCTTTTTTAGGGAATTTTTGTGGATGTTAGAAAGACGTCAAATCTGTATTTAAAGTTGCAAGGTGCTGTGACGTTTCTGATAAGAGGCTGTAGCTTTATAGGGTAAATTAACAAGTACCAAAATCATCTCTTTTGGAGGTAATTCTTTCTAGTTACTATGGCCCGACAACATACAGGGTTCACATATACTCTTGTTAATTTTGAGTAATACTGCCAAAAGCAAAAAACTGATTGAATATTTTATATAAAATAAGGTACCTATTTCAAAACAGTTTAGTGTTTCAAAATATTTTTAAAAATGCGGCGTGGCCGCTTCTGCCCGAAACAGGTGGCAACATCGTTATTTCAAATGGAACACCCTATATATTATATTATTTTCGAATTCCCTATACAATTCCTCGTATATTTTGTATATAATGTCATAATATATCTAAATTTAATTGTTTTTGAGATATTGACGTTTAAAAGATGCCATTTTCAGACTTTGACAGGCTATAGCATTGGAACGGCACATCTAAGAGAAATATGGTGTTCACCTCCCTATCTTAGTTTTTTATTCTCTATCCAAAATATCAACTTTCGGTTCAACGTGTTAAACCAGAAACCTGGTGGTACTACGGTTTAAGATGTTAAACCATAAGTTGTAAATAGGGAATAAGATAGAGAGGTGACAACCATTTTTCTCTAAGATGCGCCGTTCTAGTGCTACAGCCTGTCTAAGTCTGAAAATGGCATATTTTAAACGTCAGTATCTCAAAAACAATTGAATTTAGACATATGACATTTTATACAAAATATAGGTGGAGTTGTAGGTATAGGAAATTCGAAAATAATATAATTTATAGGGTGTTCCATTTAAAATAACGATGTTGCCACCTGTTCAGGCACAAGCGACAACGCTGCATTGCTGAAAATATTTTTGTTTATCTAAGCAACCAAATTGTTGAAGAAAACGTATCACCCAGTTTCTATAAACGTCTAACGTTCCATCCACCGTGAAACATCCTGTATAAAAATCACTGGCAATATCTCATTCAAAATAAAAACAGTGGGTTTTATTACTAAAAAAATTATATTTTGCTCATGTGACAAAACACCCAAACATATTTTTCTTTTATGAATCTGCCAACATCATATATATACATTATTTAGTATTGTGGCGCATTCGCCATTTACTTTTTTGATTAATAATTCCTATCCTTTCCTCTTTCCTTCTTTTCTCAGTTTCAATTTAAAGAAATTAATGAATTAATAAAAACGATAATTGATGAAATTTGTCCATCTATATTTTTCTATGTTTATTATTTTTTAAATTCAAACCTTTATTAACTTTAAACTGTAGATAATTATGGTTTAAAAACGGGTGTTTGGCCAATTTTTAAATGAAGCGAAGGATTACCGAAATATTAATCACAAAACGAAATGGTAAATTCGTCATTATCCTAACTCTCAAGTGGTTCCTAAACAATTATTGTGAATTTACATTAGTATGTTAATAATTTTAAACGATAAAATACCATAGAAAAAATGTACAACCAGATATGTATTAACTATTAATGGATAGTTCAAGATGGAAGCATAAACAATAAAATAATCGCCTTACAGATAAAGACGACAATACCTATTGGTAATTAAAGTTTGTTCCTTATTTCCTATCACCGGATGTAAAATTATTTGTTAATCTTCCATATCACAACGTAATAAATTTCTTAAAATGTTACAAAAAAATTATAGATTTGTTTATAGTTATCTATTATATTGAAATTAACAATATAATTATCTTCAGAGCATCTGACTAATATTTCTAAATTATTTTCGAGCGTTACCAGTTCCATGTGAAATTATCTCTATATAGTGACCGGCAAAATTCTGGCTCCACATGGAAAACTTTTTTCTTATTCATTTCGCAGCAAAAGTTATTCTTGACAAAAGCTTATGCGTCGCCTTAAATTAGAAAAGAGCTCAATAAAATTTAAAAAAACTGCAGTGCATACGAGGAAGATTCAGTACTCTTATTTTTTGTTTTGGATGCAATTTTCATTTGCAAAAGTTGTTTAAAATTTGAACTTATGTCTGAATACGAAGTCGCGGCCTTCTAGGGAAAAAACTAAAAAATACTTATATTTTGGTGTTTTTTACTTAATTAATTTTTATAATTATTGGGAAGATAAGATATTTTTTAAGTAACTTCGGAAGTTCTGAACATATTTTCTAAAATTAATTTTGGTTTAAACCTAATTCTAAAATCTAAAAATAAACAAATTTTTGTGTAGTTTTTTGGAATGGTTTAAGAAAAATTAGATATAATGTGAATTTTAAAATTTGACCAATAATATAAAAGCAATTATTAAAAAGAAATTTTAAACGTAATTTGATCTCTATAATCTACTCTCTATACAGGGTAGTATTTTTTTCGTTTTTTGAATAGAAAAACTTCGTATTCGGAAATAACTTTTAATTCTAAACAACTTTTACAAATAAAACGGGGCTGTGGAACCTAAAGTTCTACCAAGAGCCTGAAACATTTACATTTGCCGTCCTCAATATTCTGTTAAGAGTGAGGTCTAGTTACGCATTCGCCATTTCGTTTTTTGATCAATACTTTGTTACTTTTTTCTTTTATCCAAAAACAGGCCTAATACCGACATTTGAAGCATAATAACCTACAATTTAAAGTTAAACAAGTTTGCATTTATAAAGTAATAAAAGCAGGAAAAGAAAAATGGACAAATTTCACAAACGATTAAATACAATATTTAAATAATTGCAATCTACTTAAAAAATTTAAACTTTAAGCCCCTTGAGCAGTCTTAAGATATAATTTCACACTTATGGGATTTTACCCAGTTATATTAGTGCTTCAACTCCATAACTTCTAGTAAATACCTCAGTGAGCAAATTCAAAATATCGATTTTTTCGCTCTACCCTACTAAGGTATATTATACATGGGTTTAGAAATGCTGTGGATCCGAGCCTGTACGAGTTGCATCCCTCACAACCTATGCTGCTGTTGTAGTGCAATAGTATACAGTTTGTAAGAGCAAAGATAAATTCAGTGTTATTAGTTATTATACTAATTGTTTATCTATTTAAATCGAGTGTGCCTTAACGTTCTGCTCTAACAAATTTATGACAAACATTTTTTACAGTGTATGTCCACAAAAAACAATTCGTGCTTGTTTTCATTACGTCGTGTAGACCAAATAACACTAGTGTCTTTGATATAACTTTTATTTTCTATTCCGCAACTGTGTTGGTTTCCCATATTGTGTTTAAATAAATTATTGTGCATAAGTAAAGTGCCTGTATCAAAGAAAATTAAGACAGAAAGTGGTAATTTTATTATTATTTCATTTCCGGTTTTTTGCCATTTTTGTAAATTTAGTGTATTGTCAGTGGCGGATCATGGTAAAATATTTAAGGTGTGCAATTTTTGCAAAAAAAACTTTCCCCGCCTGAATTCTTAGGTACTCTCAATTAATAAAAAAGGAAATAGTTTCAAATTCGTGAAAATGGCAGAAATCCGTATTTGAGATAATTATCAAATTATTAGTGTACTACAAGTTTTGAAAATTGCTGTTCTCACACGATTCTCGCATGTTGGCCTTTGACGCAGGCCACAAGTCTAAACGTATTGTACATTATACTTTTTCTACAATGGCAGAAAATAGAAAATTTTTATAAGAACCAACCTTAATTTAGAACTTGACTGAATTTAGACTGACAATACGGAGTCCGGGAATATGGCTTTTTCTACGAGGTATACATACGATTTTTCCATAAATCGAAAATTAATAAAAGGACATAACTTATTATAATCAACCTGTTAAAATTTTGAAGTAAATATTATTAACTTTCCTCACAAATAAAGGATGCCATTAAATATTTGTGTTGTGACTATGGAAACACGGTAATATTGAATTGTCAAGCTTAACACATTTTAGTTTCTAAGTAGCCGTACAGAAATAATATTTCCTTACAGTACAATAATAAATATTTCCTAACAGTTATTTTCCATTGCCTAGCGACGACTAAGTGTAAGAAAATATTGAGTTTTTCTTTCAGAAATGTTATCAAAAATGTCAATATTTCCGATCGATTTTCGGAAAAAATATATTGTATTGTAGTTTAATTGTTAGAAGCATTCGTTGCTATTGGAAAATGCTTGGCAAACATGCAAACCATTTGCAAAAGTTTTGTATACACTGTGTGCAAAACAGTAGTTTCGGTTTGAGCTTTTTTTATCACTTTTCCTAGCCATTGTAGAAAAACATAAATACTACTACCGTCATGTACGTGTAAACCTAATATACAAGTAAGAAAAGCCATGCCGCAGTGCTACGTAAAAACATGTGGAAACTACTATGAAAAAACTAAAGGAAATAACAAAGTTATTTACCATATGTTGCCCGGAGATTCCGTATTAGTGGCAAAATGGATTGACGCATGTGGAAGAAAAGACCAAAAGAGGCCAGTTTACGCTAGAGTCTGTAGTGATCACTTTTCGGAAAAATGTTACAAAAGAGACTTGCAACATGAGCTTTTGGGTAAGAATCTTTAGTGAATACTGCAAGAAGGTTTCAATATTTTCATAAATAGAAAGAAATAATATAGTATAAAGTGGTAAATGTTTACCTGTTTAATTAATTTTTAAACTTTTTCCATTATTTATGTATACCATATAAATTGAGGCGTTCAGAACCATAGTGGCCTAACCCATATGAAGGTGAGTTTTGAGTTAGGCCTTTTAAACTACCCACCTTATATCCTTTATGTACTAAAAGAAACCAAGCCCCATTTTGCTTTTTATTCACATATGGCAGCACTAATTTGTTTTGGCACTTATTGTAACGAGTTGCACTTCTGCGCCAGACGGTGGCACTATGGCAGCAGTTTTTTAAACATTTCATTGCTTGTCTGTGGCTTAGTCCACTAGGAATCAGCTGTTTAGGACAAGCGTTTTATATGTGTCTACTAAATGCCGAAACATATTGATGTTTGTGTGCGTCGGGATTGGAACAAACTGATCCTTAGTGCCAGAAAAAAAAAATCCATTAGAAATTTTATTTTTTATACAAATAAATGGCTGAAGTTTCTATCTCTAAGAGGAAGAGACAGGATATTCTGTCCCCAGAAACCCTGTACCAAAATGGACATTTTCAACACTATACCCAAGAAAGAAAGTTCACTTGACTTACTACCGAATGGCAGGTATGAATATACCTCCCATTTATCACGATTTTTACAAATATTTAAAAACGTCAGTTAGGGTTGCCACTTTTCCAGGTCTGACCTGGAGTCTCCAGATTTGGTTTTAAGTCTAAAGGTTGAAACCCTCTGACTCCAGGTTACTGGTTATACAACAGTTGAGTATTGTGTAACCAAAGACCTTTTTTGGTTTTGCATGGAGGAGCTCCTGGTTATTGGTAGAAGACACTTGAGATCGGGGAGAAGGGTTACACTGTTTGGACATTTTTTTTTAGAAGTCATCTTTTGGGAAGTACAACGAGAATGCGGGAGGTTGACCCTTTTTTTTAGAAATCACTTTTGATTGGGGGAAATATAAAAGCCACAACATAGACTCCAGGTCAACAACAATAAAAAGGTGGCAACCCTACAGCTAATGCAGAGGATCTGACAATGTGCAGAACGTAGAAGATGCTGAGTCTGAGTAACAATAATTTATCTAGGTATTGTTACAATTACATACCATTTTTAAAATTTTATGTTCTTTAGTATTTTTAAGCATAAGATAATATTATTTACTTTTCATTTTATACTTATAAAACTAAAGTCAGAGTGGCCCAAGTCCAACCCACATTTTTTCTTAAATATTACAAAAAAATTTATTTTTATTAGTGTGCCTCAAAAATCAGGTTCCTCATTGCCTATTAAAAATGTCTTTTTTTGTGTTCTATAAGTAATCGAATATATCCCTAAACATCAAAGCGCTTTTTCTTTAATTTGCCTTTAGTGTTGTTAGATCACTCTGGTCCTGAATGCCTCAATAAATTTCGTCGGACAGTTCAAATGTTTAAAAAACAATTAATAAAAATTTTAGGATTGCCCCTAAGAAGAAAGCTAAAACCAAGCGCAGTTCCTGATAAAAACTTACCCAAACATCAAAAATCAAAAACCAAAGACTTAGTTAATTTACGACAAAACTTACCATCAGTAGGAGAATTAAACACACAAGAAACCTTAATAACACTGACATATCCAACAAAAAATAAACAGATTTCTCATACGGTGGCTTCGAATGAACTAGGAATAAATAAAAAGCAACCAGAATTAAAACATTCTAAACAAAAACAAAGTCTATTATTAGAAAACCAACAGAAAATTAAAGATGAGGTTGGAAATAAGGAGAGGGCGGGAACTACTAAAAAAAGGTTTTCAACTAAAATATATGACTTTAAAACACCCAAAACTAAAATTATAAAATCTAAAGAGGAGTTCAATCTCAAACAAGATGGTATTGAAATGGCAGTCCTTAAAGAAAAAGGGGACACTGATCATATTTCAAAAATAAACAACAGAATAAATAAGTTGCCAATTAGATCCAGTTTTAGGATAGCAAAAAAGAAGTCTATAGAGTCCTTAAGTGACTCTTTTACAGAAAAAGTTAACAGCAAATCAAAACAGGAAGATAGACCAGAAAAATTCACGGATAAATTAAAATTCATGGCAAAGTTACAACTAAAGTTTGAAAGAAAAGATATTATTGTTAGTTTTCCCAATAATTATCGCATTGATCAACCCTTGGACCAGGTTGTAAAAAAGGAAAGCATAGCACGTGGGTAAGATGTTTTTTTTAAAGTTTTATTTAAGTACATACATATCCAGAGGGATAGTTACTTTTAAAATATAACTAGTTACTACTTACAAGTGACTTTTTTAAAAGTATCTAAGTTAATTTAAAAAAGTTCCTTTTCTTAACAAGCATCTAAGTTCCTCAAGTAACTTAGTTAGTCCAAAGAGGTAAGGTCTGGCTATTTGACAGGCCAATTAAATCCCTGGATAGGAAGGAAAGGCCTGAGTGACCTGCCCGATCCTAAGACCTCACCCCCTTTGCAATTTTATTTGTGTGTAGATTTAAACATTAAGGTTGTATAATTTATTACGTATTGTATTGTAATATAACTAGCACGAGTCACGTACGATCCGCGGCACGAAACTGCCTGAGGAATAATATTAGTCATTGTGTCAAAAAATATTTCATAGATTTGTTAATTTAATCTATACCTAACTCATCTCTGTGTTATTCTAGGATTTTCCTTAATTTTGGGTGGTAACCTTAACCTCCATAGCAAATTTTAACCCGCTAACATAATAATATAGAAGTGAGAGAACATTTTCAAACAAACATTGCCTTTTATATTCATATGTTAAAGATTTATGAAAAGAGGCTTACGCCACGTTTTATCTGGATAAAATTCTGGGTCGGTATATACGTAATTATATGTGAACCTTCAAACCTTAAATACTTATTTATTGATAACGTTAATTTTCCGTGGTATAGCGTATTGCTACAGTTTAACACGCCATGTTAGTGTTGTTATCAGAAACAAAGCAACTCCGTGTGTTCATAGGCAAAGTCAAATAAAGGTCAGAATGAGAACGCTCTGGCCTCGTACTACTTTGGCCTGGGTTCAAGGATTTCAAAGTTTGTTTTTGGTCTGAGAGAGGATGCGGTGCCCAGTGAAAAGAAATTTAAACTTAAACGTTTAATTATATTATAAAGTATAAAATTTAGGTTAAAATTGTTAAAACTGTAACCTACCAACAATTTACTGTAAATGTGATGATAAAAATGATCATTGAAACAATGGTAATATTTTTTTCAACTTAGGTGTATGTATAGTCTATTTTAGAAAGGTGTAGAGTAATAACATGAGAAATTCCGTCCAGTTCGGCTCAATTTCGGTGTCGGCCATAGGCGTAGATAAATTTTGTGAATTAAATTATTGTAGATAACTAACCAAAAAAAAAGAAGATAAGTTGTAGGATATTATGAGTATATTTTTGAATTTCGCGTCACATTGTTAAGTTGGCAATAGGTCTGATTTTTTGAAGGCTGAAAAAACGACAGGAGAGAGTAGACAGTTTTTTTTGGCTGAAGAATAAAAAGAAAAGAAGTCGCTCCTATTATCTAGTTTTATTTTTGAATTAGAACCCCATCTTACAAATTTAATAAAGAAGAAACTATTAGCTATAGCAAATTTACACAAACATTGTTTTATGAAATATGCCGTGAAAGATATATCTGAAAAACATGGTATACCTGTGCTGCCCACACCGCCTAAATCGCGAACTGAATTCTATATACCTAGAACTTATATGGGCGCAAGTGAAAAGATTTGTAGCAAGACACAACACGACATTCAAAATAAAAGACGTTAAGCTACTGTTTGATCAAGCCGTTAAGGAAGTGACACCAGAGAACTGGCGAAAAGAAGTTCATCATGCCATTAAAGAAGAGGAGAAAATGTGGGATCATGACCACCTGATCGATCGGACCGTCGACCCGTTAATTATAACGTTAAGATGAGATGACAGTTCTTCAGATGACGAAGAATATTATGATTTTTTATAATTTAAAATCTGTATAATGTTTTTTTTGTATTTTGTATTTTTTTTATAACGTTTAATAAAAAATAAATGTACCTAATACTATGTTCATAATGCACGCCTTTATCACACCATTTTCAGTGTTGGGAATGGATAACAATAGGTAAAACCCATAAATTGACCCAAACCCGGGTGGTACCACCTGCATTTGATGAAAATAAAGAATTTTGCAAAGAAATCAATGAAAAATTATGAAAAAGGCGTAAATATTCGTAGGGTCACCCTGTAGTCCCTTTGCATACCTTATGAGATTTTATCACTCTACACTTTTCTAAAATAAACTATAGGTACCTACCTATATATAGTAGTACAAGTGAAATTTATATAGATACCGTCAAAAGTTGGTACATGATAAGTTTAGCGGGTGCACTTAGAATGGCTTCTAGTCAAACAATATACAGGATAGATAAAAATAATGAAAATCGTTCAAGAGTGAGTACTACACAAGTATCCTTGTGTCAAAAAATAGATAAGAGCGTTATTAGGAATCAAAAATTATGCCAGATACAAAGTTTCCTGAATCACCCTGTATATTTCATTTTTGTATGTTTATAATACAATTCTTGTTTATTCTAGTAGGAAAAAATACGATTTCATTGACTATATTATTTTGCCCAATCATCGGCAACAAATAATTTTTGGTACGTTTATGTCCTGCGACGAGGAACAGAGCAGGACACAGCATCCACCCTTCTTGACTTGCATTCTGGATGGTTATATTGATCGCAGAATCTCATCAGACACAAGAGAGTAATTTATTCGAAATATCTAGCGTTATATTTAACTGCGTGATTTTTAAAAAATTTGATAGATAGATTTGAAATAGCATTGAGCTTAGAATTTTGTGGAAACTTAGATAATACAGATGAAGTATAGAAATATTAAATTTAGTGTAACTCAATTTAAAAGATTACAAAAAATAATAATTAAAAAAAATACACTTGAACAGATCGAGTTTCGAGACGAACCAGTAGAATTAAGAACTTTATATCACTGAGCCACGGGTTCTGATAAGGTAAAGGTATACAAGATACAAATATAGACAGTGGCGGCTCGCGGTCTTAAAAATGGTGAAGAGCTAGGTATAGTGCGGGTACTTAAACAAACATTGACTAAAGTCCCGTGTAACAAAACGTCTCTCTTATCCTCATTTGTTTAACGACTGAATGGAATTTCCAACAAATTACAAACTATGTCATTAATTGGGTTTATTTTTAAAACACACAACTAAGTAGATGCGTACAATACTGAATTAACTGAAAAATAAAAACAAAACTTTTTAATCACACAGTAAATCACGTAAAAACGATATCTATAACCGTAAGTTTCGCAAAGCCTCAAAATAAATACCTTAAGGTTAGGCGAACCAATGCTAAAACAATGGTGCAAAAGACTGATCTATTTTTAAATTGCCCTTCATCATAATGCAAATTGTTACATGCTGTTTGCATGACTGACGTCGCGTAACCATAGCAACAGTGAATATCAAAGCCATGTTGGGTCTTCACTTGCTTTGAGCTAACGGACACGGTCGCGCGCCAAAATGCGTTTATAATTATTGTCCATCAAAGTTAACCGTGGCGCTATTATGCATAGCTACATTCGGATTAAATTAAGATTATTAATTCGAACATAATTATTTTTTAAGGGCTAAAATGGTAGTTGTATTGGTACATTAATATTTAATATTTTTTTTGGTGAAAGCCCCTTTACCTACTTCACCTAACGAGTCGCCACTGCAAATAGAATGTTACGTGACTGCCTTCAGTGCCTTCTCGCAGCCCTCGACTGCATCTCGAACGATGAATTTGGTGCTCGCATTGTAAGAGCCCTATCTTGAAAAAATTATGCACCATTTCTGTAGCGTATAAAAGCTCTTAAATCATAAATAACCTACCCTTCCGACTTCTTCTGCATCTGCATACTGAAAATCGATTTCCAGCACTCTAAGCCGCACCCGTGACGTCAGCCGGTGCTTAGGTTTGTACGCCATCCAGACGGGTCAGAACAGGGTGCGTTCAAGTATTAATTTAAACCGTTTTGATCAATTTTCAGAAGAAAAATTGTCAAATTTTTAAATTAATAGTTTCCAGCACTCAATTTTACATTTAAAAAAAAAACAATTTTTTTTAAATCTTACTTTTATAAAAATTTTAGATACACACCATAAAACTTTGTTTTTTAATTATAAAAATTATTTTTTTGGCTCATTAATATCTCTTATATTATTATATCTACACCATGCCAAAATTGACGACTTTTTTTGAAGACAACAAACATTTCATTGAAAAACTACAAAATAAGTATTTTTTTGTCATTTAATGAAAACCCAAGATGCTTTATTATGCATCCGAAACCTAACCTCTACAAAGCGAAACTCTAAGAAGGAATATTTCAGGAACTAAATCTATCCGACAAAAACGTAATTAAAACTTCTAAATACATGCGTTCCTGAAAAAATCATTAATGTTGGCGTGGTACAGTTATCTGAAATAATATATTCTTACATAGTTCACTGTAATTTTTCGTATTTTTTAAGTAATCTATAGTAGAATGTAAAACATATTTTGTATATTAACATACCTATATCCAGTTTTCGAACCTGTTCCCCATCAGGTATAAAATCGATAAATAATAAAAAATTCAACCAAATTCAATACTTTCTCCAAAAGAAAAAAATATTAACTGAAATAAATAGTTTACACATCCTGTAAACCTATTTCCAAGCAATCCTGGCACACTCTCCTTCCGTGAATGTGGCCTACTGGAAGGACCAAAGCAAAGCTTCGAGCGTGACCATCGCCAATTGGTGTTAGAACTGTTAGAGAGTCAGGGCGAGAACTCATCGTGTTCATTGTTATTCAGGCAAAAATAAAATTGATGATTCACCGCGATCCCCAGTACGAATTCTTCATATTACTAAGTAGTTTCAGTGTGTGGTACCAACATAGTGCGCGTCATTGAAATTGTTTGGTGCTTTGAGTCGCACATGCGACAGTACCGATGTTATCGTCTTATCGCGGGGAATAGGTTATAGTTCTATGCGTTCCAACGTAAACTATTAAGTGATTTTGTGAGTGAGTGGGTGGTTGTTGATGATCAATTGTTATTTAAAATATTATTGAACTAATATAGTGTAGTGATAGTGTGGTGACCAGTAGTACAGAAGTTGATCTTAAATATAACCATCCATAACCATGCAGGCAGTTGTTGCCCGATACCTTAGTTTGATGTAATTAATTTAGGACATTTTTTGAAGGTTTGTGATGTATCTCGGGCTAACAGTTCTAAATAGAAAACTAAAAGAATGCTATTGTAGGTAACAACACAGGTGAAAAATGGTATTTTCCATTCGGTATTTACCATCAGTGCGCACTCTATGAAGACATTATTCTGTAACTATAGTAGGGTCTCAGGCACAGCAGTTCCATTACATAGTGTCGTTACCATCTACAAACCTCTTACCTACAGTTAAAAAATGCTTTGATTTACAAACTAATAGACGGGAAAACAAACTTTTGTGATATTTTATCTCATTTCTTGTATTGGTTTTCAAAAAACTTCAAACTTAAAATTGTAGGTAATTATAATATCGGTATTTAACAAATTTTTCGATAAAATTACAAAAATAACGAAATATTGATAAAATCCTAAAATACCTAGTGAATACAGGGTGATTCCTATAAGTTGATACTTCTTTTTTAGCTGTGTATAGAAGGCTTTAAAATAAACAACATTTTTAAATACCTTTTTTCAAAAAACTCAAAAATAAGGTACTTCTACTTACATTCATTTATTACACTATGGGTCAAATACGGTTCTGCCTAACTTGCCCGTCGAATAACATTAAGAAAACTTCTGGGTGTAGGAGGATGAGACCGCCAGGAAAAGCGTTCTGCGTATAATCTCGAAGCAGTAGCCGCACTTTGACGACACTCACCGTAAATTAACACCATATCTACTAGTTCATTGTTTTCAAATTTTACCGTTTTCACGTGTCACCAATTTAAAATTAACTTGCTTCAGAAAAACACACCGCAGCGGATTGCCAAATAACTGAGCACCTACCCGTAAATTGCATGACTAATAAGATATAAGACAAAAAAACATAAAGTATAGCAGGCCACGTTTTGATGACCAGGCCCGCACTTAGATTTTTGATTTCTGTAACTCGCCTATTTTTAAGTTTTTTGAAAAAAGGTATTTGAAAATGTTGTTTATTTTAATGCCTTCTATACACAGGTAAAAAAGAAGTATTAACTTAGGAATCACCCTGTATATCATCAAAAATGTATCTCCCAACCCACCCCATTCACGCCGGTAACCAGGCCGGATGAAATCGGACATTTCGTGGAGTTGGGAAGAGGGTACACACTCCCCAATCGGTATAGGTCATGCATTGATGCAAGAAACCAAGGGTTGATAGCTCTTGGGGGGAGCATCGTATAATTGAGGATCGTGGTTCGGAACCCACGTTACCCGTAAGTCCTCTCGGGAATGGCCCTGGCAACGAACGAAGAGAAAAAAAACCTAATTCAAAAGAAGGGCAAGAAGCGACAACCCAGAAAATATTTTATAATTACAATCCTATAATCAATATAGATTTATTAATTTTTCTATAATCTGTAGTAGCGTAAAATAAATGAGGTGCGGTGCATGCGGATGATGACATTTTATTTACCTCCAGATAAAATTCTAAGCTTTTGTTATCAATCGTTGGTTTATTTATATCAATAGTTTCAACTTATGTAGAGTTATTCATTCAAGGATAGTTACCCAATTATGTTTTTATTTATATAGAAGCAGGTATCAAACAAATATATACACTAGTGACCTCAAAATTAATTAAAAATATAAAAAATATAAGACAATGATACCTAGTCTATTGTACTTATCGACAAAGGTTGCTGTACATTCTTGTTTTGGGACGAATGAACTTTAACATAGAATGGTCATCAGGATTAATATTAAGTACCTACTTACCTACTACTTAATTTAAAAAAAGAAAATAAATTTATAGTTAGGTCTAAATGGTTGTAACTTAAGGAAATTGTTTTTTTAAGCCAATGACCAATTATAATTAGGTAATTTGGTCAATGGCATCCTTACAAAGTTTTCAATAATGTATTGTAAAGAACGAGATAAAAATATTAAGAGTTTTTATATAAAAATAACTTACATTTCTTCAATGTCTGTAGAGTCCAAATTTAAAAAGTTTTTAAAAATCCATTAATAAACATAGACAGGAATCGTTTCAAGAGAACGCAATGATTTTAGTATACCGGGTGACACAAGAAAGTCCCCCCCCCCCCCCCCCAATTTTTTTCGTAATTTCAATCAGGTGGATAATAGATTTTTAATTTATTAGTGTTTTCGGCCTTTTGCTAGACTTCGCGCCGTCGAGTTTTGGGAAAAAAATTAATATGGAGGCTTTAATTGTTACTTTTCCGGCTAGCAGCGTGGCTGCAGAACGATCCTTTATTCATTAAAGTGATTAAAAAGAATTCATACCTATTTACAAAACACATAGGGAGAGACACGCTTATTAACAATAATCTCTCTGGAGAGCGACTTTTGGAGTATTTAAAACGCAAAAAAACTTTTATGACGATGTTTTAAAATAATTTGTTGAACTCATTCACAAATAATGTCGTTTTATTCTTCTTCTGACTTTGGTTTTTAAAAGTAAAATTCTGGTAGTTGTTGATTGCTGTAGCGAGCAGTGGCGTAGCCAGGTGGGGGCGGGGGGGGGGGGGCATGTCGCCCCGTCCCCTTGCGCTTGGCGCCCCCACCGCTTTGGTCCCGTAAATAATAAACCTTATTATTTAGTGTATTGCTATTGGCGAGATTTTTTTTTAGAAGTTACATTAAAGAGAACGATCCGAGACGTCAGTTATAAAAGTGCGGCGGCGACCTTTTTTTTCTTTTAGAAGTCACTTTTTGATTTGGGTAGTGCCGGCCTGGCGCCCCATCATATGCTTGTCTAGGGTTGCCATCCGTCCGGGTTTCCCCGGATTTGTCCTAGTTTGGAGGGTGTCCGGGGAGCGTCCGGGCGGAGTTTTCTTTACAGTCCGGGTTGTCACCACTTGCCGTCTACCGACAGTTTCGGAACGACGCTATACAGTGTGTTCTTTATTGACGTGCTAATATTTTAGGGAATGATTCCTCAAGTCATTTTATGAAGAAATGGATTTTGTAAAAAAAAAGATTCTGTGACAATAGTATTATAACTATATATAATTTTTCTAAAAAAATCACAATATTCTAAAAGAACCTATACCAAGTTATTTGTAATAAATTTAATTGAGAACCGAGAGAGCTAAAATTTGCCTTGTTAAACTGCTCTTCTTCTTGACCAGATTTATAAAAAAACTAAACAAATTTTGAGTATTTTTCACCAATGGATAATTGGTTTTTATGTAGCTGCGGGAAAGTTATTTTCATGCAAAAACAATCGAAGAAAATGTCTTTTCAATTAAAACCATAAAAATTTAAATTAGACGAGCGGGGCGGAAGCATGCCTATTAATGAAGTTGTCATTTCCAACAATTTGTATAAAACAAAATTTTTCATTATCAATGTTAATAATAATAAATAGTAGAGCTAATTTAATTATTTTAATTAAGAACGGTGTGTCTGAGGAGAAAAACGCAAGATACTTTTTTTATGCAGAATTGACCAGGCTAATCAGAAATAATATCCACAAGGAAAAATGTCCGTGGCGTACCATTTTTTTTTTATAAAAAAAATCAGAGGACATGTTTGCAGGGACGCCACTGGTGGGACAAAAAAATAACTTTTATAACTAAAATCGATGGTTTTATATTCTATTAGCACATGCCAAAATTGAAAATATTATCTAAAGTACTTTCGGAGATATTACAAAAAACGCATTAAAAAAAATAATTCAACACCCTGTAACAAAAAATTTAAGCCGATTAGGAGATATGTTTATATGAACTTTTCTTCATAAAATAATTTGAGGAATCACACCCTAAAATATTAGCACGTCATTAAGGAACACCCTGTATACTCTCCTCCACAGTATATTCTTTAAAATAATAGTTTATGAAGATGTCAAATTAGAAGAATTTCAATTTACTGTATTAGTGTAAGATGAAAATTTTCTAGCAGAAATATCTGGGATTAAAGCTAAAAATCCGGGGTTTTTGAGCTTCTTGTCCTAGTTTAATGATTTTACAGATGGTAACCCTATGCTTGCCCCTCCCGCCTTCAAAGGCTGGCTGCGCCACTGGTAGCGAGTATAATAAAAAATTAAGTAGACACATTTTTTTTTAGTTTGTTGTCTCTTATAAATATTGAACTAAATAAATAACTTTATTGTCGTTTTTCCAGCTTTGTCTGCAAAGTCCTCTTTTAGTAAAATGAATTTAACCTTTTATCATTGGTTTCGTCTGCAATAACAATCCAAGGTCTCAAAACACCATTTCAGTTTAAGCAAGACCATGAACTATGTACTATAAATGCACGTTATACAATGTAAAACATACCTCCTGGAACCTTGATAACAAAAAAAAATATATTTTTTAAACCATGCAAGAATGCTATAAAACAAAAATGAATACGCTAAGAAGGATTGTAAATATCAAATAATGCAAAATTTGTCCGGGATACATTATGACATTATGATCATATAAAATTCAAGAGAATAGGTTGTTGCCCCATTGCAATAATTTTTAGGATTCCGTATATGCCAGTAGCGTATACCGCTTTAAATTATGGAGGGGGGCAAGCTTAATTTTTTTACTAAAAAAAAACTGTGTGTGTTGGCCGACATTGAATAAAAAATGCTATGATACGAATTTGTTCCTTGTTCCTGATTTTAGAAATGCCAAAGATGGCAAAAAAAATTCTTTCCTAACAACCTCAAAAGTTTGCCCCTTCCCACCCGCCCCAAATAAAACCTAGTTACCACGTCTGAAATACCAGCCATGGTAGAACCTTGAGTATTTTATATGGTATTATATGTAGGTCTAGTGATAAGAAGTTTAAAGTGAGTATAACCTACCACCTTGAAAAAATAATGATGCAATAGCATTCAAAAATCTGAGCATGGTCAACAACTGCGACGACAAAAAACAACTTGTATTAAGTTTTGTTAATATTAATTATAGAAAATGCGTCTTAAAGAAACACAAGCTCCTAACAAAAGTTGGCAAAACCGCTCACTGTTGCATTTACCCAGTTGCCCAATTAATAAAATAATATTAGGGATATTTTAATAAATTCAAAATAAAACAAATATAAGAAAAAGTATATTGTTCTCATTTTAAAGATTTTAATTATAATAAAATAATAAATTAATCAATTAAATTTTGGGGCATTAAATCATATTAATTATTTTTATACTTCATTAAGGGTATAGGCTACGTTTGTATGTAATATCAGATTCACGCATGTTACTACTTAGCAATTTTCTATGTTGATTTGTACAAAAAATTGTCTCATTTCTTATTACGGATAATTTGAAATCTGGAAAATGACGATGAAGTTTAAAAAATATTAAAATCCACAATTTTTATATTTTATTTTTATATGTAAAAGTCGTAAATACAAAGTTCAAAGACAAATAAAAATAAAAAAACTAATAAAAAATTTGATTTTTTCTTTTAACATACTTAATAAATTTAAAAGAATAAATTGGAATAACTTTTTCATTGTGATATGAAACATATTTTAAGTAAAATAATTATTATCTTATATCCAATTTTTATTTTAGATAATATTCATAATAGCAGCACAATTTGATATACAGATAATATAAAAAAATTGTCTGATTCTCTGAAAATTCGAATAACTTTCATGGTAATGTTTTCTGCATTTTCATTAATTTCGTAGAATTATCTATAGCGATTGTATAAATAATAATCATAAATAGCCAGCTTTTCAAGCTCTTCATAATTATAGCACACGTTTGACGTTTGATATGCATAGAAAAATTGCACGGTTTTTTTGGAATAACTTTCATTGCAAAGTTTTCTATTTTTATTAAATTTCCAGAATTATCTATAGCGTTGGTATAAATAATGATGATATATAGCCAGCTTTTGAAAATAATCATAATTGTAGCACACATAGATACAAGACCGATTTGGCTACTTCTTGCATGTAACAAAAAATATATTTCTAGAAAAAAATTTCATTTTAAGTCAATCTCAAAAAAACTGTTTCATTCTCTTGAAATCATCTTATAAAATTTATCATTTCACATAAAAAAAAACCAATTGCATACTGATACAAAACTAGAACATAACTCTTATCTTTATAGGAAACAAACATTACATAAAAAATAGGGTCACAGTCAAAAAATTACACACGTAGCAAAATTAGATCATAAACAGAAAATAGTAGCAAAAGTGATATAAATTTAGGATAGTTACAACTACTTGCTAAATATTTAGTATAATTACATATAATTACTGATTTAAGAAACATTTAAAATAATTTTATTTAATATTAAACACTATAGCAAAAATTGTCTTGTCATTTCTTGCCATTCTTTCGAATTAGGCTTTTTATCTCTTCGTTCGCTGCCAGGTCCATTCCCAAAGGGGACCTACAGCTTAACGTGGGTTTCGAACCACGATTCTCAGTCGAGCGACACTCCTCCCCCCTAAAGGTAACCCTCGGTTTCTTGCGCCATCGCATGACCTACTGATTACCTGGTGCACCTTCTTCCGCACGAGATAACCGATCTCATCCGACCTGGTTACCGGCGTGAATGGGTGGAGCTGGGAGATGATACATTTTACACTCTTCCCCGTCATGTCACATCCTAATTATTAATCAAAGTACCACAAAATTATCAGTAGGCACTACAAAAAGGTAATTACTTTGCTTTCAAAAGGTAATTGACATGTAAAATAAGGTATTGGACAACATGCCCTAAGTAATAAATTTGCTAATTATTAAGAGACCAATGTTGGGTTGCACAAATATTCTTAACAATAATTAACTAGCTAGCAAGTTTCACTGTAACATAAATGACTTTAACGGGCAATAGGGGAACGGAAGGCAAGATGGCGACAGTAAGCATATATTTTTGTTTTCTACGTCATATTTTGCCCTAAAACTTTGCTTCGTATTTTAGAGCATACAGGATAATTTCAGTTCCCAGCAGTTTGCTTCTTATCATGCTATCTTCACTGTGAATTTTTTTTTCGTAAGTTCAAAATTTTATGACAAATTCGTCATCTTGCCCTCATGTATGGGTAAGATGACGAAAGCATGCAGGTAAGATGCCGAGGATTATTGAATAAAAGAAAAACAGTAGGTAGAAGGATATATTAGTTATTGTTACAAAAGTCGTAAATATATGCTTTGAGCTTCGCTTCTGCGGATGTTAGTCCTGAGCATGCTGCATGAACTCATTAACGACAGAGGAAACAGGCGTACCATATTTCATTTTTTTCCAGAATCGTTACAAATTAAACAATTTTTTTTTTGTTCCTCCACATTATCGTTATCTTCTTCCATGTAATTTACTGATATGGAGGAATCAGCGGATTCCCCATCTTCATGATCGTCAAACCTCAGTTTTTTGACAGGTTTGCCTTTTTTGATCTGCTTTTTCTTCATTTCAACTTTATTCTCTTCTCTCCTTCGATTAGTTTTTTTTTCTCCTCGTTAGTTTTTCTTTCATTCTCTTTTTCTTCTAATGCGCTTTTAACAGGGGTACTCGTTATATGGAGAGTAGGTAGCTTCTTCCTCTGTATCTTTTATTTATAAGCAGCAATAGGCAAGTGAGGTAGACAATTCAATGATTCTACATTAGACGGCCCTGGTAGTGAAATATCTAAGTCATTAAAGGAAGTATTTTGGGATGTTCCTCCTACTGCAGTGAATATTTCCTGAAAGAGTATTAGTGACATCTGGTAGTTCCGGTACATCATGGTCTAAGTTTTCGTCGACATTCTTGGAAGGCTTGTCTGTGGTCATTGAGGGTTCGAAGTTAGAATCATTAAATATTTGAGAATTAAGTGGGACTAATCCAGTTGCTCTGAAAGATCGTACGGCATTTGTTATTGTGGCTACCTTATCTTAAGCCACATTAAATAATGCCGCCACATCCCTCGGTCGGGTAAGATAACGAATTCGCCATCTTGCCCACTTAGCTAATTCGTCATCTTAGCCGACCAGGAAATTTTGATTCGAGTTTTGTATTAACGAACAAAGAGATATTATTTCACGAAAACTTAATGGGCTATGGATAAACAATACCAAAACATTGAAGAAAATACTTACCGATTGAAAATAAGATTCAACACAAACGCTATAAAGCTTATTTCGTCTTACACTAATATTATAATGACATAACCATTAAACACAAATGGCGAAATATCGTCAACAAAGTAAGTCAGATTTCGAAGTTAATACATAGACAACTTACCAAGCGTAGATGCACTCAGCAATCAACCAAGTGGCGCTGTCTAATTACAACAATCGAAATTTTCCAATTCCTCATCTTACCCGATTCGCCATCCTATCCCCCTTTCCCCTATGTACTCGCAATCAAAGGTGCCTGATTAGTAAATTAAAAATTAAGGTAACCGAGCCAGTATAATTGTGAGAAAATTATTTCTGCCAATGTCACAGTCAAACTTGCTGGTTAGTTAATTATCAATAAAATTCTTTGTACAACCCGACATAAGATCCGGTTGTACAATTACGATTTAAGCTTAGTTCAACGATAAACCAAGCTCAAACTTAACTTTTACAACCAACAAACTGTAAAGGTATTGTCAAAATGAAGTTTGAGCTTGGTTTAACGCTGAACTAAGCTTAAGTCGAAATTGTACGTACTATAGGCTCTAGTATTATCAGAAAATAGTATAAAAATATACAACATTAGAATTAAGGAAGAAATTAACCACAAATTTAAAACAATAACTTAAAACGCCGACATTTCGTTGAAATGAACAGTGAACAGTAATAATATAAAGTTGTTGAACAACAGTGTAACAGTGATAAAACTAAACGCTCAAATGTCAACGTCAATATGCCGCAGTGTGCTGTAGTGGGCTGTAGCAGTACCCACAGAAAAACTAAAGGAGGTTCTATCAGGTATCATCGATTTCCTGGCGACAGCGGTACCAGGAATCAGTGGCTTCAAGCTTGTGGAAAGAGTTTAAACAATTGTTCCACTGCTAGAATTTGTTCCAGACATTTTAGGTAAGTATATATTTTTCCTGTTTATATAGAATAAACTTCAAGTTTTATAAAATTATCCACTTAATACACAGGTCCGCTAGATCCATATCCTGCTAACTTTACCAACCAGATAATTTCTACGGAAACAATCTGTCTCAACAATGGTTTCTTTGGAAATTATCTTGTTCCTGCATAATAATTTTTTAAATAATTATTTTTATTACAGTTTATCAAGTTACGAGAGGGACGTGCAACACGAGCTTCTTGGTCTACCAACCAGGTGTCGCCTGAAAAGAGGCGCTATACCTGATCAACACTTACCTGCTGACTTCTTGAAAGAAGAAAAGCAACAAGAGAGTGCTTTTGCCATTCTTCTAGCTGTTGGTTTAGTACCTGCTAATAATAAACGCGGAGGTATTGGAGGATTACCTCTGGAGTAAGTGTAGAATGTGTCAAAAAACCTGAACGTATTCATTTTTTAGTTCTCACTGCTCATCAACTATTGTTTTACCAAAGACATTCGGTTCTAGAACGACGTCTAAATCTTTCGTTGTCGGTTTTGCGCAAAGTTATTTTTGTAATTTTACTTTTCATTTCGATTTCGTGATTGCGTCCCTTTCCCTCTATTAAGTAGAGTCTATTCTATCTTCTATAGTCGGTTCGTTCGCAGGCTTGCAGGTCCGTGACCCCCGTCCGCTCGACCTATTTTCCATCGCGGCGCTGAAATACAGTGTTGCCTGTTTGCTTTATTAGTATACAGTAAGACCGAGTCCCCATGGGCGTAAGTCAGTTGGTCAATAGTTAGCTGATTGACATTGATTCAGTCAATCAGCTGACTTTCGACCAATCACATCTTATAAAATAGGAACGCTGTCAATTTTACGCCCATGGGGATCCGGTCGTATAGAAACAGTTATAGTTAACACCCTTTTAAAGCTTACTTACAACCGTGGCGTAGCTATGATAGGGCAAGCCGGGACCCCGGCGGTTCCGAGATATTAAGGAAATATAAATAATCCCACAAAAAACATTGGAAGTTTCTTATTACTAACAGATATACTTCGAATAGGAATTTACAATGGTCCCATTGAATGCAGATTTTACGGCGAAGAGGACGAAACCGCCTCACATATCATATATAACTGCGAAGCACTGACCCGAAGAAGATTCAAAATTTTCGGAGGAATCCAATGTGGGAATAACCTCCCGCATGACAAACTTGGTAGGAATTTACTGGAGCTTATAAAAGGAAAAGGAAAATCTTTTCCAGCAAGAAAGGGGCGCACAATAAGGCACTAGGCTGCAGTGCAGGAAGCTTGGGCCGATCGCTCGAGCCCCGTCTTAAACCAACCATATATTAATTTTTTGAATTTTGGTATAGGGGCCGGGGCCCAAAAAATTATAGATATCAGGTTGAAAATGACAATAACATATTCATATATTTTTAAATTGTTGATAGATACATAATAATTGTATGCTAGTTATAAAATATGTGGACTATATATTTAAATCCACAATTCGAATCTGAACTAATCGGAACCGAAAGGAATTCGGAAACCACTGATTTAGATTGTTGTGCGAATCCAAAAATTTGTTTTTGTAGGACCTGAACATCATAATACTAAAAATTGTTCTGTGGCCAAGTGTATATCATATATGAGTATATTGTGTAAGTATTGAATAAAGAATATCATAATCTACACTAATAACATGGAAGGGGATTTCTTGTAGATAGGCAACCAGATAATAACTAATAATACAGAGAATCTCAGAGATGTTCGATGCTGAATCTATATTCATTATAGGAGAACAGTACTAGGGTCATAATAAAGCTTTAAATTAGTAAAGTCACAATAAATTCATTAAAAACGGACTTTGTCACTTAACCAATTAACAAAAATTGATATTTGCAAAGCCACCTGACAAGACAAAAACAAATTATCTTGCCAATTCCAAAGCACGGGTAATTTGATTAAAAATAGTTATGGATCTATATGGGACGTCCTAGAGATATTTTGTGATTACTTAAAGCATAAATACTTCATATTACTTTACACAATAATTTAAGGGTCCAAAATATTTGAAGAGTTTAAATTCGATATTATTTTTCTATTCGGCGACCCTTCTTCTACGTCTTCGTAGCAAAATAAAAATAGTGCCTACCATATTTTTTGTTCAAACAAAACGATACGTTTAGATTTGATCTTAACTCGTTTAATATCGGCAACATTGTGAACGAGCGTTTATACTGATGCACATTATTTTGTGCACAGGCAATAGCGACGTCGCATCGAGTTCTCTCCCACGTCGTCGTTCTGTAGTTGTTTTTAGTGTAAAACGTCGCGACGATATCGCGTAAGTTCTATACGCACGCTCGCGTATATTTGTTTATTGTCATTTTGAGACAATAATAGCCTGCATGCTGCAAAGCACGTGTACTTATTTTTATACTTCTGTAAATGTGTCTTTATTACTGAGCTATTATTGCGATTCTTAGTTGGATAAATATGACAAAGCTTTATGGATATCTTACGAATGAAGGTTTGGTATAAGAAGGTAATTTTATATAAAATTTGTTTGAGTTTAGTGACCACGGTTACGTTTAGATACGTTGGTTGAATTTCTTGAATATTGGTCATAATAATACAACTTAAAAAAAACAAATTATTAATAGTAATAGAGGTTTCGACCTATATTAGGTCATCTTCAAGATTGTAAAGTTATATTTTTTCAAATAATAATAAAGTTGTTTGTTTATGCCTAAAACAACAATAAATTATATATAATAAAATGAATGTGTAAAAATTATAATTAAATAACTAAATAATTGGCCATTGGTGACAGTAACATACCAGTTGGCACAAAAAGGTAAGATTTTGATTAGTAATTAATTAATCTATCCGACCCTAAAAAAATATTTTTTAAAAGTTGTGGGAATATTATCTATCATGTATTATTGAACTATAGTTTATTTTAGAAAGGTGTAGAGTAATAAAATGGGAAATTCCGTCCAGTTCGGCCCAATTTCGGTGTCGACCATAGGCGTAGGTAAGTTTTGTACATTAAATAATTTATGATAACTAACCAAAGAAAAAAAAGAAGATAATTTGATAAAGAAGGAACTATTAGCTATAGCAAATTTACACAAACATCGTTTTATAAAATATGCCGTGGAAGATATAGCTGAAAATATAGTGTAACTGTGCTGCGTACACCGCCATATCATTGCGAACTAACTCCTATATAACTTATATGGGCGCAAGTAAAAGAATTTGTAGCAAGACACAACATGACATTCAAAATGAAGACAATAAGCTACTGTTTGATCAAGCTATTAGGGAAGTGACACCAGAGAACTGGCGAAAAGCAGTCCATCATGTTATTAAAGAAGAGGAGAAAATGTGGGATCTTGACCACCTGATCAATCGGACCGTCGACCCGTTAATTATAACATCAAGAGGAGAGGACAGTTCCTCAGATGACGAAGAATATTATGATTTTTTATAATTTGCTTTCTGTATAATGTATTTTGTATTTTTTTTTTGTTTAATAAAAAAATTAGGGTAACCTAACACTATTTACATAATGCATGCCTTTGTCACACCATTTTCAGTGTTTGTGAGGCAAAACCCATAAATTGAACAAATCTGGGTGGTAGGTACTACCTGCACAAGATGAAAATAAAGAACTTCACACTGCCATATGAGCTTTTATTACTCTACACCTTTCTGAAATAGGCTATATATTTAAAGAAGTTTTTTTGTATGATGTATTGGTTTTTCGAATTATTTCGATTTCTAAAACTCATATTTGTAATTTTAAATAATTGATGTAACAAAATGTATTTTTTTTTATTTTCGAACTCTGGTCGCAGTGTTTAAGAATTCAACTTTTTTTTTGTGATTCTTTTCTCTCCCGAAAAAAATTATAAGCCAATGAAAACCTTCAAAATAATCACTAGAGTTCATGAAAAAATATTTTTTTTTAATAAAAATAACATGCTGACAATCCAATATCTGTAGGCCCAAATTTAAAAAGTTTTTAAAAACCCAACAATAAACATGGCCAAGATTCGGGTCAAGAGAACGTAATGTTTTTGGTTTAATTTGATATAATTTTAAATGGAGCTGGAGAAGAATTTAGGAACATTGGTCCGATGCTGTGAATTAATTATTAGCAATAAGAATAGTTTCAAAAATGTTATCGCCTTTAAAAAAAATACAAAAGTTTAAAATATTTTTACCTTATTTTATTTTTTAAAGAAGAATTATTATACGTCAACCCTTTTATTTAATCTATTTTTTTACAGCCTTAATAAAATGCAGATCATGGAGGACGTTCGGGAAGGATGCGATGCAAATCCCCCCTCCTCCCCTGGCCACGCCGAACAACGACACGAAGGGAATGATGATGTCGAGGAAAAACTCAAAGTTGAAGAAGTAAATGAAAATGGAGTTGATGAAGACAAGAAAACAGATGACGAGGACAAAAAAGAAATAACAGTTAAAGAGGAAAAGGAAGAGAAGCGAAGTGATGATGAGTTAGATGAAAAGAACGAAGAAGACAGGTAAGGTCAAAATAATAATTTTTGATGGTTTAAGTTATATTAAATATTTAAGTTAACAAATAAAATGTCGTATACCGGGTAGTGCGTCCGAAGAGGAGACAGGGATTTTCCGTGTAAAGTTAGAGGTGGTCAAATATTCGTTCCCGTATTTATTTTAGCCCAAAAATGTACTTAAACTTTTTATAGAATACTTACAATAAGAGCAATGTCCTTGTAAAATTTAAAGCGTGATGCTCCAACAACCCTCCATTAGCCGCCAAACAATATCCTATAAAATTATAAAACTCCCTCCTTACATTGACCAGTTGGTATGGAGAAATTCTATCACAAACTGCTGAAATTGAGTTTTACCGAACATATTCATAAATTTTATGTTATGTGTACCCATAGGAAAAATTCGTTTGGAGCCAGATCAGGAAACCTGGCCGACCAGCTTATCGCAGTTTGGTTCAATTGCATTTCCTTGGAAAGCATCAAGAAACTAGTGCCTTATTACGATAACATTGTGGACACCCATCCATCTGCCTTCGGTTTCTGTTTTTATGATTTAGGTACAGATGTAAGCATCCTGTACTGCCAACACAAATACCCTGTATGATCTCAAATATTGGTATCTATCTATCTATACATTTTGACACACACCAAATTAATAGTGTCTGTAAACAAGACCGATAAAGAAAATTTCAAATAAACATTCAACTAGGTACAATATAACAGCGTACGAAAATGTGTCAAGGTTGAAACCTTCCGTATTTATTGTTTTTGTTTAATATTGGTATTTTCAATTAACTCTGTAATATGCAGTAATTATTCAGTAAAAATGTGTTGAGTTTACTGGTATGGCACAAGAATGATTATTATAATCACGGCATATTTCAAAAAATAAAATAAAAAACGATATACCTACCGGGTATTTACGGAAGGTGGCTAGCCCCTAAAACTCCTTTGATTTTAAATATAATGGAATAAAATTTAGAGAACTTGTATACGAACGACGTAAAGTGTCTATTTAAACAACAATCCTGACGATAAGTTACAGATGAAACGTACGACTCAAAATCTCGGCACATCAACTTTATAGGAAACAAAAATCGACAATAATTAATAAAGAAAAAAAGAATACTTATATAATATAACGGTATAAATATTATTTTGTAATTCAATGAAACAGTGGCATGCATACAATATAGGCAAAAGAGCATTGCCTACCCTGGGAACAATAAAACAAACAGAAACAATTTATTTTTATACCTATATTAGTGTTAGTCCATGTAATCCAACTTTGGCAATTTATCTCTACAATTATATAAATAATATTATAGGACCGAAAAATTAGTCCTATATCATTTTCACGAACGCATTCTTTGCTTATTTATATCATAAACTAGATCCATGTATAAGCATTCCGTAAGACCGTTCTAAACGCAAAGATTTCGCTGTTCATTAGCGTCTTATGCAAAAGCAAAAGCACTGCTTTTGTACCAGTGAAAGCAAGCGAGAGAGCCGGTAGGCAGTAGGGTAGAAAGAGATGTAACAAATAAACCCGTCGCAACATTCGACTTTCCTTCATCTATTTTTAAGGGGATAACGGATAAGGTATCGTAAAATAAGAAGCACTTTTGTGACAATTAAAATAATTTTTGCTGCTATATAGGTTCATAATATTTAGTAATCAGTAAGCTTATAATATTTCACATAATAATTTTTGCCGTTTTTGCCAACATTGGTTCACTCAGGCGCATGATAGATTTTTAATTTATAATTAGTGTTTTCGGCCTTTTGCTAGACTTCGCGCCGTCGGGTTTCGGGAAAAAAAGGAATATGGGGGCGTTAATTACTTAATTGTTACTATTCCGGCTAGCAGCGCGTCTGTTGTACGATTCTTTTCTGGATTAAAAGGAATTCATACCTGTTTACAAAACACACAGGGAGAGACACGCTTATTAACAATAATCTCTCTGGAGAGCGACTTTTGCAGGATTTTAAAACGAAAAACCAATTTTTATGACGATGTTTTAAAATAATTTTTACGTAAAAACCGCCGTGTTAAACTAATTTACAAATAATGTCGTTTTATTCTTCTTCTGCCACAGTGTTCTTCCCAGAAACTCAAAAACAAGACATTATGTGACAAAATTTGAAACTTAAATGCTTGAATGCTACGGAAGGTAAATTTTTGTCTTAAATACAATTTTTGCCTACCCTGATTAAAACACGCCACTGCAATGCACCTAATTATGAATTATAAAAATTATTTATTTGAAACAATTTTTCTCAATTTTATAGTTTTTCTGAAAATTGAAATAATTTTTTTACCCATCTATGTAATTTTCTTTTTCATTAAATTTTCCAAAAAACTTGCACCTTTCCGATTCCCTGAAATCTGTCGCTCAACCTATTCTTTTTGGGGGTGCTCAATTTTAAAAATTGTTATCCACCTTGGATGTAGTGAACGCTATTCCTCTAAAAAAATGTATTTATCAAAATATCCTAAAAACAATTTATCTAAAAAATACCCTGAAATAGTACTAAAATCTACTACCTATCTAAAACAATTTTAATCCTGGTAATTTTTTTTTAGTAGCAACAGTTCGTCCTCAGAAACCAACAATAAGAGGAAAATAGATGAAGAAGATTCGCCAATAAAAAGATTAAAAACTGAGATAGAAGACAGTTTTATTACCAGAGACAAAATTATGAATGACTTTATTGAAATGGCTGAATGTTCTAGTATG
The DNA here is from genome assembly GCA_935413205.1 of Polydrusus cervinus. Taxonomy (NCBI): domain Eukaryota; kingdom Metazoa; phylum Arthropoda; class Insecta; order Coleoptera; family Curculionidae; genus Polydrusus; species Polydrusus cervinus. The sequence goes on from OW284516.1 coordinate 29,919,811, forward strand.
GAGCAAATAAACTCATTCAGTGAACAAGTTTTAATGGAAATAAAGACTCTTAATGAAATGGCAAAGGAAAAGGTACTTAAACAAGAACACTTAAAAAGAAGCTCTTATTTAAAAAAATGTTATCGTCAAAATTTCTATACCATAAAAGTAAATCAAACATTTCAAATAAAAATTATGTTTTCAGGAAAGAGAATGGAATCAGATACTTCATATGAAAAAAATTAAAGAAGAGCTTCTAATAAGACTGCAGAGAAAAAGACAAGTATTGCTTATTAATGAGAGCGATCTTGGTGACACTCAATCGGAAAAAAACGGTAATTGCAATTTTAAAATATTTTTACTAAGTTTCAAGCCTATTTCGGCATAAAAAATTAAAATTGTGACGATATCTATATGTATATTTCTGTTCTGAAACAAATATTTATAATATTTCTTCTGTAAATATTTATAAGTTGGTTCCCTCTGCTGTCACTAGTTATCCATCATCCAAAAGAACAATGTTTTCTGACCCTTCTTTGTTGGATTGAATAAGCGTATGTGTGGAAGTTACATTTTAGGATTATGTTGCAGGTTCCGTAAGATACATTTATTCGCTGGCTTAATCGCCAAAAAGGGGTTTGCTGCGGGTGTTTATTATTAATTTGCCTCACTTCTTCTTTTCTTTGTCCAGTGCGAATTTCAGGTCTTCCACAGCCGTTCTTTCTATGCCTAATGGATTTTGCTTATGGTTAACCAGCTTCCTTAAGAACCGTTCTCTGCAAGTGGCGATTGACGGGTTTCTCTCAGACACCTTCACCATCAATGCCGGTGTTCCTCAAGGGTCCATATTGTCGCCTACCCTCTTTTTACTGTATATTAACGACCTTCTAGTGAAAACCCAAAATCCAATTTATAGCTTTGCGAATGACAGCACACTTGTCTCATCTTTTACCTTGACTCCCCAAACATCCGCTGCCGACGCACATCTTCGCAGGCAGCATGAAGTATTGCGCCTCAACAATGACCTGGAAGAAATTTTGGCTTGGGGTGACAGTAACCAAGTCGAATTTAATGCTAAGAAACCCCAGGCAGCAGTCTTCTCCAAAAAGGTTAACATTGCAGAACCGGATATAGTCATGGCAGGACACGCTATTCCCCTGGCACCGTCTATTAATTTGCTGGGGGTCAATCTGGGAGGTAATATGTCTTGGCATGATCACGTTGTCGCAATTGCCAAGGCAGCTGAACAGAAACTTGGTGTACTTTTCCGCACCAAAAGGTTGTACACACCTCATCAACTTTTGACACTCTACAAAGCCCAGATTCGACCATCATTAGAATATTGCTCTCATGTCTGGAGCTCTGCACCCAAGCACACCCTTCGGCTACTGGATTCCATTCAAAGGAGAGCCGTTCGTCTGATCGGCGACCCCGAGCTGACTAAGACCCTTGATAGCCTGGAGCATCGAAGACAGGTTGGTGATTTGGCTCTCTTTTACAGATATTTCCATGGCAGGTGTTCGACTGACATTGCCCACTTGATTCCACCTAGAGCAATGCAAAACAGAAATACACGGCGAACCACTGCCGCTCATCCATATGTTGTTCAGCTTAGTACTCGAAGATGGTATTCACATTAATTTCAGAACTAGACAGTCAAAAAAAAAGAACGTATTACGGCTCTAACAATCTTCCTATGCTCTCAAAAGTGGCTTACGATAAGAATACTGACCCTTCATACATCCTACAATTTTCAAGACTCAAAGTAAACCACACAACACCAATTTTGTCAGGCTGTTGCTGTTGCCTTTCCCTGGATCAGTCTGTTCGACTGCATACTTTAAGGACTTTTTTTTGATCTTACAGTATTATTCTTATTATTTTCTTGCAGGGCAACAGAGTTTACTTAAATGTAATCAAAAAATGAAAGTGTTAAGAGACATAAGAGCAGCAAACTTAGAAAAACTAAAACAAAGAACCATTTTACCGAAACCTCAGCTGGATATTAGCAGTTCGTTGGACTTAAGGCTAAGACAAAAACCACTTGTCGATGTCCAATCGATAATAGCAGACCACAGGTTAGTAAATCGTGTAGTAGAATTGTTAAGGTACCTATACAGGTATATTTCCATCTCTATGCGGTTACGACTACTTATTACCGTACTTGCATAGAAAATGGAAGGCCCTCCCTTGCATGCCGGTCTCTAGACGTTTTCAGGTACTCATCTTGTTCTGTGTAAGGCCAAGTATTAGCTATAATCACACAGGAAATGGAGTAGATTTTATGGTGATACTTACACAGCTTCGTTTACTACCCGAAACATTAATTATAAGGACTATAAATGTATTAATAATTTTATTTACAAAGACTGGCGATGCATGGCCAAAATTTTCTATTAGCGACTTGTAATATTCATTCTGGCATTATATACCAAGCTATACATTCTCTGTACAATATTTTTGCCGTGTTGGTTTGGTATCTATAGGCAATTGAAGGCTGATATAAAAAGAAATACGCGTTATTATGCGTCTAAAACTACTTCGCAACATATAGAGCAAGACCTTCTATTTCAAATGCAAGTATGAGTAGTCGTAACAGCATAGGAAACGGAAATATGCATAACGTACACAGATGGTATTCCTCCAAAATCCAAAAATATGAAAAATTCATGAGTGTACTCCTTTATAAGGTCACCAAAACATCAAAAAGTTTCTTTTTAATCGTATCCGTTGAATGTGTATGACTTAACCAGTTTTCATTAGTATTAGTTGTAGTTTATAAAGGTCTCTTAGATAAATGGACAGCTTCTTCGAACTCGAAAATAAGTTTGTTTTTTAGACAAAGACATCCAGAAATCGTTCCACGAAGAGGGAGGAGAATAAGACATTCTCAAAGTGACGACAAATCCAATATATTGGGATTTTCAGGAGGAAATTTTACCTTTGGACCAAAGTCGGGACTGGATAGCAACAGTGAAATGGGTTTATACCTAAATGGAGTAAGTTTGTTGAATTGCAATAACTACTGCCACTGTTTTTTAGTACGTTCTGTTTTAATAATGGTGACATAAGTACCTACCTACTATATTAAATTACAACTAAACCAATGAAATATTAACTAAATGAGAAACCAAATTTGTGTTGATAAAAAAAATCATAATATTCTTCGTCAGCTGAGGAACTGTCTTCTCCTCTTGACGTTATAATTAACGGGTCGACGGTCCGATCGATCAGGTGGTCAAGATCCCACATTTTCTCCACTTCTTTAATGACATGATGGACTGCTTTTCGCCAGTTCTTTGGTGTCACTTCCTTAATGGCTTGATTGAACAGTAGCTTAACGTCTTTCATTTTTAATGTCGTGTTGTATATTATTGCTACAAATCCTTTCACTTGCGCCCATATACGTTTTATAGGACTTAGTTCGCCATGATATGGCGATGTGCGCATCACAGTTACGCTATGTTTCTCAGCTATATCTTTCATAAAACGATGTTTGTGTAAATTTGCTATAGCTAATAGTTCTTTCTTTATTAAATTATCTTCAAATTCAATACTTTGGGTGGTTAACCAGTCAAATAACTTCTTGTTTTCTCCAAGATGAAGTTGGAGTCTTCTCTGTGCGTCGTGAATGATAGCTTGCGTTACTCATAACTACTACTGAATCAGCTGGAAGATATTTTATCATTTCACCAAAATAATCCCTAAAAACATTCAAATCCATGTCCTCGTGGTAATCTCCAGAATTGAATTACGCAATTACTTAAAATTTTAAGATTAGAAATAATACTATTTTATCGAAATACCCGTTAACCTAATTCGAACTGGACGGAATTTCCCATTTTATTACTCTACGCCTTTCTGACATAGACTATAAATACAAGTAAACATTGCTTAATTAAATTATCAACAACTAAGCAAGAAATGTGTAGGATCTTTTCCAAAAGCACAATTAATACACGCATTTGCATTAAAAGAAAGTTGGGTTAGTTTCCATTTTTGGATAAAAGGTAAAATTTATGGAAATGAAAACTGTTAAACCAAAAAGTATTTTTGGTTTTTTTTAGGAAAGGATTTTTATTGCAGTGAAAGGATTGACTCTGCATATAATTTCCTTATACATATTAACATATTATTCACAGTATTCACCTAAAGACGACTGGAGATACTTACCAGTTGAAACGTAGTGATTCAAAATAAATAAAGCCACTTAATGCAAGCCCAAAACTCTACTGCCATTCATAATATTATATTGTTTCAGAGTCAAGACAGCTCCCGATCTTCCACTATAGAGTCGACTTTTCCAGATAATACTTCATACAAAGATATATTGGTGCAGTTCGCTAAATTATCACAAAGCGAAAGAACTGAGCTACAAATGCATTTAAAAAACACAAGACCGCCACCTCCATATCCAGAAGTAACTGTGCACCCGGTTACCAGTACGAGTTCAGTTGCGCCGACAAATTCTTTATTACATGGAATTTTAACCAAGGTAAATATACAGTGTGCCCCAGGGAACCCATTACCTTTGGTATCCCTGTGACCTTTAATGCAAAACTACTTTGTCCTCCTGCAGCTAAAACATTATTTCTATTATTAATTACTATTTTAGACTCCTGTAAGGCAAACAAGTTACAACAACACGAATAACACAACTGTTAACGATGGTAGCAAAACTTCCTTTAGTCCCACTTTAGCAAGACTTTTAACTGCTCCTGAAAAAGCAGCCAGTAACGTTATTGCGTCTACGCCAACAATGATAAGTGGTATGAATCCTGGTAATATGTCTATATCAGAGATGTTTTGCGGAAGTAAGGTACGTATTATAACAATTTTGAGACATGTCCTTAATTAAGGTAATTTATTACAATGTGCTACTTATTCTGTTTGCTAGAAATATTGTTATCTTTAATTTGACAGATAAGGTCAATGCCTCATCCACATGTTCATGTATTCAGGGCAATCAAATAAACGGCTAGTCTAAAGTTATAAAAAAACTGCTAATTTAATTTTAACTGCAATTTATTATTTCTTTAAGAGAAACTTCTGTTTTAGGCTAGAAATGAGATTACTATTACCCCTGTTGGAAGCCAGTATGCGACAACACCAACAAAAATAGAGTCTGTAAGTATATATACAGCTCAGCACTACCTGCTTCAATTAAAAAAATAATAATAATTCTATTTTTCTGCTTTATTCTCAATCTAAATTAACAATAATTAAAACTTCTCTATATACGATCTCGTCGGCTATTTTAAATTGCACACTTGGTCGTCGTCATTAAAAAGCGCCCCGTCACCCGATCATTGGCAGCCGAAGTATCCCTACTTAAAATCAACAAGTTATAGAAAATGTGCTGGTGAGTGTTATTATGTTTTTAGATTTAAACTGCACTACTTCCTGCTGGGTAAATGTATTCTTAAACCGACATGACTATATTGAAAGTTTACCATAAAATATAGGGTTTCCAGGAATAATTTTTTCAATGTAAAAATGCATCCCTGAGATGCGGATAGGTTAAAGTTTAAGAGATTAGTAAGTCTCTGTTGCGGCTGCCATCCGGGTCACTGCGGGCAGTCTAGTATACAGTACCAGTAGGTATGAGGGCTCCTAAGCCAGAGTCTGTCTTAGGTGCCCCCATACCTACTAGTACCTACTACCTAGATCTAAAATTACGAACAGAGACTAAATTTTATAATTTAGGGTGAAAAAGTTTTTAAAAAAGTCTAACATCCTTTAATTCAAGTAATATTTTCTTAGATGGAGGAAGAATCTGAAGAAAATTTAGATCGTCTTGTAATTGATGAAACCTCGGAGAATCTAAATTCAAGAACCAAAGAAGACAATAGTTCAGAGAACGGCGAAGATGTTCCACAATGTCAAGGTTGTAACCAAAAACCTGCCCAATTTGTTTGCGCTGGATGTGGCAATCAATGGTACTGTAGTAGAAACTGCCAGGTATGTAAGAAAGATGTTAGATAGCCAGTTTAAGTGGTCGAAGCCTTCTTCTTCTTTGCCGGGGTTGCATAAGGGGTGTGCAAAACTTTAAGGATCCCCGACCGGCGCGAAATTTCCGCTACACAGCGGTTTACGAATGTGTTCACACCACATATATATGTACTATTGTGCCGATAAAAAACTGGGACAAGAGATTTACAAAAACAATGTAAGAAATACATATCCCCTAGACTATAAAAGGTGTCTAGAGCTAAAAAGGAAAAAACATTCAAAATTTAAAAAGTAACCTAGGTTACATAATGGAATGTTTTGTATTTTTCGATACGGGGTGGTTAAATTTGAGAGACATCATATAATATACGTATACTTAATTGGCTAACATCTTATATAAGTAATAGAAAACAGTTTGTTAAGGTTAAGGGTTTTGTTTCAGGGGAAATATCAATTACATCTGGTGTGCCGCAGGGCAGCCATTTGGGTCCCTACTTATTTATAATCTTTATTAATGACTTGAGGTTGGAAATATTGTTTTCACAGTCTCTGTTTTTTGCTGATGATCTAAAATTGTTTGCCATAGTTAAGTCAGTGTATGATGCTTTAAGAATCCAAGATGACCTAAACAGAGTGTATGACTGGTGTGTTAGAAATAAAATGGACTTAAACATTAAAAAATGTAAAATAATGACTTTTCATCGCACGGTGCATCCACTTAACTATGACTATAAAATAAATGATTGTATTCTGGAAAGAGTCACCACTGTGTGTGACTTAGGTATTCACCTAGATGTTAAACTGGATTTTCATATTCACTATGAATACATTGTCAATAAATCTTTAAAGTTATTAGGTTTTATGTGTAGAAATACTAGAGATTTCCAGAATATTATTAGTTTGAATACGGTTTACAAGGCTCTTGTCAGGTCATGTTTGGAATACCTTTCTTGTGTGTGGTCACCATCCTATTTAATACATATCCAAAACATTGAAAAAGTTCAAAACAAATTTCTTAGATACATTTCATATAAATTTAAATTACCTGTTGACTCCTGTGATGGTCTAAAGCGAAGACTGAGCTTGGACTCACTTTCTGATCGTCGGATCAAGTGTGATATATATTTTTTATTTAAATTAGTCAATGGAATAATCGAATGCCCTGACCTTTTATATCGGATTAATTTTCGAGTTCCACCTAGGGACACCAGAAATCATTTTCTTTTTGCTCTTGACCATCACAGATGCAACTATGGTAAATCTTCTCCTATATCGAGAATTGTTAACAACGGTAATAGAATTGGCTATGATTTTTTTTATACTTCCCTCGCCTCTTTTAAGCGAAATGTTTCTCGACTTTTGCTGTAATTATTGTTTATAATTTAATATAGATAGAGTTAGTTTCAATCTGTTACATTATTAAGTAAAAAAAACTAAAGTTAGTTTGCTATGTAAAAACTGTAATTGGGTTTGCCCGTCAATAAATAAGTAAATTTATTAGATTTTTTTAAAGTCAAATATTTTATAAATTATTATATTTACCATTACCACAAAATAATAAATAAAGCTAATACAGGTAATAAAATACATTTAATAAAAAGAAAAAAATTGCGAACACAAAGTTTGTCAAAACAACACAAAATTAATATTTGGTCATAGAACCATTTCTGTTTATTACTTTTTGGAGCCTTTGTGGCATACTTAAAACTAAGTTTCTACATAATTCGACAGTTATTTCATCCCAAGCTTGATTTATCCTATGACGTAATTCATCCCTGTTTCTAGGTTGAAAATCATGTTTATACATAGATTTGACCATGGCACCCCAAATGTTTTCTATCGGGTTCAAATCGGGACTCTTCGAAGCCCAGGGAAGAACTGCTATGTTATTTTCTTGGAGAAAATTTTGTACAATGCGCGCTGTGTGTATTGGAGCATTATCATGCTGAAATGTGTAATTTTGACCGTATACAGCGTTTACCGATGGTATCATCACTTCGTTTAGTATATTAACGTATACTGCTGCAGTTAGTCTTCCTTCGACGATTTGGCAAAGTCCTGGTCCTCTAGCGCTAATCCAGCCCCAAACATTTATGGAGAAACGCCCACTTTGGTTGGTTTTGTGGGTGTATCTCTCATCATACCGCATGCCGGAAGGCCTATACACCCGAATTCTCCCATTATTGCATGACTGAAAAGTTTTCTCGTCAGAAAATATAACTGTTTCCCATAAATTTATTTGATTAATATATTCATGTGCAAATTCTAACCTGCCCTGTTTATTTATTTCCGTTAAAAATTTTTTATTGGCAGCACAACGGCTTCGTATATCGGAATTTCGAACCCTGTCTCTAGCGGTATTTGCAGAACCTGGAAAATTCGTCTCTTCTTTTGCCTTGATTGCAGTTTCGAAGGGATGATCCCTTAGATAATAATTAACCAGTCTTCTATCATGATCATCAGTAGAAATTTTAGGGGGACCAGAACCTGCATTCCTAATAATAGTCCCATGTCTTGCTATTTTTTGTTTTGCCAATAGCACGGTATTCTTGCTTACTCCCAGTTCATCTGCAATATCCCTAATAGCAACACTATCTCGCAACCGACTATAAATAATTGCCTTTTGCTGGGGGGTTAATGGTGGCATATTTACAAATATATGATTGTATGTTTGACGAGTCAATCATAAAGTGACAATCTTTATTGACATGCAAATTTTCATGACATTTTACTGGTACCAGGCTTGATGTAAAATTATTCTTAATAGTCTAGGAGAAAATAGAAAAATTTCCTGTCCCAGTTTTTTATCGGCGCGATGGTACATAATATACTATATTGCTAATACCATAATTCAATGATGCCACTACTGTAAGCAGATGATCAGGGGCCGTTGAGTTTGCGCAGATCGGAAATTTGCTTCTTGATGTAAACATTTGACAGGGCCTACTTTCAAAATATTTTTACAAGCTTTTATTTAAATTCACCCGTTTAGTTCGGGTGTGTACAGTTTATGGTCAAATAAAACTAAGTAACCGATATTTTCCATACCTGAAATACCTTATTCCTGGTATTGAACCGCGATTCGTGCAAAAAAGGATCATGCACTTTTTTCTACCCATCTTGAGACACAAGTCGCTAACAATAACAAAATGTCTGGTAAAGTTTTATACCTAAATTCGCACCCAAAACTTAAAAATAATATCCACAATCACACACGGAACATCCGAACGAATACAACGTAAAAAAGATGGAAACGATTATAACTTACAAACTAACAAAAAAAAATGTCTAAAGTAAAGTTTTATAAATATTAACACCCAAAACTTGGAAATTATAACCACACACGAATGAACGAAATAAAAGATGGCGACAAATAAGAATACAACGGCAAGCCGGTTCTGTTCAAGAGACCTTGGGTTCTCTTTACGTTTTGTTAGAAATCGTTTGGGTTGCCTAATTTTTTCCCTACTGCGCAAGCGCCACGGCCCCCAACTCAGGTTATTTTGAATCGCACGATGGGTGTATTCTTGCTTCGTGCGGCTGCTTGTATTGCCAATATAGTGTATGTATATATGTGGTTCACACCAACAGACGTGGAACCGCTATAATAGTGACAGCAGTGCTTGCGAACGTTCCATTGCGAAAAATTTGCAACGCCAAATGTTTCACGTCGGTGTGAGGGATACTTTAACTCTTTAGATTTGTTTCAATACTTTCGAAATACACTTAAAACATCTTTTTTTAGGTAACAGCATGGGATGACCACTCAGAAGTTTGTTCAGGATAATTTTAGTTTTCTACTTTCAAACGGTTTACTACCTAAAAATGGTACCTGCTATAAGCAAAATTTGTGTATGAAAGTATAAATCAAGACCTTTTTGTCAGTTTGTTAGCTTGACACATACCGGGAGGCCTGTTTCAATCGACGTAGGTAAAAGATTTACCTTATACGATATAGGACGCCCTCTATAACAGAAATTTAGAGTTGGTACCTAACATTCTTACATTGAGTAACATATTTAATAAAAGTTACCAATTATCTAATGTTCCCTGTAATATGTTGAATACTTTCTGTATGCCATAGCATTATTCTTTAGAAGATTTCTTATTAGTTAATAAATTTTAATAGTAATAGAAATGATAGTTACTTATTTCCTATCTATTACCAAAGAATATTAATGTAAAAAAATCATTTAGAATTTCGCTGATGGTTAAATAACAATAAAAACAAATTGAATCAAAATTATTCAATGACTGAATTCTCTCAAAGATGGCATTAAAAAGGTATGCCAATATCTTGTCCATTTGTATTGTCTCTTAACTATCTTAAACTAAGATGCATTGGAAACATTTTTAAGGTCCGCTAGATCCATCTTTTGGTAACTTTACCAACAACATAATTTCCATAAAAATTATCTGGCTGGTAAAGTTACCAGAAGATTGATCTAGCGGATATTGCATCGTTAAATTCTACAAAACTCCCCGTAAATCTACGTTTTGCTCAACTGACTAATAAGAATGTTTTCATCTTCCTAGTCAATATTTAAGTTACCCATAATTCCTTGTATGTATTAGTTTAAAGATTTTTTCGTAGGTTTAGACATTAAAAGGAAATAAAAGTCAATTTATAATTTTAAAATTTCAATTTTTATGTTTTTTTTATATAATAAATTTAAAAAGCCATTGAAGCCATAAATTATTTTAAACATTATGTTTACAGGGTGACCCACTCTCAATGCAGAATTTCATAGCATCTAAACATAGTTATAGGCAAGCGATAGTCGGGGCATATCAAATATATTATTTTCTATTTCCCTATAAAATTCTACGCTTATATTGTATAAAATATCATTTTAAGTCTATATTCAATTGTTGAGATAGTAACGTTTAAAATATGGTGCCATATGAGAGGCTGTAGCATTAAAACGATTTATTAGAGACAACAATTAGCTCAGCAAAGTATGTATAACACAGAAATTATAAAATACGACATATACAACAATTAGTTTATAAGTAATTTATCCTGTATAAGTTTTTTAAAGCTTCTCAGATCGATATCAATATCAGAAGAATACAAATTAAATAAATTACAGAACCTATACAGGGGGGAACTTCTGTAAAGATTCGTTCGCGGAAAGGTCAGATAAAAAACATTACAATTTCTAGAATTAGCACGATTAAGGGTAAACGGAAGCTGTTAAAGAATATCAGGACAGTCAATATCACCCTTAATGATTTTAAACACTGTACACAAGAAGATCCTTATCCTTCTTTTACTTAAAGATAATCTATTAAAAATTTCCAAAAGATACTCATTATCACAACCCTGAAGAGGATAAACCCCAAACTTTCTGTAATGCTCTCCCTCAATCATCTTTATCCAAATGTTATACTGAGGAGACCAAATTATGGTGCCATATTCCAAAATTGGTATCACCAAGGTGCCAAACAAATAAATAAGGCTGACCTCAAGAAGTCTGAGTCTTTAGTACTTCTTGCAATTAAACCTGCAATTCTTAGGGCATTCTCAATTATTATACGACTGGAAAAAGATAAGGTAGTATCCAGTGGCGGCTCGTGGTCTTAAAAAATGGTGAAGAGCTAGGTATAGTGCAGGTACTTAACAAACATTGACTAAAAACCCGGGTAACTCTTATCCTCATCTGTCCAACGACTGAATGGAGTTTCCAACAAATTACAAATTATATCATTAATTGGGTTCATTTTTAAAACACAATACTAAGTAGGTACCTACGTACACTACTGAATTAACTGAAAAATAAAAATAAAACTTTTTTATCACACTAAATCACGTAAAACGATATTTATAATCGTAAGTTTTTCGAAGCCTCCAAATAAATACATTAAGGTTAGACGAACCAATGCTAAAACAATGGTGCATACGACTGATCTATTTTTAAATTGCCCTTCATCATAATGCAAATTGTTATATACTGTTTGCGTGACCGACGTCACGTAACTATAGCAACGGTGAATATCAAAGCCATGTTGGGGGGTTGGGTCTTCACTTGCTTTGAGCTAACGGACACGGTCGCTGGGGCGCGGCAAAATGCACGAGTGTTTATAATTATTGTCCATCGGAGTTAACCGTGGCCCTATTATGCATAGCTACATTCGGAATAAATTAATATTGTTAATTCAAACATACATTTTTTTAAGGGCTAAAATAGTGGCTGTATTGGTACATTAATATTTAATATTGTCGAAAAACTTTCCTCCTGGTTTTTTTTTTTGGTAAAGAGCCTCTTCACCTACTTCACCTGAGGAGCCGCCACTGGTAGTATTAAATAAGATTACTGAAAGTAATATTTTAAACGTCCAAAACAATTGAATTGAGACATTTTATACAAAATAAGTGTAGAATTTTGTGGGGAATTAGAAAATAATATATTTTCCTTTAAAAAAAAGTATATTTGATAAGCCCTGACCTGTATAATTTTAGATTGTAGAAATTATCTGGCTGGTAAAGCTACCAGGAGATTGATATAGCGGACCTTATGTTCAAGCCTTAGAAAGTGTCAAACATCATTTCTAGATGTAGCCGCGTACCTACTACATCCTTTTGACATTTTACGTCATTTACTTTTCAAATGGTACATTTTCCTTTTTTTGTTTTCGAGATCCTAGACTTACTGATGAGCCATGATATGGCGAAACGCATCTAAGGATGGATCTGACGAAATAAAAGGAAACTTTCTTACTTGTTTAAAATGATTCTCGAATAAGTATTTTAATTTATAAACATGGAATAAAAATTTAATTTAAATTGACTTTTAACTACCTACCGTATATTTATATTTACTTGCTTAATTTATATTGTAATATTTGTAGGTGTGTTGTGTAAGTGCCATTTTGTATACATGTATTGACAAAAATGTACACGCAGAAATATGTGTTTACAATAACAGGCTAAAGGATAGCCGGTTATACAAGAAAATAACCGGTTTTATGGTATGATTTTTGGGGGGGGAAAATAAGACTAAAATAGCATGTCAACTAAACTGCTGGACAATTGCTTTCGAGCAAGAAAAATTTCGTCTAAATTTAACAGTTAATATTTTCTGAACCAGATATGATATCGACCTACAATTTCGAATGGTTGATAGATTCATTTCTTGGAAAACAATTGTCAATGTTGGGTTTTCTTTAACTGTCAGAAAATTTTATACAGGGTTTTAAAGAAGACGATGATTTTTGCTCCAATTTTAATGACGTGTAACTTTCAGAATAATATTTTTAAATTTTATCACTCTACGTCAATTGAATCACTGGTTCATAGCAAAGAAAGTTATTTGTCAAATTTTTGATATCTGCTATATTTTAAGAAATACCGATTTTTTTGGAAAACCTTGCTTTATTTTAACTTATTGGTAGCTAGATCTCACTCTGCGTTGTATCGTGCAAACTTAGCGAGTGATTCTTATACCTTAGAAAAGCTTGATTATATTCAGTAACAATAATTGTACCTAAATGTTATGATGTACATTTGTTAATGAGTATCTCACAATTTTTCAAGATTGTTTTATATTGGAAAGTACTCGTCCCTAGATTAGGTCAATTTTTTCTTATTTTTTAATTTTTCATATCGCATTACCGGTATATTATACAGTGTGTTTACAAAATTTTAACAAAGATAATTTTTTAAATTTAATTTTTGAAAAAAATGTATTTATTAATTTCTAACTTTCTAACACTATACTCATAAACCATAGATATATAGGCGTTTAAAGAACGCCACTGTACATCATAACATTTAGGTACAACTATTGTTACTGAACATAATCAAGCTTTTCATAAGGTATAAGAATCAGTCGCTAAGTTTGCACGATACAACGCACAGTGAGATCTAGCTACCAATCAGTTGAAATAAAGCAAGGTTTTCCAAACAAATCGGTATTTCTTAAAATACGGCAGATATCAAAAATTTGACAAATTACTTTCTTTGTTATGAACCAGTGATTCAATTGACGTAGAGTGATAAAATTTAAAAATATTATTGTGAAAGTTACACGCCATTAAAATTGGAGCAAAAATCATCGTCTTCTTTAACACCTTGTATATAAAATTTTCTGACAGCTAAAAAAAATTCAATATTGACAATTGTTTCTCAAGGGATGAATCTATCAACCATTCAAAACCGTAGGTCGATATCATACCTGGTTCAGAAAATATTAACTGTTAAATTTAGGCGAAATTTTTCTTGCTCGAAAGCAATTGTCCAGCAGTTTATATAATAGTCATCCGATTTTAACCTTTGAATAACAGTTACAGATAGAGCAAAAACGGTCTGCAAATTCCCATCCATCCAAAAGTAAGATACACGTTAGCCTGTCAGGGTGAAAAGTTCGTATCTCAAAAACAAACTAAAGTTTTTAGGTATAGAAAACAAGATTAGATAGCTCTCTATTTGAAAAAAATATACAAATTATTATTGAAAATGTAGGCTAAAAAGCGTCACAATGAGCAACTTAATTAGATTTGGTCCCTAAAATTTAGAACTGCTCTAAAATATAGGGGTTCTAAAAATAGAACATTTTTATCGCGGATCTTAGTTTCTGGGCCATCGTCTATACTTAACAACACTTTGGTACGATGGCATTTAGTTTTCGGTACAATTCTTGTTGATAAAATGTCCCTGTATCTGTAACCATAAGGAAGATGTTTAGTTTTCTGTAAAAATGGGATATTCCGTAATTATCAAACAGGGTTGTCAAACTTTTAGAGCAAGCTAAGAGACGCAAACCTATTTTTTCCTCGGTCGTCAGGTTCAGATTTGATGCTTATGCTTTGTCATTACAATATCACGCCACCGCTTTCAAAAAGACCGGGTTTTTCCGACTAAAAATATTTATTCACGGCAGTGGCTCAGAGGCGAGTTACTGGCATTCGACCGTGGCGGTCCGAGTTCGATCCTCGGAGTGGGCACAATAAAAAAAGTATGTCCGAAATTTGGCAGGTTTAAGAATGCAGGGAAGTGTAAAAGGTATCATCTCCCATGACTGAGGATCGTGGATCAGAACCCATGTTAAGCTGTAGGTTCAAGAGCAAACTGGCTGAATGTTCTAAAGGACAAGTAGCCATCAGTAACACAGAACAAACATATTATTATTGTTTTTTCGGCGGTTATTGTAGGTACATATTTATCTTCCTGCGCGTTACAATAATATATCATTTATACTTTAAGTCCTTTAGAAAATAGAACTAGCATGTAACGTATGTTTAAAAAAACCTCTGTGATATCCAATTATGGATCAACCATATTTACTGATAATAAAAGCAAGTATCTTTTGTAAATCATTGTGTATTTTTATTTTGATTTCAACCGGTGCATAAATTACGTATTTATAATGTAAAAACGACAAAATACAAGTTGTAAACATACCTCCTACTTTAGAATCTAATTATTAACTAAAATATTATCAGGAAAGGTGAAAAAATATAGTACTTACCCATTTCTTAAACTCCTATAAATATCTCAGTAAAATATATCTATTATATCCTTTGATCTTATAAATTTATAAAAATTAAATATCACCCCAGTACCCAAGCATGTGCATAAAACTTATACTACCTTATATATGCATCTTTGTTCACTATTCCTAATAAATCTTCTAAAATTATTCTGTAAGTTCAAAATGTTCTTTAAAAATTCCATGTATCTCAGGAATCATATCTGTAACGACCATACTTCTGCCATATTTATTAAAACTCTTTGCATTGCAGTCTCTAGTTAGTTTACTAGCTGCATAGCAAGCAACAGCTGGTTCCCAATTTTTCTCTAATGCCCATGCTAGAAAAGTAGACATAGCGCCTCCAAGCATGTCTCCTTGACCGCCACAACGACGCCCTGAACCACCACCAGAAATCTGAAAAAAACACTTCTTCAACTCTAGGATAGTTGCTAAGATTTCAGAGTTCGAAGGGTAATATGCAAGGTAATATACAGGGTGCTACAAATTTGTGTGCATACAAGGGGATCTCGAAAACGATAAGAGATACGAAGATGGAATTGAGGAAAAGTTGCGTATTTTGGGGCTTAATAATTTGATGAAAAAAAATTGTAATTATTCTGAATGCTTTCGGAGATATCCGAAAAAAAACAAAATTTCCATGTTGGTTTTTAATTTTTTACGCTTTCATTTTTGACTTGGGAAAAAGTAAAACACTTTTTCGTAGCAGTTTTTTACGTTCTACAAGATGGCGTTATTAGTTTTTAAATTCGCACATTTTTCAAATTATCTTTCATTTCATTACGGTCCTGAACATTTAGAGCCAATCTAAAAACAAAAGATTTCTGATTTGAAAAATTCGTCCATTTTTACTCAGAGAAGCCTGATATTTGATATTTTGTAAGAAAAGAGACCCAAAGTCTCGGCCTCAAATATTTTACTGTCTGTTTATTTTTGTTACATGTTTCGCCTAAAACTAGCATCATCAGATCTTCTAAACAGTAAAAAAAAATGTATATTGTTTTTGAAACAAACATAAGCGCATCACAGTAATATAACTAGACTGACACTCCAGTTACCTTTTCTTCACTCGAAAGGATTTTGTTTTCTGTTTTACGGTATTTCGGTCTAGGTCCAAGGCAAAAACCAGAGGACTTAAGATATACGTTATATTAATAAATTAAATAAAATACTAATAAAAATAGAAAAACTTCTCATGCTTAAAAACTTGCTTACTTTTTAGAGTATTCTGACGGTAAATCTTATTGAAAAAATAAATGCCATAACTTCCTATAATGTAGTTTTAATATTTCAGTAATCCTAAAAATAATTGCCAGGGCCGTAATCGTAAAGAAAGGGTAATTTGAAATACTAGGATGTGTTATTTGATGACAAAACGTTAAAATTTTAAAAACCTTTAAATTGTATAAAACTCCTATGCTTAGAAGTCCCTAAAACTGTTTTAAACATTCCAGGTCCGTATTTAAAAAAAAAAGAATTGAGGTTGGTATCTAAAGAACGAAACGTCCAATATAAAAGCTAATAACGCCCTCTTGTAGAACATAAAGAGCGGCTGTGAGAGAGTGTTTTTTGTTTTTTGCCTTAGTCCAAAATAAAGCGCAAGAAATTAAAAACCAAAACTAAAAATTTCGGTTGTTTTCGGATATCTCCGAAGGTTTTCGGAATATTTACAATTTTCTTTCGCCAGATTATTAAGCCCTAAAATACGCAAATTCGCCTCAATTTAACCATCTTCGTATCTCTTGCCGTTTTCGAAATCCCCTTGAACGCACAAGAATTTGTAGCACCCTGTATGTGTTGTAATATTTCAAAAAGTAATGAATATAATTTTTTGAATATTGGCACAATCTTATTTTTTTAGATCACCCCACAAATAAGACCAAAGGAGGTGAGGTCTGGAGATCTAGCAGGCCACTTAACGTGTTATAGCCTATCGGTCGCCAGTACACAGCCAGAGTATTTTGTGAAATGAATTTTTATCACCTCTACAATACTTTACGTTGTAAGCTAATTGGCCAATATTAAGAGACCCCGGAGTGTCGACGGATTTTCGGGAAATCGTAAGTAGATTTTCACGGCTATCTACAAGAGTCGTTAAAATGCACAATGGTGATGTTATATTCTTACCTTAATACTTTTACCTAAAGTAACAATTTCATCTACAACATCCTTACAAAAAAGTGTAATATTTGGACCAACTCGTTTCAAGAACTGTTCTGCTTGTTCTACTTTAGAATTTGAATTACTTATATTGTTTTCACCCACGATTCTTTTAAATTCCATTATATTCGGTGTTAATATGACCGGGACGGGAAAATCTTTAAGAATGTCTGGATTCTGGGCAATAAAAAAGAGACCATCTGCATCAATTATCATTGGTTTGCTTTTCAAACGGCAGAGATTAATGATTTTCTCGAAAGCTTTTTGTGTAGATACCAAGCGCCCCATTCCAGGACCTAAAATGATCAGTACTATAAATAGCATTAACATTGCCTTGTATAATACAGGGTGATTCCTAAGTTGATACTTCTTTTTTAGGTGTATATAGAAGGCATTAAAATAAACAACATTTTTAAATAGCTTTTTTCAATAAACTTAAAAATAGGCGAGGTACAGAAGTAAAAAATCTAATTGCGGGCCTGGTCATCAAATCATACTCTGATATACTTTACGCTGTTTTTGTCTTATTAGTAGTTATTAGTCATGCAGTTTACAGGTCGGTGGTCAGTTATTTATTTGGCGTCATGCTGCGGTGTGTTTTTCTGAAGCAAGTTAATTTTAAATTGGTGACACAAGAAAATGGAAAAATTTGAAAACAATTAACTAGTAGATATGAGGTGCTAATTTACTGTGAGTATGGCAAAGTGCTTTGAGATTATACTCAGAACCCTTCCTTCCTTGCGGGCTCATCCTACACCCAGAAGTTTTCTTAATGCTATTCAACGGGCAAGTTAGGCAGGACCGTATTTGATTCGTAGTGTAATAAATGAATGTAAGTACCTTACTTTTGCGTTTTTTGAAAAAAGGTATTTGAAAATGTTATTTATTTTAATGCCTTCTATGTACAGCTAAAACAGAAGTATCAACTTAGGAATCACCCTGTATAACAGAAATCTCAATAAGGAGCATCGAATTTACACTTTACTTAACTAAAATATGTCTACACATCAGTTTCGATGCGCTACGCGCCGACAAATTTATTAAATTAACGTAGAAAAAGGACTCCCAGGAAAAAGTAAAAATTCCCTTAATATTATAAAGAAAACTTTTACCTAGAAGTGCAACATGCAATCTATCGACCCAAGGACTTATTTTGTCAACAAGGTCAGGATCATCTAAAAAGGGCAGGACCATTAATTCGGGGCTGTATGATTTTATCACATTGGCAGCATCCTTTATAGTAACAACATAGCTCAAGTCAGCCCCAACTTTTAAAGCGGAAATAGATGAGAAATAAGGGGCTCCAGTAAATTCTATACTTCCGCCGAAAACACCAATTCTTCCAGCCTACAAAATTACGGAAGAAATATTTTAAATGTACCACCTAGCATTAGGTACTAGAAAATGTACTTGCAACCTGTACATACAAGGAAACAGAGCAATCAGAGAAGATACTTCTAACTGAAATAGCTTATTTCCTCCTAGCTGTTGGTATTGGATTAATATTTATTATCTTAAGCTTACTTACCTGCCCTTTATGTTTATCTCCACTAAGCCTTGGCGCTAATTTTTTGGCCTTTGCCACCAAAGTGCAATCGGATACGCTAACAGTTGACATTGTACTGAGGTAATCAAATTTCGATAAAAATATAGATGTACGACTAAATTGTAAGTTAACTAAAGATTTAGAATAACAAAATAACAAAAACATAGGTTAGATAAAATTGAAAATTTTCTTGTGGTTGCCTTTAATCACTTTGAATTGGTGGTTTATACGAAGGTGAAGGGCACTTCGAATGCAGATCACACCACGAAACTTGTTTGTTCATATAGGTATTATTATCACAAAATACTTAAGAGTCATTATTATTATGTTTTTTTTGACTTGGAGAGTTGAGGTTAGAATGTCTTTGAGTAGTGTTTGGAACCGAACTGCCTCCGTACTAGTGACCGGCAACGAAAAAAACTGGGTGGTGACCGGTTGGCCGTGATATTACAAGGCACCCAAGAAGCAGGTCAATTAACTTGCAGATACAAAAATAATAGACTATTGTGATAGTATTTTAAGAAGAAAAGAATACGCAATAGTCTAACAAAAGAATTTGCAGCTGCAAGATAATAAGTTGCAGAATGTCTGTAATGTCCCAGTAGCGCAAGAGAAGCATACCACTATTTCCTCTGTGTAGCTTGTAATCATTTATAGTCTCGTAGTACGGAACTTTAATTACAAAAACTACAAAACCATTACAAAACTTTTAAAACGGTGTTTTACATGTTTTCTTTATATTTCCTTTATTGATAAATTTTTCAGGATAAAAAATAACTTTAAAAATATTTATAATATATACAATAATTGACTCTTTATGTGCAACAGTTTGTGGATGTTGGCATAAAGGACGTGGATAGAAATTTATTGGGTTATGTTGTTATGTTTAGGAAATTAAAAATTATTTCATAATTTAAAAACAATAAGCAAATTTCTACTTTTAAAGTACAAATATGTTCGAGATAAGTGATACCCAGAGTAAGTGAATTTACCATGTTTCCTATTTGTCCTTACTAAAACTGTTATCCTGTTTTAGAAATTGGGGTAGGTCTTGCTGGCTTTGGAATGTTTTTTCTATTCCTGGGAATGGTGTTGTTGTTTGATAAAAGTTTACTAGCCTTAGGAAACGTAAGTATTATTTATAAAGACTTATTGACATAGTACCATAACAATGGACTATATCAGTGTGCTATCGACAGAAGTCTTGTGGCATATTAAAGAAGAGACTCGTTTGATTATTACAACAACAAAAAATGTACCTTTACATAAGTATTTATGTTTATTTTCAGTGAATACATTTAGCAGATAGTTACAGGTTTGACACTGTAATAATATTAATGGTTATTTTATTTAATTGTGGGGAGTTATCACCATTTTACCCATTATCCCCTGGGCGCCGCCTTAATAAATTCAATTTTACAAAAAATTAGGCCTTTTTATAAAATTTTTAATTTTTTTTAGATTCTTTTTATTGCTGGATTGGGAGCTGCAATTGGGAGAGAAAGGACGTTTAGATTTTTTTTTCAGCGACATAAAATCAAAGGAACGATGGCATTTTTTGGTGGTATTGTTGTTGTGTTATGGGGTTGGCCCATGATTGGAATGCTCTTTGAGGCATATGGATTTTTCTTGTTGTTTAGGTACTTTGAGTTTGTTCATTATAATATTTTATTTAACAAAAAATGATTGTCCTTTTTCACAAAGTAATATAATAAATTGTACTTTCTGTACCTCTCTGAAAGATACTGTTTGCAAAGACTTAAAAAAACATGTTTAAGCAACAATACCACTTGTTCATATTACACAGAGGTGTAGGTATTCAGTAAATTAATATAAAACATATCTGTAATATAAAACACTTGTCCAGTTCTTCCTCTCTTACAGAACTGAACAAATTACCACTTTTACAACCAATAAACCTAACCCTTTAAACCGTAAAATGACCCAGAATGAATTTAAAAAATATGTATCTGTAAATAATATCAGTCAACGTGGACTACAAAAGCCCCACCTAATTTATTCTAATGGATATTCTATTGGCATTCAAAGCCCATTTTCCGCTTTTCATTGGCTTAATCAATTAGCAATTGCAAAATTTGACCAATCGACAGTATTTACGATCGCTTGTGACCGAAGCGCCGATACAGCTTTGCTATGCACTTATCTATAGCAGACTTTACGCCATCAGTCTAACTGACAGTCCTGAATGATGTCAATCCTTGGTCATTCTTACATCAGTATTTTTTCTAATGAGAAATGACATCAGTCCGGCCATCAATCCTTGAAATTTGCCTTTACACAATCAGTATTACTGTCAATCCTTTATTTATGAATGATAGTGGTAGGTCTGCTTTGAATTGTTGGATCCCTTTTTACCGCGATATATATGCTTCTAGTTTACAAAGAGGCCGCATTTTTTGTTGAATTTTTCAGTCAGAAATGTAAACAATAATGCTATATATTTTTTGCTCTTACTTTACCATGATTATTTTTCATCTTAAAGCTGATGTGTTATAAAGTTTTATTTATTTTTTTCAAACCCTTAGAAAAGGCACTTAAAACGGTTTGAATTTTCCCTCTTTAAGTATTTGGTTCTACATATGGTTTGATTTGTTGGGCCTCCTCAGCTTATTTCAATTAAAATGATTTAAAGTTTATGTATTTTCTAAAAATTGCTTTTTTATCAGATTATTTTGGGAAAAAACCAAATCATTTTTTGCAGAATTTAGGTACGTTGTTAGGTATAACTGTTTATATAGCATAAAACTTTTTCGACGATATTTCTGTTCCAAAATAAAAATTTAGATTTTATGCCTTGAGGAGATGTAATAGATTCCCTTACGCCATATCTTCTATTTCTGGCTTTTTGCACACATTTCTTTTAGATGCGTTGACGTAGACGACACAAAAATGAACACGCCGCTTTCTGATGACGTCACGTGAAGGTCGCGAAGTGGGCCATTTTAAAAATTTGAATTTGAGCGCGAACAATTATAACATGCATAATTTTTTTATGTAATGCCCGAATTTAAATGTTCTTGAGTAAAAGGAGATCGGTATTATGCGATTGATACCTAGGTATTGATTTTTTTTCAATTAAGTTAAAATATACATAATTTTGACTTTTAATTCAAAGTAGGGTGCAATGTGTGTAAATTTGAAAATTATTTCTAAAGAAAAACAAGACAATTAAATTTGTTATAAGTTTATTTATAATTACGTTATAAAAAATAACAATATTTTAAGACTGTTAAAAAAATATATTAGTATTCACAAATTAAATATACATGCTAAACTAAAGAGCTAGAACAACTTTAAAATAACAACAAAAATAATAAATTAGGTATAATAATTTAAATTTTAACGCTGACATCTTATTACACTAATACTTTTTTACAACATTATTAGCTATAATACTAGTTACAGGTTACATATTATCTATTATACCTACATAGCTATTATAAATGGTTTGTTTCACTCTATCAGTTCTAAAAAGAGAAATGGTTGTTAACGTTAAATAGGTTGTTTTTAAATTAATTCTGTTACTTTTGAACGCTTATTGGAAGGAAAATATTCCTGTTTATCCATTTTTCTTTTTTTGGAGGCTGTACATCTTTTTTTATCTATTTGTTTCTTTGTCAACTGTAACTGGTTGATAACAATATTGAACTCTTCATCATCAAGGTCTTCTGCCCAATTTAAATAATACTTGAGCTGAATATTTCTCTTGTCGCGGTCCTGAAGAGGCTCTTCATTTGATGTGATTTCCCGGTTTCTTCTTTCTTCAATAAACTGACATATTTCTTCCTCATTTTGAGCCTTGATAGTAGAGCTGTCACCTAAAGTCTTGGAGAAATCATCTGCAACAGAATTAGTGTCCATGCGCTCCTCATACATGCGTACCAAGTGTATATGCTTACACAAGGTATTTTTCACCATATACTCAGGACAGTTACACTCATATCGGTGAATACAAATTTTACAAACTCGACAGTATAATGTCCTACATTCACTCTCGCATACTTGCCTCAAACACACCGTGTATATTTTAGAATCATTAAACGATTGTACATACCTTGAACTGACCATAATCCCCCGATTCTTTTGTTACCTTTACTTTGTTTTGCATTTTTTTTGCTTTTTTATGTGCCTTAATAATGACCCTGTCTTGGTAATTATTAGCATTTGGCCTCTCAATGTCTAAAACCCTCTTCCACATTTTTATATCCACTAAATCTTCAATGGTATCCAACAGCTTTTCAATAGTTATATGAGTCTTTCTCCTAAGTTGGTTTGTCTTCAGCATATTATTTAAGCTCTCTATTGCCATATTCGTATTTATACCTAAAGAGTGATTTGATATTTTTTGTAAAATACATATTTAGGAAGGTTATGGTACACACCTGAGTTTGTCCTATAACAATGAGCCCACATTTTTATCCTCTCTTCATCCTGAAGATAATATCTAAAATAATGTTAGTTAATTAGCAAAATTAATGAAATATTGACCTACCTGGAAATAAACAACAACATTGTCATATGAATTAAGTAAATATGATGAAATTCTGTAAACCTCACCTAGTTAAGTAATTGACAAACTTAGTTTCATTTGCTTCTTGCAATTTTAATAGATATATATTAGTAATCTCTAACATCCTATCTTCATCAGTTTCCGTAATTATCTTCCTCATTTCATTCTTCATTTCTTTCCGAATTTCTAAGTCCTTAATTTTCTTTTTACCTTGAATGTTCCAATTCCTTACCACATGCCATGTACATAGAAGTCGCTTTGGGTTATTATTCATTGTTTTTACCCAAGCATTAAAATATTTAGGATCATCATCACTCATGAAATAGGCTGGGCTTATATCTTGTTGCAATTTCTCTCGAAGAGCACCTGTAAAATGTAGGTATTACAATTAAATAAATAAGTATTTAAAAAGATTGGACCACACCTAAAAAAACTTCCTGAACTACTTGATCCAGCCTATTAGTAAGAAAAAAAGCTACTGGGAATCCGGCGTTTCTATCATCCTTTATAAGCATTACCGTCAAATCCATTCCTCTTCTGTTTGTGCCATGAGTCCCGTCCATACATATGATGTTTGAGAATTTCCTTAGTTTATCTTCCATGGTGGTGTTCATAAATCCTAGGGCAAAATCTTCTTTTTTGAGAATTTCATGCTCTTCCCCTGTTAAAAACCACAATGTATATACAAATACACCACCACCTTACATTACTATCTAAGTTTGTATTTACAATACCGAAATTAACTCTACCTTTTGTAAAGGGTAACCAGCTATAAAAACTTAGGTAAGTAGGTAATTACCTACACAAATTAAAATTTCATTGCTAGATTTAACCAGATGATAAAAACCTATAATACCAATACCCTGGAAAATACCCAAATATCCACTAACTATCTACTGTCTTAAACTAAATCCTTTGATTCCCTTGCACTGAATTTCAGAAATTAGTACCTACCTTCTTGCTTGAAAAAAAAAGCAAAATTCTTTCCTCCTGCATTCCACTCTTGAACTTTCAATGCTGCTGCTACCATTTCATTTTTGTCCCTTTTCTTTTCTATATTGTGCTTTCGATATAAGTATGCCACATCTTTGCTATTTAATAAGTTTATTCGTTCCAAATCCGTCTTCTCCATCTTCCTTGCATCTTCCAGAATTCTACTGCTTGGTACACCTGACTCCAGTTTGTTAATGATCATTTCCTTCTCTATTGATGACAAATGTTTACTACGTAACTCCTTCTCATCATGTCCAACATGTGTCTTCCAAAAGGTTACAGTAACTTTTCCATCATTAAAAAATTTGCAGACAATTCTTGAAGGGCATACTCCTTTTATCCTAATTGTCCCACCAGCTTTCTCTGTGTATTGCTGGTACTTGGGTGTGTATCCTAAAAACATACAATAATTCCAAATAATTATTCATCTCGTTTGTTATTTGTGCTTGCAAAATAATCAGTTATGTAGGTATACTAACCCTTAATATCACTCCTATTGCAATGGTAATATACTGCTTTATGGGCCTTCCTTTGGTTACTTCGGTGCTTGGCATAACTCGTTTCAATTTTTTCTGATTTTGACCATGTCTCAAATTCTTCAGTGCATGAAAAATCCAAAGTCATTACTTCAATACTGATGTCATGAATGTCTTGCATATGTTGTATGAGGGCTTCATGGGTCACCAGTTCAGTCCTTTCCTCACACAATGGGCATATAATGTATTGTTTTGACTCCACTACTCTACTTATTTTGTGAAATCGTATTTTATGTTGATTTAGTAATTTGACAGTCTTAGAAGTTTTATCTCCACACAAAGTACATGGCACTCCTGTGGATGTAGAAGGTAAAGGATCTGGCTGTGGCTGGTGCATGATTTTCTCAAGAATCTAATCTATGATCCACTATTATTATTCATTCAATCTATCATTGAAGAATATATACACTTTAGTTTAACTCTGTTTAACACACACAGAACTAACAGAAGTCTCTAAATACGAAAAATATAAATCTATATAAACAATAATAATACTTTTAGCCAATAATCAATGGAAAATAAACTCTTCGCAGTGTTCGCCAGAAATCACAAATTCAAATCTTGAAAAATAAACACCGAAATGTCATTTCAATGCGCATGCCTAAAGGAAGCGGCGTGTTCATTTTTGTGTCGTCTCGTTGACGTTTGTCAGCTTGTATTTTACATAACCTCAAGAATACAAAAATGTATTGACCTCTATTTGATATTTGTTGTGGTTTGGTCATCCAACAAAACCAACACAATTTGTAACTAAACTGATATAAAATTTAAAAAAAAATAGTTTAAATCATATAGTGTATTTCAGAAAGGTATAGAGTAATAAAAAGGAAAATTCCGTCCAGTTCGGCTCAATGTCGGTGTCGGCCATAGGCGCCGGTAAATTTTGTACATTCAATTATTTGTGATAACCAAAGAAAAAAAACAAGATAATTCGATAAAGAAAGAACTATTAGCTATAGCATAGAACTTATATGGGCGCAAATGAAAGGATTTCTAGTAAAGCACAACTCGACATTCAAAATGAAAGACGTTAAGCTACTGTTTGATCAAGCCATTAAGGAAATGACACCAGAAAACTGGCGAAAAGCAGTCCATCATGTCATTAAAGAAGAGGAGAAAATGTGGGATCTTAACCACCTGATCGATCGGACCGTCGACCCATTAATTATAACGTCAAGAGGAGATGACAGTTCCTCAGATGACAAAGAATATTATGATTTTTTATAATTTAATTTCTGTATGATGTATTTTTTTATAATGTTTAATAAAAATAAGTGTACCTAATACTATGTACATAATGCACGCCTTTGTCACAACATTTTCAGTATTTGTGACTGGATAACAATAGGGAAACCCCATAAATTGACCCAAACCCGGGTGGTACTACCTGCACTTAATGAAAATAAAGAATTTTGCAATGACATCAATGCCAAATTATGAAAGTGGCTTAAATATTCGTTGGGTCACTCTACAGTCCCTTTGCATACCTAATGAGCTTTTATTACTCTACACCTTTCTAAAATCGACTATAAGAGTAATTTTACATCAACATTTATTTAACCAAACAGTCAGAAAAAATGTGCAGCCTAGCAACCGTCATCAGCTTCTAGAATCCAAGAAAGGCTTTCACCCCATTTATTTTTACAATTTTTTTAGTGGGTTTTTCCCTGATGCCATAAACTTTTTAAGGAGGGTACCATTTTTAGGAATAATTTTGAATATGCCTGGTATTAGTAAGGTATGTACTATTAGTCTTTTAGATGAATCAAATGGCTATTGATAAAATTGACAGGTACACTTTATGAATATGCAGTAATTACCAGTTGAAAAATGCAAATAAATAGGAATGAACCAGTTTCAATAGTCATTTGATTCAATTAAATAATATTTTTTTTGATCAATTTAGAATTATCTCTCTAATTTTTAGTTAGTTGATAAATTGGCTGGAGACTCCAACCGAACGACAGTCTAACTAAGCAAGCAAGTTTGGTGTATGAATATTTGGTGTAAGTGAACAATAAAGTGGTGAAGAAGATATATCTGTTTTGTAAATGTAAGCGTCTCAATGTATAAAGTCCAAACCTATACAGATAGTAAACAAATTGAAGAGCATATTGTACCTACATGTTTTGTTTATTTTAAAGTAATATTTTTGGTTAATAATATTTTCAAGAAGAACTAAGTAATTTTATTTTTAACCTTTAAAGATTGTTTTGTATGCAGAAATGATGAAAAACGTTAGTAAGTGGCGATTTTCAGAAACTTTACTGATAAGAAGGTAAATCTTTGTGATGTTAGCTTTGTCAGTGTTTGTGTTTAATGTTAAAAAGTCACCATTATTCAACAGTATACAGGGGTATCCACTAATGGAAGCGAGAGACTGCATCCTCAAAAAAATCACTGGAAAATATTTTTACAACTCTACCGCTAGGGGGCGCAGTTGCTGTGTTACAATATAAAATCCTTAATTTCTACTAATATTTTTAAATGCAATGTAGGGCTATATTATGATAAATCATTTTTTTACCTTTCAAGGTAAGAAATCTTCAATGTTTCACGTTCTAACATGTTGTGAACTTGAAAAATTAATTTAGGTATTTCCGAAGTATTATTTTACAATTTTCCTCTTAATTAAATAGTTTTTTTAAAAACTTTTAACAGTCGCCATTTTGAAATAGCTTGACAGAATCACGTCAAAATTTATAGCATACTGTACGAGATTATTAACTTTCAAATGATGTATCACAAGCTGCATGTTTCCATTTAAAAAAAAGATCGATGTCGTCATATCTTTGACAAATGTATACAGGGTGTTGCAAATTCGACATACCAGCATTGGAATCTCAGAAACCATTGGAGTTAGAGAAACGGTTAAATGGGGGAAAAGTTGTGCAATTCGGTGCTGATTATAATGCCGCTTTAAAAGTTTTCAAATTCCGAATACTTCCGATTTTATTCGAAAAAACCGAAATTTTGCAAAGTCGTTTTTATTTTTTCCTGAACTCATTTGACTAGCTATTTCAAAAATAAATGACACTTTGTCATTGCTGCTTTTTCTCCTCTACAAAATGACGTTACTAAACTAAAGATCCGCCGTTTCGTCTCCGAGCGGCTATCACCAACTTTACTTTTTTAAATACGGACCTGGATTTTTTTAAACCCTCCTACCCTCAAAATGTAATGGCTCTATTACTTTCTCATAATGATGAATTGTCCCTTGCTTATTTTTTTAAATTCATATTTTTTAAAATTGCATTTGCAAGGCAGCATTTGGTAGGATAAGGGGAAGATCGGCCAAAATTGGAAGGAAAATCGATCGTTTTATTAAGCAAAACGGCAATCTCTTTGAACATTTAGAAAATTAGAATTTATAATTATTAGTAAATTTAGAAAATATAAAATTCTTATAAAATAAATTATATTACTTATGTATGAATGTTTTAAATAAAATAAAGTTTTTAATTAATATTGCAATTCGTTGCCAGGACCAGACTGACAAGAAGTGTAAAAAATATGAATTTAAAAAAATAAGCAAAGACAACTCATCATTATGAGAAAGTAATATCGCCATTACATTTTAAAGATAGGAGGGTTTAAAAATCGGTTTTAAAAAATCCAGGTCCGTATTTAAAAAAGTAAACTTGGTGATGGCCGCTCGGAGACGAAACGACGGATCTTTGGTTTAGTAACACCATTTTATAGAGGAGAAAAAGTGGTAATAACAAAGTGTCATTTATTTTTAAATATCTAATCAAATGAGTTCAGGAAAAAATAAAAACGACTTTGCAAAATTTCGTTTTTTTTCGAATAAAATCGGAAGTAATCAGAAAACTTTTAAAGCGGCATTATAATCAGCACCGAATTGCACAACTTTTCCCCCATTTAATCGTTTCTCTAACTCCTATGATTTCCGAGATTCCAATGCTGGTATGTCGAATTTGTAACATCCTGTATAGAAAATACGCACGAATAACGTCAAAATGTGAGCATATATAAAACTAAGTTGATGTGTCCGAGCGTTTTCCCCAAAAGTTACAGGTTAAGGCTATATTAATTTTATTCCTTCCGGGCCACCCTCTATAAAAGCACTGCTTTTGGTTCGCTGTAAATTCGTAGAGGAGGAATAAAGCCGTGTGCTTGTGTTAGGACTTTTATGGGACGGCAACTTCCACTGGAGATTGTTTATGGATTTCTTCAGGTTATGTTATGAATTTGTTACGCGGGAACGAAATGGTTGATATTTTAAGGTTATACTTATTTTCATAAAAAAATTTCCTGACTTCGTACAACCCACTGCTCTTAATATGAAAGCGATGAGTCACCGACAGTAACTTTGGATCTGGCGCATATGTATTACTTTCCATAAAATGATGTTATGTACACTTAAAAATGAATAAAAACTCAATAAAAATGCATATAATGAAACTAAGATGTAAAACAATAAATAAAAATGTAGTTATATCATTTAGTACAATGGCACTTAAAACATAAAAAAACTATTAAAATCATGGTATCATAATATAAACTCATAACTAAACTTACTTTATATCACTTATTGTATATCCAAAATATTCATCAGACTGGTTAAAGCAAATACAGTATTGGTAAATGTGTTCGGTCTATTATAATCTAAACCCCAGTTTGCATTCCTACTTGGCAACTTCGTGTTTACTACATGTCCAAAAACTGAAGCAGTGCAAACTTTTTTCGACTTCACAATCATGTTTTGTTTTCGATGCACCAGTATTTGTATTTTTTTAAATCTTTGTTGGATGTTGGGGACGTTTAATATAACCTACAAAAAAAAATTCAATCTACATAGTATGGACGCGTTATCTAAGATAAAAGGATAGCCATGAGGGAACCGGGCAATAACTAGGATTAAGGGTGATTCCTAAGTTAATACTCCTTTTTTAGCTGTATAGAAGGCATTAAAATAAACATTTTAAAATACCTTTTTTCAAAAAACTTAAAAATAGGCGAGATACAGAAGTAACAAATCTAAGTGCGGGTCTGGTCATCAAATCGTAGCCTGCTATACTTTATGTTGTTTGTCTTATCTCCTTTTAGTCATGCGATTTACGGGTCGGTGGTGAGGTATTTGGCAATACGCTGCGGTGTGTTTCTCTGAAGCAAGTTAATTTTAAATTGGTGACACGTGAAAATGGTCAAATTTGAAAACAATTAACTAGTAGATATGGTGCTAATTTACGGTGAGTGTCGTCAAAGTGCGGCTGCTGCTTTGAGATTATACGCATAACGCTTTCCCTTGCGGGCTTATCCTACAACTAGAAGTTTTCTTAATGTTATTCAACGGGCAAGTTAGGCAGAACGGAATTTGATCCATAGTGTAATAAATGAATTATTGTTGAGTTTTTTGAAAAAAGGTATTTGAAAATGTTCTTTATTTTAATACCTTCTATACACAACTAAAAAAGAAGTATTAACTTAGGAATCACCCTGTATAGGTTTAAATTATATCATCCTCCACGCAGAACATAAAATTTTTTTGAATTTCCATGCAAGTTCCCTATTGATTGGACCACTCCACTAACAGGACTTCAGGCTGGCTGATGTTTTTATTGTTAAGAGCCTTCCATACCAGCGTGAAGCGCGGCATTGTTTCCTGGCTTGTCTAAGTGAAAAAGTAATACCAAAATTTTACTTCATAAGAGTTTGGCGGATGATCCCTTATTTTATATCAAAAAAAATTATATTTAAAAAAAAATGTAATTAATTCAGAAGATAAAAATATATGTACATATTGCGGCTATTCATGTACAATATATTTTCTTTATATGATTTCTTATTTTCCATTAAAGTTACAAACGATGCCCCGATATTATCTTCAAAATCCCCACTGACGCGGCGCCACTTAATTCTCGTGAAATTCGTTATAATATTCTGTGTATAAAAAAAGACATTTTATTGCCATGGCCAGACGCAGGTACAATATGCGCGATGTGGTAGAAATTCAGTATTTATTTGTGATGACTCATCGACTACTGTTTAGTCTTAAGGGGACGCAGAACCTTTTATTAATAATAAGATTTTCTGTGAAAATAATAAAAAAGTTTCCCATATGAAGCTTCCATATGTATGTATAAATATGCGACAACAATTTTTCTCGAAAATACATTTTTGGGATAAATGTAATTTTAAAAAAAATCTTAGAAACAATTGAATTTGCACATAATAAACATACATACCTCTTTCCACTCTTTTTCGTGGCAAAACAGCCACAACAAGGTACACAAAGTGGAAAACAGAGGTGCCTCCTTATCACACCACTTCAATAAAACCTCAATTATGACACTAATGTAGTCAGGAATCCAGCTGCTCTCCCTTGTTTGAGGGTATTTACAGAAGTTTATTAAAATAAACGCGGCCATATTGCTACTATCCATTTCGGGAAGTGACCGGGATGCTGCAGAAATCATAATGTACAGTTGATGCGGTAAAATTCTACTCAATCGGATGCAAGAATCTCGGCAATGTCTTGTGATGAAATCTAAAAAATAAGAAATCATTATCTTTATCCTTCAATAAAATTACATTCTGAAACAGAAAAAATTAACATTAGATAACTTTACATTTATAACATCTTAATATAAATATTTAAAAATAAAAATCTTATACAGTTTAAAAACCATCATAATAAACGTTATAAAAATTAAATAACCATAAAAGCTAAAATAAATAAGTCCATAGGACAAAAACATTTTATAGCTATTAATATAACGAGATTATTATGCGATTTATAATAGTTGAGGACATTACTAGGTGACGAGGCAACAGCCGAGTCGTCCGCAATGTCCGAGACGGTGTTAAATCGCTAATAATCGAGTTGTATTCAAAGCTTTATCGTATCATTGACAACGGCGATGCAAAAATAAAAACAAGGTTTTATGTCATTTCATTTTGGCATTTCAAAAAGTCATCATTAAGATCATGCAAGATTTTGATATTCCTGACGATATATTAGCTGCAGCCAACATTATAAGGTTGAACTTGCTTCCGGACAAATCTAAAATCCATTATGAAAAAGAATATCGGCAGTTTTGTGAGTGGCGAAACAAAGTACATGTTCAAGGTGCAAAAGAATCGGTATTGCTGGCGTATTTCGCAAAACTCTCAGGAATACTCTGCTTCATCCTTATGGCCGAAATATTCCATGTTACGAGCGACTTTAGAACTGAAGCAAAGATTGGAAATCGACAAATACGGCGCCTTAATACGTTTCATCAAGAAGAAAAATATTGGATATAGAGCAAAAAAATCAAAAGTATTTACAAGAGAACAAGTCAACGAATTTGTGTGTTCTGCCTCAGACGAGAAGTTTTTAATGATGAAAGTGGCTTTTTTAATTGGAATTGGAGAAGTCTGTCGAACTAATGAATTAGCGAAGATGACCACGGAAGATGTTGACGTTTTAGAGGACAAGCTGATTGTTACTATTCCCGACTCAAAAACCCCACAAGAAACGTATTTTCGCTGTGATTGTTACTATTCCCGACTCAAAAACCCCACAAGAAACGTATTTTCGCTGTGATATTTGACGGCGAAGTCAATCCTGTGCTTTTATTTAAAAAGTACGCAATGTGAAGGCCAGACCACGTCACTCACCAAAGATTGTTTGTATCATATAGAAAAGGGAAATGTACGGTACAGCCCTGCGGCATTCACTTCTTCTCTAAAATACCTCAAATAATATCTCTCACTTGAAAATCCTAATTGTATACTGGTCACTGCGTTAGAAGATCTTCGGCAAATTTTCTTGTTAATGCTGGAGGAGATATATTAGACCTACAAGAACTGGATGGATGGGAATCGGCGAAGGTTGCTAGAGGGTATTTAGAAGAAAGTGTGACTAAGAAAGTTTCCATTGCTCGCAAAATTCGAATCGGCGATGTTTCCGGCAGTGGATTAGGCACTGGGGAACCGCACGAAATCGAAAGGAGTGCTTGCTCGGTCATTAATCAGTCTTCAGAGGGCATACCTAAGATCGTGGACGTTAAAGACAAAGGTGTATCCATCAAATTTGAAAACTGTCAAAATATTGTTTTACATGTTCATGAAAAATAGTGCTAATATTATTTGGTATCTAACGTATTATGCTTTCGTAACTAATGTATTATGAGTAACTAAGGTGTTATGTAGGTTTTATTACGTTTATGATGTTAATAATTATTAATAAAGATACTATCATATAAAAATTAATTAATTTTCAATGATACGATAAAATATTTATGTTTTTCTTTAAACGATTATTTACCAACAAAAATTAAAAAATGTATTTCATTAAAAAAATATAAAGTCGAAATAAAAGCATGGATTTTGAAAACAGATAACTTTAAAAAAAAATTGGAAATGTTTTGTTATCAGTAATATATTTTTCAAAATTCCATTATCCTATATCGTAAAAAAAAACTGCGTTTACATTTATATACATATAATTACGTTTTTTATTTGCAATTTAACGTTTATATAATATTAGCAAATATTTTTAAAAACATATTTTAATATTCCTTTATACTATATAATTCAAAATACTAACATTTGCCCGTAACAAGCACGTATTCGAGGGATCAAAGAAGTTTATTGAGGAAGATAATCGAGGGATCAAAGAAGTTTATTGAGGAAGATAAATAAACACATTTATTATATTATAAATATTGAAAATAAACTTATTATTATTATATACTGTGAAAAAAATTATGCAAACACGAGTGTCGTGGCAGTTAATGGGTGAAAAATTTCGCAAATATGTTATAGGCAAAATAAATTTAAAGGTAGACTGAAACCACGGCCGACTCTAGTCGGCCGTGACTGAAACCATAAAATAATGTTTGAATATCCAGCCTTGGCGGGGGTCCACCGCAGCCCTGGCAAAAAAAACTTGATGTACTTAATAGCAACAAAGTGCGATGAGTCTTAAGTTAATTATTTTATAATATACAGGGTGTCTCAAATAGTCAGGACATATCAATAATACTTTTTTTAACAGACAAGCTGATATATTATAGTCCGTACAATTAGTGGCTGGATGCACGTCACAACTCGCAAATACATAATCATAACCGTGAGCATAACAGAAACAAAATATAAAGTAGGTCTAGTGTCTGTTTAAAGGTTGGAGACAATGACGTTTCTTGAACGGCAGTAGAGTTTTGGACTTGCATTGTCTTTATTTGTTTAGAATCACTACGTTTCAACTGGTAAGTATCTCCAGTCGTCTTCAGGTGAATACTGAATAAGTACGGTAACTACAGCTCTATTTATACTAGGCAGGTGCTGTGACGCATGACTAGTGGGCGGAGTCATGCTTGATGAGTCATGCTCGATGACGTCATGCTCGATGAATCATGAGTTCAACTCTTGGGTGGTCTTATTCTAAGATTACATTTACTTAACAAGGGTTTCCAGACGTTTCTCATGTCTAATGAAGGCTTACTAAAGCAACCTGGATTTTGGTGTATGGTAGCAGCTTCCTTAAACTTCCTCTTCCTCCAGTGCGGTTCTTTTTGCAGGATTTCCGCTTTTGTCCACATGATATGATGGCCGTGCGTCCAGGCGTGGTCAGCTGCACCTGATTTTTCGGTCTCTCCTTTTCGGGTATTATTCCGATGTTCTTTAATCCTTACTTCTAGTGGTCTTAGTGTCTCACCAATGTAAGACTGGCCGCATTCGCAGGGGATCTGGTAGACACAATTTTTCTTGTCTTTCTGGCTTACTGGTCTCGTCTTCGTTAGGTGGCTTCTTAAAGTGTCTCTAGAGCTGAATACTGTTTCGATGTTGTATCGTTTTCCTAGTCTTCTTATTTTCTCAGATACTCCTTTGACATACGGAATATGGAGTATTGGTTGTATCTCTTTCTCTGCTTTACGTGTGTTTGGCCGATTCTTGCGATTTTCCAATATTGTGTCAATCAGTTTCATGGGATAGCCATTCTTGTTGAGGTCGGTCTTGATGTGGTTAGTTTCTCTTTTGAGAGCTTCGTTTGAGTTACAGAGAGTAATTGCTCTATCCACAAGGTTTCTTACTATGCCATGTTTTGTGTTGTTTGAGTGGTTTGATGTATAATTGAGATATTGCCCTGTATGTGTAGGTTTTCTGTACACTGAGGTTAGGAAGGTGTTGCCATTTTTCTCTACATTGACGTCTAGAAAAGGTAATTGGTTGTTCTCTTCTTTTTCCATGGTGAATTTAATTGTCGGTGCAAAGTTATTAATGTGATGTAAGAATTCTCTGAGTTCATCCTCGTTTCCGTTCCAAATAATGAAGGTGTCATCCACATATCTAAGCCATATTTTTGGTTTCTTCTTTGCTTGTTTTATTGCTTCGGATTCGAACCATTCCATATAAATGTTGGCGATTATGGGCGAGAGAGATGAGCCCATTGGTAGTCCGTCCTCTTGGCTAAAGAATCTATCTTTTTCTTGAAAATAAGAATTGTTAAGGAACTATTGGAATGCTGCCTTAACAATTCTTATTTTCAAGAAAAAGATAGATTCTTTAGCCAAGAGGACGGACTACCAATGGGCTCATCTCTCTCGCCCATAATCGCCAACATTTATATGGAATGGTTCGAATCCGAAGCAATAAAACAAGCAAAGAAGAAACCAAAAATATGGCTTAGATATGTGGATGACACCTTCATTATTTGGAACGGAAACGAGGATGAACTCAGAGAATTCTTACATCACATTAATAACTTTGCACCGACAATTAAATTCACCATGGAAAAAGAAGAGAACAACCAATTACCTTTTCTAGACGTCAATGTAGAGAAAAATGGCAACACCTTCCTAACCTCAGTGTACAGAAAACCTACACATACAGGGCAATATCTCAATTATACATCAAACCACTCAAACAACACAAAACATGGCATAGTAAGAAACCTTGTGGATAGAGCAATTACTCTCTGTAACTCAAACGAAGCTCTCAAAAGAGAAACTAACCACATCAAGACCGACCTCAACAAGAATGGCTATCCCATGAAACTGATTGACACAATATTGGAAAATCGCAAGAATCGGCCAAACACACGTAAAGCAGAGAAAGAGATACAACCAATACTCCATATTCCGTATGTCAAAGGAGTATCTGAGAAAATAAGAAGACTAGGAAAACGATACAACATCGAAACAGTATTCAGCTCTAGAGACACTTTAAGAAGCCACCTAACGAAGACGAGACCAGTAAGCCAGAAAGACAAGAAAAATTGTGTCTACCAGATCCCCTGCGAATGCGGCCAGTCTTACATTGGTGAGACACTAAGACCACTAGAAGTAAGGATTAAAGAACATCGGAATAATACCCGAAAAGGAGAGACCGAAAAATCAGGTGCAGCTGACCACGCCTGGACGCACGGCCATCATATCATGTGGACAAAAGCGGAAATCCTGCAAAAAGAACCGCACTGGAGGAAGAGGAAGTTTAAGGAAGCTGCTACCATACACCAAAATCCAGGTTGCTTTAGTAAGCCTTCATTAGACATGAGAAACGTCTGGAAACCCTTGTTAAGTAAATGTAATCTTAGAATAAGACCACCCAAGAGTTGAACTCATGATTCATCGAGCATGACGTCATCGAGCATGACTCATCAAGCATGACTCATCCAGTTATGCGTCATCACCTAGCAACACGCATGACTCCGCCCACTAGTCATGCGTCACAGCACCTGCCTAGTATAAATAGAGCTGTAGTTACCGTACTTATTCAGTATTCACCTGAAGACGACTGGAGATACTTACCAGTTGAAACGTAGTGATTCTAAACAAATAAAGACAATGCAAGTCCAAAACTCTACTGCCGTTCAATAAAGTAGGTCTGTTATTAATTAAAGGGTTATGTCAATTGACATGACATTAGTTTTTACAACCTTTGTATTTCAGAGAACTTTAGATATACCTACGTGTTAAAAGTAATTTGAAAGTGAAAAATAGTTAGTTGGAACATATTCTGAAAATAAGTCTCATTATTCAGCAATACTCATTTTGAAGCCCATAAAAATCCTGATAGAACTGAAAAATATACGATTTCATCAACGGCATAATTCGAATCAAAAATTACGTCAGAAGCAGTAACATGCATCAAGCCAGTAATTGTACGGATTTATTTTGTATAAAATATAATGTCTAAATTCAATTGTTTTTGAGATATTGACGTTTAAAATATGGAAATTTCATACTTTGACAGGCTGTAACATTGGAATGGTTCATCTTAGAGAAAAATGGTTTTCACCTCCCTATCTCACCTCGGTTTTCAATTCAATAACATAAAACTTCGGTTTAACATGTTAAACCAGAATGTGTAACTTTTGGATAGAGAATAAAAAACTGAGATAGGAAGGTGAAAACCATTTTTCTCTAAGATGAACCCTTCCAATGTTACAGCCTGTCAAAGTATGAATTTGCCGTATATTAAACGTCAATATCTCAAAAACAATTGAATTTAGACATATGACAACTAAATAGATGTAGAATTTTATGAGGAAGTAGAATTGTTACCATGCACAACCTTTTTTTCTAACCATAATGAAAATAAAGTTGCGTTTTAATTCCTTTAAAGTATCTTTGTTGTTTAAGCCCCTCCCCCCCCCTCGTCCTATCCTATTCAATAAGTGTGTTTGAAATTTATAGTAACCAACCATACATACCTAAATCTTCTAATGCTTTAATAACCATATGCAAAGATGAATTCTCACTGGTCATACATAGCATGGCCATTTCGCATCTTTGTGCCAATGTGCGAGTTGGCACAAACGATCTGGGTTCGTTCAGTTTTTTCTTTCTCATTTTTCTCAGGGAAACTATAGCCGGGCTATTCGATTTTCGGACTGAATATCCTCTCCATTGGGCCTGGTAATTTACAACTTTAAATTAAAATACACTCATAATAAAACAAAATTTATATAAGTATTATGTTCATAAACACGTGGTGACTGACGGGTCGAGTCGTTGTTAAACATGTTTAATTAAAAGAAATACAACATTATCCACGTCAACATTATGCCCGTTGCGTCCTTATATCATAAATATATTTTTTTTGAATCGGGAAGCAGCTGGTGATAATTTTCATAATACAGGTTGATTTCTAAGTTGATACTTTTTTTTAGCAGTGTATAGAAGGCATTAAAATAAACAACATTTTCAAATACCTTTTTTCAAAAAACTAACAAATAGGCGAGATACAGAAGTAAAAATCTAAGTGAGGGCCTGGTCATCAAAACGTAGCCTGCTATACTTTATGTTGTTTGTCTTATCTCTTATTAGTCATGCAATTTACGGGTCAATGGTGAGTTATTTGGAAATACGCTGCGGTGTGTTTTTCTGAAGCAAGTTAATTTTAAATTGGTAACACGTTAAAATGGTAAAATTTGAAAACAAAGAACTAGTAGCTGTGGTGTTAATTTACGGTCAGTGTCGTCAAAGTGCGGCTGCTGCTTCGAGATTATACGCAGAACGCTTTCCCTTGCGGGCTCATCCTACACCACGAAGCTTTCTTAATTTTACTCAACGTACAATTTAGGCAGAACCGTATTTGATCCATAGTGCAATAAATAAATGTAAATACCTTATTTTTGAGTTAAAAAAAATAGGTATTTGACAATGTTGTTTATTTTAATGCCTTCTATACACAGCTAAAACAGAAGTATTAACTTAGGAATCACCCGTATTAATTTAGCGAATACATAAAAATGAGATCAATTTTCTAGGCAAAGTATATTATCCTGGTTTTCGGCTACCCGTGATCTATTTTCATAAAACCTCATTGTTGTATAATATCTAAAAGATCTACATGGTGACCTAAGTACCGGGTGGTCAACTAAGAATGACCGCCGGCCATATCTCAGAAACTAGTAATCGTACAGCATCCGGGTAAATTTTTATATGACAAAAATGCCCAAGAGAAAATGCTGGAAATTATTTATAAGTTCCGCATTTTGCCGCAAGAGGGCGTAATTGAAAAGTAAATTTTAAAATTTTACATATCTCCGAAAATTCCACATTAAGGTATATCTTTGATAACACCATTAAAGAGCTTGGACAATTATGCATCATTTTGGTCTTATGCTCATTGGCGTACCAACTTTAATAGGAGGGGTGAAGCTGTTGAAAGTGTAATCAGTTAAATCGCTGTAACTTTTAAACGACTTATCCGATTTTAGCAAACTAAAGACTGTTTGAAAGAGAAATGTATGCACTTTCACCAATCGTATTTAGTTGTCCATAATAGTTCTAAAAAAAATGCTAGAGGGCGCAATTTGCAAAATAAATAATATGTGTATAACACATTTTTTTTATTTTACTCCGAAAAAATAAATCATGCGGTATAATTATGATACCATAATCGAAAAGTAGATGAAATTTGCTAGAAAAAATATTAAAACCGCAGCTCGATATCTCCGTTCGTTTCAGCGTTATCGCCAATAGAATAATTTTTAAAACTAAGCGATTATATATTTTTTAGAAAAAAAGTGGTACGCCACTGATATTTTTCCATGTGGATACTATTTCTGATTAGCCTGGTCAATTCTGCATAAAAATGGTCTCTTGCGTTTTTCTTCTCAGGCACACCTTCCTAATTAAAATAATTAAATTAAATTAGCTCTACTATTATTATTAACATTGATACAGCAAAATTTTGTTTTATAAAAATTGGTGGAAATGACCACCTTCACTTAATGGGCAAGCTTCCGCCCGTCTAATTTAATTTAATTATTTTAATTAAGAACGGTGTGCCTGAGAAAAACGCAAGAGACAATTCTTATGCAGAATTGACCAGGCTAATCAGAAATAATATCCACATGGAAAAATATCAGTGGCGTACCAATTTTTTTCTAAAAAATATATAATCGCCTAGTTTTAAAAATTATTCTATTGGCGATAACGCTGAAACGAACGGAGATATCGAGCTGCGGTTTTAATATTTTTTCTAGCAAATTTCATCTACTTTTTGATTATGGTATCATAATTATACCGTTTGATTTATTTTTTCGAAGTAAAATAAAAAAATGTGTGCAATTGCGCCCTCTAGCATTTTTTTTTTGAGAACTATTATGGACAACTAAATACGATTGGTGAAAGTGCATACATTTCTCTTTCAAACAGCCTTTAGTTTGCTAAAATCGGATAAGTCGTTTAGAAGTTACAGCGATTTTACTGATTACAGTTTCAACAGCTTCCCGCCCTCTTATTAAAGTCGGTACGCCAATATGAGCATAAGATCAAAATGATGCATAATTGTCCAAGCTTTTTAATGGTGTTATCAAAGATATACCTTAAAGTGGAATTTTCGGAGATATGTAAAATTTTAAAATTTACTTTTCAATTACGCCCTCTTGCGGCAAAATGCGGAACTTAAAAATAATTACCAGCATTTTCTCTTGGACACTTTTGTCATAAAAAAAATTGACCCGGATGCTGTACGATTACTAGTTTCTGAGATATGGCCGGCGGTCATTCTTAGTTGACCACCCGGTACAATTATATTATTGCCACTACTTTAGCATTATTTTGCACATAAATTCTGTCCCTTTTATTAGAAACAGACAGGTCCATCCTATATTGGTAAGTTTATGGTGATTGCCATTGTTATTAAGGCTAAACACCCTTGTTAATAGATCACAGGGCCAGTACAATTGAAATCTATTAAATACTTTATAATCAATCTTAAGAAGGTCTGTTTATTACGTGTTTGAGAAATTTGAAGTGTGGAGTAGTGTAAGGTGCATAGAAATATTAGTTCAACTATAGTCTATTTCCGAAAGGTGTAGAGTAATAAAATGGGAAATTCCGTCCAGTCCGGCTCAATTTCGATGTCGGCAAATTTTTTGCATTAAATTATTTATAACTAACCAAAGAAAAAAATAAGATAATTTGATAAAGATGGAATTATTAGCTATAGCAAACTGGCGAAAAGCAGTCCATCATGTCATTAAAGAAGAAGAGAAATTGTGGGATCTTGACCACCTGATCGATCGGACCGTTGACTCGTTAATTATAACGTCAAGAGGAGATGACAGTTCCTCAGATGATGAAGAATATTGTGATTTTTTATAATTTAATTTCTGTATGATGTATTTTGTATTTTTTTAATGTTTAATAAAAAATAAGTATACCTAATACTATGTACCTAATGCACGCCTTTGTCATACCATGTTTAGTGTTTGTGAATAGATAACAATAGGCAAAACCCATAAATTGACCCAAACCCGGGTGGTACTACCTGCACTCGATGAAAATAAAGAATTTTGTAATGAAATCAATGCCAAATTGTGAAAGTGGCTTAAATATTCGTTGGGTCACTCTGTAGCCCCTTTGCATACCTAATGAGCTTTTATTACTCTACACCTTTCTGAAATAGACTATATAGGTCATTGTTAGTATTTAAAACTTGAGTTCAAATTTGTTTTACCAGTCACTAATTTCCACTTGTAAAATACCTGTTAGCCTGTTGTAAATAATAAACTTTACCTAGAAATTTTACTTATTGTAGTCAAGAGGCATATAGTTTTATATAAATAAAAATTAATTAAAATAATTACCTGGATTTTAACAGCTGCAAAATTCTGCAGTTTTAAAAGTTTCCTTGCTTCAATAGCGGCAGTGGTAAGAAGCGGCGAATATTTCTTTCTGATCAAGTAACCTCTGGCCAATCTTTGTACCTCAACCACGGCTTTATATTTTTCCAAAAATATTTCTCGTTCCTTTTTCATAAATAAATATGCTCTGTAATGTTGCTGAATAATCCTGATAGAATTTCTAAACTCTAAGAACCACTTTCTTAAAGTTCGGCCTAGTATCTTAGCCCTAAATCTTCGTTGTAAAACAAATGCTGCATGCCTCAGTTGGTGATATTTCAACATCTCTTTTCGCATCACTTCTTGAGCTCTATACCTGCGCTGAAGGACCAAAGCTGCCCATTTGATTCTTGAATATTCCATCACATGGAATAACATCGACTTTTTAGCTCTATACCTTCTTTGGACCAATACAACGGCATTTATTAATTGAAGATAGTCAGCTCTATGAATCTTGGCAAGTTTATTAGCCCTAAATTTTCGCTGTATAAAAACCACAACTTGTTTAAGTGTTTTGTAGTACGACATTTGCTCTATCATAGCCTTTGTTGCTCTGTATCTCCTTTGAATTATTATAGTTGTCGTCCTGAGAAGCAAAAATTCTTGCCTGGCCTTTTTCATTAAAATTGTAGCTCTATATTTTCTTTGCACCATCACAGTTACTGCCTTAAGTCTTATATATTCTTTTCTTTTCAATTTCATTATCATTTGTGCTTTAAATTGTCGCTGAACTAA
Organism: Polydrusus cervinus; assembly: GCA_935413205.1. Lineage (NCBI taxonomy): Eukaryota > Metazoa > Arthropoda > Insecta > Coleoptera > Curculionidae > Polydrusus > Polydrusus cervinus. The sequence continues at coordinate 29,962,325 of OW284516.1, forward strand.
AAGTACCGAGCTTCTTAACTTAAGATATTGTACTCGTTCCTGTTTAGCTAAAATACTTGCTCTAAACTTTTGCTGAATAATTGTAACGGCATGACGAATCTCTTGATAACGTTGTCTATGTAAAATCATTGAAGTTTGGGCTCTGTACCATGTTTGAATTGTCACCGCAGCCTTTCTTTTGCGATTATAGTTATTCCTAGTTTTTACCATTAGGTTTTTAGCTCTGTAGTAACGCTGAATAGATATTACAGACGCTTTTAAAGCATTCCATCGTGCTCTTTCTTGTTGCATAGATTTTAGTGCCCTGTAACGAGTTTGCACACAAATTGCTGCATTTTTCAGTTCTTGATATTTTACTCTTTCCATTTTGGCAGCTCTTCTAGCTCTAAATCTTCTTTGGATTACAGTTGCACCTTCACGCAAATCGATGAACTTTTTCCTCGATTCTCTCATCAACAGGTTAGCTCTGTATCGTCTTTGAATAGTCAAACACGACTTTCTTAAACTTCCATAATAATTTCTTTCTCGTTCCATTAGTTTTTTACCTTTATATCGCGCCTGGGTTCTCTCAACAGCCAACTTTAAAGACTCATAGTAATTTCGGCAACGTTTCATTTTAATTGTTGCTCTGTACCATTGCTGAATTTTTATGGTAGCATTTTTTACTGTTATAAAAGTAGAACGTTGAAACCTCATAGCCTTAGTGGCTCTAAATTTAGCTTGGAGACGTACACTCACTTTTTTTAGCTTCTGGTATTCTAATTGCGACTTCTTAGTTCTATACCACCCCTGTAGCGTAATTGCAGCAGATTTTAAAGCCAAATAATTATTTCTTTCAACTCTTCTTTGAATGTTAGCCCTATACCATTGCTGAATTCTTACAGCGGCATTTTTTTGTGTTATAAAAGTAGATCGTTGATATCTCATAGCCTTAGTAGCTTTAAATTTAGCTTGGAGATATAGAGTCACTTCTCTAAGCTTCTTATATTCTGATTGATACTTCTTAGTTCTATACCACCCTTGTAATGTTACTGCTGCAGATTTTAAAGCCAAATAATTCTTCCTCTCAACCAGCATTTGACTATTCGCTCTATACCGCTGTTGTATGAACATAGTGACTTGTTTCAATTTCTCATATCTTCTGGTGTGTATCCGCATTAATTTTTGAGCTACATATTTTTCCTCAATAACACGAACGGACTTCTTTATATCAAGGTAATTATTTCTACACATTTTCATGGATAATATAGATCTATACCACCTTTGTATTATTACAGCAGCTGACTTAACTTTGGAATATCTATTTCTATTTATTTCCATTAGCTTATTGGCTTTAAATCTTTTCTGAATCACCACAGTAGCTTTTTTCAACTCTAAGTAGCGAGCATGTGCTTTTAAATACAATTTTCGCGCTCTCCATCTTTGCTGTACTACAATACTTGTATTTCTTAACTTTTGATATGCCATTTTTTGTTCTCTCATACTTTTCCGGGCTCGGAATCTTCGCTGTATCGTCAAAGTAGCCTGTTTTAATTGTAAGAAACGTTTTCGAACAACACACATTCTATAATAACTTTGAATCTTAATGGTAGTTTGACGGATGTGCTTATATCTTAAGACAGCTTTTTTCTTCAATCGATTGGCTCTAAATTTTCTCTGAATGTATAAAACGGCGTGTTTCAGGGTTTGATATTCAAAGCGTTTTTTCTGCATAGCTCTTAGAGCTCTGTATCTCTCCTGTAGAACTTTTGTAGCTTTTTGAATTGCCAAGTATTCTTTTCGACATCGGTACCCTCTGTAAATGGTCTGGATTTGCACGGCTGCCCTTTTCTTTCTTTGGAACTCTTCTCTGTGCTCCTTCATTTTTAAATTTGCTCGAAATCGTTGTTGAACCAGCAAAGTTGCATTTCTTATAGATATGTATCCATTTCTTTCTTTTCTCATGATAATATTAGCTCTAAATCTACCCTGAATTATTTTGACAGCGAATCGAAGCTGCAAAAACAATTTTCGTCCCTTATACATTCTGTAAAAGCTCTGTATTTTTACTGCTGCATTTTTTTGCTTCAGAAATTCTTTTCTACATTTATGCATTTTTATATAAGCTCTAAATTGCTGCTGAATAATCATAGCGGAGGTTTGAATATCTTGACCGTTCCTTTTTCATTGCCACTCGTGCTCTATATTTACTTTGAATAATTCTACTGTAATGTAGAAGTCGTGAAAATTGTTTTCTTTGAATATACATTTTAAACATGCTTTGTATTTTAATACTTGCAACTTTTAGGGCTATAAACTCTTTCCTGCACTTTCTCATTGCTACAATGGCTCTATACTTTCGTTGAATACCTATTGTAGCCATCCTTAATTTATCGTAGGCCAGTTTCTGTTCCCTCATTTCTCGTTTGGCTTTAAATTTTCTTTGAATAAAAATCACAACGTTTCTAAAATTCATCATTTGCTTTCGACACCCATATCCTCGCCATACTTTCTGAATAGTTTTGGCAGCCATTATTCTACGCCTATAATTATGTCTTATAAGCCATCCCCTACCGTGGGCCTGTAACTTTTTAATCGTATTGTATTGGGTTGTATATTTTTTTCGGCAAACTACCATTTTGAAGAAATTCTGTATTTTAATGGCTGCAATCTCTTCTTGTCGCTCTTGAATGTACTTTTGTAACAATTCTGCCAATAATAAATAGGTTCTTGATAATTTCTGTCGCTTGTACCACTGCTGAATTTTCATAGCGGCGTTCTCCCGTTGGTCGTGAATTCTGCATAATTTACGCCTCTTCAACATTATAGGAAGGCTTCTAAACCAAGTCTGAATGGTCGTAGCGCTGCTAACCATCAGGGGAGCTTCAAATTTATAGATTATTTGCCATAAAAAAGACAAAGTTTTCTCTTTATGTCCATCAACGATATCTTTAGCAGAAATGTCGAACTGTATTTCAAACCCACTTTCCTGTAGGGATTTAAAGACAAGTTGCATATTGTGAACTTTTTGCAGCCTAGAAATGGCCGGGACTCTAAGCTTGCTGGTTAAATCACTTCGCATTTGTATAATTTCCATAATTCTTGCAAGTCTCACGCCATCACGTAAGTCCACGCCAAGGTTCTTAACAGCATAATCAAACTCATGGATGTAAGACTGAACGTGGGTTACCACATAACCCAAGCATTTTAAATATTTCGTGATGTCACCCACAGCAGATAAGGTCTCTCTTGCAAAGCGCGTAAGAATAAGTTTACTTTCTTTTTCTGGTGAGTTTTTGCAAAACAGGCAAGGATCGTGTTGAATAAGCTTAGTATTCTTGGCTCTGTCAAGAAAATAAACCAATATCAAGAACTTTTTCAGCATGAATTTCTTAATATCTGAAGAATACTTGGGAGCATAGGGAGTCTTATGTCTTTTTATTAAATGTGGGTCCTTGAAAAATCTTTCCTGAATGAAATTAACTAAGCCGTTGGTATCAGAATTCGATTTTAAGGGAATTATTTCATTATATACGGTCTCTAAGCCAATTCTTAACCACAGCGGATTGTAGCTCATAAATAAATTTACCATCTCCGATTTTAACTTTAAGTTAAGATGCAAATCTTTGTCTTCTCGAATTGTCAATTTGCCAGCTTCGATAACAAGGCAGACCTTTTGTAAAACGTCACTCATTTCCTTTGATCTAAATATATTTTGTGCTTGCTTCCTTAAATAATCCAATTTGGTCTTTGTGTGAAAATTCAATGACAAAACCTCTTTTGTAGGAGCTTCAGAAACTTCTTTTTTCTTGCACTCTTGCCATATTAAGGCAACATCTACTTCCGTATTGGCGTCGAGTTCTTTAGGCGGAGTTAATAGTGCATTGAGCCACTTTTTAAAATGCTTCTCTTGTTGATCTATCCAATCATCATTGCAATATATTTGAGAAGTCATAAACGGATCAATGATGTTAGCATAAAGAAATGGGTTTTGAATAATTACAGATTTTAGATTAGTTTCCTTTATGGTAAATAAAGGCGGTGCTGAATCACTTCTTGTTACAAACTTCTCTAAGTTTAGCCCAGTTGTTTTCTTTGCCATTCTATAAGCTGATCCGCCTTTCTTTGACCAATGTTCATTAAGTTTGGGGCTAAATTTCTCTCGTTTCGATGGATAATCGCTTGAATCTAATGTCTTTCGTTTAGATCCAATTCTTAAAGAGCATTCACTTAAAGCACAAGATTCTTCTGCAATTGATGATAAATTTCGTGCTCTCCGTGTTTCAACAGTGGTTTTATTTGCTTCTAAAGTAGGAGAAAATTCAAAAGTATTTTGTTTCAGAGGAAGTGGCGAGGGACTTTGGCGTAGTCGACTTGAAACTGGAGATAATTCTAAATATTCAAGATTGCCAATCGAACTATCCTTTACATACGTTCCAGTACTCGTATTTCCTACAATGTAGGTTTCAAAGCTTGAGTTACCTTTGATATAGGTATTCGAACTTGTATTAATTTTAGTAAATGTTTCGTTACTTTCATTCAGTGGGAAACTTTGACTAGGTTGGGGAAATAATTCCGTCGCCAACACTCCATAATTATCACGCGAGTTATTTTGATAAGCAGGCGTACTGCTTGTAGAGCACGCTGTTGGCATGGACAGTTTAAATGTTGGGTAAGGAGATACAGTTGGGGAAAAGGCGAAATTCTCGATAATTTTTAACTTATACTCAAAATTAGGAGACCGCTGGTGCGTGATTATGTTATCTCTATCAAGTATGCTTCTTAAAGAAGGGGTAGTATCACCCTGAATGTTTTGCTCTCTTAGAGGGAAAGTTCTGCTTGGTGATTCTAAACTATCACTGAAATTTGGAGATGTTTCTAAGTTATCACCAGTTAAATTATCTTCAGTTTTAATGAATTTATTTTCGGATTTAAGCATGTTACTTCTTTTGTCTACCTGCAAAGTATAAGTTTCCCGGCGTTCAGCTACTGGGTTAAACGTATATGTTTCTCTACGATCTTCATTTTTTGCCTCCATAAGAAAAGTAGCATTACTGGGTGACATAAAAGAGGCACTAGCGTTACTTAAAAGCTGTTGATGAGCAGGTGACTTGTTTTCTTTATTTTCTTTGCTGAGCATTTCCTTTCGTAAATGAACATTTTCACCTAAATAACCTTGTTGTCTTTTAGGATACACAAGATACTCTTTAGAAACGGCATTGAAAAATTGCTGGTTTTGATATTTTTGAGGTGGCGAGTAATGTTTTACAGGTGATTTTTTATTTGTTGTAGAGAATTTAACCGCAGATTTTCGTTGTTGCTTTACTTTTTTTGTTGGTGATGTGGTTTTTCGGGAAAGAGATAATTTAACTGAGGCCTGTTTGGATTTACCACTGCCTGATTTGATTTGCTGTAAAAAATAAAACATTAACAAATAAATAAGCGGCTCTATTTTTATAGTATGCTGTATAGTATAGTAGCGTAGTCCCTAGTTGATTTTCAACAACACGTCTACTAAGGAAGAACGTAGGAGACGGAAGTCTATTCTACGTAAAACAAGACTAAAGCACTATCCTTCACTCTTTTTAAAAGAAGGTTATTAGATATTTCAAACCTAAAGCACAGCTTTCAGACTATTGGATCACGTCTAATACTGGCTTAATCAAATGACATCGATGGGGTAAAATACAGGTTTTCAGACTGAATACAGTCAAGATGGGGCCAAAAATAAATGGAGACAATCCAAGTACTTGGATGTCTCCAGGAGAGGTAGAAAAAGAGTGGGACAAAACGTGACAATGAATATAACTTTTTCCTACGAGCGTGCGCAAAGTAGTACTTTTCGCACGCATTTTTGTGTGCAAAGTTACACTTTTCCGCACTAGTGCGGATAAGACTTTTATCCGCACTGGGTGCGGAAAAGTAAAACTATTCAAAAATCTCCTTGGTAGGGAATATTTATATTTATTTTAGTAGCTGTAAACTATTTTATGGCAATGTGAGAAGCCGTTGCAAGAGTATTCTCTTTTATCTTTTAATCGTAATTCCCGATATTTGTATTTCAGCTTAAAACGAAAAAAAATTTAGTTTCCTATTATTTTTTTTATTGTTATGTAATTTTTTAATTTTCTATTATTTTTTTTTGTTATGTAATTTTTAGTTGTAAGTATATTATAGTTCTTTCTTTAAAGTCGAATTAAAAATTATTAAATAAATTATCATATTTTTATTTTTGTTGTTATCTGATATGAAGCTCGTAGGAAAAATGTTGTTCCTAACAAGTGCGCAAAGTGCTTTTCCGCACGCAAGAACTTATCCGAACTCCGCTTCGCGTCGTTCGTCCAACTGTACTTGCGTGCGGAAAAGTATCACTTTGCGCACTTGTTAGGAAAATAACTATAAAAACGTCGCGTCGCCAGCGGCGGCGCCAAGGGAGGGCCAGGATGGGCACCGGCCCACCCTACAAACATGGGCGCCCACCCAAAATTGAGGAAATCGGTTTTGTAATGGAATTTCCGTGGAGGAAGGGGTATATATATGACTGTGAAATTTTCGAGGAGAAAGGAGTGCTATTATAAAATGTAATATGAGATGCTTCAGTTTGGAGAAGAGGGGAATTTTTATTTACCCCGCTTATCGTTATAGAGGGTGGGGAGAGTGATTTGGGTAGTGCCAACCATAAAATCATCGGGCCCGCTTGTGCCCACCCATCCCAAAAATCCTGGCGCCGCCACTTCGTCTCGCACATTTTAAGTATCTAGTCCTAGTCATGTAATCTTCAATTCTTGTAACGACGTCAATGAAGAAATAAAACACGGACTAAAAACTGTAAACTGCTTCTAAGCCCTTAAAGATGTAGGTACTTTGTTTCAAGAACAATAACCAAAGAACAAAAATAGGAAAACATGATTTTTTAGATTCACCTGAAGATAAGTGAACATACTTACCAGATGAAATGTTGCGGTTTAAAACAAAAAAGATGTTAATGTTAATATTTTAAAAGTAATACTGTCATTCTTATGATAAAAATAGTATATTGTATATCTAGTGGGAAAACCTGAACATTCCCGGACGACCTTAAAGATTGTATGTCGAGGTGCAAGCCGAGACTGACAATACGGAGTCCGGGAATGTGGCTTTTTCTACGAGGTATATATACTATTTTTCCGTAAATCAAAAATTATTAAACAGGCATAACTTATTACAATCAACTTGTTAAAATTTTGAAATAAATATTATTAACTTTGTTCACAAATAAAGGATGCCATTAAATATTTGTGTTGTAACTATGGAAACACAGTAAAATTGAATTGTCAAGCTTAACACATTTTAGTTTACAAGTAGCCGTACGGAAATAATATTTCCTTACAGTACAATAATAAATATTTCCTAACAGTTATTTCCCGTTGCCTAGCAACGACTAAGTGTAAGGAAACATTGACTTTTTGTTTTAAAAATATTATCAAAAAGTCAATATTTCCGATCGATTTTCGGAAAAATTATTTTTCTAGTTTGTCAACGTGACAGCTGTTATACTTGTGATCTGATGGTTGCCTATCTTTTATAGGGACATTCGTTCATTAATCAATTGTAACAGTCAGCTGTCAGACGCGTTAGATTGTTTTCAGTGTGCATTATTTAAAGTGAGCTTTTTGTATTTGGCGACTTTATTTGAAGTACTTTTTTAAATAAATATCAAATTGTAAATCGTTATAAAATGGCACTTCAGTTTGAAGTGTGCAAGAAATTAAATTTCTGTAGAAGTACTAGAAATTTCCTCAATTTTGAAATAACATTTTATTGAGCACCAAATTGTGCAACTGAGCCATAATCTAAACTTGTTCGTATCTGTGATAATTTCCGAGATCCCATCGAATTTGCGGCATCCCGTACAGTAAACATACAAAGACAAAATACATTGTTCGCCTTTCGAACACACAAAAAATGTATTTTAGTGTTATTTACCTTTGGTGCTAAAGACCGAAACGTCACTGCAACATCCCTATTAATTCTTTTGCCATCTGTTAAGGTAAAACTATGTCTACATGCTTCCTCTGCAATTGGACTCCAAACCAACTCTAAAAGTAGCTCGCCACTTTGTTCAATTTCAGCCTCACTCCAACTGAAAGCTACATTCATTTCTTCCGGAATTGGTTTTTTAATAAATAGCTGAAATAATTTCGTATTGTAATTTTTGGGCAACTTTCCGCTTCTACCTAATGTGTTGATTGTTAATAATTTTTTAATTAAAGAAACTACCATAATTATTGAAAATAAAAATAAACTATTAAGCAGTAGTAAGATTCCCCAGTAGGTAGGGAATGTGAGTAAACTCTGTTGCATACGTCTTAGTGACAATAGGTTTTTCTCATTATCATTTTAATTATGGGCTAGGGGTCCCCTATTAAAAGTGACTTCTAAAAAAAACCTCATCCTCCTATAGGCGCTCATGCCCCTCACAACTTCATAGTGTTTTTTTTAAATAAGTTATGCAATAATAATTTTTATTATGCTTCAATGATATGAAAGCATTTTTAAAAAACTTTTCACATAAATATGGTAAGGTGAAGTGGGGATTAAAAATATAAAAGGTCGCCTCTGAAACTATATAAATTTTTTTTAAATCGAATTACAAAGATGCGCTTTAGACAGGAAGTAATTAGTGATATTTACAATTACAACAAAATTTGTTTAATTATTTACCCAAGAAATTCATTTAAACAAAATATTGTTATGAAAATGTACCCATAGAACGCACTTGCCCTAGGTACTGGGGTAAGTGGGTTTTCAACTTATAAATCGCGTTTGAGTAATGTTATATTCAACTGGAGCAAGTGAGTTAATCTATTGCAACTTCCCAAACAACAGGCTTTTTTCAATTAAAAAAATTCCTAAAAATAAAGAAGTTTATATGTTAGAGATTTCTTCTTATAACTTTTTTTAAAACTACGCAATATGGTTTATATAAGTTTTTATTTACTTTATAGTTTTTGCAGATTACGAACAATCTCACTTTTCAACTTTTTAAAACTTTTCACTTTAAATTTTATTAATATAAAAAATTTAAATGGGACAAGTGGGAACTAATCCCCACTTACCCCACTAACAAAAAAAGCGGGGCAAGTGGGAACTATGGACCTAAAACTGAAAACCTGAAAAATTGAAATGTTAAAAAAATACAAGAGATAACGTTAGTGATTACAACTTTGAGGATGTAAAAATTTTGAACCTAAGTTTTAAATTAGTACAGATAAAAAATTTTAAACATTTTTGCCGTAACTTGTAACTATAGATGAAGTTTAGATACATTTGACATAAGCTGTATTACTTTAAAAAAATATATTAATTTTTTTTTAACAACATGTTGGGGTCTATAAGAGTCCAAAAACCATTTTTTTGTCGTTTTAGTTTTTAAAAGTAATTTTTTTTACAATTATTACAAAAAAACTCACTTGCTCCAGATCCCCAAAAAGAACCCGACATAGATCAAAGAAAAATCGGGCTTTCTACTTCTTGCCCAAATTCGGATAAATTTCTTTATTTTTATTCTTGAATTAATTTAAATCGAAATAGAAAATCTCTCTGAAATAATTATTTTTGTAGATATCATATTTTCCAAGAAACTATAAAGAAGCCGCCACCGTCGTTGATGCGTGTGATTGAACTAATATCTGCAAGTGTATGTCGGTGACGGCTTCTTTATAGTTCTCGGAAAAGAGTAATATTTATTAAGAATTAATATTTTTTAATACATATAAGTACAGGGTGTTTCATAATTGAATGATAATCCGAAAGGGGGATAATACTTGGACGATTTTAAGGAAAATTCTTTATATGAACATAGGTCCGCAACCGAGTGTTTAAATTTAAAAAAAAATAAAGTTTCCCAATATCTCTAAGAGGTTTTTTAAATTTTCATCAGTGGCGTCCCTGCTAACATTCTCTATAATACTTTTAACCAAAAAAATGATACGCGATTTTTAAAAAAATATTATATTTATAATTAGCCTCTATCTTCTCATAAAAATGGTCTCTTGACTTGTTTTCGTCAGGCGGAAGGTTTTCGATTTAAAAAATAAAATAAAGTAATAAATATGCATAAAAATACATTTTATATTTTTAGAAACAGTATTTAAAACAAAAAAAATTATATTAACTAGATTGAAATTAGAGGCAAGCAGAAAACTACATTAAATTAACTGTTGAAAATAACTGCCTCCTATAAGTAGGTAGGTTTTAGATACTTATATTGGGAATTTTTTTTTTTTAATTTAAACATCCTGTATGGGCCTATGGGGAAAAAAATTGTTAGTCAAATTATGTAAATCACTTACATTTATATTGTGCCCTGAAGGATTCTTTATAAGTAACTTTCTTATTTGGGTTGTTCCAATAACAACATCATCGAATACAATTTTTGGGATTGGTGTAAATGGAGCAAGTGACAGGATTTCCACCTTGGATGCATCATCTTCAATTTTTGGATGCACAACTGGTTTGGTTCTTTTGTGGATAACTGGAGATATCTAAAATATAAGTAGTTTTGTGTTAGTGTTATTGGCTACATTGCGATGCTCATATCATAGTTTAAACATTAATATACAATTCCGTAACTAGTAACTCTCCTCTGCTCTGACCTTCAAAAACTCAATTTAATTAATGTAACAACAATATTTAAAGTTATAAAGTACAAGGACCTTCTAAAAAGTCTAATACAATTTTGCTGTTAAATTAATAGGGGATATAGCCAATCTTTTAGGTTAAAAAAATGTACATTGGATTTCCCATGACGTTGCACCAGTATACCTATATGTAGGATTATTGTAATACCTAAAGTATGGGGCATATTAGTTTTAATTAAGAAATGGGAAGCCACAGCCACTTTTTAAATTATTCTAAAATTGCACAGGTACTGTGAAAATGTTTTAAAAATTGTATACAGTTTAATGGATACCTAAGTATTATAGGAATTAATAGATTAAATTGTAGAAACACACACCAAAGAAATAAGTTATATATAAGAACAAGGTGAGGCTGGTGAGGAATGTCTTTGAGTAGTGATACCAAATCCTGTAAAACTAATAGTAGGACAACAAAAACAAAATAAGAGAAAAATAATTCCTAAAAAAAGACAGTACCTATCTAGTTCTTGCCTGGTGCGCCTTATTGAAACCAAAAATAGAACACACTTTTATTTATATAAAGTATATGCATTTTTAGGTAGAACTTTTTAAGAATACTTTTATACTGTTTACATTTTGGAAATTTAATGTATTGTATAATTTCTTTTCAGTTTATGGTCAAAGCAATTTTATACATTCTCACCTCTGGCGACAGTTTGAGTTGAGGTACCTATTACCCTTTTTTGGTTAAATTTTTTTGAGGTAGGTACCTTCAACATTGACAAAAACGAAAAAGTTACAACTTACCTGAAAAAACATAATTAAACTAGAAATAAAACCAAACGAATACCATGTATTAAGAACGAATAATATTTTTCTAATAGAATCGTAGGAGTATTTCTTATCACGCACAATACAAACGTTTATTTAAGGGCTGGGAGTAGTAACAACAAATAATTTTCAAATACAATTTAACGGACAAACTGACCAATTGACACCACCACAGAACCTGACACAAGCGTATAGCGACAGCAACGACCTATCATTACTCTGTGCACAAATCACAGAGTTGATCGATATAATTTCCTATAAAGCCTCTAGCTTTTCATCCTCCAGCCAAATATCCGCCGTACCAATATTACCGATCTAATGTTTATTAATGATCTAGTAACATTTGAGAATTATTTATACATTATTTGATTTGGCCGATTTGGTTTCTTTTTTGACTCCGTGTGATATTCTAAATGGGCTCAATCATGTGTCACTTATCACTGAATATTTTTATCTAGATGGCTCTATGCGAGCACTTTCAACTCACTAATTTTAATTCTATAAAATCTTTTTATTTCCGGGGCACCGGTCCACCCTGAAAATATTGGTTCCCATACCAAATTAAGGGATAAGGTCGAGAATTGGAGTTTCCAAAGGGGGAGGAAGGGGGATTTTTATTAGAAGTAGGTAGTAATTTTAAGTTTCAATCGGGGAGGCCTTTTTTCAGGGCCGTAACCACAACCAAATTTTTGGTAGGGCTATTCGATTTCTTACCACCAGGGCCCATATTCTCACCCCATAACTTGCAGATACATTTTTGACACCTATTTTCTTCTATTACAAAGTATTTTTTACCAGGGCTCAATATTTTTTTACCAGGGATTTGCCCTGGCCAGCCCCCCTCTAGCTACGGCCCTGCCTTTTTTTCGACCAAGGGAAGAAAAAGTTTCACCCGCGCAGGGATCACGGCAAGGAAGGACCTTTTTTTTAGAATTCACTTTTCATTTGGGCAGTGCCCACCCTAAAATCATTGGACCCGCTTGTGTCCACCCATTACGAATTTCCTGGAGACCCCGCTGAACCCAGTTCTAATGAAGACGCCCACATTTTCATAAAAATATCTTTTTGTCGTTTTCTAAATATCTCTATAAGAAAAGGACACTGAGCTTGGTCGCGTAACCTGTATAAGGTTAATAATGTGTAGCACAGTAGAATTTTGGCGACCTAATTCCATCTAATTTATACCATAAATTATAACTTTTTTATGTTGAATTTGTATAATATTTGTTAATAATGCCATGCCATATGCATTGGGCGTTTCTCCTCGATCTGCTTTTTTTCGTAAACTACAGGCAACGCTGCTCATTGTCTTTATTTCTTCGACGCGCGCTACGGACCCTGTGCTTCTCCCCACCGCGCCCATGTGCCGTCTATTCGCATGCTGCGGCCCCACCCTTTTAATTCTGAATAATGTCAATGAGTCAATGGAATTTTTGTTTCGAAAGTTCATACTGGATGTCAAAACCAAAATGTGATCAGATAGAGGGTTTGGGGGTGCGACGAGAAAGAATATAAGGACGAAATTTAAAAAAAAAGAAAAATTTAATGTTTTAAAACTGCATAAAGCTAGTCTATATTATAGACGTCACTCACAGGGACGTACCGTAAAATAGGGAGTTAAAAAAGTTATTTTTTAAAAGCCTTACTCATGGTGAAATGAGGAAGGGGGGGCTTATAAAAGCCTCGTGTAGAAATCCTACATAATCTTACCTGCTACATCGATCGCGTAAACATCCACCGACACCGACTCTAAAAGATTACTTTTTTATTCTATAAAAAAAAAGACTCCTTACAGAAACACCAATTTCTAGGGGTCGCTATATCATATATCATCATATAAGCTGACGACTGTCGACACCAAATATCTTTGTAGAGTTAGGTATAAACTTCCAAAATTCCAATTTCTAATATCCTACGATTGGCGCTGGGCACACTATTCTCTCCGACAGCGGAATAACCCGAAACGCAGCGCGGTGGTATTAGTTGATGTTATAACTGACGTGAACCGAAGGTTGCCATAACAACTTCGAATGTTTTCATATTGTGTGTCGTTTGAGTTGGGGATGGTCCGAAATAGACTAAAAATTGAACTTTTCGATTAAAAAAAAAACATGAAAAGAAATCTCGTTAAAGATGTACGCCGGGGTCGCCGGGCGGGGTCCTCCCTGCTTAAACTAAGATAAAACTTGCCTCTACGATTGGATGCGCGTTCTCGAAGAATAAATTCGTGAAGCAATAAAGTTGTGGTTCTTCAAACCTTCCACATTGTTACATAGATTACGTCATATAAATAGAGTATTCACAGGAATGGTGAGCTAAGTATTTTGATCAGTTTTTAAAAGAATTCTTTAATTCTTATAATTATAACAAATCTTATTTTTAGAATAGGATTTATTGTTGTATAACTTGGCAACATTGCATTCTTCGTATCCGCTCCCAGTCAGCGCCATCAAGAACTAACTTTGCTCTTACTCCGCTCAACGCGTTGTTGACGTCGTATCGTATCGTTCTGTCCGTCTGTTTCTGTGTTCGTACCGTGTTTGCGCAGTGTTTTCTAGTTCAGCGATAAAAGGAATTCCGACAATGGCTACGGAAGTCGAAAATAACGCACCCCCCGCGGATACCAAAGAGATTAAAGAGGAGAAAGAAACTTCCAAAGTGGAAGAAACAAAGAAAGAGGAGGCCGGGGCGGGCGATGCCCCCAAAGAAAAAGAACCGGCTCCTCCAAAGGTTGTTGTCCACAAGAGCAACTTTGAAAAGGATATTGTTTATTTGTATCAATTTTCGCGAACACCTTTACTTCCTTCAATGAGCCCGTATTGTCTCAAAGTTGAAACTTGGCTTAGACTGGCTGGCATCAAATACGAGGTAAGGTTCTCTTTGTTTCTTGTCTATGTGTATACCCTTCTATTTAATTGTTTCACTACCTATTTAGCATAATAATTAAAGTCAAACCGAAAACAATTAATATTTAATTCATACATATTTAAAAGAAGTCCTTTTGGAAGACATAAAAGACCATTTTAATGCTGTGATTGTTAAGCGACGCAAATGGGCCGCCATGTTTGACTGTCCATAGGGGGATTGTAATTTTGCTATAATTTGGACGTTTATTCAGCTTTATTTATTTAAGTTCGTATACAAAATTTTTTCCAGATTTTATGGGATGTTTTGACATTAATGTTTATAAATTGATATGTTTTCCAGCAAAGATTATAAAGAAAGGCAATATAAAGATTATAAATAAAAGGAATAAGTATAATAAATCATCATTATCTTTATGCACAAAAGAACAATTAATAACAGCATTTTCAAAAATCACAAAGTTCATGCCACAAGGTCTTATACTCAACCTCGAATGGTCATTTTTGACATATTAGGCAACAAGCCATTTAACTTCATTCATAGATATGTCAATGTTCAGGGAGATGCTATTACTATTATAGAGGATTTATTATTGCCGGTTCAATAACCTCATAATCTATTCTTGAGGCTTATCTGTTGGGTTCCTACTTGCTTTTAGAGCATAATAAAAATTAATGTTAATTTGCAATAATTGTACAGAAAATTAAATTTCATCTTTTTAAAATTCCTACCTACTACCTATTTGATATAAAGTCCCCCACACTAACTACGTTTTTAGGCACTTTAGCCCCCTTTCTCCTCAGCCCTTATAGCACCAGAACCCTGGGGCGGACTTTACTTAATTTTTTTGAGTAGGTATATATATTTACATAATCTAGGTGTTACCTAAGGCTTGGTGGTCAAAACGCAGCGTACATTATTGTGTTGGCTAAAACACAGCTTAAATACGTTGTTGGTAGTCACTTGCGTTCCGCCCCGCTGTACACAAACATGTTATGTAGTCACCTGCTTTCTGCAAAGTGACTAAACATAGTTTCATAATGTCTCGCAAAGGTTTACCTTTTGGAATAGTTAATTGCCTATCCTGTAAATATATGCAGCCGAGTATCCAACAGAAAGACAACATTGCTATTAGTAGCTTTTTTTAAGGTATTTTTAAATTACCTAAATCCAAAATCACTTTTTATTCTAAAATACCAACGTCTAATTTAACTGTTGCCAGTTTTACAGGTTTAACCAAGGTTTAACAGGTAATGACCGCCGAAATTTCGCGTCTTTGGTTTACTTTCTTTATCCAGTCCTTTCTCTATAAAAAAATCTATAGGTTCTTTTATATTTCACTGATCTTTTAGAATAAAATATAAAATAATATTTTAAAACTTGACTATCTCGACATATTCGTTTATGCAGTTTTCTGAGATGAAATAGTTAAAAGATCATTAACCTCACAGTAGGTTATACCCGGCTCGGCGCGACTACAATTTGTCAATGAACCTGGGAGTATTTTTATGAAAATGCCTTCACAGCCTTCAACTGATTGTTTTTAATCTAATTCATAAGAATATGAAGCATGCTGAGAAAACGGCTCTTAAAATTGAAATAAGCATTAACAATAGGAATGGCGCATTACTTGAGTCGGTTCTATTTTTGATTCCAATAAGGCGCACCAGGCAGGAACTACTGTTTTTTGAGAAAACTCATTGGACTAACTATGGAAAAAATACTTTGAGCTCTAGATTATTACATAACTATAATAATAATTACTTTATCTACAGTGTGATTCCCAAGTTGATACTTCTGTTTTAGCTGTGTACAGAAGAGGCATTAAAATAAATACCTTTTTCAAAAAACTTCGAGAGAGATTCAGAAGTAAAAAATCTAAGTGCGGGCCTGGTCATTAAAATGTGGCCTGCAATACTTTATGTTGTTTTTGTCTTATTAGTCATGCAATTTACGGGTCGGTGGTCAGTTATTTATTTGACAATCCGCTGCGGTGTGTTTTTCTGAAGCAAGTTAATTTTAAATTGGACACCTATGGAAATGGTAAAATTTGAATACAATTAACCAGTAGATATGGTACTAATTTACGGCGAGTGTCGTCAAAGTGCGGCTGCTGCTTTGAGAACGCAGAACGCTTTCCCTTGCAAGCTCATCCTACACCCAGAAGTTTTCTTAATGTTATTCAACAGCAAGTTGGGCAGGACCGTATTTGATCCATATCCTTATTGTTGAGTGTTTTGAAAAAAGGTATTTGAAAATGTTGTTTATTTTAATGCCTTCTATACACAGCTAAAACAGAAGTATCAAATTAGGAATCACCCTGTATTAAAAATCTTTAACTTCCTTCTTGTGTATTTTGATCTGTTAACTCTGTTTTCTTTAGTAACTGTTCTACTGTTGATTGTCATATTAACTTTATACCAATTAGAATGTTATTTCTGTAGTGTATTATTAAAAATAAATAAATAAGTAAAAAACATTTTTTTAGTTTCATAGTTCTTTCCCTGGCCCTTTTTGACCCTTGTCGTGTTAAGGCGCCTTTAAAAACATTTTTTTTTGGTATTATACATTGAGAGTATTGGTCTTTTTACAGAATACGTCCCTGAAATATACGGTTGAAATCCAATCTCGACTCATCATATTTATAACCGAGTTCATAACCATACGTTTTTTAATTGTAAAACCAACACATGCGTTATTTTTGCCTTTCCAGCAACAGATGTTTTACAGATATAATCTTGCTTGCTTTTAAGAACATATGAAATAAGTTTTTATGAGCCTTTCTTGGCGTTTTACTACAAATTTTTAACTTTGCTGATGATAGTGCATACATACATAACTACATAGAGAAATTTTTTAGTTAGTTTTAATTTAATTTTACTAAATCAATTTACCTCTAAATCTTATACTTATAGTCAAGTAATTAATATTATCACGGTATAGATATAGATTTCTGTACTGATATTATCATTATAATAATAGGTATCACATTAGTGTATATTACTAAAAATAATTAATGAATAGACAAAAACAATTACCAAGGAGTATATTAGTACATTAGTTTAATCAATTTTATGTAAAATCCTGCCCTGTTTATGAGCCCTGGAAATTTAAGGACTTATTGCAAGAGAGTTCAATGAGCTTTTATTGCACTTAAAAGATCAACTATAGATGGAGTGCATGACCACCTAATTTTCCTTTTATCCATTTTAACTAGTAACTTTGGCAACACTTGTTTTTTCAGTGATACTGATTAGCACTGATAAACAGAATAAAATGAAAATAACACAATAAAAGTGTGGGTTTCCTAATATAAAGTTTATTTATAAATTAGAGGTCACTTCAAAACTAACCTATCCTAAACTTAAATTAATTGCGAAAATTTTAATAAATTAGATACCTACTTAAATGTGAGTACTAGATATTTAAAACAGGTATTTTCCTATTACATTTTGATGTTTAGTACATCTACTATTTATTAAATAAATCCTTAAGGAACTTTGAAACAATATACATATAGGTACATGACATGATTATTAGTAGTCTGCAGAGGGGCAGATGAAGGGTGGAGCATTTTTTGTGTGTACTAATAGAAATGATCTAATGTAAAATCTTTTTCACGATAAATGGTTATGATTTAATGACTGCAATAAAATTGGTGCTAAGTGCAGCCGTAGATACCGGCTGCACTTAGCATTGCGCTCTTTTTTAGAAATAAATAAATATTTTATAGAACAATTTTCAAGCACTAATAATTTTTTTCTGACCTGCCGCGCGGTTTTGGTTGACGGACCGGGACCCGTCCCAAAATTCCTACTTGGGCCTGGTCGGGTCGTGTAATTCCGGCCCGTACAATGCTCTAAAATAAATACCTAGTAAGTACATAGAAACTAAAAAAAATAAAAATGCATTCTGATTTATTTAAAACTGTCGCCATTTAATTTTAGGATTCTGCAGGCAACGCTATATTTTGTTTTTATTGTAAGGCATATCGGTCGTATCAGTATTATTCTTGCTTAATACATATTTTAATAGCATGATAATGCTTATAAATATGCAACATACCAAAGATATTCACTGACCATCAGAATTAAGATACATTATACGACATATTATAATAAGTTAAACGGCTCAGAAATAAATAATATGCTTATTCAAGGTTATTAAAATTTACGATATTGCAAGAAAATCAGCCTCTCATGTAAATCGAGGTACCTATCAATAGCTGGGTTTCGTCGAATCAAACCTTTGTTTTTTTTTTAATTGAGGAGTTTTTGTTCTAGTACGTCATTGGTTTGTTTTAGTTGTCTTTTTTATACACGTCCTAATCTACCTTACCTCTTTCTGGCGGAAATGCCTGGCTGACCTACCCTAAAGATGTGCATTTTCAATGAGTCATTGGCTTTTAGCACGGGTGGGGCAAGGCAGACGGGTATATATTTTTTTATAAATCAATATATACTTTACTGAACTGATGGGGTAGGGCCCGTAGGCTACATGGTGTTGGCTATCGTTCTACTACATTTAACTCTAATCACTTTTCAAGTGAATTTTTAAGATTGTATACCGCGTCCGCTGAACATGGCTTACCCTCTATAACCTTTTTTATTATGGAATGAAATTTGGACGATTAGTATACGACATAAAACGACATTTTTTAACAGGTGACTAGTCTATTTCAGATAAGTGTTGAGTAATGAAATGGGAAATTCCGTCCAGTTCGGCTCAATTTCGATGTCGGCCATAGGCGCAGGTAAATTTTGTGCATTAAATTATTTATGATAACTAACCAAAGAAAAAAAAGATAATTTGATAAAGAGGGAATTATGTGGTATAACAACGGACCTAATAGGACTACATGAGACTGTTTGGTCTGCCACTCTAACCTAACCTAACATAGCTATAGCAAATTTACACAAAGATCATTTTATGAAATATGCCTATATAAACTTATATAGGCGCAAGCGAAAGGATTTGTAGCAAGACACAACACGACATTGAAAATGAAAGACGTTAACCTACTGTTTGATCAAGCCATTAAGGAAGTGACACCAGAGAACTGACGAAAAGCAGTCCATCATGTCATTAAAGAAGAGGAGATAATGTGGGATCTTGACCACCTGATCGATCGGACCGTCGACCCGTTTATTATAACGTGAAGACAGTTCCTCAGATAACGAGGAATATTGTGATTTTTTATAATTTAATTTCTGTATAATGTATTTTTTGTATTTTGTATTTTTTATAATGTTTAATAAAGAATAAGTGTATCTAATACTATAATGCACGCCTTTGTCACACCATTTTCAGTATTTGTGAATGGATAACAATAGGCAAAACCCATAAATTGACCCAAACCCGGGTGGTACTACCTGCACTTGATGAAAATGAAGAATTTTACAATGAAATCAATGCGAAATTTTAAAAGTGGCTTAAATATTTGTTGGGTCACTCTATAGTCCCTTTGCATACCTAATGAGCTTTTATTACTCTACACCTTTCTGAAATAGACTACCTATAAACTTTATGAAACTCAAACTTTTTATTTTTAAATAGGACACCGGGCATATCTTTCCTTTTTTTTAAATTCTATATGACATTCTAAATACAACCATGTGTCACTTTTTGTCATAAAAAAAATTTAAATTTATTTTTATCTAGAGAGCTATGAATACGTTAAAATTATGATCAATATCGGCCTAAAGGCCGATCGTTAGTATCGGCATTCATGTAAAGTAAAATAGTAATGCAAAAAAAAAATGTTTTTCAAGCTTTTTATTACAAAATAGAGATAGATAGTTAGAAGACGGGCAACGAAGTTGTTGAAGTTATCAAACAGAACTCGAACGTTTGTTGTTTGTGCTTTCGCCCCCCCTTTTTCTGAATCCGCCACTGCATACACTTGAGTCATCTATCAAAAATGCGGCTTTATATCGTAGACAATTCCTCCAAATTTCTTTCCTTTATTTTAAAATCAACAAATAAGTTATAGGAGCGGGCCACCTTCCGCGGACACCCAGTATAACTTAACAATCTCTATCCATCCACCCGATACTATTCAGTATTGCATTGTAGGTATGTCGTAGCATTTTCCAGTTTCCATTATATTTTATTATGATTAATGTTGTTGTTTTATGCAATGACAGTACTTTTTCTATTAGTATACATGCACCGGTTGCCTCCTTTACAAATCAAGGATATGTGGATGAACGAGCGGAATTCGCATTATAATGTGTATCACATTTTTTCAGCATACCAATGCCATGATGAATAAAATAGTCTGTGCCAGTGGCGTCTCGTGACCTGTTTAAGATACAGTGCCGCAGAGCGTAGGTATCAATAATAAAAATAAAAATAGTACATTGTATACCTAGTAGGAAAAGCGGAACATTCCCGGACGACCGTAAATATTGTATGTCGAGGCGCAAGCCGAAACTGACAATACGGAGTCCGGGAATGTGGCTTTTTCTACGAGGTATACATACTATTTTTCCGTTAAAAGGACATAACTTATTACAATCAACTTGTTAAAATTTTGAAATAAATATTATTAATTTTGTTCACAAATAAAGGATGCCAATTAAATATTTGTGTTATAAACTATGGAAACACAGTAATATTAAATTGTCAAGCTTCACACATTTTAGTTTACAAGTAGCCGTACAGAAATAATATTTCCTTACAGAACAATAATACATAAATATCTCCTAACAGTTATTTTCCGTTGCCTAGCAACGACTAAATGTAAGGAAATATTGGCTTCTTCTTTCAGAAATGTTCAAAAATGTCAATATTTCCTATCGATTTTCGGAAAACCATTTTATTTTAACTAACAAGACCACTGACTGTGACAAAAATGGCATTATACAGGGTGTCCGGTAACTTATGGGCCGTAGAGTAACTGGAAAAACTAGACATCAAACTAAGCCGATTATGTCATATAAGTTTTGTCGGATTGTTACTCGTTCTAGAGATACAGGGTGTTGAAAGTAAAAGTTTATTCTCGAAAATAAGCCATAATTTAAAAATGGTTTAATGAATCGAATTGAAAGTTGGCAATATTATGTTTTTATGAGCAAGAAATACGAATTTATAGAAATTTTTAAGTTTCAAACTAGAGGGCGCTAGTTGCATACACTGGGCTTCATAAATCTCTGATTTTTTTTCTTACCTGTGATATTAGGAGTTTTTCAATTATAGTTTCTTAAAAAGGGCATTTTCTGAGTCAAAAATGTGTACTTGATTGATCTTTAACGGTTTTCGAGATATTTCGCTTTAAACAGCCTAAAGCATAAAAAAACATAGTAAATAATTAAATTAACAAAAAAAACAAAAGTTACCGGACATCCCGTATTTATTATTATTATTATATTTATATGTGATGCAATTTTTCTGCAAAACTTTTACTAAGTAGATTTAGTTGTTTGGGGTTACATTGTATGAAGTGGCTTTGTGCCGATTGCAGACGCTACACTATCAGTCGTACTGACAGTCCTGAATGATATTAATCCTCATTTTCATACTTTTATTTAAATGTGCTTTTCTTAATAAATATGTAGGGTCTCCATTACAAAATAATTACATTTTTATTGGGATTCATCTAGTAACAAAGAATTTTACTTTAGTCGTGATAACCGCGGCAGTGGCTCAGAGGTGAGGTACGTGACATTCGACCGTGGCGGTCCGGGTTCGATCCCCGGAGTGGGCATACGCATAATAAAAAAAAGTATGTCCGAAATTTAGTATTTAATTAATTTAGTAGGTTTAAGAATGCCAGGAAAGAGTGTCATGTATCATTTCCCAACCCACCCCATTCATGCCGGTAACCAGGCCGGATGAGATCAGACATCTCGTGGGATGTGGAAGAAGGTACACACTCCCCAATCAGTAGGTCATGCAATGGCAAGAAACCAAGGATTGATAGCCCTTGGGGGGTGTCGCATGACTGGGGATCGTGGTTCGGAACTCACGTTAAGCTGTAGGTCCCATCGGGAATGGCCCTGGCAGCAAACGAAGAGGAAAAAATTTCACAAAAAAATGAGTCATTTTATGGTTGATATCATTCAGGACTGTCAGTAATACTGATCGTGTAGGGTCGCCTTATGTTATAATATTTTATATTAATACGTTTTTAATTACTTGCTTGTTACTATGCATAACTCATCACGACATCGTGACCGGTGGTGTAATACATTCCTTTCCCAGTGACTTACTAATTGAGCTGTGGAATTTTTAAACTATCAATGGCCAAGTAGACAATGGCACCACACACATTTCCTTTTATTGATTTATGATCGAGACATAGTGAAGTTGCAAAATAAATAAAAATAACACCAAATTTAAATGTAAAATACGGTAAGCGTATATTGTAGATATTGTTGTTTGTTCTGGTTTACTGATGGCCACTTGTCCTTTCGAACATTCAGCCAGCTTGCTCTTGGACCTACACCTTAACGTGGGTTCCGAACCACGATCCTTAGTATTTTCTTGCCCATGCATGACCTACCGATTGGGGAGTGTGTATCTTCTTTCGCACGAGATGTCCGATCTCATCCGGCCTGATTACCGGCATGAATTGGGTCAATTAGAAGATGTTACATTTTACACTCTTCCCTGCATTCTTAAACTTACTAATTGCGTATGCCCACTCTCGCGGCGGACAACGTTTAATATAGAACAAATGAATATAATATACAGGGTGTAAGTTGATACTTCTTTTGTAGTTGTGTATAGAAGGCATTAAAATAAACTACATTTTCAAATACCTTTTTTTAAAAAACTCAAAAATAAGGCACTTACATTCATTTATTACACTATAGATCAAATACGATCTTACGGTAACTTGCCCGTTGAATAACATTAAGAAAACTTCTGGGTGTAGGAAGAGCCCGCAAGGGAAAGCGTTCTGCGTATAATCTCGAAGCAGCAGCCGCACTTTGACGACACTCACCGTAAGATAGCACCATATCTACTAGTTCAATGTTTTCAAATTTTACCATTTTTACGTGTCACCAATTTAAAATTAACTTACTTCAGAAAAACATACCGCAGCGGATTGATAAATAACTCACCACCGACTCGTAAATTGCATGACTAATAAGACAAACTACATAAAGTATAGCAGGCTACGTTTTGATGACCAGGTCCGCACTTAGATTTTTTACTTCTATATCTCGCCTATTTTTAAGTTTTTTGAAAAAATGTATTTAAAAATTTTGTTTATTTTAATGCCTTCTATACATAGCTAAAAAAGAAGTATCAACTTAGGAATCACCCTGTATAAGTAATTAAATTAGAGTTAGGCGAAGTTTAGCAGAGACCAAGGAATCTGCTACTTTTACACTTTAAGGCAATCGCTTAAAAATTTATTTTTTAACTGTACTGAGAGCCGCCAGACACCGCCGCGTTCATCACCTTACGCGGAACGTAGATCGATAATCAACTCAATCGGATGTAAGATCCGTAAACCGTCTGTTTTATTTCAGGCGTCGGAACAGTCCAAATATTTCCTAAAGTGGTCCACACACCATGAGATGTGCCTCGAGGCATGCCGCGAGGCCACCGTCTCTGATACCAAATCTCACGGTCTGTGTTGTTGTATCGACTAGTTTTTGTATCGTGCGAAACCGTCTCATGAGTCCGCCACGGGCGGGAGACGTGTGTGTGCTAGTCGCTAGGTCTCGTGAGATTCGCAGTCGGTATTTTTACTTAGTACCTAAACAATTGTTCAAGAAGATGAATACAGAAAAAATATTTTGGGAAGAATTTATAGAAGAATATAGAAATTACGAACTTTTTTCTTTCAAAAAACCAATACTTTGACCATTCTCTTTTTTTCTGTTTATCTTCAAAACTACTAATCCTACGGCGACACCAACTGCAATTTTTTTTTCCTTCGAAAAATTGTGGAATGATCTTTTATTATACAACCTCCACAAACTCGCGTATGCCTGATACTGTTTCAAGGTGTAGGGTCTCTTAAGACGTGATATCGTTTCGTGCGAGTCTTCGCCTCGCAACGTGCCTCGAGTCAGGTCTCATAGTGTGTGGGGCACTTAAGATCCGACTTATTGTCAACTGTTCAAATTGATAACGGCCATCAGTAACAGCGAGAAGCAGACTCGACAAAACTCTCCCAAACAGACATACAAAGCTTGCAAAAAACCAGATCCGTCCATGATTGTCATATCATAATAATCCGGTAAAAAGCAATTTCCTTTAACCTTCAGGAGACACTTGGCAGAATTGAAAATAAATCTGCTTATTTCCTTACAAAACAGAATTGATTAAATACCTTCTTACTGAATTATTGTCAAAGAGTTTCAAAACATGATTTTCTCGTTACGTTACGTTTGTTTCCAAATACGTGAAGGAAGTTGCAAAATGCTTAACAATTAACTAGGAATTACATAACATTTAATTATTACAGAAAATTTCAAAGGGTTCTTATATGTAGGTGAAAAAGTGTATAATATAACGGGGGGAAATTGTTATGGTCCATATTTTGGTGAAAAAAACTTCTTTTTTCCAAACCAAGGTACAGATTGAAACGTTAACTAAGTGAGAGAAAAGGCAAATGAGTAAACGTAGGTACTGTCATATTGAAGTAACCTGACCTATACTATCTTTTGAAATGTGGCTGTACCACATATATGCATACACTATATTGCTAATACCATAATTCAGTGATGACACCACTGTAGGCAGATGATCAGGGGCCGTTGAGTTTGCGCAGCTCGGAAATTTGCTTCTTGATGTAAACATTTGACAGGACCAACTTTCAAAATATTTTTACAAGCTTTTATTTAAATTTACCCGTTAGTTCGGGTGTGTACAGTTTATGGTCAAATAAAACTAAGTAACCAATATTTGAAATACCTTATTCCTGGTATTGAACCGCGATTCGTGCAAAAAAGGATCATGCACTTTTTTCTACCATCTTGAGACACAAGTCGCTAACAATAACAAAATGTCTGGTAAAGTTTTATACCTAAATTCGCGCCCAAAACTTAAAAATAATATCCACAATCACACACGGAACATCCGAACGAATACAACGTAAAAAAGATGGAAACGACTATAACTTACAAACTAACAAAAAAAAAATGTCTAAAGTAAAGTTTTATAAATATTAACACCCAAAACTTGGAAATTATAACAACACACGAATGAACGAAACAAAAGATGGCGACTAATAAGAATACAAACAACGGCGAGCCGGTTCTGTTTACGTTCTGTTACATATCGTGTCGGTTGCCTAAATTTTTCTCTACTGCGCCAGCGCCACGGGCCCAAGTTCAGGTTATTTTGAATCGCACGATGAGTATCTTCTTGCTTCGTGTGGCTACTTGTATTGGCAATATAGTGTATGTATATATGTGGGCTCTACAGTAGATTGCTACGTATTTCATGGACCGCGCACGTTACCAACGAGGAGGTGATGCGGAGGATGAACAAGGGAAAGGAAGTACCTATTTATCACGATAAAGTCCGAAAAGCTTGAATATCTGGGACATATTATGAGAAACCCGAACACGGACCTGGACGAAGAAGATTTTTATGGCTGATAAACCTAAGAACATGGTTTGCAATGACCACCACTGGTCTTTTTCGAGCTGCGGTCCACAAGGTGATAATTGCTGGGTTGATAGCCAACATCTGGACCGGATAGGCACTCAAAGAAGAAGACCTATACTATCTTAAACAGGCCGCACTCTAAAAGATTTTGTGACAACGGCAGAAAAGAAATTGATGTTAAGTCTTATATCTTGTTTTTAGTTGCATTCCACTTTGGATCACAAAATTCCCAACAGTTTCGTGAGGTTGTCAGATCTCTATTTTAAAATGTAAACATTTTCAAAGTTTGCTTTCAGCCTTACTATTTGCAAGACCGTCAACGATCAAATACTAAAGAATTTGTTCTGTTATTAATGAGTCTGTGACTGACCTTGTGTAAGTCACACGTCTGATTAGAGAACTCGTACACCGTAGCCGGTCATCGGTCATTGACCACCGTTTGAATCCATTCTCTTGTGTTATTATAGTAGCAAAGTTTACAAATTCAGCCCAGTGCAAAAATTAACTTAATTAACATTGCAGCGGTTTTTTTAACATGTAGTTGATCACAAAATGTCCAGTTGTAAAATCTTATTTATGTGTATAAACGAGCGGCCAGGATTATCTGCAGTTTCGGCCCAATTGAATTGGTGAATTATTTTTACTCAAAATTTGTACGTCTCGAACCATTTGCCATAGACAAAATAGTTCATTCATAACGAAGATGTTGAATGGGAAAGGGTAGGAAAACTAATTTCACGGGAACTAGACACCCTTTCCCCCCCTTTTGTCCAGCCCAGATTGTTTTAAGAGAACTGAATAAAAATGTAATGAGAAAAATAAATAACTTAACATAAATAATTATTATTAGCATCGTTTGAATTCTTGCATATTTAGTGTGTGATTCATCAAATTAATTAAACATTTTAATAGCACGAAATTACAATATTAAGTAAAACAGATGTTCATTTCACGACTATTAAAAATTAAGAGCGCTTATACGCTACGATAATGATAAATGGGTAAATAAAAATCTTTTAGTTCCATAAGACGTAGTTAAAATGACGAAGAGAACTACGGAACTGTTTCCCACCGATTTTAATGAAATTTGGCATAGTTGGCAGTTGTTTAGAGCATCAAAATTAAGAGACCCATATTTTTCCATTTTCCCATAGTAATTAAATATTTGATAAATTTGAACTACGAAATGTTTCTCTTCTACAGGGTCTTTATGTAATAAAATACGTTCGAGGCTGGGAGATGAAACTTTAGACTCACTAATATATATATATTTTTTAAATTTATTAACTTAAAAATTATTTGTTTGTATCTACAACACACTTCATACTGGATAAATAAAAAGTTCACAATCCAGTCACATAAGCAACACTGACAACACTTTATACTTGATTGTTTACTTTAATTATGTTGATAGATGTAGTGAGTAATTACATTTTTTATTTTACACGGTCGATACTTAAATTGCGGAAGCTTACTCAAAAATGCATTTTTGCCTACCCTGTTTTAAACGGCTTTGCACGCCACTGCGAGATACCCATTATGAACATCGAATTTGAGACACCCTCT
Source organism: Polydrusus cervinus (assembly GCA_935413205.1). NCBI lineage: Eukaryota > Metazoa > Arthropoda > Insecta > Coleoptera > Curculionidae > Polydrusus > Polydrusus cervinus. The sequence goes on from OW284516.1 coordinate 29,989,765, forward strand.
ACATGATTTTTTAGGTAAAATAAATCGGTCGGTTATGTTATAAATAAACAGAAGTAGAACCAGGTCACGAGTTAAACTACTGCCTAATATTTATAGGGGAACTAACTAAACAACTACCGGGTCCGAGTTCAAAAAGAGGGAATGAGTAAATACCCATCACATGCAGTCATCATCAATCTTCAAAGCTGATAATCAAAACTAGGACTGGACGATTATCAAATGTCATTGTCGGTTAATTTTTTTATTAATCGAGTTTTCGATATCGATTATTTAAGGGGATTTGGTTCAGTATTTTTACATCTAGGGATTTTAGATCAATAAAAAAAATATAGCGATATTTTTGCGCTAGTGCCCCTTCTAACACCAACCAAGTAAGCACCCAAAAAATATTTTAAGTGGCGTATAGATAAAATACAACCATTTTAGGTCTTTAACATGATTCGTGGTTCGTTACGCTTCCGTGATTTATCACACGATCTTTCTATAATCTCAAATATGTATATGTACATATTTTATTAATAAAATCATAGGACATGATGCGGGTCTAGTGTCACTAACTTCACAATGCGTATCTCCGGCTTTTTTAATGTGCCTTTTTGACCTCGCTAACGTTCGCTCTTAAGGCTGTAATTAGTGTTTCATTGCTTTGTCAAGCAGCTGTGAGATATTACAGTATACAGTGTCTTCTAACTGCACGTTAAATGTAAAGAAAAATAATACACTTTGGTATAACGGTTTATTAACTTCTTTTTAAAACACAATATAACTCAGATAAACATTTTCTTTTGAACATTTTGCACCTATACAGGGTCACGACTGGCGTTCATAAAAACTTCTGGAAAAAAATGTTTGAAACACAAAAAGTTTTTCCATTTTTGTTGCAAGTTTGTATAAGCGTGTTCGGTTTTACCATCAGATTTGTCAGATTACTCCGCTCTCGTTTGTTTAATGTTTCAGAGGACAAAATAAATCTGAATGTCGTTCATGTAAGCAAATGGAGGTACATATTTTTCGTCGGAGAAGTTAGACAGATTTTAAAAATTAAATTTCCAAAAGGCGGAAATATTTAAAATCTAACCGTTGGCGTTGTTTATGTAAGATAACCTTAAATAATAATTTAAATAAAATTGCAACTAAACAAACCATAGGCAACAATTAGCACTCAAAGTTTATAAATACGGACCTGCCCTCTATTTATACTAACCTATAAAACGTAATTTTCGCCGTTTTCTTCTTATCCACAGCATTTTTGTTGGAACAACTTCGCACGGCACAATAAAATTAATATCTATCACCAAGTAGCAATAGTTTTACACAAAAATTGATAAACCTCTCATAAAATCTAAAACCACCTCGATTATGATAGATCGAACAGCTGATTACACGAATGACATAAATGTCATACCAATATGGCGCAAGTAGGGTCACGTGATGTCGCGTCCTTGTTTATTCTATCTCTTTGGGTAAGTACGAAGTTGTCTGAATCCTCCGTGATCACATGATCTAATAATTTCATCGCTCTCGTCTCATCTGCGAGGTAGAACCCGAATTTGCTTTATGTCTATAAACGACAGAAAGTTTCCAGAAAGTTACATCTAATAAAAATAAATGGTGAGATATAATTAGACCAGAAAAATTAATTACGGTTAGCCAAGGTATGATATGGTACCTACTTAAATTGCTCGTTTACAATTTACTAGTTTTCCTTTTTTCTCTCTGACTTGCTGACCATCAAAAGTTCTTTTGCTGTAAGAACGAGACAGGTAATTTATCTTTTAAATAGAGACCGTATATCAATGTTGTTTGATGACGCGCTTGGAATGGTTTTACCAATGCTCTATCTATAGCGAGACCAGTCACCAATCCCCTTTGTTGGCGCGCCCATGAATTTTATTTTCAGCAAGTGTTGCATCCAGTCTATGAGCCTCTGAACTCACCCCCGTAACCATGGTAACGGTCGATCCTATTTTCTCCCTCCTCTCGTCCCTCGACCTATCCTGTGGCTGTGTATTCAATATTGGACTCGTGCCTTGTTGTCAAACTTAGTGGGATATCTTGGTAATAGGATAAAACGTGCCATACTACTGATTTGATGAAATCGGATTTTAGGAGGGGCATTTACAAATAATTATCAATATTTTTTTAAATAGAATGAATTTTAATATTTTTTTTTGGGTTTTCATGGGCTTATATCTTTTTCCTCGGTTGCATGAAATGCAGCTGCAATGAAAATAGCTTTCTCACACATACACATAGATAGATGCCACCTTTTCATTGGATTTCATTAGTTCCATCTTTTCGTTTGTTAGCAAATATATACCACAAAAAGTAACGTTAATATAGTGGCAGTTTGGACGATCCAATTATCAAATTCTTCGACTACCTGCTTCACCAGAAAATTCAATTCTTTCAATTTTGTCTTTATTATGACACTGCTTGTGACTGACGTAAATGGAATGACGTGTTCGGTAGTGTGCTTCTACTGCCATGGGACATCTTGCGAAAACATCCCCGATCATCTTGATAATAATTGCGATGAAGACGACATTAACGAGGATTTGTTTGAAGCCAAATCACCCGATCTAATGTCAGATATTACACTTGAAGTTGAAGGTGGCTGTGATCAACAACTTTTTCTTCATAGTAGATGAGTGACTTGTATATTACCATACCCACCTTCGCTATTATTATATGTAGTCGATGGTTTTTAGAAAATGGATTCTTAAAAATTTACATTTTTATATTTAAGAGCCTCTGTCTTAAGTTTTATTGGTCCCGTTTTCTTGAGACACTCTAAACCTCGGAACGATCTATTATTAGAAAGAGAAATAAACACATAATGTTTCCCTTATTTTTCGATCACCACATTGATATTTGTTTAGTTGGCTTTTTCGTGTTAAGTTTAGCTATTTTAGCCATACTGTTGTGTCCAATGATTCAGAGAATAGTCATCCCTCATGGGCGTAGTCACAGGAACTAGGCTCGGAATTGGGTAATAATTATTGTTAATAGTAATATGCCAATGAAGAAATCCTCCTATCGGTAACACCGCAGTTTTTTTTTGTTGTGTAATTTTTTCCTCTTCGTTCGCTGCCAGGGCTATTCTCGAAAGGCTACAGCTTAACGTGGATTCCTAACTACAATCCTTTGTCATGCGCCATCCCCCAAGGGCTATCAACCCTTGGTTTCTTGTCATTGTATGACCTACCTATTGGAGAGTGTGGACCTTCTTTCGCACCCCACGAGATTTCCGATCTTATCCGGCCTGGTTATCGGCGTGAATGGGGTGGGTTGGGAGATGATACTTTTTACACTCTTCCCTGCATTCTTAAACTTTCAAATTTCGAACACACTTTTTTTTATTATGCGTATGTCTACCACGGGGATCGAATCCGGGCCGTCACGGTCGAATGCCAGTACCTCATCTCTAAACCACTGCCGCGCTGCACCGCAGTTTTATTTACATGAAAACAATTTCCTAACGCACTCCGCCTATGGCGTCGTGCTTAATTTACTTTCTCGTGAGATATAAACATCATATCCACTCTTGTTGAACAAACTACTATTTTTAGTGGAGAGCCAAACGATAGAGCTTACTTATCAAATAGTACAATCACAATTATTGTATTTAATTTTTAGCTTCAAAATGGCGTCCCTAGGAAAATTTAAAAGAAATACATCTTGGTACCCTCCCCCTATTTCACAATTTCTCAAATAATTCATTGTTTTAGGTTAAGGGGGTATTATCATACACACCCTGGTGATGTTTTAACCAGGGTTGCGGCTATTTAAATAAACTGGTTTTTTCAATTTTAAACGTGATTTAAATCAAATTATAAATTGCAGTAAAAACAAGTCGCCGAAGCAAATAACTCATCAGAAAGCTTTAAAAAAAAGGAAGATAGTTTATTCAAAAGTGTTTAGATACATTATGTAAGTGTAAAAACATAACTAATCATCATCAGTCCAGCGTAAAAAAGTATTCATAAATTACGCTGCCGAAAATTTTTATGACAATATAAGTTATTTTGTATGTCGCCAAGGAGATTTTCTAACTGTAAATGTAGCAACTAGTAGTTTGTACAACAAGAGTGGATATGATGTCCATATCGCACGAGGAAGTAAATTGAGCACGACGCCGTAGGCGGAGTGCTCAAACTTCCGAGTGCAATATGGACAATCCACTCGAGTTGTACAGTATATTTTTTCTACGCCTTAACTTCCGAACTTCATGCTAAGAATTTTAAAATATTATTATTTAAATTAGGCATCATAACTTGTCTTTTAAGTTGGCCATGAACGGTAATAAAAAAACAATTAAACAAAAATAATTTTGATGGCAAACTCTTGGACCAAATTACACTGTAACATATTTATCGATTTGGGTAAGTTCTTATATTTAAACAAACTAATTTTTGAATATATCTATCTTTTTCACATTCTGCTTTTTGCTGAATAACAAACAAAAAGCGATATAAGTATTAATAAAAACGAACAATTTATTTTCTCAACCAGGCATTTTGATCAATAATTGTTTTACCGAAATGCACAGAAGAAAAATAGGTTTGTCGGGTTTATTTCTGCTTGCGTAAGAATTATAACTCCAAAAGTACAAGAAAATAACTGTAGAATTCGTTTTAAACAGTTAAAAATGGATTTTGTGCATTAATATGAATTTTTAACGTTCGCTATGGTCAAATTTTTTAAAATAATCGCCAATTTACAAACTAGCAACACTGTTAACGTGGAAAGAGGTGGCAATACTGTAAGTAGAACTAACATAACCTTAAAAATTTAGTAAAAAATGTATCTGTTTTATCGGGTTATCTTTGTGTTCCACCATTTAAGGAAGAATAACCAGTTAATTTTCTATGTTTGTTGCGTATAATAAAAGTTTTAAGATCAATTAGGGTTGGATCCCCGTTCAAAATATATCGGAAAATATCCCCGTGCACAAATATTTATAATAATATATTATTTATGTGGAAAAAATAACCAAGGTTAGTAAGAAAACGTTCATTTGGTAGATATAAGTACATTTTATGCAAAGCTTGTAGTAATTGTCTAGAAATGAGTGAAAATAAAGATATTTTTGAAATAAGAAAGTGCGTCTGTGTGCAAATCTTTAGTTCGGTCAGAAAATAACAATAATTTGGTAGAAATATATTTTGGTAGAAATATATTTTGGTATTAATTTTGTTATTATACCTTCAATTTTTGCACCATTTCGTGTACTCTTTAGGAAAATATTGTGTATACATAGACTCTGGGATAAATGTTTTGATTTAAATTTAAAAAGAACAAATTTCATCTGGCAGATTTACATATTTTTAAAGCATATTGTTAACCTAACTTCTTTTAACTGTCAGAAAAGGAATTTACAACATGTAAATTTGGCTTCTCTGTAATTGACTACTGTGATTGGTCAGTTTCATAACCTAACTAGGATGGATATGAAATTTTGTCGCACAGTTAACTGGAATAGTCTACTTTACCCGCCACTTATGTGTAAAGGAAACAGCAAATTTCCATGTGGGAGTAGAAAAAAATATTTTTGGGCGAATAGAGACAAAATAATGAAAATAAGTGATTTGAATAGTAATTTAACCAACAAGTACATTAATAATGGCGATTAATGATTGAAATATTCGTTAATGTTCGAGATCATTAATCACATTTTAATGTAAGAGTTGGTTACAATGTTTTTTCGTCGAACGTATTTTTTACTAAAGTGAAGAAAAACAGTTAACAACTTTTGTTTTACAATCCAGATTTCACAATTCTACAAATACTAATGACAGCGGACGACGTTTTGGATTGACGTTTTATTATTTTGTTGATTTGTTTGCATGGCTGCTTTTAATTTTAATTACCAAAATCGTGCATTTACAGAAAATCATGCATTAATAGGGGTCATTAATGAATGATTTTGGGAAATCGTGCATTTACAGAAAATCATGCATTAATAGGGGTCATTAATGAATGATTTTGGGAAATCGTGCATTTACAGAAAATCATGCATTAATAGGGGTTATTAATGAATGATTTTGGGAAATCGTGCATTTACAGAAAATCATGCATTATTAGGGGTCATTAATGAATGATTTTGGGAACGTTAATATCGGATGTAAATACACGGTCGACGGAAAAGTTCATTATTGCCATTTTTAAGGAAAAAATCAGTACAAATTGATAAAAACAAAATAAATCACGATTTAATCGTGATTTATTGCAACCCTGGTTTTAACCGCACTTGTCACAGACAAACGGACGAACAAAATATTAAATCTCTTTGAGGCAACTTAAGAACTAAGTCTTAGCGGCAATTAATTGGTTAATTAGGTACTTCTGAAATCAGGTAATGCAAACATCCTCGTCTTTCGACACCGCTAAGTGCCGGTTAACGACTGCTCAAAAATGTGTTCGACATATGGAAGATATCTATCCTAACCTAAAAGTTTAACAGCCTACGTCTGAACTTAAAATAGATTCCATAGTTTATTATTAGTTAAATAGTTTATATGGAAAACTTTTTATTAAGTTGGTTTACGATAAAACATAAAGTTTTGTTTGACGCGGCATAGGGTGATTTTTATTTGCAAAATACTAATTATAGCAGTTTTGAGTTGTTTCGCCGGATCCTAACTCTGCTGATGAGACATGATATTGGGAAACGCGTCTAGGAATGGATGTGATAAAATGAAGGGAACGGGGACGGAAATAAGCCTTAGACCAAAATAATGGAGAATTAAGTAACTATAATCTATTTCAGAAAGGTGTATAGTAATGAAAGCCCATTAGGTATGTAAAGGGACTACAGAGTGACCCAACGAATATTTAAACCACTTTCATAATTTAAATTCGTTCTTTTCCTCAAGTGCATTATATACATACATAAGTAGTATTAGGTACACTTATTTTTTATTAAACATTATAAAAAAATACAAAAATTACATTATACAGAAATCGTTATAATTAACGAGTTCACGGGGCTATCGATCAGGTGGTCAAGATCCCACATTTTCTCACCTTCTTTAATGGCACGATGGACTGCTGTTCGCCAGTTCTCTGGTGTCACTTACTTAATAGCTTGATCAAACAGTAGCTTAACGTCTTTCATTTTGAATGTCGTGTTGTGTTTTACTACAAATCCTTTCACTTGCGCCCATATACGTTCTATTGGATTTAGTCCGCAATGATATGGCGGTGTGCGCAGCACAGTTACACTATGTTTTTCAGCTATATCTTCCACGGCATATTTCATAAAACGATATTTGTGTAAATTTTCTATAGCTTAAGCTCCTTCTTTATCAAATTATCTTCTTTTTTTTCTTTGGTTATTTATCATAAATAATTTAATACACAAAATTTACCTGCGCCTATAGTACCATACATAACCAAATTTCAATGTTTTGCTACAGAAACACTTTAAACAAAACACCTCAGAAATTAAAGCGATATGGAACTAAGGTAAAAATACAACCAAATAGTAGTTAAAAACTTACACGAAAATTTTTCTAGTTTATGAACAGAAATCTAGTACAAATCTTTTAAATCTTAAGAGCCTTGCATACCAGTGTGATTTGCTTATTACTCTGTTTTTTGGCCGTAACTAGGTTTTATTTTCAAGTTTAAGAATTATCTTTTTTTTTCAGAATGTTGATCATAAGATGAAATATCGATCCAAGAAGGGACTTCTCCCATTCGTCGAGCTCAACGGAGAAGAAATCGCCGATAGTGCTCTCGTCATTAAAGAACTTAGTCAGAAATTCAACAATGATTTGGATGCCGGCTTGACCGCTGAGCAGCGCAATTTGGCACATGCCACGATGAGTATGATTGAAAATCATCTTGCTTGGGTCGTTATGTGGTAAGTTTAGATAATTTCAACAAAGTTGGAAGGGTGGAGCTCTTTACTTGATGATTGTACCCTTAATAAAAGGTATCTAAGAAATACTGAAAAATTACATTTTCTTGTAAAAACATTTTTTTTTAATGTGGTTTGTTTGTTGAAAGCAAAACTTTTATATAAGTTGACAAATATGACAGGTATGTTCAAATGACAATCTTTTATCTATGCAATGACGGCTTTTTCTTAATCCCGTACTCTGCCGAAAATACGATACATTTTATTTCATGGGGAGAAATTAGTTTTATAGATCTACCGATAAATCTGGAGAATTGGCATCACTGCCTCCGGCTTTCTTTCCAACTCTCGTATGCGCTTCCGATAATTCACGGGCTGCCAAATGTTTGCTGCCTTGTTGCCACTAATACGTTTTAAGCATTAACAATTCAACAAAGTTTAAAGTGTGTTATTAAAATTGTAGGTACTTAGATATAAAATAGATACATTCCTAATTATCACAACAGCATTTATTTAAATTAAGGTCGGTCCCCCTATGGAAATTCTCAACGAACCCCTATTCTTTTAATGAAACAAATTTAACAATGATGAGTTATTTAGTTCTAATTGATCATTTAGTAATATAGTAGAATTTTTCAATCGATTTACACTTTCGGAAAGATTAAGTTTATCACCTTTGTTTTAAGTATGTAAAAGATTAAAATTATCGTTAAAGGTGTGTTCTTGTCAGTAGCGAATCCAGGAAATGTGGTCAAGGGAAAGCTAATAATTTTTATTATTTTATTTTAGGTGGCGGTCAAAATATCCAGACAGCGTGCTGAAAGGCTACAAAGTTAACCTTCAACATGCCCTAGGAACTAGAATACCAAATGGTATCCTCAACTTCTTTTTTAAATTCGCATATGGAAGAAAGGTAAAATAACATTCTTGTGTGAATGATTATTTATCGTAGAGTAAAAAAGCTGAACTAAATGTCTTTGAAGTGAACAGGTTACTAGATTAATGAGAAAATGCATAACTGTGCCACCAGAAATGCGCCACAGAAAATGCGTCTTCAGTCTTTATGGGTATTTTACGGTGTAACGCTGCCCAGCGTGATTCCTGTAATTGTGACGTAGTTAGTTACAGGTTTTCTCTTAATATCATTTCTGGTATTAGAGGTGGGCAATCCCGGTTTTTTTGGGATTTAAGGATCCGGATCCCCGCCAATTGCTGCTAACTACGTACTTTCGTAGGATTTAGGCTTATTGATAAACTCTGATGGTAAAACGCCACTTAGGATTTACCTGACGGAATAAAAAAAAGTGGTCATATTATATGTATGTGAGAGTCTTTTAGAGACTATGCCAGATGTATAATAAACATTATTCTAGAACCTGCCATCTTTTCAGACTAAAGTTCAGCAAAATATTATGTTTGCCAACACAACATACTATTAAAGTACGAACCAGAACAATTTTAATTTAAATAAGAAAATTTACTTTAATCATGTTTTATTATTGATTTTGTTAGGATACTTTTGGATCTACCTATTGTGTGTTAATTGGCCTGGTCAATCAATTTTTGTTAGCTTAAATTTTTAATATTCTGCTACAATCGATTTTTTTGGGATAAACTCGTAACTATCTACACTAAAAATAGCTGAATACTTACAATCGGTGACAACGTTTTTGCTGTTAAATTTTTTTAGTTGGACTTGAACTTTTTGTCAGTAAAATTAATTAAACATTGTTTTGTTTTTCGGGTATTTTCGTTTACGATTTCGTAATCTTTGGCATGTAAAATTAATTGAGATATTCTGTAATCGACCTAACGCACTTTACAGCGCAAAATGCGTAATTAATTAATTAAATTGAAATTAATTTTTTAACATGTTAAACCGGAAGTTGTAACTTTTAGATAGATAATAAAAAATTAAAATAGGGAGATAAAAATCATTTTTCCCTAAGATAAACCGTTCCAATGTTACAGCCTGTCACAGTCTGAAAATGCCATATTTTAAACGTCAATATCTCAAAAACTATTGAATTTAGACATATCACATTTACAAAATAAGCGTAGAATTTTGTGGGGAACCAGAAAATAATACAATATATACGTTTTCTTGGGCCACGCTATATACTCCAGCATAATTTTGAAATGTGCACCTCAATGGTCCATACAATTTTTGCATTTCGAATTTTAATCTAATTCCTAAGATAAGGGCAAATATTAACTTTACTCTATCGTTGACTCACCCTGTATGCAGGGTGTTTTTTAATTGAGTGCCGATACTTCAGCTTGTGAATCCTTGGGTGATTTTAAGAAGAAAAGTTAATATTAACATATATCCTAAAGCTTTTCATTTTTGAGCTACAGGGTGTTAACATTTAAAAAAAAATATAACTTTTTTATCATAATTATTATATCACTCTTAGATATTCTTATGAAATTTTGTACACACCTCTTAATCATTAAGGGGCATTTTTTGACTTAAACTTAAACTTATTTTTATTTTTACCAGTGACGTCCGTACGGGGTTTGAACTGAATATTTTTAAAGGACAACGCCACTGATTTTTCTAAAAATCAAACTTATGTTTAAAGTCCTTATTTAGTTTTGAGCAAATTTGGTTCATAGACTTACTTTCGTATGATGCACCCTTTTTGCATAAAAAAATAAAAACCAAAAAAACAATTTTTTCCCTTGGTTCATTGAGACTGCTTTCGATAATTTGTTGAAAAAAAAAATAAGAGCTTTAGGACATATGTTAATAATAACTTTTCTTCTTAAAATCACCTAAGGATTCACAACCTTAAGTATCGGCACTCAATTAAAAAACACCCTGTATATTTTTTTTACTGAATCACATTTTCAATTCAAGGACCGGATTGTATATATTAAAACTTTGAACGTCTGTATTTTGAAAACAAAAGTTTTAAGGGTATTCAGGGTTCTTTGGAATAAAATAACTTTTTTGTTTATTTCCATTAATTCCTGACTAGAAAAAAGTTTTAACAGTATACAGGGTGATTCCTAAGTTGATACTTCTTTTTTAGCTGTGTATAGAATTGAATAACATTAAAAAAACTTCTGGGTATAGGATGAGCCCGCACGGGAAAGCGTTCTGCGTATAATCTCGAAGCAGCAGCCGCACTTTGACGACACTCACCGTAAATTAACACCATATCTACTAGTTCATTGTTTTTAAATTTTACCATTTTCACGTGTCACCAATTTAAAATTAACTTGCTTCAGAAAAACACACCGCAGCGAATTACCAAATAACTGACCACCGACCTGTAAATTGCATAACTAATAAGACAAAGAACATAAAGTATGGCAGGCTACGATGACCAGGCCCGCACTTGGACTTTTTACTTCTGTATCTTGCCTATTTTTAAGTTTTTTGAAAAAAGGTATTTGAAAATGTTTATTTTAATGCCTTTTATACACAGCTGAAAAAGAAGTATCAACTTAATAATCATCCTGTATATTGTGTTGGTATTCACGATGAAATAAAATTCTTGCATACCTTTTTCTACTGTTGTAGTGGGACTTATTGTTGGGATTAATTTATTATCATCATTCCTAACTTTTCAGTCCACAACAACAACTTGCCCAAGTATTTAAATTTAAATTTATACAAATTTTAATTGCTAAATTGATTATAGTACAGAAAAATATGGCTACAATTATTATTTTCTTTGGAACCAAAGTAATTAAAGAATACTGACCCGGATATCGTGACCTTTTATCTGGCCCTATTTAATTGCTGATAATTTTAGTATATATATATATATATTTAAAAATCATTTACACAATACATTTTTTTTGCGAATTGTTGGTTTTTAATTTTAGAAGACATTATAGATATAGATTATAGATGTAGTATACATTTAGAAATTTAAACAATATTTCTGAATTTTTTATTTAGGGAAACACATTGCAAAGTATGAAATTCTGATGGTTAATTTCTGGATTATTTTTAATAGCCTATTAACATCATTTATTTTATGCTTGTTAGTCTATTTCAGAAAGGTGTAGAGTAATAAAAGCTCATTAGGTATGCAAATGGACTACAGAGTGACCCCAACAAATATTTATTTTTTATTGTAAAATTCTTTATTTTTCTCAAGTGCAGGTAGTACCACCCGGGTTTTGGTCAATTTATGGGTTTTGCCTATTGTTATCCATTTACAAACACTGAAAATGGTGTGACAAAGACTTTTAGGTAAACTTAAAAAAAAACATTATTAAAAAATACATTATACAGAAATTAAATTATAAAAATCATAATATTCTTCGTCATTTGAGGAACTCTCATCTCCTCTTGACGTTATAATTAACGGGTCGACTGTCCGATCGATCAGGTGGTTAAGATCCCACATTTTCTCCTCTTCTTTAATGACATGATGGACTGCTTTTCGCCAGTTCTCTGGTGTCACTTCCTTAATGGCTTGATCAAACAGTAGCTTAACGTCTTTCATTTTGAATGACGTGTTGTGTCTTGCTACCAATCCTTTCACTTGCGCCCATATAAGTTCTATAGGTTTAGTTCGCAAAGATATGGCGATGTGCGCAGTACAGTTACACTATGTTTTTCAGCAATATCTTTCACGGCATATTTCATGAAACGATGTTTGTGTTAATTTGCTATAGCTAATAGTGCCTTCTTTATCAAATTATCTTCAGTTTTTTTCTTTGGTTAGTTATCATAAATAATTTAATGCACAAAATTTAGCTGCGCCTATGGCCGACACCGAAATTGAGCCGAACTGGACGGAATTTCCCATTTTATTACTCTACACACTTCTGAAACAGACTATAAACTCCACACGATCAACATTAATGACATTAGTAACAACATTACCAAGGAATTACCTATTTTTACAATTTTTTTTTAGAAAATTCTACCTTATTTGATAATTTTTGCGACGTTGCCAAAAAATGTAAAATTTAATGACACCTTGAAATATAACCGGGATTCCATACTTTATATACTAACTAAAGTATGCTTTTCTACAACCGTCAAAATATGTTTAATGATGCTAGTGGACCATATTCTGATTAAGAAGATAAAACCTCTTTATATTGAGAAATACATTTTTTTGGGTTTATTGGTGGTTCACGCCAATACAAATTTGCTATTTTGAAAGATATTGCCGTTACGCCCCCAATCGATAGGGATCAGTATCAGACGAGAGAGGGTTTTCCCAAATTCATCGTGCATGTCGGACATGCGTACATTCCGGAGTTACTGTCCGCACTGCAGAACCGGATATAGTCATGGCAGGACACGCAATTCCCCTGGCACCGTCTATTAATTTGCTAGGGGTCAATCTGGGAGGTAATATGTCTTGGCATGGTCACTGTTACGGTAATAACAAGATACAGAAACAGTATTGTTACCTATAACACCTGTAAGAGAAACCATGAGAACGAGAGATGTCAAGAACGAATGACAGCAGCAACAACGAAATAAGACAACACTTTTAATTATATTATAAATTTTCATTTTTAAATTAAAGCCTACCCAAAAATAATAATTGAAGATTATTGATTAATACAGTCCGCTATATCGAGGAGGTGGGACAACACCAGAACATAAATTTTGGTCCTTCGAGCCGGATTAAAAACAAGAAAAGCAAATTCAAGATAAGTAACAGAAGTCCATGTATCCTTTCCCTTCCTTTTATCCTTGTAGTTTTGATTTGCATTTAATGTAGAGTTAGTTGTGTTGTGTATTTTCGGGATTTCGAGAATATTATACCGCAGGTTAAAACTTTCAATTAGCGGAAAATATTTTCACGATTATTTGCGATTAATTTGATTATGTTGCTGTCTTAAGATTATTTTCGATTAATGTAACGATTATAGATTGATTTCGATTTAACTGGAGTTACAAGATTCCAGGTGGTTTAATTTGATTAACAGGTTTAAAGTGCCTACTACGATTTTGATTATTTTCTTGATTTTTAGATTCCTAAAATTGATATTTTGGGATATTGATTTATGATTTTACCAATACAATGGTATACTAGATATTTCACAAATTAACATACAAGAGTTGTATGGTTAGTACAAGATTTCCCGAGTAAGTTTTAGATTATAATACGATTTTGATTATCGTGATTTTGAGTGTCCAATGAAATTGGATTACGTACAAGTGTATTTCATTATTTTGATTAAATTGATTACATATTATCAAATGTACTTAAGTGATTAGTTCGATTTTGATTACACGCGATTAATTTGATTTTCCTTTAATAGTACAATATGGAGGATTTAAATTTGTTGATAAGAAAAAGAGGTACAGTAAAATTCAAACTGACAAATTTTGGAAAATATGTTGAACCTTTTCGTAATGCTTTTTTAAATAATGAAGAATTAAATGCAAAAGAAATTATCGAACTTCAATTTAAAGTCAATAAATTGGAGCTACTTTATGATGAATTTGAGTCTGTTCAGTCAGAAATAGAAATGATATGTGCTCTAAGTGATCTTGAAAAGCAATACGAGGAGAGAAGCAAATTTTATGATTGCCATATAGATATCTTGGCAAAGGCCAAAGAAATATTGGATAAATATGATAATAATGAAGGTTCCGTGATTAAATCTGTAAGCTGCCCTCAAGCTAATGTTTCAAACAGTGATAATTTAAATTTAGTTAAATTGCCTCCGATAAAATGTCCAACATTCAATTGTGAGTTTAACAAATGGCTAGAGTTTAAAGACACATTTGAAGCTTTATTTCATAGCAACTCAACTTTATCAGAGATTCAAAAATATCACTATTTGAGGTCATGTTTGGGGGAGGAAGCTCTTAAAATTATTCATAGTTTAGAGTTTGCAGCGCATAGTTATAATGATGCTTGGGCATTACTCTGCGATAGGTTTGATAACACTCGATTATTGGTTAATAATCATATTAAAGCTTTATTTGAAGTTGAGAGCTTAACTAAAGAGTCATCTTCAGGATTGCGCAACTTAATCGATGTAGTAAATAAACATCTCAGGGCACTGAAAACGCTTAAGCTTCCAACGGAACACTGGGATGCTTTAATTATGTATATGATATCATTGAAATTAGACAAAGCTACAACGCGAGAATGGGAGCAGTCAAAAAATGATAAAACGTTGCTAAATTTAAATGATTTCTTTAAGTTCTTAAAAAATAGAGCCGATTTTCTTGAAACTCTAGAATTGAATAATAATCAGAAATTAAGAGATACGAGTAGATATAGAAATAGAAATAATAATAGAAATACAAGGCGTCATAATTTTTTGATTAATGGTCCTAGTGAAAGGTCCGAACAAAAATGCAATTTTTGTAAGAAAGCTCACTTAATATATAAATGTCCAGAATTTTTAAAAATGACTATAACCGAAAGGTGGGATATTGTAAAAAAGATGCGATTATGTTCAAATTGTTTATGTTTTGGGCACTATAGTTTTAAATGTAAATCAGGTCAGTGTAGATTTTGCAATAACAAGCACAGCTCCCTATTACATAACAATAATAACACAGGGAATAATCGAAGAAATCAGAGTAATGAAGTACAAGATTCTCAAAACCATGAAAATGCGTTTAATGGTTTCTCGATTATCAGTGCTACAACTTCAAATAACGATTATGTTCTGCTATCCACAGCAATTGTGGAAGTAAGAGATATAAAAGGAAAATATCACAGAGCTCAAGCTCTCTTAGATTCAGGCAGTCAGTGTTCATTTGTTTCTGAACATTTCAAAAACCAGTTAGATTTGAAAGTGGATAGTATCAATATTGCAATCTCTGGGATTAATAGTGTTAGGTCAAACGTAAACTCTAAATGTAATTTATTGATTAAATCAACGGTTAATAGTTATCAAACAAATCTAGCATGTTTAGTAGTACCAAAAATAACAGATAATTTACCTCCATGTAGGTTTAACATTTCAGATTTGTGCATTCCAAAAAACATAAAATTAGCTAACCCATCTTTCAATGTTTCTCGGCCAGTTGATATTTTAATAGGCGCAGATTTATTTTGGAGCATTCTTAGCAAAGAAAAAATCATGTTAGGTAAAGGCAAACCTATTCTGATTGATACCGTTTTTGGGTATGTGGTAACAGGTTTAATGAGTACTTCTATTGAGAAACAAGTTCATTGCAATTTTACTTTGAATGATGACCTGCAGAGGTTTTGGTTAATAGAAGAAATTCCAACTGAGGCAAATCCTTTAACTAAAGAGGAACAGATTTGTGAAGATTATTTTAATGAAACAGTTTCACGCGATTATTCAGGAAAATTTGTGGTTCGATTTCCGTTAAAAGAGAGTCCTCTAGAGTTAGGCGATTCACGAGATTTGGCAATTAAAAGATTAATTCTTCAAGAAAATAGATTAAAAAAGGATGAAGTGTTGAAAAATAAGTATTTTGATTTTATGATTGAGTATATCGAACTAGAGCATATGAGGCGATTGACAAACAGCGATTCGATTAAAATGTTTAGATGTTTTTTACCTCATTTTGCTGTTGTGCGTAATGATAGTTTGACTACAAGTGTTCGAATAGTATTTGATGCTTCGGTTAAAACAAAATCAGGGAAATCTCTTAATGACATACAGTATTCAGGGCCAGCGATACAAAATGATATATTTGGGATTATGTTACGTTTTAGAGAGCATAGATTTGTTGTAATCGCTGATATAGCAAAAATGTACCGCCAGATTCTTATTCATCCTGATGAGAGATATTTACAGAATATAGTATGGAGAAATTATTCGAATGATGATATATCGGTTTATGAGTTACAAACAGTGACGTATGGCACAACTAGTGCGCCATACTTGGCTATTAAATGTATTAAAAAATTAGCCTTTGATAATATAAGTACATATCCTGTTGCATGTAAGTTGATTGATCGTGATATGTACGTTGATGATTTGATAACTGGGTTTAATGATGAAAAAACAGGTATAGTCCTTTGCAATGAAATTTCAAAAATATTAAAGTCAGCTTCTTTTCCTCTTAGAAAATGGGCATCTAACAGTGATAAAATTTTACAAGGTTTAGAAGATACTTCTGATGCCTTCAGCATACTTGAACTAGGTGAGAATGTTAAAGTGAAAACGCTGGGACTTCAGTGGCTTAGTCATTCTGATTTGTTATCTTACAAGGTTCTAACTGATTCGGAAAAGTATCCTATTACAAAAAGAAACTTACTTAGTAATATTGTTAAAATTTATGATCCACTAGGGCTAATCAGTCCCTGTATAATTATTGTCAAAATTTTAATACAAAAATTGTGGTCATTGAAATTAGAGTGGGATGATATAGTACCTTCGGATTTAGGAAAGAAGTGGGAATATTTTCATTCGAGATTAGTTATACTTAACGAATTAAAAGTTTCTAGATCTGTTATGTGTGATAATCCAATTAATATTGAACTGCATGGATTCAGCGATGCAAGTTTAGAAGCGTATAGTGCTGCAGTTTATATAAGAACTTATGATTCTTGTGGAAATATTTGTGTTAGATTACTTTGTTCAAAAACAAAAGTCGCACCAGTCAAGGCATTAACCATTCCAAGGTTAGAGCTATGTGGTGCTCTTTCACTTGCTCGGTTAGTAAAACAAGTTTCTGATTCTCTTACATGTAAATTTGAAACATATTATTGGTGTGACTCTCAGATTGTCTTGTGTTGGCTTAACACAGACGCAAACAAACTTCAAGTTTTTGTTAGTAATAGAGTGGCTGAAATTCAACAGTTAAGTGATATATCAAAATGGAGTTACGTTAATACTAAACACAATCCAGCTGACATTGCTTCTCGAGGAATGTATCCTGACGATTTATACAAGAGTGATTTCTGGTGGAACGGCCCTTTGTTTCTTTACGAACAAGCCAATTGGCCACGAGAATTTCAGTTTAGTAAGACTAGTGATATACCGGAGATACGTAGACAGTGCAACGTATTTGTCACTACTATGATTAAAATTTTAGATTTTGATAGATTTTCTTCGTTGGAAAAACTTCAGCGAACTCTTGCCTACTGCTTAAGATTTATTTTAAATTCAAAAAATATTAAAAATAAAAATACCGGACCAATTACCGTTCCCGAAATTGATAATAGTATGCAACATTTACTTAAATTAGCACAAGGCGAAAGTTTCGCTACTGAAATATCGTCCCTTCAAGGTGATAGACAATTAAGTAAAAATAACAGATTGCTCTCTTTAACTCCGTTTTTAGATTCAGATGGTTTATTGCGAGTTGGGGGGAGATTAAAAAATGCGTCTTTATCTTTTGATGAAAAACATCCTATTTTATTGGACGGTAAACATAAAATAACAAAATTGATCTTTCGATCTGAACATAAGAGACTACATCATGCAGGACCCCAATTATTATTGTTTTCTGTGCGTCAAAAGTATTGGGCTACGTCTGGCATGAATGTAGCAAAGATGATTGTGCGAAATTGTATTCGATGTTTTCGTACTACACCAAAACCAATTAACGCAATTATGGGTGATTTACCAAAACATAGAGTTGAGGTTGCTAGACCTTTTTCGATTGTTGGAGTTGATTACGCGGGTCCAGTGATTTTACGCGATAGAAAAGGTCGTCCATACAAGACATATAAAGCATATATTTGTATGTTTATATGCTTTGTAACAAAATGTATTCATATCGAACTAGTCACTGATTTAACCTGCGAAGCATTTATTACTGCATTTAGGAGATTTGCTGCTCGGCGTGGCACTCCTGCACATTTGTACTCTGACAACGGATCCAATTTTATTGCAGCTCAAAAAGAGTTAAAAACTTTGTATGATTTTTTTGGAAAATTCTAAAGATGAATTCGTCAAATCTTGTGCTAAACTAAGAATAGTTTGGCATTTTATACCTCCGAATAGTCCAAATTTTGGTGGGTTGTGGGAATTTAATATTAAGGCAATAAAATATCATTTATATAGAGTCATTGGTCAAAGTGTATTAACGTATGAAGAATACTCTACATTACTTGTTCAAATTGAGGCTACGTTAAACTCCCGACCTCTCTATCCCATGTCCTCTGATCCCAATGACTTTGCACCTCTGATTCCTGCTCACCTAATAATTGGCCACCCATTGACAATGCCTCCTGATCCTCTGTTTGAAGATGTCCAGATCAACCGATTGTCTAGGTTCCAATTATTGCAACAATTACAACAAAGTTTTTGGAAGAAATGGTCGTGTTTTTACCTGTCTGAGCTTCAGAAAAGGCACAAATGGAAAGTAGGCAACTCCAATGTTGAAGTAGGTCAATTGGTGGTAATGAAAAATGACAACCTTCCTCCATGCAAATGGATTCTCGGAAGAATAACTCAAGTACATCCTGGGCAAGATGGCCAAGTGCGTGTAGTGACGATTAAAACTATAAGTGGTACCTACAAGCGCGCTATTTCAAAAATATGTCCCCTTCCATTAAATGACAATGAGTGTTTTTAGGTCAAAAACTAATTTATGTTTTGAACTGATGGTTCAAAAGGGGGGAGTATGTTACGGTAATAACAAGATACAGAAACAGTATTGTTACCTATAACACCTGTAAGAGAAACCATGAGAACGAGAGATGTCAAGAACGAATGACAGCAGCAACAACGAAATAAGACAACACTTTTAATTATATTATAAATTTTCATTTTTAAATTAAAGCCTACCCAAAAATAATAATTGAAGATTATTGATTAATACAGTCCGCTATATCGAGGAGGTGGGACAACACCAGAACAGTCACGTTGCCGCAATTGCCAAGGCAGCTGCACAGAAACTTGATGTACTTTTCCGCACCAAAAGGTTGTACACACCTCATCAACTTTTGACACTCTACAAAGCCCAGATTCGACCATCATTAGAATATTGCTCTCATGTCTGGAGCTCTGCACCCAAGCACACCCTTCGGCTACTGGATTCCATTCAAAGGAGAGCCGTTCGTCTGATCGGCGACCCTGAGCTGATCAAGACCCTCGATAGCCTGGAGCATCGAAGACAGGTTGGTGATTTGGCTCTCTTTTACAGATATTTCCATGGCAGGTGTTCGACTGACATTGCCCACTTGATTCCACCTAGAGCAATGCAAAACAGAAATACACGGCGAACCACTGCCGCTCATCCATATGTTGTTCAGCTTAGTACTCCTCGAACTTCATTGTTCAAGAATTCTTTCATCTGGAGAACGTCATTTTTGTGGAATGATCTTCCTGAGGTCGTGTTTCCCAATGAATACAATCTTCAACGTTTCAAGACCAACGTTAATCGCTTTTTTCGCACTCGCACCGCTCCCAGAGCGCCCTAAAGGATTTTTCCTATAGTGCAGGTGTTTTATCATATAAAAAAAAAGCACTGAACCGTCTGAATCTTTCGCTTGATTGGGGGAGCACACCTATCCTATAAGCATACCCAAACGACACCAGTAGACCTTGGAGTCATCAGAACACTATGACTATTCTAACGTAACGATTTTTTTTAATATTAGCAGAATACTGCCCATTGTGTGTTTACCAAGTTTGTTGTTTTGAAATTGAGGGTATTTTTCTCTTTTTACTATGATGACATAATTAACGAATTACTGTTCCTAGTAATAGGGTATTTTTAAATAATACTCATAAAGACACGGTTGTAGAAAAAATATAATGTGCTTCTGTTTTGTTGAAATGACTTTGTGATCTAGACTGATGTTTTTTTTACTTAGGGCCTTATCAAAAAAAACTTAGATAGTTTTGTGACTGATATTTTTTTGTGGGAGCTTAAAACAATGACCTAAATTTATATAATTGTTTATTTTGAAAATGGCTACTTACACACCACGTTATTCGTTATAGGCGTGGCAAAATATAATTTAACTAACTTACAGACTAAATTCCTATTAAACGAATTTTTTTGTTATAGTTAAGATCGTGATTTTAAGCAACACATTTTTTCTTGCTTCTACAATTTCCATAAGAAAAATTTCAGTCATTTTGTTTAATGCATGTTTATTCCAGTGTTTTGTGTTCTTAGTGCTGTTTAACTTAATATTGACAATTTAGTGGTTCCAGGGGACCAAGAAAGCAAAAGCTCATGGCATTGGCGTACATACTCCCGAGGAGATCATCCAGTTTGGGCAAGAGGATCTTAAAGTACTTTCCGATATGTTGGCGGACAAACCATTCTTTTTCGGTGATGATCCTACTAACGTAAGTAGACAGTGCGTGTTTCGGTCAAATAGAAATACTTTTTAGGTTGATTAATATACTTACAGTTTACATTTTATTGGTTTATGTTTTTGGCGAACAAAATAATATTTAATTTTCATGTCCGTATTTAAAAATGCTGATTTAATGATGATATCTGAAAATCGAAACCTAGTTTTTTAAATTAGAAACTTAGAAACTATCTTTAAATGCATCATCATCAAGTGCTTTCCGTTTTTCCATATGTTTAAGTAACGTTACGAAAAATTTTCGTTCTCCGGAAGTAGTAGGAATTTTTTTATTTTCCTCCTGCATTAACTTAAGGTCCAAGTTATGAAACTTTGCCCCAATTTAACATTTGCTGTATCTTTTATAGGTTCTGAGATCCCAATGGTGAGCATCGAATTTGGGACACCCTGTACAGAATAGGGCAAAAGTCAAAACTTTCAGTTTTAAAAAAAAACTATATTTTATATAATAACTTATAAAAATCGTTTCTTATTTTTTCTTCCCAATTATTACTTTTTGAAACATTTCAAGTTGTATACAGCGTGATCAGTTAAGGGTACGGAGCGGCCATATCTCGGAAACTACTGGGCATAGAAATTCAGCAAAAAAAAAATGATAACTAAAGTGGCCATGAGAAAATCCTGGAAATAATTTTTAAGTTCCGCATTTTGCCTCAAGAGGGCGTAATTGACAAGTAAATTTTAAAATTTTACATATCTCCTATAATTCCACATTAAGGTATATCTTTGGTAATACCATTAAAAAGCTTGGACAATTATCCATCATTTTGGTCTTATGCTTATTGGCGTACCGACTTTAATAAAAGGGGGGAAGCTGTTGAGAGTGTAATCATTTAAATAGCTGTAACTTGTAAACGACTTATCCGATTTTAGCAAACTAAAGACTGGTTGGAAGAGAAATGAATGCACTTTCACTAATCGTATTTAGTTGTCCATATTAGTTACCAAAAAAAATGCTAGAGGGCGCAATTTGTAATGATAACACATTTTTTGATTTTACTCTGAAAAACTAAATCATATGGTATAATTATGATACCATAATCAAAAAGTAGATGAAATTTGCCAGAAAAAATATTAAAACCGCAGCTCAATATCTCCGTTTGTTTCAGCGTTATCGCAAATTTTTTAAACCTTTAAATGAAGAAGCGGTTATACAGGGTGTGTCAATAAGGTGTCGGGCTTTAATAGCACCTAAACTATCAAAGATAGGGAAAAAAGTGTAATACAAAAGTTAAATAGTTTGTTAGGATGCATAACCTAAAAATATTTTAAAATCTACAGGGTGGTCCTAAAAAGTGGTACTGATTAATAAAAAAGAAAATTAAATGGGACACCCAGTATAATTTTCCAGAATATGATTCAATAGAATAAGGACTTTGCAACCATCTTAAAATTTTCGAACTAAAATGCAACGTTGCCAAGTAATTAATTTTTTTCCTAAATTTTAGTAATTTTAAGGGTATCGTAAAAATATCATAGTAACCTGTGGATTACCCCTAGGCAAATATACTTTACATTGTGGGTACTTTAAGGTACGATATATTGATCGATAACAATGTTTTTTAAATCTCTTATACAGAGCGTTCGGTATAAGTTGGACAATTCGACAGTTTTAAAAATGCTTTATTTCAATTTTTTTAAATAGGACCCCACTAATTTTTTTAGGCAAAAGGATGTATCTTTCGAAAACCTTACTTTTTTGTTAAACATGTCATATATCTAAATATCATAGTTTTTGAAATATTTTAGGATTTGTCTTAACTTAGGGTAAAAAAGGAAAGTTCTAATTGAATAATTTAGTCAAGATTGCTTTGGAACAAAAAATAAATAATTTTCTTTGTCACAGCTGTCATTGCAAAATTATTTCGCCAACATTTTGTGTTTAATTACTGTTTAAATTTTAGTTTCCTGAACGAACTTTATCATAACTCATATTTTTCTATTTCGATAAAGTTAGTTCGGGACACTAAATTTTAAACAAAAATGTTAGCGAAATAATTTTGCAATGACAGCTGTGATAAAGAAAATTATTTATTTTTTGTTCCAAAGCAATCTTGACTAAATTATTCAATTAAAACTTTCCTTTTTTACCCTGATTTAAGACAAATCCTAAAATATTTCAAAAACTATAATATTTAGATATATGACATGTTTAACAAAAAAGTAAGATTTTCGAAAGATACATCCTTTTGCCTAAAAAAATTAGTGGGGTCCTATTTAAAAAAATTGAAATAAAGCATTTTTAAAACTGTCGAATTGTCCAACTTATACCGAACGCTCTGTATAAGAGATTTAAAAAACATTGTTATCGATCAATATATCGTACCTTAAAGTACCCACAATGTAAATTATATTTGCCAAGGGTTAATCCACAGGTTACTATGATTTTTTTACGATACCCTTTAAATTACTAAAATTTCGGAAAAAAATTAATTACTTGGCAACGTTGCATTTTAGTTCAAAAATTTTAAGATGGTTGCAAAGTCCTTATTCTATTGAATCATATTCTGGAAAATTATACTGGGTGTCCCATTTAATTTTCTTTTTTATTATTCAGTACCACTTTTTGGGACCACCCTGAAGATTTTAAAATATTTTTAGGTTATGCATCCTAACAAACCATTTAACTTTTATATTACACTTTTTTTCCTATCTTTGATAGTTTAGGTGCTATCAAAGCCCGACACCTTATTGACACACCCTGTATATTTTGTAGAAAAAAAGTGGGAAGCCACTGATATTTTTCCATGTGGATATTATTTCGGATTAGCCTGGTCAATTCTGCATAAAAATGGCCTCTTGCGTTTTTCTCCTCAGGCACACCGTTCTTAATTACCAGTTGAAACGTAGTGATTCTAAACAAATAAAGACAATGCAAGTCCAAAACTCTACTACCGTTCAAGATATACCTTAATGTGGGATTTTCGGAGATATGTAAAATTTACTTGTCAATTACGCCCTCTTGCGGCAAAATGCGGAACTTAAAAATTATTTCCAGGATTTTCTCATGGCCACTTTAGTTATAATTTTTTTTTCCTGAATTTCTATGCCCAGCAGTTTCCGAGATATGGCCGCTCCGTACCCTTAACTGATCACGCTGTATATAGAAAATTTCGCACCCAATTTTTCTAATCAATCAGAAGATATCATTTTGAATCGTTATTATGACAACGAAGAAAATTTTCGGAAAGACTCATTCGGTTAGAACTTCCGGCGGCCAAATTACACTGGAAATTTGCCTGTCACTTTCGTCAAAATAATGACAGCATTAAATTATTTGTCGAGGCAAAAAGGCATATTTTTGCTTGCGAAATTTTACGGAATCTCCCTCGAGCTTGAATTATAAATCCGGAAGTTTTTCGTCAGTCACGAATTTTAAAGAAAATTTGACTCGGCTTACGCTTCATGCTTTAGGGAGATTATAAGTAATATCATTGCTGTAAAAAATTTGTAAGAGATCAAAGTAGCCATGGAAATGTATATTAACTATTTAATGAGCTACAAAAAAAAGTTGAATAATGTGTTTTGTTTTAGCTTGATGTCGTCGTTTTCGCTCACCTGGCTCAAGTCTATTTCCTCGACAAGGAAGTCGAATGGGCTCTACGGGATTTCATGACGGAATCATGTCCGAACTTGGTTGGTCACGTCAATCGTATGAAGGAACGTTGTTTTGCTGATTGGGATGACATCTGCAGGTACGATAAAGAAACAATAACTCTTTTCCATTCAACTTTTGGTATGAAACAATAAAAACAAACCACCAGGCACAATTAACACAAAAGTTCTGCCTTGTGACATAATTAATATTTTATAAAAAATTTTAATAAAATTATTTATAAATTTCAGCACGTTGGATTTAAATTCGCATCTACCCAAGCCTGTACCCGAAGCCAAGGACGACAAGGAGGCCGCTAAAGATGAGAAAGAAGGAGATAAGGAGAAGGAACCTGAAGACAAAGACATTGAAAAGGAAAAGGTACGTCTTTTAAAATACATACATGGAAATTATTTTTATTTTGTTAATAAATCACCTATAATCGATAATTATCTATTTTTAAATTTGAAACCTGTTGTTATGATATTTTAACAGTTATTTCTAATTAATATTATTTATTATCATGTAGTAAATATTCAATTTTAACTTCTAAACATCTGATGATGCCCGAAAGATTGAAACGCGTAACCTTTACATAATTAATAATTAATATTTAGCCTTCTAAGACCGATACTTTGTGTCTTTCCTTTCCTAATCTAAATCAGGTCTCTGTGAGATCATCCAACGAATTTCTTTATAGAAATAAATAAAAAAACATAAAGTCTTTCTCCACTGGTTTATTGGAAATAAAATTAGAAGGCGGTAGATATTCTACATGTTTCGGGTGTAGTAACACCCATCATCAGGAAATAAAAAGAAAATAGAAAATATTCATAAGAGGAACAAACCTAAATGGTGAGTGGTAGTGAACCTCGATGGATGGTGGCTCGATGAGGAAAAATTTCGCCTAAATTTAACAGTTAATATTTTGTGAACCAGATATGATATCGACCTACAGTTTTGAATTGTTGATAGATTCATCCCTTGGGAAACAATTGTCAATGTTGGATTTTCTTTAACTGTCAGAGAAAATTTTATATACAGGGTGTTAAAGAAGACGATGATTTTTGCTCCAATTTTAATGGCGTGCAACTTTCACAAAAATATTTTTAAATTTTATCACTCTACGTCAATTGAATCACTGGTTCATAGCAAAGGAAGTAATTTGTCAAATTTTTGATATCTGGTATATTTTAAGAATACCGATTTTTTTGGAAAACCTTGCTTTATTTTAACTTATTGGTAGCTGAATCTCACTGTGCGTTGTATCGTGCAAACTTTGCGAGTGATTCTTATACCTTATGAATAGCTTGATTATGTTCAGTAACAATAGTTGTACCTAAATGTTATGATGTACAGTGGCGTACTTATAAACACCTATATGTCTATGGTTTATGAGTATCTCACAATTTTTCACGATTGTTTTATATTGGAAACTACTCGCCCCTAGATTTGGTCAATTTTTTCTTATTTTTTAGTTTTTCAGATCGCACTACAGGTATATTATACAGTGTTTACAAAATTTTAACAAAGATAAACTTTTTAATTAAATTTATTTATTATTTTCTAACTTTCTAACACTATACTTATAAACCATAGACATATAGGTGTGTACCTCACCTCTGAGCCACTGCCGCGGTCTTTCTAAACGATTGCTTAAAATAGTATTTACAATTTCATTATTTAATTGAGCTTAACCTAACCAATCTACCGTTTGATAAACAATAAAACATCTTTATTTCAGGAGGAAGCAAAAGAAAAGGACAAAGCAGCGAACAGAGAACCCGAAGAAAATAAAGAAAAAGAAGCTACAAAATAAGAGGAAAACTAGTGTCCATCATTTCAAGGCAAACATCTTTTCTCTCATCCCCATCCACCTGTCTCTCATTGTCCCTCATAATTGAATCTATCCGATTTATGTGCAACATTTAGTTTGTAAGTGTCATTTTTTAAAACATAAATCTAGGATAATGCACCTAATATTTAATATTTCGATTCGACTAATTCCATAGAAAAAAATTTAAAATGGTACTGCTTTTTTTATATATTAAGGGGCTGAACAAGCAGAATTCTTTTTCGATCTTATCAGAATAGGTAATATAGATATTGATTTATTAAATATTTTTTGTATGATCTTAATTGACTCAAGATTATTTTAATACTCTTCTTTTTCATACTGATATAGGTTTTTAGCTTTTTTATTAAATATAAAGGACAGTTTTTAATAAATATATATATTAACTGCTAGCATTATGATTATTATTGTTTGTATAAATATTTTAGCTAGGTTTTTTTAAAAATGTAAGCGTGTATGTCTGGCGACAAACTTTGCACGACCTGAGACAAAATTATGTAGAATTTTTATATAATTTTATGGGCGAGACAAGTCCAAACCCCTCGCTTCTCTCGGCTGTTTAAAGTTTCTTCACTAGTTTTGCATTATTATTGAGAAAAAATACGAAAATTTGTATTAGCATTTATTTAATCGTTTCAAGAGTGTATGTCGTGATATTATAAGAACAAGTAAATACAACTTAACCAACATATTTTAAATATCGGACATAGAATATTTGTTCAGGGTTTGTTTAATGTTAGGTCGTCTTTCTCAAAAATTTTGCACGCGAGTTTTCGTGTTAGTGCAGCCTTTATATGTATGAAAATATAAACGTATCCCACTAAATAATAAGTAGTGCATTTATTCATTAATTGTATCCATTCCACATTTTTAACATTGCGTTTTATAAGATTTTGTACTATTGTTTTAATTGGTGGATTTTGTTTGTGACGGTTGGTATTTAAAAAAACTAAAAGTTTGTAGATAGTCGAACGCACTAACTATAAGAGAGTTCGGTTTTTACCTCGCAGATGATACTAGACCCATTAAATGTTTAGATCATGTGATCACGGAGGATTCAGAGGACTTCGTATTTACCAAACGATCTTGATGGTTTCTATTTTTATTTCCTAACCTAAGAATTTTGTCAAGTTGTATGTAAACAAGTTTGAACAAAAAATTTGGTCTGATTCATACCAGATTATTTGTAAAGTGCAATAAAAAATAATCTAGGCGAATTTCACGAAAGGTAAGGTTATCTTCATCCCTCAAACAACGCTAGATTTTAAATATTCCCGCCTTTCGGAAATTTTATTTTTAAAATCTGTCTAAATTCTCCGACGAAAAATATGTACGTCCATTTGCTCGTCGCTATGATAAACGAACGACATTCAGATTTGTTTTTGTCATCTGAAACATTAAACGAACGGGCGCGGAGTAATTGACAAATCTGATGGTAAAACCGAACTCGCTTTCTATCTACTAAATATAAACAATTAAATATCGATAGTAGTTTTTCGTTACTTTTTATCGTGTTATTGGGGTAAGGCAGTGACGGCTGGTGCATAAGCGCTGCAGTACTGCACACAAAACAAAAAAAAATAGTAATCTAACTAAAATATTTTCTATTAGCAGCAAGTAAAGTCGACCAGTGGAATAACCTACCGGTTCACACTATCGCCGAGTTTCTAGTTTACAGCGAGTTAAAAAACAATAATATAGTGCGTGCGTGTGATTCCTTTTTTGTGTATCGCTGACAATTTTTAACTGTGTGCTATGAAAGTGGTATTTAATTAAATAAATGTTTTTAAATATAAATACAAAGTAAGATGGAATTAAAAGGAAAAGGTAAACTATTACCAGATATTATTATTGGAACACACGTAAATTTATTAGAGACATTTATTTTAAAAATGAATGGATTTGTGGATGTAACAAAAAAAATGCACTGTACTGTTTTTCTGCTTACTTTTTGGTGGCGATAAATCTTGGACGGAAATAGGGATAATCGATCAAGAGCACTTGGGTTTGAAGATAAAAAAGCATGAAAACTCTAAAAGCCATCTTCATAATTGTTAATAAAATGTATTCTCCTAAATAGACAATTTTAATTACAAAATTTGCGAGTAGAAAAGAACGTAGGATAGACTAAAGTAGGTAAGTTTTTTTGCAAAAATTGCACAACACCTTAAAATTTTCACCAGAAGCCGCCGTTAGGTAAGGAGTAGGGTATCTACGCACATAAAATAAACGAAAACAGATCAACGTAAAACCTGAATAGCTTATTTCGCTCATTATAACCGCTTCTCGTTGCCTATGTTTTGTTTACATGACGGACGCCGCCAAAATGAAATGGTGCATAAATTATATTTATTTGTATATTGTTCTTGCTCGTTTTGTGATTACTATTGCAAAAATATGGCTAAGGAAAAACGGTGTGGAGTATCGGTGTTAAAAGTTTTATTATCTCGATTTAAAGTACAGCACAAAGATTTTAAAAAACGGCCAAAGACCTTATACCGTATTTCATTTAGACTTTTCAATTGCAAGCAAAATCCACCGATTAGTAGGTTAAACAAGAAATTTAAAGTAGCTTCTAAATTATAAGAAGGCAGCATTTACTGGCAATGTAGTATATTATATATTTTTTGAACAAACTTTTCCTGTAAAATTGTTGGACCACTTATAAATTATTAAATCCCTGCTCCATCAATCGCTACAAATTTAATTTGGAGGGTTATAAGAATTTAAATTATATCTATAATATAGTGTACCTGCTAATGATGTCTCAAATTTTAAATTGCTGCTATGGTTGCAGTATATAGGGTGAACTTTTGGAAAAACTTCTGAAATTTTTTTAAGATGCCTTTTTTAACTAAAATATTGGCGTTTTTCTGTCACTTCCTGTTATATCGAAAGTAGCTGTCAACTTTGTTATTTTAAATATAATATTATTTTTGGATTTGACTCAAGATTCTAAACAAATCATTTCATACGTCTAAACTGAATAGAGTAATCCGAAAATTAACCGGAAGTTAATTTTTTAAGTTGAAAATAAATATTTAAAATGGGTATATAAAGCCGTTTGGTGATACAGTCTGTCAAAGTCTAAAAATGGCGTTTTTCAAATGCATATATCTCAAAAACTATTCAGTTTATATTTATGACCTGTTAAACAAAATACGTTTGGAATCTTGAAAGAGATTCAAAAATTCAATATATTTTTGGAGTTTTCCCAAAAGTTCTAACGATCACTCTACGTAAATTACCCTGTATATAAGGAACGTATAAGCTTTTTTCTTCAAATTTTTTATTGTTTCGGGTTGCACATCGAAGCAATAACGAACTAACCAGGCAACTTTGATTGACATAAATGACATTAGCGGATGGTGGCGCGGTTGCTTTAATATTAATTTACCAATCAGGTAACTTTAATTGTGAGTAAATAATGTACGCTAATGTCATTTATGTCACAGTCAAAGTTACCTGGTTACTTAGTAATTATTGTTTAAAATCTTTGTGTAACCCAACATTTCCTATGTTAAAAATTATTAGTTATTCCTTTAATAATTGATGTTTAATCAATAGTTATTATTTTTACCAAAAATGCAATTTTCAACAACAAATCGACCTTCCAAATTAGAAAGATACGATTGAATGAAAAAAGCTCAATTGATTGACTAGCATTTTAATTTTTTTTAATCTCTAGGTTTAGTTACTGTAACTAAGATAGGTTCAACGTTTAAAACTGTGTTGTAAGCTATATGATAATTTAAATAAATAAGTTTAATATTTTAAGTTTTAGAGCTTGGTTTTATTTCAAAACGAAATTATCACCCTTATTATACTAAGTTTTACGTACGCTTTGACGCTCCGCTTGTCAAACGCATTGGCCATCATGTGAATTAAAAATTTCTTAATTCCAAAAACGGCTTTCCGTTACGAACCTTGGCTAGACTCATGAGAGATGGATATATAACTTACCTACTGTATATTTGTATGAACACGACAAGGATACACAGTGGAACGCTCCAATCTGTTGCCCTTTAATTAGCTAAAAACCCGTCAAGAATTGTTACAGCACCGACATCGAATGCCGTTAATGTGATCTTTTTCTTACCCTGGCACATCCCTTTCCGTACTTTATCAATACAATTGTCTTCTCTGCGTTCTTTCAATATCACAGAGCCGGAATTCATTCGTTCACGTGTTGAAGTGCAGTATTTGGTATGGGTATATAGGGGTTCCCCTCCCCCCTTAAATACATTTTTGGTATTCTAGAGTAAAAAAAAGTATTTTACACTAAACATAATTAATTTAAATCCAAAAATATACATAATAAAATAACTTTACACACATAACGTAATAGAAGTGTTAGCATCCGTAATAATAAAATAGAAAGAAACGTTAGCGGACAATGCATATATTTGTATTTTGCATTAAAGTACACATGGACGCCAAAACAATGGATGGGGCTCAGATAGACAATGACGGCCATTTTTAGGACTCTATGAAAAGCCATAACCCGTAAGCAACTCCACACAGCGAAAACGCGCCCCAAGACTTAAGAATAAAATAAGTAATAAAAATGCGGCATCGCCATCCGTAGGAATTGATTCTAATGAAGAAAGAATAAACTTGTAAATAAGGGATATCCCGAGCAATGAAAGCTATAAATACATTTTGTCAGACAGCCAAAGCTGTCCTTGACCCCAATCGGTTTACACCAAAAATGCCAGTGTAGGTAGTGCCTAAATAACTTAAAGGACCCCAGTCATAAACAACAAAGTTGAACCCCAATATGGGTTCCTAGGTCATTCGGGAACAGCGGGCAATGGAAAAGTAAAGAAATTAGCAAGAGCCAGATCTGCTCAAAAGTTCAGGGGTCCTGAACCCACCTTTATAGACTATCGATAATAATAAAGAAGACAACATTAGACAGAAGGCCACAACAACATCATATATCTCTATTATTTTCGATGGAACGAAAACCTTATTGTCCAACACATGCTACCACCTACAAATAAATAAAACTAATTTATTACAATGGTCTCATATTACATGCAGACTTTGCGGCGAAGAGGACGAAATCGCCTGACATATGTCATAGCTGCGAAGATTCAAAATCTTTGGAGTAATGTAAAGCAGCGACAACCTCCTATACATGACAATATTGGTAGAAAATCCCATAAATAGGTCATTGAGAGGACATCCTGGGAGTATACCTCTATTGGTTGGGTAGAGCCCCATCCCATATAGGTAATTCAGAAACGATACGAAAAAAACATAACAACATAAGTAATAGCCTATCGACATAACGTCCCTGTTCGTATTTTTCCACATAGTCCCGAAAAACTAATTATCCGTGTAAGGTCCGAGCTATAGTCGTAGGCCCTGCTTGCCCTATTAATTAAATCCTATAATTATTATTCCTAAATAGGAATATAATTATGATCATGCAGTTTTAATTGGTAGGGCCAGAGGGCGCTATATATGGCTCTACCTCACAAGCCGCCACTAAAAGGTCTATAAAAATTTGTCCTAAATCGAAAATAAGAAAAATATATATATGTATATAATAGCTTAACGGAATTTTCATGTTATAAAAATCCACTATAAGCATTTCGTTTTATGTAACTTTTTAAATCACACCCCCGACCTGATAGTTCTATCACAGCCCCCATGATGGTAGCTCTTGAGTGTTGATTTATACTATAGTTAGAAAGCTCCATAAAAAGTATAAAAGTTTTGTTGTTACAAAATTATAATAAACAGTTCCGAGGAGACATACTAGTGGCGACTACAACCGAATGGCTTTCGTATCGGACGCTGCGCACCTTCCAGTGCCCGAACATTTGCCGGCTGTCGAAGAATCAAAGCGAAAAACCGCTATAATAGCCGCTAGTGTATCTGCAAACTCGGCGGTAGTTGTATATTCGCCTTCAAAATGGCGGCGTTTCGATATACGCACGCCGTTGTCAGCCGCATTCCCGTTTCTCTGAGAACCAGAGGACAAATTGATCTCGAGGAAGCGAAAAAAGAACATGAAAATTATGTTAGGTTATTAAGGGAGTTAGGATTAGATGTTATAGAGTTACCACCCGACGAAGCTTTACCGGAATGTGTTTTCGTCGAAGATTGCGCTGTTGTGTGCAACGGGACAGCTCTTTTAACTAGGCCAGGAGCTGCGCACCGTCAAAAAGAAGTAAGAACATCCATAGATCCGTTTGTTTTGATGGTATTGGGTTCAATATTGTTTATATGCTTAATTTTAAGGCATAAAGATTTTTTTTTAAAAAGGAGTGCATTATATTGAGAGTTAAATTTTTTTAGTAAAATTTTAAGGGAAACTCTTAAGGATGCACTTTTCTTTAAAAAAAATTGGCGTGTCCTTAGTCATAATTGGTAACAATATAATGTACTCGATAAAGTATATCACCAATAAAGGTTTCCCGTGAAAATTGACTTTAAAAAAAATCATTTGCGTGCCCTGATGGTCACTATAATTGGAGGGAATAAATTATTTCGGGATATGTATCTACTCGAGTAGTAAAATTTACTCTAAAAACTTTAACCCTCAAAATTGCACTATACCTACTTTAAAAAAATATCGCGAGCCCTTAGGGTCAGTAAATAGGGGACTAAATTATTTTGAGGTATTTACTCGATTAAGTAGATCATCTTTAAGGGGTTCTCCTGAAAAATTTACTTTAAAAATTTTAACCCTCAAAATTGCACTACTTTAAAAAAAGATTCGCGAGCCCCTTAGGGTCAGTAATTGGGGTGAATAAACTATTTTGAGGTATTTACTCGATTAAGTAGATCATCTTTAAGGGTTTCTCCTGAAAAATTTACTTTAAAAACTTATTTAACCCTCAAAATTGCACTATACCTACTTTAAAAAAGATTCGCGAGCCCTTAGGGTCAGTAATTGGGGGGGGGATAAATTATTTTGAGG
This sequence comes from Polydrusus cervinus, assembly GCA_935413205.1. NCBI lineage: Eukaryota > Metazoa > Arthropoda > Insecta > Coleoptera > Curculionidae > Polydrusus > Polydrusus cervinus. Next base: position 30,023,227 of record OW284516.1, read on the forward strand.
TATTTACTCGATTAAGTAGATCATCTTTAAGGGTTTCCCCTGAGAAATTTACTTTAAAAACTTTAACCCTCAAAATTGCACTACTTTAAAAAAAGATTCGCGAGCCCCTTACGGTCAGTAATTGGGGTGAATAAACTATTTTGAGGTATTTACTCGATTAAGTAGATCATCTTGAAGGGTTTTCCCTGAAAAATTTACTTTAAACACTTCAACCCTCAAAATTGCACTATTTAAAAAAAAAATTCGCAAGCCCTTAGGGTCAGTAATTTGGGGGAATAAATTATTTTGAGGTATTTACTCGATTAAGTAGATCATCTTTAAGGGTTTCCCCTGAAAAATTTACTTTAAAAACTTTAACCCTCAAAATTGCACTATACTTTAAAATAATTTCTTTCGCGGGCCCTATCACTAATTGGGGGGAATAAATTATTTTGGGATATTTACTCGATAAAGTAGATTATCCCTAAGGGTTTTCCGTGAAAATTTTACTTTAAATCCTCAAAATTGCACCAAAAAAATTTCGCGTGTCTTTAGGGTCAAATAGGGAAGTTGCCTAAAAATTAAATTTGAAAAATAACACTCTTAAGCTTAAGCTAAGATCATCAAAAGTTCCACAGTTCACGAAAAAATGTTTTTTTTAATCCTCTGCATGTTGCAGTTGTGACATCAAAGCGTACTAAAATACATAGCGCGAGAGTGGGCGATTCATACTACGTGACGTCACGTAACGAACTTTAATTTTTTATATTAAATTAACAAGCGATATTTAAGACGTATTATTTTGCATAAATGTTATTTTTTGAACACTTTTTTAAGCAATAAAAAAATGGGAAAGTTCCCTATTGGGAAGAATTTGTTATTTTGGAGTATGAACTCGACAGGCACCTCTGCCAGCAGGTCTTTGTTGCGACCAATCCAAGGTAGGTTTTTTTCACGTCAATTACCATCATATTGGTTTATTATCCTTATTTTACCTTTCGCGTATTCACCATCAGTTTCACGTCACCACCTGAATATGGCCGATTATAAATAATATGTGGGAATAAAGCACACCGGTTAAAGTTTAAATTGTATGGGTGTTATCATCACATCATTATTCGTTAAAGTTATTAAGTACAACTAGGTCGAGAACTAGGTCAACTGAACATAATCAAACTATGTTTAAATTAAATTATTCTGACTATGCATTGGTCTGTTTTGCTCATAATGGTATTATAGAGTCATACAGAGATTTGTTTTGGTTATTTAAACACAAAAGAACCATTATAAGTTATATAGAGTTCGGTAATTGACCTCGGTAACGAAAATAATAATATTTTACAAATGGTTCGATTTTAGGGAACATATTTATATTATACTCGTATTCCGGCTGTAAAAACGTTGCTACTCTAAAAAGTGACTTCCAAAATTTCTACTGTAATGGTTTTCAAAAAATCGCATTTTTTTTCCGACGTTTTTCGACCCTCTATAGCCTCTAGAATAACCGTGTGTAAACGTTTTTACCAAATCTACTCCAAAAAAAAGTTACATCCAATTTTATGATTGCCGGTCAGTTCTTACCACTAGCCGCTTTTGAGTTAAGCCGCGTTCTCAGAGCTACGTTCTGTCGCCAGCGACATCATCTCGACCAATCAGGATCGTCAGGCCAGGCTCGCAAAGAGGCAGGAAGAATCAGCTCGTTTATCATTTTTCGAGGAAGGCACGCTATGGGCCAGGCATCGCAGACTAAGTGACAGTGAGACTATCTTGTTGTGAGCTACCGTTGAAACTTTAAAGTTGTTTTTCTCGAAACCCTGTTTTTCGCGCTGGCGGAAAGTACTTCGTTATGCTCAAATTATCAGAATTTAATGATTTTGGTCTTAAAATGCTCAGAATACAAGTGGTTATAGCCCCCTCTAGAATCAAGTATTTTGCGATATTACAGAAAATGTTACGGCCCTTAAAATCCCAAAAAAAATGGTAAATTTTCCAAAAAAATTTTTAAACCTCGTTTCATTTTAACAGTTACTCGAGTTTTGACTTGATTCTAGTGGGGGCTATAACTACATGCTTACAATTGAAGAATCTGGGTCAATTTTATTTTTGTCATGAATAGAAAAATTTATTTGAATTTCGCCAGCAAGTTACGTTTTTTTTGAGGGGGTAACTTCAGCACCCTGTAGCACCATCAAGTTTTTCATTTTTTGAAGGTTGAAAAATTTTTTTTGGTACATCTTATCTTTAATAAAAAGAATTGAAAACTTGTTTTTCTGCATTTGTCTTATTATCCCCAGAAAAAAAATCGTAAAGAAACAATGAAAATAGGACCGTCACAGTAGAAATCCCCCTTAAGGCTCAAAGTAAACAAAACACTCATTTGGCTCAGGGGAGGGGCGATCGAAACTGATTCGAGCGTTGTATGACTGATTATAATTGGTCGGAACCCACTTTCACCTGTAGGTCCCCTCGGAAATGACTCTGGCAGCGGACGAAAAGAAAAAAAGCCTAATTCGAAAGAGGGGCAAGAAACGACAAAACAAATACAAAAAGATAAATTTAATTTAGTGTTTAAATTAGGTAATTTTTTGGATGGATACCATCCTTTTAAACTGCATAAATACAATTTTATCTATCATATTTGTGATTATTATCTTTTTAGGTGGAGACAATACGGGTAGTCCTTAAAAAAGAATTGGATCTTCCAATAATAGAAATGCCCGACGAAAACGGAAGGCTAGATGGTGGTGATGTACTATTTACGGGTCAGTATCCTCATATTGGTGTCATTGGTATAATGTGCGATTATATATTTTTTAATTTCCTGGCTTTATTATCCTCGATGGCCTTTTGTCGGCTAAATTCTCGATATGTAAGGTCGCCAGTCATTGGTGGCTTTTTTTTTCAATGTCGGGATTAAATATCCCCCCCCCCCCCCCAATCCTCCTTTCGGCATTACTTATTATTATGCTATGCGCGAACCTGGCATTTTGCGTTACGCCACTGGTGGATTGTTCCTATAGCCTACGACGTCGAAGTAATTCCAGTTGTTTTTACCACTTTATATTCAAAATACAGGGTGATTCCTAAGTTGATACTTCTTTTTTAGCTGTGTATAGAAGGCATTAAAATAAACAACATTTTTAAATACCTATTTTCGAAAAACTCAATAATAAGGTACTTACATTCATTTATTACACTATGGATCAAATACGGTCCTGTCTAACTTACCCGTTGAATAACATTATGAAAACTTTTGTAAGATGAGCCCGCAAGGGAAAGCGTTCTGTGTATAATCTCGAAATAGCAGCCGCACTTTGACGACACTCGCCGTAAATTAGCACCATATCTACTAGTTCATTGTTTTCAAATTTGACCATTTTCACGTGTCACCAATTTAAAATTAACTTGCTTCAGAAAAACACACCGCATCGAATTGCCAAATAACTTTCCACCGACCTGTAAATTGCATATGACTAATAAGAGATAATACTTAGATTTTAGACCTCTGTATCTCGCCTATTTTCAATTTTTTTCAAAAAAGGTATTTGAGAATGTTTATTTTAATGCCTTCTATACGCAACTAAAAAATAAGTATCAACTGTATATTATTTTAGAGTTTCTAGATTATGAAAAAGTAGTTTCTTCCCTTTTGTTGGCTAGTTGCGTCGTTTTGTGTGCCTGTTGACTAACAAGCTTAAAATCTACTGGACGGGGAGGAATCACCCTGTATATGTTTTCATTGATAATAATGTTTTTTTAGGTAGAGAGTTCTTTGTTGGAATTTCCCAATGGACTAACGAGGCCGGTGCACGGGCAGTAGCTGCAGCATTTCCGGAATATCCCTGCACACCCATAAAGGTAAAACCCGAAGATTTAGTTGTGACGAACTTACGGCACAGTTTTAAGGGCAAGGTGAAGGTAAGCGTGCTGGTGTGAGCCTAATTTTTGCCAGTATATGCACGCTTAACCACCAGTTAACTATTTTTTTATTATTTATTTTTATAACCATATATTTATCTAAATGTACCGGCTATCGAGCAGTGGCGTGCACAACCCTTTAAAACAGGGTAGGCAAAAATTTAATTTCCAAACAATTGACTTTAATAATTTTAACACAGTTGACATCGCCACTACACTTAAATTACTTACTTAAATGGCTTCTCCATTTTTTTCCGACAACTGACGGCGACGCTCTTAGTAAAAGCCAAGCAAAGGGCGGAAACCCTAATATTATTATTTTGAATAAATTTCATCCACATACGTTTTATATTCAAATTTTAAATCATCATCCACTTGATTGAACCCATAAATTGCTAAAAAAGAAGTCAATTATTATGTAAATTATAATATAGGATACTTATTAGCAAAAATTACCTTAAAACATCGTAAAAATACTTATTTTACATTACTAAAATTAGGATCTTAACTTACCTAATTGTTAAACTACACAGGGACATGCTTTTTTTGTAACTATACGACAAAACTTGAAGTTTGGCACCAATGCACTTAACAAATGCGGGCGGATGGCTGACGGAGGTATCTCTTTCTAGCTTACTGCCTACCGTCTCTCTCGCTCGCTTCCACTCGTGTAAAAGCAGTGCTTTTGCTTTCCCATAAAGGGTTAATTCAGTGTGAAAATTCTGATTTTCGGACGGTCATATGGGATGCTTATACAGCTATTCAATTTATGATTAATCGGCAAAGAATGCATTCATCATTTTGAATGATAGACGATTTACTTTTCGGTCCTGGTCCTCTATATACACAGAAAGATTTCCGGATATTACACGGATAAAAAGTTAAATATAAAAAAATAATTTTGGTTGGCTTTCGTTTTATTGTTCCCCGGGTAGGCAATGCTTTTTTGCCTATATTGTATGCACGCCATTGTTATCGAGACAGAAGTGACTTTAATTTCTTATTTTTAACACCCTGAATTTTTCTGTGTGGTGATACAGGGTGATTCCTAAGTTGATACTTCTTTTTTTGGCTGTGAATAGAAGGCATTAAAATAAACAACATTTTCAAATACCTTTTTTCAAAAAACTCAATAATAAGGTAGGTACTTACATTCATTTGTTACACGATGGATCAAATACGGTTCTGCCTAACTTGCCCGTTGAATACCATTAAGAAATCTTCTGGGTGTAGAATAAGCCCGCAAGGGAAAGCGTTCTGCGTATAATCTCGAAGCAGCAGCCGCACTTTGACGACACTCACGATAAATTAGCACCATATCTACTAGTTCATTGTTTTCAAATTTTACCATTTTCACGTGTCACCAATTTAAAATTAACTTGCTTCAGAAAAACACACCGTAGCGTATGGCCAAATCACTCATTGTAAATTGGTAATTGCATGACTAATAAGAGATAAGACAAACAACATAAAGTATAGCAGGCTACGTTTTGATGACCAGGCCCGCACTTAGATGTTTTACTTATGTATTTTAATCTCTTCTATACACTGCTAAAAAAAGAAGTATCAACTTAGGAATCACCCTGTATATTATTTTAGAGTTTCGAGATTATGGAAAAAGTAGTTTCTTTACTTTTGTCGGCCAGTTGCGTCGGTTTGTGTGCCTGTTGACTAACAAGCTTAAAATCTACTGGATGGGGAAGAATCCTATTTTGACTAGCAAAAAAAAATATTATTATAATTTTTTCAACTTTATAATTATTACTGCCAGAGGACAAATATTTGCTCATTTACTTGCAAAAAACTTGGACATATTTTAAACCAAAGATATAAGTGGGTCGACGACGGTTGTGATTTAATTTAGCTACCACATCCACTTTTCAATCACTTATTATAGATGCTCGTGCACTTAATTTTATGACACTTTGTTGAATTTTTTACTGATTTGTTTTTACATTTTATAGTTTTGACACCAAATAATACACTAACAAAAAAAATATTGTTCATAAATGGAATGTTGCGCTGTTATAAATATGCGCTAAATCTGGCTGTAGAGGGTAATACTTGCTTGTGTCTAAAACACGTACTATCACACTTTGAATAATTCGGAAAATTTTATAAAAACCTCTGAGAACTACAATGGAGTTTAAAAAGTCACTCTAAGTTTTAGAAAGAAAAAATACATAAATTACATAATTCAGTTCTACATTAAGTACAAACATATTTTGCTTAAAATGTTACTATTAGGTTACGTTTTGTGCAAAAATGTCCAGAATATGTTTTTTCCAAAAATCGCGCTTTTACGTGCAATTGTTGTCGTTATAATGTCTGTAAAAAAAGGTTCAAACGTTGTTTGTCTTGTAATAGATTTCAAATATAGGACATTTTCCGGCTTTTTCAATGAATTTTCTGAATTAATAAACCGAACATTTTATGTACCGGGTGGTCAACTAAACTTATGCTTTATTTCGGGAACCATTAATCGCACAGCTTTCAAAAAAATATTTTTATAAGGAAAGTGACCAAGAGAATCTCTGGAAATAATTTTTAGGTTTCACAAATGGCCGCTAGAGAGCGTAATACACTAATGTTAAACTTAGAAAACAAAGGTATCTGCCATTCCTTGTTTTTAGAAAAAATTAAGCCACATCTGTTAGGGACAACTAAAATAATTAAACTTAATTTCGTTTAAAAGAGCTTCATTGTTTTACCTTTTGCATTATAATACATACTAAGTACCTAATATAAAATGGGAGGTTTGTATTGCCTGATGTTGAAATTGCACTGATGTCCCTAATCATTTTTTTAACAAGCGATCCTTCGAAATTTAACAAATAATATTGTAAATGTGTAGGTCCCAGAACCCAAACACCTAAAATCCTACATTACAATGGGCGGTCCAGACCTTTTATGCGTCGGAGTAGGCAAAGAAGCCCAGGAGGTACTGAAAAGAATGGAAAGAGAAGCAACGTTTAGCTATCAAACACTGACTCTTCCAGAAGACGAAGGTGCTAATGTTTTATACCTGAATGGAACGCTGGTGCATCGGACGCAAGAAGAAATACCTTTGTCTTTTAAGGTAAAATACTTTGATTATTGAATCCTTTCTCCCTGTGTCGTAAAAAATTTCCTACGAAACAATCATCCCTAAATTCATAAGTGGAAATAGTAATAATATCTTGCATAAATTGAGGAAAGACGGATAATAGTTCGGGGTCCAGCGACGAGAGTGTATATTACCTTCTTAATTTATTTGATTGAAGACTGATAGTTTAGTTCGATTTAGGTTGTTAAAGGGTGATTGGCCACAGTTGACAGTAGGTGCCATAACAATTACGTACTCGAGACTTTTTAGTTCAAATTATAAGAATGTTTTTGCCTGAAAGAAATAACAGTAATATTTAATAAAAAAATAAAGCAAATAAAGATTTTACTTTCATGTCGTCAGATCTATCTCTAGACGCGTTTCGCCATATCATGACTCATCAGTAGGGCTAGGATCCGACGATCTCAATAAAACAAATAAATATTTTGTCTTTCATGTGATCAGATCCATCCCTAGACGCGTTTTGCCGTATCATGACTTATCAGTAGAGCTAGGATCCGACGAAAGAAAGGAAAAACTCAAAACTGCTTAAGCAGTATTTGGTGGGACACACCAGAAAGATATTGCACAAAGCGAGATCTGTGTGTTGAGTATACCAGCACCTCTAACAAACTTATAGAAATAAGCTAAATGTCGAGAGGAAATCACCTGTAAAGACATTTGTCACAATTATTGGAGTTCCGCTAGGCAACGCTGACTCGTAATCAATAAAGTCACTTGATTGAACGGCAGTCGAGTTTTGGACTTCCATTTTCTTTATTTATTTTGAATCACAACGTTTTGTAGTTACGAAACTTATTACTTATACCGGGTCCATACCAGGCTTCTATAGTGTCTGTTAAAAGGTTGGAGACAATGACGTTTCTTGAACGGCAGAATAGAGTTTTGGACTTAGTGTTGAAACGTTGTGATTCAAAACAAATAAAGACAATGCAAGTCCAAAACTCTACTACCGTTCAAGAAACTTCATTGTTTCCAATCTTTAAACAGACACAATAAAGTCACAATATACAAAAAGCTCACTCTAAATATTGCACGTTGGAAACATCTTACAGGTCTGACAGCTGATCGATAAAAATTATAATAACTACCATTCCGTTGTGTACCAAATAACAAAAATTAATAAACATTTTGAGCAGTATTTTTAGAATAGAAAGGCTTGATACCAGTGAGAACGATGAGGGATGATGCGATATGGTAAAAAAACATACATGTTTCTTTTTTCTATACTTTATATTTTCCTTTTTGTAACTTGCTTTATGGCTTATCTTATAATATTGTCTCAATTTACTTTTTTTCGGACATTTTTTAAACAGATAGAGCAAGCATTTATAGTTTTATTAGTTTTATCGTATCATTGAAGATTAAGTCATTTTTATATGATATCTTTATTAATAATTATTAACATCATAAACGTACTAAAACCTACATAACACCTTAGTTACTCATAATACATTAGTTACCATAATTTAATACGTTAGTTGCGAAAGCATAATACGTTAGATACCAAATAATATTAGAACTATTTTTCATGAACATGTAAAACAATATTTTGACAGTTTTCAAATTTAATAAAAGCACAGGATTGACTTCGCCGTCAAATATTACAGCGAAAATACGTTTCTTGTGGGTTTTTGAGTCGGGAATAGTAACAATCAGCTTGTCCTCTAAAACGTCAACATCGTCCGTGGTCATCTTCGCTAATTCAATAGTTCGACAGGCTCCTCCAATTCCAATTAAAAAAGCCACTTTCATCATTAAAAACTTCTCGTCTGAGGCAGAACACACAAATTCGTTGACTTGTTCTCTTATAAATACTTTTGATTTTTTTGCTCTATATTCAACATTTTTCTTCTTGATGAAACGTATTAAGGCGCCGTATTTGTCGATATCCACTCTTTCCTTCAGTTCTAAAGTCGCTCGTAACATGGAATATTTCGGCCATAAGGATGAAGCAGAGTATTCCCCAGAGTTTTGCGAAATACGCCAACAACACCGTTTCTTCTGCACCTTGAACACGTACTTTGTTTCGCCACTCACAAAACTGCCGATATTCTTTTTCATAATGGATTTTAGATTTTTCCGGAAGCAAGTTCAACCTTATAATGTTGGCTGCAGCTAATATATCGTCAGGAATATCAAAATCTTGCATGATTTTAATGATGACTTTTTGAAATGCCAAAATGAAATTACATAAAACCTTGTTTTTATTTTCGCATCGCCGTTGACAATGATACGATAAAGCTTTGAATACAACTCGATTATTAGCGATTTAACGACGCCTCGGACATTGCGGGTGACTCGGCTGTTGCCTCGTCACCTAGTAATGTCCTCGACTATTATAAATCGCATAATAATCTCGTTATATTAATAGCTATAATTCATCATAATTGTGTGTTAAATTAAAATGAAATTTACACTACACCAAAAAAAAATCAAATTAAATTTTCCACTAAATAGTAAGCACAATAAAACTTCTGTGTAGAAAAAAAAATTAAAACAGGAATTGGACGATTGAAAAACCCTGTTTGTCCTTTTTATTTTTAGGTATTTGGAGAAAAAATTGAATATCCAAGACGTTCAGTTGACATTTCCCAATTAGCAAAACTATCAAGTGGATTATCTTCAGGTTGTTTATTGGTAAGAAGAACTCGGCATATAAGGAGTCTATAAATTATGTAATAAACCAAAAATTTAGATATATTACTCCTTACCACCTTTAAAGTCTTCAATGTTGCTGTGCTATCTAGTAAAAGATCCCGTAATACACAAAAATGTAATTTCTCTATCTGCTTATTAAATAATTTTCTAGGGAAAAGTGGCAAAGAACACATTATTATTTTATACACCAAGATCGAAAAAGACTCTACCAGTATCCTTTAAAAGTATGCTCGCCACATAATGTGGATAAAGCTTTTCGAATTAAGTGAAGGATTGAGTACTTATACATAGAAGTGGGTATCAAATGCGCTTCTATGACTTTCAATCCAGATGCTTTCCTTAAAAAAGCGAACTTCTTTCAAGCAACTCAGGCACAAACTTTGTAAATTACTATGTAGTAGTACATAGAAGAGTAATAAATATACCGGGTGTCCCATTATGGATGGCCACCGGCCGTATTTCGGAAACTACTGGGCATAGAAACTCAGGAAAAAAATTGAGAACTAAAGTGGCCATGAGAAAATCCTGGAAATAATTTTTAAGTTCCGCAAGAGGGCGTAATTGAAAAGTAAATATTAAAATTTTACATATCTCCGAAAATTCCACATTAAGGTATATCTTTGGTAACACCATTAAAAAGCTTAGACAATTATGCATCATTTTGGTCTTATGCTCATTGGCGTACCGACCGAATAAGAGGGGAGGGGGGGGGGTGTAAGTGTAATCATTTAAATCGTTGTAACTTATAAACGACTTATCCGATTTTAGTAAACTAAATGTAAAATTTTAAAATTTACTTTTTAATTACGCCCTCTTGCGGCAAAATGCGGAACTTAAAATTATTTCCAGGATTTTCTCATAGCCACTTTAGCTATCATTTTTTCCCCCGAGTTTCTATGCCCAGTAGTTTCCGAGATACGGCCGGTGGCCATCCATAATGGGACACCCGGTATGCGGCGCATGGTAATATTTTTTATAAGAATTGCTATAAAATTACTTTAGCTTGATCCTGTAGTTTCCCGGGTAAAATTACAGAAATAATTTTCTTGTAGCGATGTAAAGGATGTTAAGGGTTTTTTAAATATAGGTACATTTAATAGTTATTTATGTATCAAGATAATTATAGAGGTCTCAATTATCAAGGCAAAGTTTCTGGCCCAAGGCACCAATTGCTATCGATAATTAAGACCTAATAATTCCTGTCGTACGTAGATAATTTTATTTCTGACCGAATTTATTAACATTTTGTTTATTTTTAAAACATTTTTTTTTGTATTATTCTTTCCGGTATAGGTTGACATTGACAATCATGGTTGTTGGTATGTTAATTGTTTATAAACTGACATTTGTTGCCAATCGCTTCCTTAATTCCCTCTACTTTTCAATGATATCCCAATGGATTTATGATCTTCTTTATTGGTTGAGTAACCAAGACGATATTATAAGGTAATAATATCCTGTCAGAAACAAAAATACATATCAGGTGACCACGAGATTACTGGCCAGCTTGCCACTTTTTCAGAAATAATATTATACCATTTTGAGAACTCCTGTATAAATCTTAAGACACAGAGATTTTGAATGGTCAAACAACTGAATGACCTAGAGCAAGGGTTCCCAAACTTAATTTGTCTACTGCCCACTTTGAGAATAAATAATTTTTTAGCGCCCCCATTTTTACACCTATTTAAAAACCACTATAACAGGGGTTCCCAAAATTATTTTGTCTACTGCCCACTTTGAGAATAAATTATTTTTTAGCGTCCCCATTTTTTTTCTTGGTCTCTTACCGCCCCCCTTTAGGCCTGCAGCGCCCACAAGGGGGCGTTATCGCCCACTTTGGGAAAGGCTGACCTAGAGGGTGTTTCATTTAAAATTTAAAACAACAAAGTTAAGTGTAGGATTCGGTTGAATCGAAACGCTCAAAATCTATATCTAAAACAACCATAGGATTTTACAAAATTTCAAATCTATATATACAGGGTGTTTTACGGTGGATGAAACGTTAGACGTTTATGGAAAACGGGTGATACATTTTCTTCAAAAATTTGATTGCTCAGATAAACAACCATGGTCTATCGTTTTAAAATATGTTTAGCAATGCGGCGTTGCCAGTTCCGCTCAAAACAGGTGGCAACATCGTTATTTTAAATGAAACGCCCTATATAATATATTTTCTAATTCCCTATACAATTCCACGTATATGTGGTATAAAATGTCATATGTCTAAATTCAATTGTTTTTGAGATATTGACGTTTAAAATATACCGTTTTCAGACTTTAACAGGCTGTAGCATTGGAACGACGCATCTTTGGATTTCACCTCCCTATCTTAGTTTTTTATTCTCTATCCAAAAATACCAACTTCCGGTTTAACATGTTAAACAAAAAAATGTTTTTACTGTTTAACATGTTAAACCGGAAGTCGTAACTTTTAGATAGAGAATACAAAACTAAGATAGGGAGGTAAAAACAATTTTTCTCTAAGATGCACCGTTCCAATGCTACATGTCAAAGTCTGAAAATGCAATATTTTAAAAGTTAATATCTCGAAACCAGTTGAATTTAGACATATAACGTTGTATACAGAAAATATACGTGGGGTTGTATAGGAAATTAGAAATTAATTCCATTCAAAATAACGATGTTGCCACCTGTTTCGGGTAGAAGCGGCAACGCCGCATTGTTGCAAATATTTTAAAACGATAGACGCATGGTTGTTTATTTGAGCAACCAAATTTTTGAAGAAAACGTATCACCCGTTTTCCATAAACGTGAAACACCCTGTATTAACAAAATAACGAACTGGTGGTCACCAATCTCATGGGCACCCGGCATGTGCGGGCATCAAGAAAGTTCTTGAGTGAGCGGCTCTGTAAGTACTAACGATGAAAGAGGCGCTCAGATGCTCAGAACAGAGGGGCCATTGCCTAAAAGTAGTTGACCTTATGGCTGTGACTGTTTTGAAAACTTCTGCAAGAACTAAAATTAACGTTTGCAATAAATAATTGATTTTAGTCAAAAATGTAATTCGACAAACGATTGCTTTTATTATTGTTAAGACTATTATTTATTGTTAGTGTGCGTTTAATTTAAAATCATGTTTCACATTTTTCTTCAACAAGAGATATTAAATTTTATACCGTTTCCGCGGAAAATTTAATGCACACACTCCTTCGAAAGCAGGGTTGCAAAAAATCAATAAATCTGATTTTTTCGATTAAATCGTGATTTTTTTTGGATTTTTATCAATGTATACTGATTTTTTCCTTATATATGGCAATAACGAACTTTAAAATCACTTATTTTCATTATTTTCTCTCTATTCGCCCAAAATATTTGTTGTCTAGATTTACAGTTAGAAAAATCTCTTCGGCGACATACAAAATAACTTGTATTGGCATAAACATTTTCCGCAGCATGCAGCATAATTTATGGATATTTTTTACGCTGAACTGATGACGATTATACCTAATTATGTTTTTACACTTATATAATGTATCTAAACACTTCGTTTTAAATAAACTATCTTCCTTTTTTTTTAAATTTCCTGATGAGTTATTTGCTTCGGCGACTTGTTTTTTCAGCAATTTATAATTTGATTTAAATCATGATTAAAATTGAAAAAATTCGTTGATTTAAATCGTCTCAACCCTGTTCTAAAGTGATTCCAATTTTTCAAAGTATCGATTTAAAATTTACTATGTTTAGCCTTGTCTAAAAATTTAGAATGTATTTTGGTCTTCAAAATTTTACAAAAATGCCAGAAAAAAGGCAACTTTTTTCGCTCTTTTAATACCTACAGCGCAGGAGCGTTTGGTTTCTTCAGAACCATCATTAATTTTTAATTTAAAATACATAAAGCAAGTAAAAAAAAGTAAAATCTTACATTTAAGTAAGTTTTTTCAATAGTTTTGACTTAATCATCACAACTACGAAATTCCGCTACTTTGTTATACTTTATCTTTTATAAATAGTTTCCGAGATCCCATGCATGTAACTTGAATTTTGAACACGATGAAAAGTACGAACCCCGATTTAAGGGAAAAATTGTACCACCAACTATTTTAAATTTTAAGTCTAAAGAGTCCTTTTTAAATTTCTCGTGTATTTTTTGAGTTATTTGATAAGCAATAAGCCTATAATAGATAACTATTATTTTTTTTCAAATATAATCATCTTAACCTCATTTCCAAACAATTAGTAAGTTGTCATTGTACATTAAACTGAATCAGGTGCATAATTTTATTAGTTTAGGTTTAAAACTTGATATTTTTTATTTATATGTAGATATTATCACAAATTGCTTTTTATTTTCCACTTGCTTAATACATTTATAAAGGCCCAATATTATAAAAAGAAGTATTCTAAAATGTCAGAAATAGTCGATTAAAATGTGGAATTGACAGCAAATTTTCAATTTAAGAGTAAATAATCAACCTGGTCATAACTTGTTGTTATGTCACATTATATTAAGATCAAACAGTAGTCGATGAGTCATCACGAGCAAATAGTGTACCTGTACCTGTGTCTGGAGATAAAGTTGGCTAATTAAAAAAGTGATTCCATCCATCTTTACTTTTTTAACATCTACTCACAGCACAAGAAACTAATCAATTCTCACTTATTTTATTTAGAAAACTCCCGGAGTGGTAAAAATAAAAATATTATAGTTTCTTGTGTTCTTGATACGTTGTACTGAATATGAAATATGCAAGTTATTACAAGTAATAGTCGCTGAGCTTCTTAAAATATTATCTGCCTACATTGATAGGTGAAGTCAAGCCAACATTTTAGTTCTTCACTATCGCAACCAGATACATTTTCATGGATCCCCGCTTACGAATTGTGAACCCCCATTTTTTTGTCACGCCAACGTAGACCCCCGTCGAGTTTTCCGTGGACCCCTGGGGGTCGACTTGGACCACTTTGGGAACCAATGATTTAAACTGTAGGTACCTCGACGATTGAATTAGAGTAAACAGACCGAGAACAGGTTTTAAGTTTGTACAGTGTAGCTCTAACTGTTTATAAAATAAACACAACAGCACATTTAATCGCATAAAGATATCAAGATAAATATCAGCTTTTAACTGAACTGGTCAACATTTGAAAGTGGTATTTCAAAATGGCTACGATGACGTAACTTTTGTAGTAGTCGTAAAATAATATGGAAATAGTATTTAAACTTTTTACCTTTCTTTCAATCTCTTCCTTAAAAAACGTATTTTTTAAAATCATTTTTTCAGAATTAAAAATTAGTGAAAAGGTCTATTATATTTCAGATGGTGGGGATTTTAAATGGAATGCTGCTTATAACGGCTGACTGAGAATAAGATTTCTCTAAAATCCAAAATTACGACCTAAGATTTTTTATTAGGACCCAAGAGGGGGGGGGGGGCACAGCCCTTACCTATTTTTTTTCTAAGTTAGACAATATACCACGTGGCACCTTTTTGGAAAGCTTATTAAAAACGGAATTTGTCCATTTTTTTTACATCTGTCAAATATGTCTATATAAAAACTAATTTTTAACGAATAATTATATTAAAAATAACTTGCCCCATTTGGGACAGGCCCATTCGTACGCCAATTACTTTGTTTCCTTGGTAATTCAGACAGTTTTATTACATTTTATATTGACTTTGAATTTCAACATTTAAAGAAAGCCGAATAGATAGGCGCACTATGATTCTTTCGCTACGTAAGAACCGAGGTGACTTCGGAGCGCGCCGTCTTTGATTGCATAAAATAATACAAAATCTTGTGTCTGAAATCGATCGAAAATCGAGACAAACATTAGTTCGTCTCCAAAAACGGTTGCCACATTTTTGCACTGATCCGTCGTTCTTTAAATATTAAAATTCAAAGACATTGACAAGTTGTTTAAAATTTTTAAGGATTTGATTTAAACTTATTGTATTTAACTGAAATGAGCTTTTCCAAAAGGTGCCACCAGCGGTATCGTCTAATTTGAAAAAAGAAGTTGGTGAGGGCTGCGCCCCTCGGTCCCAATTTTTTTTACATGACAAAAACGAAACCCATAAAAATTCCTTAAGGACGTGTTTTTGGATTTTAGAGAAATCTTATTCCCAGAGCCGCTATAAGCAGTATTCCATTTAAAATCCCCCACCTTGTATATTTTTGTATTACTGTTGAGGGATAAATCTCATTTTCGTTTAGTCCATATGTTAACACTGACTATCTTTTAATTGTTATCGTTTTATTAAAAATAAAACCTATGTATAGGATAGGAACAATGACGAATTGGTCGTCATTGTTTAGGATCGTATTCGGTTCAAAATTTAGGTATTAATGAATGAATAAAGCATTCAAAAACCATTTGATTATTATAGAAAAGGAAATCCTAGTTGTAAGAAAAAATCATATGCTATTGCACGGTCGTTGTAAAAGTACATACAGGTCTGGTTAAGCGATCCTAGATGAGTATTTTCAGGTGAAGAAGTAGGTAAGTAAATAATGAATTATTTCCAAGTCATAGTGAAATATTCTACAATTTTTTTACTGTTACGTGTAAACTGCGAAGCAGACGTTTTCGTGTCTTTGTTTAGAATACAATTATTGCTATTCGTATTTACTTCTATACATGTAAATGCTAACCAAAGAATCGATATACCAGACCTGTATAAGTTTATATTATATTTTTGTTTAAATGTTCAAAATAAATTTTTTGGTTAGTATCACTGGTGTTTTACTTCCTGATCCTGCAACTTACAATAGACATTGAGACTGAGACAATCTGACATACTTGACTTGGTCAAATAAACCTGCAATAATTATGTGAGTCGGTTTATGTCAGCTCAGGTTTTTAGTTAAACATTAGTGTCAAGTACGACATCTAGCGGCCAGCTGAGAAACTTACATATTTTTCCAATGATCGTTCTTGACGACTTTTTTTTATAAATATGTTTTTCCGAAAGCCGTAATATTAATATGGTTTCCAAGATACAGCTGATGGCTCGGCGTCCCGAAAGCTACCCGCTTTTTATCTCATTAGTTTTGGGTTGCTAGAGTTACATAATAAGGGCATTACCACGTTAATGATGTAATAAGCTGATTATGTAAGTCATTTCGTGACGTGACCAAATTAGAATTTTTTTGTTAATAAATTGAATAATATAAGGACTTCCCCAGTTAAATGAATCAGAAACCACAGTAACCAGTGGCGGCTCATCAGGTGAAGTAGGAAAGTTTTTCGACAATATTAAATATTAATGTACCAATTCAGCTACCATTTTAACCCTTAAAAAATAATTATGTTCGAATTAATAATATTAATTTAATCCAAATGTAGCTATGCATAATAGGGCCTCGGTTAACTCCGATGTACAATAATTTATTATAAATACTCGTGCATTTTGGCGCGCCCCAGCCTAACGTGTCCGTTAGCTCAAAGCGTGTGAAGACCCAACGCCGACATGGCTTTAATATTGATATTATATTATGATACCGTTGCTATGGTTACGTGACGTCAGTCACGTAAACAGCATGTAACAATTTGCATTATGATGAAGGGCAATTTAAAAATAGATCAGTCGTATGCACCATTGTTTTAGCATAGGTTCGCCTAACCTTAAGGTATTTATTTTGAGGCTTCGCGAAACCCATGGTTATCGATATCGTTTTGACGTAATTTACTGTGTGATTAAAAAGTTTTGTTTTTATTTTTCAGTTAATTCAGTAGTGTAATATCTTATTAGTTGTGTGTTTTAAAAATGAACCGAAATAGTTTGTAATTTGTTGGAAACTCCATTCAGTCGTTCGTTGGCCAGATGAGGATAAGAGAGACGTTTTGTTACACGAGTGTTTAGTCAATGTTTGTTTAAGTAGCCGCACTATACCTAAATCTTCACCATTTTTAAGACCGCGAGCCGCCACTGACGCAATAACTAATAACACCACTTGAAGTGAGGTCTAGCAACGCATTCGCCATTTAGTTTTTTGGTCAAATTTCGTTAATTTTTCCCTTTATCCAAAAATCTGCCAAATATCGACATTTGAAGTATAATTACCTACCTACAATTTAAAGTTAAACAAGTTTGAATTTATAAAGTATTAAGGTGAAGTGGGGTAAGTGGGGCTCTGGGGCATTACTTTTAAAAACTAAGACTACAATAAAATGTTTTTTTGGACTTTTATAGACCCAACATATTGTTAAAAAAAATTTTAATATATTTTTTTTAAATAACACAGCTTATGTCAAATGTATCTAAACCGTCTATTGTTATGACGGTGATGTACGGTAAATTTTTTTTATCTGTACTAATTTAGAAGTTAGGTTCAAAGTTTTTGCATCCTCAAAGTTTTGTTTTCAGTTTTAGGTCCATAGTTCCCACTTGCCCCGCTTTTTTTGTTAGTGGGGTAAGTGGTGATTAGTTCCCAGTTGTACCATTTAAATTTTTAATATTAATAAAATTTAAAGTGAAAAGTTTTAAGAAGTTGAAAAAGTGAGATTGTGCGTAGTCTGCAAAAACTATAAAGTAAATAAAAACTTAAAAACCGTATTAAGTAGTTTTGAAAAAAGTTGATTATGATGATTATAGAAGAAGAAATCTCTAACATATAAACTTCTTTATTTTTAGGAATTTTTTAAATCTGAAAAAAGCCTGTTGTTGGTGAAGTCGCAATAGATTAACCCATTTGCTCCAGTTGAATATAACATTACTTAAACGCGATTTATAAGTTGAAAACCCACTTACCCCAGTACCTGGGGCAAGTGCGTTCTATGGATATATTTTCATAATAATTTTTTGTTTAAATAAAATTCTTGGGTAAATAATTAAACAAATTTTGTTGTCATTGTAAATATCACTAAGTACTTCCTGTCTAAAGCGCATCTCTGTAACTCGATTTTCAAAAAAATTATGCGGTTTCAAAGGCGACCTTTTATATTTTTAATCCCCACTTCACCTTAAAAGCAAAATGGGCAAATTTCACAAATTTTGGTTTTTGCTTTTATTAATTCATTAATCAAAATTTCCTTAGTTCAAAACTGTATAGGTAATTGCTACTCAAGGACGCAACGGCTATTTGACCCCTTTTTGAATAAAGCGAAAAGGATAAGAAATATTGATCAAAAAATGAAATGGCGAATGAATCACTTTCGCCATTTCATTTTTTTTATCAATATTTCTTATCGTTTTCGCTTTTTTTAAAAAGGGGCCAAATAGCCGTCCTTGAGTGGCAATTACCTACAGTTTTGAACTAAAGAAATTTTGAAATTTATCTGCTTTTCTTATTCTGCTTTTATTACTGTATAAATTCAAACTGGTTAACTTTAAATTGTAGGTAATTATCACATATACTCTATATTGCTTATACCATAATTCAATGATGACACCACTGCAAGCAGATGATCAGGGGCCGTTGAGTTTGCGCAGATCGGAAATTTGCTTCTTGATGTAAACATTTGACAAGGCCGACTTTCAAAATATTTTTACAAACTTTTATTTAAATTCACCCGTTTAGTATGGGTGTGTACAGTGTAGTTTATGGTCAAATAAAACTAAGTAACTAATATTTTACATACCTGAAATACCTTATTCCTGGTATTGAACCGCGGATCATGCACTTTTTTCTACCCATCTTGAGACACAAGTCGCTAACAATAACAAAATGTCTGGTAAAGTTTTATACCTAAATTCGCGCCCAAAACTTAAAAATAATATCCATCACAATCACACACGGAACATCCGAACGAATACAACGTAAAAAAGATGGAAACGACTAACAACTTACAAACTAACAAAAAAAAAATGTCTAAAGTAAAGTTTTATAAATATTAACACCCAAACCTTGGAAATTATAACAACACACGAATGAACGAAACAAAAGATGGCGACTAATAAGAATATAACGGCGAGCCGGTTCTGTTCAAGAGACCTTGGGTTCTGTTAGAAATTGTGTGGGTTGCCTATTTTTTTCCCTACTGCGCAAGCGTCACGGCCCCCAACTCAGGTTATTTTGAATCGCACGATGGGTGTATTCTTGCTTCGTGCGGCTGCTTGTATTGGCAATATAATGTATGTCTATAAATGTGGTAATTTGGCCGATTTTTGGATACAAGGAAAAAGTAACGTAATATTGATCAAAAAACGAAACGGCGAATGCGTCACTCACTCTTAAATGAAAATAAAACACACATTTTTGTTTTACGTTTTTTTTTTATTCATCACTAGATGTCCAGTGACATAATATAATAAATCATTAATAAGTCAACAGTCATAACATTGCTTTATTACAATCATAATGCATGTACAGTACGATTTTTTCGATACGCATTAACGAAACAATTTTTTCAATAAACCTACAGGAGCGATTTTTGGAAAATCATTTTTCACTTGATTTAATCTCCATCTTGCATTGCCTATTTTTTAATGTTACAAGTACATTGTAAGTCTTCTTATTATTTTCCAGTTTATTTTAAAAAAACAGGGTTTACAAATAAATAAAATTATATCTAAATGTATATACACGTTTTTAGCTAAGCCCCAGGGTATCTTTAAAAAAAAACGAACATCTTACGGACAACGTAAACACCAAAAAAAGGACCTGCGGTAAACTATAAGGTCGTTTTTTTGGTTTAGTACCGTTCGGAATGATTTTGGATCCCGAGGGCATAACTAAAAACTAAAATTGGAACGAAATCTACCTAAACAAGTCCCCGAGCAACAATGACTGGAGAAATTGAGTGTTACAAAAAATAATGCGCGATGCGATAAAGCCGGTACCTAAGCGATGACTTTCTTAAGTTCATCGTACATGACAAGTACGATGGCACCACCTGTACCTCTGAGGACGTTCGAGAATGCTCCCTTGAAGAAGGCGCCGCCACCTAAAATAAAATAAATTCGTGTTTATAAGTGTAGCACCCTTAACGGTAATATAGGAAAATGTAATGGGAATGACGACAGGCAACAAATAACTCAATACTATACAGGGTTATTCCTGAGTTGATACTTCTTTTTTAGCTGTGTATTGAAGGGATTAAAATAAACAACATTTTCAAATACCTTTTTTCAAAAAACTTAAAAATAGGCGAGATATTATAGAAGTAAAAAATCTAAGTGCGGGCCTGGTCATCAAAACGTAGCCTGCTATACTTTATGTTGTTGGTCTTATTAGTCATGTAATTTACGGGTAGGTGGTCAGTTATTTGGCAATCCGCTGCGGTGTATTTTTCTGAAGCAAGTTAATTTTAAATTGGTGACACGTAAAAATGGTAAAATTTGAAAACATTGAACTAGAAGATATATGGTGCTAATTTACGGTGAGTGTCGTCAAAGTGCGGCTGCTGCTTCGAGATTGTACGCAGAACGTTTTCCTTTGCGTGCTCATCCTACACCCAGAAGTTTTAATGTTATTCAACGGGCAGGACCGTATTTGATCCATAGTGTAATAAATGAATGTAAGTACCTTATTTGAGTTTTTTGAAAAAAGGTATTTGAAAATCACCCTGTATGTATCCCGACGTTTCGTGTTTAATTAAAACTTTTTCTAACTCAGGTTTAGAAGTGATGACTGTGAAATTTCTTCTAATTTGGGTAAACCAAAGGTGCAATTTCGGTTTTCGGTAACCCTTGGGTTTGGGATCTGTACTAACTTGACCTAACTCTTTTTTATTATCTTGATCGTCACAATAAGGCGAAATTTGTTTAACTTACCTTCGGACTTAGCGATGGTAACCCAGCAGTGAGCTGTGCTTTTATATATGATATCACTCTTGGCACGACCAGACTGCATCATCATACGTCTACGGACTGTGTCGAATGGATATGAAATAATACCAGCAATGGTAGTGACAGTCTGAAAAAAAAAGATTTAATTGATATTTAAAAATTTCGAAATTACTAATATTAAAACATCTTTACAAAAAATATGATAATAGCACACAGAAGACGAAACGTCAGGCTCAAAATCTCGACACCGCAACTTTACAGGAAATGAAGAGAAAGTGGACATGTAAAACTACATAAATAAAATAGGTATTTTGTTTTTAAAATTTAAAAGCTAAGAAACCCGTCTCGGGGGAATTTTGCTTAGTTCTGGAGCTGCTAACCAATACAGCGGTGGTTAAAAAAAACATAGCGGGCTTGTTATCATCTATCATATACAGGGTGTTCCTTAATAACGTGCTAATATTTTATGGTGTGATTTCTCAAGTCATTTTATGAAGAAAAGTTCATATAAACATATGTCCTAAACGGCTTAAATTTTTTGCTACAGGGTGTTGAATTTTATTTTTTTTAATGCGTTTTTTGTAATATCTCCGAAAGTACTTTAATATTTCCAATTTTGGCATGTGTTAATAGGGCATAAAACCACATGTTTTAGTTATAAAAGTTATTTTTTTTCCACCAGTGGCGTCCCTGCAAACCTGTCTTCTGATATTTTTTAGAAAACAAGTGTTACGCCACGGACATTTTTCCATGTGGATATTATTTCTGATTAATTCTGCCTAAAAATGGTCTCTTACGTTTTTCTCCTCAGGCACACCGTTCTTAATTAAAATACATAATTAAATCAAATTAGCTTTACTATTTATTAATATTAACATCGATAATGCAAAATTTTGTTTTATAAAAATTGGTGGAAATGACCACCTTCACTTAATAGGCATGCATCAAGCTAATTTAATTTAATTGTTTTAGTTAAGTGCCTGAGGATAAACACGCAAGAGACCATTTGTATGTAGAATTAACCAGTATAATCAGAAATAATATCCTTATGGAAAAATGTCAGTGGCGTATCACTTTTTTTCTAAAAAATATTAGAGGACATGTTTGCAGGGACGCCACTGGTGGGACAAAAAAATAATTATTAAAACTAAAATATGTGGTTTTATGCCATATTAGCACATGCCAAAATTGAAAATATTATCTTAAGTATTAGCTAAAATTATCTAAAAATATTAGCACGTCATTAAGGAACACCCTGTATAGATGACGATATAAAAATGTCATCATTTATAATGTTTAGCTAGATTTGTAACTGTCCGCCAATATGATAATAAAAAATATTCGTGAAACAGCTATGATATTGACAAAAAGACAATATGTGTAATTTTACTTTGTATGTATTGTACTTTTTATTTACTGCAGTTTCGTAGTACTACTACATTATCAAACTGAATACCTTAAACTACGTTTCACAGTTATAAATAGGTTTTTAACAAAGGGTGCTTATAAAAAAATTAAAATAAAAATAGAATATTTATCCCTTAATCTAGTAATTGATCCCTATTGTATAATAATGTAAATAGCGGGGAATTCCACAAGTCTGTTTGATCATTTAGTAGGTTTATGGTCGGGTTTTTATTATGTTTGTAAATTTCTATTGATTCTAAGATGTTAAGCCCCTTGCTTTTTGGTGCAGTATGTAAAATTTTAAAATTATTCATATCTGGGAAACAATGACCTGTGTCCGAACAGTGTTTAGCGAAATTGGAATTTTCTTTGTTTAACAAATAAGAAGTCTTATGTTCATTATATCAGATATTAAAATTTCTTCCTGTTTGACCTATGAGCTATTACATTCTGTAGAACTTAGCCTATAAACTCCTGATTTTTTAAGTGGGGGTGTTTTTGTTTGGCATTAAAAAATAATTGAGACATTTTTTGGGCTGGTGTGAATGCTACTTTTATGTTGTTTTTTGAGATTATGTGTGCGATTTTATCTGAAATTGGACCAAAATATGTTTTTTCATTACTTTTTATGTGTGGGTATATTTTGTTTAGTGTTATTTGTCTTTGTTTTTTATTTATTAAAGAAAGAATGATGTTTGCGTTACACCCGTTATTTTCTGCTATTTTTATTATGGTGTTTAATTCTTTTTTGCGGTTGTCTTCATTTAAAGGAACTGTAAAGAGGCTCTATGTATCATGGATTTGTATGCTGCAAGTTTGTGGGAATTGGGGTGTATGGAGTGATTAGGAATTGTTGTGTCTGTGAATGTTGTTTTTCTATAAATATCAAAGTGTAATTTGTTGACTTTTACAACTCCTATTGCCCATGGTTCGAAAAGTTTCCCTTCACACGCCGCTTAATGCTCCTCTCGCGCTCCGCTTTACCTAGTATAAGTACTGTTAAATATAATATGCCTTTTAATAAAGTCTTGATATACATACCTGTGCAATAGCCCATGAAATAAGGATTGGAGTGTTCTTGGGGTCAGGCAAGATACCCTTAGCGGTATCGTAGAAACCGAAGAATGCAGCTCTGTAGATAATGATACCTTGGACAGATACACCAAAACCCTTGTAAAGACCTCCTAGACCATCAGATTTGAAGATTTTAGTCAAGCAGTTACCTAAACCTTTGAACTCACGTTCTCCAGGACCTTTACCTACATCGGCAGCTAACCTGAAATAACAAATATATTAATAAAGGGAAAGAAATAAAAAAACTCCTACAGTGGGTTGCTTAAAGAAAAATCGTTCTTGGTTAGCTTAACCGCGTATTAAAGACAACATTTAATAAGAGGATGGGCAAGGCCTACTTCGTATTTGCGCAAAATTGCCTTAGATTTTGCAAAAGATGGCCGCTGTTGTAAAATATAAGGTTATTTCGCACAAATCCAAATGGCCTTGCCAGCTTCTGATTAAATTTTGTCTTTTTAATACGCGGTTATAACCTAATTATTGAGAACTATATTTCTTTGAGTATTTAATGGGTAAAATCATTGTAAATAAAACTATTACTCTCCATACTCATCAATAGGTATGTAGATATATCAATTTTTCCATTTTGGCAAAGATTGACTTATACCACAGAATATATAGCTACAGCTATATATTCTGTGCTTATACATTTCTCTATATGAATTTCTTTTCAGATAACAGTGTGAAAGAGGTTTAAAATTACCTGGTTCTGGCGAAATCAAGAGGATAGACGAAACATAAAGATGTAGCACCAGCGGCACCACCAGAAGCTAAGTTACCCAAAAAGTATCTCCAGAATTGTGTTTTTTTGTCTACTCCACTTAAGAAAACTTGCTTGTACTTATCCTTGAAGGCAAAGTTCAATGCCTGGGTGGGGAAATATCTAAAAGAAAAATATAATGTTTAAAAAATAATGATTATTGTGAAAGAACGAATAATCCTGATCTACTAATTAGAGGAGCTGTCCATTTTTTAAAGAGATGTCTGGTTCAAGTGCAAGCAATAAAATACACATACAATATTGTTTATAATGGGCCTGATGATGCTCATGATAGAGCGAAACATGTAAAACCGTATTAAACGATATTCTGATGACTGTGACTTATCTACTGATCTACGAAGTTTATAAAGATTATTTTTTGCTACCGTTCAAAATTGAGAGGCCTATTATAAAACCTTAAACGTACGTAGAAAATGCATATTCTTTTGACATCTTAGTGCGATATGTGTTCTGTTTTTTTTGCTGCAATTCTGTAGGGGTACTTTGCGGCATTATAAACCTTACCTAATTAATATAAAATTTCATGAAAATATTTTTATTACATTTATAGGTTTATTTTTTGTTTACCTGATTACGTTAGCAGTGTTACCACGCCAGTAAGCCAATACACCTTGTTCTTTGGGAATTCGGACAAAACAGTCGACCATACCTGGAACATAAAAAAATTAATTATACCTATGTCAGTTTGCAGACATCATAAAATAAGCCAATACCTACATATAATATTATATATTTCATATCATATGCAAGAGCTGAGCACTTATCAATTATTTGCGTGTTTTGTTTATAAAATTAAAATTTGAAATATTCAGAATTACGCTTAAGCTTAAATTAATATAAAGTTTTAATTTAAATCGGGAACGACGACTAAAAATAAAATACTCCTAAAAAAAGGGCATATCCCGGCTCTAAAAATCTTTCTACTCTCAAAAGTGACATCTAAAAAAAAATCTGACCCTTCCCCTTCATACGCCCTATAATTTTCAAGGCTCAAAGTAAAAAAAAACAAAATTCATTTTGTAGGGCTTAGGGGTGTGGGACTGCCTTCCCGTGGCGCATATACGGGGATATCCCCCCCCCCCCTTTAATACCGAGAATAAGAATATTAAATTTTAGCTGCAAGTTTGCGTTTTTACAAAAAAATATCGTTCTTAATAACCCATTTTTATTTTTTCCATAGTCATTACAGTACTTTTCAGCGAAAAGAAATTTTAATAGGTACTTAAATATTGCCACTACCTCCACTCAAACTCTGGACGCGCCACTGCTGCCATAGCCTGGGTCCGTTAGTATCAACGTGAAATTGACAAGAATTTGAAATGTGTTATAGGTATACCTATTGATTTCATTTTAAGATAAATTTTCATTTCACTACTATATATTAGACTACGCGCCGAACAGATGCAGAAGATTACTATTGTGACCACTGCACCTGTTCGGCGCGTAGACGATTTTTTTAAAAAGTAAACAGTTATGTTATCAGTTAAACCCCGGACAAGGTTCAGCCGCTTAACATCACGGTCAAACTCATGTTAAATCCGCAGGCAGAAAAAGTGGACATAACGGAACCTAAATCCGTGGAGACCGTGGATGTGATTGGTCGAAAGTCAGCTCATGGAGTAAATCAATGTCAATCACTTTTCACAAATCACATCAATAATTTAGGTTCCGCAATGTCGGCGTTTTCTGTCCGTCCAGATCCACAGCCAACGATCGAGAATCCGTCAAAACGCCCTTTACCGAGGCCGGATTCTGTCGTTTTCTACTCTTAAAATATATTCGAGAAGGTCATGTGCGAAATAATCGCTAACAATTTTTTCTGTGGTATTCAGGGTCATAGGCTTACTCTTTTTTTCTGTGGTATTCAATTATTAGAAAAGCGTTGTGAATTTGTGAAAAAAGCGAAAGCGATTATTTTATTTTTAAATGATGTTTTTGTGGAAAAGCGTGTTTTTATTGTGCTCATACGGTAAGTTTTCATGATTTTCAATTTTGTGATTGTAAAGAATACTGTGTTATTTTATTAGTTTATGGCTCAGACCAGTTTATGGTAAATATTATAAGCTCGCCACGACAAAATTGATCATTTTTTCATGAACAATGTATTTTGGGACGTAGATGACAAATCTACATCGGAAAGACTTAGTTCATGAGATATTCCTTTTTGTGCGTGCTATTTTTCTTATAGGGGTTTGTTCGGGTCTGTTCATCGCCATATAATTTTCCAGTTTTCCTTTATCGCAAATAATCACTATTTTTATGTTATACAATGGTAATTTAAAGTAAGTATAGCCTACTATGCTAAATCATTTTGTTGTGTTGGAAGACTGACTGCTATATTTTGATTAAAAAGGGCTCTAAACAAACCATAATAGGGAACGAAAGTACCAAACTGCATGGAACATGACCCGTTTCAGTCATTTTCTCTTAATCCTTATATTAGAAAACCATATGAATACAATTTTGCATTAGAAACTTGATTACGAACAAGGACTTTAAGACGGAATGTCTCAAAAACTAAACGCTAAAAATCGTTTTCAGATTCGTAATACCTATAAGCTACCAAATTTTATTATTATTTAATCAATTTTGGGGTGGTGAGTGTATAATATATTGATACTTATCTACTGCATTATTGTTTAGTTGCAGCAGGGGTTGGCGGAAGAGCCAGTATACTTAGGCCTAAGAGACCCATTGTATCCCCTATGGTCTGAATACTGTCAGCCAGACAGGACCTACAGCTTAGGCTGGGATCCAAACCACAAGTATGCATATTAGTTATCCTTTTTACACCCTCAGAGGTTCATGACGCCCTCCTCGGTCCCGATATTAGGAATCACTAATAGCAAACCTTCAGGGCCGTAGCTAGAGGGGGGCTGGCCAGGGCAAAGCCCCAGTAAAAATGATTTTGAAATAGAAGAAAATTAGTGTCAAAAATGTCTGGAAGTTATGGGGTAAGAATATGGGCCCTGGTAAGAAATCGAATAGCCCTACCAAAAAGTTGGTTCTGGCTACGGCCCTGAGCAAACTGCATTTCTTTTATCCACTAAATTTCCAAGCAAACTTTTTTTTATCAAGCCTTAGAGAATGCCTTCTCCGAGAATTGAATTCCAACCGCCAAAGTCGAACAATTAAAAAAAAAAATAAGTAAATACAAATTTACATATTAAACTTTACATAGACAGCAGATAGCATTTGACTGAAAACAATATACAGGGTGCTACAAATTCGTGTGCGTACATGGGGATCTCGAAAACGGTAAGAGATACGAAGATGGTTAAATTGGGGCAAAGTTGCTTATTTTGGAGCTTAATAATTTGGTGAAAGAAAATTGTAAATATTCCAAATGCTGTTGGATATCCGAAAAAATCGAAATTTTTAGTTTTGGCTTTCATTTTTTGCGTTTTCATTTTGAAAAAAAAACAAAAAACACTTTCTCATAGCCGTTCTTTATGTTCTACAAGATGGCGTTATTCGTTTTCAAATTGGACCTTTCGTTCTTTAGATACCAAGCTCAATTCATTTTTTTTCTTCTAACCTTTGGAAATTTAATACAAATTAAAGGTTTTTAAAATTTTAACGTTTTGTCATCAAATAACACATCACTAGCATTTCAAATTATCCTTTCTTTACTATTACGGCCCTGGCAATTATTTTTAGTATTACTTAAATTACATAACAGGAAGTTATTGTGTTTAGGCTAATTATTTTTTCAATAATATTTACCGCCACAATATTCTAGGCTAGGGAGTAAGCAAGTTTTTAAGGCATAAGAAGTAATTCTATTTTTTATTAGTATTTTATTAATATAACATATATCTTAAGTCCTATGGTTTTTGTCTTAGACCTAGAAGAGTGAAGAAAAGGTAACTGGAGTGTTAGTCTAGTTATGTTACTGTGATACGCTTATGTTTGTTTCAAAGACAATTAAATTTTTGTTTTATTGTTTAGATGATCTGATGATGCTAGTTTCAGGCGAAACATGTACCAAAAATAAACAGACCAAGAAATTTATGGCCAGTACTTTGACTTTGGGTCTTTTCTCCTACAAAATATCAAATTTTAGGCCTCTTTGAGTAAAAATGGACGAATTTTTTAAATCAGAAATCTTTTGTTTTTACTTTGGCTCTAAATGTTCAGGACCGTAATGAAATGAAAAAGATAATTTAAAAAATGTGTTATTAGATGACAAAACGTTAAAATTTCAAAATATTGTACAATGTATTACATTTCTAAAGGTTAGGTTAGGTTAGGTTAGGTAAGAGTGGCAGACCCTTGGTTCTGACCAAACAGTCTCACGTAGTCCTGAATAGGTCCATTGTGATACCACACGTGTTCCGTAGAACCCACCTTCATCAGATTTCTGATGGTTAGTGCGACGTAACCGCGGAAGGATTTTAACAACTCATTCAAACCAGCCACTACTGTTCAGAAATCTGCTCAGCCGTCCAAGTTATAAGTTGCTTAGTTCCTCCAGGCTATCGAAAGATGATTCACCCAGAGTAGTGAACCTCCTTCTTGCGAGACCAGGGCATTCACACAGAAAATGTTGAATACTTTCTTCCTCTTCCTCATCTCTGCAACTTCTGCAGAAGTCGTTAGTGGGTATTTGCATACGTTCGGCATGTCTACCGAAGAGGCAATGTCCGGTAACAACCGCAGTAATATTTCTCACGTCTTTTTGACTGTGTCTCAATAGCTCTGCGGTTCTCTTTTTATCGAATGTGGGCCACAGTTGCCTGGATGTACTACAGGTTGTCAACCCTGTCCATCTGTTCTGTGCAAGCTGCTTGGCCGTGTAGTCAATCTCCTCTTTGACCAATCCCAGTGGTTTGTTCCCTGTATTGTCTGCTAGATCAGCTGGCATGCCTGCGCCCTCTCTTGCGAGCGCATCGGCAGCCTCGTTTCTCAAGGTTAGAAATCCCGAAAACTGAATTTAAAATTCCAGGTAAATTTGTGTATTAAGAATGTCTTATGAAGTCAAAAAAAGGAAAAATATAACTGCTACTACTTAAAAATCGAAACTTAACTAAATTTAAATTAAAATTTAACTACTAAAATCGGAACTTAAGTAACTTGCCAAAAAGTTTTGTTTTTACAAATCCTTCATAATTCATTCCATTATCTTTAAAAACCAAAAAGTTATGAGGGCGAGCCTCCTTTCGCGGACACCCGGTATAGTTATATTATATTTTATGCATATCATCATTATTTTATCTGTATCTTGCTGTGAACGTATTAGTTTTTAAAAATATTTTTGTGACCCACTAAGACACAAATCAAATCACGTAATAACCAATGATTGTGATTCATAAAAATCCCGCAGTGACGTTACAAAGAGATAAGGTTCTCTTATTTGTCCTCTTTTACAGTTACTAAATTTCTCATCAGCGGTTGACGTTAATTTTGACACGTGGAGTTAAACCAAAACACATTAAATTTAGAGCTTTTATTTTTAACTGGGAAATCCTCGTTTACATAATACATAACGTAGTTCAAAGTGTCCTAGAGACACAATTCCGTCGCCATTCGCCGTACCTTGGCACTTGGCCGCTGCTGGCGTAACATTCGTTCTCTTTATCGATCACACCCGTGCAAAGTGTCAAGCGACGTTGCCATTTTATGCAAAACGTTAAAATTGTAACTGTGTTTTTATGTAACATGCATATATTATATGATTACTTTAACATGCTTTTATACAACTAAATGTCACAACAGTATCCCAAATGTTCAGTGATAGGTTTAGTAGATATGTAAACATAATAATTAAGCAGTGTACCTACTACATACTAATATAGTAAATAATATACAAAATTATTCTTTACACTAAAATGAATAACATCACCGTAAGACTAAATTGTTCATAAATTCGCTGGATAGCACATAATTACATTATGTAGGTACCTACTTGGTTATTCAGTATGAAATCATCGATCTTAACGCTTTCTGCCTCATATATTATATGTATTACATAATTCAATATAATTTTCAGTTATGATATTATATGTATGTAATTTAGAATTTGATTAGTTAGCATATCACTAAAATTAATATCTTTAGGCTGACAAGCTTGTCTTAACGTTAAAAATTTGGCAACATAGCTGACCAAGACTAACTATTTTACCGCCACGCGTCGATAAAACACCAGAAGGAAATCAGAATCTTTCAAATTACACTTTTTTATTTTCTATAGACTTCGCCCTAACTAATGTTTAGATGGATATTTCTTAGACCAACTTATAGCGTAAAATCCAAATGAGATAAAAAAGGTGACGTCAAGACCTTGAAATAAAGGGGAACACGACATCACGAGGTTAAATTGATATATCAAAAATGGCCACTATGGATTGAATCCGCCTCGTGCAAAATTGTTAGCGAAAACTGAATTACTTATTGAAGCATTATAAAATAGACGATATTGCAGTTTGAGGGCTAAATTCAACATAATTTGTGTATACAAGTAGAGGTAAATGCAGTTATGTACTTTACACAGGTTATCGTTATGTAACCACTTCAGTAGTAGGTGTACGGGAACTAGTCGTTACATAAACCACAAGAAATTTAAATATAGGACGTTTTATGGTACTTGAATAAATTCTTACCCTTGTAACGTTGATTCTCAGGAATTTGCTTGGAAATGTGTTGTACTTGCAGAAGCAATTTGACACGCTCGATGGGGGCCACACATGTTTTAGATATCGCAGCTGAGATACCACCAGCAAGGAAATCTTTTAAGAAGGCAACGGGGTCGGCAAGAGACATTTTGTTCTTAGTTTTTGGTCAATCTAGGTCTTAAAACTTAGGGTACGTACGACGATTATGCCCAAGGTGTATACGGACCGCGCACTGAACTGCGAGTGAACGAGTTGCGCGCAAGGCTAAAAGAGAGGGCACCGGTCATGTGCTTGTGGCCCGGGCTCCGTTACCGGAATAGACGCTGCGTGCGCTATGAAGTGACGTCATGTATATTCAGGGAAGGCGGGATGGGTGGTAAAAAAAAATTAACTGACGTATAATATCCCCCCTTGGGAGTCGAGTGGTACCTCATATCAAAGTCTTTGTACGCTGAATTTCACCCTGTAATTTTAATCATCCAAAATGTAGCGTTTCAATATGGTGAAATGAAAAAATATTTAAAAAAATAGTATAGTTTGTACAACAAGAGTGGATATGATGTCTATAACTATCGAGGAAGTACATCTTCCATATATCCAGCAGATTGCATTATTGAAACTATTATAGATGCCTTTGAATTTTAACATTTAAAGAAAGCCGAATAGATAAGCGCACTAGATTCATTCGCTACATAAGAACCGACGCGACGTGACTTCGGAGCACGCCGTCTTTTATTGCATAAAATAATACAATATCTTGTGTCTGAAATCGATCGAAAATAGAGATAAACATAAGTTCGTCTCCAAAAACGGTTGCCACATTTTTGCACTGATCCGTCGTTCTTTAAATATATATTGAAATTTAAAGTATGTAGATGCCTATTTATTTATTGTTATATTGAACAAAATAATATATTGTAGAATTTACATATAAATGATGTAATTTAGTGTCTTGAAAAGATGGCGGAGCCACAGAGGAATTTATTTTTTTACAATTTCAGGATTCGTGAGAAATAAAGATCCAACGCACAGAGGAACGATAGATCGGCGCGGTCTTCAAAGGGAAATTATTACGCACAGTGTATTATATTCATAGGATTTATTTTTAAAGACAACACTGTGTAGCACTGACAGTAATGAATATGAAATGTTGCCGTACAGTTAACTGGAGTAGTCTAGTTTTCTCGTCATTTAAGTGTAGAGGAGACATTTTTGCTGATCTCTGCCATCTTGAATAACAAAACTACATTTTACTTATCATTTACATATAAAGTTGTTGTATTATTATTCAAGATGACGGAGATCCGTTAAAAATACTATAATGAAACGGTAAATTTTTGAAGTAGTATTTAAATTGCAGGTTTAAAGTAAGGGTTAAAATACCATTAAAATGAGGTATCACCAGACCCCCCTTTCAATTTAAATATGTTTTTAAAGATGGCCGATCTCGGCGATGTTCGGTAAAATTACAGTTTATGGGTTTGTGCGTATTAAAAATATAAAAGAAAATATAGTTGAAAGTTATATTTACTAAGTTATTTTACTACGTTGTCGTGCTTGCACTACAGTTTCTGAATATATAGATATATGGTGTCCAGAACATATAGAATGACGATTACATTTAATAGCCTATAGAATACATTTAAAAGTATATTTTTGTCTTCAGGATTTTTTTTTAAATATCGACATTGGCAAAAATATTTAGTTTAAATACGGATTGCTAGGAAAAACTCAATAGCGTAGAATTAATACAATTAAAATAACTACGCCACTGAAATAATTGTGTGTAGATAAACTTTAACTTAATCGTATAATAAATAATTGACGTAAAAATTTACAAACTGCCAAATGACTAGTGAACGCGAGCTGGCAAAATTTTTGTTCATGCGCGTATCATTTCCCAAAAGTGCACCTTTTTACTTTCTACCTTCCTTATCATGTCGAGGTCGAGTGTATTAATAATTAAGATAATTAATTAAGAATATAAACCAAGTCATCATCGGTCTACGTAATTAAATGGAGAAGAAAATACGATAAGATTTCCTATTCACATTGTTCTTAAATATGTTTAAATGTTAAAATTATATTTATTGTTTGGTTATCTTTTATCTGCTAAACAAATAGAATATATACAGGATGATTTACGGCGAGTGGCTAATTAAAAGATATCGGGAACTATACCTAGTCTATTTCAGAAAGGCGTAGAGTAATAAAATGGGAAATTCCGTCCAGTTTGGCTCAATTTCGGTATCGGCCATAGGCGCCAGTAAATTTTGTGCATTACATTATTTATGATAACTAAACAAAAATTTTAGAGAATTAGGTTAACGGGTATTAAGGTAAAATAGTATTGTTTGTAATATACAGGGTGATTCACGTTGAGTGGCCTATTAGAAGATCTCGGAAACGAGTAACCCTATCTTTCTAAAAATTTGATAGCGGGCATAATTGGTTTTGGGCTTTCAAAACAATATATTTTGACGTTTTTATTACTTTCGGTTATACCAGAAATTAATGCCAACTTTGCTATTTCAAATAGAATACCCTGTATATTTTAGCATTTTTGATTACCTTCTTAAAATCTAAATAACTTTTCTAACCGTTTTTGAGATATGAATTATAAAAGGATTTTTTTGTGTAAAAACGCTCCGAGAAGAAAGTTTAGTAACTCTGAAACTAATAAAGGTAAACATTTAAAATTTTGTAAGCTTTCAAGTAATACATAGATCTTTAGTTTAAATTACTTAGGTTTCACGTTTTTATACAGGAAGTTCTTAAGAATGTGCCAATGTTTCCATTTAAGTAAATGTGCATAAGTCAATTTTTGCAAATGGAACACCCTATTTTTTAGCTTACTAACGTGTAGAGAATTAAATTTCCTATCTAAATGCCTAATATGTTACAATCCACATTTTAGTGGTTTTGGAATTATGAGCAATTTAAATAAAAAATCTTAAAATTTCTGTTTGTGTTAATGCGAT
Source organism: Polydrusus cervinus (assembly GCA_935413205.1). Classification (NCBI taxonomy): domain Eukaryota; kingdom Metazoa; phylum Arthropoda; class Insecta; order Coleoptera; family Curculionidae; genus Polydrusus; species Polydrusus cervinus. Next base: position 30,057,447 of record OW284516.1, read on the forward strand.
ATTATTTTTAAAAAGAAGGTTTCGACTGGGACTTTCGTTTGGCTTTGAATGAGAAATAGCTAAACAACGAACATAGGCAGTTAATAACAAATGGTAACAAAGCTCAAACTCAAACGAAAATCCCAGTCTAAGTCTTCTTTTCAAAAATAATGTCGCATTAATACAAAAAGAAATTTTAAGATTTTTTATTTAAATTGCTCATAATTCCAAAACGACTAAAAATATGGATTGTAACATATTAGCCATTTAGATAGGAAATTTAATTCTCTACGCGTTAGTAAGCTAAAAAATAGGGTGTTCCATTTGCAAAAATTGACTTATGCACATTTATTTAAATGGAAACATTGGCACAATTTTAAGAACTCCCTGTATAAAAAACGTGAAACCTAAGTAATTTAAACTAAAGATCTATGTATTACTTGCAAGCGTGCAAAATTTTAAATGTTTACCTTTAATAGTTTCAGAGTTACTAAACTTCAGGGAGGCATTAGCACACCCTAGAAACATGAGTGCCCACCCAAAATTGTTGGATTCGGTTATGTAATGGAATTTCCGGGGGGAAGGAGGACTTGGCTATGAAAGCTTTAATGAGAAAAAAGTGGCGTTATAGGTATGTTATTTTCAAAAGAACGATGACCTTTTTTTTTAGACGTCACTTTGGAAGTTTTGCTTATGGCGTTATACAGCGTGGGAGCGGCGGCGACTTTTTTTTTCAGAAGTCACTTTTTTGATTTGGGTAGTACCCCCTCAAAAATCAGCGGGCCTGCTTGTGCCCACTCATCCCAAAAATCCTGGCGCCGCCACTGCTATTAGCTATAGCAAATTTACACAAACATCGTTTTATGAAATATGGAAGATATAGCTGAAAAACATAGGGTAACTGTGCTGCGCACACCGCCATATCTCTGGGAACTAAATCCTAGGAAGATTTATATTATTGAAATATATTCCTAATAGGTTCTAGTTTAGGATGTTAGGGCTGAATATTCTAAATTAAATTATATTCCATTGTTGTTTTGTTACATGTAATGATTATTAAGAAATAATTCAATTTTTAGTTATTATTACCATCATGTAAATTGTTATGGTTCTCTCAAGTTTCAATACAGATTCTTGAAAAATATATAATTGTTTTATTTTCGTTGTTATCCGATGTTCGTAGAAAAAATATTATTCTTATATAGTCTATTTTAGAAAAGTGTTCTTGAACGGCAGTAGAGTTTTGGACTTTCATTGTCTTTATTTGTTTTGAATCACTACGTTTCAACTGGTAAGCATCTCCAATCGTCTTCAGGTGAATCAGTATTCATCTTCAGGTGAGTGCTTCGCGTCGTTCGTGCAACGATATTCGCGTGCTGAACAATATCGCTTTTCGCACTTGTTAGGAAAATAACTATTACCACATTTTACGTTTTATTTTGATAACATTGAAAATATATTTTTAGAGCCGCGCGTTACGTATTTCTTGGCAAGGCAATAACAAGTTTATGGCATTGAGCTTTGAACTAAATTTTAAATGTAGGTATCCAGCTGATCGGATATTATGTAAACCCAAAATCTAAAATAAGAAAATTGTGAGGAATTTTAGAGAATTAGGTTAACGGGTATTAAGATAAAATAGTAAGTATTGTTTGTAATATTAAAATTTCAAGTAATTGCTTAAGAGGATTAGGAAAAGTATGTTTTCTGGCCTGAAGTGTCAAAATCGAAATATTTCATTGCATAGAAGGCCTGTCAACGGGTACTAAAAGGTGCCTTCAGATAAAGGGAAGAGACTAATAATCGTCCACATTGGAAGCGACGAGGGTCTTTTAAAAGAAGGTTTGCTAACCTTTCAGTCATTCAATACTGGAGATTACCACGAGAGAATTAATTAGAATATTTTTGAGGACTATTTTGGTAAAATGATAAAATATCTTCCAGCTGGTTCAGTAGTAATTATGGATACACAAGCTATTCACCACGCACAGAAAAGACTCAACTTTAGCTTGGAGAAAACAAGAAATTATCGACTGATGGTTACCCATCAAAAGTATGGAATTTGAAGATAATTTCCGATCGGACCGTCGACCTGTTATTTATAACGTCACGAGGAGAGTAATCTGGTAAAATGCACATGAACCTTAGGAAAGATCATACGAACATTTTTAGATTCTTGCTCGGGTGTTTGTCAAAATGGATACGACAGAAGACGATTTTTGTACAGGGTGTTTCATTAAGGTTGTCCACCGGCCATATCTCGGAAACTACTGTGCATAGGAACTCAAGGAAAAAATCGTATTTAAAGTATGTAGATATTAGCAAATTTCGAAAATAATTCTTAACATCCGCATTTTGCCGCAAGAGAAAACAATTGAAAATTAATTATTATAAATTTCTAAATTTCCACATTAAGGTATACCTTTGGTAACATCATTAGAAAACGCAAGAGTACATCCAGGCCACGGTTATGTTATGGAACTTAAACCGACCAATTAAAGGTGCTTTACGTCAGGCGCACTCTTGTTGTTTGAAATCGCAGAGTGAGTTGCTTCTTAAACCGAATTCTAAAATTGTTGTGTAAGGGCGAAATTATTTCTTTTTTAATTGGATTTTGATAATGGAAAATATTGTATCAGTACCGGTGCCGTCGCCGTTGAATAAAGAGTTTGAAGTAGGGGAGAGTCGGCTAATCGTGCGCGGCGGCTAATCGTGCGCATGTCTTTATTTCCATAACCGGCGTATATAATTCGAAATCCATATTCAGGCGCCATCCCTTGCCAGCTTGTGTACTATGACATATGAGTCAGGTGGATCGCTTTACTTTACTTATCAAAAATGGTCGCTTCGTTGTTTACGTATGTCGTGTACTAGTAAATGCTTCGAAAAAAATAAGCCGTAAGTATTTCCATTTTTACATTTTTTGATAATCGTGTGCGTTAATACATTGCTTAATGAGTCCTCTTGACACTGATATATATCTGTGGCTTGATACAAGAAGTGCATATGTCACTATTTTTCGTTTTTGAGATAAATGTGCCAAAGTACTAATAAAAAATGTAAATTTTATGATGGCAAAATGTCGAAGCCCCTAGTATTAGCTAAACCCATTTTTACAAAATCATGAATGTTTATTTCATTTATTAACTATTTAAAAGTTTGAACTTTTTAACTTTAAAAGCAAATATTATAAATTTTACAAAAACTGACATGCACTTCTTGTACCAAGCCACAGATATAATTTAGACAAAAAAATGTTTTATATTGTTTTAAAGAATTTAAAACCGAATCTGCCACTTTCGGTTAATCGGGTCTGTTAGCCGCCATGCATTTAGCATTGTTAAGAATGCATTTAAATAACACAGCCACACAAAAAAAGGGGTCAGGACACGTTTACTATATGTTTTTAGGGTCGCTAAATCCAAATCCGAGGTCCAAAAAAGTCAGCACGTCAGAGTTTCGACATAACCTCAAAAGAACCCATAATTACAGTCCTAAATATCTTAGATTATAATATTTTGCATTTTTGCAGATGCCGAAATACCAACGTAAAACAAAGGCGCAATGGAATCCAGAAATCATGATTCAGGCTATAAGAATAAATAAGTATAATCTTAGCTTCAATAAATTATTTCATTCGTTTTCCTTTTCAATGCACACGATTACCCTATCCATGCGTACCATTAGCCGCATATGTCGGGTAATTGTGCACAGTGTCACTTTTTGAAATTTCGAATTTTAAAGTCACAATGTGCATTTTTATTTAAAATTAATTATAGAATATTAAAGCCAAATCGTTAAAGAATCTTGATGGCGAACCTAGAAGTCCAATCTTTTGTCATTTCGAAAATATTACAATTTTGGCTTAGGTGTGCACCAGTACCCGACTCTCCCCTATACTTAGTTATTCATTATTTTCACAAAAAAGAAAAGTCCCTTATTATGTTTAATGGAATATAACAGATTTCGACATCATTTTATTTTAAATGTTTATGGTTACATTATATGCAAACAATCTTTGCTTGAAGAATTGAGTCCAGAAGTGGGGGGGGGGGGGGGGGGGCATTCTTGGAGGGTCGTTCTCCCCCCATTTAAGTCAATGCGGATTTTAGCGGTATGTTGTCGGAAATATGACAAATCACTACTTATAGTATGTACATACCGAGATGGAAAGTGTTTCATTTTACTGTCGAAAAATTAAGAAGTTTTCATTATTGAATAAAGAGTGCATAGGTATTTCAATCAAATCCGAAAAACATTAACGGTAACATCGATTGTAAAAGCCGCGCATTTATTCCACTATTTTTATTCCAGGCCTCGTTATTACCTCTACTTCTCTAATGCGCTTGGACGTTACGGGATGGCGTTAGGGATAACAGGAAAATACTGGATATCCAGTAGTGTGAGGTCTGATCAATACATTTCTAGGTTTAAAAATATCTTTTTTCTACGACAACCTTCACGGGCGTTTCCATATGTATAAAAGCGAGACCCCCTATAATCAGCTATTCTTTATTCTGGATAGCTTTGCTGAAAAGCAATGTATTGCTTGTGGAACGGCCTTGCTACAACAGCTGACTAATATACACATGACGATTTGTTAGCTCGCATAAATAAAATGGGTTATATTATGTATGTATAAGAGATAGATTTACCCAAATAATGCATGTGTAAAATAAGGATGACAGTAGTGTAGAAAATGGCAGCAGTAGATACAAAAAATGATGATTGTTTAGAGATTAAAATTCGTAGCACAGAACAGATTTTGCTGCCCCTTATTAAACAGGTAATAATAGTTACTTAGGTGACACTTTTTATTTAGAATTGAGTTATTAGTGTCCTTTCTTACTGGTTTTTGAGTTTTTATGTCTTAACTTATAGTATGCATTTTAGGGTTAGTTTTCTACTGTTTTGTGCATGGGTGTGAATATAGAAAGAAATATTTGTAAGGGTGGTAAGATTATTAAATTTAAAACTGCAGACAAATCTTATAATATGTTATTTATTGACACAATATATATATAGGTTATGTTTGTCTGTAACAGATTTGAAAAAGAAACTGAAACAACGATTTTCTTTTTAAGATGCATAGTAATTTGAAATTGCTTTCTACTAGAAGGTACTGCAGTAGCGTAGCCAGATAATATGCTCCGGGGGGCGAGGGCTCAATGGGCGTAAATAGGACTTTTTTTTTTCTGGAGAAAGGAACGCCCAAAGTTCGTTTAAAATTCACCTAACTACTCGTCAAATTACGAAAATTAAATTATTAAAATTTATTTTTGTAAATGTTTTTTCTTACTTTTTTTTTAATATTCCTGCTGGCTCTATTAAAAAAAAACATTTTTTATATTTGTGAAAAATATGAATATTGGTGTCAATCCAAAATTTTTACATAAAGGCGTATGTATGATTCTAACCCACGTTTTTCGGGCTCGGTTTTTCATGATTAAGAATAAAGTAAATGTCGCTCACCACGCCAAAATTGATGATTCTTTCAGAAATCATGTATTTTAGGAGCGTAGATCTAAGAGCAATTTTTGATGCAAATGCTTAGGTTTTGAAATACTCCTTTTTAAGTGCTTTTTTGTATATTCTAATAAAGCATTCTCGTTTCTTCCCGCACTATTTTTTTTATTATAAATTATCGCACTTTTTCAATAAAAACATTTTTAATTAAAATTTTTACTTTAATTTTGCTCTTAAGTAAATACCTAATTGATTTTTGTTTTAAAAATATCTTATTGCATTGGGTTATATTTTTGTCGATTTAAAATAGCTCTAAAAAAGGTAAAACGGAACAGACAAGTATGTATATAATAGAAAAATACTATATAATATTATTTTTTTACTCGTTTTCCATTAAAATTGCATCATAAATCAATAACTAAAACGATATGCGTCCGAAACCTTAATCTCTATATAAAACAGGACTTTTAGAAGAAAAAGTTTAAAAACTAAACATTTCAACCAAGACTTTTGTAATCTAAGCCAAGAATACATTATATAAAAATTTAAATTAAGAGTCCAAGCGCGAGACGAAAAATTGGGTTGCAATTAGACCTTTAGGTTGGTTGGTTTAAGGCGGGGGTTGGGCGTTCGGCCCAAGCTTCTTGCACTGCAGCCTAGTGGCTTATTGTGCTCCCCTATCTTGCTAGAAAAGATTTGTTCCTTTTATAAGGTCCAGCAAATTCCTACAAAGTTTGTCATGTGGGAGGTTATCCCCACATTGAGACCTTTAGACCCCGAGCTCTTAGGCTCGGGAGGGGACCCCCTCTCCCCCCTAAGTGCGCCACTGAGGTACTGTAGGTACTACATATAGTATAGATAATCAATAATTTAACTCCGCCACCATACCAATAAGAGGCATGATAGATAGCTAACCAAAAACATATTTAAAATAAGTAAGCCAGTTAGTTCTATTTCACAGGAGATCAAGAGATGTTTACAATACACGGGGTGGCTCAAATACGTTTAAAATATAAAAATATCTTTAATAATCATAAAATATTATGCATTGCAAAATGTATATTTAAGTTACTGCATATAGAGTCCATAGTATTTTTTTAAAACAAATTAAATAGAACCTACCCCACATTTAATGATTTACTTGATGGTAAAAGAGAGAAAGTTTATAGTATCTATATCAATATCAATAATAGTGTCTCCAACATCGACACTAGATGTTGCTGCATATTACATCCTACTGAAAGTTTATGCCTTTTGCCATTCCAATAATAGCAACACTGTTCCTTTCTTTCTTTTGTTAGACCCTGTATAGCCTTACTGATGAGTCATGATAAGGCGAAACGCGTCTAGTCTAAAGGTGGGTCTGACGAAATGAAAATAAACTTATTTGTTCTGAATTACCTACTTATAAAATAAAACCACAACTCATATTTTATTCAAAGTTATTCTGCGATTTTTGAGTTTGGTTGTAGGACAAGGGTTTACGGTATAGACATGCCTACAAGAAGCGTTTGTATCGATCTTAAATTCAGCGTTCAGAAATTATCCCGAAGCTTTTCCTATCTACTATTATAAATATGAAAAATAGCAATCTTATTAGGTTCTTATAAATCACTTATATAACAGTCTTGGTAATACTATATATAGAGGTACCATATAGAAAGTAAGTAAATGTAAGTATTTTCAAAAACATACTTAAGTAAAATATCTCAGGACCTCTTTTTTAAAGCCCTCATATTATTGATTAGTATTGTTATTATTCTAATTTCCAAAATCTTTGCCAATAAGAGTGAAGTCTAGTGATGCATTCACCATTTCATTTTTTAATTAATATTTCTTATCCTTTTCGCTTTATTCAGAAAGGGACCAAATTCCCGCCCTTCAGTAGCAATTACCTACCGTTTTGAACTAAAGAAATTTTGATTAATGAATTATTAAAAGCAAAAAACAAGAATTTGTGAAATTTGTCTATTCTCTTTTAATTATACTTTATAAATTCAAACTTGTTTTACTTTAAGTTGTAGGTATTTATGCTTTAAATATCGGTATTTGGCCGATTCTTTGATAAATGAAATATTGATCAAAAACTGAAATGACAAATGCCTCACTGACCCTAACTCTTAAGCTAATCAAAAAATAGCTTTAGGAAATAAAAAACAATAGTAAATGAAGCTTATCTATATATCATAAATAAATGTTAACACTTTTTGAGCAGGGGGGAGGTCTCCCCTGGTCTGGCCTTTGCAGAATGGATGTTTCGTTCACTTTGTCACCTGATGAGATTGAGGAATAAAAAGCAAATCCCCCTCCCCTGGAATGCTATCTTGCCCCGTCTGAGGTATGAAAAATTCAAAGAGTGGTAGTTTCGATAGGAGAAGGAGGAAAGTTTTTGAAACCGACTGGTACGTATAGGTACGTTCCGGGATCTGTCACTGGGTAGACGCGGATCCAGGCGGGGAGCAAGAGGGACAACCCCCTCTCCCCTCTCTGAGTGTGTTTTGTTCACATTGAAAGGCCCCTCCCTCTCCCTGGGGTGTTATCTTACCTCGTCTGAGGTATGATAATTCAGAGTGTTAGTTTTGATAGAGGAGAATCGGGGAAATTTTTTTTCAGAAGTCGTTTTTTGGAGAAGGAAGTTTTTTGAAACCGGGTGTTTTTTCTTTTTGAGAAGTTATTTTTTCGGGGAGGATGGTTTTTGGGATCGAGGCAGGTTTTTTTTAGAAGTCAGTTTTTGGAGAAGAAGAGTTTTTGGAAACGGTTATTTTAAATGCCAACACTATCAAATTTGATAACAGTGAGTAAGAGCCCATTATCATGATAACAACTTTTAAATAAATTTATTTGTACAGATACATAGTTAAAAATGAAACAATTACATAAACATATATATTTTCATTTATACCGTTTCCTGCATTTTTTGGCATCATTCCTCTAGCTCTTTTCTGTCCCCTTTTAAAGTCTGTATCGTTAATAAGCTCATATCCACATAAAGCCGGATAATCTGGACTGGTACATCCAGTTCCGTCTAAACAGGCACTGCAAGGTTCTCCTATCTTATAAACAGGTTGTCCTGGAATATTTCCCGAAGGTCCATAATTACAGAAAAAGTGTTCTCTGTATGTTACTTGAGCGCTTATTGCTTTTTGGAAACATACTCTGGCACAGCCTATTAAAAAGGAATCTGCCCATGCAAGCTGAGTGTAATGTCGTATCTCTTCTTCGCCATCTCTAAAAAAATCATTAAAGAAAGTACCATTGCGATAAAAAAAAAGTAGTACAACAAAATATGATTTCATCTGCTGGTCTATTATAAAACATTTTCTTTCAGGCTGATAACTTGCTGATAACTCAGTGTCACCAGAATTCTTGTGTCAGTGTCATGTAATTTTAAAAAAATGCCTTTAACTTCAGAGCAAAAATCGATCATATTTACGCGATTAAGGGATCGGGTTCCCATAAGGGACATTGCAGGCGCATTAGGGATAAACAAAAAAAACAGTTTTGTTGGCTAAATCCAAAATTCGAGAACATGGAAGTATTGTGAGAAATCCAGGTTCTGGTCGCCCAAAAGTTTCCACCGATGACGAAGATACAACTTTAATTAATTATTTAAGGGACAACCCATTCGGGACCGCTATTAAGGCTAAAGAAGAAACCCATTTTCCTGGATCTCCAATTACAGCTCGAAGAAGAATTCGGGAGTCTGAACTCAAAAATAGGTGTTCTGCAAACAAAATACAGAACTAAATAAGCAAGGACGAGTACAATTTGCTCACGAATACCAAAACCAACTGTGGGGTGTAGTTTTTTCAGATGAGAAAACGTTCCAGTCCTGTAATAATGGAAAAGTCCGAGTATATAGACCCATAAACAAATAATGTTATGGTGCCATCGGTTGATGCCATATTCGGTGATCAAAATTATATTTTCCAACAAGATAATGCTCCCATTCATATTGCTCGCATAGTAAAAGATTACTTTCGACAAAATAACATCCAAGTTTTACCATGGTCTTCGAAGAGCCCCAACCTCTATCCCCTAGAAAATGTCTGGGGAGAAATGACCAAGTTCATGTATCCAAGAAATGAAGAACTGCGCCAGGGGATAAATGCAGCATGGGATAATATAACCTAAGAGTATACAAGAAGCTTTTATGTATGCCGCGTCGGTTACAAAAAGTAATTGAAAACAACGGCACAAACAGCAGCTTTTAAGTATATATTATTTTAGAATGTTGCATTTAGAAATGTTTGTTTTTTGGTTAAAATTTTGTATTTTACTATTTTTCCACTTTTGGCTTTTGTTGTTTTTGGATTTTTTTATATTCAATATATAAATCGATAGTTGTTATATATACTCTATTATTTTATTTAAAAACTTGAAAAATTGTCCATTTTTAAATTTTTTAAAGCACCTTTATTACAATACTTTCATTTCGCCAGGTATATAGTAGATTACCAAATTCATGGTAACGCCTAAAAAGTTCTTGATATCCTTATAGACCAAGAGTTCTATCTGGGACTACTAATTCTTGTACTACTTTTTTTTTTATCGCAATGGTACATACTAATGAATTAGGTTGATAAATGCCAAAATGACAGTTGTCAAAATAAATACCCCAGTGCCAGTTGAAAATAAATACACTATAGCTGTTTACTGTACTAGGGGTAAACGTGTGTAAAGTACCAGATGCCCCACTAAAAAGGGACGCCGTCTGTATCTTGGGACCTATTAGTTCTACAGCTTTCGGGACATTATTGTTATGAAAAAAGTGGCCAAGGGAAATGGCGGAATATTATTATTTATTTATTATTTATTTGAATGTTTCACCCCTGGAAAGGGTGGTTTCACATCCCAATTAACCTGATAGGGTGAAACAAAGGTCGAGTTCGAATTCAGCGACCTTAAAAACATGTAGACATAAGAATCTGTCCAGCGAACAAGACTTTTTTCTTTTCCAGTCCCACGAAAATTTTTGGGAACTTTTTAGGGGTACCGGCTTTTTTTCAACGCCCTGTATAGTTATAAATTCATATTAGTACATGAAGGGTGTTTTTTTATGTTGAATAGAACTTTAGTTAGGAATCACGGTCAGACCGAACTGTCAATCTGCCGCTGTTTATAAAATTTATATTTAGTACAGTTTGGCAAATTATCATGCACCGACTGTTTCGCTTTAGCACAGTTGGAAGTTGACCCGTTGTTTTACCGCTAAAATTGTGTTTAGCGATGAGGCTCATTTTTGGCTTACCGAATTTGTAAATAATGAATTTTTCTTTCAAAATATTAATGATTTTAATCCAAGCGAGATGTGGATGCAACAGGATGGCCCTACATGTCACATCGCGAGCGAAAAGCTTAAATTGCTGATTTCGTATTCGCGGTCGCTATTTGGAGACTTAAGCTCAATTAACTTTAAGCCCTAAATATTGCAGGCTTAACCACGCGTCTGCGCTGTATTTGACTTTTCTTTGCTCCTGTCTTGTAATACATATTCGTATTTTTCGAAGCTAAATATGAAAATAGAAGATGAAATATTTATTGAGAACGATGGAGATATTTTGGATTTTATAGATCTTGGATTTTCCAAAAAAATCTACGAACGAGAAGCATATTATCAACATCATCTTGTAAAACTAGTTTTTGTGGGCGGACCACCGCCAGTCAAAAAAATGTTCTTTTTCTCCTCTGCCACTTTTTTACGAAGCTCTTTCTTCTTATTACAGTATAGTTTTTTTAGCTAATTAGCATCCCGATAGTTATTTGAAGGATTTACCGCATTAAAGTCTTCCTCAACGAATTTCCACACTTCTTTCCGTTTTTTTTACGGAAGCACGGTAGTAGCACACAAAGTAGGCGTAGATTGTCGTTTGTTGCTGCAGCCATTAACTCTTAAAAAAAGAAGAGAATAACGCATAGTTGCCAGCTGAAAATAAGGCTTAGTTAAGTAACCAAAAATTTTCTACGGTGCTTATCAAATTTAATTTAAGCCAGCTTTAAAATTTAAGGGAGCTTAAATTAAGTCCGCTTTAGGAAAAAATGGAGAATACGGGCATTAGAAGACAACATTGTTCGCGTTATTTATGACGTACGGCCAGCAGTGCTCGAAAAAGTCACCCAAAATTGGACTCAAAGAATGCGCTGCCTCGTGAACAGCCGCGGTAGCTACATGCCCCAAATCATTTTTAAATGTTAATGCCATAGAATGATTTTTCAAATAAAATTAGTTTTTTGATCACAAAAATATTTTCTTTATTATTTTTCCAAGTTTAAAGTTCTATCGTTCTTAAAAAAACACCCTGTATATACGTATATATACAAACTCCCTCAGCGCCGGCCCCAGGGTAGGGCGATCCGGGGGGCCGCCCGGAGCGCAATGATCTAGGGGCGCCACAATCATGGAAAATGAAAATAAACTGATAAAAAAATTAAGTTACAGGCTTTTATAAAATGCACTAAAAAGTAAAGAATATTTTTTTATCATTCTGATATATCAATAAATTATTTTTCATAATATTGCATTGTCATCGGACCCTTGTAAGTATACCAAATTTTATTGAAATCGGTTCACGGGAATTTTCTGAAAAACGCGTTGCAAGATTTAACTGACAGTTGACAAGATTAAGAGGCGGCAGGCGGAATTTATTATTTTTATTTCTAAGCACATAATTTAAATAATATAATATATTTAAACATTAAGGCAAAATCTAGTTGAATTCAACATGACAAAAAGGTTGGTGAAAGGTGTTGAAGTTCTCAAGTTTATCGCTACATTTAAATTCGCACCAAACCTCAGCATATAGCATTAAGAATGCCAGTCACTGTGGCTTCAGGGGAAAGAAGCTTTTCAAAACTAAAATTAATAAAAAATTATCTCAGAACGATGCAGACGCAAAATCGTCTCAATGGATTGGCAATGATAGCTATAGAACACCAAATTAGTGACAAATTAGACTTGATATCACTGGTTCGTGAGTTTGCCGAAAGAAAAGTTAGATAAAGGGCATTTTAATTACTTTGGTTATAGTTAGAATTTATTTATAATATGGGATATTAGTTTAGTTACCATTACTACATTTTAATTTTTGTTATTTTGCCTTAAGTGCTAAATTGCTTATATTGTTATCTGATGATTGAGTTTTTAATAAAACGTTTTTTTTTAAATTTTTTTTTCAATGTTTTCTTGACTTTCTGATATGGTCGCATGAGATTTACTTTAAAAAAACGGAGGGGGGGGGGGGCGCAAAATTAAGGTTTTGCCCGGAGCGCCAAAATGTCTAGGGCCGGCCCTGAACCCCTTTCCGTCGTTATTCTGAAAACATTCTTTTAAAACCCTGGTTTCAAAATTTGAATAATATGGATATTTAAAGTATTAGTAGGGACACCACAGTTGAGCAGCTTTACTTGGTTCAATCCCTCGAATTCAAAACCGTTGTAAATCCAGGGTATGTCCCCTTAAACATTTTTTTGCGCGCCATATCGATATAATTTCTTGAATAGTAAGTAGGCAACAAAAATTAAATTTCTATTAGGTATCTACGTCATTGCTTTATAAACCAAATACTATAAACCCAATTCTGGGTCCTAGAATAATAATTGTGACGATTTTTATTATATAGGATATTATTAAAAACAGTTGGTCTAAACTGGACGATCAGTGGATGAGGATGGTACCTGAAAATATACTATATATACGACATGCCGCTGTCTGAAAAAATGACAGATCTCTCTAATATTGCTAGATTAAGCAGGAACGAAAAAATACAACCTGTAGCATTCAAAAACTTTAATCACACTGACATTAGGATAATGAAGCGGGAAATATTCCATATAAAGGTTAGTATGCGAATTTAAAGATATGGGTTAGTCTATCCAAGCCAGGAAAACTATATTTCTAATTAATATATCTGCAATGATTTCTTAACCGGTGAAGGTAAAGTCTATTTCAGAAAGCTGTAGAGTAATAAAAGCTCATTAGGTGTGCAAGGGGACTACAGAGTGACCCAACGAGTATTTCAGCCACTGTCGTAATTTGGCATTGATGTCATTGCAAAATTCTTTATTTTCATCAAGTGCAGGTAGTACCTACCACCCGGGTTTGGGTCAATTTATGGGGTTTGCCTATTGTTATCCATTTACAAACACTGAAAATGGTGTGATAAAGGCGTGCATTATGTACATAGTATTAGGATTAGGTACATTTATTTTTTATTAAACATTATAAAAAAATTACAAAAAATACATTATACAGAAATTAAATTATAAAAATCATAATATTCTTCGTCATCTGAGGAACTGTCATCTTCTCTTGACGTTATAATTGACGGGTCGACGATCCGATTGATCTGCTGGTCAAGATCCCACAATTTCTCCTCTTCTTTAATGACATGATAGACTGCTTTTCGCCAGTTCTCTGGTGTCACTTCCTTAATGGCTTGATCAAATAGTAGCTTAACGTCTTTCATTTTGAATGTCCTATTATTAATATATAAGTTCTATAGGATTTAGTTCGCAATGATATGGCGGTGTGCGGAGCACAGTTACACTATATTTTTTAGCTATATCTTTCACGGCATATTTCATAAAATGATGTTTGTGTAAATTTGCTATAGCAGGAGGAGGAGGAATTAGCTTTATCAAATTATCTTCTTTTTTTTCTTTGGTTAGTTATCATAAGTAATTCATTGCACAAAATTTACTTGCGCCTATGACCGACGTCGAAATTGAGCCGAACTGGACGGAATTTCCCATTTTATTACTCTTTACCTTTCTAAAATACACTATAGTTAGTATAAATAGAGCTGTCCAAAAACTCTACTGCCCTTCACTCATATTATAAATGTAAACTGATTTAATTTAAAGTAAACAAAATGATGTTTTTCCCTATTTGACTAGATGGGCCCATATCTTCAATTATTAAATATTATTCTTTGTTTTTTTGCACTCCTATAATAGCAGACTGTGTGCAATGCATGAGCATACTATATATGTGCCTCGATCATAATTATTCTTATAATTTTGAAAGAATTAGATACATGCGTTTTATAAAAGTGTAAATTGTCTATAGTCCATTTATGTTAGCATAGTTAGAAAACAAAAGTATAACGTTTTGCTATTTCGAGATTATGTGCATCAAGTAAGTTTTTTTTGGAGAAGGCCTTTCTGAAGTTAGAAAATAAGGGTGCCCCCGCAGACGCTGTTTTGTACCCGTACAAAAAATCTCTCAAATTTTATTGGGCACCAACTTTAATTATTTTTTATTGTATTCTATTTTCAATTGTCAAAGTTTCATACCAGTTATACAAATTGATTTTTTTTATTCCGAATCATTTTTTTACACGCTCAGAAACTTGCGTCCATGGAAAAAAAGTATTATCTACAACATGTTAAAATTTCAACGTGAAAAAAAATTATAACCAGCATAGAAAAGTAATATATCATACGCGTGTATTTTGACTTTATAAAAACTAATATTTATACTTTTTCTCTTTTCAGAAATAAATAAACCAAGGAAGGAGTATATATACGTTTTTCGCGACATGTACAGACATAATGAGTCATATCCAAAACAATACATTTACAAATACAAAGAAAACTAAGAATATGACCTAAAGATACCATAATTCAAATACAATTCATTGTAAGGAAAACCTATGATAATTATTTTGGTTGCAAAAACTTAAAAATGCTTCATGTAAAAATAAAATAGAGATCAAGTCAGTAAAATTGTCATACCCGGTGTACCCAGACTCAGGAAACCAAAATGTCTACCATTAAAATCATGAAATCCCTTACCACCCGGAACAACCAAGTTTATTTTATGAGATAATTTTAATTCAGGAATAGAATTAAATACTACAACGACACCTATATCGATGAAACGAAATACATTTCTGATAACAAATACGCTACAAGAATAATGACTAATGAACGGCTACTTCGAATGCGTACTGTCAATAAAACAAACGACTGTTTTCCTATTTGACCAGGAAAAACCTTCATAGAACAGGAATTTACAGTGGATCAATTAAATGCAGATTATGCCTCAAAATCAATAATATAGACAGCTGAAAGTGCTATTAATAGTAGAAGTAGCATAGAATAGAAGGGAAGGCTTAACATCCGGCAAGTAGGCTAACTACAATCCTTATTGCTAAACCCATTTCATATCCGGGAACGTCAGCCAGATATGACCCACAGTTTTACCGGCAGAGTTTTGATGGTGTTATAACACTTCTTGTCCACAACAGTCCTCAACCGACGAAAATTATCTACATCATCTTCAGGGTGCTACTTTGAGTGATCTTTCTGCAGAACCCTCAATCCATCATAATCGGTACGGACGTGGCTCTACAAGAGACACTTACCGAATTTTTTGGCTCGGAGTATCTTCCAATTCAGCAATGTGCATGCAATCAGGCATGTGCCCTTTCGTATGTTACTTTCTGCTCTGAATCTTCCATTTATAAATAAATAATAAATACATGAAAGTTAAACAAGAGCTACTTTATTCTAGCTACTAAATTTCCATAAGACATTGTCGAATTTCATTTCTAATACTTCAAATCTTTAATATTAACCGGTAAATCCTATATTTTACAATACCCTTTAAATAAAAGTCCAATGGGATGAGGTCTGTGGATCTGGCAGGCCACTTAATTTCGCGTCTCCTCCCTATCCACTGATTTGGAAACATTTTGTTTAAAAATTGACAATGGGAGGGAGCGCGGACGCCATTCTATTGAAATCAGATATTCCTTGGGTCTGGATAAACAATTTCTAATTAGGGAATAATCTGTTCATGTAATAATTGAAAGTTGGCTCGGCAGATTTTCAGTAATTAAAAATGGTCCAATCATATGGCCTATAATACCCGCTCAAACATTAACTCTTTCTGGCTTTTGTGCTGCACTTGGGGGAGGGGGTAGTCGACAAACAAATTGACCACCGTCCACCAATCCAGCGATACTGAAAGTTATAAATTATTACAAACCGAGACGCCCAGACGTAATAACCCCCCTCCCCTACCAATTCTTAATACGCCGCCACTGGTGTGCTTCGACTGTGTGCTTGATACTGTAATATTCGGTATCGCCCTGAATCTCATAGAAGTCAAAATGTTGACTATAATACAAATAATGACCGTTTTAGTTTATTTTATTGCCTTAATTCAATCTGCCTTTTGGAGTTTATCTTACTTACATTATGTGTTTCTTAATATCGTCCGGGCCTATGAATACCACAAGTTCATACCATTCAGCAATGTACTCTAAGTCACTTTTTGATGCGTAACTTGCTCTAGCAGCATTTTGGCCAACAGGGAATCTGGACAAATCTCGACATCTATCATAGGCGTATATGCATTGGGTTGCCCAACGTGCAGCAACGTTAGCTAGTTCTGGGTCCCAGGACATTATCCTCATATTTGCAGCTTGAGGTTGGGGACCTTAAAAAAAAAAGATAAAAATAAAAACCGGCCCAAAAAAGTATGAAACACTATTTTAAGTATATTAATATAGAGTACCAATGATATTTATTTTTAACCATGTACGTATTGTTTGATATTTTCAAATGACATTTGACAATGTAATGCATGTCAGAAGTTTTTGGAACACCCCACATAATATAATATTATTATATACTTATAATTATATATTTCCCTATACAATTCCACGTATATTTTGTATAAAATTACATTCAATTCAATCCTTTTGAGATTATGATGTTTAAAATATGTCATTTTCAGACTTTGACAGTCTGTAGCATTGGAACGGCGCATCTAAGAGAAAAATGGTTTTCACCTTCCTATCTTGGATTTTTATTCTCTATCCAAAAATACCAACTTTCAATTTAACATGTTCAACCAAAAAATTTGTCTGAAAATGGCATATTTTAAACGTCAATATCTGAAGAACAATTAAATTTAGACATAACATTTTATACAAAATATATACGTGAAATTGTATAATTAGAAAATAATATAATATATAGGGTGTTCCATTTAAAATAACGATGTTGCTTCGGGTAGAAGTGGCAACGCCGCATTGTTGAAAATATTTTTAAACAAAAGACCATGTTTGTTTATCTAACCAACCGAATTTTTGAAGAAAACGTATTATCCGTTTTCCATAAACGTCTAACGTTCCATCCACCGTGAGACACCCTGTATGTTTTAGACAATTTGGATAAATATGATTTACATTTTTTACAATTTCTTTGTATATCATTTTAATTTTAGTGAGAAAGTTACAATTTATTTTAATATTTTTTGTATTCTCTTAAAAGGTAACATTTATTTGTATATGATCTACATTTTTTTAGTTGTCCACAATTTATTTGAGTATTATTTACATTTCATTAGGAAAGTCACAACATGTTTAAATGTTTCTGGCTAGAATGGGCTTGAATTTGAACTACGTTTCTTAGGTATCTTAATATACATATTTAGATATTACGGACGCCTCTTTGTGTTAAGTTAAAATTTTTATTATTGAATAGAAAGACTGAAAGAAGGGTTTTCAACAACCCCCTAGAAATTGGATGGTATTTCAATATGACCGACTTATTTTCGGTATTTTAGTGCCCCCACCTAATAGACGTCAACAATACATGATCTCCCCCCCAACCCCCCCACAGTGGCGGCTTGCGGTTTAAAAAAATGGTGAAGAGCTAGGTATAGTGCGGGTACTTAAACAAACATTAACTAAAAACCCGTGTAACAAAACGTCTCTCTTATCCTCATCTGCCCAACGACTGAATGGAGTTTCCAACAAATTACAAACTCATTAATTTGGTTCATTTTTAAAACACACAACTAAGTAGGTAAGTACACTACTGAATTAACTGAAAAATAAAAACAAAACTTTTTAATCACACAGTAAATCACGTAAAAACGATATCTATAACCGTAAGTTTCGCAAAGCCTCAAAATAAATACCTTAAGGTTAGGCGAACCAATGCTAAAACAATGATGTATACGACTCATCTATTTTTAAAGTGCCCTTCATCATAATGCAAATTGTTACATGCTGTTTGCGTGACTAACGTCACGTAACCAAAGCAACGGTGAATATCAAAGCCATGTTGGTCGTTGGGTCTTCACTTACTTTGAGCTAACGGACACGGTCGGCTTTGGCGCGCCAAAATGCATGAGTGTTTACAATTATTGTCCATCGGAGTTAACCGTGGCCCTATTATGCATAGCTATATTCGGATTAAATTAATATTATTAATTCGAACATAATTATTTTTTAAGGGCTAAAATGGTAGCTGTATTGGTACATTAATATTTAATATTGTCGAAAAACTTTCCTCCCGTTTTTTTTTTGGAGAGCCCTTCACCTGACGAGCCACTACTCCCCCCGACCTAAATCCTGAATTTGCTACTGAGCAAGACGGTCCACGTACTATGGTTAAAATACGGTTTGATCACCTGGGTTGCCTCGTGGTTCCAGTCCCAGGGCAATTTTATTTCTTAACGTATTGTGAACATCAACTATAATATCAATTTCGGTCTGAGAAAACTCCATGACTATTAATCCCTTGCAGCCCGCGCCAATGGGCTTTGTTTCGTAGAGGCACATTGTGTGTATTCCACACTTTCGTCCTTTTTCTTTCTGCTTTACATCCACACAACAGATCGAGCAGTAATGATTCTTTGGGTTAAGCATATGTGATTGATTGACCATATATGAGATCGAATCCTTTTTTGTAAGAATATGTTTGAAATCTCTTGATTGTACTACCATATTGACAAAGTATAAGATATAAAATAAAAAACATAGAAATTTCATTATTGCGGCCAAGAGTAAATGGCATTTTATTTATGACACTAGTTAACCTAAAATTTGACTTGACATTACAAGTATTACGTTCAGCGTTCAGTTTTAAGGGAGGTTCTACGATTGAGGTTGGTTTTAATTGTAATTCAACAGGTAATACTACGGACACCAGCATTAATTGGACGTGTCAACCTGTGATCTGTCGATGTCAAATGTAATTTGCAAACGTAGGCTTTTAAAAAATCTGTAACAGATACATTTTACACTGGATTTAACTAATATTTTCAAATAAAACGAATATTTTATTTTCAAAACCGATCTTTTAATAGAAAACGAATTATTTTACTTACAATAAAACTTACTAAATAGTATTATAATCATTAAGAATTGCTAAAAGGGGAAGCAAATTAGAGGGTGTTTAAAAATAAGCAATTGTTCATAAAAAAAAAACTAATAATTTTGATTTAAGAAAACTATACAATCGTTTGGAAATTTGTTGATTCTAAATTAAATGTTCAATAGACCACCTGCTAAACAATATCTTAAATGATCGTAACATTATTATTATATTATACTTCTAAATTACATTTGACAATGATAAATCACAGGTTGAAAAATCCAGTCCACAGCATCACCTATTAAATTCCAATGAAAACCTAACTGCAATCCTATTAAAATAAGTTAAGATCGGTTGGTCCAAAATTGTTCAAACTCCGCATGTGCACTTACCACACAGAGACCCTAAAAATGTCTCCCTAAAACCCCGCTTTAAAGTCAACAGGGGAGCAAATTCCGATACGATCTCAAAAAAAGCCGAATCGACCTTGAGCTTCAAATCGAACTCGATCCCCGTTTTCATGCAGTTTTCGATTAGAAAAGGAAACGTAGTAATGATATGATGACAAAGCCTTAATGGCGGCTTATATAGAGAAATCAAATTTTCCTACTACCACCTATGAAAATGAGAAAAAAACACGGTTAACTCGGCTCGGAAGCGCCGAATATCACACGCGTGTTGAAAGAAAATATTTCAACTCTAGAGTGGAAATAACAAGGCACACTATTTAATTTAAACATTATGATGTCAATTTGACAGACCACACCTATTTATTAAAAAGAATAAATTTTAGAAAGCAGTTTATTGTCTAACTTATTTATCATGTATTTGTCGATTGATTTCGAATTAGAGTGTAAAAATACGCCATCTGAAATTATAAAAAAGTTAAGGATATACTAGAAAATCTATTACCACTCAAAACAAGCCCCGCTGAAGAAAATGTCATATATTAAACATAAAATTTGTATGTGTTGCCATAGCGTAGAGACTAGAGCTATGGCCTACAAATCGAAAGGTCACAGGTTCAAATCCCATCAGGAGTATTTGACTTTTTTTTATAAGAACATTAAACAATTTATAGAATTAGGTATTTTGAATTAAAATCTTCCTTGTTGGATGGATTTTTTAAATTTATATTTAATGCATCTTTCCTTGATTAAATTTGGGGGGGGAGGAGGGGGGGGGGGGATTTGAACCTGGGACCTTTCGATTTGTAGGCCATAGCTCTAGTCTCTACGCTATGGCAACACATACAAATTTTATGTTTAATATATGACATTTTCTTCAGCGGGGCTTGTTTTGAGTGGTAATAGATTTTCTAGTATATCCTTAACTTTTTTATAATTTCAGATGGCGTATTTTCACACTCTAATTCGAAATCAATCGACAAATACATGATAAATAAGTTAAACACTAAACTACTTTCTAAAATTTGTTATTTTGAATAAATAGGGGTGGTCCGTCAAATTGGCATCATATGTTTAAGTTAATAGTGTGCCTTGTATTTCCACTCTAGAGTTGAAATATTTTTTTCACAAATCAAAGGTTTTTTTAATAATTCTTTGTGGTCGTAGGAAAAATAGTGTACATTACTCGTGTGAAAGTGATTATTCTAAAACTCGGAGAATTTCCGCACTCGGCTGACGCCTTGTGCTAAATATCTCCTCGTTTGAAAAGTATCACTTTTATCACTTGTTATGTAATATACTATTTTACTCTACTTAAGGCTATAAAGGTTCTCGAGTATTTTAAGATATTCATTTTTTACATTGAACAATAAATATTAGTGTCCTAAATATTAAAAACAAAAAGCCACGATTCTGTTTGTGTTTCTGTACTTATAGTACAGCCACTTTAGAAATACCACACTTCAAAAGATAAACTTCACGTGCATCGGCGTCGGATTGCAAAAATATTTTACATAACATTTAACTACCCAGACAACATCGATTGAATAACTGATTTTATGAAATTTTGATGCCAAATTCAATCTGTAGGTACTTACCGTAAAATGGGGCTACTTGGGCACCTCTGTATTATTTTTAGTGGGTTTTCCGTAGTTTCTCCTTTGTCCCAGTTAAACATTTACTAAAAGTGGTACACGACTACCAAATGACTCCAGAGTCAAGATTTTACCATTTATTTCACTTAATTTTGAATGTGAAATTGGTATCTGTATCATGTCCAACAAATGTTTTTTTAGGTTTAAGTGAATCCCTCCACTAAGATCGTTTAGTTTATCAAGGCTTCCTACAAATGTCACTTGTACCATCTAAAACCCAGTTAAAAGGCGGCGCCTGGAGTTTTGGGATGGGTGGGCCCGATGATTTTTTGGATGGGCACTAACTATCCAAATCAAAAATGACTTCTAAAAAAAAGTCGCCGCCTTCCCCACGCTCTATAACGCCCACAAGAGGAATATACAAAACTACCCTTGTGTCCAAACTGACATCTAAAAAAAAAGGTCATCATCGTTCTCTTTATCTTTTATTATGTCCTTCTATAATACCACTCCTTCCTCATCAACAATTTCAGAGTTAAATCGCCCTTCCTCCACGAACATTCCAAAACATTAAACATTACAAAACCGAAACCCTCAATTTATTGGGTGGGCACCCATGTTTTTTGCCTACCTTACCCCCCTCCCCCCTTTGGCGCCGCCGCTGCATAATACTAGTTTAAGTAATAACTTTAACGTCTTTTAAAAGTAGCATCCATTTTTTTCTTCAGAAACTTACATTTTTAAATGTTTCTTTGTCTGTCAGAGAATGCCCCTCCTTTGTTAAGTCGGTACAACTAAAATGAAAAAATAAAAGATAATCTGCAAAACTTTTTTTTCAAGTTAGTACAATTTAAAAAAATGTTTTGCAAAGGCGCGCAATTAGCCCCGTTTTACGGTAGATAGTTAATATTTTCATGCATTAATGTCTTTCAGTATCGTAAAAATTAATATAGATCCTAATAAAACCGAATACAATTTGAATTCGCAGACTTCATTTAGAAATCGAACAAATTACATTGCTAAAATCATAAAGTTTGCGCAGGCGCAACTTCTTGGCGCGAAATTATCGTGATCAATAGCCCTTCGGAGTCCTGGACTCCAGTGCAATGCAGAGAGACATAGTCTTCCCGGATCCGCGCTGTCTAGCGGGTTACACTACATTCGTTCTTCCACATATTCAATGTAATTATAAAGACAATATTTTTTAAATATTTTAAATTTTAAGAAAAAATAATCAGTTCCGTAAATAGCTTCATTGTGGGTGCAAAGTAATTGCCGTTAAAAATAAAGCCTCAATTCATTGTTAATCACTGCACGTCCTAGCACCTGTTAAACCGTTACCAGTCAACAATAAACCCGTACAATAATTATCGTTAAAACCTTAAACAGTAAAAGAGATTATTTTCCGTAATAAAGTGACCTAGAAAGCTGAATATATTTTCGAAATTGTCGCAATCACTTGGTCTACTACTATACATACGTACCTAATGCCTATGTGATATCCATAACGTAGACTTTACAGTAGTTAAGGAGCATATCAGTTGTTAATATTGTTACAATTATTTTTGATTAAATATCATCATCAGAGTTGTGTGAGACAAATATAAAATATACATAATCGAGCGTTTATCATCATTAATTAAATTGCTGTGGCATGTGAATATATTGACATATCCCTCGATTATAAGCAGGTACTAGTGTACCAAGGGACGTCCAAGAAAAAAGAGGATGAGTTTATCCCGATCGT
The DNA here is from genome assembly GCA_935413205.1 of Polydrusus cervinus. Classification (NCBI taxonomy): domain Eukaryota; kingdom Metazoa; phylum Arthropoda; class Insecta; order Coleoptera; family Curculionidae; genus Polydrusus; species Polydrusus cervinus. The sequence continues at coordinate 30,080,759 of OW284516.1, forward strand.
GTTTGTCGAGTAGAGGTGTAAATGGAAAGGTATGTAAAACTCTTTTTATTTTAGTAAAAATTATTTATGGTAATAACTACTTAGTCCACCTAATGAATGGATTTATCTAAAACACTTTGTTACGTTAAAAAGAAGATATATAGAGATCAAGTTAAATTTTGTTGCGTAACTGATTAAAAATATTAAAATAGCAAGAGGTTTGTAATTAAGGATGGCTCAAAAAAAGTTTGATATTTTTAAATTGTACAGGGTGAGTCAACGATAGAACAATTCCTCACAAAATTCTATGATTATTTTGTAAATGTCTAAAATTAATAGATTCTGATATTATATTGATGTTTAAAATATGGCATTTTCAGACTTTGACAGGCTGTAACATTGGAACGGTTCATCTTAGAGAAAAATGGTTTTCACCTCCCTATCTCACTTTTTTTCTCTATTCAATGAAATCAACTTCCGATTTACTATGTTAAACCAAAAAACCGGTTTTAACGGTGTAACATGTTACACCGGCAATTGTAACTTTCAGATAGATAATTTAAAAAAATTAAGATACGGAGGTGAAAACCATTTTTCTCTAAGATCACCTGTTCCAATAAGTCTAAAAATGCCATATTTTAAACGTCAATATTTCAGAAACTATTAAATTTAGACATACCGGGTGTTGCATCGTCGAGCGGGGCATAGAAAATCTCATGTAATTTTAAATGGGGTCAATTATTGGCTTCCCTAATTATTTTAGAGAAAAATTCTATTTAGGTTTATTAAAGAACACTAAAACCCACATTCACAAGAATAACTTAAATATTTTTGATGAGCCCGTTTACGGGTTATCGCCGATTTCTTCTTAACTATTTCTCCTTTTTATGGCCCCGTATTTGCGGGCACCAGTCAAGGTAAAAGATGACTGTCAAATAAAGTTGTCATTTTGAAATGTGTGCTTTATTGTTATAAAAACTTGTACATTGAAAATATTAGCCATGAATTACACTTCTGAAGAAAAAATATTGATGATTAAATGGTATTATCAAGGAAATAGTTTTTAAAATGTGGCAGACAAGTTTGCTGCTCTGTATCCGAATAGACCGATACCTGCAAAATCTACAGTCGAAAGGACTATCAAGAAATTTGAGACAAAAGGCACTGTAATAAATACCTGCAGATGTGAAGAAAGGCAGGAACAAAGAAGAGATGCAAGAAATGATAGGGACTTGCAAAGGCAGGAACAAAGAAGAGATGCAAGAAATGGTAGGGACTTGCAAGTTTTATTGTGTGTGGAAGAAAATGATGGGAAGATCAGCACAAGGAAACTTGAGGATGACATAGGATTATATCACACCACAGCGTTACGAGCTTTGAAACGACATAAATATTATTCATACAAATATGAAAAGCACCAAGAGCTTAAAGATAGGGACGAAATACGACGACAGTAGTTTTGTTTTGGTATGATTGAAAGAGCAAACATGGATAGGGAATTTTTAAAAAACATTTGTTTCACTGACGAATGCACATTTACCTTAAACAATGAACCCAATGTTCAAAATTATCGATATTGGAGCAAAGAAAACCAACACACGTTTACACGAAATTTAAATGCAGAATATTTTTTGGAACTACTTGAAGATCATATTTTACCTACTTTACATGATGCCGCCAGGGAAAATCAGGAAGTTTGGTACCAAATGGATGGCTGCCCGGCACATAGTACCCTGGCTGTCCGGGAATATTTAAACCGTGCTTTTAATGAAAATGTTATTGACTTAAATCATACAGTAAATTGGCCAGCCAGGTCTCCTGATTAATCGCCAAATGATTTCTTTCTCTGGGGCCATTTAAAAAACAGGATATACAAAGATAAAAAATACCCAAATCTAGACGAGTTAAAAAATGCTATTTCTGCCAAATGCAATAGAATTTCAGTTTACCAACTAGCGAATGTAAGAAGAGAATTTTATGATCGCCTCGGTTATTGTCTAGCAGTCAATGGAGGAATATTTTAACATCTTCTTAAATCCTAAAGTTCTAACAATTTAATAGTACCTATACCTATTAATTAGTAAAATATTGAAACATGTAAAATGTCATAATTAACCTTCTAATTGGATACTTTATTTTAGTTTTATTCAGATTAATTTGTACTCATAAATACACCTTTAATATTTTCGATGTACGAGTTTTTATAACAATAAAGCACACATTTCAAAATGACAACTTTATTTGACAGTCATCTTTTACCTTGACTGGTGCCCACAAATACGGGGCCATAAAAAGGAGAAATAGTTAAAAAGAAATCGGCGATAACCCGTAAACGGGCTCATCAAAAATTTCTAAAGTTATTCTTTTGAATGTGGGTTTTAGTGCTCTTTAATAAACCTAAATAGAATTTTTCTCTAAAATAATTAGGGAAGCCAATAATTGACCCCATTTAAAATTACATGGGATTTCCTATGTCCCGCTCGACGATGCAACACCCGGTATAACATCTTATATAAAATAGAATTTAGTGGGGAATAATACAATTTATAGGGTGTTCCATTTAAAAAAAAACCTAAATTATATTCGCCAAGTTTTTTGGGCCACCCCGTATACTCCCATATAATTTTAAAATGTGCTTGTGTGCTCAATGATCTCTACAACTTTTGCATTTCGAATTTTTATCTAATTCTTAAGATGATGGAGAAAATTAACTTTACTCTATCGTTGACTCACCATGTACCTACTAAGAGTCCTACACCTATTTTTATAATATTACATGTTTAAATTCAATTTTTTAAAAATGTTGACATTACCTTGTTTTGACAGGCTGCAGCCTACAAAACAATACTTTCTACCTAAAAAATGCCAATTTTCAAGTTTAACCGTTAACTCAAATTAAAATATGCAGAATTAGGAGAAAGAATATTTTATGAAAAGTACTAAATATGAAGATTTTTTAAATGCTAACAATTATCTAGGTTATTTAATTATTACCGTTCCATAATCATTTTCATGGAGACGGATACGTCCGACTTTTTTTAAAAGTCACTTTATGATGGACTTAGATATGCTAATACGGTCGACTTTGCCAACTTTATAATCACAATCACTAATCAGTTTATATAGTTTTTTTTATTGGAAAATGAGTGCGAAACACCTGATGGTGATAATTTTAACTATCCACCTCCTGACATCGTTTTGCTGTTGCTGGAATGAAGGTAATAATAAATATTTATAAAGTATGTGAGCAAAACCATGCAGATTACACCAAAGTATAGTATACTCGAAAACAGAACAGAAAAAGGATTACACCTTGAGGAGCTGAACGTGCAATTTTTCGAAGGGTGATTTAAAAAATGTCTACCTTGTTTAGAGAAGAGCTGCGTTTGTTTTGGGTAATGCATCATGTGGCAGTTAGCTACAAAGAAGACTGATGTCCAAAATTGTTTAGCCATTGATATTATTTTCGAAGAAAATGTAGTGAATGCAGAAATTCCACATTTAGTCAAGGAGCACCGAAACAAAGACAAATATGCAGTGGATGAAATGGCCAAAGCTACTGGCCGAACAATCTTAAGATTGCCTTCATATCACTGCGAGTTAAATCTGATTGTACTAATATGGAATAATCAGATAATCAGAGCGAAATGGCTCGGAAGAATGACACTTCCGGACCTTGAACCATTCCTTGACCCAGCATTTTCAAAATATCAGTCCACCATCATTTTCAGTGAGTTGGGCTATATTATAGGTGAAATGAAATTTCCCTTAGGCCCATTATATCAATCTCCTGGTAACTTTAATTTATAATACAACGTATAAGAAATAAAATAATATGTTTTATAATTTCTAGTGGTATATAGAACCATATTCCAGAATAATACCGTTTACAATAATATTATTATATTTCATTTAGTGACGGGGGTATTATTTTTGGTAATATAAATCATTACAATAGTTTGCAATCTTCATAGCAGTTTCTATTAAAATTAATGCAATTTTTTAAAAAACATTACGACATTTTCTAATAAGAAATATTATTTTTTTATTTGCTTTTACTATATTTTATTGTAACATTTACTAGGTTTTATTGTAAGATTTACTAGATTTTATGGTAAACCAGAGCGGTCAAGTCGTGGTGGCGACCGCAACCGAACCGCGACCACTCTGGTTTGCGCCACGCCAGAGAACTACATGGTTGTAGTTCTCTGGCCACGCTTTATATAATAGAAAGAAAAGTTAGCGGCAAGGAGTGCATCAGTACACTGGGACACCAAAACAATGGGTTCCTTGGAGCACAGGTAGATAATGACGACCGTTTCATTTTTATTAAGACTCTACGGAAAGTCAATACCCGTGAGCAACTACAGAAACAACGAAATCGCGGTTTTAAGAATTTCTTAGTTATAAATAAGTAGTGAAAACGTATCAGCGCCATTTAGCAGGAAATTCAAGGCAAAAGACAAACCGATCGGTTAAAAGAAATTATATCTTTTCTTTTATAATAAATTATATGATATTAAATAATAACTTATAGGAATATTTTATAATTCTTACAATAAAATATAGTAAAAGCAAATAAATATTTCTTATTAGAAAATGTAATTTAATATTGTAAGAAATTATTGTACAGAGTATTACTTTTCCAATAAATTGTATTTAATATAAATTTATATTACCAGGTAATAAAATGTAATTCTGTATATTATGATAATTATTATAAATATACTAAAAAAAATTACAATCAGTTATAATAAAGCCAGTTTAACAGATAACAAAAAAATGTATGTAAATTATTTGCGGGGGGAGGGCAGCAAATCTGGTGCCGAGGCTCCTCGCAGGGCGGGGTCTGGTGGGGTGGGCTTGCATGCGCCTGATGAGATATTCAAAGAACATACCCTAAATCCAGCTTGAAAACCAAAAGATTTATTTTTCTTTTAAAATAAACCACCTTGACCTTTAGCTTTAGAAGCCATAAAATAAAAGGAATGGTCAGAATCCAATTATTTTTCTAAAATAATTTTATAATGTTTATTAAGGGTAAAATATTGTTTTCTTTAGTTTTACATCCATAATAAACGTTATTTATATATAAGGTTTAGTGCCCTAATAACGGTTCTGTACGAGAAACACAAGAACATTGTTCTCAATAACAATGAAACTAAAGCCTTGACAATTTTCCCTCTGACGCAATTTTTTTTAACTTTAACGTATTTAAAGATACTTAGCTTCTTGGACTGCAAGCAATGAATGTATTTCAGTAGACAAAATGATTTATTTTCCTTCAAAATAGGCATCTCATATACAGTGAGTCCCAGAAGTAATGTCTAAATTCATTTAAAATTCAAACGGTAAGTTTTTTGAAAAAACGCTTGTACCCGTCGATTTTTATTTTTTAATGTGTTTTTTTGTGTGGTAATTTCATGTATACAGGGTAGCTCAAAAATAAGCTACGACCATCAACTTCATTTTTCAAATAAAAACATATATTTTTTATTTCATTTTTAAATTTTGCATTGAATTCTAAGCATGTTTCATGTACCATGTCCTATACATAAACTCAACAGTTATTGAAAAAATTAGGATTGAACATATCATTTAGGGAATCCAACGATCTATCAAATCTGTTGGCAATATGGCATTTTGGGCTCCCTAATAAGTAAGAGTATCACTGTCACCGTTTATTTCTATAGAAACTATGACAATTTTATTTCAAATAAGTATAATTTTTGTCAAGCGTAGTTTCAAAGTTGCGTTTTCACAATAATGGTGAAGTTAACGGAACTGGAAAAAATTGAAATTCTATGCATGGTTGGGTTTGGTGATAAAACACGTACTCAAATAGAAACAGCCCAATATAATAAAATCCATCCTGATCGTCCTCCCATATGTCAAAAGATGGTGAGTAGATTAGAGGCTAAGTTTAGAGAATTCGGTCATGTTAGAAATTTGTCTAAATCTGGTCGTCCTACTCGAGATGAAAATGAAAAACTTGACGTTTTGCTTTCTTTGGAAGAAAATCCATGTACTCCCCTGTCGCACATTGGGGCCGATTTACACATGCCGAAATCTGTTGTTCACCGAGTAGTTCAAAAGCACAAATATCACCCATACAAAGTTATTCCAGTGCATAAGTTATTTGAAGATGATTTCGATAGGCGAAATGAGTTTTGCGAACGCATGCAAAATATGTGCAATCAGATAATAATTTAGTAAAAAATTATTTTTTCGGATGAAGCTACGTTCTATTTGAATGGTAACACTACCAGACACTATGAACAGACAAAATTGTCGATATTGGGCAACAGAAAATCCGCATTGGATGATAGAGGTTCACAGCCAGTACCCTGAAAAAATAAATGTTTGGTGTGGAATCGTACGCGGAAGGGTAATTGGTCCATTTTTCTTTGAACAGTCTTTAACTGGACAAGTATAGGTATCTCGAATTTCTCCAACTTGAATTAATTCCAGCATTAGTGGCTTTATTTTCGAATCCATTGGATCCAAACTCCCCTGACGAAGAACTGATATTCCAACAAGATGGTGCTCCTCCGCACTATGCTGCCACTGTGCGCACATTTTTGGATGAAACCTTTCCCAATCGGTGGATAGAAAGGAGAGGACCTATCGAATGGCCTGCTAGGTCGCCAGACCTAACTCCGCTGGACTTTTTTTTGTGGGGTTACCTCAAATCAAAAGTATTTGTTAACAGGCCAAACAATATGCAGGAGTTGAAAGAGAGGATCCGAAGAGAAGTGCGTGTCATAACTCCGGAAATGGTTGGAAACGTGCAAAGAGAGTTTATTGATCGTCTTGGATATTGTCAAGCCGTAAATGGCGCACATTTTCAACGTTTAATTTGATTTTGTTGTGTTTTTTTTAAATAAACAGTTCTTACTTATAGATATGTTTAATCCTAAAACTGTTGAGTTAATGTATAGGACATGGTACATGAAACATGCTTAGAATTCAATGCAACATTCAAAAATGAAATAAAAAATATATGTTTTCATTTGAAAAAATGAAGTTGATGGTCGTGACCTACTTTTGAGCTACCCTGTATACATGAAATGACCCCCAAAAAAAACACATTAAAAAATAAAAATCGACGGGTATGAGCGTTTTTTCAAAAAACTTACCGCTGAATTTTTAATGAATTTAGACATTACTTCTGGGACTCACTGTATATATAAGGTGTGAGCTAAATTTGAATTTGTTGGGATGGGCTTCTTAATCAGAAATAAACAATTTCCTTTATAGTCAACTGATTGTTTTCCCCCCTTTTCCCTTATTACATTTGAGAGCTCGTCGTGAATTACCCTGTATAGATAACGCAATAATAGCCGCTTACAAACAGCACACAAAACAAGAGTTTACGATTAGTACAGATTATGAGTATGCGATCAAAACAATCTTACTTGCCTTCTTGCTGCTGTCAAGGCAACCCTTGAGGCAACCGTATATTCTCGTCAGCGATATCCTGGCTAACCTAAGTTCATATTCTAAAGATTACATTGTAAAATTGCGTGTATACGAATCACGTCAGAAACAAACTTTAACTTGGTTAAGAAAAGGGATTGTTAAGCAGCTTATTACATAAAACATATTGTAAAAATCATTTAAATAGGCTTTAAAAAAATCTAAAAATAATGTTATGCTACATCTGAAGCGTCTTTAACAAAAGTCCAACAATAATAAGCAAGCATTGGTCTATTCATTGCTTTGGCAACATTATTCATTTAATACTAATTTTATATGTAGTGATGACAGCAATATCTTCTTTGGGTTAATCAAAATGACCTATGGTGGTTGAAGATGGAAATGGGTAGAACGCCTATGGTGGTTGAAGATGGAAATAGATAGAACGCTTGTGTTGGTTAAATGAGACATACATGTGGTGGCCGAGGTAGATGCAATAGACTTAAAAAATAATATGCAACACGTATGTGTCGATTGCGTCATTCTTCGAGGTTTTAACATCGGAAGTATACGTTCATTTACCGGGGCTACACTGTAGATTTTGAAAAATAAACAAATTATACTCTCTTGCCATTAATTATTGTAATTATTTATACTATGTTAATTTTTGATATTTTTTCAGATATCATCCTTGGTAGACCATGGCAGTGCTGGTTCATTACGACCCATGGCAGTGGCTCGTGTTGGTCAGGCAGTTAACTTGGCTGTGGAAAGATTTGTTACAGTCGGAGAGACAATCGCAGATGACTATCAGGAAATACGACAAGGCATGTACGAAGCTTGTAAAGAAGCGCGTCAGGCTGGTAAGTAAACTTCAAACACTAAAAATCATTTTTTCTACTCCCACATGGAAATTTGCTGTTTCCTTTACAGTTAAGTAGCGAGTAAATTAGGCTATTCCAGTTAACTGTGCGGCAAAATTTCATAACAATCCTAGATAGGTAATGAACCTGACCAATCACAGTAGTCAATTACAGAGAAGCCATTGTTGTTCTTAAAAGTACTGACCAATTACAGTATATTATTTTTACTGAGGCTCCGCCTTCTTTTTCAAGACACTAAATTATATAATTTAAATGCATATGGTACAATTTGTAATTAATTTGTTTAATGTAATAAAATCTAGACGCATTTATAATAGATTTATCAATAATGCAACCTGCTGAATGTGCATAGAAAATTAATTTCATGTAGCATCATTTCTCAGTTGGTTTTCCCATAATTAGTTTAACGTTTCGATAGTCGAGAGTTCGAGCCCGGCAACTTGAAAACTTTTTTTTACATTTTATAGCATAAGGTTTGTAAGTTTGGTCGTAGAAAAAATATACTGTTCATATCGAGTGGATTGTCCATATAGGCCCTCGGAAGTTTGAGCACTCCGCCTACGGCGAAACACATATTCTTGTATAAGACAAAATAAACAAACTTTGTAATTACACATTAATAACAAACACAAGTTATAAATCAAATGTTGAAGTTCGCTAATTAACAATCAAAGTATTCTTTCACTGAGTAAAAAGCATGTGATTCAAGAAATTTCTTAACCACAATTTAAATTTTTTTTTCATAGTAGTTTTTAACCGTTGCAGGAAGCACATTGTAAAGCTCTATTTTGAGCGAATTATTTACAGATATAGTAAGTCTAGACCTGTTTGGTCTAATTAAAGGAGCCGACCTGGTACCATAGTGGTAAATATCTGAAATAAGCTGAAAATTATTATTATGAATTTCATTCATCATAATTGGTGTAAAATAAATAGTGATGGCAGCGTCAAAATTCTCAAATTAATAAAATGTGGCCTGCAGTGGTCCAGCACACCAACACCCGCAATCACCCTCACAGATTTTTTCTGTAATCTAAAAATACGTAAGAAATTGGATGAGTTTCCCCACAAAATGACTCCATAAAAAAGGTGGGCGTGAAAAAGTGAATAATAGATATTTATCACTGACTGGTGATCTAGAAGTGCCCTTAATTTTCTTATTACAAAAATTGCCGATGCCAATTTGCTCCGTAGAGACTCGATATGAGGAGTCCAACTAAGAGTGTCGTCGACTATTAAACCCAGCACCCTCACACTCTGACCCTCCACAACCTTTGGCAGAGTGCTTTTATCAAAGAAGTATTTTGTTTTGTGCTATATGAACTAATTATAATTCCAGTAGATAATTTGTCATTGTATGCTTCAATATCCAAATTCCCCAATCCTCAAATTGACTAGAAATTGTAAAACTAACAATAAGTCGTTGCCATGTAGACATGCTTTTGTTTTGTTTCTTACGATTTGTCGATATTAGGTTTGTTTTAACTTTGAATCACAAACCGATATCCAATAGTTTGCAAATCGTTCTGTAAAATAGTTGGTTTTCTCACACTTTCTGATCAATTTATGTGTCTGGTTGGAACAGTTGATAAATTACTTGAGGTCTGATGTGAATGTTAACTAAAAGAATAAATACGTTTACGGGTTGTGTAGTTTATAAATATCAGTAGAAATTTTAAAGAATCAGACTAATAGAATTGTAGCAATTCTAAATCATAATTACAACTTTCCATGAACGACATGAGTTAGAACGAAGCTGTAAGCCAAGGCTCTCTGTGATTTGACGGAGTTTAAAATTGAGGGGCTACTATATGTTGTAAACAAATCGTACTATAATTTTGCGAAATTGCATCGGTTTTAATGATATTTACGCATTTTTCAGGAGGTGCTATTGAACACATTTGTGAAGAGTCGACCGATGAGATAACATTGGATACAACTCTTTTAATTCGAGCTGCCAAATGCCTTTTAGCCGCAATCACAAGAGTATTACTTTTAGCTGATATTGTAGTAGTTAAGCAACTCCTTTTAGCAAAAGACAAGGTAAAAATGAATTTATTTGCCCGTATTAAAAGTGGGCCTAGTTAAATTGGCCCATTTGGTAAAAAATTAATAGTTTACTATTCAATTATAGGCTGGCATAACTGTACTTTGACCTAGGAGTAACTGCTATAGAACCTTTTTTTTATGCCAAGAAGAAAAAAAATTAACAGAAAAACAACGTCTGAGGCAATATAATTTATGTTCGCCCTATTGGGAAAGTATACCGGATCTTTTCTGGCATTATGCTCGCATATATAGTTTTTCCTTGAGGAAACCTCGACACTTAAGGAAGCTTCACGTGCCAAAACGAATTTTATAGATAAAGTCCTTACGGATTCTTTAAGAAACTATCAATATTACTCAAAGTCAAGTTGACACACTTGAGATTTTCCTCGAGTAAGGAAGCCTCAAGGAACGACTATAAATATGGGCATAGCCATCATATTATAAAACGACATAATAAGCTAAGGTCAAATGTATTGTACTATATAGTCCAAGAGATAGCCTACCTATTGACCTCAAAATGGAATAAATTGATCAACTTTTGAAGAAAATATATTTTAAATTTCGATATTTATTTACTAATTTCATAAAAAATACTTTCATAGCAATTTCTTCTAGATTGGACAGGAATAGTGCTAGCTTATTAATGAATATAGTTTATTAATACAATGTATAGAAATATTTACCATGTGTATTATTTCCACAAAGAGTGTCTTCATAGGATATGGTAAAAAAACAAGTCAGTATTGATTATATTATTGATCCTCTATAATTAGACATTTTTTACAGGTTTCCTATAGCTTAGACAGGTTAGAATCAGTTAATAATTTTACGGAGTTTGTGAAAGCCTTTAGTCAATTTGGCGCCGAAATGGTCGAATTGGCTCATCTGACAGGTGATAGACAGAATGATTTAAAAGACGAACGAAGAAGGGCGCAGATGGCAGCTGCAAGACAAGTACTTGAAAGATCGACAATGATGTTGTTAACTTCTAGCAAGGTACGTTAAATATGTAGGGTGTTATGAAATGGACCAATATATTTGGGTGAGTTCTTGGATGTTGAGTATATTTCTGATGAAACCGGAAACGACGATCAGAAGTTTGAGCACTCAAAATCTGTATCTACAGCGTCAAACTTTCAAGTCAATATATTAGTTCTTAATAATATGACAAGCCAGCCAGTAATCTCATGGTTAAAAGCAATGATATTTTCCTTTTTATTTAAGTAGTTAATAAATTAATTACAACTTTTTTCCCTAAATCCATCTTTTTTGATAATTTATATTTGCCGACTAACTAATAATATTCTTTTAATTACTTAGACATGTCTCAGGCACCCCGACAGCACGTCAGCGCGGGAAAATAGGGACACGGTATTCTGTCAGATGAGAAGAGCTATGGATCTCATTCATTACGTTGTAAAAGATGGTGTTATAAATCTGAACAGTTGCGACTCAAGTCATCATTTACACAGGGAGGAACTGGAGAACGATCGCGGGACAGCCTATGCCTGTATGCGACATCTACAGAAACTTCTGGAACATTGCAAGATGACAATGGGTAAGGAAATATTCCTATTTTATTTTTGTTGAGTATGTACACTGAGACACATCGAAAAAAACTTAAATCAATAAACTAGGTACCTGTGAAATGCGAATCCTTCCCATAATTCTTATGAAGCTGAACTTTGGTATGTGTACTGGGTTATTTATAAAATAACTTGAACGATAAAAGAGTTTTCAACTGGTAAGTATTTCGTCTCCAGGTTAATTTAATCCCGATGTTCTAGACGCTTCATGTCAAGACACTCTTCCATCAGCATTAGAAGCAGTGCTGGAAAGAACTCAGGATTTCACTGATAGTGCCTATACTAGCCATGAACATAGAGAAGCAATTTTAGAAGCCAGCGAAAGATTAAAAGCTGAACTGGATCATCTATTAGGACTGTACGCTAATGTGGTAGGTGATTAAAAAAAGCTTTTTTAAAATCTTGTCAGCAGAGCTTGTCCTGTAATCTTAAAACCTGGAAAATACATTTTTTTACTTTCAAAGGACTTTTGTTGATACAAGTGTATTATTTTAGGTACAAATGGGGTTTGAAGAAGCAGCCAACTGCCAGGAAGTTGAAGAATCAGTTCAAATATGTATAAATTCCGCACGGGATCTATCTCGGTTTTTGGCAAATGCGGCAATTCATCAAGCACAAGATTTAAGTACGGCGACTAAACATGGACTTGAGATGGTGCTTGACATTCGACAACAGGCGGTATTAAGTGATATTGACAGGCTTCAACATACATCGGACGAATTTCAGGATTCGATAGATCACATTTTGGAGGTAGATAACTCACTTACACCTGCTACTTGATGCATTTTGTTTCATCATCCGTGTTTGGTCGATATTGTAGCGTATGTGCGAACGCGCCCAAGAGATGTCAGAATTCACTACACAAGTGTATTCAATAAACAGCGTCCAAAAGAACGTTACCTCGTTTATTTATCCTACCGACTGCGCTATGTGATTTATGTCACTGGGGTTGAGATTAGGATAAGTAACGAGTGTTACAAGGTATAAATGTATATTCAGAAGCGGTGACGTCATCTTGTGGGTAAAATTTCTATTCGTAGCCTTGGAAACACAATAAAAATGTCTATCTGTTTCTTGGATTACTCACTCACAAGATTACTCCACAGCCTCTGAATATTATACCTTGTAATATTTGTATCATGTTGTTTAATGATAATACTTTTTTAGTGCATCCTGACATCTCTTAGAGTGTGTGTGGATTTGTTTCTTGAGGCGTAAGACATACTTTACGATTTGACTAGTCTTTAATTTTTTTTGTCCTTACAGGTTTGTAAACTTCTACGTCACGTTGCCGTTTCCGAGACCCTTCAAGTTTCTGCCAAATTCACCGAGATCAATCTCCGAGTGTATGGACCGCAAGTTGTCACAGCAGCCAAAACTGTGTCATTGCATCCAGATAGTAAGATTTCGCAAGAAAACCTCGACGTATTTGCCGAAATGTATCAGTGGTTGGTGTCTGATGTCACCACAATTGTGAAGGACGTTCTGGATTCCAGTCAAGGCAAGCCTGAAAAGCAAGTGTATATGTCGCTGCCACGACCTGGAGTAAGTGTTGAGAAAGGATTTCAATCAATCGATTTAAATCACAATTTGCTGCAGCTGATTTTTAAAAGTTTAAATCTCGATTTAAATGCGATAATTTAGGGGGGAAAAGGCGAAACATGTAGAGTAATTCTTCAAAAAATAGTAATGAAACATTAAAAAGCTATTACTATAAAAAATATATAAAAAAACTGGAATATTAAATTTATAACTAAGTAATGTTTTTTTTTCGAGAGTAAGTAACAAAAACTTGAATGAAAAACACTAAATTATTCCTTTGACACACCCCTGAAGGGATTGCAGAAAAAATAAAAGCAGAACATTTACAAGTTTCACTATTTACTCTGGATATGAATAAAACTGTGAACTCAATCAGACAATTTAAAAGTGTCTTCATTATAAAAGACTGATAGAACAATAATTAAAAACATGTTGAGATACGCAGAACTGCAGTTTGTATTATTTACAGGGGAAAAAATTAATGAAAAATATAAAAAATGTGATTTGCGTATTTTTCAAAAATATCGTGATTTTTTTTTTCAACCTAATGGTGAATTTGCAAATATTTTTTTATTGGATTAAAATGTTTAGTCACATGAAAAAATAACGTATTTAATATATTATGGTAGATATTTAAAAAAAAAATTGTGTGAACTGTGGATCTTTTGATGATATTAGCTTATGCTTAAGAGTATTATTTTTTAAATTGCAAATTTCCTATTACTAGTAATATCGGTACTATATTTTCCATTGTTTTATAACTAGAAGATTCTCGACGATATAACATTCTTATTATACAGGGTGTAACATTAAGGTTGGAAATAAATTAAACGGTAAATTCCTTAGTAAAAAATAATGTTTTTTTTAAATAAAGTAATGCTCTAAGAGTTTTCGTAACCATGTTTCAAGACATGATGTCATAAATCCTACAAATACTAGAAAGCAAATTACAATCCAGGACACAACTACCCAAACAAAATTATACGTTATATTTTGTTTGCAGAAACATGGCACCACCTCTAAACCTCTTAAGGCTGTGAGATTAGATACAGAGGAACAAGAAAAAATTGCCAAATCTGGACTAGAAATGAAATTGGCCACCAGCGAAATGGACGCGGAAACTGAAAAATGGCAAGAAAACAATAGTGCCCAAATGGATGTAAGTAAGCATAGCGTAGCTATATATTCTGTGGCAGTACTTAAGGATAACGATCCGCAATGATTGCACAGGCGCCAGCGTTAAAGTTTCACTTAGATCACAGTCCCAGTTAAAAATGTGAGATTGTAGTGTGTATCTTTGGCAACCTCATAGTTAATGCTGAATCCGCACCGGCGAAAAAGCGGGCATAGCGGAACTTAAATATGGATAAATATCACTACCAATATGATGCTTTCATCTATGTTAAATATAGATAAATATCACAAATTCTCTAATACATTTTTATTAACATTTATCTTCCTCACACTTATATGCACTTCGTTTTCCATAGTTTCTGATATGAAAAGCCAAAAACTATCTTTTCTTACATGATTTTTCACGTTTCCATCCAAATTACTTTTTCATTTCTATTATCAGTTCTTCTCACACATAGTTGTTAAATCTTTCATTCTACATTTAAATTCTTAAAGTGTCCAAAGCCCCAAACCTACATGTTTCTTTTCACAGTGTAACGTGCGTATTGATTTTAGCATCGTTCTACTCATTGAACCTTTTTGTTCAATCTTAATGCTCCGTTAAGATGATATCTTCTTCTCTTTTTATTTGTTCTCCTGAAGATGAATGTTTCGGTATTCAAAACATGTAGAGAATTTTTATTTTTCTTTTAAATATGGATGTTACAGAATCAATGTCAACACAAATTATGGTTTAGCGTTTAATGTTTTGCCTCATAACAACCTTTAAAATTATATTGTTTAAATTCGGTCAGATTTTTTCATATTTAATATCAAGACAGATTATAGGTATATTGATGATGTCATTTTTCGTCGAAACGTTTAATAATTTATCTTGTCTGTTTTTTTTTTAATTTTGTAGGAAAACAATGATATAGTTAAGAGAGCAAAAAATATGTCTTCCATGGCTTTCTCTATGTATCAGTTTACAAAGGGAGAAGGACCCTTAAAAACCACTCAGGATCTTTTCACCCAAGCCGAGTATTTTGCGGAAGAGGCCAATAGACTATACAAAGTTATACGACAATTTAGTTATCAGGTAAGTTTACTGATCTATACAGGGTGCTACAAATTCGTGTGCGTACAAGGGGATCTCGAAAACGGTTAAATTGAGGCAAAGTTGCGTATGTTTGGGCTTAATAATTTGGTAAAACAAAATTCTAAATATTTCGAAAAAAAAACGAAATTTTCAGTCAGTCTATTTTTTTGCGCTTTCATTTTTGACTTAGGAAAAAAACAAAAAGCACTTTCTCATAGTCGTTCTTTATGTTTTACACAATCGCGTTTTTAGTTTTTAAATTAGACGTTTCGTTCGTTAGATACCAACCTCAATTAATTTTTTTTTAATACGGACCTGGAATTTTTTAAACAGTTTTAAGGACTTCTAACCTTTGAAAATTTAATACAAGTTAAAGGTTTTTTAAAATTTTTTACGTTTTGTCATCAAGTAACACATCACTAGCATTTCAAATTATCCTTTCCGTACTATTACGGCCCTGCCAATAATTTTTATGATTACTTAATTATTAAAATTACATAGCAGCAAGTTATGGTGTTTAGACTGTTTATTTTGACAATAAGATTAACCGTCATAATACTCTCAGCTAGGAAGTAAGCAAGTTTTTAAGGCATGAGCAGTAATTCTATTTTTATTAGTATTTTATTTATTTTATTAATATAACGTATATACATCTCTTAAGTCCTATGGTTTTTGCCTTAGACCTAGAACGAACTACTGTAAAACGCAAAAAAATAATGGTCCCGAGTGAAGAAAAGGTAACTGGAGTCTAGTTAGGTTACTGTGATGCGCTTATGTTTGTTTCAAAAACAATTCAAATTTTTTTTACTGTTTAGAAGATCTGATGATTTCAGGCAAAATGTCACTCTAAATCTCTAAAAGGGTAAAAACCCTTAGTGCCTCGATTTTCAATGGCCAGTTAAACTTAAGACTATTTAATGCAAGAATTGTTTATTATTTTTATCTATTTTTAAAGTCGTGAGAAAGTTACATAACAATTCATAATTACCTTAAGGGTTCAGCCTCTATTTTAACCCGAAGGTTTACATTATCAGGTCGCTAGTGTGTTTACGTTAAAGTGCAACGCCCGAAGCCCAGCCCAGCCGTACGAAAGAAAGAACGATGCTACTTTTCTATATTGAACATTAATTGCAGTAAGTTTATTGACTTTTAAAAACAATGACATTTAAAATCAGTGATATAATGGACCCGTATAATCATTTGGCATTAACCCAAATGTACGCAGTACTCTTATAATTAATATATCAGCGAATAGGTGTTTTCAGCTATCATTTTATAAAACGCATGAATCTGACAAAGTTAACCTAATGTAATACTTCGCATAGCTAAGAACAATAATTATTCTTAATATTAGTAATTTGATCCCACAGGGATGTATGTATTTGTTTTATAACCAATTGCACGCAGTGCCAAAATCGTATGTACTTATTACCGTTAAAATCCCACAGGGATGTATGTATTTGTTTATAACCATTTGCACGCAGTGCCAAAGCTATGTGCTTATTAACCCTGATATCCCGCAGGGAATAGATCAGGTGCGTACACAGTACAAGGTTTAATTGTTTGGTTATGATATTAGATATAGAAAATATTGGACACGTATTATTTGTTTATAGATATGTATTCTGTAACCATTATAAAATCCTATTTTTAAATATTCACATTAAATGTATATATAACACAATAGTGGGTTATTATTTTCATCGACCAGCTAATAGAATAGTTATAGAATTAACCCTATTCCAGAAAAATCACTAATAGTTGTTAAAACTAAAAGAACCCAACCATATTTTAAAATATCTGTTCGCCAGCCGCTAAAGCTCCCTTTCAAATAGCCAAGAAAAATAATACAATTTGATTAATTATTTTATTTAATTATTATTGGCAATAACCAGTGGCGGGGCGTAACAAAAACATGTAACAAAAATAAACAGACCTAGATATTTGAGGCCGTGTCATTGGGTCCTTTCTCTTACAAAATATCAAATATTAGGCCTCTTTGAGTAAAAATGGACGGATTTTTAAATCAGAATTCTTTTGTTTTTAGTTTGGCTCTAAATATTTAGGACCGTAATGAAATGAAAGATTATTTTAAAATTTTTTTAGATTGTATTAAATTTCTAAAGTTTAGAAATTGCTAAAACTGTATTTAAAATTCCAGGTCCGTATTTAAAAAAATTGACTTGAGGTTGGTAACTAAAGAACGAAACGTCGAATTAAAAAACTAATATTACCATCTTATAGAACATAAAAAACGGCTATGAAAAAGTGTTTTTTATTTTTTTCCCAAGTTAAAAATGAAAGCGCAAAAAATTAAAAATCAAAAATAAAAATTTCGTTTTTTTTTATTAAGCCCCAAAATACGCAACTATGCCTCAATTTAACCATCTTCGTATCTCTAACCGTTTTCGAGATCCCCTTGTACGCACACGAATTTGTAGCACCCTGTATACTATATACATAAAAAATATTGGTTGATCTGTGGCTGTGTGATAAAAAATAGTGTGATGATTGCTGAAAAGGCCAAACTGCATGAAAATTCCAAACAGCACCTTACAAATCAAAAGCGTCTAAGGCATTAACTGATAAAATCAATTAGGTAATTTACATGTTGTTGTGTGATAGGTCCCTGGAGGTAACCAGAAAAAAGAACTGTTAGGAAATCTAGACAAAGTACCAACTTTTGTACAACGACTTCAATTCTCCGTAAAAGACCACACTGTTGGTAAGGCAGCTACTTTTACAAAAGTGGATAATGTAATACAGGAAACGAAGAATCTTATGAATGTTATATCCAAGGTTGTGACTGTGTGCTTTGAATGTGCCACCAAGGTAAGTTTTTATAGTTTCTACTTGGCCTTTTTAGTAAAATATCTTTCTTTAGAAATGCTATACACTTTACTTCTTACTACACTTTATTTGGAATTATATGAATCCAGTTTTACTAGTTCCCAACCGGTATAATTTGTCTTCGAACTCTAGGGCCAAACTTTATAAAGTCCTCTTAAACCTACGTTTAAACTTAGGTTTAAACCAAAGTGTCAGAAAATGGTCCATTTATAATGTGGGATTAACAGCAAAGTTTAATTTACTAGTAATCAACCTGGTCATAACTTGTAATGTTACATTATTTTAAATTATTAACAGGTAAATCAGTATACCAAGCAGAAATACGTGCTATACAAGCATGTGTACAGAAAAATATCGATAAGGGCTACCACGACCAAGAGATATACATTCTGTTAGACAGCCAAGCTGCCCTTAAGGCCCTGAACTCCAATCGACTCAAATCGAGGATCACACTGGAGTGCCTAAACGACCTGGCCGCAAGGAACAACAAGGTAGAACTCCTATGGGTTCCTGGCCACTCGGGGATAGCAGGCAACGAAAAGGCCGATGAACTGGCTAGAGCCGGATCATCTCAAAAACTCAGGGGCCGTGAACCCGCCCTTGGCATATCAAAACAGGCAACCAGAGCAACATCAGACAGGTGGGCAAAACAACAACACCTATCCCGATGGAACAGGATACTCATACCCAAGCGAGGGCCACAATTGGGAAACCCTCCAAAAAGTTATCAACTGGAATGATGCCTCTAACGCGCACCCAGCTAAAACAAGTGGTCGGCCTACTAACAGGCCACTGCTTAAGAAAACACCTACGCCGAGTAGGAATTTACAATGGTCCCATGGAATGTAGGCTTTGCGGCGATGAGGACGAAACCGCCTCACATATCATATATAACTGACCCGAGGAAGACTCAGAATCTTCGGAGATATCCAATGTGGGGATAACCTCCCACATGACAAACTTTGTAGGAATTTGCTGGACCTTATAAAAGGAACAAACCTTTTCTAGCAAGATAGGGGAGCACAATAAGCCACTAGGCTGCAGTGCATGAAGCTTGGGCCGAACGCTCGACCCCCGCGTTAAACCAACCAACCAACCAGGTAAATCTCTTCTAACTAGAATTTTGCTGTCAATCTCACATTATAAAATGACCAATTTTAACATTTCTTTGATTTAAACTGGACTTCGGTTTAAATCGACCTTATAAAATTGGACAAAAAAATAAGTATGATTTAAAACGGGGGCCAGTTTAAATCGAAGAAATGTTAAAAATGGTCATTTTATAATGTGGGATTGACAGCAAAGTTTGAGTTAAAAGTGATTTACCTGGTCATAACTTAATATAATGTAACATAACATAACAAGTTATGACCAGGTTGATTACTCTTCAATTAAACTTTGCTGTCAATCCCACATTATAAATCGACCATTTTCTAACTTTCTACAATTTTAGAATTATTCTTCTGTTTAAACTTCGGTTTAATAAAATTGGGTTTAAAAATGGTCACATGCGAAGAAGATTCATTGGATTTTAAAACTAGATACATATATTTTTCAAGTACACTGAACCTCTTTACTTCTTTACTTCAATTCATTAAACAACTTTTTATACTTTTCTTTACTTTATTAATTTATTTAATTTTTAGTTTTTTTTATGTTTTATGTAAATTTATCATAATCACAAAGTTGTATATTTACGTATACAGCGTGCTACCAAGTCGTGTGCGTGGATAGGAATCTCTAAAACGTGTATGTTAAAATTTAAAATTATTAAAAATATGCTTATCATTACCGTCTGGAAATTATTTATATCATGTTAATATTAATACAACTTAAGACAATGGCTTATTGTTTTAATAAAATATTACTAGCTAGTGTCATATTTAATTTAAAAAATACGATACCTACAAGCTTGTATATTTAGTCTTGCTGCTACAAGACTAATATTGTGCTAAAACGTACAATAGTAAAACTTTGTCAATAGTTTTGTACGTTTAATTAGTTTTGCCGGGTGTCAAAGAAGTCTTAAATAAACTGAGGCGGTGAGTCACTGGCATTCGACCGTGACGTTCCGAGTTCGATCCTCGGAGTGGGCATACGCACAATAAAAATAGTATCTCCGAATTTTAGTAGGTTTAAGAATGCAGGGAAGAGTGTAACATGTATTATCTCCCAACCCACCCCATTTACGCCGGTAACCAGGCCGGATGAGATCGGATATCTCGTGGGGTGCGGAAGATGATACACACTCCCCAATCGGTAGGTCATGCAATGGCGCAAGGGTTAGCCCTGGGGGGGGGGGGGGGTCGCATGACTGAGGATCGTGGCTCGGAACCCACGTAAAGCTATAGGTCCCCTCAGGAATGGCCCTGGCAGCGGATGAAGAGGTAAAAAGCCTAAATCAAAAGAATTGCAAGATATGACAACAAGTCTTAAATAGGAGTTGTAAATATTTAAAAAACTACTGAGGTCTACTACTACTATTAGGTCCACCCAGGTACTGTGTAGTAAAACATGTTGAATTGACAACTATTTTAATAGTTTTTAAATATAGTGGAATTGTAACTCAACAATATGTCGTTTTCTTCCACCTAACAAAGGGAATCTATTCAATAAAAAATAAAGGCGTAAAAATTTAAAAACAGAAATTTTAACCTTCTAAAAAAATCGAACTTAAAAAATACAATCATGCTTTACTTTAATATCCTCCTACCGTTTTATGGTTTCCTATATACGAACACAAACTTGTAGCACCCTGTATATAGGCTATATTTATAATTAATAAAACAAGAATTTATAAAGGTTTAAAGTATGCTATCTGGTTAAACAGTAAGTATAAAAAGACATAGTAAGTATAAGTTCACACACACTATTATTATAAAAACGTATTCGTGTAACTAAATTATTATAAGTATTTATAGGTATTTATTATTACACGGATTAGTAAACCTTTAAATTCTTATTATGTAAATAGAAATATTACTTTGTGGTTATGTTTTACAAAACAGTACTCAGAAGATTTGTTATTTAAACTTGTACTGATTTTACCAGACACAAAATCTGGTCATTAATGGAAGACAACATTTTCCAGAATAGAGTATATCCAATACAAAATACATTAATTATGAAATTTTCTGAGTATTAATTATTTTTTCTTAAGAGCATAGGTTCAGATTCCTTCGCAATTTCATTGCTTTGGCAATTATTTTCTTCTTATCATTTTCTTCGTAATAATGAATGTACGGCGTGTAAACTTTTATTAAACTAGCACAGACTTTCTGGACTCGGTCTGGTGGGAAATTTAAAAACGTTTTAAAGTTTTTAGATCAGAAAATATACTGATTACATAATGTCGTTATCATTACAAAGCCCTATTTAAATTAAGAACATACCAAATTAATAAAATTGTCAAGGAATTCATACCAATGCTCTTGATTATTGTCGCTTTATTTTTTTATCTTAATTTTTATATTCATATTTTAACCCATACGTCTTTTGCACTTTCTTTCTCTTCTCTAGTTCAATATTTCCAACTTGGACAGTGTGGAATTTTTAAAGGCATGGTTTAAGACGTAGCAGTTATTTTAGCTATCTAATCTATATTTAAGCAATAGAGTACTAGCTAGGAATAATTAATTTATGTATGGTATTTTATAATTAAAAAATATCTAAAATTTAAACATTTTAAATAAATAATTTTTGTTAATTTTAACTTAGTAAAGCATTATAAAAAAATCCTAATAAAAACTTCCCTAAATAATAAAATAAAAAGTTAAATGGTTGCTTGACATGCCTTTAACAGCAATTATTAATTTTGCACTTTTTGGTATTTTAGCATTTTGTTTTTATTTTAAGAATTTACACTTACATTTAATAAATTGAAATAAATTGCTTTTAGGCGGCTGATCAAGTTGGTATTGCGATATCAACATGTTAGTACCTACTAGAGCCCATCACAAAAGGATATGTAGATTTAGAACTTTTCAATATTTATGATGCAAAAGCTACTATTATATTCTTTTTTAAATTTTTAGTTATTTTTTCTTTTAATCTATTTTTTCCTCTCCGTTGCATGGGTCACGATCCTCAGGCATAAGACGTACTCCCCCACGGATCCACCAAAGCCGGTGACAAGAACAAATGAAACTGCAAAGATCTCATCATATTGGAAGATCGTTACATCTTGATTTAGAATTTACAAGCCATTTTTTTTTATCTCAAACACCAAAAAATGTAGACTACGTTACGCCAACTCGCTTAGTTTTATCTCTTAAATTGATAAATACCGCTTTTTTCCGAGGGTCCGTGCGCCGGGTGCACTTAGGTTTGACTCATTGTGCTCACCCTGTTTGGCTGTTACACCCATTCCGTGATCCCACTTCCTTGCACTAGTTTGTGTAGGTCAACTGGGAAGAGGGTAAGGATGTCCTCTGGCTCCAGTTTTGGTTGCCCGAGTATTTTTTGCCTCTTCCGATCTAGTGACTCGCAATGGCAAACTATGTGCTGTACAGTTTCGCTGTCTTGTCCGCATAATCTGCAGTCAAGGTATCCATTGTACAGTTGCATTCTGTGCAGATGGTTCTTGACACCTTTGTGTCCTGTCAGAATTCCTGTAATGGTTCTCAGCTGGTTCCTGTTCATTTGAAGCAACTGTTTCGTAAGTCTTTGGTCTGGATCGCCAATGAAGCTTTTGCTGTGATGTAATCCCTGTCTGTTGCTCCAGTGGATTTTGTGTTCACTCCTAATCCATCGCCTTATGGCATATCGTACTTTGCACCTTGATACTCCGAGTGCCGGTTCTGGACCAATGAAGGTATTTTCGGAGCCTTTTCTTGCAAGTTTATCGGCTTTTTCTTTTGCTGTAGAAAAACGCATTTTTCTTCGGTCTTACTCCGTGTATCCCCGCTCTGGTACCCTCTTTGGTTTTGGAGCCGAATGTGTACCAGATTATTGCCCCAGGAACTTACCGCTTAGCGATAGGAGAGAATATATGCCAGGTACCATTTAGGTCAATCGTATTTCCACGCGTCGGTAATGTCAATGACGACTACATATTTGTTTTACAATATCCCCAAATGTTTTTGTATATCGAATTTACATCTGGACTTCTTGAGGGTCATGGTAACAATAAAATGTTATTTTCCCTCATTCCCTCAGGCCGAAACTCTGTCTGCTATTTGTAGGAGACAGTTATCATGTTGGTATAAAAAATGTCTTTGTTATAATAAATCATTTGCCAAAGGAAGCATAATATGTTGAAGAATATGTATATAGGCTTCAGCTTTAAGCTTTCTTCAATGCGGTGCCACATTCCAAGCTCTCTAGCAGTTATGTATCTCCATACATTGAAAGAATGCCTACCGCTTGTTTGTATATTTTGAGTATATTTTTCTTAGGGGTCTATAAACTTTAATCTGACCACTATTACATGACTGAAAAGTATTTTCGTCTGTAAATACCACCTTTTTCGCAAAACTCCAAACTTTGTAAATATTTTAGTGCAAATCCGATTTTTTGTTCTTTATTTGTAACAGTTGAAAATAGCTTTTTAACAGCTGCTCTTAGTTCGGACTTTTTTCTTATACAACTTCTAGCCGTTCTTCCTGTGCTAGGAAAATTAGCTTCAATGTGTGCCTCCGCCTCTATGTTAAATGGGTTGTTTCGTAATAAATTTACTAAATTATTATTCTGGTTTTCTTTTGAAACTCTTCTTCTGCCACTTGTCCAACGACCCGGTATTTTCCCACTTACTTTTGCGGTCTTGTATGATACTTTTTGGTTTTCCAACCTCCTTGGCTATTCTTCGTACAGGAATGCCTTCTTCAAAAGTTATTAACATTGTCCTGCCAAGTAGATAAATGTTTTCGAAATTTTGTTAAATAAAATATAATTTTGACACAGTTCTTTAAAAATGGCTGGGATAATTTTAGGTAGTATAGAAAACCTAAACAACATTAGGGAAAAAAGTGTCTGGGTTTCCGCGATGCGTTGACCAAAAATTCTCCTAGTCAGGATTTATATTGCTGCAGATCTCATCAATTCAGAGGATTAATATCAGACGTGTCTCTCCACGGTGCATTATTAGTACCTCCAAATCCTTAGTTTTAAGGCTTTACTTATGTTAGGTCGCACATATATTTTAAACAAAAACTAAATAACCAGACGACTTTGACTGTGCCTTAAGTGACATTGACAGAAACTAATTTCTTATAATCAATAATCGACGAAGGACTTTCTGCCTAACAGTCACAATTTCGTTATAGCGTCTATTTAAAATAGACATATTTAATTATGTAATAGTAATTTATTAAGTTCTAAGTTGAATCTATACTGATTATAAAATAAACCTGAAGCAAAGCAATTTATTTTGATTTACGGCACACCGTTTTACATGGCATTTTACCAATACACAGAATATTTACGTATCACACTAAAATTTTCAAGTTTATAGTAAAAGCAATGATTTCTGTAAATAATTTTTTATCGATTTACAATTGATCTATTGACAAAACTGGCTTAATTTGCAGTATCTAGCCAAGGGTGGCAAACAAGAATAGTATATGAATATCTGAATCAGAAGTGGGATTTCCAGTTGGTAGAGTGTGAGTTAAGCATCCTTGTTATGTACTTTTGAATTAAATTGAGTTTATCCTACTCTAATGGGCTTTTCACGAAATTTTGATGGTTATAGTATATGTTTATAAAGCAGCCTAAAATAAAATATTCTAAGTAAGTAGAAAATGAACCATTTAAAACAAAGTTTTTTGATGCATTACAGCCTCATTCGTTTACATATTTTATAAAAGTAATCAAAATATATAACGTTGATTTATAGAAATTCTTGCTTTTACAGAAAACTACCAACCCATAACTAACATAAAGACCTTATCAAAATTCCATGCACAATAACTTGTTTTTTATTATATCAGCTTAATTTACCTGGCAACCCAGCTTTCCTCAACAACCATGACGACTATCAGGTTAATTTGGTGGTGCTTGCTCATGTTTTGTGTTTGTGTTAGTCATTTGGCGCTCTAGCTAGAGTAATGCTAGTCTATATAATTATTGAATTTAAAACAAATTGTATTTCTTTTGGTGTTGAAGTAGTTATTTATAATTTACACTGAGAATCAACAATATGCGCTTAAAATACATAATATATGCAAACCCTTAACATAAAATAAGCCAATTGAATATGGAATGTACATATTTTACTGATTATGTTATGCCTAACAGCTACACGAAACATGTCCATAATTTTTTCACGACATGGCTATAATATCACCGAGCAATTAAAACAACCCAGAGAAAATGCATGTAATGTCAGCCTGTATAAGATAATAACATTAAAGTAGATATAGTCTATTTCAGAAAGGTGTAGGTAGAGTAATAAGAGCTCATTAGGTATGCAAAGAGACTACAGAGTAACCCAACGAATATTTAACCCACTTTCATAATTTGGCATTCACACAAAATTCTTTATTTTCATCAAGTGCAGGTAGTACCACCCGGGTTTGGGTCAATTTATGGGTTCTGTCGATTGTTATCCATTCACAAACACTGAAAATGAAGTGACAAAGGCATGCATTATGTACATAGTATTAGGTACACTTATTTTTTTTATTAAACATTATAAAAAAAAATATAAAATAGAAAAACTATATTAAGTATACAGAAGTTAAATTATAAAGCATTATAATATTCTTCGTCATCTGAGGTACTGTCATCTCCTATTGACGTTACAATTAACGGGTCGACGGTCCGATCGATGAGGTGGTCAAGATCCCACATTTTCTCATCTTTTTTAATGATATGATGGACTGCTTTTCACCAGTTCTTTGGTGTCACTTCCTTAATGGCTTGATAAAACAGTAAGCTTAACGTCTTTCATTTTGAATGTCGTGTTGTGTCTTGCTACAAATCCTTTCACTTGCGCCCATATAAGTTTTAGTTCGCAATGATAAGGCGGTGTGCGCAGCACAGTTACAGTATGTTTTTTAGCTTTATCTTCTTTTTGCTTAGTTATCATAAATAATTTAATGCACAAAATTTACCTGCGCCAATGGCAGACACCGAAATTCAGCCGAACTGGACGGAATTTCCCATTTTATTACTCTACACATTTCTTAAATAGATTATAGTAACCTAACATGTCCGTCTGACATTGACTTTGGTGTATATTATTCTGGATGAGAAAATGTAAAATGTTCTTATTTGGTCCATTATAACTTAAAAACACCAAATGTATGACTCCGAAGATGGGCATAGCTGTATTTTCTCTAGTTATTTTTGTAGCTCCATTATAGTCACTAGTTTGCATCGCAGAAAATAAGAAACCTATAAAGGAAATATGAAATGTTTCCACAACCATCACGAGTTGGTCAGACAGCTCAAGGTTTGCAGACTGTTTTAAACCAATCGAAAGCTCGATAACGAGCCCGTGATTTTTGTAGGACAAAGCTAATATAAGTCAGGTAACTGAGACTATTGGGGAACGGGAGTCAGGGCTCGAATGTTCTGTATCGTAGATATGTTTGAATAGAACCGATAAATCAAAATATAAACTGCTGGACAATTGCTTTCGAGCAAGAAAAATTTCGCCTAAATTTAACAGTTAATATTTTCTGAACCAGATATGATATCGACCTACGGTTTTGAATGGTTGATAGATTCATCTCTTGGGAAACAATTGTCAATGTTGGATTGTCTTTAACTGTCAGAAAATTTTAAATACAGGGTGTTAAAAGAAGACGATGATTTTTGCTCCAATTTTAATGGCGTGTAACTTTCACAATAATATTTTTAAATTTTATCACTCTACGTCAATTGAATCACTGGTTCATAGCAAAGAAAGTAATTTGTCAAATTTTTGATATCTGCTATATTTTGAGAAATACCGATTTTTTTGGAAAACCTTTATTTTAACTTATTGGTTGCTAGATCTCACTGTGCGTTGTATCGTGCAAACTTTGCGAGTGATTATTATATCTTATGAAAAGCTTGATTATGTTCAGTAACAATAGTTGTACCTAAATGTTATGATGTACAGTGGCCTACTTATAAACACCTATATATCTATGTTTTATGAGTATCTCACAATTTTTCACGATTGTTTTATATTGAAAAGTACTCGCCCCTAGATTAGGTCAATTTTTTCTTATTTTTTAGTTTTTCAGATCGCACTACAGGTATATTATACAGTGTGTTTACAAAATTTTAACAAAGATAATTTTTTAAATTTAATTTTTGAAAAAAAATTATTTATTAATTTCTAACTTTCTAACACTATACTCATAAACCATAGATATATAGCCGTTTATAAGCACGCCACTGTACATCATAACATTTAGGTACAACTATTGTTACTGAACATAATCAAGCTTTTCATAAGGTCTAAGAATCACTCGCTAAGTTTGCACGATACAACGCACAGTGAGATCTAGCTACCAATAAGTTAAAATAAAGCAAAGTTTTCCAAAAAAATCGGCATTTCTTAAAATATAGTAGATATCAAAAATTTGACAAATTGCTTTCTTTGCTATGAACCAGTGATTCAATTGACGTAGAGTGATAAAATTTTAAAATATTATTGTGAAAGTTACACGCCATTAAAATTGGAGCAAAAATCATCGTCTTCTTTAACACCCTGTATATAAAATTTTCTGACAGCTAAAGAAAATTCAATATTGACAATTGTTTCTCAAGGGATGAATCTATGAACCATTCAAAACCGTAGGTCGATATCATATCTGGTTCAGAAAATATTAACTGTTAAATTTAGGCGAAATTTTTCTTGCTCGAAAGCAATAATTGTCTAGCAGTTTAGTTTTACAAGTATAAAATAGGTAAACGCTCCCAACTTAGATGATAACCGATTACTGGCATGACACTTTTTTGGAACACCCTGTATAAACAAAAATATTTTCCTGAAATGCGCCTTAGGATACCAGTAAAGTCTGCAAATTATCAAAATTCTAACTTAATTAATAAGTGAGCTATAGAAGACGGGAGGTGAGGTGCAGGACCCTGTATATATGTGAGGCAGAAGTATCAAATATAAAATTGTAAAACGAGGTCTCAGTTTCCTGACTTGATCTCGTTATTTTAGTTGATGTAGATTGGGGTAAGGACTTGTTTCTCGACAAATTCAATACTTCTTGCATTTATTAAAGTATACAAGGAGAGGGAATAATATGAAAATATTTTTCTTTTAGCAGGTTGGCTTATCAACAGCATTTTTTAAAGAAGGTGGTGGTTAATCCACAATATTAATGTCAAACGGTTAAATAATATATATTGGCATGGGATTATGAAAAAAACAAATGTTTTATCATCGATTTGTTTCAGCTTTTTATTATGGAACACCCTAAAAAGCATCGCATATTAACTTTTAAAACAAAGGCAACACACTTTTATTATTTAAAAATTTCCTTTTTGTACTGTAACTGTTGTTTAGCTCATTCTTGTTGGCAGGTACAGTAATTATGGATTGTTGAAATGTTGTTATAGCTAGACTGTAGAGTGCTTTGTTGTTGTCTAAATAGTTTTAATACTTTAAAGTAGATATATAGATAGATTAATCAAACTCTTAGGTATTTTAATTTCACTGGATAAATACAATAGTGTTACAGGTAAAGTCGACATCATGAGACATTTTTATTAATGAATTTAAAAATATTTTAACTTTGTGGACAGTTTTGGCTTTAAAAGTAATGTGAAACGCCCTAGATACAACTTTTCTAAGAATTAACATTACCTTTCTAATTGGACATATTTTCAAAAAATTGGATTTTTTTTTTCACAATCAACATTTCATATTGATATTTAAAATACATGAAGTGACAAATGTTTACACTGCAGGAAAGAATCGAAATTATATTAGGTTCTTATAGTTAATGTTTTAATTTAAAAACCCGGTTCCCTTTATCTACAAGTATTATTTTTGACAAACGTTTATTCACATTTACTAATAAATATATTGAATTTAAAAAAAAATTTCAACCCCCTCTAATGTCGCAAATGTTAACAGTTGTTAGTTGCATGCTTTGACATATTTTATGTTGTAAAATTTACTGAAAATTACGTCAAAAATTGAAGATAATTTATGGCCAAGTAAAGGTACCTAGTAACTAATTAGTAAGAATTGGTCTGTTTTATGCACCATAAAAAGTACAAGTGCGTTCAGTCGAGTATAGTACTTTAACGTTAAAATCAGTTAACTTTACAAAGAAACTGAAAATATTGAAAATTTGTCAAAGAATAATAGTACATTGTATACCTAGTAGAAAAAGCTGAACATTCCCTGATGACCGTAAAGATTGTATTTCGAGGTGCAAGCCGAGACTGACAATACAGAGTCCGGGAATGTGGCTTTGTCTACGAGGTATACATACTATTTTTCCGTAAATCGAAAATTATTAAAAGGACATAACTTATTACAATCAACTTGTTAAAATTTTGAAGTAAATATTATTAACTTTGTTCAAAAATAAAGGATGTCATTAAATATTTGTGTTGTAACTATGGAAACACAGTAATATTGAATTGTCAAGCTTAACACATTGTAGTTTACAAGTAGCCGTACAGAAATAATATTTTCCTATCCACCTATGAAAATGAGAAAAAAAACACGGTTAACTTGGCTCGAAAGCGCCAAATATCACACGCGTGTTGAAAGAAAATATTTCAACTCCAGAGTGGAAATACAAGGCACACTATTTAATTTACACATTATGGTGCCAATTTGACAGACCACACCTATTTAATAAAAATAATAAATTTTAGAAAGCAGTTTATTGCCTAACTTATTTATCATGTATTTGTCGATTGATTTCGAATTAGAGTGTAAAAATACGCCATCTGAAATTATAAAAAAGTTAAGAATATACTAGAAAATCTATTACCAGTCAAAACAAGCCCCGCTGAAGAAAAAGTCATATATTAAACATAACATTTTTATGTGTTGCCATAGCGTAGACTAGAGCTATGGCCTACAGATCAAAAGATCACAGGTTCAAATCCCATCAGGAGTATTTGACTTTTTTTTTTATAAAAACATAAAAAAATTTATAGAATTAGGTATTTTAAATTGAAATCTTCCTTGTTGGATGAATTTTTTAAATTTATATTTAATGCATCTTTTCTTGATTAAATTTTAAAAATTCATCCAACAAGGAAGATTTCAATTCAAAATACCTAATTCTATAAATTATTTAATGTTTTTATAAAAAAAGTCAAATACTCCTGATGGGATTTGAACCTGTGACCTTTCGATCTGTAGACCATCATAGCCCTAGTCACAACGCTATGGTTACCAATAAAAAGTCTTTGTTAATATAATATATGACATTTTTTTCAGCGCGGCTTGTTTTGAATGGTAATAGATTTTTCAGTATATTATTAATATTTTTTATAATTTCAGATGGCGTATTTTCACACTCTAATTCAAAATCACTCGAAAAATACATGATAAATAAGTTAAACACTAAACTACTTTCTAAAATTTGTTCTTTTCAATAAACAGGGGTGGTCCGTCAAATTGGCATCATATGTTTAAATTAATAGTGTGCCTTGTATTTCCACTCTAGAGTTGAAATATTTTTTTCACAAATCAAATGTTTTTTTAATAATTCTTTGTGATCGTAGGAAAAATAGTGTACATTACTCGTGTGAAAGTGATTATTCTAAAACTCGGAGAATTTCCGCACTCGGCTAACGCCTCGTGCTAAATATCTCCTCGTTTGAAAAGTATCACTTTCATCACTTGTTATGTAATATACTATTCCTTACAGTACAATAATAAATATTTCCTAACAGTTATTTTCCGTTGCCTAGCAACGACTAAAGTGTAAGGAAATATTGACTTTTTCTTTCAGTAATGTTATCAAAAATGTTAATATTTCCGATCGATTTTTGGAAAATAATATTATAGTTGATTGGAGAAAAGTAAGTTTTTCCTTTTTCTATAAGAAATGTAATTTAGAAGATTACTGCTCAAGGTTACCGAATGGCAGCATATTCCTATAATTAATACTATCCTGAACACGACTTTTAAAAAAAATTATAATGGCCTATTACAATATCATTTTATTTGTGGTACAAAACTGGTGTGCATATAAAGTTTAACTTTATCAAATTTACTGTCACTTATAATAAATAAAATATTCATAGAAGCGATATTATATTTATCTATATCATTGAAAATATGATTCCTATGAATAATATAATCTAGGCTGCATATCGATTTTTTTAAAGGAATTATTGACCGATATTAAAAAAATCATTAACGATAAAAAATGGCAAATTATTGTACCAAACCTTTAAATAAAACAACGTAAAAATAATTAGATTTTAGAAGTAATTAAAAAATTATATTTTCAGTACAAACTGGAATTTAGAGGCAATGGTAGCGGAGCGGGTAGAGGCATGGGAGGCGAAGGAGGCCCCTCGAGCGCGGGAGGTGTTACTGGAGACAGCAAAGGAGGAACAGCTACAGGATCGGATCAAAGTTTATGACAACTGGGAATGTCCCGGCGCAACAAAGGAGATTCGAGGCGTACTCGAGTCTCCTTTTTGTTGTTCTAGGACATTGTTGGCTCAAATATATATTTTCGTAATTTTGCCCATAAAATATATTTTTATATGGTTTTAATGTTAACCAGTTAAAGTGGTGGGTATATATTTATTTTATACTGTCCTGTGCACCCGACTTGAAGGCCAGGAAATGAGATATTAATGTTTTCCATGCAGGTCTAGAGCTACAGAAAGAATGGAGATTTAATACATTGGGACAAATCTAATAATCCTAAAATTAGCGTAAGATATTTGTAATGCTTGTCCTGTCAAACTTACTGGTTAAATCAATACGGTTTTTCCAAAACTATGAATGTTTATTACTAATGTCTGTTTGAAGGTTGGAGAGTTTTGGACTTGCATTGTCTTTATTTGTTTTAAAGCATCACCACTAATATTCAGGATAGATAACAAAAAATGAGGCATATAATTTCTAGACTTGTGTAAAGTTTTCGATGCTGTTGATCATAGATATTAATTAAATTGTATGATCGACCCTATAAAAAAAACCGTATCATCGGGTTACATTAATTTTCCATCTTGTTCATGGTTGTAAAAAAATTGTAAACCAAATAGGGCTTCTTATAATTTATTACTTTAGACCATAATAACACATTCAAAAATAATTCTAGGACGTGTACTTATTTATACCTTATATAACTAAATTTTACTAGTGATATTTTTAGTCAGGCAAACATTTCTAAATTTCTTTACTTTTTCTTCAAAACTACATTTTCTTGAGCGTTGTAGCTCTAGAACTGTGTGTCGGGCTATCGTTACCCAAGCATAATTTTGACGACTTCCGATCAATATTGTGTACGTAGGTACTTTCCGACGTCTAACTAATAGTCCTGACCATAGGCGCCGGAACTTCAGAATTGCTCTGGGGGCTTGGAGCCAGGATCTCAACGAATAAAAAAAAATTCCTTTATTAAATATACACATAATATAATGTAATAGTTAAAAATTTTTAAATATAATAAGGCTCCTTCCACAGTAACTTCTAAAAAAAAAAGGTCATCGGTCCAAATTTTGGGGCCCCCTTCCACAGTAACGTCTAAAAAAGAAAGGTCATCAATTCAAATGTGGGCCCCAAGACGCGCGGGGCCATTCCTCCATCCAAAGTGACTTCTAAAAAAAATGTACTGGGCCCGTACGGAAAGACGGCTCTGGCCAGTTAGTTCCGAATGATCCAATGTTTTTGTGAATTATGTAGCTTAATTACCTCTTTGGTATTAAAAAATTTTCAACAGGAGATTTGAGGGTGAAAACAGTAGAAAAGTAGTTTAAGAGTGAAAACAGTAGATCTTCTGTTAAAACAGGAGATCTGGTAACACTGGCTCCAACTTGACCGCGCCGATGCTTGACCTCGCTGACTAGGCCGTGATGTCAGATCTGCATGATGCGCAGATCTGACATCACGGCTGCCAACGTGTAGAAAATATAGATCGAGCGGATAATTAAAAATAGCCGTGTTTTTGAAAAAATATTTTTAATATATTGCATTTTTGTATTGTATTTTAGACGACTTTGTCTTAAAAAATCACTAAAACTGGGGTATTTAACGAAAGTTTTCACTAAATCACTTTGGATTGGTTTTGAAATCATTAAATCTAGTGAAATTTTACCAGACCTGGTAACCCTGAGAATTTGAGACCAGGGACTTTCCAAATTCTCTACGTGCTCTAAGCAAAGTGGCAGACCAGGGTTGCCAGATCTAGCATAATTTAATTTTCAAAGCCAAAACAATTTTTTCCTAAATATGATAACCTGCTAAATTAAAAAAGGAAACGACAACTGTAGATAAATTTTATAGAAAAAAATTAAATTATCAAATCTCAAGTAACGCACGTTCGCAAACGAATTGCTATTAGTATCATTATTATGTAAACGTACTGTGGGGGTTAGGCTATGGGGGCTACGCCCCCAAAGAAATTTGGCTCTGGGGGCCCAAGCCCCCAGAGCCCCCTACGGAATCGGCGCCTATGGTCCTGACTACGCTCAAATTGTTGGACATGAAGCCAATCTTGGTCATATTTTTCATTAATAATTATAGCAGTAGTTGTAGTAAGGTGTAAAATCCAACCTCGAATTAAGTCGTGTAAAATATAGTTGATGATGGCCTTACGAAGCAACCACGTTGGGATATATTAATTTTGTTGGTAAAATAGTGTTGTTTTGCGTCGTTAACAGGTCATAATTAGCATCTTTTCAGACTATGTCATTTGATCAATTTGCAGTCCTGGATCATTGGCAGTCGTTCTGGGAAGATACTAAATTTTCCTGTTTACCATCTGTTATCAAAACAACAATATACCTGTGATTAAGTTTATATTGTTGTGATATACTTTATATATTTTTGGGTTAAAATAAAATGGCTACTGGTGCTTCAAAACAACGTAGTTTGCTATTGTACAAACGGCACAACCATGATTACCTATACTGGAGAAAATAATCGTTAATAATACTCAGGTTATAGTCGTACATCAACGTCGGCTTCACATAAAAGTGATGCTTGGGTACATGGCCAGGGAAAAATGTTTAGCAACACTTCCCGGACTGTTAGAGTTTAAAGATCTTTAAAAGTTCCTTTGACGGAACAATTAAAATGTTAAAATTTCAATTAAAAAAAAAATTAACAACTTATAAATATAGACATACATATGACATAGACAGTATGAAATAAAATTTTGGGCGTTACACGTCCGCGAAAGATGGCTATTAGGGGTGTTCAATCACCTGCCTGCCCTCGGGTCAAAATAATCTGGCTTTTGAGATTTCTCTATTTTAAAATTAAATTATATATTTGGTCAACATTTTTCTTTCCGAAGCTCTATGAGAATGTCTTATTTTATCTTCGAACCCAAAGGTTTTCTAGATGATTAAAAAAGTTTTTTTATATCCAAAAAGGGACAACTACCAAGGCGCCAAATTTAAAACTTATATTAAAAAAAATATCCTCGTAAAACTGATTCATCTATTTTTATATCCTAAGGGTGATACAACAACCTTAAAGAGCTTGCTTAAAATTTCCAAACCTGGCTACTTTATCGCTTTGTTCTGTAACAAGCCCCTTCTCGAACATACATCATACAGCGCCGGTTTTACCACTCGCCTAGGGCCCAGGAGTTCAATGGGGCGCCGAAATTAATTGCAAAAAATTTTAAAAAGCTTTTGGTCACCTTGTGCCGCGCGCCGTGAGACTCAACACACAATTGTAAAACATCCCTCACTAAATAGCCCCATAGAAACATGCATATAACCTACTGCCGCCTAGAGTAGAACCTTAAACCGGCGCTGCATAAATAAAAATTATTATTAAATGAAACCCAAGAACATAATGTAAGAATTAGAAAAAAATATTTATATTATTGATCCTAGGCTTGTGGCTAGAAAGGTTTGCTATAAATCTTAAATCTATATTAAAAAGAAGATATATTTATTGTAATAATATAATTTTAAAAATGTAGGTTTTTTACGCCGATGTACCTATATTAGGATATAAACAGCTAAATATTTTTACTTATTACAAGGCATGTCAAAGGAAAATGATCAGCCAAATAAATATTTGGAAAACTATTTAAATTAGGGTAACAAAATGTGGTATATAGGAGAGTCTTTCTTATATTCAAAAATTACATTTGCCTCGTTATAAATTTAATTAAAATGAATTTTAGAAGTAACACTTGGATTACTTGGATATTTAACTAATCTAACAATCATGGAATATATGTTTTTTACCACTTTCTGTTTTTTACTGTCATGGAGGTATGAACTGTACAATGGTAACCTAAGCTACACAGGCCCTATCGACAAGATTGGAAAGCGTTACAGCTTCGATTACAGTATACAGGGTGATTCCTAAGTTGATACTTCTTTTTTAGCTGCATATAGAAGGCATTAAAATAAAAAACATTTTCAAATACTTTTTTTCAAAAAACTTAAAAATAAAGTACTTATTCATGCATTACACTACGAATCAAATACGGTTCTGCCTAACTTGCCAGTTGACTGACATTAAGAAAACTTCTGGGTGTAGGATGAGCCCGCAAGGGAAAGCGTTCTGCGTATAATCTCGAAGCAGCAGCCGCACTTTGACAAAACTCACCATAAATTAGCACCATATCTATTAGTTCATTGTTTTCAAATTTTACCATTTTCACGTGTCACCAATTTAAAATTAACTTGTTTCAGAAAAACACCGCAGCGAATTGCCAAAATAAATAACTGACGGCCTATCCGTAAAATGCACGACTAACAATGCAAAAAAAGGATAAAAACAATTAAAGTAAAGGGTTACGTTTTGATTACCAGGCCCGCACTTAGATTTTTTACTTCTGTAACTCGGCTATTTTTAAGTTTTTTTAAAAAAGGTATTTGAAAAGTTGTTTATTTTAATGCGTTCTATACACAGCTAAAAAAAAATATCAACTTAAGAATCACCCTAACACGACATTTTTAAAAACAGTTTTTGATATTTGCCGCACAATATTAGTACGAAAACTTATAGGTAACTTCGTACGAGATGACAAACCATTTGTTGGTTTGTTGGAATAGTAGTAAAGATTTCACAATCAATAATTTCATAAACGGTAGTAGAGTTTTGGACTTGCATTGTGTTTGTTTTGAATCACAACGTTTCAACTGGTAAGTATCCCCAGTCGTCTTCAGGTGAATACTAGCATTCACCTGAAAAATTTTATTTTAAGTTTAAATTACATCATCCACCATGCAGAACATAAAAATAGAAATATTGCGGCTATTCTAAGAATATAACTTGCACCCACGATTCCATTAGGGTTTATGCTAATCCGTAATAATTTAAATAAAACATCAGCAAAAGAATCACCACCAGAATAAATATTTTGAGAAAAGTAAATAAATCTGTGTAAGACTTATAACTATTTTATTTACCAATATATTATGGCATGTTATTTTTAAACTTAGGGAACATCTTTTAATGCAATATGCTATACAAAAATTACTAACTATGATTATTCTGTCATTTTATATTCATTAAAATATGGAGCTTTCGGTGTCACTTCATTATTATCTGGATGCCGTAATAAATGCCTTACAAAGTTTATGCCTCCAACCAACAACAAGTTATTTATCAAAGTTAGAACGGTCAGTAAAACCAAAATCACCATGTCTATAAATATGCTTAAGGAATTTTATTTTTAAATTTAAACAAATTTTAAGACAAAGAATAAAACAAAGTCGTATCTACTCTCCAGAAGGGACATGATAAGGTAGGGTTAGGAACAGAAAGCTCTATCTTCCTTCTTACATTTGTAAGATAGGGCTTTCTGTTCCTAACCCTCTACATCAAAGAATAAAAGTTATCATAACTTAAATTCATTTCCATGTAGGTATCTTATTAATTATAACTTTATATACGCAATAGTATATTATTAAACAAGGTTTAGTTTAGACAATTGCCCAAGACGATTTTAAATCACGAGGAGCGTAGCGACGAGGGATTTAAGACGCGAGGGCTATAATAGTATAGCTGTCTAAACCATGGTTAATATAATTTTTTTCCACTACTAACATATTTACAAAATACTTATTTTTACAGTATTAATAAATTATAAAAATGTATATATTTAAAACATTCTTCTATAACTAATTTACCTGTGCTTTGGTATTGGAAAGATAATTTGTTTTTGGCTTGTCAGTTCGCTTTGTAAATCTCAATTTTTGTTGATTAATAACAAAGTTAATTTATTGTGACATTACTAATTTTTAAACAGAAACTTTCGTTGTATTGCCATTATTTTTTCTAAGCTTTAATAAAAGAGATAGGTATAGTTTTATGTTTTCATTGCCACTTTTTATTTTCCATACTAGGTTTTATGATTAAGCCGGTTAAAATAAAAGTATTTTTGAA
The DNA here is from genome assembly GCA_935413205.1 of Polydrusus cervinus. Taxonomy (NCBI): domain Eukaryota; kingdom Metazoa; phylum Arthropoda; class Insecta; order Coleoptera; family Curculionidae; genus Polydrusus; species Polydrusus cervinus. The sequence continues at coordinate 30,118,745 of OW284516.1, forward strand.
TAAATTTATTAGTTTAGTAGAAGAGTTAGCTAAGTAAAAGAGAGCAATTTAGGGGGGAAAACATATTATTTAGGGGGTCGTTTTGGATAAAGGCTAACAAATAAATAAAAAGATGTACATCATTATACTGCTACAGCTTGTCAAAGAGAGGAAAATATCATTTTTCAATTGGAAATAGTAGATTTTAGATATAGGAAACATTAAGTACTCGGATTTGTTTTAAGCAAATTTCTTACAAATACATTTTATCATGGTTTTATTTCACTTTCTTAAATTAAATTTAATAATTGAATAGAAAAAAGCTATTGGCGAATTAACAACATGCAGGTTTAATTGTTATGAATATGATTGTACAGGATACCAATTGAATATGAATTGCTTTTTTTTATAGTTCCTGCATGTTTATAACAAAACAGTCAAATCAATAAAAATAAGTTTTATGTGTGTAAATTCCATGAAAATAAATATTCTGCTCTATTTACTAGAATTTTAAAAATAAACTAAAATTGTTCCCTCTGGACTTCATACAATCCACTATTGTGAAAGCGATGAATCACTAACAGTACTTTTGGTTTTAGGGTGTGTAAAATTAATAAATCCATTAAAGTAATATTTTTTTATTTATTGAAATAAAGCAACAAAATATAGGTGGGTGTCCCTACATCACGTAACTGATCGGCTCTTTTCACCTTTATATGATAAAATCATCAAACAAACCCTTAATAATAAAAACTCTGATTATAATCTATATGGAATCTATTTTATGCTGTTCACCAGGTTTATCTATTTATCTGCCTATCTTAGCATTTATTAAGTTTGGTTAGGTGTTTCCCTTTTCCTGTACAAAAAAGGATACAAAACATTCGCCTTTCCCATTTTTCCACCATAAAAAGTTCGGTAACCATTAAGTATCTCATATACCAATAAGATATAAAACTTTTAACAGCATTCATTTTTGCTTCAATTTACAAACACGGTCTAATTAATTAAATTTTTTTATCAAACTGACACACAAGGTCAAATCAAAACAGAAAACATCCGTCGGATGAGAGACGGTGGGACTTGCTACAGGCAGATAAGACGAGAGTGACGTTATTGTAAAATTAAAACCACGGTCACGCCACAGAAAAGAAAAAGGGTAAATTCGGGTGGTCTAGCCATGTGCCTATATTTTGTAGGGATTGAAGGTCAACTTGCAGATACAAAAATAATATACTATTTTCATAGTAATTTAAAAAGAGGAGAATTAGCAATATTCTAAATAATTTGCATCTCTAATGTCCTCGTTAATAAACAATTTAATTTTTATAATATTTTAATAAACTGTTAAAAATATCAACTTAAAGAAATATTTAAATCTAATTGATTATTTAGTAAACAACCAGAGGTTTTAACAAACTTAAAGAAATAGTCCATACTTAAAGTGGAGTGGAAGTTTAGAAGGTAAGAAATAAGAACACAAAGTCTTCCTCTACTGTTATATTATAGAAATATTAAGCAACTTCTCTACATGTTTCGAACGTAGAAGCATTCATCTTCAGGGGAATAAAAAAAGAAGAAAAACCAGTAGATATAACTGAGCAACACCATTGCAGGTTTGATGTAAAAATGAGTGGAACGGTGAGAAAATAGGTACACACGTTGTATTGTGAGAAAGAAAATTATGTTGGTTTGAGGCTTAAGGCACTGTGAAAAATTTTTTTTTAAAGGTAGAATGAAAAGTTTCGACATCTTTGTGTGAAAGAACTGTCGAAAGATGAAACTGAACTAGATGGGAATAATCATTTAAGCAAAAGAGAAATTATTAACTAGTCATTTGAGAAAATATAGAGAAGAAGTGGATGTAAGTGAGAGGAGGATGATTATTAAAAACATTTTTTTTATAAAATAAAATGTGATCCTAGCTAGATGTAAACCTGAAAAAAGAATAAGACATCTTTTTAGGATACATCAAGTGACCAATTATAGAAATATCTTATCTCATCTTGGTTTACGAATAAAAGTAATAGAAATAGTGAAGTTAAAGGTTTTGTTCATTTTCAAAGACTTTTTAGAAGAACGCGTTTTGATGGTAAGGAGAACCCTTTAAAAAAAAGGCGCCAAGCCGCCATGGATAAATAGGGTTACACTAGGCAAAAGGAAATGCCCATTGCTGATGCGATTTCGCTATCATTCCTCTGTGATTTTTTGAGTACTGCGATGTGTCAACTTATCGTTCCTCTGTGATAAGTGTCAAGCGAAGGGTATACATGAAGCCCCATTTTTGTTCTGTGGTATTTTAATAATTTGAATTGTTTAATTTTTTTTTCAAATACAAAATGAAACGTTTGAGAAGTGTTAAAAAATATATTGAAAGCAGTGATAGCGAAGATGAAAAGCCGCTTAAAAGAAAGTCGTCCCCACCTGAAATAATAAACAATACAAAGCATGATGAATCTTCTAGTGAAAGTGATATTGAAAACTATTTACTTAAACCTGAAAAGTTAGATTTAGATTCCCAGTTTTTTAATTCAAAGGTGTCTGAATTTGAACAAGTCGAACAGAAAATTTTCCATGGTAAGTATTTATATTTATGTTTGCTCCTTTTGATTTACAGACAATAAAACATTTTTGTAAAGTTTGTTTTAGTATCATCACTAAACAAGAAACTGCGTTTCAATACTGTGTGTCAGCTCTTACAAAGCTTAACTACACAATGGTGAAAAATGAATCTTCTTTTCTGTTATCCAAAGCTGTAATTCTGCTTTAAACCAGCTCTTAGTAGGCCACTTCTCCCCTTGTTTGCTGTGGTGACTAGCATTATCCAATTTAATTATGGAAGGCTCCTCGAAAACTGGGTACCTAGTAATGAATCGCAATGCCACTTCAAAATTTTGAACATTCGTATCACCATGATAGTCCTTTGTATTAATTACTCTTGGATTTAAAAATTCTTCCGCCTTTTCCTCTTCCTCCTCTGATAGTACACTATCGAATCTCAATTTTTTCATTGTAGGCGTCACAAAATTTAGTGATTCTGACTCAGAAGTTGAAGAAGAAAAAGAAGAGGTAAAGTTAAAACAAGAAAAAACTGCTGCACCACTTCAATCTCAAAGTGCAACATCCTCTAAAATGAACTTTAAACAAATGCAAGATTACACAAGACAAATCGAAGAAGCGAAAAAACAAATTGAAATTTACAAAGCAAAAAAACAAGCGGGAGAACACAAATCTGATATACTTAACTTACTGGCTGCTGGGGAAAAGAATTTAGGTATGCAGCAAACTTTACAACCTACAGATTTGCACTCCAGCGATTTTGAATCATGCGACTCTGAGAAGGACGATTGGGAGGAAATTAAAACTAAAACTAATGAAGAAAATGAAGCTAAGAATATTTTGCCGCAAAGTAGTTTTCAGATTACTGTGGATATGCCTACTAATGTTAAGAAAAAGAAAGGTAATTACTATTTATTTAATTTTGAATAATATTAAAGGTATTTATTTGTGTCAAAAAACAATAGCAAAAAATTATATTTAATAAAATGAACTTGTAAAAATTATATTAGAATTATGTACATAACTAAAAAACCGTTGGTAATTTGACCAGTTGTATCTCTGACAAATAATATTTTTAAAACAAGTAGGTATATATCCAGAAGATTTTAAAATTGGTGTTATAAAACCTATCTTTAAAAATGGAGATTCAAATAAAATTAATAATTATAGACCTATAACATTAATATTTTCATTAACCAAAGTATTTGAAAAAATTCTAAAAGTAAGAATTGAAAATTATTTAGAAAGAATACATTTTATTTCTAATAAACAATTTGGGTTTCAAAAAAATAAATCGACACAAAATGCTATTACCTATTTGCTATTTAAATGAACAAATATATGATTCATTAGATAATAAAAAACCTTCTATTTGTATTTTTCTGGATTTAGCAAAAGCATTCGATACAGTTAGTCACAATTTATTGTTGAAAAAAATTGAAAATATTGGAAAATGATTTCAATTAATTAAAATTTTTCTAAAAGATAGACCAACTTATGTTCAAATCAATAAAGAAAAAAGCTATCCTAAAATAATTTAATATGGTGTTCCTCAAGGGACCGTTTATTAATGATTTATTTAATGTAAATTGTGATGGATAAATTAATAGTTTCGCAGATGATACTGCAATTTTTTATATAGATACAAATTGGGACAACTTAAATAACAAAATTAAAAAAGATTTAAAAATAATAAAAAATTTGTTTGATAAAAATTTATTAACAATTAATTTTTTATCAAACTAGTTATCTTACTTTTACTTTAAATCCAAATAATACCACAACATATGAATAGTAATAAAATAAATGAATGACATTCAAATTTTGAAAGTTAATCAAGTAAAATATTTAGGAATAATTTTTGACAGTGAATTAAATTGGAATTTTCACTTAGAATATTTGATTGAAAATTAAGAAGTTTACTAACAATTTTTAGAAACATTTGAAAAAAAATATTGAACGTAAAACATATGGAAATATTATATATTATGCATTAATTAAAACTCATTTAAATTACGAAATTTTAGGTTGGGAAGGAATAAATAGAACTTTAGTTAAAAAATTAGAAATATACAGAAAAGGTTTCTAAAAATTATGTTTAATAAAGATGACCTTTATCCTTCAATAAAATTATATTCTGAAACAAAAAAAAATTGAACATTAGACAACTTTACATTTATATAACATCTTAATATACATATTTAAAAATAAAAATCTTATACAATTTAAAAACGATATAATTATAATACACTTCATAAAAATGAAATAACCATAAAACCTAAAATAAATAAGTCCATAGGACAAAAAAATTTCAAATATTTATATTTTTGTTTAAACGATTATTTACCAACAAAAATTTAAAAATATATTTGATTAAAAAAATATAAAGTCAAAATAAAAGCATGGATATTGGAAACAGATAACTTTAAAAAAATGTTGGAAATGTTTTAATAAATATTGTTATGAATAACATATTTTTCAAAATTTTTATATCCTATATCTTCAAAAAAAACTGCGTTTATATTGATAAACATATAGTTAAACGTTTTTTATTTGCAATTTAACTTTTATTTACTTAATATTAACAAATATTTTTAAAAAACATATTTTAATATTCCTATAAATTTATAATTTAAAATACTAAGATTTGCCCCTAACAAGCACGTCTTCGGGGGATCAAAGAAGTTTATTGAGGAAGATAAATTAACACATTTATTATATTATAAATATTGGAAATAAACTTGTTATTATTATCTCAAAACGAGCGGACATATCAAATTTCAGCAAAAAATCTCTTAGAATTTTTGCAATATAACATGTTTAAGTTTCTTGCATTTGACATTTCTATATCTAATACCTGAAACGAATTATACCATTTTATAGGTATAAAATCCATTAATATTCAATTTTTTTACAGGCATTGACCTATTGGCGGCAATGAAGCGAAGATTAAATCGCATTAGAAAAGAGAACCAACTTCTTGTTCATAAAGTACATTTATTATGCTGGTTAGCTCATGGTAATTACGTCAATTCAATAATTAATGATACGGAGACACTAGCTAGAGCACTGTCTCTCATACCTTCTGAACAATGTTACCCTTCAGACAGGGTCGATTTGTCATATTTAGAACAAATAGTTAAATGGTATAAAAGAACAGTTAAAAATATAGAAACACCGGTTCCTGAAAGCCTCTCCCTTGATAAATGTCTTCAATTACAAATAAGTAAAAAAGAAGCATACAACAAAAAAATGCTTGTGTATATTTTTATAGCCGTTTTAAGGGCTTTAGGTATTCAAAGTCGAATGGTAATGTCACTTCAAGTAGAACCTCTACGTCCTCCACAAAGTGATCTTCATACAGTTAGTACCAAGACTACAGAGAAAAAACCTACTGCAAATCATAAGAGTAAGAAGAACTCGAGCGCCGATAAGCATTCTAAAAGTCAAAGGTCTGTTACTCAACAAAAAGTTTCAGATAAGGGTAAATCCATCAAGAAAACACACGAAAATAAAGAAATAGATACTGTAAATTTCAAAAAGGAACGGTCGCAAGAATCCAAGTCGTTAAAACAAACATCTGATATAGTTTCTAAACAGCCAAGTTCAGAAGGACGGCCCGATTTAAAAAATATCAGGACTCATAAAACCAATAAAAGTCAATTAAAAAGTGGCAAATCATTAGATGCAACTAATCTACCTGTGTCCAATGAGAGTAAAACTACTAAACGACCAGTACCAAAGAGCAAAAATAAAGACAAACCTACAGTTAAAGAAAATGATAAAACTAACCTTGATTTAAATAATACAAGAAGCAAAGTTTCTATCAATTCCGTTCAACAGATTACAAGAAAAACTAGAAGTGAACGACCGGAGAAAACTTTGGAAAATAAAATAAATCTAGATCCGAATTCTAATAATTCAGACACGAAACGACGTTTCAAAAGTACAGGTTGTAAAGATTCGGCTACATCCGTTGAAGCTGTAGCGGGTACTAGTAGATCAAAAAGTATAGAAAATGTTAGTAGGAAAAGAACATTGCGAACCAAAACCGCTAGAGGTATACCTCAAGTGGATGGTCTAGAAGATAGTGATTCAGATATAGACATGATTATACTGCAATCAGACGGTGCTAATGATAACAAAAAGCAATCTTCTACTTCGTCCAAGAGTAAAGGGTCCAAAAAAACTTCCAATGGTCACAGTGATAAAAGAAAATCAACTAAAAATGTAGCGGATAGCGATTCTGAAAGTGAATTTGAACCGACCAGTCGAAGTCCGTTATATACAAAACGTTTACGCAGCTCCTTGGAACCCAACCTTAAAAAGTTAACTGAAAAAACAGGATCTTCTACTGTCAAACAGCTCGATATACGGAATGATATAATGAAACTGGTTAAGGGTAGAATTACTGAGCAAAAACAAAAAGATCAGAGTAGGTAAGCACAATAATTGTGATAAATATTAAAATAATTAAGTTAATTTTTATTGTAGTAAGTAGTAGCTTGGGTAAATAATCAATTGCGGTTAAAGGATAGGTAGGTATTGTAGCATTAAAGGAGGCCAAAATAATGGGTTCTCTTCAGGATTGCGACGATTTGAATGAAATGATTTAAATCAACTGATTTTTTCAGTTTTAATCAAATTAAATTAGAAATTGCTGTAAAAACAAGTCTCCGAGGCAAAAAATTAAAAAAAACGGACGATAGGTAGTTCATTTGAAACTATAAGTTAAGAAATGAACCGTCTCGTGTCAACCGCACATTATAAAGATGAACGAATTTTCTTGTTCCGACAGGAAAGCCGCGGCACGCGTGTAGGTCGCCGAGAAGATTTTCTAACTGTAACTCAAGACAACAAATATTTTTGGGGCAAATGAGAGACAAAATAATGAAAATAAGTGATATTAAAGTTCATTGTTCCCATATTTAAGGAGAAAATCAGTATAAATTGATAAAAATCAAAAAAATCATAAATTATTGCAACCCTGGTTCTCTTACTCCCTGTGTCTGTGGGGCAGGGTTAGTCATAACCTCGAAATATTTGTATCAAATTGCAAAGAAAACCACTAAAACCTAATTGAAAAAGAAATAATACCTAAGAATCATCATCTTTTGGCCACTAATAAAAGTAGAGGATGAGAGACTCAAATCAATTGTGGAAACCTCACATGTTTGCTATATTATTTGTGTTGTCAGTCAAGTTATTACTATTAGATGAAAACAAATATCTGTCAGCTATTCTAAAGAAAAAATGATCGAATTGCCAACGGAAAAAAATTCAAGACTTGACTATCAGTTAAAAATTACCTCGAAATCTTAAAATATTACGACCTGTTTAAAATAGTTTAGGTCTGACAGCTTCAATTTGTTTTTGACATAAGCTTTACTAAACCTGACAGCTATAACTTCCTAACTTGACATTTCTTTCACTAACTTGACAATTCGACCGTTCTATTCTTTTTACTTTACGAGGTTTATAATTTTTGCCACCGGAAATTGACACACTGAAAATATAGTTTTAAATAGCGGTCTTAACATGTAAACTCTTAACCGTGTGATGGACGCGCGCAATAGATTGCGCAGTTATTCGCACGCGTAAGACTGTGGTATTAAAATGTTGCTATTTGACTAACACACTCTTGCGTTCGGTTAAGAGTGTTTAAAATCGCGCACGCAAAAGTTTACATGGAATTTTTTAATTTGAAAAGGTTTATTAGACGTTTTGGATGAAAAACGTGCGTGTTTAAACTAAATTCGCGCGGTTGTACCTTTTTTTTATTAAAAAAATAGTCTTACGCGAGGAATAATTAACGCGATTGCTTCTGTAAAATTACGCGTTCAAAACTCTACCTTTATAGCACAAATTAAAACAAACGTTTACGCGTGGGAAATAAAGGTGTACGTTTAAATTCGCGCAGTGGTTAAAACCTTCCGTGTAAAGGCCGCTATTATTTTTTAAGGTTGGCTAAAAAGGGGAGAGCGGACTTACAAAGTGACTCTGATAGTGATTATGCACCTGAACCGATAAAAAAGAAATTCCATGGCAGCGACGACGATTTTGTACCTAAAACTAAAGTTAAAAGAAGAGTAAAAGTAGCCACTAGTGTATTATCAGATAGTGACAATGAATTGGAAAAAAATAAGAAAAAAGGGAATGATGTATGGGTAGAGGTGTTTCTAGAAGCTGAAGAAAAATGGATAAGTGTCGATGTTATTTATGGTCAAGTTCATTGTGTGAAAGAGATTTATGTAAGTACACATTTTTTGGCGCAGCTGAAATATATTACGTAATGGTATAAACTAAATTTGTAAAGCGTCAATCAGAGATTCTAAATTCGATTAACTTTGTACCCAAAATATTTTCACGCGCCCCTCTAGCGGCAAAGTTCGCGACTGGTTTTTGTACGAACGACGTGAGCCTAACTGTGATATTAATAACAGTGGCAGACTTTTATTTACAATTAAAATGCCTAATTAAATTAAAGAATTAAGTTCAACACAACCAATCAGTCAAAGTTGTCTGGCTAGTTAATTATTGTTTAAAGTCTTTGCAATCCTCCATAAGAAGCAAAAGAATAAACGTTTTTTTTTCAGCAAAGAGCTAGTCATCCTGTATCTTATGTAGTTGCTTGGAATAACAACAATAACTTAAAAGATGTATCCCAAAGATACTGTCAAAATTTTAATACTGTCACAAGAAAACAAAGAGTTGACGCCAATTGGTGGAATGACAGCCTTAAACCATTTATGGGAACTCCAACTGTTAGAGATAAAGAAGAAGATGATGATTTGGCTAGGCAACAGTTAGATCAGCCATTACCAAAAGCTATTTCAGAGTAAGTTAGATTTACAGGTTTCTGTTAGACCCCGGATTACTTTTTCAAAATATTGCTGTCGTTTATTTGTACACTGTTATTAAGTAATGTAATAATTCAAGTCGGATTAGCCGCCGCCGACGACAGCGTGCAAGTCAAAACAAGCAAGTAGTTACAACGACGTGACAACGCGTATTATATTTTGCAACCTGTTATTTATTTCTAAAGATAAATCAGTCATTCTGAATTGAATTTTGCAGGTATAAAAACCACCCACTATATGCGTTAAGGCGGCATTTGTTAAAATTTGAATCCCTATATCCCCCTGAACCACCTACTTTGGGCTTTATAAGAGGGGAAGCTGTATATCCAAGAAGTTGCGTTTACACCTTGCACTCTAGGGATATTTGGCTTAAACAAGCAAAAGTTGTTAAACTGGGCGAACAACCTTACAAAATTGTTAAAGCTCGTCCCAAATATGACAGGGTAAGTCAGTAGGCAGTTAAAAATGAAGTATAAATAACTACAGGGGTAAAGTTTTGGATTAGGTTAAATATTTTGCATACAGCGGTGATAATGATGATTTTACCAGATTTGCGGTTTTTTCATAATTCTTAAGATTTTTTTTTTAATTGCACACGTTATTGTATATTCAGTTGTTTTCGAATGGTTAAATCTACATACAGATAAGGAATATTTGTGGCTCATCTTAGCGTAGTTATAACAGAATATCAATTTTATTTAGCTTTCCAATAAAATGATAACGGATCAAGAGTTGGAAATTTTTGGCCAATGGCAAGTACAAGACTATGAGCCTCCAACTGCCGAAAATGGAATTGTTCCCAAAAATGCATTCGGAAATGTGGACTTGTTCAAGCCGTGCATGTTGCCTAAAGGATGTGTTCATCTTAAGTGTAAGTAGGGTGTATCCAGCTAAAGACGAGAAAACCAATATGTTTGTTAACTGAAAGGTCTCATCAAATTGTTAATAGATTTTTGATGGTTTATATTTGGATCATATTTTAAATTACTAAAAATTCTGTTTATGCTTATAGTTACAATTTGGAAATAAGTATTTCTGAAACCATTGTTCTCAGATAAAATTACAACTCTATACTATATTCAAATTTCATTTACGCCGAGGTAAACACGCCTTGGCCAATACACAACCCGATTTTCAAATTTTCCTTAAGAATAATAATAATAATAATAAGTTTATTTTCATTATTTATAATATGTATAATAAATGTATTTATTCATCTTCCTCAATACTTCTTCTTTGATCCCCCGAAGACGTGCTTGTTAGGGGCAAATCTTAGTATTTTAAATTATAAATATATAAGAATATTAAAATATTTGTTAATACTATATAAAAGTTAAATTGCAAATAAAAAACGTTTAAGTATATGTATATAAATATAAACTCAGTTTCTTGAAGATATAGGTATAATAAAATTTTGAAAAATATCTTATTCATAACAATATTAATTAAAACATTTCCAAAAAAAATTTTAAGTTATCTATTTCCAATATCCGACTTTATATATTTTTAATGAAATATATTTTAAAATTTTTGTTGGTAAATAATCGTTTAAATAAAAAAAACATAAATCTTTGAAATTTTTTTGTCCTATGGACTTATTTATTTTAGGTTTTAAACTGTATAAGATTAACTGTATATAAAGATGTTATAAATGTAAAGCTGTCTAATATTAGTTTTTTTTTGTTTCAGAATATAATTTTATTGAATGATAAGATATTCCTTATTAAATATAATTTTTAGAAACCTTTTCTGTAATATTTCTAATTTTTTAACTAAATTTCTATTTACTTCTCCCCAACCTTAAATTTCCGTAATTTAAATGAGTTTTAACAAATGCATAATATAATATTTCCATATGTTTTACGTTCAATTTTTTTTAATGTTTCTAAAAATTGGTAGTAAACTTCTTAATTTTTTAATTAAATATTCTATGTGAAAATTCCGATTTAATTTACTGTCAAAGATTATACCTACTTGATTAATTTTCAAAATTTGAATATCATCATTTATTTTAATACTATTCATATTTTGTGGTATGTTATTTGGATTTAAAGTAAAAGGAAGATAATTAGTTTTATCAAAATTAATTGTTAATAAATTTTTATCAAACCAATTTTTTATTATTTTAAAATCTTTTTTAATTTTGTTATTTCAGTTGTCCCAGTTTGTAATTGTATAAAAAATTGCAGTATCATGTGCGAAACTATTAATTTTTCTCCATCACAATTTACATTAAATAAATCATTAATATAGATATTAAAAAATAAACATATTACTCGAAAGGGGCAATATGTAATAATGGTTCTAAAGTTGTTCCTTGAGGAACACCATATTTATTTATTTTAGGATAGCTTTTTTCTTTATCTATTTGAACATAAGTTGGTCTATATTTAGATAATTTTTAATGAATTCAAATTGTTTTCCTCTAAATCCAATATTTTCAATTTTTTCCAACAATAAATTTTGATTAACTGTATCGAATGCCTTTGCTAAATCGAAAAAAATACAAATAAAAATGTTGTTTTGAAACAAAATTTTTTTTAACTAAGTAATAACTCTGTATAATAGTTCAAATTTTATCATGATGTTACGAAATTTGAACTTTTTTGAAAATAATGCTAAAACAGTAATAACGATTCTCAAATTTTTGTTTTAGTACCTGGCCTCAATAAGATAGCTAGAAAAATGAACGTAGATGTAGCTTCTGCTATTGTTGGTTTTGACTTTCATGGAGGTTGGAGCCATCCAGTTTATGATGGTTTTGTTGCATGCCAAGAGTATGAAGATCAACTGATTTGTGCTTGGGAATTGGTACGTGTTTATCTTATTTGCATCAATTATATCATGCTTCACGAAAGAAACCAAACAGAAATATAAACACATTTTTATGCTAGAATAATCCGAAGTTTCCCATCTTAGCCCCTGGGGTTCTGCGCGTTTGCAATTGCTTAAGAATCTACACAACGTGGCAACGACGGGTACGATTGTCTTTTTAAGGACGATGAAATTTTTCGTTTTTTTAATGAATAGCAACCAAAGATAAGGGACAAAATACGAGTCCAACCGAAAAATTTAAGTGGGGAATAAGGCTGCCAACTCGCTTGCGGGCATTTCTAGTCCTGTGACAAGTTTTTTTGGTGCTTAATTTGTTGTGGTTGCTGTGATCTATAACATTTTTTAAATTATGCCTGATATTAGGCTTTTGTAATCGACGTTGGTTGAGCTCCAGCAAAAGAGGGAATAAATAACTTGACTTAATTTTTTTAGGAACAAGATGAACTAGATAGAAAAGAAGAGGAGAAAATCGACAAACGAGTTTATGGCAATTGGAAAAAATTAATAAAGGGTCTTCTGATTCGAGAACGATTAAAAGCTAAATACGATTTTGGAGTGCCCACGTCAAGCAATGCTAAAGATAATAAAAATAAGGCCAAAACTTCTAAGAAATAGCTGTTTTTAAAGTTTGAATTTTTAATTAGAGTTAAGTTTATTAGAGCTGCTTTAAGTTTCTGTACTATACTGTACTATTATTTTTCTACCTCATTATGTACTAAACCAGTCTTTTATGTGAATCCATACAACATTTGTTGATTATACAATAATTATTATTTATAATAGTTTTCATTATTTTTATTGTTTTCCTATTAATAATATACCAGAAAAAAACTAATCGCGTTATTGGTATCGATAGCGTAGAGAATAGAGCTCTAGCCTACAGATCGCAAGGTCACAGGTTCAAATCTCATCAGGAGTATTTGACTTTTTTTGTAAAAACATTAAATAATTTATAGAATTATTTTGAATTGAAATCTTCCTTGTTGGGAAGATTTTTTAAATTTATGTTTAATTCATCTTTCCTTGATTAAATTAAAATTTTTTTATTCTGGTTAATCTAGAAGTCAATCCAGGATTAGTTCTTCCCATGATAAACTGCTGGAAAATTCAAGCGGACCGAGCTAATTGTTAGGTGAACTTTGGAGTAAAATATTTTACGAACGAATAAAGCTGTCGATGTGCGGTTTGCAAAATTTAAAAGAGAATTTAATTCTTAATATGCACATTTTTTCCGATTTTTCTTTACTTCTAACCTTTAACTATCTACAGGGTTCAAAGAGAAGTATGTTTTTTTTACCAAAGTTTTTAAGTACCGGATTTCCACAAAAATAATTTCAAACTATTTTGGATGGCATTTTCTTTATCTCCTATTTATAGAGAACAAAGTAAATTCTCAAATTTTTGATATCCCTCTTTGTTCATGAAATTTCGATTTTTTTCTCAACCCCTGTAAATTTCAGCTATTAAGCTTACATGTTTTGTAAGAACGGGTTTTGGTAAGTGATTATAACTTCTTAGGACCACCTCTTTTGCAGCGAGTACATTTTAATTTCTTGCGTTTCGTCGTGACCAGTTATCCTGGCACGAAACACACGATGTGTGGAAATGGAGGCATATAAAATGAAAAAAATAAAACCGATTATGGGTACGCCACTGGTCACGACGAAACGCAAGAAATCAAAATGTACTCGTTGCAAAAGAGGTGGCCCTAAGAAGTTATAATCACTTACCAAAACCCGTTCTTACAAAACATTGTAAAGCCTAATGACAAAAATACCTGAAATTTACAGGGGTTGAGAAAAAAATCGAAATTTCATAAACAAAGAGGAATATCAAAAATTTGAGAATTTATTTTGTTCTCTATAAAGAGGAGATAAAGAAAATGCCATCCAAAATAGTTTAAAATTATTTTTGTGGAAATCCGGTACTTAGAAACTTTGGTAAAAAAAACATACTTCTCTTTGAACCCTGTAGACAGTTAAAGGTTAGAAGTAAAAAAAATCGGAAAAAATGTGCATATTAAGAATTAAATAATTCTCTTTTAAATTTTGCAAACCGCGCATCGATAGCTTTATTCGTTCGTAAAATATTTTACTCCAAAGTTCACCCAACAATTAGCTCGGTCCGCCTGAATTGTCCAGCAGTTTATATAGAATATGAAAAAGTTAAACTACAAATAAAGGAAAAGCCTATTGACAAGCTATGAAACCAGATATTAAGTGGACCATAATCCTAAGTATGCTAATTTCAACACTAGTGTTGATATATTTTTTTCAACACTGGTGTTAAAATATTTTTTTCACAAATTAGACTTTTTAATAATAATTCTTTGTGGTCGTAGAAAAAATAGTGTACATTACTCGTGTGAAAGTGATTATTCTAAAACTAGGGGAATTTCCCTCGTCTGAAAGGTATCACTTCTTTTGATGTAATATACTATTTCTCATAATTATAAGTTACTTTTATTTAGGTGCTTAAGAGCAATCTAGTGGCGGCTTTTTAATAAGGGCTTCAGAGCAGGAGCACTGCTTCAAATTAAAAAAATATTTCCATTTTTGTTTTCATTCTAACAGTCTACAACGTGCATTTCGATTTAGCATGTAAGTAATACTTCTACATGTACAAACTCGTCTGCTATATTAAATCGCGTAAGCGATCGTCGCTGTGGTAAAGCGCCCCGTCACCTGATCGTTAACAACTGAATCTTCATCTTCAACGTGAACGTGATCTCTACTAAAAAGCGTGTTATGGAAATTGGCCTTGAGGTGGCCAATCAATGTCATAATTTATGGAGATTCCTGCTGCTGGATGGATTGTATGTTACACCGAGATTTCTATTTTTGGAGGTTCACCATATAAAAATAATTTATTTACAGAATTTATCATTATTATTCTTTGCAACATAATCTTTAGGAATACAAAGAACATTCTTTCCATTCTCGAAGTGGTTCATATTTCAAACGAAATCTATAGGAAATAAAACTAGAAAGTTTCAGCCACATAGTATGTAAATATATTTTTTTACAACATGTTGTACCATTCTTATAGCAACATTGTAATTTTTGAGTTAAAAAAAATCATTTGAGCACCTAATCAATTCATATCCCAAAAGCTGTAACATTAAAACAATTTTATTACTTACGGTTCTTTAATCACTCTGCCTAGCAAATCAAATTGTCAAAATAACTTTTAACGTAAATTACATTTATGAATGTCGGCGCCATCGACTTCGACGACCAGAATTTCGATTATCTTTGATGAAATTATGGAATTTTCTACATTTGTCCTATGACAGATCGGTAATAGATTGTTGATGGCCAATTTAAAATTTAATTCGACAGTCTTGTGTTTCCTTGTTAGGAAAACATTTTTTCTGGCGCCTCAACACCACAATAAGAAATTCCATTTCAGGTAAATGTCTATTTTACTTTGGAAAAATATTCTTCGCCAACGTCTTGGTGTCTTTTCCTCATATGGGCACACAAAGAGGTGTAGTGCACAAAACTTCTGTCACAAAGTTGACACTTATGTGACTTCTCCCCTGTGTGAGTTTTCTTGTGCACTTGCAGTGCTTTATTGTTATAAAATGGTTTGAAACAGACTTCGCATATGTAATTTTTCTCACCTGAAAGAATGATCACTAATTTAATATTTTAAGGTGGTATTTTAAAACGGCTACTTGCTATAACGTCATTTCCGCCGTAATCATAGCAATATGAAAATAGTATTTAAACTCCTCCCTAACAGTCTTTTTTTAAAGGTTTTTTTAATTAATTGCAAATGGTTATGATCCATCTTTGTCAAAAGTTCGGAAAGACTTTTGATGCATGATGCACGGTAAATTCCTAAGTGGCGTATTTAGCCCCCCCCCCCCCCCCCCGAGGCTAAGAGCACGGGTCTAAAAGTCTAATTGCAACCTAATTTAATTTTTCGTCTCAAGCTTGGACTCTTAATTTAAATTTTTAAATAATGTATTCTTTGCTTAGATTACAAAGGTCTTGTAGGAAAAGTTTAGTTTTTAAACTGTTCCTTCTAAAAGTCCTGTTTTACATAAAGATTGAGGGTTACGGACGCATATCGTTTTAGTTATTGATTTATGATGCAGTTTTATAGAAAAATAAGTAAAAATAATGATATTTTATAGTACTTTTCTATTATATACTTGTTTGTTCCGTTTTTCCTTTTTAGAGCTATTTTAAATCAACAAAAATATAACCCAATGCAATAAAATATTTTTACAACAAAAACAAAAAACAATTAGGTATTTATTTTTAAAGAGAAAAATTAAAGTGAAAATTTTAATTGAAACATTTTTTATGGAAGAAGTGTGATAATTTAGAATTAAAAAAATAGTGCGGGAAGAAACGAGATTGCTTTATTAAGAATATACAAAACGACACTTAAGAAGAAGTAGGTATTTTAAAACCTCATCAGCATTTTCACCAAAAACTGATCTTAGATCTACGCTCCTAAAATACATTTTACATCTGAAAAAATCATCAATTTTGGCGTGGTGAGCGATATTTACTTTATTTTTAATCATGAAAAACCGAGCACGAAAAACGCGGGTTAGAGTCACAAATATAAAAAATGTTTTTTTTTTAATAAAGGGCCAACTAGGAATATAAAAAAAAACATTTTTAAAAAGAAATTTAATCCAACCGTGCAGAGGGAGAGAGGTAAAATTTTAATTCTCGAAATTTAATAGCAGTTATTAGGTGAATTTTAAACGAACTTTTTTGCCTTCTTCACTAGAAACAATGTCATGAAATACATGTAGTCCCGATTGTCCCTATCTCCAAAAAAAAAATGTCCTACTTACGCCCATTGAGCCCCCCCGATCACATTTTCTGGCTACGCCACTGCTAGGGACTAAGCAAATGTTTACCTGTATGAGTTTTCATATGTTCAGTCAAATGAGACGACATCTTATACCTATTGGAACAAATTGTACAGGCATAGGGCTTCTCGCCTGTATGACTTCTCATATGAATAGTAAGGTCACCGGACCGTTTAAACTTTTTATTGCATTCTTGGCAACTAAACCTATAAAAATGCCTAATTAGAAAAATATCTGAAATTTTTTAGGGGTGTACAAGTAAAGTTTGTTAATATTGAAAAAGTCATCAATCAGAATCGAACCCAAGATATAATAAATCGCGCTATCGTTTATTTCAAAAAGGTGTAGAGTAATAAAATGGGAAATTCCGTCCAGTTCGGCTCAATTTCGGTGTGAATGTTTTTGAGGACTATTTTGGTGAAATGATTAAATATCGTTCAGCTGATTCAGTAGTAGTTATAAATTACGCAAGCTATCATTCACGACGCACAGAGAAAACTCCCAACTTTATCTTGAAGAAAACAAGATATTATTGACTGGTTAACCACTAAAAGTATTGAATTTTGAGAATAATTTGATAAAGAAAGAACTATTAGCTATAGCAAAGTTGCACAAACATAGTTCTATGAAATATGCCGTGGAAGATGTAGCTAAAAAACATAGTGTAACTGTGCTGCGCACACCGCCATATCACTACGAACTAAATCCTATAGAACTAAAATGGGCGCAAGTGAAAAGATTTGTAGCAAGACACAACGTAACATTCAAAATGAAAGACGTTAAGCTACTGTTTGATCAAGCCATTAAGGAAGTGACACCAGAGAACTGGCGAAAAGCGGTCCATCATGTCATTAAAGAAGAGAAGTAAATGTGGGATCTTGACCAGCTAATCGATCTCATCGTCGACCCGTTAATTATAACGTCAAGAGGAGATGACAGTTCCTCAGATGACGAAGAATATTATGATTTTTTAAAACTTAATTTCTGTGTAATGTATTTTTTGTATTTCTTATGTTTAATAAAAAATAAGTGTAGCTAATACTATGTACATAATGCACGCCTTTGTCACACCATTTTCAGTGTTTGTGAATGGATAACAATAGGACAAACCCATAAATTGACCCAATAGGAGGTGTTGCCCAAACCCGGGTGGTACTACCTGCAATGACATCAATGCCAAATTATGAAAGTGGCTGAAATATTCGTTGGGTCACTCTGTAGTCCCTTTGCACACCTAATGAGCTTGTATTACTCTACAGCTTTCTGAATTTTTTTTTTTAAATTAATTTATAAATAGACTTTACCTTCACCGGTTAAGAACTCATTGCAGATATATTATTAGTCTACACCTTTCTGAAATAGACTACTACGCCATGGAGGCTGAACAAGGTGGAGTTTTTGAAGTTCATTGTGTTACTTTCAAGAATTGTATGCTGTGGAAGTTTCTCTCATGTTAATCTGAAAACTTACCTTTTATCTTCTGAATGAGTCAACATATGAGCACTCAAAATTGAGGCCGAAATAAACGAAGTAAAACACAATTTGCAAGTATAAGGCCTTTCTCCAGTATGTTGGCGGATATGTATCTTTAAATTGTGAGAATATATAAACGTCTTTCCACATAAGCTGCATATGTGATTCCGTTCTAATGAGTGAGTTTTCATGTGTACTTTTAAACTGAATTTGTGACCAAATGCTTTTTTGCAAATTTTACAGTTGTACGGTTTTTCCCCTAGAAAAAAAATTACAATAAAGTAATTAGAGTTTACCATGGAATGTAATAATAGACTTGAACTATACTTTAAGTATATCTTCTAACAAATTATGGATCAAATATGTCGAATTTCAACTTTACTTGTTAAAGTTTCGTTCACTACTTTAATCGTAAAATAAAGGTCGGATTTCGGCTGTTTGGACAATATTTGATGATTTATATCCCTTTATGAATTTTAAAAATACAAATCTAGCCCTGATGATGGTATGGAAAACACCGAAACGTTGGCATTCATTTAATCAATAAATGTTGTCCGAACAGTTGGAATCAGACCTTTAATTGAACCTCTGTGTCATAATCAGGGTTGCGAAGATTTAAATCAACTGATTTTTTCAATTTTAATCGTGATGGCTATCAACCCTTGGTTTATTGCCATTGCATGACCTACCGATTGGGGAGTGTGTACCTTCTTCCGCACCCAACGAGATGTCCGATCTCATCCGGCCTGGTTACCGGCGTGGGTTGGGAGATAATACCTTTTACACTCTTCCCTGCATTCTTAAACCCACTAAATTTCGGACATACTTTTTTTATTGTACGTATGCCCACTCCGGGAATCGAACCCGGGTCGCCGCGGTCGAATGCCAGTACCTCTACCTCTGAGCCACAACCGCGGTTTTAAATCAACTTATAAATTTCTGTAAAAAGAAGTCGCCGAAGCAAATAACTAATCAGGAAATTCAAATATAAAGGAAGATAGTTTATTTAAAACGAAGTGTTTAGATACGTTATGTAAGTGTAAAAACATAACTAATCGTACGCCATCAGCCCAGTGTAAAAAATATTCATAAATTACGCTGCACGCTGCCGAAAAATTTCATGTCAATAAAAGTTATTTTGTATGTAGCCGAGGAGATATTTCCAACTGTAAATCTAGACAACAAATCTTTTTGGGCGAATAGACAAAATAATGAAAATATGTGATTTTAAAGTTCATTATTGCCATATTTAAGGAAAAAATCAGTATAAATTGATAGAAAAAAAATCACGAATTAATCGAAAAAATCAGATTTATTGCAACCCTGGTCATAAGCTTATAGCTAATAACATTCAATAATATTTCTTGTATAAGTGAAGAACTGCCTACAAGCGCATTTTTGATCCATAAATCTTCGAAAACCTTTTTTAATTTTATGTAGGTAAAATATATGTAGGTGAAGTGTCACTTCAGTCACTTTACGGAACTTGAGCTATATTTGAGTAAATCTACCTGTATGAGTTTTTAAATGAATCACGAGGTAACGTGGATCTCTAAAAGATTTGCCACATATGTCACAAGTGGCCGGTCGTTCGCCAGTATGCAGTCTCTTATGAATTGTTTTTTGGTAGTTATTTCTAAACTTTTTGTCGCACATATCACATGAATATTTAGGTAAAGATCTAAAAATTAAAAAGCAAAAAATTAAAATCATATACTGGAAAAAATAGTAGTAGTTAAATAAAGTAACATGTTACTTAGAGTACCTGTGATATTTTAAATGACTTCGAAGCTGACTTTTCGTACTATAGATATTACTATCCTCTCTTGTACATATGTAACAGTAGTGAGTATTATGTGAAGGATGGTATTTCTCTTGATGTTGAAGTTTTAATTGATTATGCTTAAAAGGTAGCTGGCAGTCATCGCAATTAGGTTCTAAAAATAAATTTTATTTTATAATTCATTTTAAACATCTGAGCTTCTTTTGAAATCGAGTAGCTTGTAGCTTTTACAATATTTTTCTGTGTATTCCGTAGTGGAATTTATTATAACCTTACGCTAACAGAAAAATTAAGTAACTGTCAGTTTCTGTCCCTTTTCCTTTATCAATTAACATTTTTTTATAATTTAGCTTAAATAATTTATTTTTTACAAGCTCTAACCCACCTTTCTCATCTTCCTCCTCCTTAACAGTCACTGGAACATACTTTAATTTACGGTTTATGTCATTATTTTCTGTTTCATTGAATGATTCGTTTTCTATTTCATTTTCAATTTTAACATGTTCATCTTCTGTTTCAGTCTCAGTTTCTAAAGCTATCTGGTCACTAAATAGGCCATTTCCAGGTCTGCCCTTACTTTTATTTGGCGTAAAATTTGTGTTGCTTTCTTTTTTGTCATTTAATATTGTATCCTCTGTTTTTAAGATGTAATTATTTGGGTCAATAATTGACCCATTTTCATTCACATTGTTTATATTTAAAATACAACGAAAAACTGTATCGCTGTATTCACAAAGCTGTTTAAACTGATAGAACTCTGTGGTTTTGTCCATGCAAGGAATACAAATATTTTCCGGTAAATAGTCTCCCTCTTGGAGCTAAAAGGTGAAATATTTAAATTACACAATTTAAATTATGCATTCCCAACCTAACCAATCTTATCCTCTCATAGGAAGCTCCGAAATGCAAAGTTAATCAAATTGTGGTAAAGTGCTTAACATAGTTCCTACATAATGTTTGTCACATGTTATTCTTGATACATATACAAGGTGATTCACGACGAGCGTTGGTTATATTTTTTTTAAACTTAAGTTTATTTATTTATGCCTCCAGACTTCTATTGCCATGTTTTATTACATATTAGTATTGGGTAGAATCTCGGGTAGAATATGATTAAAGTAGAATAAAATTAATTAAGGTAGTGATAAGGTATTTTTTAAGATCAATAATCTGCAATTTTCTAGTATCCATTCTCATTTTTAAAGGTTAAAAAATAAAAATATTGAAAGTTCATTTTTCCAAAATTATGCATAAGCCAGCAAAACATTACATTCATCAGTACGTAGGTACTAAACTTCATAATAAAAGAAGATGAAGAAAATATTGATTGACTAACCTGTATGGAAGCTATTTTGGAGATCACCTCTGCAGCATCTGAGAAAAATATATTTATCAAAGTGCTCTCTTTCTTGCGACAAATTCTACATATTTTAGTAAAGTCAGATAATTGCGAATTTTCTGTGTCTAAGTTTGCCATATCTTTGATTCCGTTTTTCTTCGACGTAAGACCATCAAAAATTACCCCAGACACTCTTTAGAACTTTTAGAATAAAAAATCAACATGAAATGAATGACTTAAATGCGAATGATTTGATGAACCACTAAAAATCGTTTTTCCCGCTAGGAGTGCTTCATGTTTCGATGCTATTTTCTAAGCTAGGTTCGTGCACTCGCAGAAATACGTGACCAAACCATGGAAAAATAATAGGTGAATTATGTCCCACCCAGCTATACCGTGCGGGACGCTCCCTTTTGGAATTATTGAGGCAACCCAAACAAACGAATAAACATTGAAATATTAAACTACTAAAAAATATGTTGAAATTAATAAAATAAATCTGATATCTCCAATTCAATCTAATTTATTCGATTTTTAAACTTTCCTTCAAAGTAATAATTAAATAAACGCTCTAAGAGGACAAAAATAACAAAATGTTGGTTTTCAGAAGGTGCCAAGCCGCTTGGATTGTATTGATAAATAATAATATCTTACCAGGCCAATAAAAATGCCCATTTCTCGCACAAGCGCCACGCTTAGTTATAGTCTAAAATTTCAGACACCTTGAAAAAAGGTCAAACATAAAATAGAATCGTGATAAAAGGCAAATCGTTTGTCAATTAATTTAAAGGATTTTAAAATTATTCTTGTGTTGTTAAATATACCCTTTAGAAATGGTGGAAGAAATTAAAGTCATAAGAATTTGTAAAATATAAAATCTTATAGTAAAGGATTATACTTTAAAAAAGCGCTAATCATCTTAATAAATTATGTCACACCAACTTAATAAATGCTCATTTCCTGATTTGATCTGATTCGATATATCGAACATAAGGAAAATGCTAATTTCTGGTGGGATTTCAGCCGTATTGGAAATTCCGAATTGTCCTTCTTGGTTTATACCTATTATTTCTCTGTGATGTCAAGGAACCGAGTAAAACAATTTTACCTCTGTGCAGAAAGTAAACATTAAACATGACATAACCTACGTTTTAAGATATTAATTAATGGTAAATTTTTCGTGATTGTGGTATAAAAAATAAGAATTAAATCATGAGTAGTGAAAATTCGCAAATAGAAAAAGTGATTCAAGAAATAAACTCAAAAAATGCCAAAAAGCTGGCCTTGATCATGTTGTTATGCCTTGCATGTTATCATGCCTTAATTTATGTAAAATATGGTAAGTAGGTACAACTCTACTTGAAATATTATTTAATAATTTGTAAAAAGGAAAACTCGCCTATAAGAGACCAAATTGTATGAAATGTTCCTTCCTTTACTCAATTTTTTGTCAGGGAAGACCCAAGGATAAATAGGAAATTAAAAAACAGACTTCTACAAAAGGGCGTTTTAAGAAAGGTTATCTCAAAAACTAATTAGTTTCCGACAAAAATCACTCGTAGTCTACACAAGATCATCATTGACTTTGTCAATAGGATTGTGGACTGATAATAAAACATATTTGAGTTGAGTTTGAGACCTGGATATCTTGTATTAAAGTATTGTTTTGATTACTGTATCACATTGTATTTTAAAACTTGTTTCAGGAACAAATTCTTGTCAATGGTTACTGTCTGATGGTAGATACAAAGGAGATAAACAGTGGCAACCATATGGATGCATGCTCCACTTATACACAAAAATGTTGGTAAAATAAAATTTCCTAACATAAGTTAAAAAAATAGATATATACTTTTACTTTTAATGGGCTTTATTAACCAAGAAATGAACTAGTAGGTATTTACTCTTGTTCTCTTATTAATTAAGCTGATCGCCACCACTGTATATAGTTATTACACAAGAATTAAAATCGGAGCTAAAATTGGACATAATATGTGGTAGCATAATACTTAATTGTTAATTGGGCATCATCTTATTTTAACAAGTTGTTATTTTAAATATATACTTAGTGGCCAACTCAGGATCAGCATCTAAACTTCAAAATATTATATAATATTCTTTAAAAGCAGAGTTGTAGGGAGACATAAGGCCTACAATTTAAAATTATTTTAAATAATTCAGGATGTTCCAAATGGCCAGGGCATATCAATCATCTTTTTTTTTAATAAAATACCCTCTTATATGTTTTTCTAATTCCCCAGAAAATTCTATGCATATTTTGTACAAGATTTCATATCTGTCTAAACGTTAGGTGGTTAGGAAAAACGTTTTTTTGCATTTTATAACTTAACATTAATTTATTTTTAGAGATACAAAGAGATGTTTAAGATACATCGCATATTATGGCTCACAAACTCATTTTGCCTTTGTAGGAGATAGCAGAATAAGACAATTGTATTTTGGGTTTATAAATCATATGGCGCAAAACGGAGATGCTACTCATGAACCAGTGCCTTCCAACTCTAACCATTCTCATTTTGATAACAAATTAAATATAAAAGTGGATTTTCTTTGGGCGCCATTTGTTTCTAAAGAAATGACCGATCTCTTTAGGTAATTTTTTTTTTATGGTTTCAATTTTTCAAAAACCAAAACAGGTTTTAAGGGTAAAGGCAGAGATAGTGTTAATTTAATGATTCGCCAAAATATACATTTTCTAATAATAAACAACAACTACCCTACTAACTACACTACTAATATAGTTTTTTTTTAACTTCACTTTATTCTGAACTTCAAGATACTAATAATTTTAGAAACTGGGAGTTATCTGAAAATACGCCTTCAGTAGTAGTAGTTGGTTCGGCATTGTGGCCCATAATTTATTCTAATGGTTCAAAGACTGCGGTAGAACAATATAAAGTTAATATAACCAGATTGGTACAGCCGATTGATGCATTATACAAAAAAAAGTCCAGGGTACTATGGACTATTCAGGCCCCAGTCAACCAAGATAAACTGGCACCAGACAAAGCTGTTATAAACAATAATTTATTAGATTTATATAACAAAGCTGCAATAGAGGTAAGAATTCTTTTTGAACTAAAATAGCATTGTTAGAAGTACTAAAAATTCTTTTAATTCCCCTTAAGGTACAGTAGAATCCATAAAAAGCGCTGGTAAAAAGCGTACAGTAGAAAAAAATGTCAAATATCATATAGATATTATTTGGTCATGCGCATTGTAGTATCATCATAAGAATCAGATCTTTCCGCAGTAACATCAAGTATATCAATTCCCGAGCTTACCATGACCCTAAAAAATTACCTCACGCTACGCATCAACTTTATGGTATTTACTTAACACTTAAAATCAAGTTCAAGTCTTATCACATCCAGTTTTTAAAGTTTAACAGTCCATATCTAATTATTTATGAAATAGTAAACACCAAAAGTAAAAAAGATACCAAGATATTCAATTCAATTCAAAATCTCTTTTATTTAAAAAACAGCAGGTTACAGTTGTGTAGGTACCTAAGGTTAATGAATAGGCGTCTGTATATAAACAAGATCAACCCGAAGCTGAAATAGCTACCGGTTCCTAATAAAATTTTTAATAATTAAACAAGACGAGATTAAACACATTTAAAATAAGTACATTAAAATAAGTGGATATAACTACGTTAGAATATGCACATTAAAAACACATTAAAAATAAGTATATTAAAATATGAATGATCCCAAGATAAAACTTTCTACAAGACATGCTTAGTTTAAAAAATTGTAATTTAAAAATTCTTCTACCGTGTATGGTTCTATTTGTATAATTAAGCTAAGAACGGTTTTTTTTTTAATTTTAAAATTTGTCTCAATCTTTATTCAATTTGGTAATTTGTTAAAAAACTTTACACAAGAATAAGCGGGTCCCCTCTCAGTGGCAGTTAATCTATGTATTGGGACGTTGTAGCCCATCCAGCGCGTACCTAGTTCATGTTGTACTTCAAAATCACGAAATGTATCTTTGTTTTTGGCAAGAAACACGAGGCATTCAAATATAATAATATATAGCCCTGGAAGCGTTAGAATGTTGTACTCCCTAAACCTCCCCCTACATGTACTTCGAAATGTCCTGCTAGAATACGAACAGCTTTTTTTTATCCTATGAAGACGTTCTTCGCGTCCACGCTACCTCCCCAGAATATGGCACCGAAGCGAAGCACGGAGTGAATGTTGGCGAAGAGGCGAAGTAAACCACTCTGAGATTTTCTCTTTCTAAGTACCTTGCCATGACTCTTAATGAGTAACATGACGAGTTGATCTTTTTGCAGACCTCCTGAACCTGGCCCGTCCAGTCCAGGCTTTGGTCTATGTTAAGTCCTAGGAACCTCGTGCTTCTCTCCAGTGGCACAGTCCGAGACTGAAGGCGGACTTCGATTGGAACATCTGCATTACTCTGCTTCGTTCGAAAACACATTGCATGGGTTTTCTCAGGATTCAAAACTAATCTATTAGTTCGAAACCACTCTTCAGCCATTTCCAAACGATCATTCGATAACTCCAACAACTCATTAAACGATTTTGCAATTGTTAAAATGTTAGTGTCGTCAGCAAAGTTCACTAGGTGGCAATCTTAATTTATGATCTGTGGTGCTAGGTCGTTTACATAAAAGATAAATAGAAGTGGACCCATAACGCTTCCCTGGGGTATTCCCATTTGCATGGTGCCCTCCTCAGAGAAGTGCCGTGCCCCATCTCTCTCAATCACCACTCTCTGCCTACGATCAACTTATATATTTATTTCAAAAATTTACTTTCAGTGTTTTTCTTCAAAGATGAGACAATTTGTGATCTTGTTTAATTATTATTTATTTTCATTCTTTTGTGCTTGTAGATAAAATATCGTACAATATAAATGTGATAAAGCAATTTCACATGGGTGTAGTTTTAAGGTGCCACACCATTTTTAGCTGTGTATAGAAGGCCATAAAATAAAGAACATTTTCAAATACCTTTTTTCAAAAAACTTAAAAATGGGCGAGATACAGAAGTAAAAAATATAAGTGCGGGCCTGGTTATCAAAACGTAGCCTGCTATAATTTATGTTGTTTTTGTCTTATTAGTCATGCTATTTACGGGTCGGTGGTCAGTTATTTATTTTGCAATTCGCTGCGGTGTGTTTTTCTGAAGCAAGTTAATTTTAAACTGGTGACACGTGAAAATGGTAAAATTTAAAAACAATGAACTAGTAGATAATGGTGCTAATTTACGGCGAGTGTCGTCAAAGTGCGGCTGCTGTTTCGAGATTATACGCAGAACGCTTTCCCTTGCAGGCTCATCCTACATCCAGAAGTTCTCTTAATGTTATTCAACGGGCAAGTTAGGCAGGACCATATTTGATCCATAGTAATAAAATGAATAATAAATAAATGAATGTAGGTACCTTATTTTTGAGTTA
This sequence comes from Polydrusus cervinus, assembly GCA_935413205.1. Lineage (NCBI taxonomy): Eukaryota > Metazoa > Arthropoda > Insecta > Coleoptera > Curculionidae > Polydrusus > Polydrusus cervinus. The sequence continues at coordinate 30,145,864 of OW284516.1, forward strand.
AAAAAAGGCATTTGAAAATGTTGTTTATTTTAATGCCTTCTATATACAGCTAAAAAGAAGTATCAGCTTAGGCAGGGCCGCATTAAGGCAAATTGGTACCCTAGGCACATTTCTTTTGCCGCTCTTCTCTCACTAATACAAATTCAAGTACATTTTTTATAACATATTTTTTTTTCTTTGGCGTATTTAATTTTTATTTTTTACATTTTCGGATAGTATTTTCATTAAAAAAATTGCCGCCCTCCATCAATCTGCCGCCCTAGGCAGCTGCCTTCCTTGCCTAATGGATAAATCGGCCCTGAACTTAGGAATCACCCTGTATAAGTTAATAATCTAACCAAAGAAACGAAAATGTTTTGGAACATTTTTTGAGTTCTACATGTAGCACTTATCTTTCAAAATGGGTCCCTATTAATTTGTTTTAGATACTATCTCATTCCAAAGCTAATATATGGTGGAGTATGCGGCTAATAGGCCAAGGAATGGTGCTTGAAAGTCCAGATGGTATACATTTAGCTGAGAGACCCCTTCGGCATAATACACAGATATTACTTAATATGTATTGTAATGATTATATGAATTTTAATGATGGTACCTGTTGCAGTTCAATGGAGTCTTACACTACATTACAAATTGTTACTTTTGTGATTTTGGCACTATGGTAAGCATAAACCTTTTTTGTATCTACATATTCCCTTTTTATCGTTATTGTATCAAGACTATTCTCGTCTTTGTGACACGTGACACCTGTGATATAATTAAAATAAAACATTTATCTTTTTTTTAGTGTGGTAGTGGCGAGTGTTATGACCCTTTATAAATGGATAATGAAATTCCGAGGGAGGAGTTTTCAAGAGTACCAGAGATTGCCCGAGGCAGACTTTCAGCTACAGCCATCTAGCCCACAAAATTATTACCATCTTTTCACTTCATTAACAAAACTATCTATAATATTGACTTACTTTTTTATATGTGATCGCACAAATTTTTTTATGAAAGAAAATAAGTATTATTCGGAATTTAGTTTTTGGTTGCCAATAGGGTATGTGACGGTTTTGGGTTTATTTTTTACCGAAGATAGTAAATTAACAAAAATTTTGCACAGAGATCAGTTGAACGAATGTAAAGGTTGGATGCAATTGGTTATATTGGTTTATCATTTAACCGGAGCTAGTAGGATACTAGTGATTAATATGCATATAAAAGTGTTGATATCCTCATACTTATTTTTGTTAGGCTTTGAGCAATTTTCGTACGTTTGGCATCGAGGAATTATAAGCATAGTAAGTTTTTTTAGAACGTTATTTCAACTTAATTTTATGACGGTTACTTTATGCTTATGTATGAACCGACCTTACCAGTTCTATTATTTTGGTCCTTTATTGTCATTTTGGTATATGATGATCTACTGCTTTTTAGCGTTTCCGCCGCAGATTACCGCCCAAAATTCCGAAAATAACGTCATACCATTCTTTTATTTATTAATGAAATTTATTAGCTTGTTTAGTATTATAATAATTCTGTTTATGTCGGAAGTGTTTTTCGAAAAGATTTTCGTAACCAGGCCTTGGAAAGCTCTGTTTGTTACTACCGACGATGATATTCATGAATGGTGGTTTCGATGGAAACTAGACAGATATTCAATAATTTACGGAATGTGTTTTTCAGTAGTTTTAATTATAGGTCAAAAATATAGTATTGTTGATGATAATAATCATTCGAACCTATTTTCAAAAAGGATAGCGTTAAGTGCCACTTTGGCAGCCTTTCTAGGTCTAGGAACATACACGGCAATGACCTTTTTATGCAGAAATGAATTGGAATGCAGTGAAATACATTCTTATGTTGTATTTATTCCAATTATCAGTTATATTTTTCTTAGGAATGTTTCTGGAGTTCTTAGGACTAGATATTCCAGTTTTTTCGCTTGGTTTGGTGGCATACATTTGGAATTGTTTTTAAGTCAGTATCATATATGGTTGGCTGCAGATACTCATGGCGTTTTAGTGCTTATTCCAGGATTTCCTGTATTAAATTTAATTATAACCACTTTTATTTTTGTTTGCGTTTCACATGAAATTAACCAAGTAACCAAAGCTTTATTGCCATACGCTGTTCCTGATGACTGGAGACATGTTTTAAGAAATTTTATTTTATTTTTAGCTATCTTAGTTCCTATAGGTATTAATGATGGAATGTTTTAGATATTACATTTTCTACAACTTTGTTGTGTAAGAGAAACTGTTTACAAGTTATAGCATGCCAAAGTTTATATTATAGTTTACAATTTTATTTGACATTGCACTGGATTTTTCTGAGTTGGTGGTTATCCCACATCTTAAGCCACGACACACGGTGGGTCAAAAGACTATTCTAGCAACTAATAAGTCATTCTTGGTTTTTTTAAATGTAAATATCGTAAAATATACTGATCCCAAAAATAGATTTATGATCAGAAATACATAAATTAAAAGAAAAAGGGTAGGATTTAAATTAAAACGATTTAATTATGTAATCAATAACACTCAACTTTAATCTTAATATAGAATATCAATACATATGTATATAATATACAGGATGGCCCGTTCACAACGCTGGATTCCATAGCATTAAAACTACTCAACTTTTTAATATTTCTCAAAAACAGAATTATAAGGAGGCATTAGATCTACAATTTAAAATGATTTTAAATTAAACAGTGTGTGTTGAATACTCAGGGCATATCTAATATAGTTTTTTTAAACGGATCACCCTGTATAAGGTGCTACAAATTCGTGTGCGTACAAGGGGAACTTGAAAAGGCAAAGTTGCATGTTTTTGGGCTTAATAATTTGGAAAAAGAAAATTGTCTATATTCCGAATACCTTCGGAGATATCAGAAAAAAACCTAAATTTTTGGTTTTTAATTTTTTGCGCCATCATTTTTGGATTGGTAAAAAAACAAAAACACTTCATATCTATTTTTATATAAGATGGTGTTAATAGTTTTCAAATTTGACGTTTCGTTCTTTAGATACCAACCTAAAATCATTTTTTTTAAATCCAGACCGGGAATTTTAATTTTTTTTAGGGATTTCCAAGCTTTAGACATTTAATACAAATTAAAGGTTTTTAAAATTTTAACATTTTTTCATCAAATAAGACATCATTAAGTAAGTTTTTAAGGCATGAGAAGGTATTCTAATTTTTATTAGTATTTGATTTATTTTAATATAACATACTTTTTTTAACCATCTTCGTATCTCTTACTGTTTTCGAGATTCCCTTGTACGTACACGAATGTGTAGCACCCTGTATATTATATTATTTTCTTATTCACTATAAGATTCCACGTATTATTTGTATGAAATGTATGTCTAAATCCAATTGTTTTTTAATATACAGGGTGTCCCATAACTTATGGGCCGTAGAGTAACTGGAAATACTAGATATCAAATTAAGCCTATTATGTCATATAAGTTTTTTTTTTGATAATTAAAATATTAGTTTAATTATGTACTATGTTGTTTTATGCTTTGGGATGTTTAAAGGGAAATCTCTCGGAAACCGTTAAAGATATTAAGATCAATCTAGTACACCTTTTTGACTCAGAAAATGACCTTCTTTAAGAAACTATAATTGAAAAACACCCAATATCACAGGTAAGAAAAAAAATCATAGATTTATGAAGCACAGTGTATGCAACTAGCGCCCTCTAGTTTAAAACTTAAAAATTTCTACAAATTCTTATTTCTTGCTCATAAAAACATAATATTGCCAACTCTCAATTCGATTCATTAAACCGTTTTAAAATTATGGCTTATTTTCGAGAATAAACTTTTACTTTCAACACCCTGTATCTCTAGAATGAGTAACAATCCGAAAAACTTACATGACTTAATCGGCTTAGTTTGATGTCTAGTATATTCAGTTACTCTACGGCCCATAAGTGGGACACCCTGTATTAACGTTTAAAATGTGACATTTTCATACTTTGACTTGCTGTAGCACTGGAACGAACTAAACGGTATAGATATAAAAATAATAATTTTAAAGCAGTATTACTTATGTTAGGAGCGACATTTAATATTTAGTAGTGATAGCAGATGACACAGGTTTCTTTTTCTACATAGAGGTTTGTGTTCAGAACTGATAATACAAGCCAAATGAAAAATTATTTTTTAATTATCTTTTATTTTGTTAATTTTATTATTTATTAATATATTATTTTATTCTATTACACTATTTCTTAATCATTTGTTTTCCCTTAATATTGGTCGGCGGAATTCCAATGAAAAACCAACCGCAATCCTATTCCAATAAGTTAAGATCGGGTTGTCCAAAATTGGTCAAATTCCGCATGTGCACTCACCACGCAGAGACCCTAAAAAATTCTCCCTACAACCCCGCTCTAAAGTCAACAGGTGAACAAATATTTGGACAGTCTAAAACTTGCATGGGATTTCCTATGTTTCCAACCACGATGCACCACCCAGTACATATTAAAAACATTACATTTTCTTGAAGCAAATCCTTCCCATGTTTATTGATGGATTTTTCAAAACTTTTTAAATTTGGACTCTACAGAGAGGGGAGAATGTGAGAAAAATATTTAAAAAAAATAATTTCAATATTTTTTAGAAAATGAATTTTAGTAGTTCTTTTAGGGTTTTTATTGGTATATATGTTTTCGAACAAACCCTGCATTTCCACCGCATCGCGCATATGGTACTTGGGTCTGGCGATGGCAATAACATTTATTTTTTATATACATAATTAAATAAGTTTTCATTTTTTTTGTTTGACAAAAAGTGAGGTATCATGCGCCAAACTAGAAGTTCTTCTGAATCCATTAGTAACATTTTTGTATTAAATTTTTAATTAGACAAGACGCTGCCGCATTTCACGCTGGTATGGAAGGCTCTTAAGAGTTCATCTCTACATGAATTGAATTTTTCCAACTGAGGACATGATTTACGTCAGTAAATTATTTGTCATCAATGACGATGATTGAGGGGGGGGGGGGGACTGCAACCCCATAGATTCGTCACTGGACATTTCTGAAAATATCACTTTTGGTATAGTATTTTGTGGATAATTACCTTATTTTAAAACTCTTATATTAATTCGGTGATTAATACTCTAGACTCTAGACAACTAACGTGGCTCGATTATTATCCACATAATATTTTCTTTTAATTATTCTTAGTTGTTCAATTTTCCGGTTAAAGGGCAATTTTGTTGGTTACGTAGACACCATTCAGGTTCTAACATATCAACATTAATACCAAGATTACTCAAGCGTTCTGTATGAAGTAACATTCTTTCTTCGGCATCTGTCCAGTTCGATTCTGGATTTGTCCATAATGTTTCGGCAAAAGCAGCTGCTCTAGGCCACAGACGGGAGTCAGTGGAACCGGAACCTGCCTGTTCGGTCCATAAAGCTGTCTCTCCGCCCAAAACTTGATTTGTTTTATTTCCTGTAAGAAAGTAGATATGCATAAGTATTATTGTTTGCAATAAAATTAGTGGGGTATCGTTCGGTTTTTACCATAGACAAATTACCATCAAATCCTGACAGCTCAATGGGTACCTCCATGAGAAAAATTAAGATTAACTATAGATAAAAAAAATGAGTTTGTGTGCGCGGCCCTGGGCATGCGCTCTCTGCTCTCTGCAATCATATATTTTTATTTAGAAGGTAGGTAGGTACTATGGGCATCCCCGCCAGCAACCCGGCAGTCCCCCCCCCCCCTAAATACGCCATTGTGTGGAATATTTACCTGCAATATTATAGGGTTTATTTTCATATATTAATTGCCATCCTTTGTAAGGAGAACACCAGTTGCTTCCATTACTTATCCATCCAGAGAAACCGCAATCAAGATAGAGCGCATCATAGTTACTTAATATTATCGAATAGTTTTTTTCCAAAAGAGTTTGAATTGAGTTATCATCTGCAGTTGTCCACACTTGAATTATGTATTTGTCTGGTGACAAAATGTCCGTTACATTATCCAACGCTGTTAAATCGCTACTCCACAGAATGATCGGAATTTCTTCGCCGGCTTTTTTATAAAGTCTTTTCGAAGCTTCGTTTTGAAAATATGGCCACACTTTACTGTAAAAGTCTGTGGAAGTTAGAGTCCATCCCATTTCATTTACCATCCAATTAGTAAGATTTTCTGTATTATTCCAGCAATTGATATTAACCTCATCACCGCCCATATGAAATACTTCCGTTCCAAACTGTTCTAACATATCCCCATAAAGATCTAAAAATAACAAACTATTGTTTATTTTTGTCCTACATTTTTTATCTTATCCAATTAAACATGGTTACAAAGTTTATAACAAATCGATACATTTTGGAATAAATAAAATTTGGATCGTTGGCTTCAAGATTTTCCATCGAAAATTGCACAAATTCAAAAAGACTGTTTTTTACAAGTTATTGATTGAGAGTTTTTCCGTAACTAAAAATATACATTGGTATGACATGTAACTAACAACAAGGAAATAAAGTCACTTGATTTTGGATTTTTATGGCACTAATTTTAAATTTGGTACAGTAGGTAATAATTTTTTTGTTCATTTTAGTGTCTGGTTTAATAGTGTTTGTAGATAGAATATGCGCGTGTTAATAGTACAATACTTACCTAGGTGGAAAGTATCTCATTATTGTCTAGAGAGTTGGTAATGAAATTTTCCACTGAGGTTTGTGTACTTCTTATTTTTATGAATTAAAATTATTATTAACAGCGAAATGTCATTTTGACATTTCCATTTAATAGTATATTACATAACAAGTAATGAAAGCGATACTTTTTTTAATGAGGAGATATTTAGCACGAGGCGTCAGCCGAGTGCGGAAATCCTCTGAGTTTTAGAATAATCACTTTTACACGAGTAATGTACAGTATTTTTCCTACGACCACAAAGAATTATTAATAAATCTTTGATTTGTGAAAAAATTTTTAACACTAGTGTTGAAATTAGCATACTTAGGATTATGTTCCACTTAATACCTGGTTTGTCAATAGGCTTTTCTTTTATTTGTAATTTAACTTTTTCATTTTTTCATATTTTATATATCATAGGAAGAATTATAATCCTGGATTGACTTTTAGATTAACCAGAATGAAACATTTTAAATTTAATCAAGGAAAGATGCCTTAAACATAAATTTAAAAAATCCACCCAACAAGGAAGATTTCAATTCAAAATAATTCTATAAATTATTTAATGTTTTTATAAAAAAATTCAAATACTCCTGATGGGATTTGAACCTGTGACCTTGCGATCTGTAGGCTAGAGCTCTATTATCTACGCTATCCGATACCAATAAAGATTTGTTATTTAATACATGACACTTTCTTCAGCGCGACTTGTTTTTTCTGATAATAGATTGTCCAGTGTATTATTAACATTTTTAATAATTTCAGATGGCGTATTTTCCCACTCTATACGTAATAAATAAAAAAAAAACTTTACAATTACTGCTTTCTAAAATTTGTTATTTTTAATAAATAGGGGTGGTCTGTCAAATTGGTACCATATGTTTAAATTAAATAGTGTGCCTTGTAACTCAACACTAGTGTTGAAATATTTTTTTCCTACGACCACCTATGAAAATAAGAAAAAAAGCACGGTTAACTTGGCTCGAAAGCGCCGAATATCACACGCGTGTTGAAAGGCACACTATTTAATTTAGGCATATGATGTCAATTTGACAGACCACACCTATTTATTAAAAAGAACAAATTTTAGAAAGCAGTTTAGTTTATTTATCACGTATTTGTCGAGTGATTTAGAATTAGAGTGTGAAAATACGCCATCTGAAATTATAAAAAAGTTAAGAATATACTGGAAAATTTATTACGTCAAAAAAAGCCCCGCTGAAGAAAATGTCATATATTAAACTTAACCAGAAAATGTTTATGGGTCGCCATAGCCTAGAGACTAGAGCCATGACCTACGAATCGAAAGATCACAGGTTCAAATCCCATCAGGAGCACTTGACTTTTTTTATGAAAACATTAAATAATTTATAGAATTATTTTGAATTGAAATCTTCCCTGTTGGGTGAATTTTTTAAATTTATTTTTAATGCATCTTTCCTTGATTAAATAAAAAAAATCATTCAAGAAGGAAGATTTCAATTCAAAATAATTTTATAATTTATTTAATGTTTTTATAAAAAAAAAGTCAAGTACTCCTGATGGAATTTGAACCTGTGACCTTTCGATCTATTAAATTGGCATCATATGTTTAAATTAAATAGTGTGCCTTGTATTTCCACTCTAGAGTTGAAATATTTTTTTCACAAATCAAAGTTTTTTTTAATAATTCTTTGTGGTCGTAGGAAAAATAGTGTACATTACTCGTGTGAAAGTGATTATTCTAAAACTCGGAGAATTTCCGCACTCGGCTAACGCCTCGTGCTAAATATCTCCTCGTTTGAAAAGTATCACTTTCATCACTTGTTATGTAATATACTATTTCCAACACGCGTGTGATACCTGTCAAAAAAATAATTTCAACAAGGTTTGAACATATTTGAACAGAACTGGCATCTGAAAGCTGCCAACTTCTGCAAAATTTCGTCAAACACGAAGTAGGCCTTGCAAGCCTTTGATTAAATTTTGTATTTTTAATACGCGGTTAAACTAACTGACAACGATTTTTCTTTAAGTAACCCACTGTTAATCTAATAATAAATTCATTAAATCCGTATTAAATCTGATCACATGATAACTTATATATAATACTACTCTTTCACAAGTGCTAAATTTTCGTTATAAATAATTGCTTTTGACTCACTTTATTGGCAATTTAGTTTTATTAGAACGGTTATTTTCAGATCTCAATTATAATAGTTCAGTGGACAATAATTTATCCCCTGAGACCATTGTCCAGGGACGTCGTAACAAAAAAAAATATATCATGTTGACGATTGATTTTTGGTAACGAAAAATATTCACTTATTAGCTATCATGGGTGTCTGAAGGAGCGGAAAATGCCCCCCTGGCCAAAGAAATCTGGGGTGAACACTGCCCCTTCTTTATTACAGCACTGTAAATAAATACAAAATAACTGTAAAAGTACGCATATCAGTCGCTGCTCGTCAGGTGAAGTAGGCGAAGGGGCCTTCACCAAACAAAAAATAAAACCAGGAGGAAAGTTTTTTGACAATATTAAATATTAATGTACCAATACGGCTACCATTTTAGCCCCTAAAAAATAATTATGTTGGAATTAATAATACTAATTTAATCCGAATGTAGAGGTTAACTCCGATGCACAATAATTATAAACACTCGTGCATTTTAGCGCCCCAGCCGACCGTGTCCGTTAGCTCAAAGCAAGTGAAGACCCAACCGTAGCCGTCGTCAAATATTCCAACGCCCAACATGGCTTTGATATTCACCGTTGCTATGGTTACGTGACGTCAGTCACGCAAACAGCATGTAACAATTTGCATTATGATGAAGGGCAATTTAAAAATAGATCAGTCGTATGCACCATTATTTTAGCATTGGTTCGCCTAACCTTAAGGTATTTATTTTGAGGCTTCGCGAAACTTACGGTTATAGATATCGTTTTTACGTGATTTACTGTGTGATAAAAAAGTTTTGTTTTTATTTTTCAGTTAATTCAGTAGTGTACGTACCTACTTAGTTGTGTGTTTTAAAAGTAAACCCAATTAATCACATAGTTTGTTGGAAACTCCATTCAGTCGTTGGATGAGGATAAGAGAGACGTTTTGTTACACGGGTTTTTAGTCAATGTTTAAGTGCCCGCACTATACCTAGCTCTTTACCATTTTTTAAGACCGCGAGCCGCTACTGACGCATATAGCATGTTGGTATCACAAAAAAAACGTAATACGAACTCTTTTGGCAAGTTTTATTTCATATAAATAATTGGGTGATTAAAACTGAATTAATGACGACTTATTTTTTAATAAAACCAATAAACAAAATAATTATACAAAAATTCATAATTAGGTACATAAAATTTTAGAGGTTCTGATTTGTGTATCTTATTGAAGGATTGTAAATTTCACTAATGGAAAGGGCTTTTCGCTGATGATAATAATAATTATATTCTATAATGTAAAAATAAATAGTGGGTCATATTCCTTTTTTTAAGCCCTTTCCAACGAGCTATCGCAATACATACCTTTATATTTGAGAAAAAAAAGTTGGGGGTGGTTTGTACCCCCAAAAGAGGGGTAATTTTCATGCCGGAACCAAAAAAGTGTATCTACCAAACTAAAAATAAAGGCACCGTATTTTCTCCGCTTATAAAGTGGCTTTCTAATACTGAATTTATTCCAGTTAAAAATTTTACCTTGTATCAGGGCCGTGGCCAGAACCAAATTTTTGGTAGGGCTATTCGATTCCTTACCAAGGCCCATATTCTCACGTTGAAATATAATGATATTTGATTTTTAAGGGACGCTGTAGAATTTTTTACATTTTAGAACGACCGACATCCGATATGCTTCATTCATATGCATGTATTATATTTATTATAAGCAGTGGCGTAGCCAGAAAATATGCTCGGGGGGGGGGGGGGGCTGAATGGGCGTAAGTAGGACATTTTTTTCTGGAGAAAGGGACAGTCGGGACTACATGTATTTCATGATATTGTACCTAGAAAAGAAGACGGAAAAGCGCGAAACATTTCCGGGGCCACGCCCAAAGTTTGTTTAAAATTTACCTAACTAGGTACTAACAAATATCATCAAAATTATTAAAATGTGTTTTTGTAAATGTTTATTTTTTACTTTTTTTTTGATTTTCCTTTCTTTATTAAAAAAAAAACATTTTTTATATTAGTAAACAATATGAATATTAGTGTCAATCCAAAATTTTAACATAAGACGTATGTATGACTCTAACACGCGATTTTCGGGCTCGATTTTTCATAATTAAAAATAAGTAAATATCGCTCTCCACGCCAAAATTGATGATTTTTCAGAAATCATGTATTTTTGGAGCGTAAATCTAGGAGCAGTTTTTGGTGCAAATTCTTAGGTTTTGAAATACTCTTTCTTAAGTGCCGTTTTATATATTCATAATAAAGCATTCTCGTTTCTTCCCGCACTATTTTTTAAAATTATAAATCATCACACTTCTTCAATAAAAATGTTTCAATTAAAATGTTTACTATTATTTTTTTTCTTTAAAAATAAATACCTAATAATTGTTTTTGGTTTTTGTTGTAAAAATATTTTATTGCATTGGGTTATATTTTTGTTGATATAAAATAGCTCTTAAAAAGGGAAAACGGAACAGACAGGGGCAGGACAGGACTCTACCCGTATGACGAAATTATTTAATTAATTTTATTTTATTAAACTTATCACCTAACTTGCAGACATTTTTAACACTTATTTTTTTCTATTTCAAAATCTTTTTTACCAGAGCTCAATATTTATATTATACCTACGGCCCTGCCCTGTATGTACATATATTTGTGATAAGTGATAGAAACCTTAAAACCTATGTTTTTAAAGTTTACAGCAAAAACTTCAATAGAGGTTCACTAATATGCCACTAACCTTAAATAATAATCCTTTCTTACCTTCTAATATGTCATACAGCGTCGATCTGGATGGATCAAATTGCCCACAAGGTGGTTCGACACAATAATCTTGCCATGGATGCCAGTTAAAACATGTTACTACTTCAGTGTTTTGCCATCCTTCTCCGACATGAGCTGGAGAATCAATCTCCGGTACTATTCTTATCCCCCTCACTCTGGCATATTCAATTATATCTCTAATAGTCGCGTCATTGTAGACCTTCTGTGGCGTATACGATCCGTATTCAGAAAGTTCTGGTCTGGTCTTCGAAACGTATGGAAAACTAGCGGTATCAGTTATATGCCAGTGGAAGGTATTTAGCTTGGAAGCAGCCATGGCCGTTAGCGTTTTTTTAATAACTTTTGGTGTAATATAGTTCCTACGACAATGGAGTAAATTAGATAGCGATAAGAGAAAATGCTTTGAGGAAAATATCTATCATGTAAATACAATAAAGCTTTATAATGAGAGTGACAGTGTCGGATTTTAAGGGTAGGCGATCGACGGTAAAATCCTCAGATACTGGAGTATACCTGGACAATACTGGCATCCGGTTCATTAGGACGATTTACAACGGTCTGTTCTGAGGCAGAGGCAGGCAGAGAAAACATCTAATAAAATAAGTATAGATACAATTAAAAGTAACTTACACCAATATAGGTACTTTGAAATACAGAAAAAAATTATGATAGCAATATATGCACCATAATGGTGTGGTACTATTGACTGCGACTGAGGTGCAAAGGAGGTACAACTGTATTTTCTCTGGTTGCTTCTCTATCATCTGAAAAAGTAAATATTTCTCATTAAAGGCTACCTTCAGAGGCCCTGAACCCGCCCTTGGCATATCAAAACAGGCAACCAAAGCAATATCAGACAGCGCAACAACAACACCTATCCCGATGGAACAGGATACCTGGTCAAACCCAAGCGAGGGCCACAATTGGGAAACCCTCCAAAAAGCTATCAACTGGAATGTTGCTTCTAACGCGCACTCAGCTAAAACAAGTGGTTGGCTTGCTAACAGGTTACTGCCACTTAAGAAAACACCTACGTCGAATAGGAATTTACAATGGTCCCATTGAATGCAGACTTTGCCCTGAAGAGGACGAAACCGCCTCACATATCATATATAACTGCGAAGCACTGACCCGAAGAAGATTCAAAATCTTCGGAGGAATCCAGTGTGGGGATAAAAACTAATAAAACTTGGTAGAAATTTACTGGACCTTATAAAGGAACAAATCTTTCCTAGCAAGATAGGGGCGCACAATTAGCTAGTGGCTAGTGGCTGCAGTGCAGGAAGCTTGGGCCGAACGCCCAACCCCCGCCTTAAACCAACCAACCAAAGGCTATCTTCAAGTCTTTCTAAATAGAGGGAGGATATTCTATTTTAACAATATTAACCTTGTTATTTACTAACCTTGATGTGTCTAGAGCTACTCCTCTCCAGGCGAAGGCTGGCCCATCTGTTATTGTAACATCGTTTGGTAATAAAAGTCGAGATCTAACATCATCGAAGACAATTAATTGACTTAATGTTTCCAATGCGTATCTTGCACCAAAAAATGTTTGGGCCTCTATAGTCACATTAATAATCTCGCCATTTTGGACAATTAGTAAACGGTAACTTTCGTCAGTTGTAACGGTCAAATTGGTGACTTCTTGGTCAGATATATTAACCGTTAAGTATACCAAGTTTATATCAGATTTCTTATTCTGTAGCACAAACCTGCATGGTATAAGTTTCCGTAATTGAGCGATAAAAATATCATAAGCCTTAACCATTAAGGTAGTAATACCTACATCTTGAGGAATATCGATATTAAAGTTGTCTATATTAATTTCTGTCAAGTTCTTTACTGATACATTTCCTGTAGGTTTTGGCCAAATACCTGCCGAGTCCAAACATTGAATATTACATTCGGCAAAACTAAGATTTGTTGACGTATTTGAATTTATTGTTGATTTTACACAATATCCCTGATTGCATTCATATATTCCAACCGAGCCACTGAAAAGAAAAAAAGTACCTAAATAAAATTTGTCAATATCTTAGTTGATAGATACGTATGTACGTGGGGTATTGACGTAGATAATAGTAATTTGTAAAACAAGAGTGGATATGATGTCCATGTCGCACGAAGAAATAAATTGTAAACGTCTGAGAGATATATGAACAATGCACTCGAGTCAAACAGTATATATATTTCTTTACAGAGATTGTAAATTTAAAACTTTTATGGAGATTTACTAGTAAAAAAAATTGCGGCTATTTGTTATTCAAGATTACAGCGTCTTTTTTATACAGTACCTTTTTCACAATTATTACTGAATTTGTTTAATACATAATAAATACACACGAATTATAATGTTTTTATACATTGTAATATTAAAGTTTACATTATGTGTCATCAGTGGCGTGGCCAGGCTGCAGCCCCCTCCAACTTCCCCTCGAGCCTAGGAGCTCGGTTCCAAAAATCTAATTGCAACCTAATTTTTCGTCTCACGCTTGGACTCCTAATTTAAATTTGTAAATATTGTATTCTTGGTTTAGATTTCAAAGGTCTTGTAGGAAACGTTTAGTTTTTAAAATTTTCCTTCTAAAAGTCCTGTTTTATATAGAGATTAAGATTTTGTACGAATATCGTTTTAGTTAATGATTTATGATGCAATTTTATAGCAAAACGCGTAAAGAGAATAATATTTTATAGTATTTTTCTATTATATACTTGTGTGTTTCTTTTTTCTTTTTGTAGGCCTATTTTTAATCACCAAAAATATAACCCAATGCAATATAATATTTTTACAACAAAAACATGTCACCAATGCAATAAGAAGAATGACAATTAGGTATTTCTTTTAAAGAGAAAAATTAAATTTTAATTGAAACATTTTTTATGGAAGAAGTGTGATAATTTATAATAAAAAAAATAGTGCGAGAAGAATATACAAAACGGCGCTTCGAAGGAGCATTTCAAAACCTAAGAAGAATATACAAAATGGCACTTCGAAGGAGCATTTCAAAACCTAAGCATTTGCACCAAAAGCTGGTCTTAGATCAGAGCTCCTAAAATACATGATTTCTAAAAAAATCATCAATTTTGGCGTGGTTAGCGATATTTACTTTATTTTTAATCATGAAAAATGTTAAAATTTTGGATTGACACCAATATTTATCTTTTTCAGAAATATAAAAAATGTTTTTTTTTAATAAAAAGTCAGCAGGAATATCAAAAAAAAAGTAATGCAGAGGGGGAGAGGTAATAATTTAATTTTCGAAGTTTTATAGTAGTTAGGTGAATTTTAACCGAATTTTTGGCGTGGCCCCGAAAATTTTTCGCCTGCAGCGCTTTTTCGCCTTCTTCACTAGGTACAATATCATGAAATACATGTAGACCCGACTGTCCCTTTCTCCAGATAAGAAGTGTCCTACTTACGCCCACTGAGTCTCCCCCGAGCATATTTTCTGGCTAAGCCACTGTGTATCATCATGCTACGATAGGTAAGTGTTGTAATTTTTAATATAACGAACTTTTATAGTGTAATAATTTTTTATTTGTTGTGTAATTAATAATTATATAACATTTCGATATCTAATCTGGAAAGTTCATAAGCAGGCCCAATACTATCAGTCATACTGACAGTCCTGAATGATGTCAATCTTTGGTCATTCTCGCATCAGCATTTGTTCTAATGAGAATTTACGTCAGTTCGGCCATCAGTACTTGAAATTTGACTTTACACGATCAGTATTATTGTCATTCCCTTATCAAGACTGTCAGTCTGACTGATTGTGTAGGATCTGCAAAAATTTAAAACCACGGCAACCGACACAGGGTGCGAGTCATAGATAAACACGTTTCGTGTGGTTTATTTGTGATCCAGTATCGATGTATTGTTTTATTTCATTTTTTTGTAGTCTATTTCAGAAAGGTGTAGAGTAATAAAAGCTCAATAGGTATGCAAATGGACTACGTGTGTGTGTGTGACCCAACGAATATTGAGGCCACTTTTATAATTTGGCATTGATTTCATTGTAAATTTTTTTCTTTTCATCAAGTGCAGGTAGTACCACCCGGGATTGGGTCAATTTATGGGTTTTGCCTATTGTTATCCATTCACAAACACTGAAAAGGTGTGACAAAGGCGTGCATTATGTACATAGTATTAGGTACACTTTTTTTTTTTATTAAATATTATATAACAAAATACAAAAAATACATTATACAGAAATTATATTATAAAAAATTATAATATTCTTCGTCATCTGAGGAACAGTCATCTCGTCTTGACGTTATAATTAACGGGTCGATGGTCCGATCGTTGAGGTGGTCAATATCCCACATTTTCTCCTATTCTTTAATGACATGATCGATAGCTTTTCGCCAGTTCTCTGGTGTCACTTCCTTAATGGCTTGATCAAACAGTAGCTTAACGTCTTTCATTTTGAATGTCGTGTTGTGTCTTGCTACAAATCATTTCACTTGCGCCCATATAAGTTCTATAGGATTTAGTTCGCAATGATATGGAGGTGTGCGCAGCACAGTTACACTATGTTTTTTAGCTATATCTTCCACGGCATATTTTATTAAACGATGTCTGTGTAAATTTGCTATAGCTAATAGTTCCTTCTTTATCAAATTATCATCAAATTCAATACTTTTGTTGGTTAACCAGTCTATGATTTCTTGTTTTCTTCAAGGGACCTACCCGTTAAAAGCAAAGCTTAGCTTAATAATCTACTACCTAACTAACTAATTCCTACACAATATTTCGATTCAGGCCAGAAAACATACTTTTCCTAATCCTCTTACCCAATTGCTTGAAATTTTAATATTACAAACAATACTATTTTATCTTAATACCCGTTAACCTAATTCTCTAAACTTTTTGGTTAGTTATCGTAAATAATTTAAATCACAAAATTTACCTGCGCCTATAGTCGACACCGAAATTGAGCCGAACTGGACGGAATTTCCCATCTTATTACTCTACACCTTTCTGAAATAGACTATAGTGTGTTGTATTATAAAATTTAAAATAAAAACAATGAAAGTACGACAAATTTGATAATTTCACCCTTTACTATTTTTAATATTTGTATTATTAAATATAATGTTAATGAGGCTTTTTTTCAAATAAATGTTTTGTTCAGTTTCTCAACTTATATTTCAAATCATAAGAAATCTAAGTTCATCCACTGTGTTGTTCTTCTAAGACTTCAAAGGGGCGCCGTTATTTACACGCCTTTTTTTAAATCTCCTGACTTATTTAAAGATGAAACGTAATAAATTATTATTAATATTTTTAGGGATATATGGCGATATATTCTAAAATTAAAATAAGAAATTTTTATAGATCCAATCTGAAAATTTCTAGCAATAATAAGAACATAAAATGTACTCGCCTAAGTACTTACCTTGTAAATACAGTCTGTTGATACAACCAAAATAAAACAAAAATTTTAAAAAACATGGCGTTGATAGTAGGTACCAAAGTTAAAAATCTAATGTAATGGCTAAAATAAGGCGTTGTAGATGGATAAATAATCTCCACTATGTTATGGATTAGCGTTAATAATTTTTGCTGTACAGTGTGTCTGTAAAAGTTCTTTATAAACGAAAAATTTGTATTCTACAGTTTTATCAAATATTATTAAAAAGTTTTATTTTTGAAAAAATTATATTTAATTACCTATAATTTTTTGAGATATTTTTGTTTAGCAATATTTTTAAATTCTTCCTCAAAGTGCTCGCTCGATGCGAAATTATACAGGGTGTTCATTTGAAAACTTCCCACCACGGATTTATCGAAAACCACTTATTAAAGGGAAAAACGCCGAGACACGTCCAAAGATGTGCCAAAGGGGACAACTTTTTAACCAAAAATTACTTCACTCCCTTTTACCCTCTGCAACCCCGGGGTCATCCCCTTAAAAATTTTAAATGACAAGGGGTATCAAGTAATAGCTTGTTTGAAAGGTATTTCAAAGTGCTTTATTTTGACGTTTGATTTTTTAAAATCGGTCGATTCGTTTTCCAGAAAATGAGAAAAATCTTTATTTATCTTAATTTGTTCAGATAGAAAAAAAAACACACGAAAATATCACTTTTTATTTCAATAAGTGTTCAAAAACCAACATAAGAAGCAATTCGGAAGATTATACGAGGCAGCAACCAAATAACAACCAGATTTTTTTCTTTTTATCAACACAGATAATATGGGCAAACTGTATTTATTCTTATACCTGTTTAGTTTTTTATAGTTGCTAAGGAAAAGAAAGAATTTAATTTGCTGTCAGTTACCTTTGTGACAATCTCGGGATAGTGAAAATTAATTTATGATTATGACAGAATGTAATAGCTCATATATAGGTCAAACAGGAAGAAATTTTAATATCCGATATAATGAACATGAGAGTTCTTATTCGTTAAACAAAGGAAATTCCAACTTCGCTAAACACTGTTCGGATTTCCCAGATGTAAATAATTTAAAAATTTTACATACTGCACCAAAAAGCAAGAGGCATCTTAGAATCAATAGAAATTTACAAACATATTAAAAACCCGACCATAAACCTACTAAATGACCAAACAGACTTGTGGAATTCCCCGCTATTTACATTACTATACAATAGGGATCAATTACTAGATTATTCTATGTTTATTTTAATATTTATAAGCACCCTTTGTTAAAAACCTATTTATAACTGTGAAACGTAGTTTAAGGTATTCAGTTTGATAATGTAGTAGTACTACGAAACTGCAGTAACTAATCAGTAAATAAAAAGTGATATTATAACAAAGTAAAATTACACATATTGTCTTTTTGTCAATCTTTGAAGTTTTAAGCTTTCTGATAATCTTATATCGCAAAATTGGAACATCTATAATAATGACAGTCTGTATATATGGGTATGAAGATATCCCAATATAAACTGGATTTATTGATTTATTAAAGTTTTATGTATAGATATAATCCCAAACCTATTTTTCATCATTATATTGGTATTATAATTTATCACTTGATCATTTCGTAACGAACATTTGTGTTTATAACCAAATAGCGACATTTTTGGGGAACAAATACAACTAAACAATAAAATTCAGAATTGTACTTTTATACTAGGTGGAAATATTCTTTGCTGGAATCTAAAATCCATACAGAGAAAACAGTATGGTGGTATCAAAGAGAAACTCTTTAAATCAATTGTAGACTATATTTGCTATATTGCTATTCCTGAATAACTGTTCTATTTGTTTTAATGCTTAACCTTTAATGCTTGTTTCACAATAATTTAATTAATATTTAACTATAAGATCTTATTGGTTTATATGAACATGCCATTGGGTTTTTATTTAGTTGTCCATAATAGTTTTCAAAAAAAATGCTAGAGGGTGCAATTTGTAATGATAACACATTTTTTGATTTTACTCTGAAAAAATAAATCATATGGTATAATTATGATACCATAATCGAAAAGTAGATGATATTTGTTAGAAAAAAATATTAAAACCGCAGCTTGATATCTCCGTTCGTTTCAGCGTTATCGCCAATAGAATAATTTTTAAAACTTTAAATGAAAAAGCGAGTGGGACGCCACTGATATTTTTCCATGTGGGTATTATTTCTGATTAGCCTGGTCAATTCTGCATAAAAATGGTCTCTTGCGGTTTTTCTCCTTAGGTACACCTTTCTTAATTTAAATAATATTTTTTTAAACAGGTCAGTATTAAATGTATAATTGATCAAAATATTTTAATTTTATTGACTTAAATATAATTTATTGTTTTAATTTTATTGAAATAATTTAAAGGCAGTCAATAAAAATACTATTATTGGTATTAACATATTTTTTTCTGTGCAGATAAATACGCTTAAATGACGTAGAAATCTAATAGACGTTAAAGGGATGAAGTACATTCCCGACGAATGCATAGTTTGCCCAAATACATATAACCATCGCTGTATCTCTTACTAAATTCCAATGGTGAGCGACAGATTTGTACCACCCTGTATTTTTTAATACTTTTATTGGAGTAGGTATAGATATCTATCCTATCCGTCTCTCGAAAGTAATAAAAATGATCCTTCCACCTATTAGCACAAAATAATGTGCTGTTCGTTCTTCGGGCATCAATAATAAAGCTTCCAAGGAATTTCATATAACCATCAAGTGCTTAATTTTCATTCAGGCCAGACCTTCTTTTCCCTGAACATAGAATGGCATCTCAATTTAATATCTATAGGAATTGCGCTACTTTCTCGGCTTTCATTACCTGCACATCGGTATTTCCAACTTAAACTAATATAAAATCATATTAGGAATTGGTTCTATATATTTAGGGAGATTAAAATTTAAGTTTTTTTCGAAAGACAGGGTGTTATATAAGTAAAAAATATAAGAAGAAGCTTTTAATCGATTTTCCAATTATGATGTCATAGTATACCGTATGATTTGAGTTTTTGGGATAAAATCAAAAAACCAATTACTATCACAAATTAAGCTCTCTAGCTATTTTAATAGAAACTTTCATGTATCAATAAATACGATAATTAAAAGTACTCACCTTTCCATTTTAAATAAGCTTAAGTTTACTAAAATCAGATAAGTCGTTTAGAAGTTACAACAATTTAAATGATTACACTTTCACTAGCTTTCCCCACTCTTATCAAGACTGGTATGCCAATGAGGCTTATACCAAAATGATGCAGAATTGTCTAAGCTTTCTAATTATGTTACCAAAGGTATATAATTAATATATAGGCATTTTCGGAGAAATTTAGAATTTTAATATTAAATTTTCTCTTGCAGCAAAATGCAGAATTATTTCCAGGATTTTCACTTACCACATTAATTACGATTTTTCCCCTAAGTTTCTATGCCTAGTAGTTTCTGAGATACGGCCGGTGGCCATGGACACCCGGTATAATATTTTTTTAATCGACCGTCTGAAAAGTTGGGTAGAAACCCTAAAATCTGTAAGAAATGGCCGGACGTCTATAAGAAAACCATGACTTAATGTAAGAGAAGTTTTTTTGGCACA
The DNA here is from genome assembly GCA_935413205.1 of Polydrusus cervinus. Taxonomy (NCBI): domain Eukaryota; kingdom Metazoa; phylum Arthropoda; class Insecta; order Coleoptera; family Curculionidae; genus Polydrusus; species Polydrusus cervinus. The sequence goes on from OW284516.1 coordinate 30,166,489, forward strand.
GTTGTGTAAGATGTTTATGTTTTGTTCTGGGTTACTAATGGACACTTATCCTTTCGAACATTTAGCCAGCTTGTTCTTGGACCTACAGGTAAATTTTGTGCATTCAATTACTTATGATAACTAACCAAAGAAAAAAAAGAAGATAATTTGATAAAGAGAGAACTATTTATTAGCTATAGCATATTTACACAAACATCGTTTTATGAAATATGCTTTGGAGATATAGCTGAAAAACATAGTGTAACTGTGCTGCGCATACCGTCATATCATTGCAAACTAAATCCTATAGAACTTATATGGGCGCAAGTAAAAGGATCTGTAGCAAAACACAACACGACATTCAAAATGAAAGACGTTAAGCTACTGTTTGATCAAGCCATTGAGGAAGTGACACCAGAGAACCGGCCAAAAGCAGTCCATCATGTCATTAAAGAAAAGGAGAAAATGTGGGATTTTGACCACCTAATCGATCGCACCGTCCACCCGTTAATTATAACGTCAAGAGGAGATGACAATTCCTCAGATGACGAAGAATATTATGACTTATTATAATTTAATTTCTGTATAATGTATTTTTTCTATTTTGTATTTTTTTTATAATGTTTATTAAAAAATAAGTGTACCTAATACTATGTACCGGGTGGTCAACTAAGAATGACCGCCGGCCATATCTCAGAAACTAGTAATCGTACAGGATCCGGGTAAATTTTTTTATGACAAAAGTGCCAAAGAGAAAATGCTGGAAATTATTTTTAAGTTCCGCATTTTGCCGCAAGAGAACGTAATTAAAAAGTAAATTTTAAAATTTTACATATCTCCGAAAATTCCACATTAAGGTATATCTTGATAACACCATTAAAAAGCTTGGACAATTATGCATCATTTTGGTCTTATGCTCATTGGCGTACCGACTTTAATAAGAGGAATGAATGTGTAATCAGTTAAATCGCTGTAACTTTTAAACGACTTATCCGATTTTGGCAAATTAAAGACTGTTCGGAAGAGAAATGTATGCACTTTCACTAATCGTATTTAGTTGTCCATAATAGTCCTAAAAAATGCTAGAAGGCGCAATTTGCAATAATAACACATTTTTTGATTTTACTCCGAAGAAATAAATCATACGGTATAATTATGATACCATAATCGAAAAGTAGATGAAATTTGCTAGAAAAAATATTAAAACCGCAGCTCGATATCTCCGTTCGTTTCAGCGTTATCGCCAATAGAATAATTTTTAAAACTAAGCGATTATATATTTTTTAGAAAAAAAGTGGTACACCACTGATATTTTTCCATGTGTATACTATTTCTGATTAGCCTAGTCAATTCTGCATAAAAATGGTCTCTTGCGTTTTTCTCCTCAGGCACACCGTTCTTAAGTAAAATAATTAAATTAAATTAGCTCTACTATTATTAACATTGATAATGCAAAATTTTGTTTTATAAAAATTGTTGGAAATGAAGCTAATTTATTTTAATAATTTTAATTAAGAACGGTGTGCCTGAGGAGAAAAACGCAAGAGATCATTTTTATGCAAAATTGACCAGGCTAATCCGAAATAATATTCACATGGAAAAATATCAGTGGCGTTCCACTTTTTTTCTAAAAAATACATAATCGCTGAATTTTAAAAATTATTCTATTGGCGATAACGCTGAAACGAACGGAGATATCGACCTGCGGTTTTAATATTTTTTTTAGCAAATTTCATCTACTTTTCGATTATGGTATCATAATTATACCGTATGATTTATTTCTTCGGATTAAAATCAAAAAATGTGTTATTAGTGCAAATGGCTCCCTCTAGCATTTTTTTGACGACTATTATGGACAACTAAATACGATTGGTGAAAGTGCATACATTTTTTTTCCGAACAGTCTTTAGTTTGCTAAAATCGGATAAGTCGTTTAAAAGTTACAGCGATTTAACTGATTACACTTTCAACAACTTTCTTATTAAAGTCCGTACGCCAATGAGCATAAGACCAAAATGATGCCTTACTGTCCAAGCTTTTTAATGGTGTTATCAAAGATATACCTTAATGTGGAATTTTCGGAGATATGTAAAATTTACTTTTTAATTACGCCCTCTTGCGGCAAAATGCGGAACTTAAAAATAATTACCAGCATTTTCTCTTGGACACTTTTGTCATAAAAAAATTTACCCGGATGCTGTACGATTACTAGTTTCTGAGATATGGCCGGCGGTCATTCTTAGTTGACCACCCGGTACATAATGTACCCTTGGTCACACCATTTTCAGTGCTTGTGAATGGATAACAACGGTCGAAACCCATCATAAGTTGACCCACACCCGGGTAGTACTACCTGCACTTGATGAAAAGAATGAATTTTGCAATGAAATTAATCAAATTTGTTTAAAGTCATTGTCGATATTAAAATACAAAATGCTGTAAATCAATTAATAATAAAATAAGAATAAGCAAAAAAATTTAAATACTTAATGTTTGGTTGTTCACCCTGTACAGTACACCTAAAAATGAAATTTTCCCTTTGAGCAGGCTTTCTATTTCCTGTTGCGTGGCTCCTGTATTAAGGACTTAAAGAAGCTCCCTATGGTGCGTTATTGCTTTATTAACCGACACTGGGTCGACGAGCTCCAACTTATCTCAGTCGGCACAGGCATTTTTTTCTCTCTGGGGCCCTTTTGTGTCAAAAGAGGTGTCATAATTTTACTTCTTTAGGCGATTTACAAGAAATTCGCATTGTGTTGTTCAGGTCCGATGCTCACAGTTCATATTTAATTAAGATTCTTCGTAGCATGATCTTCTTATGAAGGAACAATAAATTAATTAGAACAGCGCTAGATTAAAGAGCCAAAAGTTAATATTGAAGGTAACATGAACTCCATTTAACTACCATGAAAATTTAAACGCACATAAAGAAGTATTTCTACGTGTATAGTCCACGTATAGTCAGCGAGAAAGGTCGAAGTGGGAAAGCGTATGGTAAGTAAAAATACTATTTTGTCGCAATAAGTACAAATAATAGACCAAATTGATTATTGTCAATGTGGTTGGTTGGTTGGTTTAAGGCGGGGGTCGGGCGTTCGGCCCAAGCTTCCTGCACTGCAGCCTAGTGGCTTATTGTGCTCCCCTGTCTTGCTAGAAAAGATTTGTTCCTTTTATAAGGTCCACTAAATTCCTACCAAGTTTGTCATGCGGGAGGTTATTTGGATTCCTCCGAAGATTTTTAAACTTCTTCGGGTCAGTGCTTCGCAGTTAAATATATGATATGTGAGGCGGTTTCGTCCTCTTCGCCGCAAAGTTTGCATTCAATAGGACCATTGTAAATTCCTATTCGATATAGGTGTTTTCTTAAGTGACAGTAGCTTGTTAGTAGGCTAACTACTTGTTTTAGCTGGGCGCGCGTTAGAAGAAACATTCCAGATGATAGCTTTTTGGAGGGTTTCCCAATTGCGGCCCTCGCTTGGGTTTGACCAGGTATCCTGTTCCATCGGTATAGGAGTACGTGTTGTTGTTGCGCCCACCCGTCTGATATTGCGTTGGTTGCCTGTTTTGATATGCCGAATGCGGGTCTCTCAGGTTGTTTAGGCACTCCATTGTGATCCTCGATTTGAGTCGGTTGGAGTTTAGGGCCTTGAGGGCAGCTTGACTGTCTGACAGAGTGTATATCTCCTGGTCGTGGTAGCCCTTTTGGATATTTTTCTATACACATGCTTGTATAGCATGTATTTCCGCTTGGTATACTGTGGCGTAGTTTCCCAGGGGAATACTGATTTCCTTCAATGCGAATATTATGCAAATAAAAACTACATAAGGAAAAATATAAATACTATTTCAATCCACTTATAACCGTGAAGAATGGGGGGGGGGGGGGGGGGGGGACAAATATAAGTTTCTGAGGTGAGTCTCTTCAAAAATATATTAATATTGACATGCTCTATCCACCGTAGAAGTTCTAAAGTTCATATTTTTTATATTGGCCAAGGCTCATTTTTATAAAGTCCTCATAAACCAAAGTTTAAACCTTGGTTTAAATCGAAGAATAATTTTAAAATCGTAGTAATGTCAGAATTGGTCGATTTATAATGTGGGATTGACAGCAAAGTTCAATTTAAGAATAATCAGCCCGGTTATAACTTGTTATGTTATGTTACTTTATACTAAGCTATGACCAGGTAAATCACTTTTAACTTGAACTTTGCTGTTAATCCCTTATTATAAAATAAAAAAATACCATTTTTGATATTTTTTCGATTTAAATTGGACCTCGGTTTAAATTAACTATAATAGTAGGTAAAATGATATGATGGACTAGGATTTAAACCTAGGTCCAGTTTAAAATGAAGAAATTATCATTTTACAATGTAAAAATGACAGCAAAGTTCGAGTTAAAAGTAATTTATCTACTTTTATTTAGTAATATGAATTTTACAGTTCTATAAATCGTTTTGTAAGGGCATCTATTACAGCACTATCTATTACAGCACTAGTGCTGTAATGGAAAATCGGTTTATTAAAATTTTGCTGTTAAATAAAACCACACCTTTTAGAAAAATGATTAATTATTAACAATTATAAAATTAATTTTCAATTATTAATTAAAATAATACACTTTTTACAGTTAGAAATTTGTATACCAGAAGTGGATGTGATGGAGCCCTTTACGTTCGAATTTCCAATCATTAAATCCGTATCTGACCCTATGATCTTCTTTGCTATTTGTTTCTTATTTTCTAAAGAATTCTCAACGTAGCCTTCTGCCGTAGAAGAGGATTTCCAGCCCCCATGACGCTTTAACATCTGCATATCTGCACCACCATCAACTAGAATGGTGGCTGAGGACCTCCTAAAACAATGTCCACTGTATCCTCCGGGATTATTCAATCCAAGTTTTGTTGCAATATTTTTTGGTATACTTACAAAACTATTAATTCCGACAGGCTGAGAGGGGCATTTTCCTTTTCCATAGAATACAAAAATACCGCCTGTAAGTTGCATTAAGAGGATGAAGTTTAGCATACTTTCGATAAATACTTAAACAGTTGACACCTGTGACATTTCCTTCTGTTATAACAAATTCTCGCATAATTTTGGTTTTCGAGAATGGAATCACAATTTTTATATACAAATCAATCAATGTTCAATGCTCAATATGATCCAACATTAACTTAGCTAGTTTTTCGCACCGACAAGCCCCAAAAATGCCGATTATCATAACAACCTTCATAAGTAAATATGTTTCATCATCTGCAGTACTAAGAAACTTGCCTTGCCTTCTTCTCAAAAATGCGATTAGTTGAGAAAATCTGCTTATATCTTGATTTTTTTTGACTGAAATCATAGTTCTCAACATTGAGTAGTGAGTCCATAGTGTAGATGGTTTCTGGGAGCGCTGCTTTACGGAAAAATAACCCAAAAGAATTTTCTCAGACACCTCCTTTATTTTGTTAGCTTTGCACCAATCTTCAAACTTCTGATACTCCAACTCATACCGCGCCTTGGATTTTGTCAGAACTAAACTTGAGATCGCTTCGTTTGCCGCTGCTTCTATATCAGAGGGTAAACTTTCATCAGAATCGCTCATTTTGAAAAACGCTTTTTATATTTTTGAATTTGTTTGACAAACTTTCGACAGTAACCATGCGAAACAGTAACTATGCGAAAGGTAACATAAAAAACTTGATTAGTAAACTTAATAGCAGGTGCATTTTTACAAGTGCATTTTTATTTTTAAAAATGACTTTTGCCAAATATTTTTATTCATAGATGAAAGTAGATAAAATTTTGTACAATATTCTTTTTGTAAATTCATATTACTACACTCGATGTTTTATTAAACTTGGCTGACGCCTCGTTTGACAACTTTAACATCTCGTGTTGTAATATGAATCTTTACAATACTTATATCGTAAATAACTATTACCCCGTTCATAATTTTTGTTATACATTGTGCATTGATAAAGTGCATTTTTAATTCGTGGATGCATGAAGTTCAATTATAAAAGGGAGACGGAGACTGGATGCGAAATAACATTAACAACCTTTGTCATGTTAGTATGTAATAAAATTAGCACCAAGATATTTTAACTACCTAATTGTTCATAACAGTTACTAAAGAACCTTCCACCAATTGCAAGAAACTCATGTAAACATAAGTCACTCTAAAAGGACACTCATTATTTTCTGTACAAACTGATATGCTTTCAAGAAATATACTTGACACATTAATTTGGTCAGAGTTCTTATATTGCCTTTGTTCTTAAATGGTCTGCTTTAAGTATCCATTTAAAGACGCCTATAAAGGCTTTTAGGAATACTATGTCCCTGATATATTTCACTCATACAATATGGAATTAAGTAACCGGGGCAATCAAAATAAATAGTATAAAAAATTAAAAATGTAAAAATAAGAAAAATTATTAACAGCCGTATTTACTAAGAACCAAATTTATAAAGTGATGAATGAATGACTATTTTTGACATTTCTTCGATTTAAACTGGACCTTGGTTTAAATCGACTTTATAAAATTGGGTAAAAGAATATATATATATATATATATATATATATATATATATATATGATGAATAAGGTGATTAAGAGTAGAAGTGTTTAAATTTCTATACAAGCTGATATGTATTATTATGTTTATGAATTTATATTTGTGCGCGGCATATATTTATTTAGGGATTTATGATTTTTTTAAATAATAATAATGATAATAATAACTATAGTCTATTTCACAAAAGTATAGCGTAATAAACTGGGTTTGGCTCAATTTCGATGTCGGCCATAGGCGCACATGGAAGCGAAGAGGGATTTTTAAATGAAGGAACCTTTCAGTCGTTCAACATGGGAGATTTCCACGAGGATATGAATTCGAATGTTTTAAGAACTATTTTGGTAAAATGATGCAATATCTTTCACCTGATTCAGTAGTAGTTATGGATAACCTGATAAGAGTGGCGAATCCAGGATTTTGTTCTAGGGGGGGGGGGGGGGGGCTCGCGGTCTTAAAAAAAGGTGCGGGTACCTAAACAAACATTGACTAAAAACCCGTGTAACAAAACGTCTCTCTTATCCTCATCTGTCCAACGACTTAATGGAATTTCCAAAAAATTACAAACTATGTCATTAATTAGGCTCATTTTTAAAACACACAATAAGTAGGTATCGTACACTGCTGAATTAACTGAAAAATAAAAACAAAACTTTTTAATCACACAGTAAATCACGTAAAAACGATATCTATAACCATAAGTTTTGAGAAACCCTAAAATAAATACCAATGCTAAAACAATGGTGGATACGCCTGATCTATTTTTAAATTGCCCTTCATCATAATGCAAATTGTTACATGCTGTTTGCGAAACTGACTTCACGTAACCATAGCAACGGTGAATATCAAAGCCATGTTGGGCGTTGGTCTTCACTTGCTTTGAGCTAACGGACACAGTCGCTGGGGTGCGCTAAAATGCACGAGTGTTTATAATTATTGTCCATCCGAGTTAACCGTGGCCCTATTATGCATAGCTACATTCGGATTAAATTAATATTATTAATTCGAAAATAGCAATTTTTTAAAGGCTAAAATGGAAACTGTATTGGTACATTAATAATTAATATTGTCGAAAAACTTGCCTTCTGGTTTTATTTTTTTGGTGGTCACCTACTTCACCTGACGAGCCGCCACTGTGAGAAACGAAACCAAATATAAATTACTAAAATGCATTCTGCAAGGAAAGGGTCAGGGCAAGAGAAGAATCAACAGGAGACTAATATCCTGGCTAAAGAACTTAAGAACCTGATTTCAAACATCGACCACCGCAGGACTATTCAGAGCAGCAACAAATAAAATTATCATTGGTAGAATGATTGCCATCGCCAACATTCGGTAACGAATAGGCACTAGAAGAAGAACAATAAGGGATGATGTACAAAATTAAATCATATTTCTACATTAAATACTATTGCAAATTTTCTTGTTTATTCTTAAATTTTAACAATGTATGAACATTGTTGCAATTCGGATTTTGAATCAATGGAATGGCCATAAAACATTTTGCATATATTTCCGGCGTAAATGAATGGATCTATTGTTGGTTTATTTGGGAAAAATTGTTGTATGTGCAAGTAGGACCGATAAATGATTCTTTTATTAATATTTAATGCATATCATGCGTCATTTATTTTGTTTAATAAAATCGATTTCGGTTGCACCCGAACAATTTGAATTTCACAATCGCAAAAACACGTTTTCGATTACGGCTATGCCTGAGCTTGTCATTTCTTCCATACAATAAACCATTATTAGAAACAGGGGAGGAGAAAAAGGGGCAGACAATCAGGTTCAAGCATATAGAGATATATTCAGTGATGCTTTATTTAAAGAGTTTTGTTTAATATGGAGACTTTTAGAGTACAAAAAGGGCTATGAAGACAAAAATAATTTTTTAAATGAAAAGTACTCAATATGAAGAATATTTCAATCAGTGACATAGCTAGAAAATATGCTCTAGGGGGGGAGGGGGGCTCAGTGAGCGTAAGTGGGACATTTTTTTTCTGGAGAAAGGGTCGAAAATTAAATTATGACCTCTTCCCCTCTGCATGGTTGCTGCATATTAAAAAATAAACATTTTTTATATTTGTGAAAAATATGAATATTATTATTGGTGTCAATCCAAAATTTTAACATAAAACTGATGAATGACTGGAACCAGCGTTTTTTGGGCATGGTTTTTTTTGATTAAAAATAAAGTAAATATAGCTCATCACGCCAAAATCGATGTTTTTTAGATCTAAGGGCATGATGCAAATGCTTAGGTTCTGAAGTACCGTTTTGTATATTCATAATAAAGCATTCTCGTTTCTTCCTGCACTATTTTTTTATTATAAATTATCACACTTCTTTTAAAAAAAATATTTTAATTAAAATTTTTACTTTAATTTTTCTCTTTAAAAATAAATACCTAATTGTTCTTTTTTGTTTGTAAAAATATTTTATTGCATTGGGTTATATTTTTCTTGATTTAAAATAGCTCTCAAAAAGGAAAAATGGAACAGACAAGTACTTATATAATAGAAAAAGACTATAATTTGCATTGCATCATAAATCAACAACTAAAACGATATGCGTCCGAAACCTTAATCTCTAAAAAAAACAGGACTTTTAGAAAGAAAAGTTTAAAAACTAAACGTTTCCTACAAGACGTTTGTAATCTAAGCCAAGATCACATTATTTGAAAATTTAAATTAAGAGTTCAAGCGTGAGACGAAAAATTAGGTTGCAATTAGACTTTAAGACCCGAGCTCTTACGCTCGGGAGGGGAGCTGCGACCCGGCAGCCACCCCCTAAACACGCCACTGATATTAATGTTAATAATTATCTAGATTACTTTTAATTATTATCTCAGCAAAAAACGAGTAACAGCAAGTTCTAAATAGAACGTATCATTCGGTTATTTTAAAATGTTGCACATTTTTTAAAAGTAACCCCCCCCCCCCCCCGCCAATGGCGCCACTGACGTGAATATTTTAAACGATCAGTTTTTTTTTAGAAGTTACTTTCTGATGGACGTGGAGATTTTGATACGGTCGGCCATTTTTTTTTAGAAGTATTAAGATTGTCGATAAGAAAAAAGTACGACGTGTCTAGGCTAGGAAACTCAGCGAGTCACGTGACTCTCTGGGTACCCATTTAAACATAATATTAATAATACTATGTATATACAAACTAAAATAATAAATAGGCAGAGTAATTAGATATATAACAATTTAAAAAAATTTTAGGTATTTTATTAAATAATCACAAATATATTTTTTTGTCAAATTTCAGTGAACGCCACCACTGGAGTCAAATCGACATAATGTTCTAGAGTGCAGAAAAATATATGGACGGTTAAAAGGAAAATTTGAATAAACGCTTTGGTATGTAAATATCGAAAAATAAATAATACCTAATTAAGAAAATTTGAATTGTTTTTTCATAATTCATTTTTAAAATTTTAATTAGACATTTCGTAGCTATCAGGTAAATTTTATTTAATGTTTATTAAACTGTTACTTTAAAAATTACAACTTAAGCATTGGATACTATAGCCTATTTCAGAAAGGTGTAGAGTAATAAAAGCTCATTAGGTATGCAAAGAGACTACAGAGTGACCCAACGAATATTTAAGCCACTTTCATAATTTGGCATTGATTTATTTCATTGTAAAATTCATCAAGTGCAGCTAGTACCACCCGGGATTGGGTCAATTTATGGGTTTTGCCTATTATTATCCAATCACAAACACTGAAAATGGTGTGACAAAAGCGTGCATTATGTACATAGTATTAGGTGCACTTATTTTTTATTAAACATTACAAAAAATACAAAATACATTATACAGGAACCGGCATCTCCTCTTAACGTTAAAATTAACGGGTCGACGGTCCGATCGATCAGGTGATCAAGATCTCACATCTTCTCCTCTTCTTTAATGACATGAAGTACTGTTTTTCGGCAGTTTTCTGGTGTCACTTCCTAAATGGCTTGATCAAACAGTAGCTTTTCATCTTTCATTTTGAATGTCATGTTGTGTCCTGCTACAAAACCTTTCACTTGCGTGTTTATAAGTTCTATAGGATTTAGTTCGCAATGACATGGCGGTGTGCGCAGCACAGTTACAATATGTTGTTCAGCTATATCTTCCACGGGATATTTCATAAAACGATGTTTGTGTAAATTTGCTATAGCTAATAGTTCTTTATCAATTAATCTTTTTTTTCCTTGGTGAGTTATCATAAATAATTTAATGCACAAAATTTACCTGTGCCTATGGCCGACACCGAAATTGAGCCGAACTGGACGGAATTTCCCATTTTATTACTCTACACCTTTCGGAAATAGGCTATAACGACGAAGACAATATTAACAAACAATGGCAGACAAAATCACATGACTTGACTCCACTAGATTATTTCCAATGGGCACATTTAAAAGATGTATGCGAAGAGCTCATAGAATACAGCAAATTTTGTAATTGCTAAAAATAATGCTGACCCTTCACATGCCTTACAATTTTCAAGGCTTAAAGTAAACAAAACACCCATTCTGTAAGGCTCAGGGGGGGCGCCCTTCATCTTCCCTAAATCCGCGCCTGATGCCAAATTCACCTTTAAAATAATGAAATGTGGGCAGGGACGTAGCGAAGGCCTCTGGTTTGGGAGGGGTGAAATTCCTAAATCTCTCAACTTTATAAAATATAAAAAAAATTACACAATTCAGAAAGTATTTATTTTAGACCTACCCATAATTATTATCAAATAAACTGTATAAAAAACATATATATTACATATAAGAGAAATGGATTAAAAACTATTTCTTCAACGTAATACGCTCTTGTTTTAGTTCTGTCCATGATGGTCTCAGTAAAATCTGCATTAACAAGATCTTTTTCACTTTTAATAATCATTAGAAAATCCAACCTCTCTGAGGTCATACTTGATCTATTAGTATTTTTAACAAATTTAAGCAAACTAAGTTTTCTTTCATTTGTTGCCGTGGAATATCCGGTCGTGAAAATTAATTGACATTACCTAAATGCGTGCTTAAGGAGTGTTTGGTATTGAACAGCTGTGTCCATAACGCCTTGCATTGTGTTAACGTGTGATCTTTACAATTAATAAAAATAACTTTAAGCTGTGCTTGAAGTACATGCTCATTTGGTCTCAAATTAGGAAGAAATAGCACCGCTATTTTTTTTGTACACTAGAAATGTCCAAATTTTTCTCGGATATGGGAAATTTGAAAATATTAATTATTCCTAATAGAAGTTTTCCTAGTACATAGGATAAGTTATTTTAAAAAAATTCTATTAGTGTATTCGATCTAGATCTGCAGCATTATCAGCAACACAATCGATTCTTTTAGATTTAAGACGTCCCCTATGATGTTTTTCAAATTCTTCTTGAGGCGAAAATCCTAATTTTGTACAAAAAATAATGGTGCTATCAATCAAGTCGTTGATATGGCTTTCATCGAATATTATTATGAGAATTAGTTGTACTCGATATAATTTGAACTGCTTCTATGACATTAAGTTAGTCTCTTTCTAATGTTTTCGTTAATTTTCAATTTGTAAAATATATTTTTTGTAACAAATAAGGAGCAAATAAAGTCGAATGAGGGTAGCCGTTTATACAAACCTAGAGCTTTTGCTTTATTCTTGTTATCTATGGTTTGATCTGTAATTATATACAGGGTGTCCCATAACTTATGGGCCGTAGAGTAACTGGAGATACTAGACATCAAACTAAACCGATTAAGTCATATAAGTTTTTTCGGATTGTTACTCGTTCTAGAGATACAGGGTGTTGAAAGTAAACCTTTATTTTCAAAAATAAGCCATAATTTTAAAACGGTTTAATGAATTGAAGTGAAAGTTGGCAATATTATGTTTTTATGAGCAAGAAATAAGAATTTGTAGAAATTTTTAAGTTTCAAACTAGAGGGCGCTAGTTGCATACACTGGGCTTCATAAATCTATGATTTTTTTCTTACCTGTGATATTAGGTGTTTTTCAATTATAGTTTCTTAAACAAGAGCATTTTCTGAGTCAAAAAGGTGTACTTGATTGATCTTAATATCTTTAACGGGTTTCGAGATATTTTTCTTTAAACATCCCAAAGCATAAAAAAACATAGTATCTACCTAAATAAATTAATATTTTAATTATCAAAAAAAACTTATATGACATAATCGGCTTAGTTTGATGTCTAGTATCTCCAGTTACTCTATGGCCCATAAGTTATGGGACACCCTGTATAACACTTCAAGAATAGCCCCAAAGGAAATATTTACTGCTTTAATGTAAGCTAAATAAGCTGCACACATTTTTGTCTGCCAAGTTTTCGCAACTTTTGATGCTTAAGGTAACTGGGGGGCAACGCCCCCTCCCATTACTCCGTCCCTGAATGTGGGTATTGACTTAAAAAAAAAATACGCAAAATTATTACCGCGAACTGAAAATAACAAGAATGTTTTATGAAATCCATACGATGTAACGACAACCTTTACGCAAAGCTTCTTGGTAATCTCTTTGTTCTGCTCCTCAATACATCTCATCGATTTTCAATACAGTTTGCTTTTACAGCGTTTTTCTTTTAGCGCTTATTTAGTTTTTTCGTGTTTAATGAGGCCGTGGTAGAGCGGCGAAATCGTCCTGGATCTCGCTCCAATGCCATTCCAACTTTTATTACAGTATCTCGGGGTTGCTTACACAAGACTGTGTTTTTCTTGTTCTGTTTCAAGCGCGTTAAAATTTAAAAAGCGTATCCAAGTTAAATGACTTATTTTTTAACTGACTTTAAACAATTTAGGAAAAGATAGTTTTTTATATGCTATAAATTAACTGTTTCATACAGGGTGTCCCAGATAAGGATGCACTCTATCGTATATCATATTAGATATAGAGATGGTTAAATTATAGTCTATTTCAAAAAGGAGTAGAGTAATAAAAGCTCATTAGGTATGCAAAGGGACTGCAGACTGACCCAACGAATATTTAAGCCACTTTCATAATTTGGCATTGATTTCATTGCAAAATTCTTTATTTTCATCAAGTGCAGGTAGTACAACCTTGGTTTAGGTCATTTTATGAGTTTTGCCTATTATTATTCATTGACAAACACTAAAAATGCGTCAATGACAAAGGCGTCCATTATGTACATAGTATTAGGTACACTTATTTTTTATTAAACATTATAAAGAAATACAAAAAATACATTAAACAAAAATTAAATTATAAAAAATCATAATATTCTTCGTCATCTGAGGAACTGTCATCTCCTCTGACGTTATAATTAACGGGTCGACGGTCCGATCGATCAGGTGATAAAGATCCCACATTTTCTCCTCTTCTTTAATGACATGATAGACTGCTTTTCGCCAGTTCTCTGGTATCACTTTCTTAATGGCTTGATCAAACAGTAACTTAACGTCTTTATTTTGAATGTCGTGTTGTACCTTGCTATAAATCCTTTCACTTGCGACCATATAAGTTCTATATGATTTAGGTCGCAATGATATGGCGGTGTGCGCAGCACAGTTACATATTTTATAAAACGATATTTGTGCAAATTTGTTCTAGCTAATAGTTCCTTCTTTATCAAATTATCTTCTTTTTTTTCTTTGATTGGTTATTATAAATAATTTATTGCGCAAAATTTACCTACGCCTATGGCCGACACCGAAATTGAGCCGAACTGGATGGAATTTCCCATTTTATTACTTTACTTCTTCTTCTTTTTGTGCACATTCACTAATGAATGTTTGCGGTCACATGACTCATCTGTGTTCCGTCCCTGGCCGTATGTATAAGACTTTCCACCGTTCGTAATCCGGTCCATTGTCTTATATTGCGCAGCCACAACATCTTCTTCCTTCCTATTCCTCTCCTTCCCTCTATCTTGCCCTCAATAATCAGTTGTAATAACTGGTACTTTGTATTTCGCATTATGTGCCCTAGGTATGCGGTTTTTATTTTCTTAATTATTAGCAGTAGTTCACGTTCACGGTTTATTCTTCGTAAGACACTCTCGTTGGTTTCTCGGGCCGTCCATGGGATATTCAGCATTCTGCGGTATGCCCACATCTCAAATACTTCTATTTTATTCATTGTGGTCACTTTCAGAGTCCAGCTCTCTACGCCGTGTAGTAGTACCGACCAAATGTAACATTTGATGAATCTCACTCTTAAGTTCTGGTCAAAGTCCGTATTTGTGAAGATGTTTTTGAATATTATGAATGTGTTGCGGGCATTCTCTATACGACATCTTATTTCTAGGTCAGCCATACTCCAAGGTATTTAAATTTGTTTACTCTCTCGATTGATGTTTCATCCGATGTTAGTCTCACATTTCTTAATATGTCTGGTTGTACTGGTATTACTCTACACCTTTCTGAAATAGACTATAAGTATTTTTAAATTCCACTTCTCTTTTATAATTCAACGAGGTATCATTCAAATGTTATTAAAGTAATCAATAAATATAATTCTTAAAACAGTAGCGACAGTTGCCTGTAATATATTAAGTAAATAGTAAAATAATAGATTATATGAATTTTTGACTTTTTGTTACAATTTTACCTGCGATAGTAAAGGGTAGCTGATGGTTGCCAACCCTACTACGATTTTGTACTATTCCTTTTTAACGTGATATTAGATAAAAATGGAGCGATGCCGTATCGGCGCGTCGACTTCTAGCGATCGGAAATACTGTCGATTGGTTGCATTTAGCATAATTATTCATTTCTAACTGATTTAGTTAACGAGGAGCGGAAAATGAGCTCTAAAGGCCAATAGAATGTTCATTAGAGTACATTAGATAGAATTTTTTTTTAATCCACGTTGACTATTTAAATTTTTCATACGGAACCGTCGCTTTATTTGTTATATTTTTTTCTGGTGTTTCTTACAGAAGACGGAAATATAAACAAGAATGCTATACCGGGTGTTGCATCCTCGAGCGGGACATAGGAAATCCCATGTAATTTTAAATGGGGTCAATTATTGGCTTCCCTAATTATTTTAGAGAAAAATTCTATTTAGGTTCATTAAAGAGCACTAAAACCCACATTCAAAAGAATAACTTTAGATATTTTTGATGAGCCCGTTTACGGGTTATCGCCGATTTCTTTTTAACTATTTCTCCTTTTTATGGCCCCATTTTTGCGGGCACCAGTCAAGGTAAAAGATGACTGTCAAATAAAGTTGTCATTTTGAAATGTGTGCTTTATTGTTATAAAAACTCGTACATCGAAAATATTAAAGGTGTATTTATGAGTACAAATTAATCTGAATAAAACTAAAATAAAGTATCCAATTACAAGGTTAATTATGACATTTTACATGTTTCAATATTTTACTAATTAATAGGTAGGTACTATTAAATTGTTAGAACTTTAGGATTTAAGAAGATGTTCAAATATTCCTCCATTGACTACTAGACAATAACCGAGGCGATCATAAAATTCTCTTCTTACATTCGCTAGTTGGAAAACTGAAATTCTATTGCATTCGGCAGAAATAGCATTTTTTAACTCGTCTAGATTTGGGTATTTTTTATCTTTGTATATCCTGTTTTTTAAATGGCCCCAGAGAAAGAAATCATTTGGCGATAAATCAGGAGACCTGGATGGCCAATTTACTGTATGATTTAGGCCAATAACATTTCCATTAAAAGCACGGTTTAAATATTCCCGGACAGCCAGGGTACTATGTGCCGGGCAGCCATCCATTTGGTACCAAACTTCCTGATTTTCCCTGGCGGCATCATGTAAAGTAGGTAAAATATGATCTTCAAGTAGTTCCAAAAAATATTCTGCATTTAAATTTCTTGTAAGAAATAATGGCCCGATAATATTTTCTCCGAAAATCCCAGTCCAAACATTAACTTTTTGTGGATATTGGGTCCTTGTTTCGACAAACCTGTGTTGGTTTTCTTTGCTCCAATATCGATAATTTTGAACATTGGGTTCATTGTTTAAGGTAAATGTGCATTCGTCAGTGAAACAAATGTTTTAAAAAAATTCCCTATCCATGTTTGCTCTTTCAATCATACCAAAACAAAACTCCTGTCGTCGAATTTCGTCCCTATCTCTTAGCTCTTGGTGCTTTTCATATTTGTATGAATAATATTTATGTCGTTTCAAAGCTCGTAACGCTGTGGTGTGATCTAATCCTATGTCATCCTCAAATTTTCTTGTGCTGATCTTCCCATCATTTTCTTCCACGCACAATAAAACTTGCAAGTCCCTATCATTTCTTGTATCTCTTCTTTGTTCCTGCCTTTCTTCACATCTACCGTTATTTATTACAGTGCCTTTTGTCTCAAATTTCTTGATAGTCCTTTCGACTGTAGATTTTGCAGGTATCGGTCTATTCGGATACAGAGCAGCAAACATGTCTGACACATTTTGATATCTATTTCCTTGATAATACCATTTATCATCAATATTTTTTCTTCAGAAGTGTAATTCATGGCTAATATTTTCGATGTACGAGTTTTTATAACAATAAAGCACACATTTTAAAATGACAACTTTATTTGACAGTCATCTTTTACCTTGACTGGTGCCCGCAAATACGGGGCCATAAAAAGGAGAAATAGTTAAAAAGAAATCGGCGATAACCCGTAAACGGGCTCATCAAAAATATCTAAAGTTATTCTTTTGAATGTGGGTTTTAGTGCTCTTTAATAAACCTAAATAGAATTGTTCTCTAAAATAATTAGGGATGCCAATAATTGACCCCATTTAAAATTACATAGGATTTCCTATGTCCCGCTCGACGATGCAACACCCGGTATATTTGTGGCTATTTACATTTACACTAAAAATAGATGATCGGTCAGTAAAAAGAAAAAGACAACTTATGGAATCCTATATTAGATTGAAGTGAATCAGAATTTAAATGTAAAATATAATTTATCTTGAAGAATAAAAAAGACTTAAAAGATTATTGGTCTGAATAATAAGCCACAAGCCAAAATAGAATAAAAGTGTAGTTTTCAACCAATATATCAATCTCAATAGCTAATAAATGTCGAAGTATAGCAAACCTCCCCTTACATTAGTATAATAAACTCGTATATAACGAGTTTGACATTGGAGGGATGTCAGTATTTTCTGTACAGTAATAAAAATTTATTAAAGCAAAAATTTTTCTTCTAAACTTCCATAAAGGCCCTCTCGATATAAAAAACTTTGGTTTCTTTTGTGTTATTTTATTTGTTTTTTATTTTATGTTTATGCTTTCCCGAAGAAAATTATTTTATCCGGTTTTGTTCTATGGATTTTTGCAATCCTTCTTGTTAGTTTACAAGAAAATTAATATTTTAAGCAGCATATAATAATATAGTAGAAGTTAGGTGTCCGTTATAAGAAAATATAAAACTAAATCAGCGGCAAGTCAACAAAGTGATGCATCTGTCTTTTGCATTAAAGTACACAGTGATACCAAAACAAGTTGGGCACAGATAGAAAATGGCGTTAAATAAAGTCCTATAGTCTATTTCAAAAAGTGTAGAGTAATAAAAGACCATTAGGTATGCAAAGTGACTACAGAGTGACCCAACGAATATTTAAGCCACTTTCATAATTTGGCATTGATTTCATTCATAGCTCTACTGATGAGTCATGATATGACGAAACGCGTCTAGAAATGGATCTGGCGAAATGAAAAGGAAAACCTTTTTTACTCATTGTTTTCGGTTAATAAACCGATGTGAGTTAGCGCTGCCCAGCGGGACTCCTGTAATTGTGACGAATGTCTTTACAGGCGATTTCCTCTTAACATTTACTTATTTCTATAAGTTTGTTAGAGGTGCTGGTATGCTCAAGAGTGTCTAACAATGACACAGATGGCGCTCTGTGCCACATCTTACTGGTGTGTCCCACCAAGTGCTGCCTTAAGTAGCTTTGAGATCTCTTTTCTTTTCGTCGGATTCTAGCTCTAGTGATGAGTCATGATATGACGAAACGCGTCTAGAGATGGATCTGGCGAAATGAAAAGGAAAACCTTCTTTATTGATTTCATTGCAAAATTGTTTATTTCATCAAGTGCAGGTAGTACCACTCGGGTTTGGGTCAATTTATGGGTTTTCCCTATTGTTATCCATTCACAAACAGTGAAAATGGTGTGACAAAGGCGTGCATTATGTACATAGTATTAGGTACACTTATTTTTTATTAATCATTATAAAAAAATACAAAATACATTATACAGAAATTAAATTATAAAAAATCATAATATTCTTCGTCATCTGAAGAACTGTCATCTCCTCTTGACGTTATAGTTAACGGGTTTTCGGTCCGATCGATCAGGTGGTCAAGATCCCATATTTTCTCCTCTTCTTTAATGTCATGATGGACTGCTTTTCGCCAGTTCTCTGGTGTCACTTCCTTAATGTTTTGATCAAACAGTAGCTTAACGTCTTTCATTTTGAATGTAGTGTTGTGTCTTGCAACAAATCCTTTCACTTGCGCCCATATCGGTTCTATAGGATTCAGTTTGCAATGATATCACGATGTGCGCAGCACAGGTACTCTATGTTTTTCAGCTATATCTCCAAAGCATATATCTTCCACGGCATATTTCATAAAACGATGTTTGTGTAAATTTGCTATAGCTAATAGTTCCTTCTTTATAAAATTATCTTCAAATTCAATACTTTTGGTGGTTAGCCAGTCGATAATTTCTTGTTTTCTCCAAGATGAAGTTGGAGTCTGTGCCGTGAATAATAGTTTGCGTTATCTATAACCACTACTGAATCAGTGGGAAGATATTTTAACATTTCGTCAAAATAGTACTCAAAAATAATCGATTTTATGTCCTCGTGATAATCTCCCGAATTGAATTACGCATTACTCCATATTTTAATATTACAAACAATACTATTTTATTTTAATACCTGTTAACATAATTCTCTAAAATTTTTGGTGAGTTAATAATGTTATCATATATAATTTAATACACAAAATTTATTTGCGCTTATGGCCGACACCGAAATTAAGCCGAACTGGACGGAATTTCCCGTTTTATTACTCTACACCTTTCTGAAATAGACTCGGAAATAGACAATAAAACAGAAATATTTCTAACAGATATTAGTAAAAAAAAGTTTAAATCATTTAAATAAATCTATATAACCCAGCGGACAGGTACAATATAATTTCAAACAACTAATATTTCCTCGTTTGCATCGGAAATTAAATATTTAAGCACTTCAATTATTTTTACATTAAAAATATACTTAATTTTATTGTTCCGGTTGCTAAGCCAAGTACATTTTTTTCACATACTAATGATGTCGTTCGATGAAAAATTTATTACTCGATCATTTACCAGTTTTAAAATGTGTTTATTTAAGTGGTTTTATTGCTTCAAATATCCAAAAATAAAACTATGATATTCGATTTCACTCATATAACATTTAGGGGAATAACAGAAGACCTGGCACCAGTAAAGTGATGGAGGACAGCAATGAAAATATAATATACAAGGCAAACATGGATTATTAATGATGAATGGGTAAAAAGAATCACATAAAGTTAGCACATGAAAAACCCTAAGCTGTAATCCGTTCAGATACAAGAAAAGAACTTCGATTTTATATCACATGCACTAGTAGAGTATAACTCTGGGTATTAATTAATACTTAATTAAACACAGTAGGTAATTAAATAACTTTTCGTATTTATATCCTGAAAATATTTTTTTTAAATTTAAACATAGGCGGTGTCAGCTTGGAAAAGGAGCATGGTTTTAAGTAGAGTGTTGCTGTCTATCATAATATATAGCGCGCCAATATAGAGTTATACTAAAAAATAAATGTAGAGAACAATTGAATGGTCGTAAAAAAAATATACTAAGAGGATACGAACGATCTCGACAGTGGATTGAATAAGCTTTGGTAGAAATCCAATAATTATAGAAGAAAGAAGATACTTAGAGGCTAACGTCAGAGATGATGATGATACCGGTAGTGACTATTTTTTTATTATAAGGGGCCATAGACCCGTTGCGACATTTGAGGCTTCCCACAACTTCAAGAGCTGGTTTTTCTTCATAAGTTACGCAACTCAAAAAGTATCTTTTTGTATTGTACTATTTGAATAAGTATAGTGTCGCTCAGGGCAGAGCGCCAGGCCCCTCCGGGCCTATTGGGAAAATGGATACCGATGACCGATGGTCTTCAGCTTTTTTTTTTTTTTTTTTTTTATTGATAAAACACCTGTACTGTAGAAAAAATCCTTTAAGGCGCTCTGGGAGCGGTGCGTGTGCGAAGAAAGCGATTAACGTTGGTCTTGAAACGTTGAAGATTGTATTCATTGGGAAACACGACCTCAGGAAGATCATTCCACAAAGATGACGTTCTCCAGATGAAAGAATTCTTGAACAATGAAGTTCGAGGAGTACTAAGCTGAACAACATATGGATGAGCGGCAGCGGTTCGCCGTGTATTTCTGTTTTGCATTGCTCTAGGTGGAATCAAGTGGGCAATGTCAGTCGAACACCTGCCATGGAAATATCTGTAAAAGAGAGCCAAATCACCAACCTGTCTTCGATGCTCCAGGCTATCGAGGGTCTTGGTCAGCTCGGGGTCGCCGAACAGACGAACGGCTCTCCTTTGAATGGAATCCAGTAGCCGAAGGGTGTGCTTGGGTGCAGAGCTCCAGACATGAGAGCAATATTCTAATGATGGTCGAATCTGGGCTTTGTAGAGTGTCAAAAGTTGATGAGGTGTGTACAACCTTTTGGTGCGGAAAAGTACACCAAGTTTCTGTGCAGCTGCCCTGACAATTGCGGCAACGTGATCATGCCAAGACATATTACCTCCCAGATTGACCCCCAGCAAATTAATAGACGGTGCCAGGGGAATTGCGTGTCCTGCCATGACTATATCTGGTTCTGCAATGTTAACCTTTTTGGAGAAGACTGCTGCCTGGGTTTTCTTAGCATTAAATTCGACTTGGTTACTGTCACCCCAAGCCAAAATTTCTTCCAGGTCATTGTTGAGGCGCAATACTTCATGCTGCCTGCGAAGATGTGCGTCGGCAGCGGATGTTTGGGGAGTCAAGGTAAAAGATGAGACAAGTGTGCTGTCATCAGCAAAGCTATAAATTGGATTTTGGGTTTTCACTAGAAGGTTGTTAATATACAGTAAAAAGAGGGTAGGCGACAATATGGACCCTTGAGGAACATCGGCATTGATGGTGAAGGTGTCTGAGAGAAACCCGTCAATCGCCACTTGCAGAGAACGGTTCTTAAGGAAGCTGGTTAACCATAAACAAAATCCATTAGGCATACCGTAGGATCGCAAATTACTTAGAAGCCCATCGTGCCAAACACGATCAAAAGCCCTAGAGATGTCCAGTGCAACAGCCCGGGATTCTCCATGATGTTCGATGGTGTTGCTCCAAAGATGAGTAACATATGCCAAAAGGTCACCTGTTGATCTGGACTTTCGAAAACCGTATTGATGGTCGCTGATAATGTTAAGCCCTTCCAGATACTTTAGAAGTTGTTGGTTAATAGCTTTCTCCATTACTTTTGAAATTACTGAAAGCAATGCGACGGGTCGCTAGTTGCTTGGCAGGGTCTTTTTACCTTTCTTTGGAATGGGCTGGACACGCGCCGACTTCCAGCAGGATGGAAATATTCCTTTTTTGTAGGATAAGTTGAAAAGTCTACAAAATACTGGTGTAAGTTCATCGGCGCATGTCTTAAGAACAATGATAGGAATTTCGTCTGGACCAGAAGCTTTATTGACGTCGAGTCCTTTAAGAATCCGTTTAACAAGACGCTGACGGAACACAATTTCAGACATTTGCGATTGAACTGAGGGAATGTTGGGTGGTGATTTTCCCTGAAAGTCTACAGTGGAATGCGAGAAAAACAGTTCAGCAAGTAGGTTTGCTTTATCCCCGGCTGTGGTTGCTATTGTGCCGTCTGAACGTGTTAGAGGTGGAATAGTTGACTCTGTAAAGTTTTGGCTGACGGCCTTAGCGACTGACCAAAAGGACCTTGATCCGTTAGGACTGGCAAGAAGTTTGTTTTTGATTCTCTCGTTATGAGCTTCTTTGCTTTGGTCTATCATTTGCTTACATTGGTTTCGGGTGGTAACAAAGATGGCGCGATTTTCAGGAGTAGGGTTTTTACGCCACTGTCGGTAAGCCAGGTTTTTAGATCTGACAGCACGCTCGCAATTCTTGCTAAACCAGGGCTTGCCGTTGGAAGGGCGCTTTCTGGAGAAAGGAATAAATGCCTCCATGCTAGTTAGAATGACGTCGGAGACTTCCTTTGCACAGACAGATGGATCATCCGAAGAAAAGCATACGCTTAGCCAGGGAAAGTTGCGAAAATGGTCCTTCAGGTCTTCCCACTTAGCTGATGTATAGTGCCAAATCTTACGGGGTTGAGGAGGTTGTTCAGAACTAATTGGCAGCTCGCTTAGGGTTGAAATAAGTTTGTGATCGGAAGAGCCCAATGGTGGTTGTACGGTGACCGTATATAGGTCTGGATTTGAAGTTAAAAAGAGATCTAAAAGACTAGCAAAATCCCCAGCTCGGTCTGGAACCCGCGTTGGTTCTTCTACGAGTTGAGTTAGACCAGAACTGATCGCAAAAGATTCGGCCTCGCGGCCTTGCTCATCGTTGGTGTTTGAGTATTTAAGCCAGTTGACATTGTGGACGTTAAAGTCGCCAAAGATAGCAACTTCGGCATTCGGATGATTGGTTTGCAAAAAGTCGATTGTGTTGGCTAGTGATGAGAAGAGGGCCCTGTAATGCATGTCGCTTGGAGGACGGTAAAGGCAGCATATAAACTTAGTGATTTTTTGTGAAGATATTTTAAACCACATTACATCAAAGTCTTTCGGTTCCAGTATCTCAAGCACATGAGACTTGGAAGATTGTAAGTGCTGGTGGACTGAATTGATGTGTTAAGCCCTCTAATATTGCAGAAATCAATTTTGAAGTTGTTACTTTTGGGTCTGTCAGCAACTGCAGGCGCCACACCATTTTCTCGTTGAGTGTTGTTGGAGGAACCCAGTAAATTGTCGGAAATGGTGGATAATTCATTAATTTCGCTTGATGAAGCCACAGGACCAGCCCCCACCCGGAGATCCGATCGGGGGGCGAGTTTACCTCCGGAATATTTTGATCTTGGAGCTTCCATCATGCTTCTTTCATACGGCCCCACCTTGGAAACCGGAAACATCAGCACAGCGACGAAACGTTAACTCAAAGAGCAACTTCACGCCGCGTAAACTGATGCAATGGTATCTCACCGGGCGATGCCGGGTGGGCCAGCATCTTCCATTTTTGCTGAGGCCTAATTTTCGAAATCGAGGAATAGCCTTCTCATGGGATAAATGGGCCGGGTTAGTTTGAAACCTTCAAAATCTTATGTGACCCTGACGGGAAAGTGAATGATCACATGAGAACGCTGTTCCTCGATTTCGAGAATAGGCCTCCTGAGGTCTCCAAACTTTCTAGCCATAGAGCGTTTTTACACGGCACCATATATCGCGCGCGATAAATGGTCGCAATATTGCTTGACATCAAATTATGTGTTCTCTAATATCGCTTGTGTGTGAAAATGGCTCATTAGAAAACACATAATTTGGTGTAAAAGCAATATTGCGACCATTTGTCGCTCGCGATATATGGTGCCGTGTGAAAACGCTCTTAAGGCCATACTGATGACTCCAGTAAGTTCCAGGGGCCAACACCTTTTTAATTTTTGTGTCGCCGAGTATGCATTCTGAGTGAGCATACGCTCCCCCCCCCCTTATTAGTATTAGTCATACAGGTAGTGTTGAACAATCCGGTGTGCGGTGTGTTTTTCTGAAGTTAATTTTAAATTATTGATACATGAAAATGGCAAAATTTGAAAACAATGAATTAATGGTAGTAATTTATTGTGAGTGTGGCAAAGTGCTTCGAGATTATACGCAGAACGCTTTCCCTTGCGGACTCATCCTACACCCAGAAGTTTTCTTTCTTTATCCAACGGGCAAGTTAGACAGAACCGTATTTGATTCGTAGTATAATAAATGAATGTAAGTACTTTATTTTTAGTTTTTTGAAAAAAGGTATTTGAAAATGTTATTTATTTTATTGCCTTCTATACGCAGCTAAAAAAAAAGTATCAACGTAGGAATCATCATGTATTATAACTTATTTATGTATCTTCATAAATATACTAAAAGCATCGTCTAATGCAGCTAGACGGTTTACTCCATACATAGATTTTTCTTATTAACGCTGAAAAGTGCGGTGGTATTATTTTTTTGTACAAAGCTTACGTCATTTTTATTGAAATAGATGTCTGCACTGAATGGATATTTCGAAGCTTTCCCTTATTCTTGCTTTTTCTTCTCCGATAATCGCGAATTGTGAGATTGTTTATGTTTCACACATGCCATGTTTCCCAGAAGTCCTGGCGAATATTGGATTTGTATATTTTTGTAAAAAAAGGTTCAAAGATTATTTTTTGTTTGGTTCATGCAAAGAAAATATTTATGTTTTATCAAAGAAATGTGATATTTTTCCATGTCCATGCTGAGCCGCCTCTAAGGTATTGTTCGCTCGAATCGAGTACATTTTAGAAAATTGGCGAAATTTCAAAAAAATATCGCAAAAAGCATATTTATTAACTGTATTATGTTCTTTACATGAATAGTAGTTTGTACAAGAGTGCAGTGGCGTAGGAAAATATGCTCGGGAGGGTCTCAATGGGCGTAAGTAGGACATATTGTTTCTGGAGAAAGGGACAATCTGGACTATATGTTTTCCATGATATTGTACCTAGTGAAGAAGGTGGAAAACGCCGCAAGCGAAACATTTTCGGGGCCACGTCCAAAGCTCGTTTAAAATTCATCTAACTACTATCAAATTTCGAAAATTAAATTATTACCACTTCTCCTCTGCATGGTTGAATTAAATTTAATTTTGTAAATGCTTTTTTTTTGATATTCCTAGCTGGCTCTCTATTAAACATATTGGTGTCAATCCAAAATTTTAACATAATACGTATGTATGACCCTAACCAGCGTTTTTTAAGCTCGGTTTTTCATGATTAAAAATAAAGTAAATATCGCTGAACAAGCAAAAATTGATGATTTTTTCAGAAATCATGTATTTTAGGAGCATAGATCTAAGAGCAGTTTTTGTTGCAAATGCTCAGGTTTTATAATAATTCTTCTTAAGTACCGTTTTGTATATACATAATAAAGCATTCTCGTTTCTTCCCGCACTATTTTTTTTATTATAAATCACACTTCTCCCATAAAAAATGTTTCAATTCAAATTTTTATTTTAATTTTTTTCCTTAAAAATAAATATCTAATTGTTTTTTTTTTGTTGTAAAAATATTTTATTGCATTGGGTTATATTTTTGTTGATTTAAAATAGCTCTAAAAAAGGGAGAACGGAACAGACAAGTATATAATAGAAAAATACTATAAAATATTATTATTTTTACTCGTTTTCCTTTAAAATTGCATTCATAAATCAACTGCAACCGGGCACCCCCCCCCCCCCCCCCTCTCCCCCCTAATAGAAGGTAATGCACCTTATACAGTAAATTATTTAAAACTTGTCATCCAATCCAAAAAAATCAATCCAAGTAAAAAAATCATATCATAATAGTAGGATTACGTTTTCTTTGTGAAATCTATGGATACGAATTTTCTATGTGCATATGAAGTAACGACCTGATGAGAAGTCAGAAATTTCAATTTAGCCGAACAAAGCTAGCTCATATGCGTGTATTCTATTCTAATCTTTGAGTCAATGGATTTCATTTTCTTCTTCAGCGCTCTTTCAATAGAGAGTTGAAAATTCAATTAGAAAGCTACAAAGTTTTATTTTTGAATAGTGAATGCGCGTTATACAGGGTGCTACAAATTCTTATGCGTACATGGGGATCTAGAAAATGTAAGGGAATACGAAGATGATTAATTTTGAGGAAGTAGTCCATTCTAGATGATTAAGTTGCCTATTTAATTTGGTGAAAGACAATAATTGTAAATATTTTAGAAATATTTTCTGGGGTTTGACAACTAAGTTTAGACTATCTAGTGACATTTTGGTTTAAAAACCTCTACCTCTCTCTGACTTATACCAATGTTTTAGCTTTTCTTCGTCACAAAAAATCTTTATTTAGAGTTGATGATGACCTTTACTAAGGTCGAAATATGTTATCATTTTTTAATGTAAATCACCCCTAAAATGTTTTCATTATTAAAGATATTGTGGTTTAGACAGACTTTTATTTCTACCATTAATTATTAACCACTGTAAGAATGGACTATTTCTTGAATCTTAAATTTTTTAGTTTTGGTTTTTAATTCTTTGGGCCATAATATTTGACTTGAAAAAAAAAATGTATTACTTCTTCATAGCCCTTTTTGATGTCATTATTAGTTTTCAATTTTTGTCCAGCTCTGGTTGAAATACTGAGTTTTATCATATACAGCGTGATCAGTTAAGGGTACTGAGCGGCCATATCTTGGAAACTACTGGGCATAAAAATTCAGGAAAAAAAAATTATAACTAAAGTGGCCATGAGAATATCCTGGAAATAATTTTTAAGTTCCGCATTTTGCCGCAATCTCCGAAAATTCCACATTAAGTTGATAACACCAAAAAAAGGACAATTATGCATCATTTTGGTCTTATGCTCATTGGAGTGGACTTTAATAAGAGGGGGGGGGGGCGGTGAAAGTGTAATCATTTAAATCACTGTAACTTATAAACGACTTATCCGATTTTAGCAAACTAAATACTGTTTGGAAGAGAAATGTATGCACTTTCACCAATCGTATTTAGTTGTCCATAATAGTTCTAAAAAAAATGCTAGAGAGCGCAGTTTGTAAGAAGAACAAATTTTTTGATTTTACTGCGAAAAAATAAATCATACGGTATAATTATGATACCACAATCGAAAAGTAGATGAAATTTGCTAGAAAAAATATCCCTTCGTTTCATTTTTCAATTATTTTAATTAAGAACGGTGTGCCTGAGGAGAAAAACGCAAGAGACCATTTTTATGCAGAATTGACCAGGCTAATAAGAAATAAACAAAAACATGGAAAAATATCAGTGGCGTCCCACTTTTTTTCTAAAAAATATATAATCGCTTCTTCATTTAAAGTTTTAAAAATTATTCTATTGGCGATAACGCTGAAACGAACAGAGATATTGAGCTGCGGTTTAAATATTTTTTCTAGCAAATTTCATCTACTTTTCGATTATGGTATCATAATTATACCGTAATATTTATTTTTTCGGAGTAAAATCAAAAAATGTGTTCTTATTACAAACTGCGCCCTCTAGCATTATTTGAGAACTATTATGTACAACTAAATACGATTGTTGAAAGTGCATACATTTATCTTTCAAACAGTCTTTAGTTTGCTAAAATCGGATAAGTCGTTTATAAATTACAGCGATTTAAATTATTACACTTTCAACAGCTTTCCCCGCTCTTATTAAAGTCGGTACGCCAATGAGCATAAGATCAAAATGATTCATAATTGTCCAAACTTTTTAATGGTGTTATCAAAGATATACCTTAATGTGGAATTTTCGGAGATATGTAAAATTTTAAAATTTACTTTTCAATTGCGCCCTCTTGCGGCAAAATGCGGAACTTAAAAATTATTTCCAGGATATTCTCATGGCCACTTTAGTTATAATTTTTTTTTCCTGAATTTCTATGCCCAGTAGTTTCCGAGATATCGCCGCTCCGTACCCTTAACTGATCACGCTGTATATTTAGTATTACTCTGGGATCACTGCAATGAGATTAATTACCCAATATCTTATTTTTCCAACATTTAAGATATTTGTACAGTGGCTGATGATGACTTCTCTCCGCTTCTGCCACAAGAACCCCACAGTTAGTTAAGGGATGGAGTCTGCGCCCTCTCAATTCGACTTTGTTTCTGGAAATCGGCCACAGTTGATCCGCGTTTCTTGTTTAAGGTAGAGCTGGGACTCTATCGCGCGCCCTCGGGAACTACGATTACGCGCGAGATCGCTTAAAAACATTTAGTTTGGTTAGTGGCTAAACGACTAATTGGCTTGCCTCGAACTTGGATTTTAACACTTTATTAAAATGTAATATTTTTAACCTAACGCTTTAGTAAATAGTTTAATCAAAGTAATATTTTGAATAATTGAGGGGGGTCAGAAGCCAGTTAACTGAAGTATGTTACAAGCAGATTTTATTTTAAAAATTATTATATTGGAAGCTCCTTACTATCAAAAATCTACACGGGGGGTAATTCACGACAGGCATTTATAAATATTTTTGAGGAAATACTAAAAATAAATATCTTGAAAACGGTAAGAGATACGAAGATGTTTAAATTGAGGCAAAGTTCCGTATTTTCGGGATTAATAATTTGGTGAACAAAAGTTGTGAATATTTTGAATACCTTCGAAGACATCCGAAAGAACTCAAATTTTTAGATTTGGTTTTTAATTGTTGCGCTTTTATTTTTCACTTAAGAAAAAACAAAAAACAGTAATTTATTGTGTTCTACAAGATGGCTCAATAAGTTTTCAAATTCGGGGTTTAGTTGTTTAGATACTAACCTCAAGCCAATTTTTTTAAATACAGACCTGAAATTTTAAATATAATTTTTTTTTGTCATCTAATAACACATTTTTTCAAGCTATCTTTTTAAATCATTACTGTCCTGAATATACCGGGTGATTCACGACGAGCTTGAAATAGAACTTTTGAGGAAACTACTGAAAATATTTTTTTGAAAATCTGTAGGTTTAAGTTAATCGATATGCTCTCTTAAACTAAAATATTAACATGTTTCTGTCACTTCCGGTTATACCGGAAATAGCTTCAACTTTGATTTTTTTAAATACAACATAGCATTTTTTATTATATTTTTGGTTTTTGCATTAAATTTAAAATAACATTTTATGGAATACGTTTTTTACCTAAGTCTACTCATTTCTGAGATATCTGCCTATTTTGTAATTATTTCGTAAATGCATAGCGATGAAATTATCCGTATATATTTTTACCTTAGCTCCTGGACTAAACATTTTTTGTTTGGGTATAGTTTAAGAATCAACAAATCTCAAGAAATAATTAAACTTGGCATAAAATATATAGGGAGGTCGCAATTAAGGGATCATTGTTAAAAAATTAAAAACTTTCTTATTTTAAATGGAACACCTTGTATATTTTTATTTTATATGATGGTTAATTAACTGCCCCCTAAAATTGCTATAGCCTTTTCTATACCTATATCAACGCGTTTTCTTAGAATATCAAGTTTTATTTTTAAATACGATTTTTTTAAGCGTGCCATGAAAACAAATGTACATGGATACTCCATAGTGATATTAATAAGGGAAATATTTTAAGCAAATTATTATTAAATTTAGTCTTCTAATAATATCAGGTGAAGGAGTTGGTCGATTCGGATATTTATCGTGATATATCCGACATGCTCCTAACTTTATTTTGCCACATTTAATATAAACACTTAATAAATTTTAAAAATATTTGTTTGAAAATCCCAAGCGTGACATTTTCCAGAACCAGAATTGACATTCTTAAAATACGCAACAAATAATTTAATGCAACTGTTTCTCTTGTCAAAGCATTCTAGAAAACATTGCCGCTAACAATATTTCCCTTATAAATATCACTCTGGAGTATCCATGTAAATTTATGGCGCTTGAAAAAATCGTATTAAAAAAAAACTTGATATTCTAAGAAAACGCGTTGATATAGGTATAGACAAAGTTATAGCAATTTTAAGGAGCAGTTAATTTACCATCATATAAAATAAAAATATACGGGGTGTTCCATTTAAAATAAGAAAGTTTTTAATGTTTAAAGTTTTTTATAATGATCCCTTAATTGTGACCTCCTTGTATATTTTATGCCAAGTTTAATTATTTTTTGAGATTTGTGGATTGTTTAACTATACCCAAACAAAAAATGTTTAGTCCAGGAGCTAAGGTAAAAAATATATACGGATCATTTCATCGCTATGCATTTACGAAATAATTACAAAATAGGCAGATATCTCAGAAATGAGTAGACTTAGGTAAAAAACGTATTCCATAAAATGTTATTTTAAATTTAATGCAAAAACCAAAAATATAATAAAAAATGCTATGTTGTATTTAAAAAAATCAAAGTTGAAGCTATTTCCGGTATAACCGGAAGTGACAGAAACATGTTAATATTTTAGTTTAAGAGAGCATATCGATTAACTTAAACCTACAGATTTTAAAAAAAATATTTTTAGTAGTTTCCTCAACAGTTTTAATGCAAGCTCGTCGTGAATCACCCGGTATAGAGCCAAATAAAAAAAAAATATTTATGATTTGAAGAATTCGCCCATTTTTACTCAAAGAGACCTGATATTTAATATTTTGTAAGAAAAAAGACAAAATTTTTTAGCCTAAAATATTTTCTTAATGTCTGTTTATTTTTGTTACATCAGAACTTATAAACATTTTTAAAATTGTTGTTTAATTGTTGTTCAATAACATAACTACACTAACACTTCAGTTACCCTTTTCACGGAATTTTTTTCTATTTTACACTATTTTGAGGGAAAAAACCATAAGAATTAATGGATATGTTATATTATTAAAATAAATAAAATAGATACTAATAAAAACAATTTCTCATGCTCCAAAAACGTTTTTACTAGAAATTTTGAATGTCATTTTAATATTCAAGTAATCTTAAAAATAATTGCCAGGGCCGTAATAGTAAAGAAAGTATAATTTGAACTACTGATGATGTGTTATTTGATCACAAAGAGTTAAGATTGTAAAGAAGTCTTTAATACTGTATTTATGATTCCAGGTCCGTATTTAAAAAATTGACTTCACGTTGGTATCTAAAGAACTAAACGTCGAATTTAAAAACCAATAACGCCATTTTATAGACAGTTAAAAATGGCTATAAACTTTTTTTTTATTCCTCAGTAAAAAAATTAAAAACCAAAACTGAAAATTTAGTTTTTTTTCGGATATCACCAAAGTTATTCGGAATATTTACAATTTTCTTTCACAACATTTTTAAACTCCAAAATACGCAACTTTGCCTCAATTTAAAAAGTTGACAGCTACTTCCGGTATAACCGGAAGTGATAGATAATATTTTAGCTAATGAGAGCATATCAAAAATTGTAAACTCACAAACTTTCATGAAAACATTTTCTGTAGTTTGTACTTTCTGATAACCGCTCGTCGTGAATCACCCTGTATATTTAAAAAGCAAAGTCCATAATTTATTCTGTTTATTTTGGAGCTTTCACAAGACGTGGTTTGATAATTCTTTTTTAAAAGAAAGGACGTATCAGGGCCATAAATAATTTGTTTTCTAATTAAGTAATACAGTTAAAAAAATTAATTAATTTTGCGTTATATATTGTTTTTGGTATTTTGGCGAATGATTTAAATATTTGCGGAAGCCTATTAGCTTCGCGACAGGCAGAGTTTGACGCAGCTATAACAGATTTACGTGGTGGCAGAGTGGTCTTTTCATCTGGGTCCCCTTTATATATAAAATATCCCAATCTCCTTAACGTTGTTTATATGGGATGGCGTGAAAATATAAAGTTTTCTGGCTGGTAGAGTATCTAGTAAATATCTTTACAGGATAGACCGTTTGTAAGATATTGCCCATTGTAATTTTTTTCTACTTAAAGGATTCCCGAGACCAACGCGATGTGACTGTAGCGGTGACGGTATCGGTGGACACCGCGTTCCTTCACACCGGCGCGGTGCAATTTCTATTGTTCTGTGAATATCACCTGCAAAAATATGTTAAAACAACAGTCGAAGTCAGTACAACAATTACAGGTAACACAAAACAGGCTGTTAATGCCCGTGAGTGGCGAAAATAGTTTTCGTTGTCAAATAAAACGCTGTCACAGCGGAAAACGCTTCGACACCGCAGCGGTATGGATGGCGCCATTTACCGCTGTGCTCTATGACACCGTGACGAAACTGTCACCGCTACCGACACCGCAGAATAGCGTCAGTCTGGGGGATCCGTTATTCCTTTTTTATACCTCGAGTTATTTATTAATCTGGAAAGTCGATCTTTTGTATACTTCTGACATAAGTAGCTGAGCTTCTTTTAGCAGGTATTTTATTTTAAAGAAAACGTATTACGTCACCCTACCCTGAACTGTTCAATTATTTAGAAATATTTTCTTTTTTGACAGTATTTTGTAAATTTTGTTCCAATATTAGAAATGAAACCTTGATCACCGCCACCATCAATATATTTGGCTACCATATTAGTTGTCCATCTTTGGATATTAAAGAGACTTTTTATCCCTAGACAAATTATATGGCCTTTAATAAAATTAGAAATTCCTACAATTCCAGAAAAAAAAGTTTTATACAGGATGATTTCTAAATTGATACTTACCTTTTAGCTGTGTATAGAAGGCATTAAAATAAACAACATTTTCAAATACCTTTTTTTAAAAAACTCAAAAATAAGGTACTTACATTCATTTATTACACTATGGATCAAATACGGTTCTGCCTAATTTGTCCGTTGAATAATATTAAGAAAACTTCTGGGTGTAGGATGAGCCCGCAAGGGAAAGCGTAATGCGTATAATCTCGAAGCAGCAGTAGCACCTTGACGACACTCACAGTAAATTAGCACCATATTTACTAGTTCATTGTTTTTAAATTTTACCATTTTTACGTGTCACCAATTTAAAATTAACTTGCTTCAGAAAAACACACCACAGCGTATTGCGAAATAACTAGTACCGACCCGTAAATTGCATAACTAATAAGAGATAGGACAAACAATATGATGATGACCAGGCCCGTACTTAGATTTTTACTTCTGTATCTCGCCTATTTTATTTTATTTTTTTTTGAAAAAAGGAAAGTATTTAAAAATGTTGCTTATTTTAATAGGTACCTTCTATACACAGCTAAAAAAGAAGTGTCAACTTAGGAATCACCCTGTATATTCAAATTTTCATCTTGTACGTCCTAATTTTGTAAAGTCAATTTAAACCAAGATTCAGTTTATGTAAATATTGTCGTCAAGATAAGAGTTTGATAGATTTACCTGATCATAATTTAATATATTGTAACATACCATAAGAAGTTATGACCAGGTTGATCACTCAATTGTTATGACCAGGTTGATCACTCAATTGAACTTTACTGTCAATCTCGCATTATAAAACAACCATTTCTGACAATCTACGATTTAAACTGGACCTAGGTTTAAATCGACTTTATAAAATTGGCCCTACGGCTACGTGAAAGATGAAAATACACCCTTAAGTTCTGCCAATTCTAAATCTCAGAGTGACGCCATATGGGTAATTTATTTTGTCTCCCCCTCAATCTCGAAAACTACAAACCATAAGAAAGTGAGAGAAATGATGGCAATAGTTCTTTATATGAGTCTATATTAACGGCAATTGACGAACCCCCTCAATATACATAGTGAGATTGAAAGATAAATTTGTAATAGGCAGGGAAACGGAGTGACAAATTAAGTGGATTTCGTAGATACCCGCATTTATAGTTTTGATGATGTTTGGTCCAAGAAGCCAGCTGTCAGCTGACGCCCCCTTTATGAAAAAAACGCGCGCAGAGCCCAATTTCCCTCTAAATTATTTTTGGCCCTAACCTACTTAGTACTTTCCCCCTCCTTTTTTAAATTTAAGTTGACAGTTCGCTGTTAAATAATGTTACCATTATTTTGACACGCATCACAGCAAAATAATATATTACATAACAAGTGATGAAAGTGATACATTTCAAGCGAGGAAATTCTCCGAGTTTTAGAATAATTACTTTCACACGAGTAATGTAAACTATTTTTCCTACGACCACAAAGAATTCTTAATTATTATGATTTGTGAAAAAAACATTTCAACATTAGTGTTGAGAAAGAATATCAACCCTAGTGTTGAAATTAACATAATTAAGATTATGTTTCTTAATATCTGGTTCCATAGTTTGTCAATAGACTTTTCCTTTATTTATAGTTTAACTTTTTTATTTTTTCATATTTTATACCGGGTGACAACGAATGTTGTTACCCCCCCTATTTTTTCCGTAGTTTTATTAATACAATATTTAAAATTTCAGGAGATTCTAAGTGTATATTTTTTTAGTTTTTAATAAAGTCACACTGTTAAAATCACTTCCGGTTTTACCGGAAGTGGTATCAACTCTTTTATTTTAAATAGAAACCTATTATTTTTATTCAATATTTGGATTCTACAGCAAATTTCCTTTAAAATGACATATCACACAGATCATTTGTTTTTAAAATGGCTTCCAGGAAAAAATTTTAAGGCAATCCTTAGATGGCCATGAGCTCGCTAATATAACATGACTTTTTGAGAGTGGGCCATGGAAGTTTTAAAGTGGTTTATTTTAACCTGTTTTATGTTAAACAACTAGGATATTAAATATTCTGTGAAATGACAAAAGTGTTCGTAACAAAAATTGAAAAACTTAATTTTTTTTTTTGAAATATGACATTTCTCGATTTTTTTTCAATTTTAGCCACTCCTTTAAGTATAATACCATTCTTATAAAACATTTTTAAAAAGATAATTTAATAAGCTATTTTTTGGCCCTAAATGAATGGCTTGTTGCCATTTAAAAATATGACATATCTAAAATATTTTTGACAGAAGCATCTTTCGCGAAAGAATGTTATTGTTTAACACAAAACTGGTTAAAATAGACCACTTTAAAACTTCCATGGCCCACTCTCAAAAAGTCATGTTATATTAGCGAGTCCATGACCATCTAAGCATTTCCTTGAAAATTTTTCCTGGAAGCCATTTTAAAAACAAATGATAATGTGTGATATGTCATTTTAAAGGAAATTTGCCGTTTAATTCAAATATCGAAAAAAAAATAATAGGTTTCTATTTAAAATAAAAGAGTTGATACCACTTCCGAACACACCGGAAGTGATTTTAAAATTATGACTTTATTAAAAAGTAACAAAATATACACTTAGAATCTCCTAAAATTTTAAAATTTGTATTATTAAAACTACGGAAAAAATAGGGGGGGGGGGGGGTAACAACATTCGTTGTCACCCGGTATATCATAGGAAGAACTAATCCTGAATTGACTTCTAGATTAACCAGAATACATTTTTTTAAATTTCATCAAGGAAAGATGCATTAAACATAAATTTAAAAAATCCACCTAACAAGAAAGATTCCAATTCAAAATAATTCTATAAATTATTTAATGTTTATATAAAAAAAGGTAACCCCTTTTTAAAAACAGCTGCCACCTCGTATCTGGTAGCGGTAGCAAAGCCTAAAGCATAACTATATACCCTAGTAGTGTCCTAACCAGATTGGGACTCTTCACTCTCGATAAAATATAGCATCATATGATCAGGCCCGGCCAAACAAGACCGATTTCCTTAGGCGCAGTAAGAGAAGGCGATATATTTATTGGCGTTAATATCTCTCTCGTACGCGTTTAACATCGGGCCAAATACAGAGCCGGTGCAGCACGGCGGCAGGGAAGTTTCGCGGCGTCATCTACACATTAGGGAGTTTTTGCATATTATATTACATTTATAAAAAGAATGAAGCGTAGGGGACGAATAATAATTGTGTGTTTGAAATAAAAAGCTTGGTGTACAGGTAGGGCCATGGCACTGTGGCATTACTGTACGAGCCTCTACTGTGTTTAATATAAAGAAAAAATGCGATACTCTCGCGAGACGAGAAAACATCTCTCTTCAAAAAAATCCAGACGAGAATTTTTTTAAGACTGCTAGATTTCTCATTTTGTGAAATATTATTTATAACATCGTAAACCTTTTCTTCAATCCATATAAATCATCAATTTTACAAAATAAAAATTCTCAGAAAATTGTGGCTATACATTCCTTTTTTATTGTATAAATCGTTTCTGTCGGAATTGCTTTTAACTTCTTATAAATTAAATCGACCCACAAAAATCTCGTAAACGTATATAAACCACGATATTATTATTTCGGTCCCTGTGATCAAACACGGTTGATGTTTATTTTGATATAAGATGCTATTTATTTTTGTCCCGAAAACTCAGATTTGTGTGCAAAATCGTTATGTGGAGTTGTGCTACGTCGATAAAAAAACTTAAAATGAAATACACAAATAAGAAAAGTGACATAGGAGGACCGGAGTAAGTTAGTTACTCGCTTTGCCGCCGTATTTGTTTCTAAAAAGTGTTTTTTTTTGTTAATATCTGTTAATCGCAGCAGTTTGAGAGAACCGCTTCTTTCCCCTTGATAATACCCACTCCAATTTGAAATCGCAGGAGATTCCAAACTGAAAGTAAAACAAATACAAAATCAATAGATGTTTACCTGAAACAACGCTTGGCTTAATAGTTTCTCTTGGCATTGTTTCTCTATGATACTAAAGTATTGAACAATATGGAATATACCAATATTTTTGATACTAAGTTAAATACTGTTCTAAAATATATCTCTTGTGGTTAAAGAAATACGAAAATAACACAAAAATTGTACATGAGTGTCATTTTTAGTGGATAAAAATTAAGTAGTATTAAAAAATTAGATAAAGAAATAAATAAAGGTAAACTAAAAATACCTTAAAACTTTTTATAGTCTATTTCAGAAAGGTGTAGAGTAATAAAAAGGAAAATTCCGTCCAGTTCGGCTCAATTTCGGTGTCGGCCATAGGCGTAGGTAAATTTTGTGCAATAAATTATTTATGATAACCAACCCAAGAAAAGAAAAAAAGATAATTTGATAAAGAAGAAACTATTAGCTATAGCAAATTTACACAAACATCGTTTTACGAAATATGCCGTGGAAGATATAGCTGAAAAACATAGTGTATAACTGTGCTGTGCACACCGCCATATTATTGTGAACTAAATCCTATAGAACTTCTATGAGCGCAAGTGAAAGGATTTGTAGCAAGACACAACACGACATTCAAAATGAAAGACGTTAAGCTACTGTTTGATCAAGCCATTAAGCAAGTGACACCAGAGAATTGGCGAAAAGCAGGACATCATGTCATTAAAGAGGATAAATAATGGGATATTGACCATCTGATCGATCGGACCGTCGACCCGTTAATTATAACGTCAAGAGGAGATGACAGTTCCTCAGATGACAAAAAATAATAGGATTTTTTATAGTTTAATTTCTGTATAATGCATTTTTTGTATTTTGTATTTTTTATAATATTTAATAAAAAATAAGTGTACCTAACACTATGTAGTTACATAATGCACGCTTTTGTCACACCATTTTCAGTGTTTGTGAATGGATAACAATAGGCAAAACCCATAAATTGACCCAAATCCGGGTGGTACTACCTGCACTTGATGAAAATAAAGAATTTTGCAATGAAATCAATGTAAAATTATGACAGTGGCTTAAATATTCGTTGGGTCACTCTGTAGTCCCTTTGCATACCTAATGAGCTTTTATTACGTTACACCTTTCTAAAATAGACTATAGAAATAAATTGTTCTTTAAACAGTCAAATTTAGAATAATTAGATTCCTCCTTTTAAATTTGACCGCACACGCCGCTGAACTTTAACCAATATTGATTTTGTTAACTGTTATGTGGGAGTTAAAAACAATTTATTATTTGTAAATATTGGAGTGGGTGTAACCATTTTAATAAATAAAGCATGAGGACAAGTATAATTTAAAATCGTTAAAAAGGGTAACGCAGAACGTTGTTAAAAGTTTCTCAAATTAAAATTATTTCCCCTTTGCGGGTTAATTTTTACTCAAATTTAAACAATAATTATTAAGAGTGAAGTCTAGTGATGCATTCGCCATTTCATTTTTTGATCAATATTTCTTATCCTTTTCGCTTTACTCAAAAAGGGAAAATTTGTCCATTTTTCTTTTTCTGCTTTTATTACTTTATAAATTCATAATTGTTTACCTTTAAATTGTAGGTAATTATGCGTCAAATGTCGGTATCTGGCCGATTTTTTGATAAAAGGAAACGTTAACGAAATATTGTACAGGGTGGCCAACTAAGAATGCGAGGTACTGTATCTGGGAAACTATTAATCGCAGAGGCTTGCGGCAAAAAAAATTATTACTAAAACGGCCAAGAGAAAAACCTGGAAAATATTTTTAAGTTTCTGAAATGGCCGCTAGGGGGCCTAACTGCAATCTTGAATCTAAAAAGTCATATTTCTGTATATTCCGCTATATTAACACGTTCGTTACCGACTACCACTATAGTGGCGATCGGTGTCTAATGTGTGAAACCGACTACCACTTTAGTGGCAAAATTTATCATATATTTTCGTTTCTATTGCATCGTTTGTATACAGCGGGTGTTAGGGAACATTATAAGTCACCTATATGCCATTATAGTGGTAGTTGGTTCCAGAAATGCACTAATTTTTGGCTTCTTCTGAATGTTTGTTTTCAGTTCATAAAAACCATTTGTCTAAAAGTTACAGCTTTGGTTCAAAACGTACAACGCAGTAAAAGCTTACGGTAACGAACGTGTTAACCTAATTTAAAAAATTCTGATCTTTAAAGTTGAGGATAATGTAAACCTTTTTTGTTAAACACTTTTTGCAGTATCTCTAAAACTAAAGTGGTGGGGGGTATTCAAACGTTTCCGTAAATAACATCCTGTGTCTTCGAAACGGCTAAGCCGATTTGAACAAACTTGGGCTCGTTACAAGGAGCTATTCTTGGGCTATAAACATCAATATATTTAAAGTTTTGTAAGTTTTACATATCGCCGCTAGAGGGCTTTTTTCGACATTCCTACAGAAATGGTTAGTTTTCTCAACAAAATAAAATGCATAGGTATAATTATTTTCTTATGAAAAAGTAGTTAAATGATGCCTAAACTAGCTCGCGAAAACCGCATCTCGATATTTATTCCTAACCCAAAATATTGGCAATAGAAAATTTTATACGAAAATCCTTTAAGTTTTTTTTTATTGTAACTATATTTTTCTCAAATTATTTCTATTATGTAAGTTGTGGCCCTAAAAAGACCGATTTGTAAAAGGACGATTTTTAATGCCCCCGTAAATGCTCGAAAAGTTTACCATCACATTCTATGCATTGGTGAAGCCTCTCATGGGTAGACAAAACTGCAGTTTTAATTTCGACTCTCGGTATGTTACGTATTGCATTACGGATCCGGTTTTTTAAATCTCCTCTGGTCGTAGGTTGAGTCTGAAACACGATGTCTTTTAACCGCCCCCATAAATAAAAATCCAGGCAAGTTAGGTCTGGTGATCGCGGAGACCATGGAAACAGACTTCTTCTTCCAATCCACCACTGTTGAAATACTGCATTAATATGCTCTCGCACATTAACAGCAACATGTGCTGGGCAACAATCCAACTGCAAAAACAAGTTTTGCCTTGTTTTCAAAGCACATTAATTGTCTTTTTAGGGCCACAACTTATAATTTCAGAAAAATATAGTTACAATAAAATAAAAATGTAAGGGAATTTCGTATAAAATTTTCTATTGCCGATATTTTGGGTTAGGAATAAGATATCGAAATGCGGTTTTCGCGAGCTAGTTTAGGCATTATTTAGCTACTTTTTCAAAAGAAAAAAATCATACCAATACATTTTATTTTGTTGAGCAAATTAACCATTTCTGTAGGAATGTCGAAAAAAGCCCTCTAGCGCCATATGTAAAACTTACAAAACTTTAAATATATTGATATTCATAGCCCAAGGATAGCTCCTTGCAACGAGCCCAAGTTTGTTCAAATCCGCTTAGCCGTTTCGAAGATTCAGGATGTTATTTACGGAAACGTTTGAATACCCCCCACCACTGTATTTTTAGAGATACTGCAAAAAGTATTAGACAAAAAAGGTTCGCATTATCCTCAACTTTAAAGATCAGAATTTTTTAAATTAGGTTAATATAGCGGAATTTACAGAAATATGACTTTTTGGATTCAAGATTGCAGTTACGCCCCCTACCGGCCATTTCAGAAACTTGAAAATATTTTCCAGGTTTTTCTCTCGGCTATTTTAGTAATAATTTTTTTTACCGCAAGCCTCTACGATTAATAGTTTCCCAGATACAGTACCTCGTATTCTTAGTTGGCCACCCTGTACAAAACACGAAATGGCGAATTCATCACTAGACTTCACTCTTAAAAGTTAAGCGCTGTTTAAAAAGTCAAAAATAATAAGATTAATAATAATATTAATATAGTGTATTTCAGAAAGGTGTAGAGTAAAAAGATGGGAAATTCGCCAGTTCGGCTCAATTTCGGTGTCGGCCATAGGCGTAGGTAAATTTTGTGAATTAAATTATTTATAAAGAAGAAGATTTTCCTTTTCATTTCGCCAGATCCATCTCTAGAAGCGTTTCGTCATATCATGACTCATTAGTAGAGCTAGGATCCGACGAAAAGAAAAGGGATCTCGAAGCTACTTAAGGCAGCACTTGGTGGGACACACCAGTAAGATGTGGCACGGAGCGCCATCTGTGTCGTTGTTAGACACTCTTGAGCATACCAGCACCTCTAACAAACTTATAGAAATAAGTAAATGTTAAGAGGAAATCGCCTGTAAAGACATTCGTCACAATTACAGGAGTCCCGCTAGGCAGCGCTAATTCACATCGGTTTATTAACCGAAAACAATAAGTAAAGAAGAAGATTTTCCTTTTCATTTCGCCAG
This sequence comes from Polydrusus cervinus, assembly GCA_935413205.1. Lineage (NCBI taxonomy): Eukaryota > Metazoa > Arthropoda > Insecta > Coleoptera > Curculionidae > Polydrusus > Polydrusus cervinus. Next base: position 30,207,734 of record OW284516.1, read on the forward strand.
ATCCATCTCTAGACGCGTTTCGTCATATCATGACTCATTAGTAGAGCTAGGATCCGACGAAAATAAAAGGGATCTCGAAGCTACTTAAGGCAGCACTTGGTGGGACACACCAGTAAGATGTGGCACGGAGCGCCATCTGTGTCGTTGTTAGACATTCTTGAGCATACCAGCACTTCTAACAAACTTATAGAAATAAGTAAATGTTAAGAGGAAATCGCCTGTAAAGACATTCGTCATAAATTATTTATGATAATTAACCAAAGAAAAAATAATTTGATAAAGATGGAACTAAGTATTAGCTATAGCAAATTTACACAAACATCGTTTTATAAAATGTGCTGTGGAAGATCTAGCTGAAAAACATAGTGTAACTGGGCTGCGCACACCGCCATATCATTGCGAACTAAATCCTATAGAACTTATATGGGTGCAAATGAAAGGATTTTTAGATACGACCCGTTAATTATAACATCAAGAGGAGATGACAGTTCCTCAGATGACGAAGAATATTGTAATTTTTTTATTTTTGATTTTTTTTTTACGGTTCGCCGACTACGTAGGCTTGAACCGGTCATCGACCACAAATGTGATCTACCGACTGGGGAGTGTGAAACGGTACCTTCATCCTACGAGATATCCGATCTCATCCGGCCTGTCGGGCGTGAATAGGATGGCTAGGTGTCGATTCATTTTACACTCTTCCCTGAGGCAAGAGCACGCCGTGTTCCCAAGCGGTCAACCGCCCAAGTACTAACCGCGCTCGACACCGCTTAATTTCGGTGATCTGCGGGAACCGGTGCTTAATATGTGGACAGGCCCTTGCCCCTTTTTATTTTATAATATTTAATAAAAAAATAAGTGTAGGTACCTAATACTATGTACATAATGCACAGCTTTGTCACAACATTTTCAGTATTTGTGACTGGATAACAATAGGCAAAACCCATAAATTGACCCAAACCCGGTTGGTACTATCTGTACTTAATGAAAAGAAAGAATTTTGAAATGATGATGAATCAATGACAAATTTTGAAAGTGGCTTAAATATTCGTTGGGTCACTCTGTAGTCACTTTACATACCTAATGAAATTTGATAGCTCTACACCTTTCTGAAATAGACTATAAAAATTTTATCGATTCAACAGGTAAAAATGATCGAATCTCTGGCCAAAACTGCTATTAATAAAGTTGCCCACACTGAAAATGTTGCCCACACAGAAAATTAGGTTTTTCTTTAAAAGTAATTTTTTTTAGTCGTCCCCCTTAGCTAAATCCTGGAATCATGAGATTACAGGAAACCTGCAGGACAACTTGTAGATGCAAAGATAATCGACTATTCACATATTAATTTAATAAGCGAAGAATAGGCGACATTCTAAACAACTTAAAGCTGCAAGTTAAATTGCAGGCTTTCTGTAATCTACTAAAATACAGGGTTGTTCAAAAGTTGTTTTGTTTTGTCTACTATTCATTCATCTATCATATTCACGTGAAGACGACTGGAGGTACTTACCGGTTGAAACATTAATAGCCATATTTGTTTTAGGTGTGACAGAGTTATTAAACTAGAAAACTAGAAACACAAAACTATTAGAGGGAAAATGTTTTCTAATTAGCGTTGCCAATCTGTTTAGAAACGGAAGGCAATTATCTTGGCAAGGAAATCATAAACACAAGATGCGGTTCCTTCTGCCAGTATTGATTTCCACAGTTCTATTAAAAGGTAAGTTAATGTTATTTAAATATAAAAGGTAAATTGTTTAAAAAATGCTCCAAAAAGTATAAATCATTATAATTTTACTTACAAAATCACCAGTTCTTAATACTAATACAACAAAATCGTAAATATTGGTTTTGAAAACAAAATTTGTATAATAAATCATTATTAATAGCCAGTAAAATATGATAACGTGGAAATTTAATTAGTTCCTTAATAAAATAATTTAGTAAGCTTTGCTACAAGATATTGAGGGAAACATTGCCTCACACGCCACTTCCTCCAGAACCAGTTATAACAAGATGGGGAACTTGTATAGACGCTGCAACCTAGTAAATATTTTTTCACGATATAAAGGTAGTTGTTGATCAGTTAAAGAAGATGATTTCTTAAAAAAGGTCGTCCTATACATACCGGGTGATTCACGACGAGCTTGCATTAGAACTTTTAAGGAAACTACTGATAATGTTGTTTTGAAAATGTGTAGGTTTAAGTTTATCGATATGCTCTCTACGCTCTGTCACTTCCGGTTATACCGGAAGTAGCTTCAACTTTCATTTTTTAAATACAATATAGCATTTTTTATTATATTTTTGGTGTTTGAATTAAATTTTAATTAAATATTATGGAACACGTTTTTTTACCTAAGTCTACTAATTTCTGAGATATCTGCATATTTTGTAATTATTTTGTAAATGCATAGCAAGGAAATTATCCCTATATATTTTTTACCTTAGCTCCTGGACTAAATTTTTTTTGTTATTGTATAGTTAAAGAATCAACAAAGCTAAAAAAAACTTGGTATAAAATATACAGGGAGGTCACAATTAAGGGCTCATTGTAAAAAACGATAAACATTAAAAACTTTAAAATTTTAAATGAAACACTCCTTATATTTTTACTTTATATGATAATAAATAACTAATAATAATGATAACATGTTAATATTTTAGTTTAAGAGAGCAAATCGATAAACTTATACCTACAAATTTTCAAAAAAATATTTTTAGTAGTTTCCTCAAAAGTTCTAATGCAAGCTTGTCTCGATTCACTCGGTATAAATAAATCAATTAGTCCAGAGAAGCTAAACTCCAACCAAGTGGGCTAAGCCCCCCTAGTTTCGCTTACGCCTGGCACTATATCGGTTACTTTACAGACCTTCGAGTGTTTCAAATAAATTCAATAAATATATTATTTTTTCCATACTTCTAAAAGTAAATATCTACAAATTTGAGGAGTTAATAAGTCTCTAAATTGCCATTTTTCGGCCAATTGACACTTTTAAACCCACTTCCGGTTTAAGCGGAAGTAACGTCAAATTTTAAATGGAAACCATCATCATTTTTATTTGATAATTAAATTCTTTAGAAAATTCTCTTTTTCAATGACATATCACACTTTATCATTTGTTTTGAAAAATGGGCACGTCGATCAATTTTCCTTTGTTTTTTCTAAAATATCCATAACTTTGATGAAACAAGGTAAGTGGTAAAGAGTAGGCCATGAAAACGTTAAAATGTTTTTTTTCAACCTGCTTTATAATATAAAATTGACTTTCTTGAAAAAACAGTATCCGTTAGGGCTATTTTACAATCTGTTTTTTTAAAAAAACGACCTCGCAAATCCTGTTTTTAAATAGCAACACATCTTTGTTTATTATATTAAAATTCTTCATTTAATTTCCTTTCTTACGGTGCATCACAAGTTAATAATTATTTATTAGGTTATAGTAGAAATTAACAAAAAATATATTAATAGTAGATTCTGTAACGAGGTTGGAATGAAAATTTGATCCAAGTGGAAGAACCACGAGTATCGAATTTTCATTCTAACCGAGTAGCAGATTATATTTTCTCCGCGACCAAAAAATACTATTCGCAATATTTGTAATTTCAGGTGGAGTATTATCCAGTTCCATATCTGATTCATCCGATTTTTCACTCATATTTTGACTTGCACTAAAATTTGTCTGCTGACATTGACAGTTTCGAAATTCATGGCAACCTATGTCGCTTAGATCAATTACAGAATATTCATTCCGTATCTTGTTATGGAATGACATTACACGCAAAACGCATAAGAAGCAAGAGTTTCAGAATAAATATTCCAACTCAAGAGCGAGAATTTTTACATTCTATTATCAAAAATGATTTTGGAATTATTGCATTCAGTGATGGTCGTGGAGAAATGTAATTTCTAGACCTGTATAAGCCATGGGAAGTTATGTCACGTATGCCGTGGAAAACAATTCATATATATCAATCTTCGTAATAATTACTTAATACCAGTTGACATTTTGGTTTAATTGATGCAGACATAATATTTTCGTTTTCCACGGCATACTAGTCTGGTGTGTGGTAGGTTCTTAATAAAATACATTTTCAAACACGTCATATTTATAATATAAAGTAGGTTAAAATAAACCATTTAAACGTTTCCATGGCCTACTCTTTACCACTTACCCGGTTTTACCAGAGTTATGGACATGTTATAAAATAAAGGAAAATTAATCTAGCCGGCCATTTTTAAAACAAATGATAAAGTGTGATACTTCATTAAAAAGAGAATTTTTTATATAATTTAAACGTCGAATAAAAATAAGGGGTTTCATTTAAATTTTAAAAGTTGACTTCACTTCTGATTAAACCGTAAGTGGTTTCCAAGATTTGAATTTGTCAAAAAATGGCAATTTACACACTTATTATTGTCCCACATTTTTAAATCTTTACTACTAAAATTGGGGGGGGGGGGGGGGGTCCACTTCTTTATGTCATCCACACAAAAAGCTCTTTTATTTCTGCACGACTCTAACAAGAAAATGAGCGTTATTTTTCAATTAGTATTTAAAACAAAAAATAAAATAAATTAGTATGATATATTTTGGGAAAAATAATTAATATATTATGAAATCAAAGTGTAATTTTTCAGTCAATATTTGCAGTGTAAAGCCTGGCCCCATGACGCCCTTACTGCTGACTGTTCCCTTTCTCAAATATTCCAACCTCCAGCGTCAATGGCCGCCGCATTAAATTATTTTCTTAATTTTGTTAAAAAATTACGAAAGAACGGTACTAAATCAAAATAATTTAAAAACTTAAATTATAATATCCTTATAGGATGGGTAACTTCTTGACACAAATTGCAAAAATACTTTCTTAATTTCTTAAAAGGTTTCTTTATAACTAAGTTGTTTTTCTTTGTTGTTTGTTTTGAGGAAGATTGCGATAATATTTAATTATAGAATTTGGCAAAAACATCCGCCAGAATATTAATTAAGAAATATTTGTTTTGATAAAGGAGTGAAGTTGCGGAATAAAATTAGTTTCAAACGGTTTATTAAAAAAATTTAGAAATCTAAGAAGCTTTTAATAAATTACTTTTCTTAATACTGGATCTTTAACTTGAAAACTCGGACTTTTAATTATCCGCATTCACATCCTTAAGTTCTGTTTGAGAATCCCTCTAAACATAAACCAAAATAAAGTTTGTTCAAGATGAAATTACAAAAAGCTTTTATGTGCTGCTATTTAATTACCATTTGAAAAATTGAACTTCTGGACAAATTTAACGCAATATTCTAACATATTTGAGGTTTACTTTAAAAAGCAGATGATTTGACTAGAGCCGGATCTGCTCAAAAATTTAGGGGCCTCGAACCCGCTCTTGTCAACCAAAATAACTTCGGCCAGGTGGCAATTTTGTTAATTTTTCATGAGTATTTTGTTAACTTAGTATGTACTTGTACTAAAATTAACTTTAATTAGTTTAATTAATTATTAGTTTATTTTTATTAGTATAATATATTAGTAAATCTGTGTCGAATACAACTGTGCAATATTTTATTAAGGTTGGCTTACGTTGCTTTCTGTCAGTAGCGGCTCGCGGTCCTAAAAAATGGTGAATAGCTAAGTATATTGACTAAAAACCCGTGTAACAAAACGTCACTCTTATCCTCATCTGTCCAGCGACTGAATGGAGTTTCAAACAAATTACAAACTATGTCATAAACCATAGACATATAGGTGCTTATAAGTACGCCACTGTACGTCATAACATTTAGGTACAACTATTGTTACTGAATATAATCAAGCTTTTCATAAGGTATAATAATCACTCGCAAAGTTTGCACGATACAACGCACAGTGAGATCTAGCTACCAATAAGTTAAAATAAAGCAAGCAAAGCAAAAAAATCGGTAATTCCTAAAATATAGCAGATATCAAAAATTTGACAAATTACTTTCTTTGCTATGAACCAAAGATTTAATTGACGTAAAGTGATAAAATTTAAAAATATTATTGTGAAAGTTACACACCATTATAATTTGAGCAAAAATGATCGTCTTCTTTAACACCCTGTATATAAAATTTTCTGACAGTTAAAGAAAATCCAACATTGAAAATGGTTTCCCAAGGGATGAATCTATCAACCATTCAAAACCGTAGGTCGATATCATATCTGGTTCAGAAAATATTAACTGTTAAATTTAGGCGAAATTTGTCTTGCTCGAAAGCAATTGTCCAGCAGTTTATTTGCCGTTAGATGTGCTAATTGTTTATAATGTGTTTCTATGGGCTAGCATATTCGATTTTATCCTGGGGGGAAAAAGTTATTTAAAACGTAATTATAATTTTAAATTGGTTAGACACCTCTGTTATTTTAAAATATCATATTTTCTCCAGCGCTCTGCTACACCCTTGTTAGACAAACATAATAAATTAATTAACTAAATTACCCTCGCATAGGCCTTTATAAAGTTTGGGGCATTAAATTTTAAACCCCAAGATAAAATTTACTGTTATGTTCTTATTAAAAAACTTTTCTGGTAGTGTTAATTAGATCGTGAGGAGTTACGATTTAATGAATGTCTTTTCATATTTAACCCCCGCTTTACAAAGCTTGAAGTCTTTTAGACGCCAGAGAACCTATTTGGCGGGATCGCATCAATTGATAAAAAAGCCTAGTGTCGAAAATATTAGAAAAAATATAATAAAACAATTTTACAGAGAAATAAGATTAATTCTACTTAGCAAAATATCATTCATCCCACCAGTGGCGGCTCGTCAGGTGAAGTAGGTGAAAAAATAAATAAAACCAGGAGGAAATGTTTTCGACAGTATTAAATATTAATGTACCAATATAGCTACCATTTTAGCCCTTAAAAAATAATTATGTTCGAAATAATAATATTAATTTAATCCGATATTGCTATGCATAATAGGGCCACGGTTAACTCCGATGGACAACAATTATACACTCTCGTGCATTTTGGCACGCCCCAGTCGACCGCCGTGTTCTCTACTCAACAGCATTGGAAGGCAAGCAGTGCCATCCAGTCAAGCGGTTTTGTTTTCTCGTCGCTATGGTTACGTGACTTCACTGGCGTCCGAAACGCGAGACGTCACGCGGCAGCATGAATAAATTTGCATTTTAAAGAAGTGCAATTTAAAAATAGATCAGTCGTATACCATTGTTTTATAATAGGTTCGGGACGTTCGGGTATTTATTTTTGAGGCTTCGCGTAACTTACGGTTATAGATATCGTTTTTACTGTTATTTACTGTGGGATTAAAAAGTTTTGTTTTTGTTTTTTAGTTAATTCAATAGTGTGGAAGTACCTACTTGGTTCAATTGTTATTGTGTGTTTTAAAAATGAACCCAATTAATGACATACATAGTAGTTTGTATAGCACGAGGAAGTAAATGAGCCACGACTCCCCCGTATGTTTGTAATTTGTTGAAAATTCCATTTAGTCGTTGGACAGATGAGGATAAGAGAGACGTTTTGTTACACGGGCGACCCACTGGAATCTTAAACATAGATTTAAAAAAAGTATTAAAAAAAAGTGGCAGATCCTATAAGATTAATTTTAAGAGTTCCTGGTTTTCAGAATATAATTGGCTATGTAGTAGTGTCGCCTTACAAAAATTGTTTTGTTGGTCGTGTTTACTCTTTTCGAATAAATATTGCGTTTGGAATAGGGACGGATTTACATATTTTTTAAATATTACTAGATCGTTGCATAAACACGGGGTTCAGGAGAACACTTAAAATATCAGTTAGTGTTAAGAAATTTTAAACAAAATCAAAATACTATTGTCGATGCTTTAAAAGAAAACTCTAGACGTCAACCGAAGAATCGATCTGATTCTGATTTACAAAAACTTGCTATGTAAGTACGTAATTAAAATATAAATTAGTCAATATTTGTTTAAGTACCCGCACTATACCTAGCTCTTCACCATTTTTTAAGATCGCGAGCCGCCACTGCATCCCACTAAATTATTTAATTGATATATCGAACAATTAAATTGAAAAATGTTTTTGCCGGCGTACGGACAGGATTAAAATTAAAAAAGGTTTATTCCTCCGCTGGGAATCGAACCCAGAACCTCCCGATTAGACGTCAAGCGCGCTGCCAATTGCGCTATGGAAGACCTGATATTTTCTCACCAACTTCGGTCATATAACTTATTCAATTTTATGTTAGTAGTAATAGTCTGGAATCTCCTGTGATTCACAGACCGGGGAGGGTGTTATAAGGGGAAAGGGAAGTAGTTTTCGGCTATGGAATATTGAGTACCAAACCTACACAATCAAAGTTCAAAAATATTTCTTGTCATGGAATGCTTGACCACGAAACTATGAAATTAATTACTTCTTTAATTCAAGTGGTAAAAGTTTTTCTTTTGGTAATATCTCTGTAACGAAAGAAGATACTGAACTGTAGTCTTCATATTTTTTCTTGCAAATTTAATCTATTTCCCGACTATAATGTCATAGTTATAAATTCTGTAGGTATGGTTTTAGTGTTTGGAATAAAATCAAAAAACTGTTATTATTACAAATTAACCCCTCTAACATTTTTATTAGCAACTATCGTGTACCAATAAATACGACAGTTGAAAGTACTTACCTTTCTTTTCTAAACAAGCTTAAGTTAACTTAAATCGGATAAGTCGTTTAAAACTTACAGCCCAACCTATTTACGCCCGTATTACGATGGCTGAAGTATTGTGACATTAACATAATTCAAACGATGATGGATTTTGCTACATTGTCTCTTTATTACACAACTAGATTTAAAATTGGAAGGCTGGTTAACGCAGTGGCGGCTCGCGGTTTTAAAAAATGGTAAAGAGCCGGGTACTTAAACAAATATTGACTAAAAACCCGTGTAACAAAACGTCACTCTTATCCTCATCTGAATGGAGTTTCCAACAAATTACAAACTATGTCATTAATTGGGTTCATTTTTAAAAACACAACTAAGTAGGTACGTACACTACCGAATTAACTGAAAAATAAAAACAAAACTTTTTAATCACACAGTAAATCACGTAAAAACGATATCTATAAACAAGTTTCGAGAAGCCTCAAAATAAATACCTTAAGGTCAGGCGAACCAATGCTAAAACAATGGTGCATAAGACGAATCTATTTCTAATTGCCCTTAATCTTAATGCAAATTGTTACATGCCTTTTGCGTGACTAATGTCACGTAACCATAGCAATGGTGAGTATCAAAATCATGTTGGGCGTTTGGTCTTCACTTGCTTTGAGCTAACGGACACGGTCGGCTGGGGCGCGCCAAAATGCACAAGTGTTTATAACTATTGTTCATCGGAGTTAACCGTAGTAATATTATGCAAGGCTACATTCGGATTAAATCAATATTATTAATTCGAACATAATTATTTTTTAAGGGCTAAAATGTAGCTGTATTGGTACATTAATATTTAATATTGTCGAAAAACTTTCCTCCTGGTTTTATTTTTTTTTGGTGAAGAAGTTCTTCACCTACTTCACCTGACGAGCCGCCACTGGGTTAATGGCTGTGGTAGTTATTCTCAAAACTGCCATGTTGTAAACAATTAAAATTCAAGTCATCCCCTTATAGAGTCTATCACGGACTTGAAACCACGTGTCTGAAACAATGGTTACCATCTCCAATATTCACCTCGTGCAGAAATTTAATATACTGTTACTTGCAAACGTGAATTTTTAGGTGTTTTTAATCTTCCTCCTTGTATTTAATTATTCAATTCGACCTACCAATGCAATATTATGCATTGCCTGGTACAACTGGCTAACTTTCTAATGCTCAAGAAAGATAACATCGAGTTTGCACCGATGCTCGCCAGTATTAATATTGAAAAGTTGGCTGCCCGTTGACCCATTTACTGATAGTTGAAAATTTAATATGAATCGTAGTCTCCCTTTGAACTTTGTGTTTCTGTGGATACGTACCTTCAGTTGTATATTATTTAATAAAAATTAGAATCGTTTACAAAACAAACAATTGGCGAGACGAATAAATTATTTAGTTTTCCTACGACCATCTATGAAAATAAGCACGGTTAATTTGGCTAGAAAGCGCCGTATATCACACACGTGTTGAAAAAAAAATATTTCAACACTAGTGTTGAAATATTAAGGCACACTGTTTAATTTAAACAGATGGTGCCAATTTGACAGACAACCCCTATTTATTAAAAAGAACAAATTTTAGAAAGCAGTAATTGTAAAGTATTTAACTTATTTATCATGTATTTGTCGAGTGATTTAGAATTAGAGTGTGAAAATACGCCATCTAAAATTATAAAAAATGTTAATAATATACTGGAAATTCTATTACCAGAAAAAACAAATCGCACTGAAGAGTATCATGTATTAAACAACAAATCTTTATTGGCATCGATAGCATAGAGAATAGAGCTCTAGCCTACAGATCGCAAGGTCACAGGTTCAAATCCCATCAGGGGTATTTGCCTTTTTTTTATAAAAACATTAAACAATTTATAGAATTATTTTGAATTGAAATCTTCCTTGTTGGGCGGATTTTTAAAATTTATGTTTAATGCATCTTTTCTTAATTAAATTTAAAATTTTTCATTCTGGTTAATCTAGAAGTCAATCCAGGATTAGTTCTTCCTATGATATATAAAATATGAAAAAATGAAAAAGTTAAACTACAAATAAAGCAAAAGCCCGTTGACAAACTATGAAACCAGAATATTAAGTGGAACATAATCCTAAGTATGCTCATTTTAACACTAGTGTTAATATTTGTCATAAATCAAAGGCTTGTTTAATAATTCTTGGTGGTCGTAGGAAAAATAGTGTACATTACTTGTGTGAAAGTGATTATTCTAAAACTCGGAGATTTTCCGCATTCGACTGACGCCTCGTGCTAAATATCTCCTCATTTAAACAGTATTATTTGTTATGTAATATACTATTTAAGTTAATCCACAATAAAAAATATCTTAGGAAGAGAATGCTAATTTTTCAAAAGTTGACTTAATTGTTCCGTAGACTACAATCGTTTTTTTTTCTTTAAATCACTTTGTGTGGCTTGAAACGAGTTTTAATGCACGTCCAATCAAGTGATTAGTGACGTTACCAAGATAAGCAAGGCAAAGAAATTCCCTTGAGCTTACTAAAACTCCAAGTCACACTTTGTTTAGGGGCTTGTGTACAATGCACCGTTTATATTTCCTTTCTTTGTTTGCTGTATATAAGCTGGCTTAAAATGTTTGTATAATTATTTGTTATGCTTTGCATTTTTATACAATAAACGTCTAACTAGTAATTCTCTATTGCCTCTGTTTAATTATTTCTTGTTCTATACAATATTATTTGTTAAAGCATTATTTAATACGCGCCGATATAGATAAAATGATAGATTGATTATTCAATTGTTTCGGTTTTTAATTAATGCATGTTTTGGTACCATTTAGGGATTAGTGACGCATTTTTTATTTACATTTTTGTTCAATATGTCGTATCATTTTCGCTTTATCCAAATACCCGGTTTGAGGTAGCGCTACAGTTTTAATTTAAATTAACTTTAATTGATAAAATGTCAATTTTTTTTCCGAGAGCCCGTCCGTACGCCGGATGCACTTAGGCCAGGAATAGCCCATTGTGCTCATCCTGTTTAATTGTTACACCCACTCCGTGATCTCAGTTTTTTGCACTAGTTTGTGTAGGTCAACTGGGGAGAGGGTAAGGATGTCCTCTGATATCAGTTTTATTTGCCCGGTATTTGTTGCCTCTTTCGATCTATGTGCTGTACAGTGTCCCTGACTTATCTACATAATCTACAGTCAAGGTCTCCATTGTACAGTTGCATTCTGTGCAGATGATTCTTGACAGCCATGTATCCTGTCAGAATTCCTGTAATGGTTCTCAGCTGGTTCCTTTTCATTTGAAGCAGCTGTTTCGCCTTGGGTCTGGATCCCCAATGAAGCTTTTGATGTGGTGTAATCCCTGTCTGTTGCTCCAGTGGATTTTCTGTTCACTCCTGATCCATTGCTTTATGTCATCTCGTACTGTGCACATTGGTACTTCAAGTGCCGGTTCTGTATCAATGAATATAATTTCTGAGCCCTCCCTCGCAAGTTCATCAGCTTTTTTTATTTCCTGTAATACCTTTGTGTCCTGGTACCCACTGCAGTATTACTTTTTTTACTTTTGCCAGGGCCTACAGTTCCTCTTAATAACATTCCTATACCAGTCTTAAGGTTTCCTTGTTGCATATTAGCGATCGAAGGGCTGCTTGACTGTCAGAATATATATGGATCCGCTTATTGAGGTAAGCCCTCCTATTGTTTTCGTACGCACACTGTAATATGGCTTAGATTTCTGTTTGGAACACTGTGGGAGACTTTTCCAGAGAGAAACGCATTTTTTGTAAATATTTATTTTTCGATATAGGCCGTTCCTGATTAATATCCGAGTATTAATATTAATAACTCTATGAATAGTTAATTTCTAAAGCCCTTTATACGTGAAAGTGTTATATAATAAAACTTTAAAATACAGCGTTATCATTAGTAATCACCATTTGACTGTAAAGCAATTTGTAATCCACACCATGTATTTACCATTATACTGCGTTTTGTAGGGTGGAAAATGGTCTTGATCACGCAAAATAAAACAAATGACTTAGCCATCGATCTTTTCAAATGATAAATAAGGGCATTATGTTTAAGAAAATTTGGAATTTCAATTTTAGTGTCATAATTTTTTACCAAGACGAATAGCTGTGTCGTGTTGGCTTTCAAATAAAGACAGTTAAATTGATTGCATTTTATTTGTTGTTTTATTATAATATTCTTGTTTTTAAGGTTGAAATATTTTTAAAACGTTATCTGTTTATTTTTAAGAATATAGTCTATTTCAGAAAGGTGTAGAGTAATAAAATGATAAATTCCGTTCAGTTCGGCTCAATTGCGGCGTCGGCCATAGGCACACACTGCCATATCATTGCGAACTAAATCATATAGAACTTATATTGGCGCAAGTGAAAGGATTTGTAGCAAGACACAACACGACATTCAAAGTGAAAGACGTTAAGCTACTGTTTGATCAAGCCATTAAGGAGGGTGACACCAGAAAACTGGCGAAAAGCAGTTCATCATGTCATTAAAGAAGAGGAGAAAATGTGTTTATATTTTTCTGTATTTCTAAATTATTTTGATTTCTAGTATTCATGCTGTGATTAATTCTATATTAAATTTTCTCATATAGATAATCAGGTAATTTAGTGGCAATTGTTTTATGAATAAAACAATTAAGGTGAATTTCGCGTCTAAATTTTAGTTTTATAATATTATGTTGTCTATAGGTTATATAGTCATATTTTTAAGGCTTGTTAAAAATCTTATGCAATTATTTTAGAATATTCATAACTTTTGTTTGTCTTTAAAATTTATATTTTTGTGATAGATAACATCACCATGGTATACTTAAAATATTAGAATATACAAGGTATACTATTTTTTTTTTACTGCATATTAATTTAAAAACCAACCAATACATGGCCTTTCAAAATGTTGGTTAAAGAAAATATATCACATTGAATTTAAACGCTGTCTATTATTAGGTACCATTTCGGAAATTTTTTATTATTAAACATGTATTTTCAAAGTTTTGTGTTTTTTCCCCGAAGGGCCCGTCCGTGCGCCGGATGCACTTAGGCCAAGTTTGGCCCATTGTCCTCACCCTGTTTGGTTGTTACACCCACTCTGTGATCTCAGTTCCTTGCACTAGTTTGTGTACGTCAACTGGGGCAAGGGCGTCGATAATTTTTTCTTTTGGGGGGGGGGGGGGGGGGGGGGGTAACAAATTAACAAGATAAATTTTCAAAACATTTTTCTAGTTTGTATGCCTTTGGGATTTGGAAATCAATTCAAAAGTGATTTCTAAAAAAAAAAAAAAGGGTCGTCGCTCGAAAATAACATACATCTGATTTAAGCTTTTGGCGGGATGAGCACTTATGTTCATAGCTTTTAAACATGAATGCCCACCCCGGCGTCAAGCTTAAATCAGATGACTTTTTTTTTTTTTAGAAATCACTTTTCTTTCGTCAAGTGTGTTCTTGGATCTTGGGGGGGGGGGGGGGGGGGGGAATTACCCCCATTACCCCTCCCCCCCTTATCGACGCCCTTGAACTGGGGAGAGGGTAAGGATGTCCTCTAGTTCCAGTTTCGGTTGCCCGAGTAGTTGTTGCCTCTTCCGATCTATGTGCTGTACAGTTTCCCTGTCTTGTCTGCATAATTTGCAGTCAAGGTCTCCATTGTACAGTGGCATTCTGGCCATGTGTCCTGTCAGAATTTCTGTAATGGTTCTCAGTTGGTTCCTGTTTATTTAAGGCAACTGTTTCGTAAGTTTTGGGTCTGGATCCCCAATAAAGCTTTTGCTGTGGTGTAATCCCTGTCTATTGCTCCAGTTGATTTTGTGTTCACTCCTGATCCATCGCCTTATGGCATCTCGTACTGTGCACCTTGGTAGTCAGAGTTCCGGTTCTGGGCCAATGAATGTATTTTCTGAGCTTTTTCTTGCAAGTTTGTCTTTTCATTTCCTGTAATACCTTCGTGTCCTGGTATCCATTGAAGTATTACTTTGTTTACTTTTGCCAGGGCCTCCAGGTCCTCTTGACATTCCCATACCAGTCTTAAAGTTACCTTGTTGCATATTAGCGATCTAACGGCTGCTTGACTGTCAAAATATAGGTACAGTCAAGCAGCCCTTTGCAGCAATGTTTTGTGTTAAAGGCGCAAGAAACCTAGTGACTACGACTACCAGATCCTTTGTCCTATGTGAATTTGCTACGATCCATAATCGAACTGTGAACATCTGTGGTTGTCAAATGTCGGAACGCTGAGTTTTAAATAAGATGTTATAAAATTTGTAAAAAGAATGCATAACAAATAGTTTCCTTAATAGATCCCTCAACTTTATATTGCAGCGAAATAACCTTTACCTGGAAATGCTTTATTTTTTTTATTTTATCCTCATTTCTTAAAAGTCTATAAAATCTGCATAAAAAATCTCAAATAATTTACCATAACTCCTTCCCAAGGTAAATTACAATGTTACAAATTTCTCTTAAGCACGAAGCACGCTACAAAAAATTATTTAAATTAATCTGAAAGAAAAATAATGGTAATTAATTTTCTCCTAGTAATGATCCTGGTTTTAGCTATTTTCTCTTGGGTTTCATTTAATATCCCCTTCAACATTTTTTGTCGTTGTTTAGGACTGCTATTAGTTTTCTACGGATCTATTAATAAAAAGAAAATAATTACCGTTTCTGCTAATTAGCCTGGTTTCGGATTAAATCACTATCATTAGATATATTTGAAGCTTTGTATTTATTTCAAATGGGGTATTCACTAGCAATAAGTCAACAAAAAAAGTTTTTCTAGTCCCACATCAATATTTGCTGTTTTCTCTACACTTAAGTGACGAGAAAAGTAGGCCATTCCAGTTAACTGTAAGTTAAATTTTCATTTTATTGCTGTTTAGTGCTGCACGGTGTTGCGACCTTTAAAAATAAAATTTCCCATTTAAAAAAAAAATCTACGAATTCACACAATACTGAAAAATACTTTTTTAGAAGATCATAACCACAAGTGAGGAGCAACTGTGCAAAACGCATTAAATCCATTGTTTATAATTTTCAAGGTAAATATAAAAATGTAGTGCTTTTTAGTCAATCTATCATTAGAACAACCCAGTTTGATCAAGGCGCGATAAATCAATTAGAAATAGCCATATTAAAAACACCCAGTTAAGCAAAACGGATTAATTCCAATGCACGTTTAAGCAAAGTGCAATAAATCCAATTCGCATTTAAGCAAAGTAAAATAAATCCAAAAAAGAATATTTATTTTTGTTTAAAGCGTTTGCATTCTTTTATTTCAATAATCTTATATATGTATATATAATTAATAATTATTTCAAGAAAGTTTTAAATTTTATTGGCCTTTTAAAATAATGTAAACTTAATTACTTCAAGCAAAACGCAATAAATCCACCTAGCAAAATGGCATAAATCCAAATTGTGGTTAAACAAAATGCAGTAAATCCACTAAAAAATATACCATATTGTCATTAAAATCGAAAATTTGAATTAAAAAAGGAAATATTCCTTTTTAATCCTATTACATAAATCATTCTGCGCCAAATGAAAATCTTAATTTTTCTTCTAACTTACTTTGCTAGTTTTCTAAGTTTTATTTAAAACAACATATTATGGATTTAATGCGTTTTGCACAGTTGCTCCTCAAGTGATCCTAAAGAATATCGTACGAATTCCCTGTTGAGACTTTCCCGACCTATCATTCCACTGTGCTTTGTTTTCACGAATCCGGAAATTTACCATTAGTTGACAACATTGTTATAAAAATTAGATTCCTCTATATCGTCCTTATAAAGTACTGACCAATCACAGTTTATTGTATTTACTGAGGCTCCGCCTTATTTTTAAAGACACTACATTATACTATTTATATGTATATGGTAAAATATATTAATTTGTTCAATATAACAAAATATATACGCGTCTATAATAGTTTTATAAATAATGCAACCTGCTGAATGTGTATAAAAAATAAATTTTAAGTAGCATTATTATTGAATTGGTTTTACCCACATATATACATACACTATATTGCTAATATCATAATTCAATGATGCCACCACTGTAAGCAGATGTTCAGGGGCCGTTGAGTTTGCGCAGATCGGAAATTTGCTTCTTGATGTAAACATTTGACAGGGCCGACTCTCGAAATAATTCTACAAGCTTTTATTTAAATTCACCCGTTTAGTTCGGGTGTATACAGTTTATGGTCAAATAAAACTAAGTAACCAATATTTTACATACCTGAAATACCTTATTCCTGGTATTGAACCGCGATTCGTGCAACAAAGGATCATGCACTTTTTTCTACCCATCTTGAGACACAAGTCGCTAACAATAACAAAATGTCTGGTAAAGTTTTATACCTAAATTCGCACCCACAACTTAAAAATAATATCCACAATCACACACGGAACATCCGAACGAATACAACGTAAAAAAAGCTGGAAACGACTACAACTTACAAACTAACAAAAAAAATGTTTAAAGTAAAGTTTTATAAATATTAACACCCAAAACTTGGAAATTATAAAAACACACGAATGAACGAAACAAAAGATGGCGACTAATAAGAATATAATGGCGAGCCGGTTCTGTTCAAGAGACCTTGGGTTCTGTTAGAAATCGTGTAGGTTGCCTAATTTTTCCCCTACTGCGCAAGCGCGACGGCCCCCAACTCTGGTTATTTTGAATCGCACGATGGGTGTATTTTTGCTTTGTGCGGCTGCTTGTATTGGCAATATAGTGTATGTATATATGTGGTTTTACCATAAATTCTAACATGATCCTCTGGCCGAGATGGTAAAACGTAGAATTTTGGATCCAATGGTCGTGACTTCAAGCCCAGTAGCCTGCAAGCTTTTTTTAACATTTTTTAAGGTTCGTAAGTTTGGTCGTAGAAAAAATATACCGTTCAACTCGAGCAGATTGTCCATATCAACATCATATCCACTTTATAAATTTTAAGGGCTAGATACACTTGTTGAGAAATATAAATACAGGGTGTTATGAAATTTTTTTTAAATTCCGTAAATCCTGTTATGGAAACAAATTACAGAAACATATTTTTAAGTGGCGCTCTGTGATATTTATGTCTATAGTTTACTAGAGCCGGTTTCCTTAAAACATTCTTAACTGACAAATAGTACCTTTAATATATTTCCCGATACATTTCGCGTATGATATTATATAATTATTATTTTTAAAATATAAGGAAAGATATTTTTCTACGACCACCTATAAAAATGAAAAAAAAGCACGGTTATTTTGGCTAAAAAGCGCCGTATATCACACGCGTGTTAAAAAAAATATTTTAACACTAGTGTTGAAAATCAAGGCACACTATTTAATTTAAACATATGGTGCCAATTTGAGAGATAACCCCTATGTATTAAAAAGAACAAATTTTAGAAAGCAGTGCAAAGCATTGTAAAGTGTTTAACTTATTTATCATGTATTTGTCGAGTGAATCAGAATTAGAGTGTGAAAATACGGCATCTGAAATTATAAAAAATGTTAATAATTTACTGGAAAATCTATTACCAGAAAAAAAAAAAATCATGCTGAAGAAAATGCCATGTACTAAACAACAAATGTTTATCGGTAGCGATAGCATTAAGAAAAAAGTTCTGGCCTACAGATCGCGAGGTCACAGGTCCAAATCCCATCAGGAGTATTTGACTTTTTTTTTATAAAAACAATAAATTATTTATAGAATTATTTTAAATTGAAATCTTCCTTGTTGGGTTGATCTTTTAAATTTATGTTTAATGCATCTTTTCTTGATTAAATTTAAAATTTTTTATTCTGGTTAATCTAGAAGTCAATCCAGGATTAGTTCCTCCGATGATAAATTAAATATAAAAAAGTTAAACTACAAATAAAGGAAAAGCCTATTGACAAAGTACGAAACCAGATATTAATTGAAACATTATCCTAAGTATGCTAATTTCAACACTAGTGTTGATATTTTTTTTTTCACAAACTCGGAGAATTTCCGCCCTCGGCTGACGCCTCGTGCTAAATATATCCTCGTTTGAAAAGTATCACTTTCATCACTTGTTATGTTTTATACTATTAAGTTTATTACCCTATTGTAAAAAGTAAATAACAGGTTTACCTTCATTCAATATTTAAATGACAGTATTGATTTATGTTTCAATAGGACAATTATAGGTTGCTTCTTATAAATATGTATTCTTGCCAAATTTTAGTCGTTTATATTTTTTTTTGAGGGCGGTGTGTACGACACAATAAAATTTATTATATTGTAGTTTTAGTTTGTATTTATTATGTGTATTATTATGTATGGACACCCATTTTTTATTTGTTCTTAAAAGTAATAATTTTATTTTTAGCTTCTGGCGCAAGCGACTGGCGGTTATTAGACTGTGCATTATTTTATACATTCAGTTTTCCTTATCATTCCCACTGTCTCTGATGTTTAAAGTGGTATTTTGAGTTACTCTGCTATTAACTCACGTTTTTTAAACTTTACGAATTGTATGTGTTCTAGTAAACGAATCAAAAAAGGAACAGAAGTACATTCAAACAATAAACAAATTATGTTTAAAATAGTGCTGTTCTGGTAGTTATTTAAGAAACAAAAGACAGCCTCAAATTTTCGTTCCTACTAAACAACAATACCCACAAAAGTCAAGTAACGAGCTAATTGTAAAAAGAAAATTGACCATGGAGGAGTCCCATAACTATACAGGGTGATTCCTAAGTTGATACTTTTTCTTAGCTGTGTACAGAAGGCATTAAAATAAACAACATTTTCAAATACATACCTTTTCAAAAAATTTCAAAACAGGCGAGATACAGAAGTAAAAAATGCGGGCCTGGTCATCAAAACGTAGCCTGCTATACTTTATGTTGTTTGTCTTATCTCTTATTAGTCATGCAATTTACGGGTCGGTGGTGAGTTATTTGGCAATACGCTGCGGTTTGTTTTTCTGAAGCAAGTTAATTTTAAATTGATGATACGTGAAAATGGTCAAATTTGAAAACAATGAACTAGTAGATATGGTGCTAATTTACGATGAGTGTCGTCAAAGTGCGGCTGCTGCTTTAAGATTATACGCAGAACACTTTCCCTTGCGGGCTCATCCTACACCCAGAAGTTTTCTTTATGTTATTCAATGGGCAAGTTAGGCAGAACCGAATTTTATCAATAGTGTTATAAATGAATGTAAGTACCTTATTTTTGAGTTTTTTGAAAAAAGGTATTTGAAAATGTTGTTTAATTTAATGCCTTCTATACACAGCTAAAAAAGAATTATCAACTTAGGAATCACCCTGTATAAATAGCCCCAGATTACGATATATAGGTTTTATAAAACTATAAAGTTATAATTTCTAAGCTGAAACGTTACTTGATCTTAAAAGTGGTAAATATTTTATATCAAAGCACTGTTCTTTTTTTTTAGCTTTTTGCATTTATATATTTTTTGTTTCTTACTTTGTCTACCTTCTAAGAACATTTTTATCAAGGACTAATATTAAGGTTGAAATGCATAATAAAACTTTAGTGCAAAAACTTGTTTCCTTTTACAAACATAGATTTGTTACGAGACATTATAGACCCGGTTTAATCCAACTTTGTACGTTCCATTATAACGACGGTTTTTATGACATTTTTTAAAGTTAATTTTAAGGTAAAAGAAATATATAATGCGACATGATAATACACCTGAAATACATTGTATTTATTTTAAAAGATTACAAATAAAGACAAGATATTGAATAATAAATATGAAAATTATTAAGTTAATAGAAAATTTAGTTACCTTATTTTAAATTTCTTGGGAAGTTTTACTTATTCTTAAGTATAACTTATAATAATATTCTTGAATTCTCCATTTTGGGTTGCTGACAAGGATAGCTACAGTCTTGACTCAATTACTTAATTGCATTTTAATCTGGAAAGATAATGGGCTAATTCTATATTATTTATTTGTTTATCCTAGTTTCAACATCTCCACTTTAACCCTTCTTGTGTTCTTCATCTTCTTAAATAGCGGGGGAGTTAGTTTCAAAGCTACATCATGACCATGCATACCTTTGAGATTCCTTTACTGCACTAATATGCCATTGGAATATATTTCCAATTCTTCATCCTTGATACAATTAATTTATATATGATCATTAAGTCAGTAATAGTTTGGTTACTATTCATTTCCATGAGACTATTAATGTTTTAATTTTATCATAATTCGTTTGTGTAATATTGTGAAGACTTCAGTTTTATTACAATTGATTTGTATATGATTGTCAAGTTTTTAGTTTGATAACAATTTATTGGTATATGATTTTCAAGTCCTTATTTTTGTCACAATTTGTTTATATACGATTGTCAAGTCTTTCATTTTTTTACAATTGATTTATATAATATCAAGTCTGTAGTTCTATCCACGATGCACCCAAAAAGGTATGCCGATAAGCAAACTAAGATTTGAACATATCTGCGCATGTCATCACATATGAGGACGTTGCTTAGTAACCGTTTGACACGAGTGACAGTTCTAACCTCACTTGGCCGGTTATTGTGAAAAGCGGGAACATTAGTGGCTTTTACATTGAAAATTTGTAACCGTGTGATTTTAGACGAGCACGTTCATTCCTACGCGTAAACTTCTGTTCTGTGGCTGTTGTTTTTATTTTCAGTTCGGGTTCGAGTAATTCGATAATAAGGGTATCATTTATAGTGAAATTTATTTGGACTTGCACCTAATATAAACCCGCCTTAAAAGCATTCTCGTACGTGACGTCATAATGTGGTAGAGAGATAGAGAATTTATAAGTTTTAGCATACCGTTGTTAATGTAGCATGGTTTTGTCCCAGTTATTTTGTATTATAACTGTCAAGTCTTTAGTTTTGTGAAAATTAATTGGTAGCTTAAAGGATCAATCACACCTACGCGACCAACGCGGAAGCGTCAGCGAAGCGGCTGCCGCGCGATGGACGCTGCCCATACTTTCTTATTGGACCGTACATACCTGCGCGTCAAACGAGGGACAGCAGCGCTGGGCATCCGCGTTTAATAGACGATTCGCGACGTGCACCATTTTTCACGCGACCAAACGGCGAGATGGTATATTTACTGGAAGTAGTTTGTAGAAGGCTGATTTGTTTCTGCTAATGACTTGTGAAAATAACGCGTCGCGGACGCGCAAGTGTGCGGAGGCAGCGAGAATTCGCGTTTAGCGGCAATCGCGACAGAAACGCTATCGCTATCGAATCGCGCTGGTCGTACAGGTCTGTTTGATCCTTTAAGCTTAAAAACAAAACGTTTGATAATTAATATGAAAATTATTACTTTAGTTTTAAACAACTTGGTAAAAGTAGTATTGTAGAAAATTTAATTAGGTAATTTTAAGTTTCTTGTAATGGTTTTCGTATTCTCAAATACTACTCATAATTAGTGACTATTTTTCTTGCTGACCAGGATGGCTGCAGTCTTGAGTCAACTTCTAAATCTAATTAATTTATTTCGTTTGTGGATAAGACTTCGAGTTTAAGGTAAAGTTCTTGGCTGAATATTTCTCGTCGGGTTTCTAATTTTGCTAGAATGATTATTTTATATTTACGAAATAAAGTCTAGGAATCATCTTCATTGGCTTATTAATTCATTGGCTAAGTTAAGTTCCTTAGTTTTCCATTAGCTGTGATTAGTTTAAACTGAATTTACTAAATTTTCCTTTTCAAGTCTTTTTTAACAAGGATACCGATAAAACTGAGGACAAATCCTATGTAATACAGCACCCTTATCGAGACAAAATACCAGCACTGGGGTTGCCTTGTCTTAACTTACACGGTCGGCGCACATAGGCGATAATAACTATATTCTTGACCAAAACCTAAAACGATAAATTTATACAAAGTTACATTCAACGGTATTCGCAAGTAATCAAGTAGTAAAAACGTAATATACTACAAAATAGTTTGTCATCTGAGAAAAAAAAATGTTTCCTAATTAATAAACAACTAAAAAGCAAAGTTAATCAAATAAAACAATTTTTGTAGAGAAGTTCTTCGAAAATGATCGCCTGTGTGAGGCGGGGGAAAGTCCCTTAAGGGACAAAATTTAGAGGTTGTCCTACCTCAGTAACGAGAGAATGAAATCTTTGAATTATTACTTCGCTTCACTTCCTATATTATTAAAATGTATGCATTATACAGGGTGTTCATTTGAAAACCAAAGGGGACAACTTTTTAACCAAAAACTACTTCACCCCCTTTTACCCTCTGCCCCCGGGGTCATCGTCTTAAAAATTTTAAACGACAAGGGGTATCAAGTAATAGCTTGTTTGAAAGGTCTTTCAAAGTGGTTTATTTTGACGTTTGATTTTTTTAAATCGTTTTCGAGAAAATTTGAAAAATCTTTATTTATCTTAATTTGTTCAGATAGAAAAAAAAACACACGAAATACCAGTCGCATCAACAATTTTGCGTAATGAAGTATTAGGATTAATGCCAAAAGGACCCAAAACTTCAACTTGAGCGGCTTGATCCAATTCTCTACGATGATTACGTTTTTTAGTTGCAACAGATCCAGTTTGAGTAAATTTAGTAACAAGGTCCAAAACATACCTATACAAAGTTATCTTTTCCGGATGTCTGGCGTTAAATGCGACGGCAGTTTGCCGAGCACATTGATTTTGGGCACTATAAATTAGAATCATTTCCACTC
The DNA here is from genome assembly GCA_935413205.1 of Polydrusus cervinus. Lineage (NCBI taxonomy): Eukaryota > Metazoa > Arthropoda > Insecta > Coleoptera > Curculionidae > Polydrusus > Polydrusus cervinus. The sequence continues at coordinate 30,231,082 of OW284516.1, forward strand.
TTTCGGCTAGTGTGTAAACCATTTTGGAAGTAAAATCCGAATCAATAAATTAATTTTCACTATCCCGAGATTGTCACAAAGGTAACTGACAGCAAATTAAATTCTTTCTTTTCCCTAGCAACTCTAAAAAACTAAACAGGTATAAGAATAAATACAGTTCGCTCATGTTATCTGTGTTAATATAAAGAAGGCGAAAAAAAAATCTGGTTGCTATTTGGTTGCTGCCACGTATAATCTTCAGAATTGCTGTTTATGTTGATTTTTGAACACTTATTGAAATAGAAAGTAATATTTTCGTGTGTTTTTTTCTCTCTGAACAAATTACTATAAATAAAGATTTTTCTAATTTTCTGGAAAACGAATCGACCGATTTTAAATAATCAAATGTCAAAATAAAGCACTTTGAAATACCTTTTAAACAAGCTATTACTTGATACCCCTTGTCATTTAAAATTTTTAAGGGGATGACCCCGGGGTGGCAGAGGGTAAAAGGGGGTGAAGTAGTTTTTGGTTAAAAAGTTGTCCCCTTTGGCACATCTTTGGAAGTGTCTTGGCGTTTTTCCTGTTAATCAGTGGTTTTCGATAAATCCGTGGTGGGAACTTTTCAAATGAACACCCTGTATAATATTTCTACCTAATTATTTGTATAATTAATCATTACTGGCTTATTAATTTTTATTCTCTAGATGACAAGATAAACCCTTTATACAAGTAAGCTAACAACAAAGCTCAGGTGTCTTGATACTTAGTATCCTCGTTATGAAACAACATTTTAGCAAACCTCATAAAAAATTCATTAGAAGCTCTGATGACAAAACGTTTTCTAGTTTCAAAGGAAAGATTTACGAGTTATTTTAACCGCAAAGTAAAGGGTAACAATGATAGTAAAATGGTAACTATAACAATTAATTTTATAATAAAATTAAATTTTGGTTAAATTATTGTAAAAAAATTTCTTGTCACGAAAGCATTTAAGTTTTAAGAAGATAGATAACTTTTAAGTATTTCGCCATTAAATACAGGGCCGTAGCTAGGCGTTGACCATACTTAGTAACAATTTTTTATATATAAGGGTGCTGCAACTTCGTGTGAGTACAAGGGGATCTCGAAAACGGTAAGAGATATAACGATGGTGTAGTTGCGTATTTTAAAGCTAAATAATTTGGGGAAATAGAATTCTAAATGTTTGAACTTTGAAGATATTCGAAAAAAAAAACGATATTTATAGTTTTCGTTTTTAATTTTGTATATTTTAATATAGTCGTTTTATTTTGTTTTGTATTTTTAACTTAAGGAAAAAACAATACATCTCTTCATAACCGTTTTTTATATTTTACAAAATGGTTGTATTATTTTCAAATCCAACGTTTCGCTCTTTAGATACCAACTTTAAGTCAATTTTTTTAAATACGAACCGGAATTTTTAAATACAGTTTTAAGTACTAAAAATTTTATATAATGTGAAGCTTTCTAAATTGTTAAAAATGAAGGCGCAAAGAATTAAATACCAAAACTAAAAATTTCGGATATTTCCGAAACTATCCGCAATATCTGCAATTTTCTTTTACCAAATTATTAAACCCCAAGATACGCAACTTTTCATTACTATCTTCGAATCTCTAACAGTTTTTGCGATATCTTTGTACGCACACAAATTTGTAGCACCCTGTATTATAACTTTCAATTTTAATGAGAGTACTGACACTTCCTCTGGTGCCAACTAATGACACGAATCGTTGTAATTCTTATGTCATTTCTTTGGCTTTTATATTTAAGTATATATATTTTGTGTTAAAAGAATATTTTTCTGTAGTTGACGTCCTATTTAAGAGAAGATTTCCAGAGTCTAGTTTAGTATATTGGGATTAGTTTCGTCTTAGTTAAATAGTAAGTTTTTGTTTATGTTGTCCTTACACTTATAAACAAAGTTTTGGAAGATTAATTAGCAAATAAACTGACAGGGGAAACTTCTAAATAAAACCGTTCACAATTATTAAGTTATTTAAATTAATTTTAATTTATTAAAATAGTTAGACAGGTATGTTGCTAAATAACATTAAAATTTAAAAATACTCGCAATGTACTTCAATAAAAATTACATTCTAGAATAGGTAATGTATTTGACATTTTTAACTTCGTAGATTTTCCTGAAAAATGGAATATACCGTGTGTTCAAAATGAAATCGACCCTATCGCTAACTTTCTTATTATAAGAGATACGGCGGCGGTTAAATTAGTAAAGAGTTGCAGTTTCATGCGCTTATGATTATGGTGATGTCGAATTATTAAGAGTATGACATAAAACTTATTTTTCTACTCCCACATGGAAATTTGCTGTTTCCTTTACACTTAAGTGGAGAGTAAAGTGGGCTATTCCAGTTAACTGTGCGGGAAAATCTCCTATCCATCCTATAGCATCCTATAAGTAATGAAACTGACCAATCACAGTAGTCAATTACAGAGAAGCCATTGTTGTTCATAAAAGTACTGACCAATCACAGTACATTATTTTTACTGAGGCTCCGCCTTCTTTTTCATGACACTAAATTATATAATTTAAATGCATATGGTACAATTTGTTAATAATTTGTTCAATATAATAAAATCTAGACGCATTTATAATAGATTTATCAATAATGCAACCTGCTGAATGTGCATAGAAAATTAATTTCATGTAGCATCATTTATCAGTTGGTTTTCCCATAATTAGGTGGTCAAGATCCCACATTTCCCCCTCTTCTTTAATGACACGATGTACTGCTTTTCGCCAGTTATCTGGTGTCACTTCCTTGGCTTGATCAAACAGTAGCTTAACATCTTTCATTTTGAATGTCGTGTTGTGTCTTGCTACAATCCTTTCACTTGCGCCCATATAAGTTTTATAGGATTTAGTTCACAATGATATGGGGGTGTGCGCAGCACAGTTACACTATGTTTTCAGCTATATATGGCATATTTCATGAAACGATGTTTGTGTAAATTTGATATAGCTAATAGTTCTTTTTTTATCAAATTATCTTCTTTTCTTTTTTTTTGGTTATATATTATAAATAATTTTTTTAATGCACAAAATTTACCAGCACCGACACCGAAATTGAGTCGAACTTAACGGAATTTCCTATTTTATTACTCTACACCTTTCTGAAATATACTATACACAACAATATTATACACACCTAATACAAATTGTGATACTTTTCGGATATCTCCGAAAATATTCGGAATATTTTCAATTTTCTTTTACCGAATTATTTAGCCCCAAAATACCCAACTTTATTTCAATTTCACCATCTTTGTATCCATCACCGCTTTCAAGATTATTACATACGCGATCGAACTTGTAGCACCATGTATAAAAGGCGAACAATATAAATTGTCCACAAAATAAAAATTATTATCATTTGAAATGTAGACGGTAAAAAATAATCCACCGAATCCTTTGCAAATATAAAGCGCAGGTGTCCCGTTATCAAGTTTACTCATTAGGGGATACATTTTTGACAATACTAATACAAAATTTAACAAAAACAGTTACGATGAAATGTTTCCCTTTTGCGAAGGTTTTAGTCCCATTTAACCGCAATGTTGGGTGAGAATAAAGCCTATTACGGCGCCTAAAGAGAAATGCCCCGAAAAGCGAAATATTCTGTAAACGTAATAAAATATTTTAAGTTCCATGAGTTCTGAACATCAGATGAAGGTGCCCGTTGGGATCATTTGAGAGAAATAAACACATTTATTGTCCAGTAACGGAGAGTGGCGAAATGTTACATTGAAATATAACGATTAAACAGGGTGTTATGGGATTTTAACTTATCTTAAAATATATTATTTTCGCCTTTATCTTAAGAATTAGATAACAATTCGAACTGCAAAAGTTATAGGGACCATCGAGGTGCACATTTTAAAATTATGCTGGAGTATACGGGGTGGCCCAAAGAAACGTGGCGAATATAACGTGAGTTTTTTTAAAGGAACACCTTATAAACAGGGTCCTGCGTCTCACCTCCCGTCTTCTATAGCTCACTTATTAATTAAGTTGGGATTTTAATATTTTGCAGTCTTTACTTGTATCCTAGGGCGCATTTCAGGAAATATTTTTGTTTATACAGGGTGTTCCAAAAAAGTGTGACGTCATAAGGATCTATTTTTTTAGATTACATGCTATATATATTTTTACATATTTGGATGACAACTATAAGAGGCGCCCTAGGATACAGGTAAAGTCTGCAAAATATCAAAATCCTAACTTAATTAATAAGTAAGCTATAGAAGAAGGTAGGTGGGGTGCAGGACCCTGTATTGTATTATTTTCTGATTCCCCACAAAATTCTACGCTTATTTTGTAAATACCAAATTATGTCTAAATTCAATATATTTTTGAGATATTGACGTTTAAAATATGGCATTTTCAGACTTGGACAGGCTGTAGCATTGGAAAGGTTCATCTTAGAAAAACTAGTTTTCACCTCTCTATCTTTATATTTTATTCTCTATCTAAATGTTACAACTTCCGGCTTACCATGTTAAACCAAAAAACCTGTTTTAACACATTATACCAAAAGTTGTAACTTTTGCATAGAGAATAAAAAGTAAAAATGGCCAGGTGAAAACTATTTTTTTCTAAGATGACTGTAGGATAAATTCTTTAAGGCGCTCTGGGAGCGGTGCGAGTGCGAAAAAAGCGATTAACGTTGAAGATTGTATTCATTGGGAAATACGACCTCAGGAAGATCATTCCACAAAGATGACGTTCTCCAGATGAAAGAATTCTTGAACAATGAAGTTCGAGGAGTACTAAGCTGAACAACTATGGATGAGCGGCAGCGTTTCGCCGTGTATTTCTGTTTTGCATTGCTCTAGGTGGAATCAAGTGGGCAATGTCAGTCGAACACCTGCCATGAAAATATCTGTAAAAGAGAGCCAAATCACCAACCTGTCTTCGATGCTCCAGGCTATCGAGGGTCTTGGTCAGCTCGGGGTCGCCGATCAGACGAACGGCTCTCCTTTGAATGGAATCCAGTAGCCGAAGGGTGTGCTTGGGTGCAGAGCTCCAGACATGAGAGCAATATTCTAATGATGGTCGAATCTGGGCTTTGTAGAGTGTCAAAAGTTGATGAGGTGTGTACAACCTGTCAAAACATATAAATGCCATATTTAAAATGACAATATCTCAAAAACTATTGAATTTAAACATATGACATTTACAAAATAAGTGTAGAATATGGCGGGGAATCAGAAAATAATACAATATATATTGCGTTCCTTTAAAAAAAACCCAAGTTATATTCGCCACGTTTTTTAGGCCACCCTATATGCTCCAGTATTATTTCAAGATATGCACCCCCAATGGTCTTTATTCGAATTTTTATCCAATTCTTAAGATAAAGGCTCTATCCTTGACTCACCCTGTACAAAGCAACTATAGTAATAGCGTTTCATTCCGGTATGTTTTGATTCCTTGATGTTCTCTGGAATATTATTGAAATAAATAGGTTTTTCAGTTTGTACAAAACTTTTATTTGCTGCTTACTGCAGGATAATATATTATTACTTTCAGAGCATTTGTCTTTGAACACATGGACGCATTTATTGGACGTATTTAAAAAAAAAGATGTAAATTTATTGGGAACAATAAAGCTTATACAGTTATTTCAGTCTTCAAAACAAATTATATAAAAAAAAACATTTGAATAAATACAAAGTTTTAAAAATCGCTTTATGTTATAAGTTCCAAACATTATAAGGAACTTTCGGGTAGTTCAAAAATCACAACAAACCTACTCTTTAACCTAACAAGCAGTTAGTTTGCTAATAACAAAAGTGACTAGTAACTTTAATTGAACATCGAACGTGTCACATTGCCAAGCCAGATTACTGATGAGTACCAAGAATCAGAAACAAGGATGACCTCACATTTCATTTTAAGTGAGGCAAGGAATGTTAACATCAAATTAAATGACAGGCTAGCCATGGTACCTCAAAAACCCGATGGACGTACTTATCGGTAAACGATTAGTTTATTGGTAGCTCTCCACCAGCGCCGAGCGTCCGGGGTTTGCACGCTGTGCACCCCTTCGTCTATTACCCGCTGTCCCCTCACCTTGTCAGTGGGGAATGTCAGTTTACGGGTCGATATAACTCACTTGAAGGGAGGTCCGTGAGTGTGGAGACTGATACCTTCCTTGACGATGATGAATAACGCCAGTTGTCAGACGATTGACCATCTATAGGCGCAGACCCTTTGCGGGCCGCGGCCTCAGGATGGTCGCGCGTCTCTGATGAGTCCCAGTAGGACGAAACAACGAAAGGATTGAGATGTTAACGGAAGAAGACAGGGCATACCGTTGTTAGAGTGAGTCATATCGACCCGTAAACTGCCATTCCCCTCTGACAAGGTGAGATGACAGCAGGTAATAGACGAAGGGGTGCACAGCGTGCAAACCCCGGACGCTCAACGCCGTGGAGAGCTACCAATAAACTAATCGTTTATCGATAGGTACGTCCATCGGGTTTTTGAGGTACCATGGCTAGCCTGTCATTTAATTTGATGTTAACATTCCTTGCCTCACTTAAAATGAAATTTGAGGTCATCCTTGTTTCTGATTATGGGTGCTTATCAGTGATTTGGCTTGGCAATGTGACACGTTCGATGTCCAGTTATCATATTGATCCTCTAGACTCCTTAGCTTATTGTTGTCGGTGATTTATTCGATACATGAGAGGTAGGCAGCTTGACTGCTCCTGAGTTCTAGTTAAGACTGGTTAAGCCTTCTCTTTCGATCAAACTGATTAGTAACCAATGCCGGAATCGGCCTAGCAATAAAATGTAGTCTCCGTTACTAAGACTCCTCTTGAGGCTATTTCAAATAACTTTTCTTGTCACGGAAACTAAGATTCTGGTATGGTTTACTAGGCGAGTTTTAAGAGTATACAGACTTTTTTTTGACATTAGAAAATTATAAAACAATCTCAGCCATCCTAGTTTAATATAAAGTGTTATACTACTCCAGTAAAATTTTATATTTTATCGAAAACTATCTTAATTATCTATGATCAATAATATATTTCGATTTGTTAATATATTTTTAGAAATATAAAATTTATTTTAATTATGTTTTTTGTTTATGGCAGGTTCTTTAAAATAATAGTAGTCTTGATTAAAAATCGTCGAAGCAAAAGCTGACTCAAGTTATTAAGTCGTTCTATAAAAGTTTTTAAACTAAATTTCTTGTTTGAATGGCTGTTAAATTTATTGCTTTATATTTTTCCCTCTGGTCAACAACTTTCAAAGTTGTTTAAGTTTCTATTCGTCTAAATATAATTTCCCGTCCCAATTGGTTTGTTTTTATTTGAAAATCATTTAGCTTAATGGTTACTTATCGACGAACGTTTGTGTGTAATTTACTGTTGATAGATTCTTGTTGCTTAAATATTTACCAGGAATATTCGGTGTGATTACTGTAAGATACAGGGGCGGCTCGGGACCTGTTAAGGAGACAGTGCTGTAGAGCATAGGTTTCAACAAAAAAAATTTAGAAGCATAAAAACTGCACTTTTATATACAGGGTGATTCTCGTTGAGTGGCCTATTAGAAGATCTCGAAAACGAGTAAACTTATTTTTCTAAAAATTGGATAGCAGGCATAATTGGCTTTGAGCTTTTAAAACAGTATCTTTTGAGGTTTTTGTTACTTCTGGTTATACCGAAAGTTAATGCCAACTTTGCTATTTCAAATGGAACACCCTGTATATTTTTAATAACTTTTGTTAATATTAATCTATTTCTATCTCTAACCGTTTTTGAGATATGAATTATAAAAGGATTTTTTTGTGTAAAAACGCTCCGAGAAGAAAGTTCAGTAACTCTGAAACTAATAAAGGTAAACATTTAAAATTTTGTAAGCTTTCAAGTGATACATAGTTTAAATTACTTAGGTTTCACGTTTTTTATACAGGGAGTTCTTAAAATTGTTCCAATGTTTCCATTTAAATAAATGTGCATAAGTCAATTTTTACAAATGGAACACCCTATTTTTTAGCTTACTAACGCGAAGAGAATTAAATTTCCTATCTAAATGCCTTATATGTTACAATCCACATTTTTAGTCGTTTTGGAATTATGAACAATTTAAATAAAAAATCTTAAAATTTCTATTTGTGTTAATGCGATATTATTTTTGAAAAGAAGGCTTCGACTGGGATTTTCGTTTGACTTTAAGCTTTGTTACCATTTGCTATTAAGCGCCTATGTTCGTTGCTTAGCTATTTCTAATTTTCAAAGTCAAACGAAAATCCCAGTCGAAGCCTTGTTTTCAAAAATAATGTCGCATTAACACAAACAGAAATTTTAAGATTTTTTATTTAAATTGTTCATAATTCCAAAACGACTAAAAATGTGGATTGTAACATATTAGGCATTTAGATAGAAAATTTAATTCTTTACGCGTTAGTAAGCTAAAAAATAGGGTGTTCCAATTGCAAAAATTGACTTATGCACTTTTATTTAAATGGAAATATTGGCACAATTTTAAGAACTCCCTGTATAAAAAACGTGAAACCTAAGTAATTTAAACTAAAGATCTGTGTATTACTTGAAAGCCTATAAAATTTTAAATGTTTACCTTTACTAGTTTCAGAGTTACTGATCTTTCTTCTCGGAGCGTTTTTACACAAAAAAATCCTTTTATAATTCGTATCTCAAAAACGGTTAGAGATAAAAATAGATTATTATTAACAAAAGTTATTTAGATTTTAATAAGGTAATCAAAAATGCTAAAATATACAGGGTATTCCATTTGAAATAGCAAAGTTGGCATTAACTGCCGGTATAACCGGAAGTAACAAAAACCTCAAAAGATAATGTTTTAAAAGCTCAAAGCCAATTATGCCTGCTATCAAATTTTTAAAAAAATAAGTTTACTCGTTTCCGAGATCTTCTAATAGGCCACTCAACGTGAATCACCCTGTATATTGCGTTATCTGCCTAAAAAAATAAGTTTAAAAATGTTGCGAGAAATTCACGGTGTATAACATGAAACAAAAGTACTGATAAACGGGTACATATAATAGTTATTTACGATATAAGTGTTGTAAAGATTCATATTACAACACGAGATGTTAAAGTTGTCAAACGAGGCGTCAGCCGAGTTTAATAAAACATCGAGTGTAGTACTATGATTTTACAACAATAATATTGTACAAAATTTTATCTACTTTCATCTATGAATAAAAATATTTGGCAAAAGGCATTGTTAAAAATAAAAATGCACCTGCTAATAAGTTTACTAATCCAGTTTTTTATGTTACCTTTCGCATAGTTACTGTTTCGCATGGTTACTGTCGAAACTTTTTGAAACAAATTCAAAAATATAAAAAGCGTTTTTCAAAATGAGCGATTCTGATGGAAGTTTACCCTCTGATATAGAAGCAGCGGCAAACGAAGCGATCTCAAGTTTAGTTCCGACCAAATCCAAGGCGCGGTATGAGTTGGAGTATCAGAAGTTTGAAGATTGGTGCAAAGCTAACAAAATAAAGAAGGTGTCTGAGAAAATCCTTTTGGATTATTTTTCCGTAAAGCAACGCTCCCAGAAACCATCTACACTATGGACTCACTACTCAATATTGAGAACTATGATTTCAGTCAAGAAAAATCAAGATATAAGCAGATTTTCTCAACTAATCGCATTTTTGAAAAGAAGTTCAGAGGGTTACAAGGCCAAAAAGTCCAAAGTTAAAGTGTTATGTTTTAATTAATAATTGGTAATTAATTTTATAATTGTTAATAATAAATCATTCTTCTAAAAGTGTGGTTTTATTTAACAGCAAAATTTTAATAAAACCGTTTTTTTTCCATTACAGCACTAGCGCTGTAAAGGCATATATTACAGCACTTGTGCTGTAATAGATGCCCTTACAAAACGATTTACAGAACTGTAAAATTCATGTTACTAAATGAAAGTAGTAGAAAATTTTCGTAATAAGACGCATTTGATTTGTAAGGTGATGCTTGAAATTTCCATCCATCAGTTTGGCCTTTTCAGCACACTATTTTTTCTTTCCGTCACACTATTCTCTATCTCACAGCCTCAGATCCACCCGTACTTTTTATATATATTTTTATTAAATTTTTTGGTATAAATTTTCCCCTGCTTGTGGAAGACACTTCAGTATTTAAGTTAGGCATGAGATGTTTCAAGTATTCCGTCAATGTTCAACACCGTCCGTGTCTTCCCATTATCCTTCTATCATAGATAACTAATCCTTTTTGTAATAATTTAGTTTTTAAAGATGTTTATTTCATGAACCTTCAATTTTATTTGAGCATACGGTTCTTCCAAATTTTTGGCGAGGTTTCAAAAATTTAATTTTTAATATGCGACCAAAAAATGGCAAGGCGTGAGATGATAAAGGTGGTTAATGATTCACTGTCATATTTCACCTCATAAACTCTATCTTTAAAAAATGTATATGTGCAAATTCGAGAAATTTAAATAATTCTCGGTAACATCACCTGGTGCTCGGCTTTGCCGAAGGAATCATTGATTTTTGACGGATAAATGGTATAAATATTTCCTGGATGTATTCACCCACACTTGAATGATGAATAAAAGAAATATTATGGTGTAAAATCTTACACATAGAAAACTAAATGTGTTTGAATCTATGGAAGTAAATAAACTTAAAAATATAGGCTTATTACTTAAGAGCAAACAATAGTCGATGAGTTATCGCGAACAAATACTAAATTTCCACTACATCGCTAATATTGAATCTGTATCTGGCGATGGAAATACATTTTTTTTATATACATAATCTTATCAAAACAAATTTCACGAGAATTAAGTGACGCGGCGTCAGTGGAGATTTTTTAAGATAATATCGGGGTATCGTTTGTCATTCTAATGGAAAATAAGAAACTTACATAAATCGCCACAATATTTCAATTTTTATGTTCTGCATGGCGGATGATAAAATTTAAACCTATATACAGGGTGTGTCAGTAAGGTGTCTGTCTTAGATAGCACCTAAACTATCAAAGATAGGGCAAAAAGTGTAATACAAAAGTTAAAGGGTTTTTTAGGATACATATTCTAAAAATATTTTCTAATCTACAGGGTGGTCCTAAAAAGTGGTACTGAAAAATAAAAAAGAAAATTAAATGGGACACCCAGTATTATTTTCTAGAATATGATTCAGTGGAATAAGGACTTTGCAATCCTTATAAAATTTTTAAAGTGAAATGCAACGTTGCCAAGTAATTAATTTTTTTTCGAAATTTTAGTAATTTTAAGGGTATCGTTAAAAAATCATAGCAATCTGTGGATTAACCCTAGGCAAATCTAATTTACGTTGTAAGTACTTTAAGGTACGATATATTGATCTATAATAATGTTTTTTAAATCTCTTATACAGAGCGTTCATTACAATTTGGACAAGTCGATAGTTTTAAAAATGTTTTATTTCAATTTTTTTAAATGGGACCCCTCCTAATTTTTTAAGGCAAAAGAATTTATCTTTCAAAAACCTTAATTTTTTGTTAAACTTGTCATATATCTAAATATCATAGTTTTTGAAATATTTTAGGATTTGTCTTAAATCAGGGTAAAAAAGGGAAGTTTTTATTAAACAATTTAGTCAAGATTGCTATGGCACAAAAAATAAATAATTTTCTTTATCACAGCTATCATTGCAAAATTATTTCGCCAATATTTTGTGCTTTATAACTGTTTAAAGTTTAGTTTCCTGAACTTACTTTATCGAAATAGAAATATATGAGTTATGATAAAGTTAGTTCAGGAAACTAAAATTTAAACAGTAATAAAGCACAAAATGTTAGCGAAATAATTTTGCAATGACAGCTGTGACAAAAAAAATTATTTATTTTTTGTTCCAAAGCAATCTTGACTAAATAGTTTAATTAGAACTTTCCTTTTTTACCCTGATTTAAGACAAATCCTAAAATATTTCAAAAACTATGATATTTAGATATATGATATGTTTAACAAAAAAGTAAGGTTTTCGAAAGATACATTCTTTTGCCTAAAAAAATTAGGGGGGTCCCATTTAAAAAAATTTAAATAAAGCATTTTTAAAACTAGTTGTCCAACTTGTAATGAACGCTCTGTATAAGAGATTTGAAAAACATTATTATAGATCAATATATCGTACCTTAGAGTACTTACAACGTAAATTAGATTTGCCTAGGGTTAATCCACAGATTTCTATGATTTTTTAACGATACCCTTAAAATTACTAAAATTTCGGAAAAAAATTAATTACTTGGCAACGTTGCATTTCACTTTAAACATTTTAATAAGGTTGCAAAGACCTTATTCCATTGAATCATATTCTAGAAAATAATACTGGGTGTCCCATTTAATTTTCTTTTTTATTATTCAGTACCACTTTTTAGGACCACCCTGTAGATTAGAAAATATTTTCAGATTATGTATCCTAAAAAACCCTTTAACTTTTGTATTACACTTTTTGCCCTATCTTTGATAGTTTAGGTGATATCTAAGACAGGCACCTTACTGACACACCCTGTATATATAGTGGAAGCTAAAATACATTTTCAATTTTTATTTTCAAAAAAAATATATGGCCAAATTATAGTCTACATCAGAAAGGTGTGGAGTAATAAAAGCTCATTAGGTATGCAAAGGGACTACTGAGTGACCCAACGAATATTTAAGATGCTTTCATAATTTGGCATATTTTTCATCACACAATTCTGTATTTTCATCAAGTACTACCGCCCGGGTTTGGGTAAATTTATGGGTTTTGCCTATTGTTATCCATTCACAAATACTGTGAAAATAATGTGACAAAGGCGTGCATTATGTACATAGTCTTAGGTACACTTATTTTTTATTAAACATTTTAAATAAATACAAAAAATATATTATATAAAATTTGAAATATAAAAAATCATAATATTCTTCGTCATCTGAGGAAACGGTCGACGGTCCGATTGATCAGGTGGTCAATATTCCATATTTTCTCCTCTTCTTTAATAACATGATGGACTGCTTTTTGCCAGCTCTCTGGTGTTACTTCCTTAATGACTTGATCAAACAGTAGCTTAACGTATTTCATTTTAAATATCTTGTTGTATCTTGCTACAAATCCTTTCACTTGCGCCCATATAAGTTCTATAGGATTTGGTCCGCAATAATATGGCGGTGTGCGCAGCACAGTTACATTTTGTTTTTCAGCTATATCTTCCACGGCATATTTCATATAACAATATTTGTGTAAATTTGCTATAGCTAATAGTTCCGTCTTTATCAAATTATCTTCTTTTTTTCTTGGTTAGTTATCGTAAATAATTTAATGCACAAAATTCACCTGCGCCTATGACCGACACCGAAATTGAGCCGAACTAGACGGAGTTTCCCATTTTGATGATCAAGTAGATTTAGATGGTTCACACTTGTTAAGGCTTATTCTGTTGACCATTATTATATACGATTTGGTACTGATTATACTTAAATTAAATTTAAATAAATCCTCTTTTGAATTTCGCAATAATTTTTTTTTTTTTTTTTTTATGATAAAACACCTGCACTGTAGGAAAAATCCTTTAAGGCGCTCTGGGAGCGGTGCGAGTGCGAAAAAAGCGATTAACGTTGGTCTTGAAACGTTGAAGATTGTATTCATTGGGAAACACGACCTCAGGAAGATCATTCCACAAAGATGACGTTCTCCAGATGAAAGAATTCTTGAACAATGAAGTTCGAGGAGTACTAAGCTGAACAACATATGGATGAGCGGCAGTGGTTTGCCGTGTATTTCTGTTTTGCATTGCTCTAGGTGGAATCAAGTGGGCAATGTCAGTCGAACACCTGCCATGGAAATATCTGTAAAAGAGAGCCAAATCACCAACCTGTCTTCGATGCTCCAGGCTATCGAGGGTCTTGGTCAGCTCGGGGTCGCCGATCAGACGAGCGGCTCTCCTTTGAATGGAATCCAGTAGCCGAAGGGTGTGCTTGGGTGCAGAGCTCCAGACATGAGAGCAATATTCTAATGATGGTCGAATCTGGGCTTTGTAGAGTGTCAAAAGTTGATGAGGTGTGTACAACCTTTTGGTGCGGAAAAGTACACCAAGTTTCTGTGCAGCTGTTTTGGCAATTGCGGCAACGTGATCATGCCAAGACATATTACCTCCCAGATTGACCCCCAGCAAATTAATAGACGGTGCCAGGGGAATTGCGTGTCCTGCCATGACTATATCCGGTTCTGCAATGTTAACCTTTTTGGAGAAGACTGCTGCCTGGGTTTTCTTAGCATTAAATTCGACTTGGTTACTGTCACCCCAAGCCAAAATTTCTTCCAGGTCATTGTTGAGGCGCAATACTTCATGCTGCCTGCGAAGATGTGCGTCGGCAGCGGATGTTTGGGGAGTCAAGGTAAAAGATGAGACAAGTGTGCTGTCATCAGCAAAGCTATAAATTGGATTTTGGGTTTTCACTAGAAGGTCGTTAATATACAGTAAAAAGAGGGTAGGCGATAATGTGGACCCTTGAGGAACACCGGCATTGATGGTGAAGGTGTCTGAGAGAAACCCGTCAATCGCCACTTGCAGTGAACGGTTCTTAAGGAAGCTGGTTAACCATAAACAAAATCCATTAGGCATACCGTAGGATCGCAATTTACTTAGAAGCCCATCGTGCCAAACACGATCAAAAGCCCTAGAGATGTCCAGTGCAACAGCCCGGGATTCTCCATGATGTTCGATGGTGTTGCTCCAAAGATGGGTGACATATGCCAGAAGATCACCTGTTGATCTGGACTTACGAAAACCGTATTGATGGTCGCTGATAATGTTAAGCCCTTCTAGATACTTTAGGAGTTGTTGGTTAATAGCTTTCTCCATTACTTTTGAAATTACTGAAAGCAATGCGACGGGTCGGTAGTTGCTTGGCAGGGTCTTTTACCTTTCTTTGGAATGGGCTGGACACGCGCCGACTTCCAGCAGGATGGAAATATTCCTTTTTTGTAGGATAATGTAACCCTTGCATTGTTTTTATTTATATCTTCAATAAATCTGAATAAAATTGCATCTTTTACTTGTTTTGAAGCTTTTATTATTTATATCATTATCATCAGATGAAGTTACAGTGTTAGCAAAATCTGTCTTTACAATTTTTTTTTCAAAATAGTGGAATTTTACAACTTTGTTTTACTGTTACCCATAATATTATAAAAATGTTTTTTTTTTGAAGAACTGTCCATTCCACATTTTTATTTGCTGAAAATATACATACGCAGAAGGGTGATGGAGTTTGTGAACAGGAAGATAATATCGTCAAGCATATCATTTGTGATTGGCCAGTACCCTGGCGTTACTGGGTTTTCATAACTTATTTATTTTTTAAATAAATCTTGAAATCGCATTTTCGCTGTTTCTGGTGTTGCTTACGGTTTTTGGCTTACTGATGAGTCCTAATAAGGACGAGACAACTGTCATTGTCTACCTGTGCCCCAGAGAACCCATTATTTTGGAGTCCCTGTGTACTTTAATGCAAATGATAGATGCACTACTTTGTTACCGTTAACTCTCTATAAATTATTTCCTAAGATTTTGTATAATTATGTAATTTTCATCATCGCGATAATTTTGAAGTTAATTATTCATAAAGAAATAATAATAAATGTCTATAAATCCAAACTGAAGTTAACGTCATTTGTCTGTAAAACTTGTTATTGATTTTATCAAATCTTTCATAACATCCACGTTGTCTTTGCGAAATAACAACGGCCAATAAAAACGTAATACTTATTATTTCCAATTTTGCCAAATTACACTTTATTGGCGCATTTTGATAACCTTGTATTTTATATTTCTTTTATAATATTTAACTCCAGTGGCGCAGCGAAGAGAGAAAGAGAAGGTAGAGGGAGAAGAGAAAGGCAGTCGGGCTGCACCCCTCCCCCCACAGAGATAGGAGATAGACCGAATGCGTCGCAAGCCAATGGGTGGGAAAAAATTTACCGAAGATATTGTTAAGTTCCTTCATAGTCGCGTTAGTTTTGCCAGCTAACGGAAGAGCGCAAGTTACTACCAACAACGTGTAGATATCCGCGACACTGAGAAAGACAAGGCAACGGTACCTAACCACATATATACATACACTATATTGCTAATACCATAATTCAATGATGACACCACTGTAAGCAGATGATCAGGGTCTGTTGGATTTGCGCAGCTTGGAAATTTGCTTCTTGATGTAAACATTTGACAGGGCCGACTTTCAAAATACTTTTACAAGCTTTTATTTAAATTCGCCCGTTTAGTTCGGGTGTGTTCAGTTTATGGTAAAATAAAACTAAGTAATCAATATTATACATACCTGAAATACCTTATTTCTGGTATTGAACAGCAATTCGTGCAAAAAAGGATCATGCACTTTTTTCTACACATCTTGAGACCCAAGTCGCTAACAATAACAAAATGTCTGATAAAGTTTTATACCTAAATTCGCACCCAAAACTTAAAAATAATATCCACAATCACACACGGAACATCCGAACGAATACAACGTAAAAATAGATGGAAACAACTAACAACAACCTACAAACTAACAAAAAAAATGTCTAAAGTAAAGTTTTATAAATATTAACACCCAAAACTTGGAAATTATAACCACGCACGAATGAACGAAAAGATGGCGACAAATAAAAATACAAAGCCGGTTGTGTTCAAGAGACCTTGGGTTCTGTTTACGTTCTGTAAGAAATCGTGTGAGTTGCCTAATTTTTTCCCTACTGCGCAAGCGCCACGGCCCCTAACTCAGGTTATTTTGAATCGCACGATGGGTATATTCTTGCTTTGTGCGGCTGCTTGTATTGTCATATAGTGTATATGTGGTCGCAAGCCAATGGGTGGGGAAAAATTCACCGAAGATATTGTTAAGTTCCTTCATAGTCGCGTTAGTTTTGCCAGCTAACGAAAGAGCGCAAGTTACTACCAACAACGTGTATCCGCGACACTGAGAAAGACAAGGCAACGGTACCTAACACATCTAGTATAGGGAGCGACATTTTGCGCTTCACCATAACAGTCTATATTTCGCAGATTCAGAAATAAATTACACCGAAGTATTCACTAGGTGGCGATGGTGATGTCGCGTGTTCACTACGTATTTATTTCTACATAAATATTGGAAACGTAATTTCTCAATCTGTAGAATTGCATCAGGTTATTGCTTTCGGATAAGTTCTTAAGGACGAAACTACCGTCATTGTCTACCTGTCCTAGGGAATCCGGTGGTGTATGATCCCTGTATACTTTAATGCAGAATACGGATACACAACACTGTCCGCTAGTCCTAAATTTTTTTTCTTTTCTTACGGACACAAAACTTCTACGACTATTTTATTTATTAAATTGTAACCAAGTCACGCATTGAAAGCTAGATTGAAACTCTCGTGGTGTGATGGAGATAATATATCCACTCCATAATGGGTAAAAGGTTAAACTCTTAGGGTATGCGCGATATGATTAGAGATTGTAGTTCAAAACCTAAATTAAACGACTCGGGAATGATCTTGGCAGCCAACGAAAAGAAAAAAAAAGTATATTACATAACAAGTGATGAAAGTGATACTTTTCAAACAAGAAGATATTTAGCACTAGGCATCAGCCGGGTGCAGAAATTCTCCGAGTTTTAGAATAATCACTTTCACACAAGTAATGTACACTATTTTTCTTACGACCACAAAGAATTATTGAAAAAGCCTTTGATTTGTGAAAAAACTATTTCAGCACTAGTGTTGAAAAAAATATATCAACACTAGTGTTGAAATGAGCATACTTAGGATTATGTTCCACTTACTATCTGGTTTCATAGTTTGTCAATAGGCTTTTCCTAATCCTACTATTGACTTCTAGATTAACCGGATTGAAAAATTTTAAATTTAATCAAGGAAAGTTGCATTAAACAAATTAAAAAATCCACAGAACAAGGAAGATTTCAATTCAAAATAATTCTATAAATTATTTAATGTTTTTATAAAAAAAAGGCAAATACTCCTGACGGGATTTGAACCTGTTACCTTGCGATCTGTAGGCTAGCGCTCTATTCTCTACGCTATCGCTACCAATTAAGATTTGTTGTTTAATACATGACACTTTCTTCATCGCGATTTGTTTTTTCTGGGAATAGATTTTCCCGTATATTATTAACATTTTTTATAATTTCAGATGGCGTATTTTCACACTCTAATTTTGAATCACTCGACAAATACATGAAAAATAAGTTAAACACTTTACAATTACTACTTCCTAAAATTTGTTATTTTTAATAAATAGTGGTTGTCTGTCAAATTGGCACCATATGTTTAAATTAAATGGTGTGCCTTGTATTTCAACTCTAGAGTTGATATTTTTTTTTAACACGCGTGTGATATTCGGTGGTTTTGAGCCAAGTTAACCGTGCTTTTTTTCTCATTTTCATAGGTGGTCGTAGGAAAATATATTTTTTTCATTATACATGACATTTTATCCATGTGTTCGAAATTTCAAATCCCTATTTGTCACATAACGCAAGGGTAATATCAAATTACAAAAAAAAAGAAGATGAAAGGAAGGGGATTATCAAGATTAGTTTGATCAAAGGTTCTATCAAATCCTCGTTGGCGAATAAAAGTAACTTTGCATTTCCTGTTGAAACTCGGATTTAATGTAATTTTATTCTTTGGACTCTAATGGGGCGTGCGTGCTTTAGCTCTATTAGATAGAGCTCATGGGAAATTTACATTGATCTGCGGTAGTTTTGGTGCTTTATAAACAATTTCGAAGACATTTTAAGAACAGGATATAATAACGAGATGTAAGCACGAAACTAATATTTATAAATGTAATGGATAACATTACAGTAAATAACGCTGGTTCATGTGTAACGATAAAAAAAATAGGTAGGTGTAATAAAAAAATAATAGGAAGATTGGATCCCATAATGCCTTTGTTAATTAAATACTTAGCCGGGGTCTCATGTAGTGCTTTATTGCAATGAATTACTTCTGTGCAACGTGTAATCGGTTAATCTATACAAAACCAGCTAAGACAATAATTCAGAATAATTCGGCGTTCAAGCGAGTCGTTTTCCACAAACGATACAACTCGAGTACGATACATAGCCGGCTTGGCGGACAGCTCGAGCTTAGTTGTTAGGGCCACCATGAGGATCGAAAAACACTGTTGCCAGACGTAGCAAAATTCGTGTTCGGAATAGTGAATTTTGAAAATTTGTTAAAATGTAGAAGAAAGGGGCCGAATAAAAAATATTATTAAAAGGTGTAAGACAAAAAATAAGTTTGCAATTAGACTTATAGACTCCGAGCTTCTAAGCTCGGGGAGGTGGAGGGGCCTTAGCCCCCCTAAATACGTCACTGTCCACAGACATATGACAAATATTACCATTATTAATCTTAAGACGCTCTTGTTTGAAAATATTTAAAAAAAAATTAAAATAAGTTTGTAGTTAAACAATCCAGTAAAAGGTAAATTAAAATCCATTACTCTGATCTAAATATAATATTAAAAATGATATACCCCTTAACATTAATGTTATTTTATTCGCTTTTACCTCCACTCCTCCACAAAAATCATGTGGGTCAAATTCTCCCTTTCGTTTATTTTTTTTACATTCTTTGCTCAAATTTGACTTTTTTGATCTCAATAATCCTGAAAACCACATTATGACTTGATTTCTGACAAAAAATATTACTTATTTTGTCTTCGTTTATCCCACCTTCTTTTTTAAATTTTTCAACAACTTTTGTCATGATAAAGAATAAATGAATAGATATGCTTACCCTTCCCGTCTTCTGTAATATGACAGCACCCATGTAAAAAATAATATATATAGGGTGATTCCTAAGTTGATACTTCTTTTTCAGCTGTGTTATAGAAGACATTAAAATAAACAACATTTTCCAATACCTTTTTTCAAAAAACTTAAAAATAGGCGAGATACAGAAGTAAAAAATCTAAGTGCGGGCCTGGTCGTACGTAGCCTGCTTAACTTTATGTTGTTTGTCTTATCTCTTATTAGTCATGCAATTTACGGGTAGGTGGTGACTTATTTGGCAATACTCGGCATGTGTTTTTCTGTAGCAACTTAATTTTAAATTGGTGACATGTGAAAATGGTAAAATTTGAAAACAATGAACTAGTAGATATGGTGCTAATTTACGCGTGACGTCAAAGTGTGGCTGCTGCTTTGAGATTATACGCAGAACGCTTTCCCTTGCGGGTTCATCCTACACCCAGAAGTTGTCTTATTGTTATTCAACGGGCAAGTTAGGCAGAACAGTATTTGATCCATAGTGTAATAAATGAATGTAAGTATTTTATTTTTGAGTTTTTTGAAAAAAGGTATTTGAAAATGTTTATTTTAATGCCTTCTATACACAGCTACAAAAGAATTATCAACTTAGGAATCACCCTGTATAGGGTAATTTCTGTACATTATGCAAGCCAAGAAATTATCAACTTCAATATATAATATTTAAACTTTTGACATTACAGCTCGTAATTCGGTAAAGGTAAAAAAGAATAAAAATAACTTTAGCTTCCCTTTCAGGTTTTAAAATAATTTTCCTTTTCACCGGTTTCTTTTTTGAGGAATTTTAACTGAACGTATTTTCCATGCTTGAGCTGTCGGATACGCTTGACAAGGGTAATTTTTTTTGTGAGACCTAAATCTCATATCCTTACTTCATTTCAACTTTTTTACATATATATACATACAGTTTCTAGTGGATAAAAATGTGACAAAGAAATACAATGTATGTAATAATCATCATTAATTTAATCACAAGAGGTAAAAAAATTTTTGAAAATACTTTTTAGCATTTTTATGTAAAATTGCTTTAAAAAATTTTCGAGACAAATACTCTTGGAAAATATCTGGATATTGTTTTGAAAATAATTTTTGTTAAGTATATTTTACCGGGTGCACAACTAAAAATAGACGCCGGCTGTATCTTGGGATTCATTTATCGTACAGCTTTCGGAATTTTTTTTTTAGAAAAGTGGCTGTAAATTATGTACAGGGACATTATTTTAAGTGTCTCACCCGATTGGCGACTTTGCTATCGACCACAATAAAGAAACAATTATGTATTTCCTACCAGCTTTTAGTGAAGAAGCCAAATTTGATGTCAAAAAAAATCTATGTTTACAAATTTGACAGATATGACGCCATATTGAATTTTCTTAAATGGCAACCCTACCTTATAGTAAGCCAGCTGCATTCGCCTATTTGTTCCAACATTAAAAATGAATAATTGTCAATATTTATTTTCAGCCGTTCCGGAGATACGAGGCTTCGAAGTTGGTGATTTTGGTATCATCGAATTAACAGAAGCTTTGAGATTAGAAACTCAATTTTTTCTGAAGTTACCTAATTTCTTATGGCGGAGCCACCCATGCTATTATCATATATATGTCAGATGTCAGAAAATGACAGTTACGACGCCATTTTGAATTTCTTTAAATGGCAACCCACATTTATAACTACGTCAGTGTATGACATTTCGCGAGCTGATTTCAAAAATATATAGTTGTCGGTATTTATTTCCAACCCTTACCGAAATACGACCGTATCAAAAACTGCGTCGTACGATTATGTGTTTTAAGTATCTCACCCCATTAAAAAATAGAAGCGTTGTGATTAAAAAATCATTTTTTTCTGGAGATACGTAATTTCTTATGGTGAAGCCATCCATGCTATTGTCACATATGCCAGATGTCAAAAAATGACAAATACGACGCCATTTTGAAATTTATTTTTTAATCACAAAGCTTTTTAATGGGGTGAGATACTTAAAACACATATTCATACGATGCAGTTTTTGATACGGTCGTATTTCGGTAAGGGTTGGAAATAAATATCGACAACTATATGTTTTTAAAATCTGACCGCGAAATGCCATACACTGACGTAAATATAGATGTCGGTTGCCATTTAAAAAAATTCAAAATGGCGTCGTAACTGTAATTTTTTGACATCTGACATATATGACAATAGCATGGGTGGCTCCGCCATAAGAAATTACGTATCTCCAGAAAAAATTGAGTTTCTAATCTCAATGCTTCTGTTAATTCGATGATAACAAAATCACCAACTTCGAAGCCTCGTATCTCCGGAACGGCTGAAAATAAATATTGACAAATATACATTTTAAATGTTGGAACAAATAGGCGAATGCAGCTGGCTTACTATCAGATAGGGTTGCCATTTAAGAAAATCCAATATGTCGTCGTATCTGTCAAATTTGTAAACTTAGATTTTTTTGACATTAAATTTGCCTTCTTCACTAAAAGCTGTTAGGAAATACATAATTGTTTTTTATTGTAGTTGATAGCAAAGTCGCCAATCGGGTGAGACACTTAAAATAATGTCCCTGTACTTGTTTCTCAAGATGGTCGCTAGAGGGCGTATTACTGATGCTCAACTAAGAAAACGAAGGCTTCTTTAATATGCACAGTTAGTTAAAATTAGTTTATCTACTAAGAGTTGGTTGAATATTGATCATCAATAAAGTTTAGAAGATGAAATTATTTATTAATCGGATATTCCACCTACGAGGAAGACCGAATATAAGGCGAAATGTGGATTATTAAATAATTTAATCTACTTTATTTAAGCAACATCTCCACAAATAAAGGAGTGGAGAAAAGACATTTTTTTGAAATAAATTAAGCGCGTTGATACACGAAGTAGATTATTGTAGTTTTTTGGACTCGCGTACATTATTTACATCCACACACAGACGTTGATACACCTGTTTACATCTCTCTGTGTCTGTAATTATTTTTTTATTATCAAAAATGCATTTTTAAAGTTTTAAGGCACAGGCGAAAGAAAACTACTTATACAGGATGATTCCTAAGTTGATAGGTACTTCTTTTTCAGCTGTGTATAGAAGGCATTAAAATAAACAACATTTTCAAATACCGTTTTTCAAAAAACTTAAAAATAGGAGAGATACAGAAGTAAAGTATCTAAGTGCGGGCCTGGTCATCAAAACGTAGTCTGCTATACTTTATGTTGTTTTTTTTATCTCTTATTAGTCATGCAATTTACGGGCCGATGGTGAGTTATTTGGCACTATGCTGCGGTGTGTTTATATGAAGCAAGTTAATTTTAAATTGGTGATACGTGAAAATGGTTAAATTTGAAAACAATGAACTAGTAGATATGGTGCTCATTTACGGTGAGTGTCGTCAAAGTGTGGCTGCTGCTTCGAGATTATACGCAGAATGCTTTGTCTTGCGGGCGGATCCTACACCCAGAAGTTTTTTAAATATTATTCAACGGGCAAGTTAGGCAGAACCGTATTTGATCCATAGTGCAATAAATGAATGTACCTTATTTTTGAGTTAAAAAAAAAGGTATTTGAAAATGTTGTTTATTTTAATGCCTTCAATACACAGCTAAAAAAGAAGTATCAACTTAGGAATCACCCTGTATAGTGACTGCCATTGTGAGCTTTCTACTGCTTAAGAGGGAAATCTAGTAATGCTTTCGCCATTTCATTTTTTGATCAGTATTTCTTATCCCTTTCGCTTTATTTAAAAAACGGCCAAATAGCCGTCCTTGAATTACCTACAATTACCCACAGTTTTGAACTAAAGACATTTTGATTAATGACTTAATAACAGCAAAAAACAAAAATTTGTGAAATTTGTCCATTTTTCTTTTTCTGCTTTTATTACTTTATAAATTCAAACATTTTTAACTTTAAATTGTAGGTAATTATGCTTCAAATGTCGGTATTTGACCGATTTTTGGATAAAAGGAAAAATTAACGAAATATTGATCAAATAACGGAATGGCGAATGCGTCACTAAACCTCACTCTTAATACTGAACTGGAACCAATATATCAGCTGTTGTAGCTGTTAAATGTCGAAACAACACGTTTTCATACATTTTTCTATAGTAAGTTTCTACAGTTATTCTAAAATTCGACGTCTCACCTAACGCAATTAAAGCTTCTGAAAAAAAAACATGAACGAAACGACCTTTCTTGGAAAACTTAACTAACTTTTTACTTAGAAAAAAAATCCTCAAGTGTGAGGTAACAATAAAGGCACTTCAAAAGGCACGTTAAAAAGAATATAATAAGTGCTTTTTCTTTAAGGACTCTTCTTTGACCTTCTTTCCCTATTTGTCGTTTTCCTTAGATTGCAGTCTTACATCAAGCGGTTAAAAGAATCTAATATTGCGTGTAGCTGTTTTAAATTAAAACTAAATTCTGATGTAGGATGTAAACTAACTTGGTTTACAATTTTTGGACTTTAAATATTAATGTACTTATACTAAAACTAAGTTCAAAAGCAATGCATATACACTTTAGTCTATTTCAGAGAGGTGTAGAGTAATAAAATGAAAAATTCCGTCCAGTTCGGCTCAATTTCGGTGTTGGCCATAGGCGTAGGTAAATTTTATGCATTAAATTATTTTTGATAACTAACCAAAGAAAAAAGAAGATAATTTGATAAAGAAGGAACTATTAGCTATAGCAAATTTATACAACCATCGTTTTATGAAATATGCCGTGGAGAATATAGCTGAAAAACATAGTGTAACTGTGCTGTGCACACCGCCATATCACTGCAAACTAAATTCTATAGAACTTATATGGGCGTAAGTGAAAGAATTTGTAGCAAGACACAACATGACATTCAAAATAAAAGACCTAGCTACTGTTTGATCAAGCCATTAAGGAAGTGAGACCAGAGAACTGACGAAAAGCAGTCCATCATGTCATTAAAGAAGAGGAGAAAATGTGGGATCTTGACCACCGGATCGATCAGACCGTCGACCCCTTAATTATAACGTCAAGAAAAGATGACAGTTCCTCAGATCACGGAGAATATTATGATTTTTTTATAATCTAATTTCTGTATAATGTATTTTTTGTATTTTGTATTTTGTTTATAATATTTAATAAAAAATAAGTGTACCTAATACTATGTACATCATGCACGCTTTTGTCACACCATTTTCAGTGTTTGCGAATGGATAACAATAGCAAAGCCCATAAATTGACCCAAACCAGGGTGGTTTTACCTGCACTTGATGAATATAAAGAATTTTGTAATGAAATCAATGCCAAATTACGAAAGTGGCTCCAATATTCGTTGGGTCACTCTGTAGTCCTTTTACATACTTAGTGAGCTTTTATTACTCTCCGCCTTTCTGAAATAGACTATAGGGCTAAAAAAAATTTATAAATAACGTTTAAAAAAATGCTGTTTCAATTTTGTGTTTATTGTTATAAAATAAACGGTTGCAGTATATCATTAATTGGGATCAATTCGGCCAAACGTTTTAGAACAACGAAAAGGATGCAGTCTTCAAATAACATAAATACCTTGATTACCTTACTGGTTGTGTTAATGTTTTTTTTATATATATTTAAAGAATGCATGTAAGATCATTTTGGAACCAAATGAAAGTTTCTTATGCTATAAGGTCATATTTTGTCTAACACTGTTTAATATCAAAATACAAATCAAATTGCATAGTAAAGATGTTTCTTTCTGATATTAACGTATATTGACTTTGAAATATTAGAAGACCATATTTTGTAGTACAATTTTTGAATTTTCAGATTTATTTTTCGTTTTCAAAATGTATTTATATCTATAGCAGTAAAAGAGTTTAGTTTTGGGGAGTATTTTCTCAAGTTCAAAGCCCTAAGTAAAAACATAAATAAAATAGCTTTAAAAAAGGAGAAACGGGACAGAAAAGTATATATTAGAAAAATTCTATATATAAACTATTATTTTTTACTCGGGTTCCTTTAAAATTGCCTCATGCACAAACCAATGTATCTGAAACAAAAAAGGACTTTAAGGAAAAGAATTTTAAAAACTAAGCGTTTCCGATAAACACTGCTTCATTATTTTAATTTTGTGGGCATTTAGTGGTGTGGAATAAGGACATAAGCTATAAAAAAAAATCCCTTCTTCCCCCTTAAACAGATCACTGGTTCCCCATATCAACAATCCTGGATATGCTACTAGTTTTTAGTATAATTTTAAATTGTTTAAGACAGTCCCAATTTAAATTAGCGAAAACGAATAAAAGTTTAATATTTTTAAAACCTGTTTATTAAAATCAGATTTTAGTGTTTTGCAGTTTTTTAGTTTTTTGGTGAAGATTGATTAAGTTTTAACATGCAATCTTATACCAGATTTTCGTGACTATGAAATATTAGAAATAAATTACCAAATAAAAAAATTCTAAACTTATTTTAGTAAAGGAAAAATCCTAATAAATTATTTTATAACATTCAATATCAATAGAAAAGAATTTTTTTAGCGGCAGGCGGACAAAGTAGTGCATCTATCTTACATTACACAGGGACGCCAAAGTTATCGAAATAGAAAAATATGAGTTATGAGAAAGTTAGTTCAGGAAACTAAAATTTAAACTATTATATTATAGGATACAGTAAAACAAAGTTGAACTTGTAAATTTCCACTATATTAAAAAGAAGAAACATAACATGTTTCGCTGCACGGCAGCTTCGTCAGATGACAATGTGAAATAAGATGTAAAAGGTATAGATTATTGACAATGTAAATAAAAACAGTGGGAGGGTTAAAAGCTAGGAAAAACCCAAAGAAAGGGTCGGTATAATTCAATTAAGTAAAATGATGGGTTTTTTTCAACCATTGTTAGGTATACAATTATCAACAGAATAAGTTTAACAAAGGTGAACTATTTAAATCTAATTGATCATTAAGTAACAGGTCCGTATTCTTAAGTTTATTAATTTCGACAGACTCTAACAAATTAAGTTTTAAGCCCTTATTTTCTGTATGTAAGATTTTAAAAGATGGATCAAAATTATGTTGGTTGTTGAGCAAATGGTTAGCGTAGTTAGAATCGGTTTTATTTTTAATAAAACTATTATAATGTTCGTGTATTCTTTTGTTGAAGTTTCTCCCTGTTTGACCTATGTATGTTTTCGGACAATCCTTGCAGTTTAATTTGTAGATACCAGAATTTTTGTTTTTATCACTTTTGGTTTTATTGTTTTTAATACATTTACCTAAAGAGTTATTAGTTTTGTAAGCCACATTTATATCAAGTTTATTGAGAAAATTGCCAATTATTTTGCTAGGTTGACCAAAGAAAGTGACAAGTTTAAAATTGTTAGCGTAAGTTTTGATTTTGGGAAAAACTAGGTCAATAGCTTTTTTGTAGGTTTTCTTTTTTAAAATTTGATCAATAAGATTAGAGCTATAACCATTATTAACCGCAATTTGTTTTATGATGTTTAATTCTTTTTGAAAATTGATTGTGTTTAAAGGGAGAGATACTAATCTGTGTATCATAGTATGATATGATATATGATATCATAGTATGATACACAGATTAGTATCTCTCCCTTTAAACACAATCAATTTTCAAAAAGAATTAAACATCATAAAACAAATTGCGGTTAATAATGGTTATAGCTCTAATCTTATTGATCAAATTTTAAAAAAGAAAACCTACAAAAAAGCTATTGACCTAGTTTTTCCCAAAATCAAAACTTACGCTAACAATTTTAAACTTGTCACTTTCTTTGGTCAACCTAGCAAAATAATTGGCAATTTTCTCAATAAACTTGATATAAATGTGGCTTACAAAACTAATAACTCTTTAGGTAAATTTATTAAAAACAATAAAACCAAAAGTGATAAAAACAAAAATTCTGGTATCTACAAATTAAACTGCAAGGATTGTCCGAAAACATACATAGGTCAAACAGGGAGAAACTTCAACAAAAGAATACACGAACATTATAATAGTTTTATTAAAAATAAAACCGATTCTAACTACGCTAACCATTTGCTCAACAACCAACATAATTTTGATCCATCTTTTAAAATCTTACATACAGAAAATAAGGGCTTAAAACTTAATTTGTTAGAGTCTGTCGAAATTAATAAACTTAAGAATACGGACCTGTTACTTAATGATCAATTAGATTTAAATAGTTCACCTTTGTTAAACTTATTCTGTTGATAATTGTATACCTAACAATGGTTGAAAAAACCCATCATTTTACTTAATTGAATTATACCGACCCTTTCTTTGGGTTTTTCCTAGCTTTTAACCCTCCCACTGTTTTTATTTACATTGTCAATAATCTATACCTTTTACATCTTATTTCACATTGTCATCTGACGAAGCTGCCGTGCAGCGAAACATGTTATGTTTCTTCTTTTTAATATAGTGGAAATTTACAAGTTCAACTTTGTTTTACTGTATCCTATAATATAATAGTTATGGATTTCCACCTAGTATCGGCTGAATCAATTAATTTGTTTAAAATTTAAACAGTAATAAAGCACAAAATGTTGGCGAAATAATTTTACAATGACAGCTGTGACAAAGAAAATTATTTATTTTTTGTTCCAAAGCAATCTTGACTAAATAGTTTAATTAGAACTTTCCTTTTTTTTCCTGATTTAAGACAAATCCTAAAATATTTCAAAAACTATGATATTTAGATATATGACATGTTTAACAAAAAAGTAAGGTTTTCGAAAGATAAATTCTTTTGCCTGAAAAAATTAGGGGTTCCCATTTAAAAAAATTGAAATAAGGCATTTTTAAAACTATCGAGTTGTCCAACTTGTAATGAACGCTCTGTATAAGAGATTTAAAAAACATTATTATAGATCAATATATCGTACCTTAAAGTACTTACAACGTAAATTATATTTGCCTCGGGTTAATCCACAGGTTGCTATGATTTTTTAACGATACCCTTAAAATTACTAAAATTTCGGAAAAAAATTAATTACTTGGCAACGTTGCATTAAACTTCAAAAATTTTAATAGGGTTGCAAAGTCCTTATTCCATTGAATCATATTCTAGAAAATTATACTGGGTGTCCCATTTAATTTTCTTTTGTATTATTCAGTACCACTTTTTGGGACCACCCTGTAGATTAGAAATTTTTTTTAGATTATGCATCCTAAAAAACCCTTTAGCTTTTGCTCTACACTTTTTTCCCTATCTTTGATAGTTTAGGTGCTATCTAAGACATACACCTTATTGACACACCCTGTATAATATGTGAGGCGGTTTCGTCCTCTTCGCCGCAAAGTCTGCATTCAATGGGACCATTGTAAATTTCTATTCGATGTAGGTGTTTTCTTAAGTGGTAGTGGCCTGTTAGTAGACCACCACTTGTTTTAGCTGGGTCGCGTTAGAGGCAACATTTCAGTTGATAGCTTTTTGAAGGGTTCCCCAATTGTGGCCCTCGCTTGGGTTTGACCAGAAATCCTGTTCCATCGGGATAGGTGTTGTTGTTGCGCCCACCTGTCTGATGTTGCTTTAGTTGCCTGTTTTGATATGCCAAGGGCGGGTTCAGGGCCCCTGAGTATTTAAGATGAACTAAATGAACTATACCTTTATTCAACGTATTTCAGATACACGGATCTTAGAAGGCCCGTAATAGCTATTTCAACAAAATAAAATAAGTATTAATTATTTTGTCTTTGAAGAATAGTGACTATTTGATATTTCTTTACATAACTAATATTAATATTTTGTCTCCAACACGGCGTATTATCCGCTAATTCTACTCAATTTTTATGTTAAAGAATACATTTTGCAAAATTATTTCACACATTCGCCAATCTCACAATTTTCAAATAAGTATAATCATCTAGATACACGAAGGTATTTTAGAGGCACTAAAATATAACGTAATATTCTTTTTGAACAAAAAATATGTTGTTCAGCGCAAAAGAGTTTTCCCACGAACAAATTTCATATCGTAGCCGAGGATCTACCTAGAAAAATAGAGTCAATAAATTAAAAGACCTACCTATGTTTTTTTCACCATAAAATTTTAAAAAATTAAAAAGTTTTGAAATTTTAACTATTATTTCGCTGCATTCCAAAGATTAATAAATATTCAAAAACTTTAAATTCAATCTAAAAAACATTTCTTAATAATAAACCAATAGTTTCAAATTGTATTATTTGTTTAATAACAGGCTATATTCAGTTTTAAAAAATCAATGGTATGCCCGGAAAGTCAAGAAATTGTTTAGTGTCCATATTTCCATACAGAAGTTTTGTAGATTAAAAAAAATATTTTAAGTCCAATCTTTCGCTGTTATATTTCGTTCTTGGCAAAACATTCCCGTTCCATGCTGCATGGCAACAAGCGGCACAACAATTCGTACAAAATGGGTAGGATTATTTTGAAAAAGGCACCTTCGTGTTTGGCTTACATTTTACTTATATCTTCCAGCGGAACGCTGGGAACTTCGAGTTGAGTTTTAATGTTTCAACACAATTATTTTAGTTAGTGGCATAACAATGCAGCTCTGGGCATGTGTTTAAAAGTTTTACCGTGCCCCTGTACACATACTTAATAAAACAAAAGTACTATTAGACCATCGAAAATTCATTTATAAAGGTTGCCGGCATTAATAGCGTAGTCGTCCTCTACTGGGTTTTAAAAGTTACAAAAATGGGTTATTCTAAACGAAATTCTGTTTCACTGATTGAAATGCCAGAAAAAAACGTTAAATTGTATTTTTTCGGCACTATCTCTATTCAGAGAATCACCAATAGGTTTAATATATTTTTTTCCGGTCGATATACAGAGAAAAAAGTAGGGTGGTGTCCAAGAGAACCTCAGTAAATCAATGGTAGACTGTATTTGCTATTCCTAAATAACTGTTCTATTTGATTTAATGCTTAACTTATTGTTGTTTCATAATAACTATTCTCATTTATTTAACTATAAGATCTCGGATTGGTTTATATAAAAATTCCATTGGTGTTCAATAAAAGATCATATTTGGCATAAAACCATTTATATTTAAACACCATTGACTTTCAATAACAAGCTATGATTGCGGCAAAACAAGCTGCAATGCGTTCTAATATTTATTATATTGTAGAATTACTTTCATAGTTTGTTTTATAGTTTTAGTTCTTGATATCTCTAACAGGACCTCAATTCTTAGTTCATGGGAGTAGATTTTAACATGGGGATATGCAATTTCTCTCATGAAAATGGCGATCTCGTATTCTTCATTCGTAAGGAAAGTTTCAATAAGACCACTAAAACTCCAGTTAAATTAAATATGTAATTTATTTAAATTACAGTACTATTATATAAATTACTAAAGCTTTTGATACAATTGTTTTTTGGTTTTACAGGCAGTCTTAAAGTTTATCGGTTTTTAATATATACTATAATTGGAAAAACACAAGTCTTAATTGATTAAATAATATTTTATCTACTTTCATTTAGTAATATGAATTTTACAGTTCTCTAAATCGTTTTGTACCGTTTTGTTAAAATTTTACTGTTAAATAAAACCACACTTTTTAGAAGAATGATTTATTATTAACGATTATAAAATTAATTACTAATTATTACTTAAAATATAACACTTAAGGTTTATTATAAACATTAATAATACACTTTTTACAGTTAGAAATTTGTATACCAGAAGTGGATGTGATGGAGCCCTTTACGTTCGAATTTCCAATCATTAAATTCGTGTCTGACCCCACGATCTTCTTTGCTATTTGTTTCTTATTTTCTAAAGAATTCTCAACGTAGCCTTCTGCCGTAGAAGAGGATTTCCAGCCCCCATAACGCTTTAACATCTGCATACCTACACCACCATTAACAAGAATGGTGGCTGAGGACCTCCTAAAACAATGTTCACTGTATCCTTCGGGATTATTCAATCCAAGTTTTGTTACAATCTTTTTTGGTATACTTCCAAAACTATTAATTCCGACAGACTGGGAGGTGCATTTTCCTTTTCCATAGAATACAAAAAACCGCCTGTGAGTTGCAAAGAGGACGAAGTTTAGCATACTTTCGAAAAATACCTAAACAGTTGACACCTGTCACATTTCCTTCTGTTATAACAAATTCTCGCATAATTTTGGTTTTCGAGAATGGAATCACAATTTTTATATACAAATCATTGTGTTCAATATGATCCAACATTAACTTAGCTAGTTCTTTACGCCGACAAGCCCAAAAAATGCCGATTATCATAACAACATTCATAAGTAAATATGTTTTATCATCTTCAGTACTAAGAAACATACCTCTTCCTTTGTGAAAACTTTGGACTTTTTGGCCTTGTAACCCTCTGAACTTCTTTTCAAAAATGCGATTAGTTGAGAAAATCTGCTTATATCTTGATTTTTCTTGACTGAAATCATAGTTCTCAACATTGAGTAGTGAGTCCATGAGTCCATAGTGTAGATGGTTTCTGGGAGCGTTGCTTTACGGAAAAATAACCCAAAAGGATTTTCTCAGACACCTCCTTTATTTTGTTAGCTTTCACCAATATTCAAACTTCTGATACTCCGGCTCATACCGCGCCTTGGATTTTGTCGGAACTAAACTTGAGATCGCTTCGTTTGCCGCTGCTTCTATATCAGAGGGTAAACTTCCATCAGAATCGCTCATTTTGAAAAACGCATTTTATATTTTTGAATTTGTTTGAAAAAGTTTCGACAGTAACCATGCGAAAGAGTAACTATGCGAAAGGTAACATAAAAAACTTGATTAGTAAACTTAATAGCAGGTGCATTTTTACAGGTCCATTTTTATTTTTTAAAATGCATTTTGCCAAATATTTTTATTCACACACTTATATCGTTAAATTCTTAAACACTACTAGTAAATGTATAATTAATCAAAATACTTTAGTTTTATTGATATAAATATAATTTATAGTTCCAAGCTTATATTTTACTAAAGCAATTGAGAGGCAGTCAATAAAAATAGTATTATTGGTATTAACATAATTTTTTTTTCTGTGTAGGCGCCTCCACAAATCATTTTTCGATGGTCACTTCTATACCTATTTATTATTACAATTAGTAATATTGATTAAGTTAAACATTGTACTAATGTTGTTTTAGTCTAGAAAAAAAAATCATCCCGGTTTGAATCGCTTTCATTACAATATTTGTATACCACAAAAACCAAATTTTTTATTTGGTTGGCAATATTGTTAGTCTATAATCAACAATGCCAGCTAGCGGTGCCTTTGATGTTGATAGTGTTCACATACTTGTTTCCGGTAGTCGAATTTTGTTACTAGCCAAAGAGCAAAAGAAAGTTTTATTTCGTAAATATTTACCAGACTGCGATAATTGCCATGTTGCTTGATAAAAAAAAGTTTCCCAATAAAATTCAATAAAGAGAAAAATATTACTGCCAAATAATTTTTTACTTTATACAGTGAGTCCCAGAAGTAATGTCTAAATTTATTTAAAGTTCAGCGGTACGTTTTTTGAAAAAACACTCGTACTCGTCGATTTTTATTTTTTATTAGGTTTTTTTTTGTGGTAATTTCATGTATACACGGTAGCTCAAAAATAAGTTACGACCGTCAACTTCATTTTTTCAAATAAAAACATATATTTTTTATTTTATTTTTGAATTTTGCATTGAATTCTAAGCATGTTTCGTGTACCTTGTCCTATACATAAACTCAACAGTTATTGAAAAAATTAAAAATCGGAACGGGAAAAAATTGAAATTCTATGCATAGTTGGGTTTGGTGATAAAACACGTACTCAAATAGAAACAGCCCAATTATTTAATAAAATCCATCCTGATCGTCCTCCCATATATCAAAAGATGGTGAGTAGAATAGAGGCTAAGTTTAGAGAATTCGGTCATGTTAGAGATTTGTCTAAATCTGGTCGTCCTACTCGAGATGAAAATGAAAAACTTGACGTTTTGCTTTCTTTGGAAGAAAATTCATGTACTCCCCTGTCGCACATTGGGGCCGAATTACACCTGCCGAAATCTGTTGTTCACCGAGTAGTTCAAAAGCACAAATATCACCCATACAAAGTTATTCCAGTGCATAAGTTATTTAAAGATGATTTCGATAAGCGAAATGAGTTTTGCGAACGCATGCAAAATATGTGCAATCTAGATAATAATTTAGTAAAAAATATTATTTTTTCGGATGAAGCTACGTTCTGTTTGAATGGTAATGTGAACATTTTCCATTTTTCTTTGAACAGTCTTTAACTGGACAAGTATATCTCGAATTTCTCCAACTTGAATTAATTCCAGCATTAGTGGCTTTATTTCCGAATCCATTGGATCCAGACTCCCCTGACGAAGAACTGATATTCCAACAAGATGGTGCTTCTCCGCACTATGCTGCCACTGTGCGCACATTTTTGGATGAAACCTTTCCCAATCGGTGGATAGGAAGGAGAGGATCTATCGAATGGCCTGCTAGGTCGCCAGATCTAACTCCGCTGGACTTTCTTTTGTGGGGTTACCTCAAATCAAAAGTATTTGTTAACAGGCCAAACAATACGCAGGAGTCGAAAGAGAGGATCCGAAAGAAGTGCGTGTCATAACTCCGGATATGGTTAGAAACGTGCACAGAAAGTTTATTGATCGTCTTGGATATTGTCAAGCCGTAAATGGCGCAGTTTTTTTTTTAATAAACAGTTTTTACTTATAGATGTGTTCAATTCTAATTTTTTCAATAACTGTCATGGAAGTGAAAAGGTTTAACACCAAAACAATAATACTACATTTTTAGAAATATGAGGAAAAATGAAAATACGCATATTTTAGTGTTTTAAAATGTAACAAAAATAAAACAAGATTTTTTAATATTATGTTTCTATAAATTTTAATTTGGTAGTTGTGCCGTTATTATCGATTAAGGTTTGTAAACGTCGCGTCGTGGCATACTTAACACTAGGTTTCTCGTATACTCGCATCCCATGCTTGCATTATCCTTTGGCTTAATTCATCCCGAGTTCTAGGCTAGAAATTGTGTTTATACATAAATTTTGTCATCTCACCCCAAACGTTTTCAATTGGGTTGATATCTGGACTTTTCGAGGCCACGGCAGAACACGAATTTAATTTTCTTCTAAATGATTTTGAACTATGCGGGCTATATGTATAGGAGCATTATCTTGTTGAAATATAAAATCTTCGCCATATACTGCATCGACAGATGGTATCATAACTTGGTTTAATCTGTTGCAATATAATGGTGCATTGAGCCTCCCCTGCACTATTTAGCAAACTC
Organism: Polydrusus cervinus; assembly: GCA_935413205.1. Classification (NCBI taxonomy): domain Eukaryota; kingdom Metazoa; phylum Arthropoda; class Insecta; order Coleoptera; family Curculionidae; genus Polydrusus; species Polydrusus cervinus. The sequence continues at coordinate 30,266,191 of OW284516.1, forward strand.
CTGAGCCCCAAACGTTTATAGAACAGCGTCCACTTTGATTAGTCTTATTTGTATATCTTTCATCGTATCTCGTACCAAAAGGCCTATAAATGCGGATTTTCCCATTATTGCATGATTAAAAGGTTTTTCATCGGAAAATATTACGGTTTCCCATATATTACCTTGGTTTATATATTCATGAATGCAAATTCTTCTCTGTTTGTTTGCTTCGGTCAAAAATATATTATTGGCAGCACAACAATTTTTTTAATCTGAACTACGAAGTCTTCTACGCGCTGTACTAGTCGAACCAGGAAACATATTTCTTCTTTAACTTTTATTGCTGCTTCGAAGGGATGGTCTTTTTGAAAATTAACTAATTTTATATCTTGGCCGTCATTCGAAATTTTGGGGCGACCAGAACCTGCTTTTCTTACAATACTTCCATATTCTGCAATTTTATGCTTAGCCAACAACACGGTATTTTTTCTAATTCCTTATTCATCTGTGATGTTTCTTATTTGAAGCTCATCTCTCAATTGAGTGTAAATGATCGCTTTTTTGCTCAGTGGTTAATGCGGGCATTTTAAAAAATATTTCTTTTAACACGTCACTGTCAGTGACAAAATTAAATTAAATTGACAACTTCAAACAAGCTAATAGTCTGGGAGATTAAACTACATTTTGCTGTCCCAGTTTTTTTGGGCGCAATGGTAATTATGTGATTGACAGTGACGTGTTAAAAGAAATATTTTTTCAAATGCCCGCGTTAATCACTGAGCAAAAAGCGATCATCTCGGCGATCATTTACACTTGATTGAAAGATGGGCAATCATCAAATAAGAACCATCGCAATTCAATTAAGGATTAGCAAAAATACCGTGTTATTGGCTAAGCCAAAATTGCAGAATATGGAAGTATTGTAAGAAAAGCAGGTTCTAGTCGCCCTAAAATTTCGAATGACGGCCAAGATATAGAATTAATTAATTTTCTAAAAGATCATCCCTTCAAAGCAGCAATAAAAGCTCAAGAAGAAACACATTTTCCTGGTTCGGCTAATACAGCGCGTAGAAGAATTCGTAGTTCAGATATAAAAAGTTGTTGTGCTGCCAATAAAATATTTTTGACCGAAGCAAACAAACAGAGAAGAGTAGAATTTGCTTATGAATATATAAATCAAGGTAATATATGGGAAACCGTAATATTTTTCGATGAAAAACCTTTCAATCATGCAATAATGGGAAAATCCACGTTTATAGGCCTTCTGGTACGAGATACGTTGAAAGATATACAAATAAGACTAATCAAAGTGAATGCTTTTTTATTAACGTCTGGGGCTGGATTAGTGCAAGGGGCCCAGGAGTTTGCCAAATAGTGCAGGGGAGGCTTAATGCACCATTATATTGCAACATACTAAACCAAGTTATGATGTCATCTGTCGACGCAGTATTTGGTCAAGATTTTATATTTGAACAAGATAATGCTCCTATACATAAAGCCCGCATAGCTCAAAATTATTTAGATGAAAATCAAATTCGAATTCTGCCATGGCCTTCGAAAAGTCCTGATATCAACCTAATTGAAAACGTTTGGGGTGAGATGACAAAATTTATGTATAAACACAACTTCTACCCTAGAACTCGGGATAAATTAAACCAAAGGATAATACAAGCATGGAATGCAACAACGCAAGAGTATACGAGAAACCTAGTAATAAGAATAAGTATACAACGACGTTTACAAGTCTTAATCGATAATAACGGTGCAACTACCAAATATTAAAAACCATATTATTATAAATACGTTTAAATATGATTTAAATTAAAATTTATTGGAACATAATATTAAAAAATCTTGTTTTATTTTTGTTATATTTTAAAACACTAAATATGCGTATTTTCATTTTTCCTCGTATTTCTAAAACGGTAGTATTGTTGTTTTGGTGTTAAACCTTTTCACTTCCATGACAACTATTATAACAACAATGATAACCTTTCCTCAGTAGATTTTACATATTCCTTATAGTCAAGGAGCTACTCTACAACAACAATTTTGCTGTCCCAGTTTTTTTTGGGCGCAATGGTACTATTGTGCCGATAAAAAACTGGGACAAGAGATTTACAAAAACAATGTAAGAAATACATATCCCCTAGACTATAAAAGGTGTCTAGAGCTAAAAAGGAAAAACATTCAAAATTTAAAAAGTAACCTAGGTTACATAATGGAATGTTTTGTATTTTTCGATACGGGGTGGTTAAATTTGAGAGACATCATATAATATGGATAAAGTAAATTTATTAGATTTTTTTAAAGTCAAATATTTTATAAATTATTATATTGACCATTACCACAAAATAATAAATAAAGCTAATACAGGTAATAAAATACATTTAATAAAAAGAAAAAAATTGCGAACACAAAGTTTGTCAAAACAACACAAAATTAATATTTGGTCATAGAACCATTTCTGTTTATTACTTTTTGGAGCCTTTGTGGCATATTTAAAACTAAGTTTCTACATAATTCGACAGTTATTTCATCCCAAGCTTGATTTATCCTATGACGTAATTCATTTTTTTCTAGGTTGAAAATCATGTTTATACATAGATTTGATCATGGCACCCCAAATGTTTTCTATCGGGTTCAAATCGGGACTCTTCGAAGCCCAGGGAAGAACTGCTATGTTATTTTCTTGGAAAAAATTTTGTACAATGCGCGCTGTGTGTATTGGAGCATTATCATGCTGAAATGTGTAATTTTGACCGTATACACCGTTTACCGATGGTATCATCACTTCGTTTAGTATATTAACGTATACTGCTGCAGTTAGTCTTCCTTCGACGATTTGGCAAAGTCCTGGTCCTCTAGCGCTAATCCAGCCCCAAACATTTATGGAGAAACGCCCACTTTGGTTGGTTTTGTGGGTGTATCTCTCATCATACCGCATGCCGGAAGGCCTATACACCCGAATTCTCCCATTATTGCATGAGGTTTTCTCGTCAGAAAATATAACTGTTTCCCATAAATTTATTTGATTAATATATTCATGTGCAAATTCTAACCTGCCCTGTTTATTTATTTCCGTTAAAAAATTTTTATTGGCAGCACAACGGCTTCGTATATCGGAATTTCGAACCCTGTCTCTAGCGGCATTTGCAGAACCTGGAAAATTCGTCTCTTCTTTTGCCTTGATTGCAGTTTCGAAGGGATGATCCCTTAGATAATTAACCAGTCTTCTATCATGATCATCAGTAGAAATTTTAGGGGGACCAGAACCTGCATTCCTAATAATAGTCCCATGTCTTGCTATTTTTTGTTTTGCCAATAGCACGGTATTCTTGCTTACTCCCAGTTCATCTGCAATTTCCCTAATAGCAACACTATCTCGCAACCGACTATAAATAATTGCCTTTTGCTGGGGGGTTAATTGTGCCATATTTACAAATAATATATTATTGTATGTTTGACGAGTCAATCATAAAGTAACAATCTTTATTGACATGCAAATTTTCATGACATTTTACTGGTACCAGGCTTGATGTAAAATTATTCTTAATAGTCTAGGAGAAAATAGAAAAATTTCCTGTCCCAGTTTTTTATCGGCGCGATGGTACATATACCTTTAATTAATTATTTCGAAAGTTGAAAAATGTGATTTAACCATAGTCTACGATTTACAGCTTTATTGTACTAAGTTCTGTTAACAAGAAACATATTCCATCGCGGCAACGCAAAGTCTTAATAACGAGCAAGTTGTGAAATCCCGTGAGAAACTTAAAACAGCACGTCCGACTTTTCTAGAAAATAACTTTCCTTCAACGGCATAAAATTTCATTCTATACTTTGGGCGGACGCCTTGCAATCCTTCCCCATGGTGTATTTTTCGCTTAAAACTTTTGAGTGGCTGAGATATACTACGTCCTTAAATTATTACGCCCGTTTCTTCCAGGCCACGCTCTCCACTTTTTCCGCTGTCGATGTAATGATTTACGCTAGTTTTTGTTTTCCCTATAGGAACTTCGATTTTTAAGCACTGAATTTATTTAGTTGTTATTTATATTGTGAAAACAAACTCCTGAAAACTTTCTTGATTGTTTTGCGTTAGTTCATCGAAAGAAACAAATTTGTCGTTGCTTTTTCATCAGTAAGAAATCTTTTGTTTGTTTGGATAATCTGGAAAATTGGAGATTTCCGGAACACGTCAAGATCGAATGCTCCCAATGAAGAAAGAACGAAGTTTTCATGAAAATTAATGGGCAAAGCTTAGAACTTGCTGGATGGTTTTTGTTTCCCTTTGTTTTTAAGAGCACAAAGTGTTTAATAGAATAATATTTTATGAGACCTTTCTTTCATAAATAATCATTTTATTAAACTAAGTTTTAGATTTGACTTTCGTTAAAAGTTCACTCTTCGCTGTCACTAAAATTCTCCTAATTATTGGAGGTTCGCGGCAGACAAAACCGTGATCTCAGTAACGTACTTATTCATTACTACCTAAACTCACTCAATAATGGCGACGCAACGTAGAGGCCTGCACGGGCCGGGTTTTCATATCGGGCGTGGACAGGGCCACTTAAACAGTAAAGGTTCGAGTTTGTGGGCCCTAACAATTTTTTCCGGGCTTGAGGGGCCCGCCGGGCCGGTCAGGCCTGACGTGCTTGCCGGGCCTAACGGACCTGCCAGACTCTTGTGGCCACCCGGTTTATCGGGTCAGCCTTTAATTGCTTATGCGCTTTTTTCTAAAGAAATATTTGTAAAATAATCTTTAAGCCCTAATAATTTTTTTCGGACCTTCCGGGTCTGCCAGGCTTGTCGGGCTTCTCGGGCCTGTTAAGCTTGTCGGGCAGGGTGGGCACTACCCAAATTTTAAAAAAAGGTCATCAGGCCTTTGATATTGAGAGTGTTCACATCAGTGGCATAGCCAGAATTTTATTTCGGGGGGAGGGGGGGGGGCAAATGGGTAGGGAAACCGATGAGGCAGCGGCGCAGGCAAATCGCCGAAGGCGAAAAATTTTTTGGGGTGCAACGTCCAAAAAATCCTCCACAACATATTTTTTTGCTAAAAACTAAACCGTGATTCGTCGCCTTTTTTGAAAAAATATATTGATTATTTCATATATCAATGTGGATTTTTTTATGAATACTTATTAAAGCTGAACTTGTTGTACGCTCTTCACCTGAATGATTTCTCAGATATATTTCTAATCTTTTTAAAGTTTAGTGGAAAAACGTCTTGCTGCTGAAGCTTTAGTTACTAGGAGGATGATTTGTTATTTTATTTGGCGCGTTATTGATAGCGTTGCCGTCAAAGATTTTTTATGTTGCCCAATTATATTTGGCCCCCCCTGGTACGCCACTGGTTCACATACTTGTTTCCTGTAGTCGAATTTTGTTACTAGCCAAAGAGCAAAAGAAAGTTTTATTTCGTAAATATTTACCAGAATGCGATAATTGCTATGTTGCTTGATAAAAAAAAGTTTGTCAATAAAATTCAATAAAAAGAAAAATATTGCTGGCAACAATTTTTTACTTTATATAATATATTCTCTTATTAACTCTGACTGTGGGATTTATTATATTTGTGTTTATGAAAAGTGGAAGTGGGGGACTCCTGGTCACACAGGTAATTCCGGTGACTTGAAATGTTACTCCGTTTGTTAAGCACGGTAAGTTCTTTTCTACTTTTTTTTACCAGGGTTATACAAATTCGATGCATAACATTGCTATCTCGGAAACTATGATAAAGGGTTGAATAAATGGAGGCAAAGCTGCATATTTTAATGCTGAACAATTTGTTAAAAAGAAATGTAATCAAATTTCGTTGACTTCCGGGTGGGCACTGGGGTGAGCACCCATGTTTTCAGGGTGCCCAATACAGGTAATATTGTGAAATTTTACCATCATTTTTTGCAGTGTATGTTTTGAGGGTACTTATACACACAAGCCAAGGCAGCTGCACAGAAACTTGGTGTACTTTTCCGTACCAAAAGGTTGTACACACCTCATCAACTTTTGACACTCTACAAAGCCCAAATTCGACCATCATTAGAATATTGCTCGCATGTCTGGAGCTCTGCACCCAAGCACACCCTTCGGCTACTGGATTCCATTCAAAGGAGAGCCGTTCGTCTGATCGGCGACCCCGAGCTGACCAAGACACTCGATAGCCTGGAGCATCGAAGACAGGTTGGTGATTTGGCTCTCTTTTACAGATATTTCCATGTTCCATGTGTTCGACTGACATTGCCCACTTGATTCCACCTAGAGCAATGCAAAACAGAAATACACGGCGAACCACTGCCGCTCATCCATATATTGTTCAGCTTAGTACTCCGCGAACTTTATTGTTCAAGAACTCTTTCATCTGGAGAACGTCATCTTTGTGGAATGATCTTCCTGAGGTCGTGTTTCCCAATGAATACAATCTTTAACGTTTCAAGACCAATGTTAATCGCTTTTTTCGCACTCGCACCGCTCCCAGAGCGCCTTAAAGGATTTTTCCTACAGTGCAGGTGTTTTATCATAAAAAAAAAAAAACACAGTTGTATGTCAACGGTTTTGAGTAAAATATTAAAGCATATTCAAATTTAACGAACTTTAAGAATATAATACTTTCAGGGTACTTGCCATCTATTGACAGCTTTATGGCGTCGCGACGCGTGAGCAATCACTAGCATCAAACTTATTTTTACTTAATATTATAAGAAACTTACCTACTATATCTACTAACGCATTTTAACAGCAATTGATTAACTCAATTCGTATTAAAGATAAAAGCAATGCAAATTTTAAGTGAAATACTCTCTATACAGGGTAATTCCTAAGTTGATACTTCTTTTTTAGCTGTGTATAGAAGGCATTAAAATACACAACATTTTCAAATACCTTTTTTCAAAAAACTCAAAAATAAGGTACTTACATTTATTTATTACACTATGGATCCAATACGGTTCTGTCTAACTTGCCCGTTGAATAACATTAAGAAAACTTCTGGGTGTAGGATGAGCCCGCAAAGAAAAGCGTTCTGGTATAATCTCGAAACAGCAGCCACCAATTTAAAATTAACTTGCTTCAGAAAAACACACCGCAGCGTATTGCCAAATAACTCACCACCGACCCGTAAATTACATGGCTAATAGATAGATAGATAGATAGACATCCTTTATTTGACAACGTTACATATATAAAATACGTTTGTTGCAGGTCAAAAAATAAATAGTTTAAGTATCACAAAAAAAAAAGATACAAACAACAGATAAAATATACAAACAATGTGGTATTTAAATGATTAATATAAAAAAAAACACTATTATTTATAGTTAATAAAAGATCTTATATTGTCAGGGATGGTGCCTCCATATATTCATTTACAGAATAAAAGGAACTTTGCAATAAAGAATTTTTTATTGTGCATTTATATTGACGATGGTTTAGAAGTTTAACGGTATTGCCAAGTTTATTATAAAGCGATATATTTAATGTATTACGTTCTGTACTTGCTAGTCGATGCCTAGTAATCAATAAAGTTTGGTGTGATTTTGTATTGTATGTATGATTGTGAGATAGCTTAATATGTTTATCTGGGTGGCTATGAATATCAAGAAGAGTTTGGTATATATAAATGCAGGGTAAGGGCATAATTTTAAAGATGGGTCTGCACGAACTAAGCGGACCTACTCCCTCGACTGTTCTGACAGCGCGTTTTTGCCATTTAAAAGCTCGATCAGAGTGTGATGAATTTCCGCACAAAACTGTACCATAGGACAATAAAGAATGTATATTTGCAAAATAAACCAATATCAAAATATTTTTATCAAAAGATTTTCTAAGTTGTTTAAGCAAATATATTTGATTGCTGAGTCTCGAACAGAGATTATCGATATGGGGGAACCATTTTAAACCATCATCCAAGAGGAAACCCAGTAACTTTACATGGGTGCCCTTGATAGTGGAGTTATTAAAGCTGAAAGTGATTTTTTGAGTTTTATTGTTGTTTAATTTGAGGTTATTACTTGCAAACCAACTTTCTGCACTGGAAAGAGTGGTTTCAGTATTCTCATCAAGATCATTGAGGCAAGAAGCAGATGTTAAAAGCGTTACATCATCGGCATAAATCACACACTGATTTGGGGAAACACTAGTACAGAAATCATTGATGTAGATAATGAATAGCAGCGGTCCCAGTATTGAACCTTGGGGGACGCCGGTCTTCACCTCTTGCAGGAAAGATATCTTGCCATTTAGTGCAACAGCTTGCATTCGGTTGGATAAATAAGACTGTAGCAGATGGTAAGGTGAACCATTTACGCCATAATAGTTAAGCTTATCAAGGAGAATTGGATGAGAGACATAATCGAGGCCTTCGACAGATCACACAACGCCGCCGACCGCCGCTCACCACAATCCAAGCCCTCGATAATATCACTCACCACCTCCAGAACTCCACTCACCGTGGAGCGACCGGTACGGAAACCAAACTGGTTGTCTACCGAAATTCTGAAATTCTCAAAATAGGATGCAAGTTTATCTTTTATTAAAGACTCGATAATTTTGCCAAATAGAGGCAAAATTGAAATAGGCCGGTAGTTATCGGCTTCTTCAGGATTACCTTTTTTAAAAATAGACAACACCTTGGGACTTTAAGTGGATTTGGAAAATTTCCTTCTATAAAACACTTGTTGATTAAAATTGTAAGGTAAGGGACTATAGTTTTAGAACAGTGTTTTACCATTCTTGAGTTAATCTCATAAAGATCATAACAATGAGAGTCCTTTAAATTTGTAATTGCTGTGGCAACGTCGAGCTCGGACACTGGAGTCAAATAAGAGATAAGACAAACAACATAAAGTATAGCAGGCTACGCTTTGATGACCAGGCCCGAACTTAGATTTTTACTTCGGTATCTCGCCCATTTTTAAGTTTTTTAAAAAAAATTATTTGAAAATGTTGTTTATTTTAATTCCTTTTATACACAGCTAAAACAAAAGTATTAACTTAGGAATCACTCTGTATACATTGGGCTTTGTTTCTCTAAAAAATTAAATTAGGCTTCTGTAGAAAATGGACTACTCGAATAATTTATACATAGTTTTTTCAGTTGGACGCTTCATCATCTAATGGCAACCTATTTATTTATATCGTTTAACCTATTTGAATTATATCAAGGTGAAAAACCAGTCAAGTCCTCCTAACATAGAGTTTTGCTCAACTAACCAGAAAACAATAAACTTATTTATGAAAAAGTGAATACAAATTGAATGGTTTATAGAATTTTTTTATATAAATTATTAGGAAAACTTCCTCTACTACAAAACATTACGACCAGACCAAAAAACAAATGAAGTTGGTGGTTTACTTATGTATTTTTGTAGACATTTAGTTTGTACGATCGTTTTACCTTTTTGTACCAGTTTCTTGCATTAAATTTATTACTCTTTGCGGCGTTTTAAATATTTCGGTGTTAAAAGGTAAGTGTAAAAACTTGTAAGGGTCGGTATTAATTCGAAACAGATTATAAAGATTCTAAGGAAAATCTTAAATGTTGTGAAAATATTAAATACAAAGTTTATGCCTATTTTATCAATTAATCAACCAGAAAAAAATGTTGTTGCTGTTAATTATCTGAAGGTATAATTCTAGAGAGATAGTATATTACAAAACAAGTGATGAAAGTGATACTTTTTAAACGAGGAGATATTTAGCACGAGGCGTCAGCCGAGTGCGAAAATTTTCCGAGTTTTAGAATAATCACTTTCACACAAGTAATGTACATGTATTTTTCCTACGATCACAAAGAATTATTAAAAAAGCCTTTGATTTGTAAAAAAAATGTTTGAACACTAGTGTTGAAGAAAAATATCAACACTAGTGTTGAAATTACTATACTTAGGCTGTTCCTTTAGTTGTAGTTTAACTTTTTCATATTTTATATATTATAGGAAAAACTAATCTTGGATTGACTTCTAGATTAACCAGAATGAAAAATTTTAAATTTAATCAAGGAAAGATGCGTTAAACATAAGTTTAAAAAATCCACCAAACAAGGCAGATTTCAATTCAAAATAATTCTATAAATTATTTAATGATTTTATAAAAAAAAAGTCAAATACCCCTGATGGGATTTGAAACTGCGACCTTGCGATCTGTAGGCTAGAGCTCTATTCGCTACGCTATCGCTCCGATAAAGATTTGTTGTTTAATATATGACACTCTCTTCAGCGCGATTTGTTTTTTCTGGTAATAGATTTTCCAGTATATTATTAACATTATTCATAATTTCAGATGGAGTATTTTCACACTCTAATTATAAATCACTCGACACTTTACAATTACTGCTTTCTAAAATTTGTTCTTTTTAATAAATGGGGGTTGTCAACAGTAATATACCGATAGAGGAGGCGTCTTATCGGTAATACCGCGGTTTTTTACAAGAAATCGATTTTCTGACAAATTTTCACGAAATGCAATTTTTAGTTATAATCTGATATGATCCCGAGAGCTTTAGCTCGAGGGTCTTATCTTTAATTATAAGTAAAAATTATATTAAGTGATAATTTTCTTAGAAAATCTAGTTTCGAGTGAAAGACGTATAAGTATGAAGATAAGACGCCGCTTCTATAGAGGTGTATTTTATTGGATAATTTACTGAACCCGAAATAAAAGCTGTTTGTGATAAAGAAAAATATACAAACACATCATTATGATTTACTTTTAAGTTTATAAACGCGCCACAACTAACAATTAATTAAAAATCCAAGACTCAAAAATCAAATTCGCTTGTTGTCATCTCGGTTGCCATGAAAACGCCATGATTTCTTAAGCTCACGTCAAAGCAAAGCACACTGGGTTTAATCTGGCATACCTTTTATCATAAAACATTTCTTTAAAAATGTCAAAATTAAGTTAAGTTTATGCCCCAAAAGCATCTCAAAAAGTGTTGTGTGTCACTTTTATTTTGTAGGGGTTATAATAGTTATTTATTAAACTTGATTTCTTGAAATAAATTACTGTTTGTTTGACAAAAAGCTACAGTGGTCTTACCGAGCTAGCGGTAGGTCTTACCGGGTAAGACCTACCGCTAGCTCTGTAAGACCACGTTACCAAGGTGGATGCTATGAAAATTTTCGTTCTAATTGGTTCTATATATGTGAGGTAAATTATCTGTTAAATTGGACTAGGATCTTCGTTGATTAAAATTTTAAGCGAAGCTAGGCCTATAACTCCTCTTAATTATTGATGAAACATTAGCTAAAAATTAGTACATTAAGTTCGTGTTGTGTGAGGAGTTTGAACCTGGGTCCCTCATTGTCTTGGTAGCCTGTATGGACCTGCCTGGTGTTGTGGTTGGTGGGAATGGCGGATTAACGGGTTCTGGCTTTGTTCTGCTATGTTGAAGTAATTGTTGCTGGTGTTCGTGATGTAGATTTGGATCGTTTCCATTTTAAGGTCTCTGTGTAATGTACTATTACGTACAAACCATGGTGCGTTAGTTATTATTCGTAACAATTTGTTTTGATATGTTTGTATTTTGCTTTTCCCCGTCATGCAGAGTGTTGACCATGATGGGGCGGCATACAGTAGTTCTGGTCTTATGCATAGTTTGTAGATGGTAACTTTGTTGCGGGTGTTTAGCTTGCTATTTCTATGTATTAGTGGATAGTACTGGTGTAGGAGCCTGTTTGCTTTGGTTAATGTTTGGGCCAGGTGTTCCTTCCAGATAAGCTTGGAGTCGAAGTGTAAACCCAGATATTTGGCTTTTTTGGACCATGTCAGTTGGGTGTTATTTAATATGATTTGCCTGGGTAGCGGTTTCCTAGATTTGGTGAATATAATGGCCTGTGTTTTTTGTGGGTTTAGGGTGATTTTCCATTTAGTCCCATATGTTTAAATTAAATAGAGTGCCTTGATATTTCAACACTAGTGTTGAAATATTTTTTTTTCAACACGCGCGTGATATACAGCGCTTTCTAGCCAAATTAACCGTGTTGTTTTTCTCATTTTCATAGGTGGTCGTAGGAAAACATATTTAATGAAACTCTGTATCTTCTATTTTTCTATATATATAACCTAATTAGCTAATGCTGGAAATTCTATTATATTAGAGTTAATAATTCATAGAAAATTTTACCGACGTCAGTAATTTTACTGATTGCGACAATAAAAAATGATGATGGGTTTTACCATAATCATAGTTAAAGGGAAATACGTTTAGTTAAACGAGCTATAATAATTATATTTTAACTTATACCACCTTTAAAAAAAAATATACAAGGTGAATTACGACGAACTTTTTGAGAACCACTGATAATATTTTCTTAAAACTTTAAGAGTTTATATTTTTGATGTTTTCTTTTTGTATTTTGTTATCTGTCTTAGACAGAATACGAGAATTCTTATAGCATAAGGAATTTTAAGGTGGTTCGAAAATTACTTTTCTTACATTTTTAAAATGTTTACCACTTATCACTTAACTATAGTCTACTTCAGAAAGGTGTAGAGTAATAAAAGGTCATTAGGTATGCAAAAGGACTACAGAGTGACCCAACGAATATTTAAGCCACTTTTATAATTTGGCATTAATTTCATTGCAAAACACTTATTTTTTATTAAACATTATAAAAAAATATGATGGACTGCTTTTCGCCAGTTCTCTGGTGTCACTTCCTTAATGGCTTAATCAAACAGTAGCTTAACGTCTTTCATTTTGAATGTCGTGTTGTGTCTTCCTACAAATCCTTTCACTTGCGCCCATATAAATTCTATAGGATTTAGTTCGTAATGATATGGCGGTGTGCGCAGCACAGTTACACTATGTTTTCAGCTATATCTTCCACGGCATGTTTCATAAAACGATGTTTGTGTACATTTACTATAGCTAATAGTTCCTTCTTTATCAAATTATTTTCAAATTCAATACTTTTGGTGGTTAACCAGTCGATAATTTCTTGTTTTCTCCAAGATGAAGTTGGAGTCTTCTATGTGCATCGTGAATGATAGCTTGCCTTATCCATAACTACCACTGAGTCAGCTGGAAGATATTTTATCTTTCACCAAAATAATCCTCAAAAACATTCGAATTCATGTCGTGGTAATCTCCCGAATTGAATTACGCAATTACTTGAAATTGTTATATTACAATACTATTTTATCTTAATAACCATTAACCTAATTCTCTAAAATTTTTGGTTAGTTGGTAAATAATTTAATGCACAAAATTTACGTGCGCCTATGGTCGACACCGAAATTAAGCCCAACTGGACGGAATTTCTCATTTTATTACTCCACACCTTTCTGAAATAGACTATAGTAAGAAGTTCTCTGTTTTTACAAATAATTTTTAGTTTTTAATAATTATCTGTTTAAATAACATTACGCTCTTTCTTATCCATAAAAAATAGTACAAGACATATACAATAAAAGAGAAGCTGTACAAAAGAAACTAAAATCATAATATCCAGGAAGATTAAGAGCCAACAAGTTAAGTTTCCGTTGTTTAATTTAGCCAAGATTTAGCAATCTAGGTTCGGGCTTTTAACAAATTACCTACAACTTTCTACTAACTATTTAGGTAATCTGGGAGTCTTACCAGTAAATTTTAGTTATTGATTTTATACTGAATTTCATTCAGATTAATTCTGAGTAATATTTTTTTTTTACATATTGAGTTTTTTTAGTTAAATATTAAGAAGTGTACGTATACAGGGTATGTAAGTTAGGGTTATTTTTATGTATATTAATTTTAATACTTCGTTTGGTATTAACGATTTACAGGGGCGTAGCCAGAAATTATGCCCGGGGGGAGGGGGGGAGCGGGAGGCGGCTCATTGGGCGTAAGTAGGACATTTTTTTCTGGAGAAAGGGACAGTCGGGACTACATGTATCTCATGATATTGTACCTAGTAAAGAAGGCGGAAAAGCGCCGCACGCGAAAAATTTTCGGGGTCACGCCCAAAGTTCGTTTAAAATTCACCTAACTACTATCAAATTTCGAAAATTAAATTATTACCTCTCCCCACTGCATGGTTAGATTCATTTTATTTTAGTAACTGTGTTTTTTACTTTTTTTTTGATATTCTTAGCTGGCTCTTTATTAAACAAAAAAACATTTTTTATATTTGTGAAAATAATGAATAGAGGTGTAAATCCAATATTTTAACACGACGTACGTATGATTCTAACCAGCGTTTTTCGGACTCGGTTTTTTATGATTAAAAATAAAGTAAATATCGCTCACCACACCAAAATTGATGATTTTTTCAGTTATCATGTATTTTAGGAGCGTTGATCTAAGAGCAGTTTTTGGTGCAAATGCTTAGGTTTTGAAATACTTCTTCTTAAGTGCCGTTTTGTATATTTATACCAAAGCATTCTCGTTTCTTCCCGCGCTATTTCTTTTATTATAAATTATCACTCTTCTTCCATAAAAAATGTTTCAACCGTGGCTGTGGCTCAGAGGTAGAGCTACTGGCATTCGACCGCGGCGACCCGGGTTCGATTCCCGGAGTGGGCACGTACAATAAAAAAAGTAGGTATGTCCGAAATTTAGTGGATTTAAGAATGCAGGGAAGAGTGTAAAAGGTATCATCTCCCAACCCACCCCTTTCACGCCGGTAACCAGGCCCGATGAGATCGGATATCTCGTGGGGTGCGGAAGAAGGTACACACTCCCCAATCGGTAGGCCATGCAATGGCAATTAACCAAGGGTTGATAAAATCAAAATCAAAATATATATTAACTACGTTTTGTAAGAAAAAAATACAATTGTAGCAGGTCAAGTTGTAAATATAAATAGATAAAATTAGGTACATTAAGAATATTTTAATACTATACGACTAACAAGTTAACAATTAAGGTAGATATACACAATATATTTTTGTAAACAAACAAATTACAACAATAAAAAGTACATTATTAGAATAATCTATCCGCTGTGGCTGTGTCCATATACTCCCGAACTGAATAAAAGTAGTGACGGCGAAGAGATTTTTTAATCAGTGATTTGAACTTTGAATTACTGAGCAGCTTTGCATTATCAGGCAGTGCATTGTACAATGAGATATTTAAAGAGTTGTCCCTAGCTTTCTTGGAGTTAAATTTATGAGGTCTGATTAAGTTCGGAACCCACGTTAAACTGTAGGTCCCCTCGGGAATGACCCTGGCAGCGAACGAAGAGGAAAAAAGCCTAATTCGAAAGAAGGGCAGACCGGCAAAAAATGTTTCAATTAAAATTTTTACTTTAATTTTTCTCTTTAAAAATAAATACCTAATTGTATTTTGTTTTTGTTGTAAAAATATTTTATTGTATTGGGTTATATTTTTGTTGATTTAAAATAGCTCGAAAAAAGGGAAAACGGAACAGACATGTATATAATAGAAAAATACTATAAAATATTATTCTTTTTACTTATTCTCCTTTAAAATTGCATTAAAAATCAATAACTAAAGCGATATGCGTCTGAAACCTGTATATAAAACAGGACTTTTAGAAAGAAAAAATTAAAAACCAAACGTTTCCTACAAGACCTTTGTAATCTAAGTCAAGAATACATTATTTAAAAATTTAAATTCAGGGTCCAAGCGTGAGACGAAAAATTAGGTTGTAATTTTGACTTTTAGACCCGAGCTCATAAGCTCCTCATAAATACGCCACTGAAAATTTATTTTTTCTTTAATGTTCTTAATAAGTATAGAGGTCCAGTATTGGTTAAATTTGCGTTAAGTTTAACGCCTACTTCTTATGCGTGGCGTGACACGGCGACAAACGATGCTTTGAATTTTTTGTATGTGCTACAAAGTAGATCTACATATACAAGCGAAGCACGGCGCGATGCTAAAATCCTTATCCGCGTTTCTCGCTGTACCGTTCAGCTTAAAAGTGAGCGCCATGCTTCATAGGTGTTAGAGCTATGAGCTGCCAATACAGTTTTTCTAAGTGGGCTATAAACTGTAAAATAATATGGTGTAAAATTACTTGTTATTTATAGGTAATATTTACTTATTACAGGATGCAGTGCTGGAATAACATTTTTTAAAACTTTTTAAACCAAATTCCAGGACCCAAAAGTTTTGTACTATATATTAAAAAATAAAATAGTCTGGAACAAGGCTGGCAAGAAACAAAATGATAAAACTAAAGTATTTTAAAGCTAAATTTTCTTACCGTCAAACCGAAACACCAAAAGTTTTAAAGATTTAATAGGAAAAGATTGTGGAAAAGGCGAACTTCCTCGGGATGAGTTCAAGATGGAGCTAAATATTCCGGAAAATACAGTAGAAAATGATACGAACTCATTGAAAATAAATTCAAATTAATAGGAAACATGCCTTGTTATCATATTTAAATCACTTCAAGATAATGTTTTATAAAAAAGCAATAACAACAACAAACAGTTTAATGGATACATAAGACACTTATAGCCGTATTTAATGGTTTTAAATTTAAAATCGCCCTAAATTGACAGTTCAAGTCAACAAAGTTGTGTATTGTATGTATTTTTTATTATTCTTCATTAAATTTATAAAGAAAAAGTTACTTAGGACGTACTATGTTCTTTAATAGAACTAAAAATGTATTTGCAACCACATCCCGGTAAAATTATTTATCAAAAAATCAAACTAACACAAAAGCGTCATGTGGCATAATACCACGATAAAAACACAACTGGGCGACTATAAGATCTAACAATTTTGATGGTCTAAATTTAAACCCCTTTAGCAAATAAAAGATAAAAGAAAAGTAATACAGGATGATTCCTAAGTTGACACTTCTTTTTTAGGTGGGTATAGAAGGTATTAAAATAAACAAAATTTTCAAATACCTTTTTTCAAAAAACTCAAAAATAAAGTACTTACATTCATTTATTACACTACAAATCACATACGGTTCTCTGCCTAACTTGCCTTTTGAATAACATTAAGAAAACTTCTGGGTGTTGGATGAGCCCGCAAGGGAAAGCGTTCTGCGTATAATCTCGAAGCACTTTGCCACACTCACAGTAAATTACCACCTTATCTATTAATTCATTGTTTTCAAATTTTACCATTTTCACGTATCAATAAATAATTTAAAATTAACTTGCTTCAGAAAAATACACCGCACCGGATTATTCAACACTACTCATATGACTAATAATAATTATAAGAAAAACAACAGAAACTATAGCGGGGTATGTTTTGATGCCAGGCCCGCACTTAGATTTTTTATTTCTCTATTTCGCCGTTTTTTGAAAAAAGGTATTTAAAAGTTGTTTCTTTTAATGCCTTTTATACACAGCTAAAAAAGAAGTATCAACTTAGGAATCACCCTGTATAGTCCGTATAATTACTGGCTGGATGCATGTCACAACTCGCAAATACATAATCAAAACAGAAAGAAAAAATAAAGTAATATGTTATTAATTAAAGGGTCCTGTCAATTGACATAAAATTCGTTTTGGCAACCATTGTCATTTCGAACAACTTTAATTGTACGTGTTAAAAGTGATCTGAAAGAAAGAAATATTCTAAAAGTATGTCTCGTTATTCAGCAAAAAAAGAAATGCTCATTTTGAAGCTTAGTTAAATTCTGACTAAATCTGAATTGAAAAATATATGATTTAACAATGACCTGACTCGAATAGAAAATTACGTCAGAATCTGCGACGAGCATCTAGCCAGTTATTCTACGTACAACTTTAATAATTAAAAACAGATAAAACTTCATAAATTAAACATAATGAAACTTAAAAACTATTCATAATAGTTTGGTTGCCTATTGCATTAAGTTTAAGGGAGGATTTAAAGAAAATAATATTTCTAATCCTAATTAAAATTTTTGTACGTGGCTGACAAGTTGGCAAACAAAGTTTATATATTGTTTTTTTACCAGAATGTGCACTTATGAAATATGAGAAACCAATTCCCTTGCAGATATTTATTTGAACAAATTTCCAACAAGGTAACATGTAGGTTCTGTTTGATTTACGTCAGGTGTCGTTCATGTTCAGATACAAATACTACTGGCGTATAAAAGTTTAAAATTTCCTGCGTTTTAAATTTACACACAGCTGTTCGTAATTAAATTTCATTCCAATTAGTTCTATGTTTGTTTCATTTAATTAAAATGCCTATGATGATGTTCAGGTTATGTCCAAGTCATATTTAGTTGATGTTAACATTATAATTTTATATTGGATAGGTCTCCATAACAACAGGTATAATTTAATTATGTATGAAACAAATAATGAAATGAACATCTTTATTATAATAGTAGTTTGTACAACAAGAGTGGATATGATGGCAATATGGACAATCCACTCGAGTTGAACAGTATATTTTTTCTACGACCAAACTTACAAACCTTATGCTAAAAAATGTAAAAAAAAATTCAGGTTGCCGGGCTCGAACTCAGGACCATTGAATCCATAGTAAAACGCTCTACCTCTCGACTATCGAAACGTTAAACTAATTATGGAAAACCAACTGATAAATGATGCTACATGAAATTAATTTTCTATGCACATTCAGCAGGTTGCATTATTGATAAATCTATTATAAATGCATGTAGATTTTATTATATTGAACAAATTAATAACAAATTGTACCATATGCATTTAAATTATATAATTTAGTGCCTTGAAAAAGAAGGCAGAGCCTCAGTAAAAATAATATACTGTGATTGGTCAGTACTTTTAAGAACAACAATGTCTTTCAATTGACCACTGTGATTGGTCAGTTTCATTACCTATCTAGGATTGTTATGAAATTTTGCCGCACAGTTAACTGGAATAGCCTACTTTACTCGCCACTTAAGTGTAAAGGAAACAGCAAATTTTCATGTGAGAGTAGAAAAAAGTATTAAATATTTAAAGCAATTTGTAAAACTATAAAATACAGCACTTTAGTCTTAACTAAAATACAAAACCAACAAAAACATATCCTGCACTAAACAGAGGATATTCTGTACAGGGGGTTTTATTAAGGTTAGCCACCTGCCATATCTCGGAAACTTCTGGGTATAGAAACTATAGAAGCTATTGAACTGCAGCATTGACATTTTTCTTACCAATTTCATCTACTCTCATGGTGTCCTCATTAAACCGTATGATTTAAGCTTTCGGTATAAATTAGAAAAAAATTATTACAAATTGTGCCTTCTAGCATTTTTTTTTAGGAACTATCATGTATCAATGGATACGAAAATTAAAAGTAGTTACCTTTCTCTTCTAAACAAGCTTAAGTTAACCAAAATCGGATAAGTCGTTTAGACGTTACAGACATTTAAATTATTACACTTTTAATAGCTTCTCCCACTCTTATAAAGGTCAGTACACCAATGTACCTTAAGCCAAAATGGCGGATAATTACATAAATAAATCAACACTCTGTATACTTGGAATAAGAAAACTTTTGATAGGACGATATTGGGATGCGAGAATGTGAAATATATACAGTATTTCGATTGAACGACCACCTGAAGTCCAATTGATTTCAATGCGCTCCGTAGCATACTGTCAGGGAAGTAGTTGCTTTGAGTCTTTGTACTATACACTGAAAAATGGTATGTAAAAAGTTGCTTACCTTGCTTTAAACCACACCGCACGCCCCTGCTCAATATTGTCTTTTTAACGGCTTAACTGTTGCTTAGTTTAATTTTGTTTATACTTTTTAAGGGATTATAACACAATATTTAATATTTAAAATGACCAAATTTGAAAAATTACATTTTTATTTAAATAAAGTGTAAATGCTTTTCATTTCCTAGGATTACCAAGCGTAAAATAACAAAAAATAAAATATTTTGTATAATCCCGTGTACACAATAAAAAATAAAACAATATTGTTTGAACTGGAGCCATTAAATTTTGGTAAACAGGTTAATATAAATTTACTGGAAATTCTGGAGACAAACACGGCAAAAAATGTTCAGGCCACGTCGTTCCAAAGGGATTATCGGTAACGACGCAAAAGTATCAAGTTTTGAGTGTCGGGGGAAATCGTATTATTAAGTTATTTATTTTATATTCCCAACGTATTAAACTTTATCGGATCCTGGGTTAAGAAAAAAGCTTAAAAGTTCGAAATATAATATTCTTGGGTATACAAGATTTAAAAATCACTGGCATTGAAATAGTTATGCGTCTAGTTTATCATATCATTAAGAATTACCTATTTATAGATTAAATTAAAAATAAATTGTTTGCCTAATGAATAACACACCATACAGTTGTACACAACTGTATAACTCCAACCATAAATGCCAAAAAATTATTTTCCTAACCTAAATGTTTCTTGATCGAATGAGAAGGCTTAATCAGCCTTAACTAGAACTCAGGAGCAGCCAAGCTGCCTACCTCTCATGTGTCGAATAAATCACCGACAACAATGAGCTAAGAAGTCTAGAGGATCAATATGATAACTGGACATCGAACGTGTCACATTGCCAAGCCAGATCACTGATGAGCACCCAGAATCAGAAACAAGGATGACCTCACATTTCATTTTAAGTGAGGCAAGGAATGTTAACATCAAATTAAATGACAGGCTAGCCATGGTACCATCACAAACCCGATGGACGTACCTATCGGTAAACGATTCGTTTATTGGTAGCTCTCCACGGCATCGAGCGTCCGGGGTTTGCACGCTGTGCACCCCTTCGTCTATTACCCGCTGTCCCCTCACCTTGTCAGTGGGGAATGACAGTTTACGGAGGTTTTAGACTCACTGCTAACAACGGTGTGCCCTGTCTTCTTCCGTTAACATCTCAATCCTTTCGTTGTTTCGTCCTGCTAGGACTCATCAGAGACGCGCGACCATCCTGATTTAATTTGATGTTAACATTCCTTGCCTCACTTAAAATGAAATGTGAGGTCATCCTTGTTTCTGATTCTGGGTGCTCATCAGTGATCTGGCTTGGCAATGTGACACGTTCGATGTCCAGTTACCAAATGCTTCTTATACAGGGTGATTCCTAAGTTGATACTTCTTTGCTGTGTATAGAAGGCATTAAAATAAACAACATTTTCAAATGCTTTTTTTTTTAAAACTCAATAATAAGGTACTTACATTCATTTATTACACTATGGTCCAAATACGGTTCTGCCCAACTTGCCCGTTGAATAACTTTAAGAAAACTTCTGGGTGTAGGATGAGCCCGCAAGGGAAAGCGTTCTGCGTATAATCTCGAAGCAGCAGCCGCAGTTTGATGATACTCACCGTAAATTAGCACCATATCTACTAGTTCATTGTTTTTAAATTTTACCATTTTCACGTGTCACCCATTTAAAATTATTTTGCTTCAGAAAAACACACCGCAGCGTATTGCCAAATAACTCACCACTGACCCGTAAATTGCATGACTAATAAGAGATAAGACAAACAACATAAAGTAACAGGCTACGTTTTGATGACCTGGCCCTCACTTAGATTTTTTACTTCTGTATCTCGCCTATTTTTAAGTTTTTCTTGAAAAAAGGTATTTGAAAATATTGTTTATTTTAATGCCTTCTATACGCAGCTAAAAAAGAAGTATCAACTTAGGAATGATCCTGTATAATCAATCCTGAATAACTGGTTATTCGCAACAAAGCGCCTTTAACTTGAACTCTCGAATTTTGCGTTTGACCCCGAAATCTGTTTGTAATCAGAAGCAATTAGGGCTGACATACCCGGACACGCAATGACCCATCAAGGTCTAGTGGACGATCATCACGTCGTCGATGGCGGCCAATGAGCTAAAAAAAGATTCATTGGCTGCACTGTTATAAGTCAGATAAAACTGTGTTATTGTGTTTATTCACCTTTTCTGCTGCATATTTAACTTACTCGGTAATATTTAAGTCCAGCTAGTTTTGCTAGGGTTGCTAGACCTATGAAATAAAGAAATCGAATCAAGAGTTTTAGGGGAAGCTTCCGTGGACCGCCCGTCCCTAACTTATCATCAAAATGACGTTTTGATTCTATAGCGACTTTGTTCGGGTATATGGTTAAACTTGTATTTGGATTTAATAAATGGAAGAGAACAACATGGGGTTGAAGAACAAAAATATTAATGACATTTTTAATTTACGGAAAAAATCATCCTCATAGGAATAAACCTTTACCTACCGTAAGTTCTCGGGTCTCATTCTAACCGGAAATTGCTTCGAAAACTCACACACATAAAATGACCGGAATACATCGTTCTAAAAGGGATTATCGATAACGACGCGAAAGCATCAAAATATAAGTGTCCAGGGGAACGATATTATTAAGTTATTTATTTTATATTTCGAACGTATTGGAGTTTATCGTGTCTAACATAAAATCCGCTTTCTTGGTCACGAACCAAGGGGTGTGAAAAGTGCTACGAAGTAATTGTCTTTTTCCCAAGATGACTGACAGAAATTGGAAGAAGAATTTCGCTTGAAAATAAAATGCAAAAACAATAAAAAAGTTGTAAATTTTGAATTTTATGTCGCAATTTTATTTTTATCAATATGTATATTTACAATGTGTCAATAATGTTTTGAAAAAATGGGCTTTTTACTACATTTTAATGTTGGTTGTGCTTAAATTAATATACATTTTAATATTTTTAAGTCATTACGTGACACCGGAACCGTACAAAATAGTATGTTGGATATCTAGTAGGAAAAGCTGAACATTCCCGGATGACCGTAAAGATTGTATGTCAAGGCGCAAGCCGAGACTGACAATACGGAGTCCGGGAATGTGGCTGTTTCTACGAGGTATACATACTATTTTTCTGTAATTTAAAAATTATTAAAAGGACATAACTTATTACAATCAACTTGTTAAAATTTTGAAATAAAAATTATTAACTTTGTTTACAAATAAAGGATGCCATTAAATATTTGTGCTGTAACTATGGAAACACAGTAATATTGAATTGTCAAGCTTTTAGTTAACAAGCAGCTGTACAGAAATAATATTTTCCTACGACCACCTATGAAAACGAGAAAAAAAGCATGGTTAACTTGGCTCGAAAGCGCCGAATATCACACGCGTGTTGAAAGAAAATATTTCAACTCTAGAGTGGAAATACAAGGCACACTATTTAATTTAGGCATATATGATGCCAATTTGACAGACCACACCCATTTATTAAAAAGAACAAATTTTAGAAAGCAGTTCAGTTTATTTATCACGTATTTGTCGAGTGATTCAGAATTAGAGTGTGAAAATACGCCATCTGAAATTATAAAAAAGTTAAAAATATACAGAAAAATTTATTACCAGTCAAAACGAGCCCCGCTGAAGAAAATGCCATATATTAAACTTAAGCAGAAAATGTTTATGGGTCGTCATAGCCTAGAGACTAGAGCCATGACCTACGAATCGAAAGATCACAGGTTCAAATCCCATCAGGAGCACTTAACTTTTTTTTATGAAAACATTAAATAGTTTATAGAATTATTTTGAATTGAAATCTTTCTTGTTGGGTGAATTTTTTTAATTTATTTTTAATGCATCTTTCCTTGATTAAATAAAAAAAATCATTCAAGAAGGAAGA
Source organism: Polydrusus cervinus (assembly GCA_935413205.1). Classification (NCBI taxonomy): domain Eukaryota; kingdom Metazoa; phylum Arthropoda; class Insecta; order Coleoptera; family Curculionidae; genus Polydrusus; species Polydrusus cervinus. Next base: position 30,289,662 of record OW284516.1, read on the forward strand.
TTTCAATTCAAAATAATTTTATAATTTATTTAATTGTTTTTTTAAAAAAAAAGTCAAGTACTCCTGATGGAATTTGAACCTGTGACCTTTCGATCTATTAAATGGGCATCATATGTTTAAATTAAATAGTGTGCCTTGTATTTCCACTCTAGAGTTGAAATATTTTTTTTTGTACAACTGTCAAAAAAAGTTGACATTTTTTCATCGCTATCGATACGTAAACCTTTTGCTTTTTTTAACTGGAAAAATGATTTACAAAAAAAACGATAAAACATTACTTTTTAAAAAATGTATTGAATTTTTTTGTACAAATTTACTAATTAATTACCAACTACCAAAAAATCTCATTTGTTACAATAATAATTGTACCTTTTCAGACACTTTTTGTATATTTTTCTTGCCGCACCATTCACGGAATTGGTTATAATTTTTCTCGTATATAAATCTTGATTTCGCCGGTAACATGTTAGCTATAGCCGAATTTGCTATATCGGCTATATCTGAAGGAATCTCGCTATCACTATCGTAATCTATATCCATTTTAAGTACTTATACTATTTATTTAAAAAATTGCAATAAATATGAACGGCTATCAACGTATGACAACAAAACAAGCAACGTGCCAACAAACCATTTCTATAGTAACGACAGGGCTGTTAACTTGATTATGTGAAATTATATGGTAAAATTTTTTTATAATATACAATTTAACCGATTAATTCAAACTTTCAGTTGTACAAAAAATGTTGTTTGTATTTCGTTTGTGAAATTTGTGTTTTAATGGCACATTCGAGAGAATTTTTCGCCTCGACCTGCGGTCTCGGCAAAAAATTGACACTCTCATATGCCATTAAAAAAACACTCACTTCACGCACTTAATACAAAAATAACTATTTCAGCTCTAGAGTTGAAATATTTTTTTCACAAATCAAAGGTTTTTTTAATAATTCTTTGTGGTCGTAGAAAAAATAGTGTACATTACTCGTGTGAAAGTGATTATTCTAAAACTCGGAGAATTTCCGCACTCGGCTGACGCCTCGTGCTAAATATCTCCTCGTTTGAAAAGTATCACTTTCATCACTTGTTATGTAACATACTATTCCTTACAGTACAATAATAAATATTTCCTAACAGTTATTTTCCGTTGCCTAGCAACGACTAAGTGTAAGGAAATATTGACCTTTTCTTTCAGAAATGTTATCAAAAATGTCAATATTTTCGATCGATTTTCGGAAAATTAATTTGATAAAAATAAAGGATAAATAAATAGTATCTATTTTGTGTATCTAGGAGTAAAAGCAATACATTCCTGGAAGACAATGTAAATTATTGGCTGAGACGGAAACAAAGACCAACAAGCATTGAAGTCCGGGAACGTGATTCTACTACGAGATAAAAATACAATTTTTTTTTAAATCGCCTCAATACTGTCATAAATTAAGAAATATTTAATAATACACAAAATTTTTTTTTCATTATTATCTGTTTTCTGGTAAAATTAGTTTGTTTGATATTTAATCACCTCAAAGTATTAAATGAAGCAAACACTGAATCTACATAGGTATAGTTAAAGAAACCGGTACACGAATACTACTTTTCCGGCCTACGAGATATTTCTTATATCCAATGCGTGCTTATTAAAATAACCTGGGTTCTGGTATATATAGACGCAGTTTTTTCGACTAAATGTAAAAACAACAAAAATAGCAAAACATATTTTTAAATGTTGCTTCGCTATATAATAAGTGAGAAAATTTACTTTTCTTTTAAAATTTATGGCGCACGCGCTACTAGTGTATTTTGTAAACACAACTGCATTGGTTAAAGTAAATGAGTTTCCTAGTTAAAATTTAATATAAATATGTTTTAAATGGAACATTAAAAATAACCTACTGATTAATGTAGTCAAAATTATTAATATTATTATCGTGTTCTTTTATATTAAAACTGTCTGACAATATTCTATAAATATTGCATATCATACATCGATATATTGAATCAAGCAATTATGGCATGAATAATAAAATTGTATGTCATAGATCGATATGTTGTACTCAACGGTTCCTGTAGAGATGATGTGTGTCATAAACCCATATATTTCAAGCAATAGTTTTAGACTTATCGTGTTGCTTATCATAAATTTTATATACAGGGTGCTAAAAATTATTCTTTGAATTAGAGAATTTTATACTTAGAAAGAAATTAGAAAAGGGTTTAGTTAAAGCAAATTTCAATATTTTGCAACTTAGTCTTTATAAAGTCAAATTTGGCGCAGGGAAATTGAGATTACTCCGAATACTACAAGATATGAGTTTATGTAATTTTAGGTGAAGATAAAACAAGATTCCTAAAATTTGGTTTTTAGTACAACCATGTTTTTTAATTAGTTACTGTTCTCCTCACCTACAATAAAAGATAATGAATCTTTAGCTTTAGCACGAGGTGTATTGTCAGAACGTAAGTAAAAATGTTAAATAATCACTTTCTCCCGAAGGACTCTGGTATAACCATCATTTTCTATAAGTGGCGTAGCCAAAAAATATGCTGGGGGAGCTCAGTGGGCATAAGTAGGACATTGTTTTTTTCTGGAGAAAGGGACAGTCCAGACTACATGTATTTCATGATATTGTGCCTAGTGAAGAAGGCGGAAAAGCGACGCAAGCGAAAAATTTTCGGGGCCCCGCCCAAAGTTCGTTTCAAATTAACCTAACTACTATCAAGTTTCGAAAATTAAATTATTACCTCTTGGATTAAATTTGTTTTTGTAAATGTTTTTTTCCTTCTTTTTGATATTCCTAGCTCTCTTTTTATTTACAAAGAAACATTTTTTACATTTGTGAAAAATATGAATATTGGTGTCGATTCAAAATTTTAACATAAAACGTATGTATGACTCTAACCAGCGTTTTTCGGGCTCAGTTTTTCATGATTAAAAATAAAGTGTCGCTCCCCACGACATAATTTATGATTTTTTCAGAAATCATGTATTTTAGCAGCGTAGATCAGCAGTTTTTGGTGCAAATGCTTAAGTTTTGAGATACTCCTTCTTAAATGTCGTTTTGTATATTCATAATAAAGCATTCTCGTTTCTTTCCGCACTATTTTTTATATTATAAATTATCACACTTCTTCCATAAAAATTGTTTCAATTAAAATTTTTACCTTAATTTTTCTCTCTCTTGTTTTTTTTTCTTGTTGTAAAAATATTTTATTGTATGGATTATATTTTTGTTGATTTAAAATAGCTCTAAAAAAGGGAAAAAGGAACAGACAAGTATATATGTAACAGAAAAATACTATAAAATATTATTCTTTTTACTCGTTTTCCTTTAAAATTGCATCATAAATCAATAACTAAAACGATATGCGTCTGAAACCGTAATCTCTATATAAAACAGGACTTTTAAAAGGAAAAGTTTAAAAACTAAACGTTTCCTACAAGATCTTTGTAATCTAAGCTAAGAATACATTATTTAAAAATTTAAATTAAGAGTCCAAGCGTAAGACAAAAAATTAGGTTGCAATTAGACTTTTAGACCCGAGCTTTATGGCTTGGGGGGGGGGGGGGGGGCAGCCCTTAAATACGCCACTATCTTTTATAACTTTTAAGGAAATTTTCAAGAATATTTTTTTAAACCTATGTTTAGATATATTTTCGATGGGCCCCCTAGAACTTAAATATTGGCGTTTTCCTATCATTTCCCAAAACTTAGATAGGAACGCAGTTTTTTTTTAGACACACCAATAAGATGCTACGGCCTGTCAAAGTATAAAATATGTCATTTTCAAATGCTGATATCTCAAAAACTATTCAGTTTAACAATTTGACCTATTGTATAAAATACATTTAGAATCTTGAGAAGTATCTAGAAATGCAATAAAAATAACCATATTTTACTTGAAATAACAAAGTTGATAACTACTTCTGGTATAACCGAAATAGCAAAAAGAAAATACTATAGTTAAAAGTGCTTCTATATACCATGTGGTGCACATGGAATTTCCTATGTAAACTTCGAGGTGGTCAAATATTCCCTCCTGCATTTATTTTAGCCCAAAAATATACTTAAACTTTTTAAATAATACAATACGAGGAATGTCCTAATGCTCGTTCTGTATATTATATTATATTGTTGGTAAGATCATTTTATTGAGTACATATTACATGTCTAATTTACATCATCCATATAACAGACGGTTTTAGTGAGAATGTATGGTTAATATATTTTACAAGCGCTAGAAAGGAAACCGAGGAAATCTTGTTAAAGTGCTAATTTTAGCAGTATTATATTAAACGCAAACAAAGTATCCGTTTTTCCTTGTGCATTTTATTATTATAGTAAACAACGTAAACATGTTTTCAGGAATGAAACTGTATATACAGTACGTCAATTAAATACACAGCCTCACGAAGTATGCCCAAAAAGTATGCAACATATTAAAAAAAAATTAAACGGCAATAGAGTTTTGGACTTGCATTGTTTTTATTTATTTATAATCACTACGTTTCAACTGGTAAGCATCTCCAGTCGTCTTCAGGTGAATACTAAATAAGTACGGTAACTACAGCTCTATTTATAGGCTGATGACTCCGCCCACTAGTCATGCGTCACCGCACCTGCCTAGTATGGCAGTAGAGTTTTGGACTTGCATTGTTTTTATTTATTTATAATTACTACGTTTCAACTGATAAGCATCTCCAGTCGTCTTCAGGTGCATACTAAATAAGTACGGTAACTACAGCTCTATTTATAGGCGGATGACTCCGCCCACTAGTCATGCGTCACCGCACCGGCCTAGTATAAATAGAGCTGTAGTTACCGTAATTATTTAGTATTCACCTGAAGACGACTGAAGATGCTTACCAGTTGAAACGTAGTGATTATAAACAAATAAAGATAATGCAAGTAGAAAACTCTACTGCCGTTCAAGAAACTTCATCGTCTCCAACCTTTAAACAGACAAAAAAATAATTACCGATTTCTTAGAACAGTAGTTTGTATAACAAGGGTGGATATAATGTCTATATCTCACGATTAAGTAAATTGAGTCAAACTTCCGAATGCCATGGTCAATCCACCCGAGGTGAACAGTATATTTGTTCTACGACCAAAGTTACGAACTTTATGTTAAAAATGTTTAAAAAAGTTTGCGGACTCCCGGGCTTGAACTCACGACCATTAGATTCAAAGTTCGACGCTTTGCCGTTTGGGCCACAGGATCAACATTCAAATAGGGTTAAAATAAAAAAGTTAATAACTGTATAATTACAGAAACTGTTTCTTCCTGTCTAGGTGTGCAGGTTTTAACTATTTGGATATGGTTCAAAAAATAAGAATTATTGGGTTGTACATTTTTACAATATTTCAGATCTTTTTGGCATTCTATACTTCACCTAGTTTTCTTTAAAACTATATTGGCAATTTTCAGCAACATCTGACTAAATGTCTAGCCAAAACTTTTACCATAACTACATTTACGTGACAAGTTCATTTATTGGATACACATATTACACGTCTAGTTAACATAATTCATATAATAGACGTTTAAAGTAAGAAGTGAGAACTATGCGCCCTTAACTGACTGCGGGATATAAATTTTGTTATCATATTTTATGAAGCGCTCGGAGGGAAGTTAAGGAAATCTAGTTGAAATGTTAATTAGCAGTATTATACTAAATGTAAACTAGATTTTCGTTCTCTTTGATGCATTTAATTAACAATGTAAGTAGTATGAACATTTTATAACATAAAATTTAGATATTGTTTTTGTTCCGAGGGCCCGTCCGTGCGCCAGGTGCACTTAGGCCAGGTTTGGCCCATTGTGCTTACCTTGTTTGGATATTACACCCTCTTCGTGATCCCAGTTCCTTGAGCTAGTTTGTGTTGGTCAACTTGGGAGAGGGTAAGGATGTTCTTTGGTTCCAGTTTTCGTTGCCCGAGTATTTGTTGCCTTTTCCGATCTAGTGACTCGCAATGGCAAACTATGTGCTGTACAGTTTCCCTGTCTTGTCCGCATAATCTGCAGTCAACGTCACCATTCTGGGCAGATGGTTCTTGACAGCCATGTGTCCTATCAGAATTCCTGTAATAGTTCTCAGCTGGTTCCTGTTTATTTGATGCAGCTGTTTCGTAAGTCTTTGGGTCTGGATTCTCAATGGATCCTTTGCTGTGGTGTAATCCCTGTCTGTTGCGCCAGTGGATTTTGTGTTCACTCATCGCTTTATGTCATCTCGCACTGAGCACCTTAGTACTCCGAGTGCCGGTTTTGGATCAATGAATGTGTTTTTTGAGTCCTTCCTCCCAAGTTCATCGGCTTTTTCATTTCCTGTAATACCTTCGTGTCCTGGTACTCACTGCAATATTACTTTGTTTACTTTTGCCAGGGCTTCCAGTTCCCTTTGACATTTAAATACCAGTCTTGATGTTACATTGTTGCATATTAACGATCTAAGGGCTGCCTGACTCTCAGAATATATATGAATCCGCTTATTGAGGTGAGTCCTCCTATTGTTTTTATATGCACACTATATTATGACGTAGATTTCTGCTTGGAACACTGTGGAAGACTGGAGAAAAATGCATTGTTCTCCGGTCTTACTCCGTGCATTCCCGCTCCGGAACCCTCTTTGATTTTATAACCTTCTGTATACCAGACGAATGTCTTTAAAAAGGCTAACAAATAATACTAACTTTATAACAAATTAAATATCTCATATTTTTAATAAAACTTTTATTAAAAATATTTACCGTATCCCTGTTGGATCCGTAAATAAAAATATTTTCAATTTTTTTTTCTAATGTCAACATTTTTAAATAATTCAATAAATAAATTACACAGAACTGACATTTATTCAATTATATATATATCGTAGAAAGTCCAAATATGTTAATTATTATTGTCCAAGCCAATTTTTAAACTTATTAAAGTTAAAGAACAAGCGTAACACTTTATAACTTTTCTAAATTTTTAGGAACACCTTGGTGAAAAGGAAATTTTGGGTGAATGGCTTTTACTTAACTTAAAATAGGTGATATTTTCTTACCTTTATCGCTCATTATAAATAAGTTGTATATATTTTTAGTATACGAAACTGTCAAAATGGTCCAAGAATATCCTCCAGTTTGCTTGCCAACATCATTTATTTTAAAAAATTTACTGTTTTTCTTTTTTACATAATGTATTCGGTTTTCATTCAAAATTCGGGAGAAATGTGCACTAAAACAAAATATATACAGGGTGATTCCTAAGTTGCTACTTGTTTTAGCTGTTAATAGAAGACATTAAAATAAACATTTTCAATTACCTTTTATCAAAAAACTCAAAAATAAGGTACTTACAGTCATTTATTACACTATCAAATACGGTTCTGCCTAACTTCTCCATTAAATAACATTAAGAAAATTTCTGGGTGTAGGATAAGCCCACAAGGGAAAGCATTCTGCGTATAATCAAATTAGCACCATATCCACTAGTTCATTGTTTTCAAATTTTACCATTTTCACGTGTCACCAATTTAAAATTAACTTGCTTTAGAAAAACACACCGCAATGTATTGCCAAATAACTCACCACCGACCCGTAAATTGCATTACTAAGAACAGATAAGACAATTATAGCAGGCTACGTTTTGATGACCAGGCCCGCACTATTTTACTTCTGTATCTCGCACATTTTTAAAAAATTTTGAAAAAAGGTATTTGACTATGTTGTTTATTTTAATGCCTTCTATACACAGCTAAAAAAGAAGTATTAACTTAGGAATAACCCAGTATAGTATTTTTAATGGGCAAGATAAGAAAAAAATTAAATACAATTTTGCATTAAACTTTGCATTTGAACATTTTAAATGACTTTACGTGGGATATGTTAAATATCTTAATAAATATCTTAATTTTAATTAATCTTAATATTTTTGAATTCTAATTAAGCGAAAATAAACTAGAAAGTTATATTTTTTTAAAACTTCACGAATAAAAATGTTTTCCATATGGTGCAGTCTATTCCGCTGGCACTGTGTGTAAAAGAACAGTTTAAAAGCGGAAGACAAAACTCGAAATGAAAACGTAGCTGGCATAACGCCATTAGCCACTGTCGACTGGCTATGGCTGCTACGACGTGAACTTAGGTTTTCGCGTGTTTTTCTCAGTAAGTAATTCAAAAATTAAAACATTGGACATTTTTGTTGATATCAAAATTTAGTGAGAAAGTTCATTGGAAGCTTAATGATTTTAGTTCTTGTAAAATATAAGCATCTGATGTTGTCTGATAAAGTTTAATTTTATTACGCATTTAAGCTAACCAAAAGCGATTTTTCCTTGTACAACCCGCTGTAGATTATGTGTGTAGATTATTGTCGGGATGCATAAACATTTTTGACATACATGGTATTTACATATAACCCAGAATGGAAATCAGCATTCTCCTGGGAATCTACCCCACAGTAACCATGCGGAAATACGTGCTATACAAGCATACACACAGAAAATATCGAAAAGGGCTACCACGACTAGGAGATATACAATCTGTCAGACGATCAAGCTGCCCTCAAGGCTCTAAACTCCAACCGCCTCAAATAGAGGATCACAGTAGAGTGCCTAAACAATCTGAAAGACCTAGCGGCAAGGAACAACAGGGTAGAATTCCTATGGGTTCCTAGTTACTCGGGGATAGCGGTCAACGAAATAGCCGATAAACTGGCTAGAGCCGGATCATCTTAAAAACTCAGGAGTCCTGAACCCGCCCTTGGCATATCAAAATAGGCAACCAAAGCAACATCAGACAGGTGAGCGCAACAACAACACCTATCCCGATGGAACAGGATACCTGGTCAAATCCAAGCGAGGGTCATAATTGGAAAACCCTCCAAAAAGCTATTAACTGGAATTTTGCTTCTAACGCGCACCCAGCTAAAACAACTGGTTGGCCTACTAACAGGCCACTGCTACTTAAGAAAACACCTAAGTCGAATAGGAATTTACAATGGTCCCATTGAGTACATACTTTGCGGTAAAGAAGACGAAGACGAAACCGCCACAAATAATCATATATAACTGCGAAGCACTGACCCGAAGAAGATTCAAAATCTTCGAAGGGATCCAATGTTAGGATAACCTCTTGCATGACAAACTTGGTAGGAATTTACTGGACCTTATAAAAGGAACAAATATTTTGTAGCAAAATAGGGGCGCACAATAAGCCGCTATGCGGCAGTGCAGGAAGCTTGGGCCGAATGCCCAACCCCCGCCTTAAGCCAGCCAGCCAACCAACCAACCATTGACATAAGGATTTTTACACAATCATAGTTGCTCGGTCACCTTAATTTTTAATGTAATAATCAGGCTACTTCGATTATGAGTAAATAATGTCTACCAATGTAATTTATGTCACAGTCAAAGTTGCTGGTTATTTAATTATTGTTTAAAATCTCTATGCTACCCAATATAAGTCTTTCGAAATATGTATAATTACAGACACGGTTACACCCTTCCCAGTTATGCCTATCTATTTGTACAGGATGTCCCACCGGGAACTGAATCGATCTATATATAAAAAATTATACATAGGAAACTTTTGAAAATTTGACAACTTTCTTATTTTAAATGGGACTCCCTATATATTATTACATTTTGACATTCTACGCAAGATTCTAGGCAGATTTTTCATATCATGTCCTATACCTATGTCTAAACGTTTTTGACATATTTGAATTTTTATGTCAAAAATGACGTTTGCAAGCCTTAGAATAATTATCAATTTTTTTATAAAAAAGCCTTATTTATTTAATTTAAGTGGGATTCCTTGTTATAAAGGACCTGCTTTAATAGATTTTTTATAATATTTTGATATTTATTAATACAGGGTGTTTAAAAAATAAGATTAAAAATGAAAATGAAAAAACTGCATAAAGTCCAGATTTTCAAATGGAAACACACAAATTTTATAATTATTTCTTATTTAGCATTAAAAATAAGGGTACGTTTGTATATCCCAAAAGTTCTTAGTTTTCGAAATATTGCCAATTTAATATTTTTATATGGGGATTTTGCTGCAGATTTTAAGTTCAGTTACTCTTAGTTGGCTATGGCGGCGTTGAAAAACAATCAAATGCTAAAAAAATCTATGACGCTGTCACCTAACATTATTAATAATCATTCCCGGGCGCTTAAATTATACAAACGAAGATTATTTAAACTTATTTAGTATTTATGGAGAATGTGATAGTTATATCATGTCACATTTGCCATTCGATATTCGCAAAAACAGAAGCCATCACAATGTGCTTATTAATAATGTTTAAATGGAAAGTTACAGCGTCATAGATTTTTTTAGCATTTGATTGTTTTTTAACGCCGCCATAGCTAACTAAGAGTAACTGAACTTAAAATTTGCAGCAAAATCACCATTATAAAAATATTAAATTGGGAATATTTCGAAAACTAAGAATTTTTGGGATATACAACCTTATACAAACTTACCCTTATTTTTAATGCTAAATAAGAAATAATTATAAAATTTGTGTGTTTCTATTTGAAAATCTGGACTTTATGCAGTTTTTTTATTTTAATTTTTAATCTTATTTTTAAACACCCTGTATTAATAGTTATCAAAATATTATAAAAAATCTATTAAAGCAGGTCCTTTGTAACAAGGAATCCCACTTAAATTAAATAAATAAGGCTTCTTTATAGAAAAAATTGATAATTATTCTAAGGCTTGCAAACGTCATTTTTGACATAAAAATTCAAATATGTCCAAAACGTTTAGACATAGATATAGGATATAGTATACAAAATCTGCCTAGAATCTTGCGTAGAACGCAAAAATGTAATAATATATAGGGTGTCCTATTTAAAATAAGCAAGTTGACACTTACTTCCGGTATAACCGGAAGTGCCACCATTATGAAAATATTTTAGCCCGGTCGCCCCCATCAGCATTATCATACTGTCAAATTTTTAAAATTTTCCTATGTATAGTTTTCTATATATAGATCGATTCGGTTCCCGGTGGGACACCCTGTATAGTTATTATTTATAAACTGATTGGCCCCCTTTTACCATTGATTTATTTTTACCTTAAAACTGGCAATTTCCTTTTCATATTTATAAACAAAAACAAACATAATTCCGTAAATAAATCCCTTTTTATGGTGTAAATTTTTATCCTGTTGATTTTGCTTTATCCCCAAGCTTATTACCCGGATATGTGAAAATATGAATGTTACTAAGGGGAAAACAGAGCAAATAAAGTGGAAAAACAAATAAAATCCTGCAATATAAATAAGAGTTATCCGCTTTGCGTGGTAATTAATTACTTTTAGGATCATACACTTTTATTAAAAGGTACTTACTTTAATATTATTATTTATTATACTACATTATAAAGCCATGGGTACTTTTACGAATGAACATCTCGAATAATCAGGTGTTGTCACAGGAACGGCTTTAAATTTTTTGTCACAATGTTTCCAAAACTTATTATTAGTAAGGACACAATTAATGATAAAATGGGTATTATACAGGGTGATTCCTAAGTTGACACTTCTTTTTTAGCTGCGTATAGAATGCATTAAAATAATAGTTATTTATGTACCAAGGCAGTAAAGTGATTCTTTATCGGACGAGTCTGAAATTATGAGATGAGCGAGCGAAGCAAGCGAGGCGAATAACAGGCGAGTCGATAAATACACTTTACTGACGTGGTGCATACAAAATTTTATCGCCAACCGTTCATCACCGTTTTATGTAAGGCAGACCGCTCCAAGAAAATAGATCTTTTTCCCCATGTTAAATTAATAGAAAAGACGAGCTGTAGACCTATTTTAGAATCGGGTCTGCGTAAAATATTTAATAGTTCATGCCTTATATTTGGTCAAAATGTAAAGTAGAAGTTTCATACTACCTATTCCATCCCATATTCAAGCTCGAAAAGTTAAAATAGCTTTACAATTCGACGACAAAAAAACCCATTTTGTCTTAAATTTGACACATCAGAAAATTTTGGCCGACCACGTGCGTATTCCAAAGCACCCCTCAAAAAATTTGACCTACTATGAGAAATGGCAGAGTAATACTTTATCTCGCATATGCGGCAGATAAAGTATTTTATTTTACAATAAAATAAAGTGTTCGTTTACTGCCGGAAATCACTCTGATAATGTACGACTTTACTGTCGGTTGGCGATAAACAATATTTTCAAATACATTTTTCAAAAAACTTAAAAATAGTCGAGATACAGAAGTAAAAAATCTAAGTGAGGGCCTGGTCATCCAAACGTAGCCTGTGATACTTTATGTGGTTTGTCTTATATCTTATTAGTCATGCAATTTACGGGTCAGTGGTGAGTTATTTGCCATTCGAAAATAAAAACACCTGGGGATTCACATGAACAACAATATTGTCTAAAATACGCATTGTAGGTACATAATAGACCCTTTCCTCTAGTAAGGCCTATCGTTTCTTATTATATTTTATATTCGGTTCAAGGGTTCATCTCGTTAGGACATAAAACATAAGTTGATACAAATTTTTTTAAAGTTGGATTACCGCGTATCCGAAATTGCCATTAGATAGCGATCGTCAATTACTTTGCCTACTTTTCCAATTAATAGCGAAAAAATAAACCATTTTTCGAATACCGCTATTAATCTTCTATATCTTGAAGCGTACTAAAGTGATAAAATCAATATTTTTAAAAATAAACTTTTAGTATAGCATGCACTTCTAAAAGCTCATTTCGTTAGATTATTTTTCCACAAACCTGTGTCTGTTCTTTTAAAATTAAACGCATCCGAAACGGGACTCCATCCGAACTTATTTCGCGCTTACACCCGTGCCTCATACTGTTCTCCAGGTTCTAGTCCTCTGATGACGTAACTCATGGATTGCATTCCAATTGGCTGAGCAGGAATGACGTATTTCCAGTCTAAGCGCCTGGCTTTTATGGGCCTGCTGTAGACGTATTCGTTTGCAGGAAAAGTTTTGTTATCCTGCAACAAAACAATTATTTACTGACGTAAGCTTTTATTGGCTATATAGCTACAACATATTGATTATATAAATTAGTGAAAACAAAACAATATAGGTAGCTAAAAATATTAAAATTGAAACCCCATTATTTTAATGATATATTTTATAAACATAAGTCAACAAAATATGGAACTTAATACTACAAAATTATATGAAAATAAAACGGTGGTTGCTTGTTATGTTTCACAGTTTTTTATTTCAGTTTTCTGACACGTGTTTCGATCTTTTTACGGATCATTTTTAAAGGTAGTGAGTACAAGAGCTACTCAACTACTCACTACTTTTGAAAATGATCCGTTAAAAGATCGAAACACGTGTCAGGAAACTGAAATAAAAAACTGTGAAACATAACAAGCAACCACTGTTTTATTTTCCATATAATGGAGATTTCGTTTCACCAAGAATGTAGCCCAGCTCAAATAAAATATATACTACAAAATTTCTTTGAAGTTTATACACGAAGGTTTTAATACAACGTACATATAAGAAATATAATCTATTTTATAATTTATAGTAGTATATATGACCATAATCCAGGATAATAGGAAATTTTTTATTTGCTTTTTCTATACAGAGTGATTCCTAAGTTGACACTTCTTTTTTAGGTGTGTATAGAAGGCATTAAAATAAACAACATTTTCAAATACATTTTTTCAAAAAACTTAAAAATAGGCGAGATACAGAAGTAAAAAATCTAAGTGCGGGCCTGGTCGTACGTAGCCTGCTATACTTTATGTTGTTTATCTTATCTCTTATTAGTCATGCAATTTACGGGTAGGTGGTGACTTATTTGGCAATACTCGGCATGTGTTTTTCTGTAGCAACTTAATTTTAAATTGGTGACATGTGAAAATGGTAAAATTTGAAAACAATGAACTAGTAGATATGGTGCTAATTTACGCGTGACGTCAAAGTGCGGCTGCTGCTTCGAGATTATACGCAGAACGCTTTCCCTTGCGGGTTCATCCTACACCCAGAAGTAACGAAATACAGAAGTAAAAAATCGTGTGCCTGGTCATCAAAACGTAGCCTGCTATACTTTATGTTGTTTATCTTATCTCTTATTAGTCATGCAATTTACGGATCGGTGGTAAGTTATTTGGCAATTCTCTGCGGTGTGTTTTTCTGAAGCAAGTTAACTTTAAATTGGTGACACGTGAAAATGGTAAAATTTAAAAACAATTAACTAGTAGATATGGTACTAATTTACGGTGAGCGTCTTCAAAATACGGCTGCTGCTTCAAAATTATACGCAGAACGCTTTCCTTTGCAGACTCATCCTACACCCAGAAGTTTTCTTAATGTAATTCAACGGACAAGTTAGGCAGAACCGTATTTAATTCATAGTGTAATAAATGAATGTAAGCACCTTATTTTTGAGGTTTTTGAAAAAGGTATTTAAAAATGTTGTTTATTTTAATGCCTTCTATACACAGCTAAAAAAGAAGTATCAACTTAGGAATCGCCCTGTATAAGATATTATTTTAAATCAATACAAGCACTATAACATTTTATTTTACAGTGGCGGAACAACGTAGCAACGGCCCGTGTGCGAAAACTTTGCCGGGCCCCCATTATGATACGGAGTAGTATTATTATTGATAACCATATTAATTTATAAATTTTGAGTAGCTACACAAAAAGCAATTATTGTTATGCTAATAAGTAGTTAATAGTTATGTTCCTGAATATAGAAAAATATCTGCAAGTACAAATCAAAAACAATGTATGAGGGTGCTACAAATGCGTACAAGGAGATCTCGAAAACGGCAAGAGATACGAAGATGGTTAAATTATGGCAAAGTTGCGTATTTTGGGGCTTAATAATTTCGTGAAAAAAATTAAATTTTTTGCGCTTTCATTTTTAACTTGGTAGAAAAATAAAAAGCACTTTTTTATAGCCGTTTCTTATGGCGTTATTAGTTTTCAAATTTAACGTTTTGTTTTTTAGTTACCAACCTAAAGTCAATTGTTTTAAATACGGACCTAAAAATTTAATTATAGTTTAAGGGATTTTGAAGTTTTAGAAATTTAATACAATGTTCAAATTTTTGAAATTTTAACGTTTTGTCATCTAATAACATATTTTTCAAATTATCTTTTTCATTTCATTACGGTCCTGAACATTTAGAGCCAAACTAAAAACACAAGATTTCTAATTTAAGAAATCCATACATTTTTACTCAAAGAGTTCTAAAATATGATATTTTGTAAGAGAAAAGACTCAAAGTCAAATATCTAGGTCTGTTTATTTTTGTTACATGTTTTGCCTGAAACTAGTTTTTATAGTATTTCGTTCTAGGTCTAAGATATACATACGTTATATTAATAAAATAAATAAAATTCTAATAAAAAATAGAATAACTTCTCATGTCTCATCGCAAATGTCTGAAATCGTGTTCCGTCAGCGTCTTGTTAAACGGATTCTTTAAGGACTCGACGTCAATAAAGCTTCTAGTCCAGACGAAATTCCTATCATTGTTCTCAAGACATGCGCCAATGAACTTACGCCAGCATTTTGTAGACTTTTCAACTTATCCTACAAAAAAGGAATATTTCCATCCTGCTGGAAGTCGGCGCGTGTCCAGCCCATTCCAAAGAAAGGTAAAAAGACCCTGCCAAGCAACTACCGACCCGTCGCATTGCTTTCAGTAATTTCAAAAGTAATGGAGAAAGCTATTAACCAACAACTCCTAAAGTATCTAGAAGGGCTTAACATTATCAGCGACCATCAATACGGTTTTCGTAAGTCCAGATCAACAGGTGATCTTCTGGCATATGTCACCCATCTTTGGAGCAACACCATCGAACATCATGGAGAATCCCGGGCTGTTGCAGTGGACATCTCTAGGGCTTTTGATCGTGTTTGGCACGATGGACTTCTAAGTAAATTGCGATCCTACGGTATGCCTAATGGATTTTGTTTATGGTTAACCAGCTTCCTTAAGAACCGTTCTCTGCAAGTGGCGATTGACGGGTTTCTCTCAGACACCTTCACCATCAATGCCGGTGTTCCTCAAGGGTCCATATTGTCGCCTACCCTCTTTTTACTTTATATTAACGACCTTCTAGTGATAACCAAAAACCCAATTTATAGGTTTGCTGATGACAGCACACTTGTCTCATCTTTTACCTTGACTCCCCAAACATCCGCTGCCGACGCACATCTTCGCAGGCAGCATGAAGTATTGCGCCTCAACAATGACCTGGAAGAAATTTTGGCTTGGGGTGACAGTAACCAAGTCGAATTAAATGCTAAGAAAACCCAGGCAGCAGTCTTCTCCAAAAAGGTTAACATTACAGAACCGGATATAGTCATGGCAGGACACGCAATTCCCCTGGCACTCTGGCTATTAATTTGCTGGGGGTCAATCTGGGAGGTAATATGTCTTGGCATGATCACGTTGCCGCAATTGTCAAGGCAGCTGCACAGAAACTTGGTGTACTTTTCCGCACCAAAAGGTTGTACACACCTCATCAACTTTTGACACTCTACAAAGTCCAGATTCGACCATCATTAGAATATTGCTCTCATGTCTGGAGCTCTGCACCCAAGCACACCCTTCGGCTACTGGATTCCATTCAAAGGAGAGCCGTTCGTCTGATTGGCGACCCCGAGCTGACCAAGACCCTCGATAGCCTGGAGCATCGAAGACAGGTTGGTGATTTGGCTCTCTTTTACAGATATTTCCATGGCAGGTGTTCGACTGACATTGCCCCCTTGATTCCACCTAGAGCCATGCAAAACAGAAATACACGGCGAACCGCTGCCGCTCATCCATATGTTGTTCAGCTTAGTACTCCTCGAACTTCATTGTTCAAGAATTCTTTCATCTGGAGAACGTCATCTTTGTGGAATGATCTTCCTGAGGTCGTGTTTCCCAATGAATACAATCTTCAACGTTTCAAGACCAACGTTAATCGCTTTTTTCGCACTCGCACCGCTCCCAGAGCGCCTTAAAGGAATTTTTCCTACAGTGCAGGTGTTTTATCATATATAATATCACAAGAGATAAAATTTTGTCGGCAAAATTTTCGAAAGGTATGAAAGTTTGTTGCTTAAAAGCAACAAACTTAAATAAATCCTTGAGAACAATTTTGCTTACACAATTTTTTCTCGAGTGGTATTCGACATGACTATTTAACTAGAAAAAAGACAAAGAACAATAAAATTAGAAAACTTTTATTTAAGAATAAAACAAAAAAATTACTTATTTATTAATGTAAAAGTTACAGTTGTGATAATTAAACGTTTGTGCATTATTTGATTGATTTTGATTTGATGATATTACTTGATCTGGTGCTTTTTCTCTTAAGTTTTATTAAAATTTTGCCGCGGCAAAAATCACATGTGAATATTGTCCAGGTAGGTGCAGGTAGTAATTTTGCCATTAAAAAACCGGCCGTTGCTATGACATTTTGCCAGTGTAAAACACTCTAGTTAAATAGTCATAAAAAAAAAATGTCTTAAAAACTTGCTTACTTCCTAGCTTGTGACGATTAATCTTATTGAAAAAATGAACAGCCTAAACACTTTAATCAACTTATAACTTTTAATATTTAAGTAATTATAAAAATAATTGCCAGGGCCGTAATTTTTTTTTATGAGAACATTTTGTTTTGCATTTTTATGTTTTTGTGGCTCCGCTCCCGGGCCCCTTTTTAGCCCGGGCCCATGTGCTTCGCACACATTGAACACCGGTAGTTCCGCCACTATTACTTTACATCAATTTGGCTAGCTTTTGCGTAATTTTAACCTATGTGTCACGGTTCAATTGTTGCCCAGTTTAGTATAACAGTATTCATATTCTGAGAACTTCACCCCCACAGAAATTAGCAATATAAATTATTTTAAGCAACTGAGGGAAACAAAATTTAAATAGGTATGTTTCCACTGTTTAGACCAGTATAATAAAACTTACTTCTCGAACTTTCCCCACATTAAATCTGGCATATGATGCTAAAACTTTTCTCCATACAGCAGAATTACGCAATTTAAAACATTATGCCCTCGGATTCCGAAAGAATTTCGGGCTGAGCTTTCTCATAAATCTAACTTTCTTGGCTTAGATTTATACCGAAGCTAACCATTCTCTCGCGTTCTACAGCTTATTTTCATGATAAGAAAGCCACCATTAAGCTGTTGGAATGATATATACTATGGTTTTTTTCATTTCAGAATTGTTTCCTTTGCCTAACTGATTTTTTATTGTATGTTTTATCACGAACAAAAGCACCTGTTTAGCATAGTCGCAAGTCAAAGTTGCGGTTTGAGATAAAATAACAAATTTATCAAAATAAAATTTTAAAATGGTAAAAAGCGACTGGACATTCTGATGCTATCAGGGGCGGTTCTATACCCAAAACATTAGGGGCACCCGGATTGGAAAAGTCGGTTGTTAAAATGACATATTTTTAAAATAATTTTAAGTTCAGTGGCATGAAATGGATAAGATATTTGATATTCATATACAGACAGGGTGTCCCACTGGGAACCGAATCGATCTATATATAGAAAACTATACATAGAACAATTTTGAAAATTAGACAGTATGCTGATGCTGATGGGGGCGACCGGGCTAAAATATTTTCATAATGGTGGCACTTCCGGTTATACCGGAAGTAAGTGTCAACTTGCTTATTTTAAATAGGACACCCTATATATTATTACATTTTTGCATTCTACGCAAGATTCTAGGCAGATTTTGTATATCATGTCCTATACCTATGTCTAAACGTTTTTGACATATCTTATTTTTTAAACACCCTGTATTAATAGTTATCAAAATATTATGAAAAAACTATTAAAGCAGGTCCTTAAATTAAATAAATAAGGCTTCTTTATAGAAAAAATTAATAATTATTCTAAAACGTCATTTTTGACATAAAAATTCAAATATGTCAAAAACGTTTAAACATAGGTATAGAACATGGTATACAAAATCTGCCTAGAATCTAGCGTAGAATACAAAAATGTAATAATATATAAGGTGTCCCATTTAAAATAAGCAAGTTGACACTTATTTCCGGTATAACCGGAAGTGTCACCATTATGAAAATATTTTAGCCTGGTCGCCCCTATCAGCATCAGCATACTGTCAAATTTTCAAAATTTTAATATTAATGTACGAATACAGCATTTTAGCCCTTAAAAAATAATTATGGTCGAATTATAAATATTAATTTAATCCGAATTTAGCTATGCATAATAGGGCTACGGTTAACTCCGATTGACAACAATTATAAACACTCGTGCATTTTGGCGTGCCCCAGCGACCGTGTCCATTAGCTCAAAGCTAGTGAAGACCCAACGCCCAATATGGCTTTGATATTTACCTATGATTACGCGACGTCAGTCACGCAAACAGCATGTAACAATTTGCATTAAGATGAAGGGCAATTTAAAAATAGATTAGTCGTATGCACTATTGTTTTAGCATTGGTTCGCCTAACCTTAAGGTATATATTTTGAGGCTTCGCGAAACTTACTGATATAGATATCGTTTTTACGTGATTTACTGTGTGATTAAAAAGTTTTGTTTTTATTTTTTAGTTAATTCAATAGTGTACGTACCTACTTAGTTGTGTGTTTTAAAAATGAACCTTATTAATGACATAGTTTGTAATTTGTTGGAAACTCTATTCAATCGTTGGACAGATGAGGATAAGAGAGACGTTTTGTTACACGGGTTTTTAGACAATGTTTGTTTAAGTACCCGCACTAGACCTAGCTCTTCACCATTCTTTAAAACCGCGAGCCGCCACTGCAAAGTATCTATCTTTTGCAATAAAGTTTACAGGGCATAGAGACGCAAAAACATTGGGTTCGCTGGGGCACAGGTAGACAATGACGGCCGTTTCATCCTTATTAGGACTCTACGGAAAGTCATAACTCGTAAGCAACTCCAGAAACAGCGAAAGCGCGGCACCGCCATACGTAGGAATCAACTTCAGTTTCTATTTTATTATTATGGCACTAAAACAACAAATACAAAATTTTTATTATCAATCTACAAATTACATCGTTTGTGACAAAAATATTTTAATAAATTTTTATACATATATCCACGCATTTTTAAGTAGCAAAATACGTTCGATATAATCATGTAGATAATTCATAATTTAAATGAAATACCTTAAAAATATTAATGGGGAAGTGTCTCATTGTTTTTCATTATCTGGATTTACTTTCCGAATATGGTCATCAGCAAGTAATGGACTGTAAATTCGCTCAAGCGATAAGATGCATTTGCAAAACAAAAACTGCAACTTTTAAGTATCTCCCTGGCTTTTGCATAAGAAAAATAGTTATTATGTCATTTTCAACAAAACAATAAAAGTTCTAAAAGTTGTTCCCAAGTTGAAGAATATCTAGAAATTAAATCTGAAATCTATTGTCGAACTACCTCTCTATGCCGGGATTATTAAGAGATATTCATTTTGCACAAATTCTGCTCATAATGCTAAAAACTAATGCTGAAGTCTGGATACAATTAAAATGCTTCTTCTGATTATGATAATTCCAGCCGCAGGTAGAATTATTGTTTGGAAGTTTTAATGCTAAAGTAAGTTTTAGACACAACTCGTCAGTTTATAATTGAAATTATCGCCTGAAAGTTTATTATAAGTATTGATTAGAAAATATACACGGTGATATTGGCCAATAGTATAAAGTTATTAGATGTTACTTTCCATAGTTATTTTAATGGTGTCCACTTAGCCATGAATTCTGCTTAATGTTATGTACCGGGTGGTCAACTAAGAATGACCGCCAGCCATATCTCAGAAACTAGTATTCGTACAGCATCCAGGTAAATTTTTTTATGACAAAAATGCCTAAGAGAAAATGCTGGAAATTATTTTTAAAGTTCCGCATTTTGCCGCAAGAGAGCGTAATTGAAAAGTCAATTTTAAAATTTTACATATCTCCGAAAATTCCACATTAAGGTATATCTTTGATAACACCATTAAAAAGCTTGGACAATTATGCATCACTTTGGTCTTATGCTCATTGGCGTACCCACTTTAATAAGAGGGGGTTGAAAGTGTAATTAGTTAAATCGCTGTAACTTTATAACGACTTATCCGATTTTAACAAACTAAAGACTGTTTGAAAAAGAAATGTATGCACTTTCACCAATCGTATTTAGTTGTCGTTAGCGTTATCGCCAATAGAACAATTTTTTAAACTAAGCGATTATATATTCTTTAGAAAAAAAGTGGTACGTCACTGATATCTATCCATGTGGATATTATTTCTGATTAGACTGGTCAATTCTGACTTCATGTTGAAACTTTTTGTCTCTTGTACAAATTTAACCAGACATGCAGTTTCTCTGCAAAAAAATTATTTACCATACCGTGTAATTCATCATTGCTGTTTATTCAGAACAAGAAACATGAAAATTTTTTTATAACAATTGTTCGAAACTTTTTCATGTTTTGCATCGTAAATAATTTTTTTGTAGAGAAACTACATATCTGGCTAAATTTTTACAAAAGACAAAAAGTTTCAACGTGAAGTCAGCTAGTGTCACAGAAATAATTTAAGTCCTTTATACGGGGGGTAACAAAAAGAGGAACTTTAAATTATCAATAACACGTCATTTTTAAATTTGCAGGTATTAAAAAAAGATGGCGCATACGTCAAAATACGCTATTAATAGTGGTCATTCTTAGTTTCAAAATTAGTGGAAATTGATGAAGGGTTTAGAAATTATTCCGAAAAAACAATATTAACTTGAAAACGCCAAAACGAAGCAACATTGCATATAGGTAAGTTTGCCTAGATCGCCTTATTCTTGGTTAAGGAATTTGTGGTGAACGGTTGTACAGTCATTTCATGGACACCCTGTATACACATGTATTTTTCTTCTCTATAACAGAAGTCGTTGAACTTGGCCCTGGAATGCATGGGCCATAATTTGAGTTTTCCACAGATTTAACAGAGACGACCTCATAACCATTAACTCACATTTTTTCAATGATCACTTGGTGGTGTTCCTCATCCATTTGATGATAGCTCTACATGGATTTGGGGCTAGCATGAGCTGTCACTTTAATTAGTTCTTCCTTATCAACTCCACTTTTTGCGAGATTGCTCACAGCTATTGTCCTAAATGAGTGATTGATCCTTTTTCTTCCTTTGACATCTAGTCCTTTTTTGTCTGCCTGAGTTTGGGTTCACTTTCTGCCCAACAGGAATGTTTTTGAACCATTGACTTTCCGTTTTCCAAAATGGATTGACAGTTAAAAACAAGCAATCATTTTCAATTTCTTGATGTAAGCGCATAAAATAATCGAACTAGACAAAAATTAGGGTTGCTTCTATTCTTAACTAGCCACTTTAAAGAAGCACAAGGCTTTGATCCACCTTGAGTGATTTTTCCAAATATAGGGTTATAATCAATTCTATTGGTTTCTTTACCTTCACTATTGAGTTTTTCTTTAAAAAAATGAAGCATTGGTTTGCATCCTTCGCCTCCTCTTCACGCCAATTCATAAGATAAGACAACATTTTTTTGTAACCTATCTGGGGTTACTTCGTCGCAACTTTCCACCAATTTTTTCAGTTCTTCAAATTTCGGAGCTGTTAAACTTGGACATCTTGGACTGTAGACTTCTTCGTTTGGCGTCTCGGGCAGATTTAAAAATAGTGTCTTTGAAAAGATCAATTTTTATCCCATATTTTTGAAAATACTCGTCACTGAGCATTTTTATCGTAACATTCCACATGGTTTTTACAGTGGTTTCTTTATATTCCTCACCGTTACGCCGTTTCATGTTATGGGCCCAGTCCTTTAGGATTCTTGCATTCTCGCATGTCGGTGTTTCTTTCTGCAGTTGGTAGCCTCTTGCTGCACAAAACTCCATAAATTGATTCCAAACCACTATTTTTGGTATTCATGGAAATAGTCCTTTCAATATGCGCATCGATATTGACTTCAGAAAAAGCCCCAAATCGATTCATTTCAAAAATTGTTGCATACTTTTTGCAAAACTATATAAAATGTATGGTATCTGTTTACTCCAGAACGCGTTGCTAAGGAGGTTCCTGTTTTGTTTACTTCCATGGCAATTGTGATCATATATCTACACTTGCTAATAGGTGATAGTATATTTTCCTACGACCACCTATGAAAATGAGAAAAAAAAACACGGTTAACTTGGCTCGAAAGCGCTGAATATCACACGCGTGTTGAAAGAAAATATTTCAACTCTAGAGTGGAAATACAAGGCACACTATTTAATTTAAACATTATGGTGCCAATTTGACAAACCACGCCTATTAATTAGTAAGAATAAATTTTAGAAAGCAGTTTATTGTCTAACTTATTTATCATGTATTTGTCGATTGATTTCGAATTAGAGTGTGAAAATACGCCATCTGAAATTATAAAAAAGTTAAGAATATACTAAAAAATCTATTATCAGTCAAAACAAGCCCCGCTGAAGAAAATGTCATATATTAAACATAAAATTGTTATGTGTTGCCATAGCGTAGAGACTAGAGCTATGGCCTACAGATCGAAAGGTCACAGGTTCAAATCCCATCAGGAGCATTTGACTTTTTTTTTATAAAAACATTAAACAATTTATAGAATTAGGTATTTTGAATTGAAATCTTCCTTGTTGGATGAATTTTTTAAATTTATATTTAATGCATCTTTCCTTGATTAAATTTTAAAAATTCATCCAACAAGGAAGATTTCAATTCAAAATACCTATTTCTATAAATTATTTACAGTTTTTATAAAAAAAAGTCAAATACTCCTGATGGGATTTGAACCTGTGACCTTTCGATCTGTAGGCCATAGCTCTAGTCTCTACGCTATGGCAACAAATAACAATTTCATGTTTAATATATGACATTTTTTTCAGCGGGGCTTGTTTTGACTGGTAATAGATTTTTTAGTATATTTTTAACTTTTTTATAATTTCAGATGGCGTATTTTCACACTCTAATTCGAAATCATTCGAAAAATACATGATAAATAAGTTAAACACTAAACTACTTTCTAAAATTTGTTCTTTTTAATAAATAGGGGTGGTCCGTCAAACTGGCATGATATGTTTAAATTAATAATGTGCCTTGTATTTCCACTCTAGAGTTGAAATATTTTTTTCAACTCTAAAGTTGAAATATTTTTTTTCACAAATCAAAGGTTTTTTTAATAATAATTCTTCGTGGTCGCTGGAAAAATAGTGTACATTACTCGTGTGAAAGTGATTATTCTAAAACTCGGAGAATTTCCGCACTCGGCTGACGCCTCGTGCTAAAAATGTCCTCGTTTGAAAAGTATCACTTTCATCACTTGGTATGTAATATACTATTACAATGCATATCATCAACATCACCGGATTACGTCATCCCACTGCGATGGAATTATCACTTATTAATTTTTTAATAATGCCACACCTTTTACGGTCGTTATTACATAGGAGGGAATTTCCTTTATAATTTTTTTCTGCCGGTATATTTTTTCAATAATTTAAGTTACCTGAGGCACCTTAAACTTTAATCTGGAAGATCGATGTTGTAGTTAAGTAGCTGAGAATCGTTAAGCATCTATTTCATTTTAATATCAAACAAAATCCGCCAAGTATAACTTCACAGGCACAGATATTAGTGTGTCTTTTTAAATCCCAATGAAAATTTTCATATCCAAAATCCAGTTTGTGGCACGAGATAAATCAAAACCTAAATCAAAGATATTTGCCAATAATTAAAACCATGAGTGTTGGACATATTACAGTCCGCTGTCAACAATGTTAACATAATGACTCGACAATTACCAGCACGATCAAGGGCTTTTCATAGTGGGCTCGAGACATTTGTGTAATTCTCAAAGGGTTAATAGGCCTTTGGGCCATGTCTACGTGCGGAGAGTTCCTAAGGGAATGCATGTCGATAATGGGTATTTACAGGGCCTTTTACTACTACGCTTTACTTTTTATAAAATATTTTATAACCTTAAATATTTTTTGAGACATTAAATAAATTCTAGTAATGAAGTGACTTCCAGGTATACAGTGGCGTAGCCAGAAAATATGCTCGGCGGGGGGGGGGGGGGGGGGGGTGATGATGATTTTTCAGAAATCATGTATTTTAGGAGCGCAGATCTAAGAGCAGTTTTTGGTGCAAATGCTTAGGTTTTGAAATAATCCTTCTTAAGTGCCGTTTTATATATTCATAATAAAGCATTCTCGTTTCTTCCCGCACTATTTTTTTTAATATAAATTATCACACTTCTTCCATAAAAATGTTTACTTTAATTTTTCTCTTTAAAAATAAATACCCAATGGTTTTTGTTTTTGTTGTAAAAATATTTTATTGCATTGGGTTATATTTTTGTTGATTTAAAGTAGCCCTAAAAAAGGAAAAACGGAACAGACAAGTATATAATAGAAAAATACTATAAAATATTATTTATTTTACTCGCTTTCTTTTAAAATTGCATCATAAATCAATATCTAAGACGGTATGCGTCTGAAACTATAACTATATAAAACAGGTATTTTAGAAGGAAAAGTTTAAAAACTAAACGTTTCCTACAAGACCTTTGTAGTCTAAGCCAAGAATACATTATTTAAAAATTTAAATGAAGAGTCCAAGCGTGAGATGAAAAATTAAAAATTAGGTTACAATTAGATTTTTAGACCCCAAGGTCCTAGGCTCGGGGGGGGGGGGGGGGGGGGCTGCCGGGCTTATACGCCATTGCAGGTATATTATTTGGCCGACGTTACGGTATTTCTTCTTTAGGCCTCAATTAAACATTGGTAGAGTTCAAAACTACGATTTTAGTAACGTTTAATTGAGCTCTAAATCTCGGAGTGGGCATACGCACAATAAACAAGTATGTCCAAATTTTAGTAGGTTTAAGAATGCAGGGAAGAGTGTAAAATGTATCATCTCCCAACAACCCCATTCACGCTGGTAACCAGGCCGGATATGATCGGGTAACCAGGCCGGATGAGATCGGATATCTCATGGGGTACAGAAGAAGGTATACACTCCCCAATCGTTGGGTCATGCAATGGCAAAAGAAACCGAGGGTTAGTCCTTGGGGGGAGACTTGTATGACTAAGGATCATGGTTCGGAACCCACGTTCAGCTGTAGGTCTCCTAGGAAAGACCCTGGCAGCAAGCAAAGAGGCAATGGCAAGAAATGACAAGAATCGTAGAACATGAACTTGTGAATGACATTTAAATAGAGATTAAGTTATGTTGAAGAAACATCTCGTAGTGATGAGAGAAGAAAACATACCACTAAACGCCAAAGGCAAAGTCTTGTTAAAAGTTAGGCTAAAGAAAACATTTTATGATGAAAAAAGAAACATATTACCAAACGCCAAAGGTAAAGTGGTGTGAAAAGTCATGTTAAACAAACATTTAGTAGTGATGAAAGAAGCAACAAACTACCAAGCTCCAAAGGCGGAGTGGTATGAAAAGTTATATTAAAGAAACATCTCATACTAATGGAATAAGAAAATTACTACCAAACTCCAAAAATAGTGTAAGTTAAAGGCGGATAGAAAAAAGAAAGTAATAAATGGATATATTCAAAAGTTTAAATTTCTTGAAAGTTTAGTAAATTAATTACTCAATGATGAGACGAGAAAATAACTTTTTTGAGCATTATTAATTGAGCAAGTAGGTAGAAAATTTAAAGAATATGCAACTTTATTATCATCTGATTTTTCAGTTTTTAAAAATGTGTCAAATTTGATGAGATTCTTGTAGCGTTTATAAATTTAACGCCACGTTTGGTAATAATTTTCAGTATATATTTCACTATTCTGGCGCATTCGCCACCACTCATTTTTCTGTACACCAGATGCAGGAGGTCGGGGAGAGACGTGGTTCGTTCGATACGTGGAGGCCGTTCTCTCGAGCTCCGGAATCCGGGCTGAGTGGTCACTTTTGGTGATTAAATTCCAATTTTGATATCGTGCAAGTTAACGCACAATTTTGTTAGAAATTAAAATATGCAGAATGTGTAAAACCTGCTAAAAGTTTATTTTCTATTTGCTTTTCGTATAATACGTGGGATAAACCCCTAATTGTTTGGAACGGAGCCATGTGCTGTCGGTGTGTGTATTCCCTCAGATAAGAGGTAAGCTAGTTAAATCTCCTTCTTAAATTTGGGTATTTGGTCATTTTTTGTGTGATTTACAGGGTCGTATTATGGGGCTCATTTCCACGTAAATTTGCACTCATCTCTGGTTATCGCCTGAAGAGCTGTGTCGTACATCTCACCAAGTCTTTGAGCTTTGACCTTCGGTGATCCAGTAGCCTCAGTTCAACACCCCACTGAAGGGCTAATGTCTTTCACCCACCACTACCCGCTGTAGCTGTACCTGAGAGTCTACTTGCCCTGGATCTAAGGCCAGTTTATTCCTTTATATTATTTTTACCAATATAACTTCCGGTCAAGTTGAATCATTTATTAACAGTAAGATTATAATATCGTATCAGTTTTTGGAATTTTCATATAATGTATTAACCATCTTGTAAGCGTGTTTTCTGACTCCCTTTTTATTTTATTCGCCTAAAAGTCGGTATAAATTATAGGTGGTTTATTGTAAATAATGTACATAGCAGGGGGTATCTTTGGCCAAAGAATAGTTATGTATATATTAATATAAACGAGGTTTCGGTAAACTTAAGTAAATAAGCCTTGAGGCAATTTTCCGTTCCAAACAATTAGGGGTTTATCCCACGTATTATACGAAAAGCAAATAGAAAATAAACTTTTAGCAGGTTTTACACATTCTGCATATTTTAATTTCTAACAAAATTGTGCGTTAACTTGCACGATATCGAAATTGGAATTCAATCACCAAAAGTGACCACTCAGCCCGGATTCCGGAGCTCGAGAGCGCGGCCTCCACGTATCGAACGAACCACGTCCCTCTACGACCTCCTGCATCTGGTGTACAGAAAAATGAGTGGTGGCGAATGCGCCAGAATAATGAAATATATACTGAAAATTATTACCAAACGTGGCGTTAAATTTATAAACGCTACATTGCCTCTCTCCAAAAAGAAAAAATGAAAGGCTCCCAGGTGAGCTTTACATTTTTTTTTTTAACTAAGACTATCCATACTATCGACATTACAAAACATGTCATAAAGATGTAAACATGAAAAGATAGAGTTGTCAACATTTTTTCCTGATAACTATCGCGTATCATACGTCCTAAGGGAGTCATAATCGGTAGGTCACAAATTGGGTAGGTCACTAAATCGGTAGATCTACTTAAATGCGACAACTAATGGATAGTAGGACATCAATCTAAAGGAAAGAAATACTAGAAATATCACAATCTTATAAACTACTAACTATATACAGATATACAACCTATAAGAAGGCGGAAACGATTTCCTATAGTCAACGACTATAATCAATTATGAGGAAGATATGAATTTAAAAAATCAAGGATCTAATTTCACACACCCTCACGGTATAAAACCAAACTACTCTATAAAAGGTAGGACTGATTATTAAAATAAAGTCAGGAATACTCAATAGAACTGAAGTTGCGGCAATGCCCTCGTGCGTCAGTCCCATTAACTAAAACTTGACATGGCACCACACCAAGGAGCGGTGAGATATACTAAGTAGCTCTTAGCAAAGCATAATCCTAGGTAAGATCTAGGAAAGAACTTAAAGAATAAGGTAGGTAACGAAAAGGTAATTAGTTTAAGTTACCCTCGAGTAAGATAACTAAAATTAATTTGCATAAGTAAATCACGGTTAGTTAAGTAAACCAAAGGTAAGATAAATAACCCAAAGGTAAGGTAAATAAGCCAAAGGTAAGGTAAGGTAAGTAGTTTTGGTAAGGAAATTCCTTATCACACAAAAACCACTCGCGTATTTCACAGGTAGGTAGGTAAATTAGGAAGAAAGAGAACTTTGGTCGTCCTCTGATGAATCATCGGAGGATCCACGATAAGGTAATAAGTCCTTAGCATGCCATTTGCCTGCTTTAGAACCATCTAGATTCTTTAATTCATAGACTAAAGGAGATAACTTTTTAGAGACAATAGATAAGATATGTTTAGGACTGAGTTTCGCAGCGAATTTGTCTGCAGCTTTAGACAACGTTTTATTCGGACGCCATACTTTGTCATTCACACTAAAACTTACATCCCGTTTCCGGAGATTATGGGATTTGGAATTCCTTTCATAAGCAGCATGCAATTTTTGACGAATCTCGTCGAATAATTTCCGAAACTCAACTAAACTTTCGGCGTAGGTATTCCTATCACCAGGTAAAATTTCGGACGATTGGTCCTGAGGAGGATTATTATAATAATCACCAGACAAAGAATAGCGCCCATGCGCGTGGGGCATCGATAGCTTGTGCTTTAAAATTAATTTTCTTTATACTGAGATAAGTTTCAAAATTGAAAAATATTCTTAATTTTCCAATTTTCTTTCAGGTTTTATGTCATTTAAATGCATACCTTTTACATTTTTTGCTTAGGTTTTACTGTCTATATTGCGTAATTTTGATCTTTCTATTTCTGTCTTTCTCTGTCTTAAATTAAGATAAAATACCTATGCACAAATAAAATAAAATTTTACATTCTAATATAGGATTATATTCATAACGGGTTTCTCGTAAATTTATTTTAAAAAGATACAACCTTTTATATCCTAAAAATAATTTAAAACATAGTTCTCTAAAAATCATTTTTACCTTAAATAAAATAAATGCAAATATAAATTAATCCGCTACGTCGCGACGAGTAAAATCATCATTGTTCAAGTACACCTTTTTTGTGGTATCTGTTTATCAAAAAAAAAAAGGCTACGATTTAGAAAATACATTCTTTGTCGCGTACCTTTTAGGGGTAAATTAAATTCACCCTCAAAAGGCACTAACGGCTTACGGCAGCTCTTCGTCGGATGAACAAATGGTCGTCTGCAAGCGACGCTTATGCTTTTTGGAGGGCGCCACTCAGTTTCCTTTACGAAAAGGGTTTATAGAGCCTTTCTACTGAGAAGTAGACTCAATTTTTGCGAAAGGATGGTATTAGAGTTAATAATAAAAAAAAACTGAGATAAATTCCAGTAATTTTAATGAAAACTGTCATTCTCTTCTTGACACGCAGATATATATGTATATTATGCCAATCATATTAAAAATAAACAAAACTATAGAATGCCTGTATTCTGAACCTGTAAATTAAAAATTGCCTCAAGGCTTATATACTTAAGTTTACCGAAACCTCGTTTATATCAATATATACATAACTATTCTTTGGCCAAAGATACCCCCTGCTATGTACATTATTTACAATAAACCACCTATAATTTATACCGACTTTTAGGCGAATAAAATAAAAAGGTAGTCAGAAAACACGCTTACAAGATGGTTAATACATTATATGAAAATTCCAAAAACTGATACGATATTATAATCTTACTGTTAATAAATGATTCAACTTGACCGGAAGTTATATTGGTAAAAATAATATAAAGGAATAAACTGGCCTTAGATCCAGGGCAAGTAGACTCTCAGGTACGGCTACAGCGGGTAGTGGTGGGTGAAACACATTAGCCCTTCAGTGGGGTGTTGAACTGAGGCTACTGGATCACCGAAGGTCAAAGCTCAGCGACTTGGTGAGATGTACGACACAGCTCTTCAGGCGATAACAAGAGATGAGTGCAAATTTACGTGGAAATGAGCCCCATAATACGACCCTGTAAATCACACAAAAAATAACCAAATACCCAAATTTAAGAAGGAAATTTAACTAGCTTACCTCTTATCTGAGGGAATTCACACACCGACAGCACATGGCTCCGTTCCAAACAATTAGGGGTTTATCCCACGTATTATACGAAAAGCAAATAGAAAATAAACTTTTAGCAGGTTTTACACATTCTGCATATTTTAATTTTTAACAAAATTGTGCGTTAACTTGCACGATATCAAAATTGGAATTCAATCACCAAAAGTGACCACTCAGCCCGGATTCCGGAGCTCGAGAGAACGGCCTCCACGTATCGAACGAACCACGTCTCTCTCCGACCTCCTGCATCTGGTGTACAGAAAAATGAGTGGTGGCGAATGCGCCAGAATAATGAAATATATACTGAAAATTATTACCAAACGTGGCGTTAAATTTATAAACGCTACATTGCCTCTCTCCAAAAAGAAAAAATGAAAGGCTCCTAGGTAAGCTTTACATTTTTTTTTTGAACTAAGACTATCCATACTATCGACATTACAAAACATGTCATAAAGATATTAACATGAAAAGATAGAGTTGTCAACATTTTTTCCTGATAACTATCGCGTATCATACGTCCTAAGGGAGTCATAATCGGTAGGTCACAAATTGGGTAGGTCACTAAATCGGTAGGTCTACTTAAATGCGACAACTAATGGATAGTAGGACATCAATCTAAAGGAAAGAAATACTAGAAATATCACAATCTTATAAACTACTAACTATATACAGATATACAACCTATAAGAAGGCGGAAACGATTTCCTATGGTCAACGACTATAATCAATTATGAGGAAGATATGAATTTAAAAAATCAAGGATCTAATTTCACACACCCTCACGGTATAAAACCAAACTACTCTATAAAAGGTAGGACTGATTATTAAAATAAAGTCAGGAATTCTCAATAGAACTGAAGTTGCGGCAATGCCCTCGTGCGTCAGTCCCATTTACTAAAACTTGACATGGCACCACACCAAGGAGCGGTGAGATATACTAAGAAGCTCTTAGCAAAGCATAATCCTAGGTAAGATCTAGGAAAGAACTTAAAGAATAAGGTAGGTAACGAAAAAGTAATTAGTTTAAGTTACCCTCGAGTAAGATAACTAAAATTAATTTGCATAAGTAAATCACGGTTAGTTAAGTAAACCAAAGGTAAGATAAATAACCCAAAGGTAAGGTAAATAAGCCAAAGGTAAGGTAAGGTAAGTAGTTTTGATAAGGAAATTCCTTACCACACAAAAACCACTCGCGTATTTCGCAGGTAGGTAGGTAAATTAGGAAGAAAGAGAACTTTGGTCGTCCTCTGATGAATCATCGGAGGATCCACGATAAGGTAATAAGTCCTTAGCATGCCATTTGCCTGCTTTAGAACCATCTAGATTCTTTAATTCATAGACTAAAGGAGATAACTTTTTAGAGACAATAGATAAGATATGTTTAGGACTGAGTTTCGCAGCGAATTTGTCTGCAGCTTTAGACAACGTTTTATTCGGACGCCATACTTTGTCATTCACACTAAAACTTACATCCCGTTTCCGGAGATTATAGGATTTGGAATTCCTTTCATAAGCAGCATGCAATTTTTGACGAATCTCGTCGAATAATTTCCGAAACTCAACTAAACTTTCGGCGTAGGTATTCCTATCACCAGGTAAAATTTCGGACGATTGGTCCTGAGGAGGATTATTATAATAATCACCAGACAAAGGAATATGTCGGCCAAACATTAAATAGGAGGGAGGAAATCCAGTTACTTCGTGAACTGCGGTATTAATGGTCTGTCTAATTTCGGCAATATGTAAATCCCAATCTTCGTGTTTTTCTATATAACATCGAATAGCTGTAGTGACAGTTTTATTGTTTCTCTCAACGAAATTACACTGTGGTGAATAAAAGGGAGTGAACCACTGTTTTACGTGATATTTTTCACAAAGATTTTTAAGGTTCTGACCAGAGAAATTTGGCGCATTATCGCAAATAAGAATCTGAGGGACTCCAAAAATTAGAAAAACCTGATTTTCTAGAAGATCTACAACAAAATTAGATTTAGAGTGCTTAAGAGGAAAAACAAAGGTGTATTTAGAAAACCAATCAGCGGCTACAAGCAACCATTTATTACCTCTTTTCGAGCGCGGGAACGGACCAACAAAATCCAACGAAATAATCTGCCCAGGTAAATTAACTATTTTTTCTTTACCCATAACACCAATTTTAGATAAATTAGAATGCTTCTGTGCTCCGCACATTAAACATTTACGAATAAACTTTAACACGTCTAATCTCATGCGTGGCCAATAATACATTTCTTGTACTCGGAACAAGGTTTTACGAAAACCAAAATGTCCACTGGTGGGGGGATTATGACAAACTTCAATAACCTTAGTACGCTGAGATTTGGGAACTAGGAATTTCCATTCCTGTCTATTAAAAGGATAGGAGGTTCGACAGGGAATAAATTTCTGTATCGAGTCGCCTTCAATACGCCACTGCGGGTATTTTTCGGGACTCTTACGAATTTTATCACAGAGAGATACATACCACGGGTCAAGAGTGGTTAAATCAAGAGATAAGGAAGATACTTGTATAGGTAAAGTCTGAGAGGTAGATGGACTTTCATTATCTAAGCCATCAGGCAAACAATAAGGGATACGACTTAACGCATCGGGAACAATATGCATAGAACCTTTTCTATGTTGTAAATCAAAAGTGTGTTGCCTTAATCTAAGCAACCAACGACTAAGTTTACCAGAGGGAGTTTTTAGATTATTCAACCAGAGCAAACTGAAGTGATCGGTAATCACGGTAAAACGAGTACCTTCTACCCAAGGCCTGAATTTCTCAATGCAGAAAATAACTGCCAAACATTCCCGTTCGGTTACCGAATAATTCCTTTCTGCCCTAGATAGAGAACGGCTTGCATAAGCGATAACTTTCTCCTCTCCATCTATAAACTGTGTCAACATTCCGCCAATTCCAACATCGGAAGCGTCTGATTGAACAAAAAATCTTTGACTAAAATCCGGCTGAGCCAGGATAGGTGCACTCACTAATTTTTGTTTAATAGATATAAATGCAGCTTCAGCCTCTTCGTCCCAAGTAATTACTTCTTTTTTCTTTTTGCCTTTTAGAAGAGAATTTAAAGGACTTACAAGGGAAGAAAAATTCTCAATAAATCTGCGATACCACGAACACATACCTATGAAACGCTTAACTTCAGTCGAAGTTCGAGGACGGGGATAGTTTAACATACAATCGACCTTGCACGGGTCAGTAGCTAAGGAATTATTTCCAACAATAAAACCTAAATATTTTAACGTGGTTCTAAAGAACTGACACTTTTCGAGGTTAATAGTAAGGCCTGCCCCTTTAAGTAAATTTTTTGCAGTTGTTAGTAGTTCAATATGGTGTTCCCAAGTAGGAGAACAAAGTAAAATGTCGTCTAGATAGGAAAATATATGTGGTTCATATTTAGGACCAAAAATTGACTCAACTAATCTTTGCTGCGATTGTGCCGCGTTGCACAACCCGAAAGGAACAACGTTAAACTGGAAGTGTCCTCGACCAATTATAGAAAAAGCAGTTTTTTCTTTAGAAGCGTCATCTAAGGGAATTTGCCAAAATGCCTTACGCAAGTCAATAGAAGATATAAACTTAGCATTACGCAAATTATTTAGGATACGATCAACGTGAGGTAAAGGAAAACTATCATGCTTCGTCAAACTATTCAAGAAACGTCCATCAAAACAAAATCTATATTCACCATTAGGTTTTTTAACTAAAAGTGTGGGAGAGCACCAAGGACTTTGAGATTCCTCAACCACGCCCAATTCAATCATAGAATCCAACTCTTTATTCAAAATCTCTTGCGTATAAGGGGATTGTAAGTAAGGTTTCTTTTTGAAAGGTGGGCTATCACCTGTATCTATAGTAAGTTTAATTTTATTTGTTCTTCCCAACTTATCCTTACTATCAATTTCCTTAAACGAATCTAATATTTTTTGAGCTTCCAATTTTTGACTTGGCGATAAATCATCCAAGGTATAAAGTTTAGGAATACAAAAATTTCTATTTATTGTTGAGGTGGTATTTATTTCGAATTGATCATTATGGATACTCCATCGATTATTTTTAAAGTCCATTACTAAATTAAACTGTCTTGCAAAATCAATCCCAAAAATAAATGAATGAGTTACGGAAGGAACAATTAAAACTTTTATAATTTGACAATTATTATTAATAAAAATAGGTAAATCGGCAATGCCAACAACTTGCTGCCGTGTACCATCAGCAGTACAAACATTACTATTATTAACAGAATGAATTTTAATTTTTAAATTTTTCAAAATTTTTATTCCATGAGACCCAACTATGGAAGAGTTAGCCCCAGAATCTAATAAAACGGTGATCGTTAGATCATAGAGACGAACTGAGATATAAGGTCTGTCATCATTAACTTTTTTTGTAAACAAAGGCAATACTTCGTTATTTAAACCAGGTGTTTTATAAAATTTAGAAACAAAATTAAGCCACTTATCCCAATCAGCTTTATCAAAACAAGGGATCGTGGTTGATTTTCCATCAAGGTACCGACCACGGGCAGTGCCTGATGAACTAATTAGTTTTTTGAACAATTTTTACAAGAATTTATTTTGACATTTTGTTCGCCACAGCGGTAACAAAAAATGTTTCTTTTCTCCTTACAGGAGTTGTAGGTATGGTTAGGTAAACGACAATTAAAGCAAATGACTTTACCTTTAGGTACATTCTGAAAATCCTTTTTATCGGTATTATCATCTCTTTCAGACTCTTTTAAAGTCTTAGAAGGGTTGGGGATATCTCGAGAAAATTTCTTTTTTCGATTAAAATGACAATCACGAGTGTCACGCGGTCGTGAACCACTCTGTTGATCGCAATCAGATAAATAAAATAAGGAAGGTAATTTTTTAGAAGTAGTCCTGGAAGCTTCTTCCAATCGTTTACATAAGGTAGACAATTCATTGACAGTGTCAATGGAATGTAATGCAAGTTGCGATATATGTTCAGGTAGTAAATTTTTACGAAGATATTTAACTTTAGTTACTTCCGCGGGAGGAATAGATAAGCGGAAAAATAAATTTTCTAAGTGAGCAATAAAGATAGTTATTGATTCATTTCTTTTCTGTTTTTTCTGTCTAATCTGTTCCCAAATATCGTCATCAGCATAGGGAGGTAAAAAATCTTTCTTTAAACGGAAAACTAATGAGGGCCAATCAGTAATTACAGATCTAATACTACGAAACCAAATAAATGCGTCGCCTACGAAAAACTCAACAGCTGAATTAAGCAATTCAGCTTCTGTAATATTACGGGCTTGAGCTAAATCAGAAACTCTTTCCAAAAAATAAAAAACACTTTTTGTGTCCCCATTAAATTTAATTCCCCAAGAAGATATTGGCGGTTTATTGGCTGTACACGTAACTACAGGATTGACATTAACTACAGGCTGAGTATTTTGATTTAGATTAATCAAATTTGAAGCAGGTACTACATCCGAAACTTTTTCATCTAAGTCTGACTCTAATTTAAGACAAGTTGCATAAGACTCATTTTTAAATTTAATGATGTCTTCATCTTCGCCTTCAGGAATAACAATTCTTTTTGCACGGCCACATAAATGAGCTAGCCTTGATTTAATGCGAAGGTAAGTGCTATCCGAAGAGTTTCCTTCAAAATCAGAAATAATATTTTCTATAGAAGCAATGCTTTGATTGATTTCAGCTTTTTGGCTTTCAAACTCTTTTAGGACATTATATGAATCCATAAAAATTTGACTCCCAGGTACATTAATTTCTTTTTTCAAAAGTCTAACCAAAATCTTTCTTTTTTCAGCAACGTTACGTTCCGTATAAATATTTCTAATGTTTAATTCATAGTCGAGCTCAAAATCTAATAAATGATTAATTTGAAATCTATCCCAAGAAGCCATCTTGAGAAATTTACTTTTGAAAGAACCGACAAGTTATTTAAAAAATTAAGCCAACTACTAAAATAATTACAAGTCTCGAGGAAATTTTCTATTAAAATCAATAAAAACTTTTTAGACTTCCGGTATAATATTTAAAATAATCCCATTCTGTATAATATAAGTTATACGACGTAAAAGCAAGCAAAAACTAATCGGGTATTATAACCCAGAAAATTACTTTTGAAAATATAGAAAATTTTTAATTACTAATTAATTGTTAATTAATTAATTGGATAATTAATAACGTAGCATTGTTTTATTAATATTTAAAAATATGCTCCCATGTAAATAATATAAAATATTATCTACCTAAAATGTTTCTTTTAAACTCGTTTTCAATACAGCAATAAACATTCAAATCTAAATCGTAGCCTTTTTTTTTTTGATAAACAGATACCACAAAAAAGGTGTACTTGAACAATGATGATTTTACTCGTCGCGACGTAGCGGATTAATTTATATTTGCATTTATTTTATTTAAGGTAAAAATGATTTTTAGAGAACTATGTTTTAAATTATTTTTAGGATATAAAAGGTTGTATCTTTTTAAAATAAATTTACGAGAAACCCGTTATGAATATAATCCTATATTAGAATGTAAAATTTTATTTTATTTGTGCATAGGTATTTTATCTTAATTTAAGACAGAGAAAGACAGAAATAGAAAGATCAAAATTACGCAATATAGACAGTAAAACCTAAGCAAAAAATGTAAAAGGTATGCATTTAAATGACATAAAACCTGAAAGAAAATTGGAAAATTAAGAATATTTTTCAATTTTGAAACTTATCTCAGTATAAAGAAAATTAATTTTAAAGCACAAGCTATCGATGCCCCACGCGCATGGGCGCTATTCTTTTTCGCGTACCTTTTAGGGGTAAATTAAATTCACCCTCAAAAGGCACTAACGGCTTACGGCAGCTCTTCGTCGGATGAACAAATGGTCGTCTGCAAGCGACGCTTATGCTTTTTGGAGGGCGCCACTCAGTTTCCTTTACGAAAAGGGTTTATAGAGCCTTTCTACTGAGAAGTAGACTCAATTTTTGCGAAAGGATGGTATTAGAGTTAATAATAAAAAAAAACTGAGATAAATTCCAGTAATTTTAATGAAAACTGTCATTCTCTTCTTGACACGCAGATATATATGTATATTATGCCAATCATATTAAAAATAAACAAAACTATAGAATGCCTGTATTCTGAACCTGTAAATTAAAAATTGCCTCAAGGCTTATATACTTAAGTTTACCGAAACCTCGTTTATATCAATATATACATAACTATTCTTTGGCCAAAGATACCCCCTGCTATGTACATTATTTACAATAAACCACCTATAATTTATACCGACTTTTAGGCGAATAAAATAAAAAGGTAGTCAGAAAACACGCTTACAAGATGGTTAATACATTATATGAAAATTCCAAAAACTGATACGATATTATAATCTTACTGTTAATAAATGATTCAACTTGACCGGAAGTTATATTGGTAAAAATAATATAAAGGAATAAACTGGCCTTAGATCCAGGGCAAGTAGACTCTCAGGTACGGCTACAGCGGGTAGTGGTGGGTGAAACACATTAGCCCTTCAGTGGGGTGTTGAACTGAGGCTACTGGATCACCGAAGGTCAAAGCTCAGCGACTTGGTGAGATGTACGACACAGCTCTTCAGGCGATAACAAGAGATGAGTGCAAATTTACGTGGAAATGAGCCCCATAATACGACCCTGTAAATCACACAAAAAATAACCAAATACCCAAATTTAAGAAGGAAATTTAACTAGCTTACCTCTTATCTGAGGGAATTCACACACCGACAGCACATGGCTCCGTTCCAAACAATTAGGGGTTTATCCCACGTATTATACGAAAAGCAAATAGAAAATAAACTTTTAGCAGGTTTTACACATTCTGCATATTTTAATTTTTAACAAAATTGTGCGTTAACTTGCACGATATCAAAATTGGAATTCAATCACCAAAAGTGACCACTCAGCCCGGATTCCGGAGCTCGAGAGAACGGCCTCCACGTATCGAACGAACCACGTCTCTCTCCGACCTCCTGCATCTGGTGTACAGAAAAATGAGTGGTGGCGAATGCGCCAGAATAATGAAATATATACTGAATACTAACGCCACGTTTGGTAATAATTTTCAGTATATATTTCACTATTCTGGCGCATTCGCCACCACTCATTTTTCTGTACACCAGATGCAGGAGGTCGGGGAGAGACGTGGTTCGTTCGATACGTGGAGGCCGTTCTCTCGAGCTCCGGAATCCGGGCTGAGTGGTCACTTTTGGTGATTAAATTCCAATTTTGATATCGTGCAAGTTAACGCACAATTTTGTTAGAAATTAAAATATGCAGAATGTGTAAAACCTGCTAAAAGTTTATTTTCTATTTGCTTTTCGTATAATACGTGGGATAAACCCCTAATTGTTTGGAACGGAGCCATGTGCTGTCGGTGTGTGTATTCCCTCAGATAAGAGGTAAGCTAGTTAAATCTCCTTCTTAAATTTGGGTATTTGGTCATTTTTTGTGTGATTTACAGGGTCGTATTATGGGGCTCATTTCCACGTAAATTTGCACTCATCTCTGGTTATCGCCTGAAGAGCTGTGTCGTACATCT
The DNA here is from genome assembly GCA_935413205.1 of Polydrusus cervinus. Taxonomy (NCBI): domain Eukaryota; kingdom Metazoa; phylum Arthropoda; class Insecta; order Coleoptera; family Curculionidae; genus Polydrusus; species Polydrusus cervinus. Next base: position 30,329,085 of record OW284516.1, read on the forward strand.
CACCAAGTCTTTGAGCTTTGACCTTCGGTGATCCAGTAGCCTCAGTTCAACACCCCACTGAAGGGCTAATGTCTTTCACCCACCACTACCCGCTGTAGCTGTACCTGAGAGTCTACTTGCCCTGGATCTAAGGCCAGTTTATTCCTTTATATTATTTTTACCAATATAACTTCCGGTCAAGTTGAATCATTTATTAACAGTAAGATTATAATATCGTATCAGTTTTTGGAATTTTCATATAATGTATTAACCATCTTGTAAGCGTGTTTTCTGACTCCCTTTTTATTTTATTCGCCTAAAAGTCGGTATAAATTATAGGTGGTTTATTGTAAATAATGTACATAGCAGGGGGTATCTTTGGCCAAAGAATAGTTATGTATATATTAATATAAACGAGGTTTCGGTAAACTTAAGTAAATAAGCCTTGAGGCAATTTTTAATTTATAGGTTCAGAATACAGGCATTCTATAGTTTTTTATTTTTAATATGATTGGCATAATATACATATATATCTGCGTGTCAAGAAGAGAATGACAGTTTTCATTAAAATTACTGGAATTTATCTCAGTTTTTTTTATTATTAACTCTAATACCATCCTTTCGCAAAAATTGAGTCTACTTCTCAGTAGAAAGGCTCTATAAACCATTTTCGTAAAGGAAACAGAGTGGCGCCCTCCAAAAAGCATAAGCGTCGCTTGCAGACGACCACTTGTTCATCCGACGAAGAGCTGCCGTAAGCCGTTAGTGCCTTTTGAGGGTGAATTTAATTTACCCCTAAAAGGTACGCGACAAAGAATAGCGCCCATGCGCGTGGGGCATCGATAGCTTGTGCTTTAAAATTAATTTTCTTTATACTGAGATAAGTTTCAAAATTGAAAAATATTCTTAATTTTCCAATTTTCTTTCAGGTTTTATGTCATTTAAATGCATACCTTTTACATTTTTTGCTTAGGTTTTACCGTCTATATTGCGTAATTTTGATCTTTCTATTTCTGTCTTTCTCTGTCTTAAATTAAGATAAAATACCTATGCACAAATAAAATAAAATTTTACATTTTAATATAGGATTATATTCATAACGGGTTTCTCGTAAATTTATTTTAAAAAGATATAACCTTTTATATCCTAAAAATAATTTAAAAGATAGTTCTCTAAAAATCATTTTTACCTTAAATAAAATAAATGCAAATATAAATTAATCCGCTACGTCGCGACGAGTAAAATCATCATTGTTCAAGTACACCTTTTTTGTGGTATCTGTTTATCAAAAAAAAAAAGGCTACGATTTAGATTTGAATGTTTATTGCTGTATTGAAAACGAGTTTAAAAGAAACATTTTAGGTAGATAATATTTTATATTATTTACATGGGAGCATATTTTTAAATATTAATAAAACAATGCTACGTTGTTAATTATCCAATTAAATAATTAACAATTAATTAGTAATTAAAAATTTTCTATATTTTCAAAAGAAGTTTTCTGGGTTATAATACCCGATTAATTTTTGCTTGCTTTTACGTCGTATAACTTATATTATACAGAATGGGATTATTTTAAATATTATACCGGAAGTCTAAAAAGTTTTTATTGATTTTAATAGAAAATTTCCTCGAGACTTGTAATTATTTTAGTAGTTGGCTTAATTTTTTAAATAACTTGTCGGTTCTTTCAAAAGTAAATTTCTCAAGATGGCTTCTTGGGATAGATTTCAAATTAATCATTTATTAGATTTTGAGCTCGACTATGAATTAAACATTAGAAATATTTATACGGAACGTAACGTTGCTGAAAAAAGAAAGATTTTGGTTAGACTTTTGAAAAAAGAAATTAATGTACCTGGGAGTCAAATTTTTATGGATTCATATAATGTCCTAAAAGAGTTTGAAAGCCAAAAAGCTGAAATCAATCAAAGCATTGCTTCTATAGAAAATATTATTTCTGATTTTGAAGGAAACTCTTCGGATAGCACTTACCTTCGCATTAAATCAAGGCTAGCTCATTTATGTGGCCGTGCAAAAAGAATTGTTATTCCTGAAGGCGAAGATGAAGACATCATTAAATTTAAAAATGAGTCTTATGCAACTTGTCTTAAATTAGAGTCAGACTTAGATGAAAAAGTTTCGGATGTAGTACCTGCTTCAAATTTGATTAATCTAAATCAAAATACTCAGCCTGTAGTTAATGTCAATCCTGTAGTTACGTGTACAGCCAATAAACAGCCAATATCTTCTTGGGGAATTAAATTTAATGGGGACACAAAAAGTGTTTTTTATTTTTTGGAAAGAGTTTCTGATTTAGCTCAAGCCCGTAATATTACAGAAGCTGAATTGCTTAATTCAGCTGTTGAATTTTTCGTAGGCGACGCATTTATTTGGTTTCGTAGTATTAGATCTGTAATTACTGATTGGCCCTCATTAGTTTTCCGTTTAAAGAAAGATTTTTTACCTCCCTATGCTGATGACGATATCTGGGAACAGATTAGACAGAGAAAACAGAAAAGAAATGAATCAATAACTATCTTTATTGCTCACTTAGAAAATTTATTTTTCCGCTTATCTATTCCTCCCGCGGAAGTAACTAAAGTTAAATATCTTCGTAAAAATTTACTACCTGAACATATATCGCAACTTGCATTACATTCCATTGACACTGTCAATGAATTGTCTACCTTATGTAAACGATTGGAAGAAGCTTCCAGGACTACTTCTAAAAAATTACCTTCCTTATTTTATTTATCTGATTGCGATCAACAGAGTGGTTCACGACCGCGTGACACTCGTGATTGTCATTTTAATCGAAAAAAGAAATTTTCTCGAGATATCTCCAACCCTTCTAAGACTTTAAAAGAGTCTGAAAGAGATGATAATACCGATAAAAAGGATTTTCAGAATGTACCTAAAGGTAAAGTCATTTGCTTTAATTGTCGTTTACCTAACCATACCTACAACTCCTGTAAGGAGAAAAGAAACATTTTTTGTTACCGCTGTGGCGAACAAAATGTCAAAATAAATTCTTGTAAAAATTGTTCAAAAAACTAATTGGTTCATCAGGCACTGCCCGTGGTCGGTACCTTGATGGAAAATCAACCACGATCCCTTGTTTTGATAAAGCTGATTGGGATAAGTGGCTTAATTTTGTTTCTAAATTTTATAAAACACCTGGTTTAAATAACGAAGTATTGCCTTTGTTTACAAAAAAAGTTAATGATGACAGACCTTATATCTCAGTTCGTCTCTATGATCTAACGATCACCGTTTTATTAGATTCTGGGGCTAATTCTTCCATAGTTGGGTCTCATGGAATAAAAATTTTGAAAAATTTAAAAATTAAAATTCATTCTGTTAATAATAGTAATGTTTGTACTGCTGATGGTACACGGCAGCAAGTTGTTGGCATTGCCGATTTACCCATTTTTATTAATAATAATTGTCAAATTATAAAAGTTTTAATTGTTCCTTCCGTAACTCATTCATTTATTTTTGGGATTGATTTTGCAAGACAGTTTAATTTAGTAATGGACTTTAAAAATAATCGATGGAGTATCCATAATGATCAATTCGAAATAAATACCACCTCAACAATAAATAGAAATTTTTGTATTCCTAAACTTTATACCTTGGATGATTTATCGCCAAGTCAAAAATTGGAAGCTCAAAAAATATTAGATTCGTTTAAGGAAATTGATAGTAAGGATAAGTTGGGAAGAACAAATAAAATTAAACTTACTATAGATACAGGTGATAGCCCACCTTTCAAAAAGAAACCTTACTTACAATCCCCTTATATGCAAGAGATTTTGAATAAAGAGTTGGATTCTATGATTGAATTGGGCGTGGTTGAGGAATCTCAAAGTCCTTGGTGCTCTCCCACGCTTTTAGTTAAAAAACCTAATGGTGAATATAGATTTTGTTTTGATGGACGTTTCTTGAATAGTTTGACGAAGCATGATAGTTTTCCTTTACCTCACGTTGATCGTATCCTAAATAATTTGCGTAATGCTAAGTTTATATCTTCTATTGACTTGCGTAAGGCATTTTGGCAAATTCCCTTAGATGACGCTTCTAAAGAAAAAACTGCTTTTTCTATAATTGGTCGAGGACACTTCCAGTTTAACGTTGTTCCTTTCGGGTTGTGCAACGCGGCACAATCGCAGCAAAGATTAGTTGAGTCAATTTTTGGTCCTAAATATGAACCACATATATTTTCCTATCTAGACGACATTTTACTTTGTTCTCCTACTTGGGAACACCATATTGAACTACTAACAACTGCAAAAAATTTACTTAAAGGGGCAGGCCTTACTATTAACCTCGAAAAGTGTCAGTTCTTTAGAACCACGTTAAAATATTTAGGTTTTATTGTTGGAAATAATTCCTTAGCTACTGACCCGTGCAAGGTCGATTGTATGTTAAACTATCCCCGTCCTCGAACTTCGACTGAAGTTAAGCGTTTCATAGGTATGTGTTCGTGGTATCGCAGATTTATTGAGAATTTTTCTTCCCTTGTAAGTCCTTTAAATTCTCTTCTAAAAGGCAAAAAGAAAAAAGAAGTAATTACTTGGGACGAAGAGGCTGAAGCTGCATTTATATCTATTAAACAAAAATTAGTGAGTGCACCTATCCTGGCTCAGCCGGATTTTAGTCAAAGATTTTTTGTTCAATCAGACGCTTCCGATGTTGGAATTGGCGGAATGTTGACACAGTTTATAGATGGAGAAGAGAAAGTAATCGCTTATGCAAGCCGTTCTCTATCTAGGGCAGAAAGGAATTATTCGGTAACCGAACGGGAATGTTTGGCAGTTATTTTCTGCATTGAGAAATTCAGGCCTTGGGTAGAAGGTACTCGTTTTACCGTGATTACCGATCACTTCAGTTTGCTCTGGTTGAATAATCTAAAAACTCCCTCTGGTAAACTTAGTCGTTGGTTGCTTAGATTAAGGCAACACACTTTTGATTTACAACATAGAAAAGGCTCTATGCATATTGTTCCCGATGCGTTAAGTCGTATCCCTTATTGTTTGCCTGATGGCTTAGATAATGAAAGTCCATCTACCTCTCAGACTTTACCTATACAAGTATCTTCCTTATCTCTTGATTTAACCACTCTTGACCCGTGGTATGTATCTCTCTGTGTTAAAATTCGTAAGAGTCCCGAAAAATACCCGCAGTGGCGTATTGAAGGCGACTCGATACAGAAATTTATTCCCTGTCGAACCTCCTATCCTTTTAATAAACAGGAATGGAAATTCCTAGTTCCCAAATCTCAGCGTACTAAGGTTATTGAAGTTTGTCATAATCCCCCCACCAGTGGACATTTTGGTTTTCGTAAAACCTTGTTCCGAGTACAAGAAATGTATTATTGGCCACGCATGAGATTAGACGTGTTAAAGTTTATTCGTAAATGTTTAATGTGCGGAGCACAGAAGCATTCTAATTTATCTAAAATTGGTGTTATGGGTAAAGAAAAAATAGTTAATTTACCTGGTCAGATTATTTCGTTGGATTTTGTTGGTCCGTTCCCGCGCTCGAAAAGAGGTAATAAATGGTTGCTTGTAGCCGCTGATTGGTTTTCTAAATACACCTTTGTTTTTCCTCTTAAGCACTCTAAATCTAATTTTGTTGTAGACCTTCTAGAAAATCAGGTTTTCCTAATTTTTGGAGTCCCTCAGATTCTTATCTGCGATAATGCGCCAAATTTCTCTGGTCAGAACCTTAAAAATCTTTGTGAAAAATATCACGTAAAACAGTGGTTCACTCCCTTTTATTCACCACAGTGTAATTTCGTTGAGAGAAACAATAAAACTGTCACTACAGCTATTCGATGTTATATAGAAAAACACGAAGATTGGGATTTACATATTGCCGAAATTAGACAGGCCATTAATACCGCAGTTCACGAAGTAACTGGATTTCCTCCCTCCTATTTAATGTTTGGCCGACATATTCCTTTGTCTGGTGATTATTATAATAATCCTCCTCAGGACCAATCGTCCGAAATTTTACCTGGTGATAGGAATACCTACGCCGAAAGTTTAGTTGAGTTTCGGAAATTATTCGACGAGATTCGTCAAAAATTGCATGTTGCTTATGAAAGGAATTCCAAATCCTATAATCTCCGGAAACGGGATGTAAGTTTTAGTGTGAATGACAAAGTATGGCGTCCGAATAAAACGTTGTCTAAAGCTGCAGACAAATTCGCTGCGAAACTCAGTCCTAAACATATCTTATCTATTGTCTCTAAAAAGTTATCTCCTTTAGTCTATGAATTAAAGAATCTAGATGGTTCTAAAGCAGGCAAATGGCATGCTAAGGACTTATTACCTTATCGTGGATCCTCCGATGATTCATCAGAGGACGACCAGAGTTCTCTTTCTTCCTAATTTACCTACCTACCTGCGAAATACGCGAGTGGTTTTTGTGTGGTAAGGAATTTCCTTATCAAAACTACTTACCTTACCTTACCTTACCTTTGGCTTATTTACCTTACCTTTGGGTTATTTATCTTACCTTTGGTTTACTTAACTAACCGTGATTTACTTATGCAAATTAATTTTAGTTATCTTACTCGAGGGTAACTTAAACTAATTACTTTTTCGTTACCTACCTTATTCTTTAAGTTCTTTCCTAGATCTTACCTAGGATTATGCTTTGCTAAGAGCTTCTTAGTATATCTCACCGCTCCTTGGTGTGGTGCCATGTCAAGTTTTAGTAAATGGGACTGACGCACGAGGGCATTGCCGCAACTTCAGTTCTATTGAGTATTCCTGACTTTATTTTAATAATCAGTCCTACCTTTTATAGAGTAGTTTGGTTTTATACCGTGAGGGTGTGTGAAATTAGATCCTTGATTTTTTTAAATTCATATCTTCCTCATAATTGATTATAGTCGTTGACTATAGGAAATCGTTTCCGCCTTCTTATAGGTTGTATATCTGTATATAGTTAGTAGTTTATAAGATTGTGATATTTCTAGTATTTCTTTCCTTTAGATTGATGTCCTACTATCCATTAGTTGTCGCATTTAAGTAGACCTACCGATTTAGTGACCTACCCAATTTGTGACCTACCGATTATGACTCCCTTAGGACGTATGATACGCGATAGTTATCAGGAAAAAATGTTGACAACTCTATCTTTTCATGTTAATATCTTTATGACATGTTTTGTAATGTCGATAGTATGGATAGTCTTAGTTCAAAAAAAAAAATGTAAAGCTTACCTAGGAGCCTTTCATTTTTTCTTTTTGGAGAGAGGCAATGTAGCGTTTATAAATTTAACGCCACGTTTGGTAATAATTTTCAGTATATATTTCACTATTCTGGCGCATTCGCCACCACTCATTTTTCTGTACACCAGATGCAGGAGGTCGGGGAGAGACGTGGTTCGTTCGATACGTGGAGGCCGTTCTCTCGAGCTCCGGAATCCGGGCTGAGTGGTCACTTTTGGTGATTAAATTCCAATTTTGATATCGTGCAAGTTAACGCACAATTTTGTTAGAAATTAAAATATGCAGAATGTGTAAAACCTGCTAAAAGTTTATTTTCTATTTGCTTTTCGTATAATACGTGGGATAAACCCCTAATTGTTTGGAACGGAGCCATGTGCTGTCGGTGTGTGTATTCCCTCAGATAAGAGGTAAGCTAGTTAAATCTCCTTCTTAAATTTGGGTATTTGGTCATTTTTTGTGTGATTTACAGGGTCGTATTATGGGGCTCATTTCCACGTAAATTTGCACTCATCTCTGGTTATCGCCTGAAGAGCTGTGTCGTACATCTCACCAAGTCTTTGAGCTTTGACCTTCGGTGATCCAGTAGCCTCAGTTCAACACCCCACTGAAGGGCTAATGTCTTTCACCCACCACTACCCGCTGTAGCTGTACCTGAGAGTCTACTTGCCCTGGATCTAAGGCCAGTTTATTCCTTTATATTATTTTTACCAATATAACTTCCGGTCAAGTTGAATCATTTATTAACAGTAAGATTATAATATCGTATCAGTTTTTGGAATTTTCATATAATGTATTAACCATCTTGTAAGCGTGTTTTCTGACTCCCTTTTTATTTTATTCGCCTAAAAGTCGGTATAAATTATAGGTGGTTTATTGTAAATAATGTACATAGCAGGGGGTATCTTTGGCCAAAGAATAGTTATGTATATATTAATATAAACGAGGTTTCGGTAAACTTAAGTAAATAAGCCTTGAGGCAATTTTTAATTTATAGGTTCAGAATACAGGCATTCTATAGTTTTTTATTTTTAATATGATTGGCATAATATACATATATATCTGCGTGTCAAGAAGAGAATGACAGTTTTCATTAAAATTACTGGAATTTATCTCAGTTTTTTTTATTATTAACTCTAATACCATCCTTTCGCAAAAATTGAGTCTACTTCTCAGTAGAAAGGCTCTATAAACCATTTTCGTAAAGGAAACTGAGTGGCGCCCTCCAAAAAGCATAAGCGTCGCTTGCAGACGACCACTTGTTCATCCGACGAAGAGCTGCCGTAAGCCGTTAGTGCCTTTTGAGGGTGAATTTAATTTACCCCTAAAAGGTACGCGACATTCTTTTTAAAACTTTGCATGAAAAAAAAATTACCAGGTATCGGTGATACTGTGTATAATCCATTTATTCCAGCTGGCCAATAAGACGGCTTTGACTTTGATCATTAAGTTCTTCTATATTAATAATTAACTTTAACTTATATCTTCGCCTTAGACAAACTTTTCGCCCATTTTCCTTTACGTAAATAAATGCTGTATGCAAGTCAATATGGGAAAGCTTTTATACTTTATACTCTCTTGTATCTACTTAGCAGGTGCGGTATTCTAAGATGCACGATACTAAGTTAATATTAATGATGTGAGAGTGATGGGAAAACTTTGGGGTTGTGTTATGTTGGGGTTATAAAATAAGTAGATTTTAAGCAATGCCTTAAGGATGGAATTTAGCAATGACAATTTTTAACCCAACTATAGGACTGGATTGAAACTATAGAAATAAGCTCAGTGGCGTGAATTACACCCCCGCCACCCCCATAGTAAACTTAATGGAGTTCTACCAGTAAAACACAGTTTTTGTTACTTGGCAATATTTTCAGCCTTATCGGTTTTTTTTAACTACAATACGGTTTTTGATCCGGCACTGGCTCTTCAAAGATAGACAACTACTAGCCATAGAGACTGATAATGGTCGAACTTTATGTTTTTATTTTAGAATAGAAAATATATTATCAAATTTATTGGTATTTTTATGCACTGAGGTGATAAAATAATAAAATACCCTGGAGTATATTATAAAGTATAATGATATATGGAAAATTGATGGCAAAAACCATATTTTCCATTTTACTAGTTTAATATTGGCAATTTGTTGACTTTATATTTTATTATAGTATGGAGAGCATTGGCATTTGCAAGGATATTGCGTATTGATTTTATTATTGACAGTATTCAAATTTCAAAACTCTACTGTCGTTCAAGAAACGTCATTGTCTCCAACCTTCAAACAGCAGGCATGCCAGCTGATTAAGCAGACAACATGGTGAACAGGCCACTGAAATTAGTCAAAGAGGAGATTAATTACACGGCCAAGCAGCTTGCACAAAACAGATGGACAGAGTTAATAACATGTAGGTAGCACATCCAGACAAATGTGGCAAATATTTGATAAAAAGAAAACCGCAGAGCTATTGAGGCACAGTCGGAAAGACGTGAGAAATATTTCTGCGGTTATCACCAGACATTGCCTCTTCGGTAGACATGCCGAACGTACGCAAATACCCACTAACGACTTCTGCAGAAGTTGCAGATATGAGGATAAGAAAGAAAGTATTCAACATTTTCTGTGTGAATGCCCTGGCCTCGCAAGAAGAAGGTTCACTGCCCTAGGTGAACTCTTTTTTAATAGTCTGGAGGATATAAGCAACTTACAACTTGGTCGACTAAGCAGATTTCTGAATAGTAGTGCCTGGGTTGAATGAGTTGTTAAACTCTTTCTACGGTGTACGCTGCGCTAACCATCAGAGATCTGATGAAGGTGGGTTCTACGGAACACGTGTGATATCACAACGGACTTAATAGGACTATAATATGAGTCGGAAATAATAGTCAGTGACTCATCGCTTTCATATCGAGAGCAACGGCTTATATGAAGAAATTTCACAAAAATAAATATTCTGCTCTAATAAAATTTTAAAAAAAACACTGGAATTGTCTCCCCTAACTTCGTACAACCCACTACACTCTATATAAACGCCATGAATCACTGACTATCATTTCCGACTCATACTATACGTCAGACTGTTTGGATAACCAAAGGTCTGTCACTCTAACCTAACCTTTAAATAGACACTAAAATTATTTTGTTAAAACGTTTAAACAGAATAGGTACAGGTACATGGTAAAACGTAAATATACGTTTTAATTTTATTAAAATACATGAACAAGCCATTCTTTTTTTACTTAAAAGTTATAACATGTATTGTAATTTACACGGTCGTTTTGAACCATACGACGCGCAAAATTTTCCTCATATTTTCCTTCATATAATACATGATTAATGGAGGGCACATGTCAATGTAGTTGTAGAGCTTTTATGTACTTCCGTTTCGACACTGCAGTTGCGACATCGATACTTTTACGAGATTAAGTTAATATTTAATATTATGGAGGAGGTATGTAATGCACCTTTTTCTCATATTGCATTCTAAACGTACTCATGTTCGGAAATCATTGAACATAGAAAAGAGAAGTATTTTTAAAATGATTGTACATTTTTTTAAATATTGAGAATTTAAAAAAAAAAAATAACTTTCTCACATTCTCCAATATCTGGGTTCAAATTTAAAAATTTGATGATTTGTTAAACCAAATATTTCCAAACCAGTAGATAGAGAGAAGAGGCAAAATTAAGCGGCCTGCCTAAAAAAAATTATTAAGTTCCCTTAATGTATTGCATCAAAAACTATGTCATCTAATTTAAAGTTTCAAATTTCTTTAAAGAACTAATATCGAAAAATAAAATTTTTCTTTAACAAAAAGTTGGTGAATCTTATATTAAAATTTTAAAATTTAAATTAGTTAAGAAACTTTAGAGATTTAAATTAATATTTTAGCTTAATTAAGTGATTATTTTCTTAAGAGGATGGGTGTAATTATTTTTTCAATTCATTGTGATATAACTATGATTTTTTTTACCTCATTCATTATATGAAAGTCTCTCAACAGACCAGGTTTTTATATTTAGAAATAATAAGCAATTGTAAAGTTTAATATTAAGTTAAGGGGGATTTCTACTGTGATGGTTTTCAAAAATCGAAATTTTTTTCCGACGTTTTTCGACTCTCTATAGCCTCTAGAATAACCGTGTGTAAACGTTTTCACCAAATCTACTCCAGAAAAAAGTTACATTCAATTTTATGATTGCCGGTCAGTTCTCACCACTAGCCGCTTTTGAGTTAAGCCGCGTTCTCAGTGCTACGTTCTGTCGCCAGCGACATCATCTCGACCAACCAGGATCGTCAGGCCAGGCTTGCAAAGAGACAGGAAGAATCAGCTCGTTTATCGTTTTTCGAGGAAGAGAAGGGTGTAATCTACGGGCCAGGCATCGCCGACTAAGTGACAGTGAGACTATTTTGTTGTGAGCCACCGTTGAAATTTTAAAGTTATTTTTCTCGAAACCCTGTTTTTCGCGCTGGCGGAAAGTCCTTCGGTATGTTCAAATTATCAGAATTTAATGATTTTGGTTTTAAAATGCTCGGAATACAAGTGGTTATAGCCCCCTCTAGAATCAAGTATTTTGCGATATTACAGAAAATGTTACGGCCCTTAAAATACAAAAAAAAATGGAAAATTTTCAAAAACATTTTTAAATCTCGCGCCATTTGAACAGTTACTCAAGTTTTGATTTGATTCTAGTGGGGGCTATAACTACATGCTTACAATTAAAGAATCTGGGTTAATTTAATTTTTGTTGTGAATAGAAAAATTTATTTGAATTCCGCCAGCAAGTTACGTTTTTTTTTTGAGGGGGTAACTTCAACACCCTGTAGCACCCTCAAGTTTTTAATTTTTTGGGGGTTAAAAAATTTTTTTTGGAACATCTTATCTTTAATAAAAAGAAATGAGAACTTGTTTTTTGTCTTATTATCCCCAGAAAAAAAATCGTAAAGAAACGATGAAAATAGGACCATCACAGTAGAAATCCCCCTTAAAAGTACAATACCGGGTCCGCCAACGTGGCGGGGATGGAAGATTAAATCATTATCGAGGAGCTTATCAAAAATACTAAACCAGCATAAGGTATCGACTTAAAAGCGGCATATACAGGGTGGCTCAAAAAAGTGTGGCGGACTAAACTTGCATTTTTTTAAATGGAACACCCTATATATTATAATATTTTCTAATTCCCTATACAATTCCACGTATATTTTGTATAAAATGTCATAATATGTCTAAATTCAATTGTTTTTGAGTAATTGACGTTTAAAATATGCCATTTTTTGACTTTGACAGGCTGTAAATTGGAACGGTTCATCTTAGAGAAAAATGGTTTTCACCTCCCTATCTTAGTTTTTCATTCTCGGATTAATTAAATAAATTTTTTTATAAATAATACTTTCCAAGCATGATCATGCTGAATAGGTAGGATAGTCTAATCAATCGATTAAATTTATGGGTCGTGTGATTTTTAACAATAATTAACTAACCAAAACCTTTGACTGTGATATAAATGACATCGAAAGGCATTATTTACCCACAATTTAAGGTGCCTAATTAGTAAACTAAAAATTAAGGTAACCGGGGCACTATAATCGCGACAAAATTATTTCTGTCAGTGTCTTGTATGTCATCGTCAAAGTTGCTGGTTGGTTGGTTGGTTTAAGGCGGGGGTCGGGCGTTCGGCCCAAGCTTCTTGCACTGCAGCGTAGTGGCTTATTGTGCGCCCCTATCTTGCTAGAAAAGGTTTGTTCCATCAGAGTACCAAACCAGGCCCTTATCTAATGACGGTGGTGTCCCTTTTGACCACATGTCAGAGTCGCACCGGATGTTGAAGGGTCTGGTGAAGTTGCTGGTTAGTTAATTATTGTTAATAGTAATTTAACCAACAAGTACATTAATAATGGCGATTAATGATCGAAATATTTTAACGCGTGAGCGTAGCGAACGCGTTAATGTTCGAGATCATTAATCGCATTTTAATGTAAGAGTTGGTTACAATGTTTTTTCGTCGACCGTATTTTTTACTAAAGTGAAGAAAAACAGTTAACAACTTTTATTCTACAATCCAGATTTCACAATTCTACAAATACTAATGACAGCGGACGACGTTTTGGATTGACGTTTTATTATTTTGTTGATTTGTTTGCATGGCTGCTTTTAATTTTAATTACCAAAATCGTGCATTTACAGAAAATCATGCATTAATAGGGGTCATTAATGAATGATTTTGGGAAATCGTGCATTTACAGATAATCATGCATTAATGGGGGTCATTAATGAATGATTTTGGGAACGTTAATATCGGATGTAAATACACGGTCGACGGAAAAAGTATTTATGCAACTCGACTTTACATTTTAATGATAATAATATGCTGTCAAAAAATAAATATTACAAACAAGAATTCAGACGATACTGTCTCATCTCATTTTATTTTCCTTTCGCCTTCGGGAATTTATCCTTTACATCAAAAATGTTTTTTTGATGAGTAAAATCAATCTCCTGTTAATTTAAAAACTCGGTTCCATTAACGAATAAAAAACGGTGCCCTTTTAAATAAGAAAATGATGAATCGTTTACGACATGTTGCGGTAAATAAGGCCAAAAACCGAGCGTAATATTTAAAAAGAAAATGTTAAATATAATATAATAGAATATAATTATTATTTTAGAGTACCTGCATTGTATATTTTATATATTTTTTTAAATATACCTATATCTAGTCTACACTCTTGGCTAAACCATATAATATTATAATCTAATTTGTATTTTCATATACAGGGTGATTCCTAAGCTGATACTTCTTTTTTAGCTGTGTATAGAAGGCATTAAAATAAACAACATTTTCAAATACCTTTTTTCAAAACACTAAAAAATAAAGTACCTACATTTATTTATTACACTATGGATCAAATATGGTTCTGCCTAACTTAAATATAACCTCGAAAGAGCAGCCGCACTTTGACGACACTCACCGTAACCATATCTACTAGTTTATTGTTTTCAAATTTTATTATTTTCACGTTTCACCTATTTACAATTAACTTGTAAATTGCATGACTTATACAACAAACAACATAAAGTATAGCAGGCTACGTTTTGATGACGAGGCCCGCACTTAGATTTTTTACTTCTGTATCTCGCTTATTTTTAAGTTTTTTGAAAAAAGGTATTTGAAAATGTTGTTTTATTTAATGCCTTCTATACACAGCTAAAAAAGAAGTATCAACTTAGTATTTTTCATGCATTTCTTAAATGTTTATTACCACCTGACAAGTAATAAATTCTGTGTTTTTACAATTATTGTTCCTTGGCGCGTATGCTCAAATAGGACTACCAAGAGATAACGCTAAAAGTTATAAATTCTAGAAGGTTTATAATATTGTAATTTTTAGTATCAACGTTTGGAAAGGTATGGACACCTACCCTGTTCTAGCGAGAAGAAACAAGTTCGAAACTGGTGGTGACATGCTACCAATAGTAAAGTTATCACTTCTTGGTAGTACTATGCAATCTGATTTGAATTTTAATATTTACCAGTGTCAGACCAAATACAACCTTATAGTAATAAGGTACTTTGAGGTAGTTCGAAAAATATTTTTAAAGCATTTTTTAAATGTTTCCTATCTATCTTGTTAATTTATTTGGATTACTTTTCATACGTCTTTTAAAGAATAAATCCATCAAACCCCATGTTCTTTGTCTTTTAAGAGACTACACTGTTAACATAATTACATTATTTATTGTTGGTAATTTATTACCCCAATATACAGGGTGATTCCTAAGTTGATACTTCTTTTTTAGCTGTGGATAGAAGGCATTACATTTATTTATTACACTATGGATCAAATACGGTTCGGCCTAACTTGCCCGTTGAATAACATTAAGAAAACTTCGGGGTGTAGGATGAGCCCGCAAGGGAAAGCGTTCTGCGTATACCTAATCTCGAAGCAAACGCCGCACTTTGACGACTTTCACTCTAAATTAGCACCATATCTACCAGTTCATTGTTTTCAAATTTTACCATTTTCACGTGTCATCAATTTAAAATTAACTTGCTTCAGAAAAACACACCGCAGCGGATTGCTCAACACTACCCGTGTGACTAATAAGAGATAAGAAAAGCAACATAAAGTATAGCGGGCTACGTTTTGATGACCAGGCCCGCACTTAGATTTTTTACTTCTGTATCTCGACTATTTTTAAGTTTTTTGAAAACAGGTATTTGAAAATGTTGTTTATTTTAATGCCTTCTATAGACAGCTAAAAAAGAAGTATCAACTTAGAAATCACCCTGTATATTATAAAATATTACACTATTAGTTGTGTAGGTCCGTAGTTTTTATGTAATTTTGTACAGTATTTATACATGGTTGGAAACATAGGAAATCCCATGCAAGTTTTTGACAGTCCAAATATTGGCTCACCTGTTGACTTTAGAGCGCGGTTGTTGGGGTACTTTTTTATTTTATTTGAACAGTTTAAGACTTGCACGGGATTTCCTATGTTTCCAACCACGATGCACCCAGTATGTAATTTTAGCCTATAAAATGTTATACGATATCCTTATTTAAGCCTATAATTCTCCTTCTTACACTTTAATGCTAAACCCGCAAACTCCAGGCGTTTTAAGCCTCAGTGGTAAAATCACCTCCCCTAGGATTTACAGCCTGTGTCGATGACAAACAAACCCTTTAGCGATGCTTCTTGCTTTCCCCATCATGCTTTTACGGCAATTTAAAATTAATTATTGGGAAATGTATTTTCTAATTAATTTTGGGTTTAGATTGTGATAAATGACAGACCAGGGGAAATCAATATTTGGATTTCTGTATGTAGGTAAGTATTATTGTTATATAAATAAAGACCGGCATTATATCTAACTTTAGATCAGGTTATTTTTTTAGACAGTAGCGTTTCACTAAGGTATTTTTTATGACAATAAACCTTTTTCTCCTCCCACATGGAAATTTGCTGTTTCCTTTACACTTAAGTGGCGGGTAAAGTATACTATTCCAGTTAACTGTGCGGCAAAATTTTATAACAATCCTAGATAGGTAATGAAACTGACCAATCACAGTAGTCAGTAACAGAGAAGCCACTGTTGTTCTTAAAAGTACTGACCAATCACAGTATATTATTTTTACTGAGGCTCCGCCTTCTTTTTCAAGACACTAAATTATATAATTTAAATGTATATGGTACAATATGTTATTAATTTGTTCAATATAATAGAATCTAGACAAATTTATAATAGATTTATCAATAATGCAACCTGCTGAATGTGCATAGAAAATTAATTTCATATAGCATCATTTATCAGTTGGTTTTCCCATAGTTGTTTTAAGGTTCGAGAGGTAGAGTGGACTATGGAACCAATGGTCGTGAGTTCGAGCCCGGCAACCTACAAACTTTTTTTAACATTCTTTTTCATAAGGTCGTAGAAAAAATATACTGTTCAACTCGAGTGGATTGTCCAAATTGCCCTCAGAAGTTTGAGCACTTCGCCTACGGCGTCGTGCTCAATTTACTTCCTCGTGCGATATGGACATCATATCCACTCTTGTTGTACAAACTACTATTCTGTACGGTTACTTGTAAACTAAAATGTGTTAAGCTTAACAATTCAATATTACGGTGTTTCCATAGTTACAACACAAATATTTAATGACATCCTTTATTTGTGAACAAAGTTAAAAATAAAATTTTAACAAGTTGATTGTAATAAGTTATGTCCTTTTAATAATTTTCGATTTACGGAAAAATAGTATGTATACCTCGTAGAAAAAGCTACATTCCCGGACTCCGTATTGTCAGTCTCGGCTTGCGCCTCGACATACAATCTTTACGGTCGTACAGGAATGTTCAGCTTTTCCTACTAGGTATACAATGTACTATTTCTGGTTATCTTTTCTATAAATACCGTGATATTATAACAAAGTAACGTTTTTATATTGTTTTTGATAATTTTAATTGGTTATGATATTACTCCTTAAAAATACTCCAGTGGTGTGCCTAATAAAATTTTTAGTATTATTGCTTGGAGAAATTATTTTTGCTTTTAAAATGTCTCTATTTACATCGTAACTAAAACCTAACAAAATCTACTTTGCTTCTGTAAGAGTCATTAAATGTCTACGTTTAACAACGGATAATAAAATACACGTTTTCGCTTTTGCCGCCGTTTTATGGAGTAGCTCTGCGTCCTTATGTTCAGGCGTGATGGAAAAATACGACGGTTAAAATCCCTTTTAAATGTTAATATGAGACGTGCCAATGGCTTAATAGAAGCACGTCGGCACCAAGAATGGTTTCCCCAAAAAATGTGAGAGTTTGAAGATGCAATATTGTTCTCAAATCGCCTTAAAAACTTTTACTTATAAATAAATAACCAAAATGTCGCAGTTTCCTCAAGTTACCACAATATTTGTATCCTTAAGGATTGATTACTCATTTAATTTAACTGGGCGTGATCAGGTCGTGGATCTTCAAAATATTCGATCTGATAAACGAAATATGGGCATTGGTGTACCTCAGGGATCCATTCTGGGTCCCCTATTATTTCTAATTTTTGCAAATGATCTTCCAAGCGTGCTTCACAATAAAAGAGAACTTGTTGTGTTTGCTGATGATAATTTCTATTTGAGTTGTAGCAGTGCCGCCGAGAGGTCAATTGCATTATTGCGTGACATGCTTGCAAGATTTAACGCATGGTTTACCAGCAATGGGTTATGTTTGAATACAACTAAAACAGTATTTATCAACTTTACTCCGGGTCGTTCAAACTTTAATGCCTTCTTGTCAAGGTAAATGGCGGATCGATTAAACAGGTAGCCCAAACAAAAGTACTGGGTATACATATTGATAATGCCCTATCTTGGAGCTTTCACTGCACTGAACTAAGTTCTAGGATTTCTCCGATATGTTATGCTCTCTATCGCCTGCGTGGCGTAGTCAGCAGGAATATTCTCTTGTCTTATTACCATGCCTAATTTGTTTCTCGAGTGAAAAGTGGTATTCTATTCTGGGGTTCCTCTCCATCAAATTTAAATAGAGTGTTTTTAATCCAGAAGAAAGCTGTAAGAAGTATGATGGGAGTGTCTTGTCGTCACTCATGTCGGGGGCTATTTAGATCACTTAAACTACTTACTTTGTCAAGTTTATACATTTTAGAAGTTCTTATGTATGTAAAAAATAATCTACATAGTTTTTTATCCATGGAAAATGTTCATAATTATGAGACGCGTAACAATATGAACTTTGTTGTACCGGCGCACAACATGACATTATTTGAAAGGAGCTTATTCTACGTGGGAATCAGGCTATATAATAAGTTGCCTAGGGAAATCAAAAACATACCAAGTAATGTTTTTTATAATGTTCGTGAGTTTATGGATTGTGATTTGTAGTTTGATTTGTCATGCTAATTGTAATTTAGTATACCTACCTATTTTGTAGTTATAAATCTAAATAGTCGCTCATCCATAGTTCTCTGTGGGTAATTTTTGACTTTTTCTATACCAATTTAAATTTTGGTCTCTTGAAATAAAAATTTATTTATTTATTTAATACTTCGCTGTGAAGTTAAGACTCTTAATGGTTGATAAATAGGTGTACTGGAAGGATAAGGATATTTCTAGTTTCGTAGGAGGAATCAGTAGACAAAAGTTTGGAAAAATAACTGTTTGTAATTGATTAAAGAAAGGGTTCCATTTTGAATAGTATATTTAAGAAGCTTTTCTCCTAATGTTAAAAATTCCTGACACTGCAAAAAGAAACCCCTATTTTAGTAGGGGTTACAAAACATTATAAAAACTCAAATAAACACTTAGTCAGTGGAGCTGTTAACGTATTCAAGTTTAAGGATAACCTCTGCCCGTTTGGTTACCCAAGTCTCTCTAAATCTAATCTAAAATCAGAGCAGTTTCCAGCCAGTAAGTAAGTAATCTTTGTAATGTTAATTTAAGTGTAAAACTATTTATTTTCTTTTTGTCCTGAGTTGTTAAAGCGAAAATTGTTTATCTTCAACTTACTTGAAATAGCATCGCATGTGAATTTTAAGGGCATAACTCTTCTTTAGAGAAAACTCTTTAAATTTACTGATTTAATAACTTTATTTTTATTTCTTAAGCCTTGTATGATATTCATCATAATGTAATCGTCAATTGCTTTGCTTTGCTTCGATTTAATAAAATTTAATTAATTCCATCATCACCGGAATACTTATATTGATTCTAAACCTAATACCGTTCTGGGGACCATGTAGTAGTGAAAGTTTATAGAAAAAGTTCATTCAGGTTATTCGTAGCGAAAATTGGGAAGAACAGTATAAGAGCAAACAATGATGGCTCTGAAATAGAATTTTTCAAGAGGCATGATCAAACTATGAAACTAATAGAAACCGAAGAAGAGTCCTTTTTTTCTGAGTACCTAAAGATATATTTTATTTTGTAATAACATCATAGTTTTATATTTACCGCACTTTGTTTTTAATTGCCTCTAAAATATATAACCAAACGACAATAGGCTTAAATGTCCCATGTCAACAATAAAGAACATATGAGAAACGTTTACAGTACTGGTCCATTTACCCCACCTTGATGGGGTAAGTACTTTTTTAACTTTACAAGTTTGTTGTAACACACAAATAAACATAATTGCACCAATAAAACCTTATTTTTAAATTTTATATAGCATTAAATTCATTAGGTATATACTCACTATTAGTAACTGTGTAAAATCATGACACAGTGAACCCAACTTATCTGCATATTTACACTGGCAGGTATTATTTTAATTAATGTTTAAGAAGAAGCTTAAACAACCCTCCGTTAGTTGCCAAACAATATCCTAAACTGCCTTCTTACATTGGCCAGTTGGTATGGCAAAATTCTATCACAAACGGCTTAAATTGATTTTTTCAGTTGTACCAGATTTCCGTGCCGAACATATAAATTTTATCTGTTATGTGATCCATAGGAAAATATCGTTTAGAAAAAGATCAGGAAACCTGGCCGGCCAGCTTATCATATAGTTTGGTCAAATTAAATTTCCTTGTATAGCGTCAAGAAGATTATTAAGAAGGAATTGTAGGCTGGACCGCCGTCCATCTGAATCCATATATCCTGATTTTCACCAGCGACAGCTTCCAATGCAGGATCAATTTGATTTTATAGCAGATCCAGAAAACTTGCAGATGTTAAAATTTGATCCAGAAAAATAAGGCCCAATGATGTAGTGTCCGAAAATCCCCATCTTAACATTAATTTTCTTAGGATATTGCGTTTGTGTAGCGATAAAACAATTATCGTATTCTTGACTCCAAACTCCAATACCTGAAGTTTTAAACATTTGGTTTATGATTTAAGGTAAAGTAAGACTCATCGGAAAATCAGATATTTCTTAAAAAGTATTATTGTCTATATTACAGCGTTTCATTATTTCAAAACAAAAGTTTTAAGGTTCTTCGTCACCTTCCTGCTATTCTTGGTGTTTCTCGTACTTGTATAAATTATATTTGTGCTCCTGTAAAACTCGTAATGCAGTACTGTGATGTTTTCCTACGGGTTTTCCTAGCGTTCTAGTATTAACTATACCTTTGTTTTCTTCGATATGAATCAGTAAGTTCAGGTAACTATTATTATCCCTCTCTTGGGTCCTATTATTTGCAGTTTTGTATTGACATTTACGTAGCACCAGTCGTATTCAGGTGAATACTAAATAAGTAAAGTAACTATAGCTCTATTTATACTAGCTAGATGCACTGGAGCATGACTGAGATGGGTGCAGTCATGCGTTTAGTTCATGTGCGGTATTTTAAGTTTACAACTACTTAACAAATGTTTCCAGATATTTCTTATATCTAATGATAGCTTACTAAAACAATCTGGGTTATGGTATATGGTAGCAGTTTCCTTGAACTTCCTCTTCCTCCAATGTGGTTCTTTATACAGAATTTGAGCTTCTTTCCACTTGATGTGATGACCGTGTGTCCAGGTATGGTCAGCTGCACCTGACTTTTCGGATTCTCCTTTAAGCGTGTTGTTTCTATGTTCCTTGGCCTTAGTTTCAAGTGGCCTTTTTTTCAAGTGCATGTAGCTAGTATAAATAGAGCTGTAGTTACTTTACTTATTTGGTATTCATCTGAAGATGACTGGAGATACTTACCAGTTGAAACGTTGCGATATAAAACAAATAAAGACAATGCAAGTCCAAAACTCTTCTATCAATCAAGAAACATCATTGTCTTCAACCTTTAAACAGACACGGTGTCTTTGGATTCAAATATTTTAATTATTTTTCTTATTGTTGATCTAGCTGGAATGGATTAGGAAATTCTACTGAGAACAAGTCAGATACCATTTGATAACAATTTGGGCCGTAGTACTATTTAATTATTGTAACTTTTTTCTCAACTGAATAGCTCATGACGAAAACGGTATGTCTAAAATAGTTCAAAATTGGCAGACATTTTTCTCTCTAAACTCTTTAAAAAATATTAATAAAAGTGTTCTTTAAAAATATTACGAGCTTTAACACTTTATTTACGTGGGAAATCCCATGTATCCTGTTCGGACGCACCACCCGGTATATAAATATAATTTCTCATGGAGCTGGTAATTTTAGAGAAGGATTCTTAACACCAACATTTTTTAAATTTATTTTTCATGCAAGTTTTCTATTGTTGTGTCATTAGCGTCACAAATAACGATGAAGCTCGCAAAGGCGATGTTACAAAACTTCATCACTCCCTTTCTTAATCTTTTACGCTGTATAGATGCTCTTTAAATTTTCAACTTGTGCCGATTACAAACAAGTCTCTTTGAAAGAGCTCTTTACTCATCCACTCGTAGCACAGTGTTGCGACATATGAACAAGAAAGCAAAAAATGGTAATTTAGTATAGATTTAAGTAATTAAATGGTAATGTAGATGATGTGGCTGAAGTTAGAAACGGATTCAGAAACGATTCTACCAACGAGTTCCCAATATTGGGAGATATAAGATATAATTGAAAAAATACGTTTTTCTTACATGTTGTATAGTCAGCTGGCCCAGACAGTAAAAATTATTTGTGATATACATACGAGGGTTTGTTCTGAAAATTGGTCAGGCTGCCAGGGGCTGCAGGGATGGATAACTTATTAAAATTAATAAATTATCAAAATTGGTCCCAAGAAAGAGTAAACGATTTTTGTAGACCGTTAGATTTTGATATGAGGTAAGAATCAATATTAACAAAGTTTTTATACACCAGAAATGAAAAAAGTCAGGGGCGGCGGGGGTGAAATTGATTTATTAAAGTTACCATTGGGAATAATAAATAGTAAACGAATTTGGTACACCACTAGATTTTGCCAAAACATAAGGTTTATAACTATAAAAGTTTCTATATACCAGAAACGAAAAAAGTCAGGGGCGGCGGGGGTGAAATTAATTAATTAAAGTTACCATTGGGAATAATAAATAGTAAACGAATTTGGTACACCACTAGATTTTGCCAAAACATAAGGTTTATAACTATAAAAGTTTCTATATACCAGAAACGAAAAAAGTCAGGGGCGGCGGGGGTGAAATTGATTAATTAAAGTTACCATTGGGAATAATAAATAGTAAACGAATTTGGTACACCACTAGATTTTGCCAAAACATAAGGTTTATAACTTTAAAAGTTTTTATATACCAGAAACGGAAAAAGTCAGGGGCGGCGGGGGTGAAATTGATTTATTAAAGTTACCATTGGGAATAATAAATAGTAAACGAATTTGGTACACCACTAGATTTTGCCAAAATATAAGGTTTACAACTAAAAAAGTTATTATATACCAGAAACAGAAAAAGTCAGGGGCGGCGGGGGTGAAATTGATTTATTAAAGTTACCATTGGGAATAATAAATAGTAAACGAGTTTGGTACACCACTAGATTTTGCCAAAACATAAGGTTTATAACTTTAAAAGTTTTTATATACCAGAAACGGAAAAAGTCAGGGGCGGCGGGGGTGAAATTGATTAATTAAAGTTACCATTGGGAATAATAAATAGTAAACGAGTTTGGTACACCACTAGATTTTGCCAAAACAAAAAGTTTATAACTTTAAAAGTTTTTATATACCAGAAACGGAAAAAGTCAGGGGCGGCGGGGGTGAAATTGATTTATTAAAGATACCATTGGGAATAATAAATAGTAAACGAGTTTGGTACACCACTAGATTTTGCCAAAACATAAGGTTTATAACTTTAAAAGTTTTTATATACCAGAAACGGAAAAAGTCAAGGGCGGCGGGGGTGAAATTGATTTATTAAGGTTACCATTGGGAATAATAAATAGTAAACGAATTTGGTACACCACTAGATTTTGCCAAAACATAAGGTTTATAACTATAAAAGTTTCTATATACCAGAAACGGAAAAAGTCAGGGGCGGCGGGGGTGAAATTTATTAATTAAAGTTACCATTGGGAATAATAAATAGTAAACGAATTTGGTACACCACTAGATTTTGCCAAAATATAAGGTTTACAACTAAAAAAGTTATTATATACCAGAAACAGAAAAAGTCAGGGGCGGCGGGGGTGAAATTGATTTATTAAAGATACCATTGGGAATAATAAATAGTAAACGAGTTTGGTACACCACTAGATTTTGCCAAAACATAAGGTTTATAACTTTAAAAGTTTTTATATACCAGAAACGGAAAAAGTCAGGGGCGGCGGGGGTGAAATTGATTAATTAAAGTTACCATTGGGAATAATAAATAGTAAACGAATTTGGTACACCACTAGATTTTGCCAAAACATAAGGTTTATAACTATAAAAGTTTCTATATACCAGAAACGGAAAAAGTCAGGGGCGGCGGGGGTGAAATTTATTAATTAAAGTTACCATTGGGAATAATAAATAGTAAACGAATTTGGTACACCACTAGATTTTGCCAAAATATAAGGTTTACAACTAAAAAAGTTATTATATAGCAGAAACGGAAAAAGTCAGGGGCGGCGGGGGTGAAATTGATTTATTAAAGTTACCATTGGGAGTAATAAATAGTAAACGAGTTTGGTACACCACTAGATTTTGCCAAAACATAAGGTTTATAACTTAAAAAGTTTCTATATATCAGAACCTTATGTTTTGGCAAAATCTAGTGGTGTACCAAACTCGTTTACTATTTATTATTCCCAATGGTATCTTTAATAAATCAATTTCACCCCCGCCGCCCCTGACTTTTTCTGTTTCTGGTATATAATAACTTTTTTAGTTGTAAACCTTATATTTTGGCAAAATCTAGTGGTGTACCAAATTCGTTTACTATTTATTATTCCCAATGGTAACTTTAATTAATGAATTTCACCCCTGCCGCCCCTGACTTTTTCCGTTTCTGGTATATAGAAACTTTTATAGTTATAAACCTTATGTTTTGGCAAAATCTAGTGGTGTACCAAATTCGTTTACTATTTATTATTCCCAATGGTAACCTTAATAAATCAATTTCACCCCCGCCGCCCCTGACTTTTTCCGTTTCTGGTATATAAAAACTTTTAAAGTTATAAACCTTATGTTTTGGCAAAATCTAGTGGTGTACCAAACTCGTTTACTATTTATTATTCCCAATGGTATCTTTAATAAATCAATTTCACCCCCGCCGCCCCTGACTTTTTCCGTTTCTGGTATATAAAAACTTTTAAAGTTATAAACCTTATGTTTTGGCAAAATCTAGTGGTGTACCAAACTCGTTTACTATTTATTATTCCCAATGGTATCTTTAATAAATCAATTTCACCCCCGCCGCCCCTGACTTTTTCTGTTTCTGGTATATAATAACTTTTTTAGTTGTAAACCTTATATTTTGGCAAAATCTAGTGGTGTACCAAATTCGTTTACTATTTATTATTCCCAATGGTAACTTTAATTAATAAATTTCACCCCCGCCGCCCCTGACTTTTTCCGTTTCTGGTATATAGAAACTTTTATAGTTATAAACCTTATGTTTTGGCAAAATCTAGTGGTGTACCAAATTCGTTTACTATTTATTATTCCCAATGGTAACTTTAATTAATCAATTTCACCCCCGCCGCCCCTGACTTTTTCTGTTTCTGGTATATAAAAACTTTTAAATTTATAAACCTTATGTTTTGGCAAAATCTAGTGGTGTACCAAACTCGTTTACTATTTATTATTCGCAATGGTATCTTTAATAAATCAATTTCACCCCCGCCGCCCCTGACTTTTTCTGTTTCTGGTATATAATAACTTTTTTAGTTGTAAACCTTATATTTTGGCAAAATCTAGTAGTGTACCAAATTCGTTTACTATTTATTATTCCCAATGGTAACTTTAATTAATAAATTTCACCCCCGCCGCCCCTGACTTTTTCCGTTTCTGGTACATAGAAACTTTTATAGTTATAAACCTTATGTTTTGGCAAAATCTAGTGGTGTACCAAATTCGTTTACTATTTATTATTCCCAATGGTAACTTTAATTAATCAATTTCACCCCCGCCGCCCCTGACTTTTTCCGTTTCTGGTATATAAAAACTTTTAAAGTTATAAACCTTATGTTTTGGCAAAATCTAGTGGTGTACCAAACTCGTTTACTATTTATTATTCCCAATGGTATCTTTAATAAATCAATTTCACCCCCGCCGCCCCTGACTTTTTCTGTTTCTGGTATATAATAACTTTTTTAGTTGTAAACCTTATATTTTGGCAAAATCTAGTGGTGTACCAAATTTGTTTACTATTTATTATTCCTAATGGTAACTTTAATAAATCAATTTCACCCCCGCCGCCCCTGACTTTTTCCGTTTCTGGTATATAATAACTTTTTTAGTTGTAAACCTTATATTTTGGCAAAATCTAGTGGTGTACCAAATTCGTTTACTATTTATTATTCCCAATGGTAACTTTAATTAATAAATTTCACCCCCGCCGCCCCTGACTTTTTCCGTTTCTGGTATATAGAAACTTTTATAGTTATAAACCTTATGTTTTGGCAAAATCTAGTGGTGTACCAAATTCGTTTACTATTTATTATTCCCAATGGTAACTTTAATTAATCAATTTCACCCCCGCCGCCCCTGACTTTTTCCGTTTCTGGTATATAAAAACTTTTAAAGTTATAAACCTTATGTTTTGGCAAAATCTAGTGGTGTACCAAACTCGTTTACTATTTATTATTCCCAATGGTATCTTTAATAAATCAATTTCACCCCCGCCGCCCCTGACTTTTTCTGTTTCTGGTATATAATAACTTTTTTAGTTGTAAACCTTATATTTTGGCAAAATCTAGTGGTGTACCAAATTCGTTTACTATTTATTATTCCCAATGGTAACTTTAATAAATCAATTTCACCCCCGCCGCCCCTGACTTTTTCCGTTTCTGGTATATAATAACTTTTTTAGTTGTAAACCTTATATTTTGGCAAAATCTAGTGGTGTACCAAATTCGTTTACTATTTATTATTCCCAATGGTAACTTTAATTAATAAATTTCACCCCCGCCGCCCCTGACTTTTTCCGTTTCTGGTATATAGAAACTTTTATAGTTATAAACCTTATGTTTTGGCAAAATCTAGTGGTGTACCAAATTCGTTTACTATTTATTATTCCCAATGGTAACTTTAATTAATCAATTTCACCCCCGCCGCCCCTGACTTTTTCCGTTTCTGGTATATAAAAACTTTTAAAGTTATAAACCTTATGTTTTGGCAAAATCTAGTGGTGTACCAAACTCGTTTACTATTTATTATTCCCAATGGTATCTTTAATAAATCAATTTCACCCCCGCCGCCCCTGACTTTTTCTGTTTCTGGTATATAATAACTTTTTTAGTTGTAAACCTTATATTTTGGCAAAATCTAGTGGTGTACCAAATTCGTTTACTATTTATTATTCCCAATGGTAACTTTAATTAATCAATTTCACCCCCGCCGCCCCTGACTTTTTCCGTTTCTGGTATATAGAAACTTTTATAGTTATAAACCTTATGTTTTGGCAAAATCTAGTGGTGTACCAAATTCGTTTACTATTTATTATTCCCAATGGTAACTTTAATAAATCAATTTCACCCCCGCCGCCCCTGACTTTTTTCATTTCTGGTGTATAAAAACTTTGTTAATATTGATTCTTACCTCATATCAAAATCTAACGGTCTACAAAAATCGTTTACTCTTTCTTGGGACCAATTTTGATAATTTATTAATTTTAATAAGTTATCCATCCCTGCAGCCCCTGGCAGCCTGACCAATATTCAGAACAAACCCTCGTATGTATATCACAAATAATTTTTACTGTCTGGGCCAGCTGACTATACAACATGTAAGAAAAACGTATTTTTTCAATTATATCTTATATCTCCCAATATTGGGAACTCGTTGGTAGAATCGTTTCTGAATCCGTTTCTAACTTCAGCCACATATGTAGATGACCTGGCGATAGCGCTTTGAAACCAGAAATGCGTTGCTGTCCAGTGTCCCCCTGTTCCAGTCGTAAATTAAATATTAGTCTTATTTTAAATTCCCTAAGAAGTTACAACATAATTGAGTTATTGTGGTTCAAGTGTGCATATTACACATGTAAGATACCTGTACCAATTAAAGGATCAAACAGACCTACGCGACCACGCGTCAGCGGCGCGTTGGCCGCCATGTAATCAAATGGCAAATATCGCCCGCGAAACGCCCGGACGGAGCGATTCCGCGTAGGTCTGTTTGAAGCTTAAGGCTACTTTAAACTTTAACTGATTGTATCCTAGTTACTACGTAACAATAATTTATAAAAGTTTTTCATACATAAAGTTTGGCCTTACGAGAGTGATTTTAAAGATTCGTAATCAAGTGGTACTCTACGGACTTTGGTATTTTTGAGAAATAAAATACGTTTCAAATGGCTTTATTAAGAATTCCAGCACTTAATAAGGTCATGGACCAAATTACTGTATTTCACTCTCTAAATTTTGTTTTTTAAAATGATCAGAACCTCAATAGGAAAAGGTTCATGTATTAAAAATATATTTAAAAAAAAAATTTTAATACTTTTTTCAAGTGTTCCTAACAAGGCAACTTTTGCTTATGTTCTTATTATGAACACATAACTTTAAATATAGAAAAAGCTGGTGTCTGTTTAAGAAGCCACCTAACGAAGACGAAACCAGCAAGCCAGAAAAACAAGAAAAATTGTGTCTACCAGATCCCCTGCGAATGCGGCCAATCTTACATTGGTGAGACACTAAGACCACTAGAAGTAAGGATTAAAAAACATAGGAATAACACCCAAAAAGGAGAGACCGAAAAATCAGGTGCAGCTGACCACGCCTGGACGCACGGCCATCATATCATGTGGACAAAAGCGGAAATCCTGCAAAAAAAAACCGCACTGGAGGGAGAGGAAGTTTAAGGAAGCTGCGACCATACACCAAAATCCAGGTTGCTTTAGTAAGCCTTCATTAAATATGAGAAACGTCTGGAAACCCTTATTAAGTAAATGTAATCTTAGAATAAGACCACCCAAGAGTTAAACGCATGATTCATCGAGCATAACTTATCAAGCATGACTCATCCAGTTATGCGTCATCACCTAGCAACACGCATGACTCCACCCACTAGTCATGCGTCACAGCACCTGCCTAGTATAAATAGAGCTGTAACTACCGTACTTATTCAGGATCCACCTGAAGACGACTGGAGATGCTTACCAGTTGAAACGTAGTGATTCTAAACAAATTAAGACAATACAAGTCCAAAACTCTACTGCCGTTCATAGAAAAAGCTGTTTCTTAAAATTATCCAAATATTTGGGTCTATACACATACTAAAACTAGATCGTTTTACAGATAAATAATTTTACCCCAATGTTGTAGCAAGAATATTTTTTCGTTCAATAATTAAAGAACGCAGTACGCACTAAAATGCATTTTTTCTTGTAAATTTAAAGAAAAATCAAAAAAACAATTATAACTCAACAACTTATTTATAATTTTTTGTGCTTTCACCCTCAATTCTGGAACATTTTTTTCCATCATTCTATAAACAGATAGAAAGCTCGGGAAAACTGATGACTGATGAATCAACAAACATTGACATTAACAAAGCCACCTGACATCCTGATAAAGACAAACACAAGTCTTGACAATTCCCAAGCACAGGTAACTTGATTGAAAATAGTTATAAAAGCAATATTTTGAATATATACCCGACATCTTTTTATGGATGTGGAAAAAATAGTACATTGTATACCTAGTAGGAAAAGCTCAACATTCCCGGAAGACCGTAAAGATTGTATGTCGAGGCGCAAGCCGAGACTGACAATACAGAGTCCGGGAATGTGGCTTTTTCTACGAGGTATACATACTATTTTTCCATAAATCGAAAATTATTAAAAGGACATAACTTATTACAATCAGCTTGTTAAAATTTTAAAATAAATATCATTAACTTTGTTCACAAATAAGGGATGCCATTAAATAATTATGTTGTAACTATGAAAACACAGTAATATTGAATTGTCAAGCTTAACACATTTTAGTTAACAAGTAGGAGTGCAGAAATAATATTTCCTTTCGAAGAAGCTGTCCATTTTCTCAAAGAGACCTGATTTAAGTATAAGCAACCGTGACTTTGTGTGATTTATTGCTTATAATATTTCCCACAATATTTCCTTGCAGTTATTTTCTGTTGCCTAGCAACGACTAAGTGTAAGGAAATATTGACTTTTTCTTTCAGAAATGTTATCAAAAATATCAATATTTCCGATTAATTTTCGGAAAATTATATTAACCACAATGTCCATCGATGTGGATAAAGGGAAAATTCACACAAAAAAGCTGTTAAATGAAAAAAATAGGTAAATACCAGTACTGTTGAATTTTTCAAGGAATGGATGGATTTTTGCTAATGAATTTATTTTAGTTAGAAGATTCAGCCTACTGCAAAATACAGTCCACCGAACATAAAAATTAATATGTCGTTCGTCACTATCTGGTTTTTATGTGTCCCCAAATTTTTGATTTTGTCCTATTTTTTATTTACTCTTTACACTGTGGCGTCGTAGCTTTTACGGTAAATTAAAACGACAAATTAGGAAGATATCTCGAGATTAAATTTCATTTGCGCTCTAATGAATACGAAAAAGTGTAAGGTGTATAGCACCCTAATGAGGCTACGCTTAGGAAACATATTTTATAAGATTTGTCTCATTTTTTACATTTAGTTAGGCAATAAGAGAAAAAGATTTTAGGCTTTTTGTCACCGGAAAGATAACATTCAGATGTTGACATAAATTCTTTACATTAGGCTTAGAAGAATTTTTTAGTAAGATTTTTTGACTATTGTTTAGGGTTGTGGTTTATAAGGTTATACAGGGTGATTTCTAAGTTGATAATTATTTTTTAGCTGTGTATAGAAGGCATTAAAACAGTGGCGGCTCGCAGTCTTAAAAAATGGTGAAAAGCTAGGTATAGTGCGGGTACTTAAACAAACATTGACTAAAAACCCGTGTAACAACACGTCTCTTTTATCCTCATCTGTCCAACGACTGAATGTAGTTTCCAACAAATTACAAACTATGTCATTAATTGGGTTCATTTTTAAAACACACCACTAAGTAGGTACGTACACTATTGAATTACCTGAAAAATAAAATCAAAACTTTTTAATCACACAGTAAATCACGTAAAAACGATATCTATAACCGTAAGTTTCGCGAAGCCTCAAAATAAATACCTTAAGGTTAGGCGAACCAATGCTACAACAATGGTGCATACAGACTGATCTATTTTTAAATTGCCGTTAAGCTTAATGCAAATTGTTACATGCTGTTTGCGTGACAAACGTCACGTAATCATAGCAACGGTGAATATCAAAGCCATGTTGGGGGTTGGGTCTTTACTTGCTGCTTTGAGCACACTTACACGGTCGGCTGGAGCGGCCAAAATACACGAGTGTTTATAGTTATTGTCCATCGGAGTTAACTGCGGCCCTATTATGCATAACTACATTCGGATTAAATTAATATTATTAATTCGAACATAATTATTTTTTAAGGGTTAAAATAGTAGCTGTATTGGTACATTAATATTTAGTATTGTCGAAAAACTTTCCTCCTGGTTTTATTTGTTTTTTACTTCACCTGACGAGCCGCCACTGCATTGAAATAAACAACATTTTCAAATACCTTTTTTCGAGAAACTCAAAAATACGGTACTTACATTCATTTATTATACCATGGATCATATACGGTCTTGCCTAAGTTGCACGTTGAATAACTTTAAGAAAACTTCTAGGTGTAGGATGAGC
Organism: Polydrusus cervinus; assembly: GCA_935413205.1. Lineage (NCBI taxonomy): Eukaryota > Metazoa > Arthropoda > Insecta > Coleoptera > Curculionidae > Polydrusus > Polydrusus cervinus. The sequence goes on from OW284516.1 coordinate 30,360,596, forward strand.
CCGCAAGGAAAAGCGTTCTGCGTATAATCTCGAAGCAGCAAACGCACTTTGACGACACTTACAGTAAATTAGCACCATATCTACTAGTTGATTGTTTTTAAATTTTACCATTTTCACGTGTCACCAATTTAAAATTAACTTGCTTCAGAAAAACACACCGTAGCGAATTGCCAAATAACTGTCCACCGACCCTTAAATTGCATGACAAATAAGATAAACAACATAAAGTATAGCAGGCTGCGTTTCCATGACCTGGCCCGCACCAGATTTTTTACTTCTGTATCTCGCCTATTTTTAAGTTTTTTGAAAAAATGTTGTTTATTTTAATGCGTTCTATACATAGCTAAAAAAGAAGTGTCAATTTAGGAATCACCCTGTATAGGGTGATCCGTTTAAAATAACGATAAACCATGGTTTTTTATATGAGCAAAACAACAAACACCCTGTATATTGATATAATTTCTCACGGAGCTGACAAATTTGAAGACGAAATATTGTTCGATTCCACTTAATCCATAATATCCGCCATTCCTTTATTTAAAAAATACAAACTGGCCCTTGCATCTAAAAGGCAAGAAAGAATTTTATCTTCAAAATTAGATATAAAGGGATTGTTTAGATTTTCATAATTTTCTTTAACATAGCAACCCTAAAATCCCGCCGACGACGACGTTCCTACGAAATCTGCCTTAACATTACACTTTTAAATGAAAATCCTTAGATGATGTTGACTGTTCAGCGCTTTACATTTTTATTAGTTTTTCTCTGAAAATTTGCTTTATTCAATGGACCGTAAAATAAGACGTTTGGATAATACTGTAAACTTTATTAAAAATTTTAAAGCTCTTATTACGAGCAACAATAATTTGGGAACTAAATTACTAAATAAATATTCCTTTTTAAAAGAAAATTGGTTTTATTTCATTTTATGCCTTATTATGGATAATCGAAAACGGAAGAGATATGGGTCAGGGGCGTACCCAGAAATACTAACTATTATTGTCCGAGTGTCAAGGATCACGAGGAGCGTAGCGACGAGGGATTTAAGACGCGAGGGCTATACCGGGTGATTCACGTTGAGTGGCCTATTAGAAGATCTCGGAAACGAGTAAACTTATCTTTCTAAAAATTTGATAGCAGGCATAATTGGCTTTGGGCTTTTAAAACATTATATTTTGACGTTTTAATACTTCCTGTTATACCGAAAGTTAATGCCAACTTTGCTATTTCAAATGGAACACCCTGTATATTTTAGCATTTTTAATTACATTATTAAAATCTAAATAACTTTTGTTGATATTAATCTATTCCTATCTCTAACCGTTTTTGAGATATGAATTATTAAAATATTTTTTTGTGTAAAAATGCTCCGAGAAGAAAGTTTAGTAACTCTGAAACTAATAAATATAAACATTTAAAATTTTGTAATCTTTCAAGTAATACATAGATCTCTAGTTTAAATTACTTAGATTTCACGTTTTTTATACAGGGAGTTCTTAAAATTATGCCAATGTTTCCATTTAAATAAATGTGCATAAGTCAATTTTTGCAATTGGAACACCCTATTTTTTGGCTTACTAACGTGTAGAGAACCAAATTTCCTATCTAAATGCCTTATATGTTACAATCCACATTTTTAGTCGTTTTGGAATTATGAGCAATTAAGATAAAAAATCTTAAAAGTTCTGTTTGTGTTAATGCGACATTATTTTTGAAAAGAAGGCTTCGACTGGGATTTTCGTTTGACTTTAAGCTTTGTTACCATTTGCTATTAAGCGTCTATGTTCGTTGCTGAGCTATTTCTGATTTTCAAAGTCAAACGAAAATTCCAGTTGAAGTCTTCTTTTCAAAAATAATGTCACATTAACACAAACAGAAATTTTAGGATTTTTTATTTATTCTCCTAATGAATATGGTACATTCTTTTTTCTCATAACTTACATTTGTGATTTACAGTATCGATACTTTGCAACGTCGAACATTTCTGAGAATCTAATATATATTGTCAATTTTTATCGGGTTTCCCACCTACAACAAATCACATTACATGTTATTATGGTAGATTCAGAAAATCAAGTTACCTGCTAAATAGATTGCTTCCATTATTAACTATGCTCAATAATAATGTCAAGGTAGAGACGACCGATTTCTAAGGTTAATACTAGGTCAGTAATGGCCATTTTGTTGGTTAGTAGTAAAAAAATATATTTTTCACTACTAACTTAAAAATCACTCATTATTGACCGATTATTAACTTTAGAAATCGTTTTTCTTTACCCCTTGCCAGAAGCCTCTATTATTTACAGTCGGTATTGACAACGGTCAATAATAGAGACTTCTGGCAAAAACAATATAAAACAGGCAACTTGACCTTTTTTTATTAAATATATGATAACGTCATGTTGAGACAACCAGGTATTCCAGCTTTCTTTGTTTGGCACCATTCCTTAAATACTGAGTAGGCTTTTAAATACAAAACCTTAGATTTTTGGGGTAGCAATTCATCATTAATTTATTGTGCTTCCACCCTCATTTCTGGAAGAGTTCACGTATCAGTAATAGTTTCTTCGCTCATTTTATCAAAAAGACTTGAATTTTTTTATGAATCAACAAATACTGACAACTAAGAATGCCATCTGACAAGATAAAAGAAATGCTGCAAATTTCAAAGCAAAGATAACTCGACTGAAAAAACAGAAGCAATCCTAAGAAGGTATGTTAACTTTAATTAATAATTTTTTTGGTGTAAATGAAAAAATAATATATTTACCACGCTGCGCTCCTCGGGATTTAAAATCGACGCTCGGTCAATAATAGTATCTGTCTAAACCTTGGTCAGTAATATACTATTATATGTGCCAAAACAATACCAAATAATTATAATGTGAAAAACTAAATTTTTAAAATGGATATTATAATTAAATAACGCTAAAGCGATTTTTTTCCGCCTGAAAATTAAACTTAACACACCCACCTTCCTTTCCATTGGGTAAAAACAACTCATAAATTTGTTTAGAATTTTTGTAATGCCGGCTAACAAGAACCGCAACTTAATACTGCTAGATTTAGTGCGGTCTGATCCACTTAATAAAAACACATAATATTTCAAACCATTATCCCTTATTTGAATTTGGATATTCGTATACATATTCTGTCGCTAGCTTCTCTATCCTAGAGTATAATGAGCCCGAAATAGAGTCGTTTAGGAACTGCCATATTTAAACTCGAATGCTAATCATTTAGTCATCACTCAAAGTCTTATATACAAGGTTTAATTGATACGCCGTTCTGTTTCACTTCCAAGTTCAAACAATGATTTCGCATTAATTATTATCTTTGTTGAAACTTGAAAATGTTGTACACGAATAGAATTTATGGTCGGAGGGGGGGAAAGAAAGCTACATATTCCAAGGCGGTCATTCTTGTGTTTGTGTGGGCGCCCTAAATACCAGCTTTTATAAAATGAATTAAATAACTTGTCAAACTAGAATAAATTCTTATTTTATTTCAATGTCTATTATACAGGGTGTCCCATAACTTATGGGCCGTAAAGTAACTGGAGATACTAGATATCAAACTAAGCCGATTAAGTTTATTATTGTTTTGATTTTTCGCAAAATAACATTCTAGCGAATTTGTTTCAATAAAAGGCCCCACGCTGAGGCAATGAAAATAAATTAAAATTAGAAATAATTGAATATTCAATTTTATCTTTAAATTTTTTTTTTAAATGGTATCATAACTTCTCATTAAAAAAATGTTAAGTTGGGTTACTATACAGGGGGTAACAATTTTTTTTTGTGCCAAAATGTAGCTTATACAAAATCTCAATCGACGTGTTTTTCCATTTTTCAAACATTTTTTTTCCTTCTAGCGAATTTGTTTGTATATAAATAATAAAAACCTGATAATTTGTTGATGAACAGTTATATAATAAAAAGGTAAATAACCTTGTTTATTATATCAATTATATCTAACAGCGAGATGTTAACTCAAATTTAATAAAGAATTAATTAATTTTTCGGGGTATTTTATTTCCTTCTTTTTTTAGCACAAAACACAATCATTGCGAGTTATTTCCATTAGTTTACTCATTATCAAATTTGTTTTGTTTCTATTTTCGTAAATTAAGATTTGTATAGTTATAAATTTCACCAGAGGATAGTTGAGATTTATGTAAAATTTAAGGCTAGTTTTTGGATATTTAGCTTTAGGGCCAATTTTATAAAGTTCTCTTAAATCTAATTCAAAGAAGCGGTCCATTTTCTCCAAGAGACCTGATTCAACAAGTAATAACAAACACAAAGTCACGGTCTCATAAGAATTTCATTTACTATTACATGTTTCGCTCCATCTGAGTATCATCGGACCTAATTACAAAAAAACAAAGAAATATTTAAAAAATACAAATATAACCTAGTTGTAAATACAAACAAAAATGTAAATACAACTAAACTGCTGGACAATTCAAGCGGACCGAGCTAATTGTTAGGTGAACTTTGGAGTAAAATATTTTACGAACGAATAAAGCTATCGATGCGCGGTTTGCAAAATTAAGAAGAGAATTTGATTCTTAATATGCACATTTTTTCCGATTTTTTTTACTTCTAACCTTTAACTGTATACAGGGTTCAAAGAGAAGTATGTTTTTTTTCACCAAAGTTTCTAAGTATCGGATTTCCACAAAAATAATTTTAAATTATTTTGGATGGCATTTTCTTTATCTCCTATTTATAGAAAACAAAATAATTTCTCAAATTTTTGATATCCCTCTTTGTTCATGAAATTTCGATTTTTTTCTCAACCCCTGTAAATTTCAGGTATTTTTGTCATTAGGCCTTACAATGTTTTGTAAGAACGGGTTTTGGTAAGTGATTATAACTTCTTAGGACCACCTCTTTTGCAAGGAGTACATTTTAATTTCTTGCGTTTCGTCGTGACCAGTGGCGTACCCATAATCGGTTTTATTTTATTTTTTTTTCATTTTATGGCCATCCCAACATTATACATATTGGCTACAGCCTTAACTGCCAGGCCTTCATTAAGCAATCTTAAAACATTTGCTTATTCGGCTCGGGACAATCGCGTCATTTTAAAAAATAATTATGTGACTTAATGACATCTCCTGAATTAACAATGGTGTTACCATGGTACCTACTGCAACGTTATCCTGGCACGAAACACACGATGTGTGGAAATGGAGGCATATAAAATGAAAAAAAAAAACGATTATGGGTACGCCATTAGTCACGACAAAACGCAAGAAATTAAAATGTACTCGTTGCAAAAGGGGTGGTCCATAATCACTTACGAAAACCCGTTCTTACAAAACATTGTAAGGCCTAATGACAAAAATACCTGAAATTTACAGGGGTTGAGAAAAAAATCGAAATTTCATGAACAACGAGGGATATCAAAAATTTGAGAATTTATTTTGTTCTCTATAAATAGGAGATAAAGAAAATGCCATCCAAAATAATTTAAAATTATTTTTGTGGAAATCCGGTACTTAGAAACTTTGGTAAAAAAACATACTTCTCTTTGAACCCTGTTGACAGTTAAAGGTTAGAAGTAAAAAAATCGGAAAAAGTGTGCATATTAAGAATTAAATTCTCTTCTAAATTTTGTAAACCGCGCATCGATAGCTTTATTCGTTCGAAAAATATTTTACTCCAAAGTTCACCTAACAATTAGCTTGGTCCGCTTGAATTGTCTAGCAGTTTAGGTTATATTTGTATTTTTTTGTATATAGGTCAGATGATGCTCATAATAAGCGAAACAAGTAATAGTAAATGAAATTCTTATGAGATCGTGACTTTGTGTTTGTTATTACTTAAACCTAAGTTTAAACTTAGAACTTTAAACTGAAGAATAATTCTAAAATCGTAGAAATGGTCGATTTATAATGTGGGATTAATAGCAAAGTTCAATTTAAGAGTAATGAACATAACTTGTTATGAAGAAAATAAATAAGAACACAAAGTCTTCCTCCACTGTTATATTAATGAAATATTTTTTTAAATTTTTACAATAGTTTTTCACTCGATGTAACCTAAAAGATACCTCTTTTTCAGGTTTCCATCTAAACTGCTGGATAATTGCTTTCGAGCAAGAAAAATTTCGCCTAAATTTAACAGTTAATATTTTCTGAACCAGATACGATATCGACCTACGGTTTTGAATGGTTCATAGATTCATCCCTTAACAAACAATTGTCAATGTTGGATTTTCTTTAGCTATCAGAAAATTTTATATACAGGGTGTTAAAGAAGACGATAATTTTTGCTCCAATTTTAATGGCGTGTAACTTTCACAACAATATTTTTAAATTTTATCACGCTACGTCACTTCACTGGTTCATAGCAAAGGAAGAAATTTGTCAAATTTTTGATATCTGCTATATTTTAAGAAATACCGATTTTTTTGGAAAACCTTGCTTTATTTCAACTTATTGGTAGCTAGATCTCACTGTGCGTTTTATCGTGCAAACTTTGCCAGTGATTAGTATAACTTATAAAAAGCTTAATTATGTTCAGTAACAATAGTAGTACCTACCTAAATGTTATGATGTACAGTGGCGTACTTAAACACCACAATTTTTCACGATTGTTTTATTATATTATCAATTTTTTCTTATTTTTTAGTTTTTCATATCGCACTACAGGTATATTATACAGTGTGTTTACAAAATTTTAACAAAGATAAATTTTTTAATTTAATTTTTGGAAAAAATTTATTTATTGATTTCTAACTTTCTAACACTATACTTATAAACCATAGACATATAGGTGTTTATAAGTATGCCACTGTACAACATAACATTTAGGTACAACTATTGTTACTGAACATAATCAAGCTTTTCATAAGGTATAATAATCACTCGCAAAGTTTGCACGCTACAACGTACAGTGAGATCAAGCTACCAATAAGTTGAAATAAAGCAAGGTTTTACAAAAAATCGGTATTTCCTAAAATATAGCAGATATATCAAAAATTTGACAAATTACTTTTTTTGCTATGAACCAGTGATTCAATTGACGTAGAGTGATAAAATTTAAAAATATTATTGTGAAAGTTACACGCCATTAAAATTGGAGCAAAAATCATCGTCTTCTTTAACACCCTGGATATAAAATTTTCTGACAGCTAAAGAAAATCCAACATTGACAATTGTTTCTCAAGGGATGAATCTATCAACCATTCAAAACCGTAGGTCGATATCATATCTGGTTCAGAAAATATTAACTGTTAAATTTAGGCGAAATTTTTCTTGCTCGAAAGCAATTGTCCATCAGTTCAACTTCATAACTAGAACTACCACTTAATGTTTTAATACATTTGATTAACATTTATCTTCCTCACACTTACATGCACTTCTTTTTCCATATTTTCTGAAATGACTAGCCCATAATTCTCTTTTCTTAAATGATTTTTCACATTTCCGTTTAATTTAATTTGAATCTTTCATTCTACATTTAAACTCTTATTGCCATAAGCCTTAAACCCACATAATATTTTTCTTTTTCACAATATAACGTGTGTAATGATTTTCACCGTTTCTACTCATTAAATCTTTTTTCATCTAACCTACAATTTTTAATGCTGCGTTAAGGTGATATATACTAGTTTTTTTTTTCATTGATTCTCCTGATGATGAATGCTTCTGCATTCGAAACATGTAGAGACATTTTTTATAAATCAAAAATATTTTATTAATATAACAGTGGAGCAAGACTTTGTGTTCTTATTTCTTTTCTACTGAATTTCCACTCCACTTTAAGTATGGACTATTTCTTCAACTTGTTAAGTTATGTTATATTATATTAAGTTAAGACCAGGTAAATCACTTTTAACTTAAACTTTGCTGTCAATCCCACAACATAATATGACAATATTTTGACGTTTCTTCGATTTAAACTGGACCTCGGTTTAAATCGACTTTATAAAATTGGGCCAAATAACAAACTATGATGATGACTGAAAACTGTAAGTAATTTTTAATACCAAAAGTATTTATCTGCATTTTGGATAAATCGAAATATTTATAAAAAAATGGAGAAATTGCTTTTAGGTTATAAATCTGAAAGCAATGTTATACAAGTTCAAACTTTAATATTTTAATGCAGATGTAATGCCGCACTGTCATCCTTCATTCTGTTTTTCACCAGAAAAATTCATTGCATTTGCAAGATACGCTCCATTGGAATAAAACAGATAAGCAAGGCCGTGCATGTAAAAGAAAATGGAATTTTTCGCCGCCAAACTTTGATTTATTTGAACCCGTGAGACATAACCGTATTACAAAATCTACTTTATATAGCAGGTTGTGTTTTCTATCAAGTCTGTGTAATCTTAAATAACCGAATTTATTACAATAATATTTGCATATATTAAACTATAGAACTTCGATGGATTTACACGCGGAAACATTGAATATAAACTGTCAAAAGTAAAATTGGAAAATATTTTATGTAAAATCTTAGTTGAAAGAAGTTTTCTTATTTTTCTTTGGAGACTTGATTCGTAGAGTTTGCGTTATAAATAAAGTAAACTTCAACAAAAAGTTATGCAAAAAAGTTATTTGCAAAAGTTTCAAATCACCTTTCTGATATTTTTTAAATAAACTTTGACCAATACTTTTCACAGTATATTTTTTTGTAACATCAAATTCCAACTGGTAAGCATCTCCAGTCGTCTTCAGGTGAATACTAAATAAGTACGGTAACTACAGCTCTATTTATACTAGGCAGGTGCGGTGACGTATGACTAGTAGGCGGAGTCATGCGTGTTGCTAGGTGATGACGCTAACTGGATGAGTCATGTTCGATGAGTGTGGATGACACCTTCATTATTTGGAACGGAAACGAAGACGAACTCAGAGAATTCCTACATCCTACATCACATAAATAACTTTGCACCGACAATGAAATTCACCATGGAGAAAGAAGAAAACAACCAATTACCTTTTCTAGACGTCAACGTAGAGAAAAATGGCAACACGTTCCTAACCTTAGTGTACAGAAAACCTCACATACAGGTCATTACATATCAAACCACTCAAACAACACAAAACATGGCATAGTAAGAAACCTTGTGGATAGAGCAATTACTCTCTGTAACTCAAACGAAGCTCTCAAAAGAGAAACTAACTACACCAAGACCGAACTCAACAAGAATGGCTACTCCAAGAGATTGATTGACACAATATTGGAAAATCGCAAGGATCGGCCAAACACACGTAAAGCAGAGAAAGAGGTACAACCAATACTCAACATTCGTATATCAAAGGAGTATCCGAGAAATTAAGAAGACTAGGACAACGATACAACATCAAAACAGTATTCAGCTCGAGAGACACTTTAAGAACCACCTAACGAAGACGAAACCAGCAAGCCAGAAAGAGAAGAAAAATTGTGTCTACCAGATCTCCTGCGAATGCGGCCAATTTTACATTGGTGAGCCACTAAGACCACTAGAAGTAAGGATTAAAGAACATAGGAACAACACCCAAAAAGGAGAGACCGAAAAATCAGGTGCAGCTGACCACGCCTGGACGCACGGCCATCATATCATGTGGACAAAAGCGGAAATCCTGCAAAAACAATGCACTGGAGGAAGAGGAAGTTTAAGGAAGCTGCGACCATACATCAAAATCCAGGTTGCTTTAGTAAGCCTTCATTAGATATGAGAAACATCTGGAAACCCTTGTTAAGTAAATGTAATCTGAGAATAAGACCACCCAAGAGTTAAAACGCCTGATTCATCGAGCATGACTCATCCAGTTAGTGTCATCACCTAGCAACACGCATGACTCCACCCACTAGTCATGTGTCACCGCACCTGCCTAATATAAATAGAGCTGTAGTTATCGTACTTATTTAGTATTCACCTGGAGACGACTGGAGATGCTTACCAGTTGAAACGTAGTGATTCTAAACAACAAAACAACTCTACTGCCGTTCAAGAAACGTCATGGTCTCTAACCTTTAAACAGACATCAAATTCCAAATTAAGTATATTATTTATATGCCCTTCCCTCTAGAAAATGAAATATCCGATTTTGATTTTTTTCCCCCCGAAATAAAAAAAGAAGAAGTTATAAAATATAATTGGGCAACATAAAAATCTTTGACGGCAACACTATCAATAACGCGCCAAATAAAATAACAAATCAGCCTCCCAGTAACTACAGCTTCAGCGGAAAACAGTTTTTTCACTTTAAAAAGATTAAAAACATATCTGAGAAACCATTCAGGCGAAGAGCGTACAAGTTTAGCTTTAATAGGTATTAATCAAAAAATCCACATTGATATTTGAAATAATCAATATATTTTGTCAAAACAGGGGACGAATTACGGTTTAGTTTTAGGCAAAAAAATAAGTTGTTGGTTTTCACCCATTGTTATTTATTAACAAACACTGAAAATGGTGTGACAAAGGCGTGCATTAGATACATAATATTAGGTACACCTATTTTTTTATTAAACATAATAAAATTAAATTATGTAAAATAATAATATTCTTCGTCATCTGAGAAACTGTCATTTCCTCTTGACGTTATAATTAACGGGTCGACAGTCCGATCGATGAGGTGGTCAAGAAACCACATTATCTCTTGTTCTTTAATGACATGATGGAGTGTTTTTCGCCAGTTCTCTGGTGTCACTTCCTTAATGGATTGATCAAACAGTAGCTTAACATCTTTCATTTCGAATGTCGTGTTGTGTCTTGCTACAAATCCTTTCTCTTGCACCCATATAAGTTCTACAGGATTTAGTTCGCAACGATACGGTTGTGTGCGCAGCACAGTTACACTATATTTTCAGCTATAACTTTCACGGCATATTTCATAAAACGATGTTTGTGTAAATATGCTATAGCTAATAGTTCTTTCTTTATCAAATGATCTTCTTTTATTTTCTTTGGTTAGTTATTATAAATCCTACAATGAACAAAATTTACCCACGCCTATGGCTGACACCAAAATTAAGCCAAACCGGATGGAATTTCCCATTTTATTACTCTACACCGTTCTGAAATAGACTAAACTTAGTGATTGGTGATTATCTGTAAAATAAAGAAACACGGGATTTGTTGGATGACAGTAATAAAGAGGAATATAATTATGGTAAACTAGAAACACTACAAAGTCCTGATTTTGATTTTTCCCACAGGCCATTTGCAAATTCTACAACGTCGTTATTCTCAGCAGTTATCCCGTTGGGCTTCTTGAGTCGATGACAAACAAGCTCTTGTGGCAAAACATTTCCTCTGCTCTCTAAGACATTTTAAATATACTGACTAAATTAGGAACGAAATTACCAACAAGATCAATTTACTCTTAGTTCTCTGGGGGGCAAATATACAACAATTTAACTCGTTTTAAGTTTTTTTTCAAAAATAAGTTTCAAATAATCGAACTAAGAAGCAAAAAAATACACAGTGTGCTGAAATAGATACAGAAAAATTTTACTTGAATTTAAACGCCCATATTTTCTTTCCTTCAATCATTCATTTTAGTTTTTTATGTAGGCAGACCTTTTTTTTTCTTTCGAGGGCCCGTCCGTGCGTCGGATGCACTAAGGCCAGGTTTGGCCCATTGTGCTCCTATTTGGTTGTTACACCCACTCCGTGATCCCAGTTGCTTGCACTAGTTTGTGTAGGTCAACTGGGAAAAGGGTAAGGATGTCCTCTAGTTCCAGTTTTGGTTGCCCGAATATTTGTAGCCTCTTCCGATCTCGTGACTCGCAATGGCAAACTATGTTCTGTACAGTTTCCCTGTATTGTCCGCATTATCTGCAGTCAAGGTCTCCATTGTACAGTTGCATTCTGTGCAAATGGTTCTTGACAACCATGTGTCCTGTCAGAATGTCTGTAATGGTTCTCAGCTGATTCCTGTTTATTTGAAGTAAAAAAGTAAAGTCTTGGGTCTGTATCCCAATGAAGCTTTTGCTGTGGTGTTATCCCTGTCTGTTTCTCCAGTGGATTTCGTGATCACTCCTGATCCATCGCTTTATGGCAATTGGAATTCAGTCAATTAATATTGTTGTAAAATATTTTGTTTTTCTTCTTTTTTAAGGTGCTCCAATATAATTTGAGGAAAAAACTTTGCTTTAAAAACGATTTTTGCAAATTATTTACTCTTTTTAAAAGCCTTCGTCATTAAGAAAACTTTGAGCATTGGGGGTTTACACTTCTACCGAACATAAAGTCAATTAAAAATTAAAGAGGAAAAGGTCAAATTAAAACTTTTTTATTAAAGTTCAGTGCGTGTAAAACAAAAAGAAACTTAGTTCGTATCGATTGATCGATAATTAAATTAACTTCTGTTTTCGCAAGAAGGCGCTTTGTGATATTGACGTTTAATTTTCGGAGCAAGATAATTTTCCTAAAAGGGTTTTCTGTTAAATACTTTTAAAACGAATTTACATTAAAAAAAATGTAAACAGAATATTAAATAAGCGTTATTTGTGTAATATTGTACTTTTTTTTTACAACTAACCTTACTTCAATAAGATGCTATACAATATACAGGGTGATTCCTAAGTGGATATTTCTTTTTTAGCTGTGTATAGAAGGCATTAAAATTAACATTTTCAAATACCTTTTTGAAAAAACTTAAAAATTTGAAAACAATGAATTAATAGATAAAATGGTAATTTACTGTGACAAAGTGCTTCGATATTATACGCAGAACGCTTTCCCTTGCGGGCTCATCCTACACCCAGAAGTTTTCTTAATGTTATTCAACGGGCAAGTTAGGCAGAACCGTATTTGATCCATAGTGTAATAAATGAATGTAACCTTATATTTGAGTGTTTTGAAAAAAGGTATTTGAAAATGTTGTTTATTTAAATGCCTTCTATACACAGCTAAAAAAGAAGTATCAACTTAGGAATTATCTTATATAATAATGAAATATTGTAACCCATAAGCTTGTCCGATAATAAATAACTAATTTTCATTGTCGAATTGCTTGATAACAGTTTTTTTGGTACAGGTCTCTTTATGACGTGAAGATTTGTTTTTCATTGCTTTCCGAATAAAAAAGTTTCCATTTCGATTTCTTTTTCCTGCATAATGAAAAATCACAAAGGCCGTGCATTTGGTCGAGGTTTTTTTCTGTTTAGACAACTGAAACACTGGCCTAGTTAATGATGCAAAAAAAGGAAATAACAACTGCCATCTATTGGCTATTTCGGAAACCTTTAAATCCAACTCGTACTTATACTACTGCTAACCAATTAGTTTGCAGTGACGTTAAAGGAAACAATTATAAACTTGTCACTGATCGTTCTTGGCAAAGTATTACTTTCAGTAGTCTTAAACCGAGTTGCTTTTATTTGTTAAGGTTGGGAGATTCTAGTAAATTGTTTATTTTTGTTACTTTAAATTTCTTTTAATTATGTAGTTACTTGTAAAGCTTTTAAATATCTATGTATATTATTTACATAGTCTATTTCAGAAAGGTGTAGAGTAATAAAAACTCATTAGGTGTGCAAAGGGACTATAGAGTGACCCAACGAATATTTAAGCAACTTTCATTATTTGGCATTTACTTCATTGGAAAAATTCTTTATTTTCATTTAGTGCAGGTAGAACCACCCGGGTTTGGGTCAATTTATGGGGTTTTCCTATTGGCGTGCATTATGTACATAGTATTCACAATCATAATCATAATCATAACTTATTCATGCTATAGTTACATCCAACTTACACACGTCACAATTATTTAAAAGTATAAAATAAAACAATACATGTTGCAATTAGAATTTCCTAAGATATACAAGTACTTATAAAATCTTTAATAAAACTGGAATATACACATTAAGTGCTTACACATTAAAATCAAAATTTAAAAGTTCATTGATACTAAAAAAGGCGTTCTTAGCAAGGATGTCATGAATCCTTCGCTTAAAACTGTCAAATTGGAGATTTTTTAAGTCCTCAGGCAATCTATTAAAAAATTTTACTGCCCAGTATCCAGGCCCACCATGACACCTCTTCAGGCGCAAGACACAATATCGCCTCTATTTCGCGTCTCGTACCGGTGAATATCCTCGTGAGTTCTGTATAAATTCCGATTGAATTGCATAATGAAAATGGCTGGAAGGGTGAGTATACCTAGATCTACAAAGGCACGCCTACAATCCTCCCTGAAGCCCAAACCCGCCAAAATTCGAATGGCCTTCATCTGTAGACCGAAAAGACGATCCGCGCCAGAGGAATGACCCCAGACAAGGGTGGCATACGAAATATGCAAGTGAAATATGCCGAAATAAGCTGTTTTTAGCACGCCTAGGGAAACATTGCTAGCTAGGCCACGCAGGAGATATACGCTCTTGGCCAGTTTTGACCCAACCGAGCAAACATGGCTATCCCATCACAATCGTGGGTCTACATGTACTCCTAGAAATTTAGTGCTTTGAGCGTCTGGATTCACTCCATCCAAGTCCCTCATAGAAAATACCATTCTTATCGTTTTATCCTCATTGAGTAACAACTCGTTATTGCAAAACCATCGCAAGGCCCTTTCCTGTGCAATCACAGATCCTTCCATCGATTCCTCTAAAGTTTCCGCGCTGACACAGACTGTTGTGTCATCAGCAAAAAGCGTGAATTTAGACACCGGATCCACCGCTGGAAGGTCGTTGATATATATCAAAAATAATAATGGACCCAAGATAGAACCCTGTGGTACCCCTATAGTAATTACACTTCTTGCCGATGCCACCCCAGAGTGGCGAACAGACTGAACCTGCCCTTTAAATAGGACTCCATAAGGTTAAGGCTGATGCAAATTTATATGCTTCTAGTTTTCTTAGAACGATCTGATGATTGACACAGTCAAATGCCTTGCTCAAATCACAAAATAATACTGTGCTGTATTGGAATTTATTAAATGCTTCCAATATATCTGAAATTAAGTTCAACACACCTTGCACAGTATTCTTAACCCTTCTGAATTGAAATTGACATGCGTTTAAAAGGTTGTTATTCTCAAAATTTTTTATTATTTGTTTTGCCATGCATTTTTCTACCATCTTGGACAGGTTAAAAAGAATACAAAAATGTATAAATCTTCACTTATTTTTTTATTGTACTATGACAATTGTTTCGACACACAGTGTCTTCGTCAGATAGTAGAAATCTAATGCAAATAATATTCTCTTAAAATATAATGGTAACCTACTCCAAAATAATGTACCTATTTTACAACTTAATAATAAAGACATTATAGTAATAAAGTATTTTTTATATTCTTTTTAACCTAGTTTCTATAATGGATCTTCATCAAGTAATGGCTACATCTATTGGACAGAATTGGCAACAGGGAAATTGGGTATTAGGTACACCTATTTTTTTTATTAAGTATTATAAAAAAATAAAAAATACAAATAATACTTCCTTAATGGCTTGATCAAACAGTAGCTGAACGTCTTTCATTTTGAATGTCGTGTTATGTCTTGCTACACTTTGCTTTCACTTGCGCCCTTATAAGTTCTATATAATTTATATCGCAATGAAATGGCGGTGGACCCAGCACAGTTGCACTATGTTTTCAGCTATATCTTCCACGGCATATTTCATAAAACGATGTTTGTGTAAATTTGCTATAGTTAATAGTTCCTTCTTTATTAGATTATCTTCTTTTTTTCTTTGGTTAGTTATCATAAATAATGTAATGCACACAATTTAACTGCGCCTATGGCCGACACCGAAAGTGAGCCGAACTGGACGGAATTTCCCATTTTATTACTCTACACCTTTTTGAAATAGAGTATAGTAAAGTTTTTTTTTACGGACGGAGTCTGTATACGTTTTTACGTATCAAAAAAAAAAGACAGTTTCTAATATAAATATTAAAATTAATATTACATTTTTAGTGAGATAAACAAAGTTCTACCAGAATTTCTAGATCCTGCTTTATAAATTAATATACCTGATTTCAAAATAAAGGTAGGAAAAATAAGATAATTTCCTGAGAAACAAATTTCGTATCTCAAAACGGATTCTATCAAAACAAAATAAATATTTCGAAGAGAAAGTATTCTTAGGACATTAAAATTTACATAATTTTCTTATAAATATATTCAATAAAGGAAAGATTTTGAGCAGGTAATATAAATTACCAGACATTTGATAAATTTGCTGTTGCTAATTATTTATTGACTGTAAATATTTTTTAGTATTCTGTATAATAATTATCTAAAAATACTAAGTCCTATTTTATTACTTACCTGGTAATATAAACTTATAATATATACAATTTAATAGAAAATTAATATACTCTACAATAATTTCTCATAATAGTAAATTACAACTTTAGAAATTGTGCATTTTATTAAAATATACAGGGTTATTCCTTTTTTTTGCTGTGTATAGAAGGCATTGAAATAAACAACATTTTCAAATACCTTTTTTTAAAAAACTCAAATATAAAGTACTTATAGTATTACACTATGGATTAAATACAGTCCTGCCTAACTTAAACAATGGATTTTTGACGACACTCACCGTAATTAACTTGCTTCAGAAAAACAAACCGCAGTGGATTGACAAATAACTGACCACCGACCTGTAAATTACATGACTAATACGACAAACAGCAGGCTACGTTTTGTTGACCAGGCCTGTACTTTCTTACTTCTGTATCTCGCTTACTTTTAAGTTTTTTGAAAAAAGTTATTTGAAAATGTTGTTTATTTTAATGCCATACAGCTAAAAAATAAGTATCAACCTAGAAATCACCCTGTATATTGGCAAAAATTATACCCGTCACTATATAAAAAATAATATTATTATTATAAACGGTATTTAATGGTCCTATACACTACTAAAAATTATAATAAATATTATTATATTTCTTATAAACTACTGGACAATTGCTTTCGAGCAAGAAAAATTTCGCCTAAATTTAACAGTTAATATTTTCTGAACCAGATATGATATCAACTTACAGTTTTGAATGGTTGATAAATTCATCCTTTGGGAAACAATTGTCAATGATGGATTTTCTTTAACTGTCAGAAAATTTTATATACAGGGTGTTAAAGAAGACGATGATTTTTGCTCCAATTTTAATGGCGTGTAACTTTCACAATAATATTTTTAAATTTTTATTTTTTATAGCAAATAAATTAATTTGTAAAATTTTTGATATCTGCTATATTTTAAGAGATTTTTTTGGAAAACCTTGCTTTATTTTAACTTATTGGTGGCTAGATCTCACTGTGCGTTGTATCGCGCAAACTTTGCGAGTGATTATTATACCTTATGAAGAGCTTGATTATGTTCAGTAACAATAGTTGTACCTAAATGTTATGATGTACAGTGGCGTACTTATAAACACCTATATGTCTATGGTTGCAAAATAATTTGAAGCAAAAATCATCGTCTTCTTTAACACCCTGTATATAAAATTAACAATTAAAGAAAATCCAACATTGACAATTGTTTCCCAAGGAATGAATTTATCAACCATTCAAAACTGTAAGTTGATATCATATCTGGTTCAGAAAATATTAACTGTTAAATTTAGGCGAAAGAATTATTCTTGCTCGAAAGCAATTGTTCAACAGTTTAGATTGTTTTATAAATTTCCCTCCTATACCTTGAGGTACCTCACTATCAATTTTATAGATTTTATATCTAACCATTTGACAATACTAACTACTTTTAAAAAACATAAATCACTACAGATAACAAACTACGGCCCAAATAAAATTCTATAAAAAACAAAAGTCCCTATAACATCGTTGTTTTTTCCCGAAAGGTGAAAAATCAATTTAAGGGTAACTTTTTATGAGCCTTTACCAAACATTGAAAAGTTTTGACGACGAAAATTAACGCTTTCTAGTTTACCCCCCAGCTCATATAATTCTCAATTTCGCCATCATCGATCGTCAAACTTTTCGGGGTAAACTTTTTATTTTACTTTGTACTTAGGAACTTCCCGGGCTGCAATAGAAAACCTAAACAAACAGCAATCGGCTGCCATTATTACGGGACTTCCCACCTCTTTCCTGTTACACAAAGAGTGGTTGCCACCCCTAAATGAACTTTGACAAGCTTTTAATAGGAAATAGGCCATTAGGATCAATGCTAACCCTGCCAGGGATATATCGGAGTTGAGTCCGATGTCAGGGAAACCTGACCATGGCAACAGAGTTGAGTCCACTATGTTCAAATTGGTCCCATAGCTTGGTATATTTAGCCAATTTTGCAAGGGGTCAAATATTATTAGTTTGCCAAGCAGCAAAATTCCAATATGGTTTAATGGTTCCTTGTTATACAAGGTGATTCCTTAGTTGATACTTTCTTGCTGGCTGTGTATAAAAGGCATTAAAATAAACAACATTTTCAACTACCTTTTTTCAAAAAACTTAAAAATAGGCGAGATAAAGAATTAAAAAATCTAAGTGCGGGCCTGGTCATCAAAACGTAGCCTGCCATACTTTATGTTGTTTGTCTTATCTCTTATTAGTCATGCATGCACAGGTCGGTGGTCAGTTTTTTATTTGGCAATCCGCTGCGGTGTGTTTTTCAGAAGAAAGTTAATTTTAAATTGGTGACACGTGAAAATGGTAAAATTTGAAAACAATGAACTAGTAGATATGGTGCTAATTTACGGCGAGTGTCGTCAAAGTGTGGCTGCTGCTTTGAGATTCTATGCAGAACGCTTTCCCTTGCGGGCTCATCCTACACCCAGAAGTTTTCTTAATGTTATTCAACGGGCGAGTTAGGCAGAACCGTATTTAATACATATTGTAATAAATGAATGTAAGTACCTTATTTTTGAGTTAAAAAAAAGCTATTTGGAAATGTTTATTTTAATACATTCTAGACAGAGCTAAAAAGGAAGTATTAACTTAAAAATCACCCTGTATTTAAAATTTTAATTTTTGAGCATATTTTAGAGATTGTACTGGAAGTTAAAAGAATTATCAATAGATGACGGTGTAGTTATTTATATTGTTAATGCATCATCAAGTAGGCTAGTATTTAAGTTGTCTAAATAAATAAAAAGGCTCTATGAACTTGTTGATTGTTTAAACGGTGGGTCTGCAAAAATTTTGACAGAAATCAAGTCTATATTTTGTTAATAATTCTTCTTCAGCATTTTCCACCGCGACCTCACATAGAGTATAAAAAAAACTGTTGGTTTCATCAGGAGATATAAAACCATGAATACAACTTGTATAGGTACTTGTATATGAAACTGAGGTACTATTAACAGCGGATTCACCATAAAAATCTGTTTAAAAAAAATTAGAACTGTTCTGTTGACTGGAAAAAAGATGCATGCATACGTTTTCCATTGTCTTTTTTTTCCTATAAAGGTGTGACGACATTTTGAGTCCGGCGATTACGTTACAAAATAAGCGTAGAATTTTGTCCCCACAAAACTCCCCAATCACAAAATAATACAATATATAGGTTGTTCAATTAAAAAAAAACGAAGTTATATTCGCTACGTTCTTTTCTGCCTGCATTCTCCAGCATAATTTTAAAATGTGCACCTCAATAGTCTCTACAACGGTCTATTTAAAATAGTATACGAAGCTTTACATTTTGTCAACAGTGGTCTTGTTATTGACATTAACCCGACTTGACAGTACCTGCGATTATTGATTTTTTTCACTAACTGTATCTTTTCGTTTATGTTATCAGATTTATATTTTTTTTTCACAAGAATCCAGATCATTTAATCTGATTTAAAACGTCTCATATTTCCCATTGCATTTAAATGAAAGACCACACCCTAATAAAAGCGAACCGCCCTACATTATAAAATACCCTCTATACTTTTCCGAACAATTTAACATAAATGTCACAACAAATATGGGAACAGTTGGTCTTTATATTATTACCTGCCAATAAGGGCAATGGGTGAAGCGGACAATAATTCCGTAAGTGGAAACCATTGTAAGTATGGTGCGGCGCGGCGCAATCGTCACAATCTTTTTATATTACATAAGGGGACATTTCGGCATATTATTGCCTTCACTCAGGGGCGTGCAATGAAATTTATGGAAAAGGAAGCATTTCAGCGATGTAGGCTTTTATGAATTTATCTATTAAAATGACATAGGAACACCAATTTTTAAATAAATTATCAAAACCTTAATGTAAATAGGAAAATTCCTCTGGAAATATTTACTAAAAAATTAAACAAAGCTACAGTATTCACAGTGAATGATTACCCGTGCGTAATAACTTATACGTCATTTAAATTGTACGAATCAAATCGAAGTCGAATTTCATAAATATTATAAAAGATGTGCCTAATGTATGTACGGGCTCGTAAAAGTTTTGAATCAAAAGTTTAAGTCTATAGTCTATAGTACAAAACTAAGTTATCCGTATATTAAATAGATCGTTTAAAAACACTTGGCACAATATATTTATCAATACAGTATACATGAATATTTACTTTTTGAGTATATTTTCATTCAGAGGACTTTAGCCAACGCCGTATTTTTTTACGCGACATACCATTAGAACTTCCTACAATAAATAAGTACGTACCATAAAGTATCCTCTCCGAAAAGAACTAGTTTTACGAATAAATCAATTCCAGGCACATATATGTAAAAAAAATTAACAGGCAAAATGACAATCAAAATAACGATAAAGACGGAAGTCAATGGACAAATTTAAAAAAATAATAAAATTAAATAATCAAATCAATCTGCAACTCTTCCTTGCAATTTTTCTCTGTATAGTACATTTCATTGGCAACGACGTATTGCGCCATAGAATAGTGCCCGGACGACTCGCGACGTAGAGTATGTTCTTATTCACCTTTATTATTATAATAAATAAAATTGGGAAGTTGTAAATCCCACTGTGGCCTAATCGTTGAAGAATGACGCACAAGTAAAGAAAGGCGGTGAATACTGTAGTTTATGAGATATTCAAGTAACATATAAAAATACAATAAATATAATTCTAAAATAACAAAGTTGACAGATACTTTCAATAGAAAATAGATAGAACATATTTTTAGTGGTTCTCCCAAAAGTTTTAACAAACCCATAGTATTAATTACCCTGTATACAGGGTGATTCCTAATTTGATACTTCTGTTTTAGCTGTGTATAGAAGGCATTAAAGTAAACAACATTTTCAAATACCTTTTTTCAAAAAACTCAAAAATAAGGTACTTACATTCATTTATTACACTCTTAATCAAATACGGTTCTGCCTAACTTGCCCGTAAAATAACATTAAGAAAACTTCTGGGTGTAGGATGAGCCCGCAAGGGAAATCGTTCTGCGTATAATCTCGAAGCAGCAGCCTCACTTTGACGACACTTACTGTAAATTAGCACCATATCTACTAGTTCATTGTATTCAAATTTTACCATTTTCACGTGTAACCAATTTAAAATTAACTTGCTTCAATAAAATACACCGCAGCAGATCGTTAAATAAATAACTAACAAAACTCAAAAATAAGGTACTTACATTCATTTATTACACTCTTAATCAAATACGGTTCTGCCTAACTTGCCCGTAAAATAACATTAAGAAAACTTCTGGGTGTAGGATGAGCCCGCAAGGGAAAGCGCTCTGCGTATAATCTCGAAGCAGCAGCCTCACTTTGACGACACTCACTGTAAATTAGCACCATATCTACTAGTTCATTGTATTCAAATTTTACCATTTTCACGTGTCACCAATTTAAAATTAACTTGCTTTAGAAAAATACACCGCAGCAGATCGTCAAAAAAATAACTAACCATGCATGACTAATAAGACAAAAACAACATAAAGTTTATCAGGCTACGTTTTGATGACCAGGCCCGCACTTAGATTTTTTACTTCTGTATCTCGCCTATTTTAATTTTTTTGAAAAAAGGTATTTGAAAATGTTGTTTATTTTAATGAATTCTATAGGTACACAGCTAAAAAAGAAGTATCAACTTAGAAATCACCCTGTATATTCGCTCCATCCCATTGACAAGGAAAATAAATTCACCGAAATATTTTTAAGAGATTCAATTTTGTGTTTACCTCAAAAATTATATTTACCCAAGCTCTCATTTTTGAGTAGGTAGGTAATAATGTAAAGTATAATCTATACCGTTCCATACTTAAGCCGCCACTGATATACATACAGCACGCCCCTGTTTTTAGATTACATTATATGGGAGACGTTTCGATATATTGCTGCCAGGAGTATTTACTATCTACATCTGTTGAAATAGAACACCCATGGATTGAGATCTTTTTATTTTATTGGGCCGGAAATGTATGAATGCGTGCTGATTCCGATAAAAGATAATTTTAAAGAATAATTCAATACAAAAGGTACTTACAATTAGATAAAATGCGTAACTTATTTGATTTAACATTTCGCCTAGTAGTACAGGCTGTCCCATAAGGCATGCCATTATCCAAATAAAATAAAAATCCCATAAACAGAGGTCCAAATATTTACGATATAAAGATTTTAAACATTCAATATTAACCAGTCGATTCTTGTAAACCTTATTTTTTAAATAACCCCACAAATTATGCGAAATTCCGTCCAGTTCGGCTCAATTTCGGTGTCGCCCATAGGCGTAGGTAAATTTTGAGCACTAAATTATTTATGATAACTAACAACGAAAAAAAAACGAGAAAATTTGTTAAAAAAGGAACTATTAGCTATAGCAAATTTACACAAACATCGTTTTATGAAATATGCCGTGGAAGATATAGCTGAAAAACATAGTGTAACTGTGCTGCGCACACCGCCATATCGTTGCGAACGAAACCCTATGGAACTTATATGGGCGCAAGTGAAAGAATTTGTAACAAGACACGACACGACATTCAAAGTGAAAGATGTTAAGCTACTGTTTGATCAAGCCATTAAGGAAGTAACACCAGAGAACTGGTGAAAAGCAGACCATCATGTCATTAAAGAAGAGGAGAAAATGTGGGATCTTGACCACCTGATCGATCGGACCGCCGACCCGTTAATTATAACGTCAAAAGGAGATGACAGTTCCTCAGATGACAAAGAAAATTATAATTTTTTTAAATTTAATTTCTGTATAATGTATTTTTTTTATTATGTTTAATAAAAAATAAGTCTACTTAATCTATGTACATAATTGACGCCTTTGTCACACCATTTTCAGTGTTTGTGAATAGATAACAAAAGGCAAAACCTATAAATTGACCCAAACCCGGGTGTTACTACCTGCACTTGATAAAAATAAAGAATTTTGCAATGAAATAATTGTCAATATATAAAAGTGGCTCAAATATTTGTTGGGTCACTCTGTAGTCCCTTTGCATACCTAAAGAGCTTTTATTACTCTACACCTTTCTAAAATAGACTATATATGTAACAACGGAAATGAAAAGAATAAATGATGTCCTTAAAGATTATAAATATATTTTTTATTTTGGTTTATGTTGACTTGGCTGTTTAACTATAAGATATTCTATTACTTCATTTGTTGCGATTTGTGCCCGCCATCATCACTATTTCACTTTATCATTTCTTATACTAGCTTACCTAATAAAACACCAGCTTTATAAGGATTCTTAACTTGGAAGAAAATAAAATACTTTGTAACTCTTACTTTGTTTGTTAACATTAGGACGAGATAGCTGACGGAAACTGGAATTTATGGAGTAATAAATAAAATGAAATAGATGTGCATACATAAATATATCTCGTAACTAAGCATGCATCTATGCAATGCACGTGATTATTATCTTGTAAAATATACTTGAAAGAAAATAACTTTGTTGAAATACAATTTATTTAAGTCAGACATTCTAATTAAGGGTATCCGAATAATATTTTTAAATTCTTCTACAAAGTCACCAGCTCCATGCGAAATTATATCTATACATTATATTAAAACATTACGTTCTCTTGAAACAAATCCGGTCCATGTTTATTAGTGGATTTTTAAAACCTTTTCAAAGTTGAACGCTACAGATATTGGAGAATGTGAGAAAGGTATTTCAATTAAAAAAAAAATAATTCTCAATATTTTTTAGAATATATAGTATATTACATAACAAGTGATGAAAGTGATACTTTTCAAACGAGGCGTTAGTCGAGTGCGGAAATTCTCCGAGTTTTAGAATAATCACTTTCACACGAGTAATGTACACTATTTTTCCTACGACCACAAAGAATTATTAAAAAAACTTTTGATTTGTAAAAAAAATATTTTAACTCTAGAGTGGAAATACAAGGCACACTATTAATTTAAACATATGATGCCAATTTGACGGACAACCCCTATTTATTAAAAAGAACAAATTTCAGAAAGTAGTTTAGTGTTTAACTTATTTATCATGTATTTTTTGAGTGATTTCGAATTAGAGTGTGAAAATACGCTATCCGAAATTATAAAAAATATTAATAATATACTGAAAAATCTATTACCATTCAAAACAAGCCGCGCTGAAGAAAATGTCATATATTATATTAACTAAGAATTTTTATTGGTAACCATAGCGTAGTAACTAGGGCTATGGTCTATAGATCGAAAGGTCACACTTTCAAATCCCATCAGGAGTATTTGACTTTTTTTTATTAAAACATTAAATAATTTATAGAATTAGGTATTTTGAATTGAAATCTTCCTTGTTGGATGAATTTTTAAAATTTAATCAAGGAAAGATGCATTAAATATAAATTTAAAAAATTCATCCAACAAGGAAGATTTCAATTCAAAATACCTAATTCTTTAAATTGTTTAATGTTTTTATAAAAAAAAGTAAAATACACCTGATGGGATTTGAGCCTGTGACCTTTCGATCTGTAGGTCATAGCTCTAGTCTCTACGCTATGGCAACACGTAAAAATTTTATGTTTAATATATTACATTTTCTTCAGCGGGGCTTGTTTTGACTGGTAATAGATTTTCTAGTATATTCTTAACTTTTTTAAAATTTCAGATGTCGTATTTTCACACTTTAATTCGAAATCAATCGACAAATACATGATAAATAAGTTAAACACTAAACTGCTTTCTAAAATTTATTCTTATTAATAAATAGGCGTGGTCTGTCAAATTGGCATCATATGCCTAAATTAAATAGTGTGCCTTGTATTTCCACTCTAGAGTTGAAATATTTTCTTTCAACACGCGTGTGATATTCGGCGCTTTCGAGCCAAGTTAACCGTGCTTTTTTTCTAATTTTCATAGGTGGTCGTAGGAAAAAAATATTTAGTAATTTGTCTGATTCAAAGGAAAAGAAAGACAACAACGTCACGGTCTAAGCAAATATAATCGGTATGGTTACACGTGTTTCACCCTTTCGGGCATCATCAGATCTAAAACAAGAGACCTAACTAACAGATACATGAATAATTAAAAACCACTAATTACCTAGAATTTAAAACTGAGAAGACATAACATATTAAAATTTAAAAATGTAAATAACAAAACAAAAAATCAAATGTCAGAAAGCAGTCGGGTCTATTGGATCAATAAATCCAGTGAAACGAATGCGATGGGATCTAACTATGTTCAACTGTCTGAAAATATGAAAGAAGATGAGAGCTTAGCCAATCTGTTCTGTGCATTAAAATTAGCGAAAGGTGACCGTCCCGATGTAAACATCTGATATTTGATTTTTTGTTTTTGTTGTTTACATTTTTTAATTTTAATATGTTATGACTGTTTCTTCTCAGTTTTAAATTCTAGGTAATTAGTGGTTTTTAATTATTCGCGTATCTGTTAGTTAGGTCTCTTGTTTTAAGTCTGATGATGCCCGAAAAGGTGAAACACGTGCAACCATACCGATTATATTTGCTGAGACCGTGACTTTGTTGTCTTTCTTTTCCTTTGAATCTATATCCGGTCTCTTTGAGAATTATGGACGATTTCTTTAATTTGTTATAACCTCAAGACTGGTATGGGAATGTCAAGAGGAACTGATGGTCCTGGCAAAAGTAAACAAAGTAATACTGCAGTGGGTACCAGGACACGAAGGTATTATAGGAAACGAAAAACCGATAAACTTGCAAGAAAAGGCTCCGAAAATGCATTCATTGGTCCAGAACCGGCACTTGGAGTACCAAGGTGCACAGCACGAGATGCTATAAAGCGATGGATCAGGAATAAACACAAAATCGACTGGAGTAACAGACAGGGATTAGACAGTGGCGGCTCGTGATATTTATCGTAGGGTGTGCGCAGCAGGCAAAAAGCGCCGCAGACGAAAATTTTTCGAGGTGCCACGCCCCTTTTCACCTTTGCATCGATTTTCTTTGTGATTTTTATCCAAAAAAAAATAAAAAAACGCAGTTTTTAAATGCGATTTAAATTTTCTTTGTTTTAGCACCAAATTTATTTTTTATTTTTTAAAAATTTCCTTTGGAAATCGAATGTCGAAAGTTTATTTATAATGTCCTCTACAGAATTTTGGTCCATAACTATATCACTTCGTGTGACACAATCCAAACTACTAGCCATTATTAATTTAAAAACAACACAAAAACATCCACAACACCGTCAATAAACTTCAAACTTAAAAACAACACAAAAACATCCACAACACCGTCAATAAACTCCAAACTTATCTAATCGCGTCAAAAACTCATAAAACAATCATATTAAATTATTGAAGTGTGTATTCAGATAGCGCACGGCGACGCCCTCTCATCGGGCGATTAACCGAATATTCCCGATCAATCCGCATAGGGAAAATCGCACGAAAATCCATCCATAAGAGCGCCGAACGAATACACACTACAGCACACAGCCGGTGAGTTTGCCCACGCGCTCGGTCGCACTTGAAGTCTTACGCCTTCGCCATTGTTATATTATACAAGTTCTTTATTTCAGTTTCCTAAATATTTTTTTAAATAAGTATAAATTTTATTTTTGCTGGTGCTTGACTTTCTTAGGCAGTGCGCGCGCACGAGCGCACTTGTTGACGAGCCGCCCCTGGGATTAGACCACAGCCAAAGCTTCATTGGGGATCCAGACAAAAGACTTACGAAACAGTTGCTTCAAATGAACAGGAACCAGCTGAGAACCATTACAGGAATTCTGACAGGAGACATGGCTGTCAAGAACTATCTGTACAAAATGCAACTATACAATGAAGACCTTGACCGCAGATTACGCGGACAAGACAGAGAAACTGTACAGCCCATAGTTTGTCATTGCGAAACACTAGATCGGAAGAGGCAACCAATACTCGGGTAACAAAACTGGAACCAGAGAACATCCTTACCCTCTCCCCAGTTGACCTACACAAACTAGTGCAAGGAACTGGGATCACGGAGTGGGTGTAAAAATCAAACAGGGTGAGCACAATGGGCCAAACCTGGCCTAAGTGCATCCGGCGTACGGACGGACCTTCGGAAAAAAAAATTGTCTGAGTTAGGAAAAATGTTCGGCGGGCGGCCCAAAATTCAACAGGTAGTCGAGGAAAAAGATATAAGCCAATGAAAATCTTAAGAAAAATTACTATAGTTCATTGTATTGAAAAAATTATTTGGGGATTATTTCTTTAATAAAAATAACTTTCGTAAATTCTCCAGTATTTGTAAAATCGAAATTTTAAAAGTTTTTAAAAATCCATCAATAAACATTGACAGGATTCGGTTCAAGAGAATGCAATGTTTTTAATATATGTATATTGTATATAGATATAATCTCGCAGGAGCCATGGAAGCCTGACGCACTATTGCAGGAATCCCTATGTTTAAAAAATAATAATACATATAGGAGAGAGGACAAAAACTTTATATCAAGTGAAAAAGAACCAGTCAGTGTACTTAATTCGTTCTCCCAATCAAAAAACGTATATACAGCTACCGCAACTTTATTTATTAAATATAAATGTCCAATACTTATACAAACACTATACCTAATATTGACTTTATCAAATACTGTCTCAGAAAGACCGCAGAGTATGGCAATATAGAATAGAATCAATACAAATTTTTGATATGATATATTAATATTAACTAAACCTGAAACATTTGTATTCAAACGATAGGCGTACATATCTATATTAAAAATGGACTACTTCTTCAAAACTATATTAAAAATGTTAAACAAAAAGTTGTCCTCATTGACATGTAATGTTGTCCAAAATCCTTGTGAGGATATTCCGTAGGCAAGTTGCATCCCAATTTAATAAAACAAAACCAACACAGCAATGGTGGACAGCCCGCAAAAATTTCCGGTCGTTCGCAGCCGTTTGGTGGATCCTTATGCTGCTTATCTTTGTTCCAGCTTTAATAATAAGATTTCTCGTATAATTAATAAGTATAATTATAACCTTTTCGAAAACTATATCTATAAATACCCAGGATAAATAAAGAGTAGCTGAACTTAATGGAAGATAAAGTTTTAAGTATTTTCTATTTTTAGCCATTCATATAAAAAGAAAAAGAAAATATGGTTATTTTATAAATAAAATAAAGGAGTAAAGGGATTTATATCATTTGGGTAAAAAACTGAAAAGGTCATACTAAATGGAAAAGCAAGGAAAACGAATTGACTTTATTAAATAATATATTCGTATAAAATTATAAATTATACCTTTTTGGATGAGTAGTTATTATACAAACATTCTTTTTTAGGATAACTATTATGTACTCATGTTAATGGATTATTTCTGGACCAATTTTAATTCGAAAAGTTCATATACGCATATGCCAAAAAATGATTTGTTTGAAGCGTTTTCCGGTTTGACCGGAATAATAGATGTAATTCATTTAAATGAAATATCCAAAAGAGGAGTTAGAAAACTAAAATGTTTTTATTAATTATTATAAAAAAATACAAATACATTATAAAGATTTAAATTATAAAGAATTAAATTATTAAAAATCATAACATTTTTCGTCATCTGAGGAACTGTCATCTCCTCTTGACGTTATAATTAACGGGTTGACAGTCCGATCGATTAGGTGGTCAAGATCCCGCAGTTTATATTTCTTCTTTTAGGACATGATGGACTATTTTTTACCAGTTCTCTGGTGTCACTTCCTTAATGGTTTGATCAAACAGTAGCTTTTCATTTTAAATGTCATGTTGTGTCTTGCTACAAATTCACTTCACTTGTGCCCATATAAGTTCTATAGTCATAATTTCGCATAATTTGTGGGGTAATTTAAAAAATAAGGTTTACAAGAATCGACTGGTTAATATTGAATGTTTAAAATCTTTATATCGTAAATATTTGGACCTCTGTTTATGGGATTTTTATTTTATTTGGTTAATGGCATGCCTTATGGTTAGTTATCATAAATAATTTAATAGACAAAATTTACCTGCGCCTACGGCCGACACCGAAATTGATTCGAACTGGACGGAATTTTCCATTTTATTACTCTACACCTTTCTGAAATAGACTATACCGGGTCCGCCAACGTGGCGGGGATGGAAGATTAAATCATTATCGAGGAGCTTATCAAAAATACTAAACCAGCATAAGGTATCGACTTAAAAGCGGCATATTTTAAAAATATTTTACATTATACAGGGTGGCTCAAAAAAGTGTGGCGGACTAAACTTGCATTTTTTTAAATAGAACACCCTATATATTATATTATTTTCTAATTCCTTATACAATTCCACGTATATTTTGTATAAAATGTTATATGTCTAAATTCAATTGTTTTTGAGTAATTGACGTTTAAAATATGGCATTTTTTGACAGGCTGTAACATTGGAACGGTTCATCTTAGAGAAAAATGGTTTTCACCTCCCTATCTTAGTTTTTCATTCTCTATCCAAAGAAACCAACCTCCGATTTACCATGTTAAACCAAAAAAACGGTTTTAACGGTTTAACATAGTAAATCGGAGGTTGGTTTCCTTGGATAGAGAATGAAAAACTAAGATGGGGAGGTGAAAACAATTTTTCTCTAAGATGAACCGTTCCAATGTTACAGCCTGTCAAAGTCAAAAAATGCCATATTTTAAACGTCAATTACTCAAAAACAATTGAATTTAAACATATGACATTTTATACAAAATATACGTGGAATTGTATAAGGAATTAGAAAATAATATAATATATAGGGTGTTCCATTTAAAAAAATGCAAGTTTAGTCCGCCACACTTTTTTGAGCCACCCTGTATAATGTAAAATATTTTTAAAATATGCCGTTTTTAAGTCGATACCTTATGCTGGTTTAGTATTTTTGATAAGCTCCTCGATAATGATTTAATCTTCCATCCCCGCCACGTTGGACGGCGGACCCGGTATATCCAACGAGTTATGGACATCTTTTTTTTAAGCCCCTTAAAAAATATTATCCTTTTGTGAACTGTTGAAAATTCAATGCGTTATGTTTAACTTAGTGCTACTTCCAAAATATAATTTAAATTGTTTCATTGAACATTTACGCTTCAAATTTCAAAGCGGATTCGCGCCAATTTGCACAAAAATTATTTCCTATTTCCAAACTATATTTTAATGCTCAAATAACTTTAATTGGATTTTTGTTAAAATTTGGTAATACTAATCACATTCTAACTAATACATTTTGGGTAAAGTTGGAAAATGAAATTATTTAATTAATAATATCGGACATCAGGTGCAATTTGATTTGCAGAATATCTGTTTACATATAATATTAATATATTAATTAATATCACAAATTAGATAATGCGAATTAGTAATATTAACATTATAATTTTTGACTTTTATAAAAATCCTTATGCAGGGCGATTCAAAAATACTTTGACAAATTTTGGAAGAGGGTAGATGATGTTATTTTAAAATAAACGGCCTCGTTTCGGAATTACAGCGTGTCCAAAATTTAAAAAAAAAATAGAAATAATTTATAAATGAATAGAGATTTTTAGGTAACATTTGGTGGATTTAAAGCACGTAAAACTGACTAATATGAAGGTACAATGCACTCTCAGAGATAACCAGTGGCGTCGGGCCAATATTGGTCTCTGAAATTTGTTTTATAAAAATTATGTTACGCTACTGTTTTTTATTAGCTTTATTTTTTTATGAATCCTTAATTTGATTGTAATAGAAACGCTCTCCCGTATTTTCGTAATACCTGGGATTATTTTAAAAACGAAATGCATTTGTGGGTTAAATGCATAAAAGATAAAACAGGGTAAAACTATAACCAAATAGCAAACAAATATTTATACTGACAAGAAACACTAATTTACTTATATCAAAGTTAAATTATGATTCCGAAGCCCACTTGTAAAAAATGTTACATAATTATTACTAATAATTTTGATGTGTTATGTTTAAAAAAAATATTTACTCTTAAATCATAAATAAGGTATTTACATTCATTTATTACACTATGGATCAAATACGGTTCTGCCTAACTTGCCCGTTGAATAACATTAAGAAAACTTCTGGGTGTAGGATGAGCCCGCAAGGGAAAGCGTTCTGCGTATAATCTCGAAGAAGCAGCCGCACGACACTCACCGTAAATTAGCACTATATCTACTAGTTCATTGTTTTCAAATTTTATCATTTTCACGTGTCACCAATTTAAAATTAACTTGCTTCAGAAAAGCACACTGCAGCGGATTGCCAAATAATAAACTGACTACCGACCCGTAAATTGCATGACTAATAAGGGATAAAACAAACAACATAAAGTATAGCAGGCTACGTTTTGATGACCAGGCCCACACTTAGATTTTTTTCTTCTGTATCTCGCCCATTTTTAATTTTTTTGAAAAAAGGTATTTGAAAATGTTGTTTATTTTAATACTTTCTATACACAGCTAAAAAAGAAGTATCAACTTAGGAATCACCCCATATAAAACAATTAAATTAATCATAGCTTTGAAAAATAGAAAGGCGAGAAAAAAACTCGGCAACATACTTAACTTCTAAAAATAATATCCCTTTCTTTTTTTTTTAATTTTGCCATACGTTTCAATTAAATGTAAAAATATATAATAATAATAACTACAACGTTATAACATCAACAAACTGTTTTTAACAAAATAAAGACTACTTCTAGTTGAGGAAATCATTAATATACAGGGTGATTCCTAAGTTTATACTTCTTTTTTAGCTGTGGAGAAAAGGCATTAAAATAAACAACATTTTCAAATACCTTTTTTCAAAAAACTTAAAAATAGGCGAGATACAGAAGTAAAAAATCTAATTGTGGGCCTGGTCATCAAAACGTAACCTGCTATAATTTATTTTGTTTGTCTTATCTCTTATTAGTCATACAATTTACGGGTCGGTGGTGAGTTATTTGGCAAAACGCTGCGGTGTGTTTTTCTGAAGCAAGTTAATTTTTAATTGGTGACCCATAAAAATGATAAAATTTGAAAAGAATGAACTAGTAGATATGGTGCTAATTTACGGCGAGTGTCGTTAAACTGCGGCTGCTGCTTCGAGATTATACGCAGAACCCTTTCCCTTGCGGGCTTATCCTACACCCAGAAGTTTTCTTAATGTTATTCAACGGGCATGTTAGGCAGAACCGTTTTTGATCCATGGAGTAATTAATGAATGTAAGTATTTTATTTTTAAGTTTTTTAAAAAAAGGTATTTAAAAATGTTGTTTATTTTAATGCCTTCTATACGCAGCTAAAAAAGAAGTATCAACTTGGGAATTACCCTGTATAGAGACAATTAAATGAATCATTGCTTTGAAAAATAGAACGGTGAGAAAAGAACTAGGCAACATACTTAATTTCTAAAAATACCTTTTTTAATTTCGCCACACGTTTCTATTAAATGTATGTACAAATCATTTAGAGTAATTTTGTAATTAAAACTAGCAACATTAAACAACATATCAGGTTTAATGTCCGCCGATCGGTGAACCAAATATTTGTACATCATTAAAAATCGACTTAAATAAATACGCGTTTACCACAACCTAATTTTACTCGATTTGTACATTTACCCTTTAATTAAAATAACATAGGCTATAATATTACCAACATTCTTGAGTGAATTCTTAATGCTTTGTGCTATTAAATAAAGTGTAACCTTAACGTTTAATGGAATCTATTTAAGCACCTCTAAAAGGAGTTTTAAGGGTTTATCTCCACATGTAAATTAAAACCATTTTTTGCCATCAGCTGCAGTGCCTTGCAACGGTTTTTTTTGTCGCTGAGTACAAATAAAAATTTTCCGTATAAAATTTTTCAAAAAAGGCTAATTATTTATTAGGCAGTCCTCACACGGGGAAACTTAAAAGAAACTGTAGTAGCATGGAGATTTGAATGACACTACTCACATAGACCACTCGCGTCTATATCCCAACCTAATGGCAGGCATACTGCGCATTTTAGGCGGATAGCGTGATGGCGGCGCATTTAAAATATAGGTAGAAATGGCTTTAATTATTTTTTTAACGTCACGGTGTTGTCATAGTCAAGGTATTAAGTTTTCTTACAAAAACAGTTTGCCAGTTTGTTAACAAACCCGAACAGACCCGAACAAACCCGCCATTAAGTTATCCGCCTGGCATGCGCATCAGTGTGCCTGCAATAGTGTTGGGAAATAGACGCGAGTTGTAAGTGGTTGCAATAATAATCGATTAAACTGCTCGGCACGTGTTGATGGCGTTACAAAACGACTAGCAAACTCCATCCTTGTTCTGAGCAGATTTAAAAATACTGTTAATCCATCTACTACCCTTTTAACTGTTTATTTTACATTCTTCATTCTCATTTGACTTATGGTGTCTTACTATGGGGTAATTCTTCATCAACCGTTAAAGCTTTTATACAGCAAAGGAGGTCGAGGGTTTGGTAATGCTGTAAACTCTGATCACGGTCCTCAAATTTATCAATAATTGTTCGAGATTCATAAGAACAAGAATTTGTCCTTAAATTATAATTTTCATAAGTATCCAACAAGGGGTTATGACTTAAGTAGACCTCAAAAATGTGACAAGAAAAATTAGTGAAAATAGCCTCAACGGTTACTAGTCACTTTTATCATTAGCAAACTATCTGTTTGTTAGTTCAAAGAGTATATTTGTTGCCAATACTAATTTTGTTGTTAATTAAAAGAATTGAAGTAATGTTGTCTTGACAATCTTCTAATATGAATATGTTTTATGACCAACTAGTTGGATATTTTGTCTCCAAAAACCTGTTTTCAAGTTTCCAGCATGGGTTTCTGCAGGGAAAATCTGTGGAGACTGCAATTTTTGAGTTTGTTAGTGGCATAATGGATTCTTTGGAGGAGGGGGATCTGGCAATGGGTCTGTTTCTCGACCTCTCCAAAGCGTTTGATTGCTTAAGCCATGTTGATTTGTTAAATATGGTATTAGGGGATGTGCATTGTCATGGATAAAGAGTTATCTAAGGGGAAGAATCCAAAACATAGTAATTAATACTGGTCAATCTAAATATAAATCTAATCCACTTTTTATTAAACTTGGGGTACCACAAGGCAGCCTATTGGGTCCTTTACTTTTTATAATTTACCTAAATGATCTGCCAGATGCCTGTAGTCATGTTATTTCTTTGATCAATTACGCTGATGATACAAATATTATTATACGAGATAAAAACATAACTAATTTAATAAATAAATGGGCCGATCAATTTTTTTCTAATAAGGTCTGTTTTCACAAGCAATCACGGACATGTTACCGACAGTTTAACGGTTCTCTAACCAATCCAAACACTCATAAATTCTCGTCCGAGTCTATTGCGCAGAATCCTGATTGTCACGGACTGTCCGTGACTGTTGTGGGAACAAACTCTTAAAGAGTGGTTCCATGTCAATGGTTTGATTCTGAATGCCGATAAGTCTCAGTGCATTATATTTCGAACACAATAGAACAAATCAAATTTTCTTGAAACTGTTGCTCTCGGTGAGATTGATATAAGTGTTACGAGCGAGAGTAAATTTTTAGGCGTGTATATTGACTCATTTTTAAAGTGGCGTTATCATGTTGAAGATCTATGTAGAAGATTGTCTAAAACTTGCTATTTACTTAAAGTGACAACAAAGTACTTGGATTTCAATTCCTCTAAAGTGGTTTATTTTAGTAACATTTTGTCGATTTTGAGGTATGGTTTAATATTTTGGGGCCACCAGGTATCTAATCTAGAAAAGACCTTTGTGATTCAAAAACGGGCTCTCCGATTGATTTGGACTATAAGCAATCGTGTCGCGGAATGTTTAAAAAGCACAATTTCTTGACCGTTCCGGCAACATTTATATTTGACAGTATAATGCTTATTAAGAAACATCCTCAAAAGTTTTCTCACTTCAAAATTAACCATACATAGAGCACTAGACGTAAAAATATTGATTATAATTTACCTGAACATAAACTAACTTTAAGTGAGAAAAATTGTACATATTCTGCCATTACGTTCTATAATGCATTACCTAACAACATAAAGAGTCTCGAAAGATTAGATATATTTAAACGAACTTTGCACAGTTATTTGTGCAACATAGAGCCCTATAACATAACTAAGTTTTTAACTAAATAGTATCTTTTATACCTATTGTTATCTTATTTCTTTGTTATTTGACGTATTTCAAACTTTGTGATTGTACAAACCTGTTTTGAAATAAATATATAATTTTTCAGTTAATTCAGTAGTGTACTTAACTACTTAGTTGTGTGTTTTAAAAATGAACCAATTAATGACATAATTTGTAGTTTGTTGGAAACTCCATTCAGTCGTTGGACAGATAAGGATAAGACGGACGTTTTGTTACACGGGGTTTTAGTCAATGTTTGGTTAGGTACCCGCACTATACCTAGCTCTTCACCATTTTTTAAGACCGCGAGCCGCCACTAACGTGACAGTAAATTTAATCTGCTCGACTATTTGAAAACCGAACGCAGTATAATATAGAAGGTGTAAAGGATCGCATATTTATCAGATTGTAATTACATCAAAAGATAATATCTCTAAACATTCATTTAGATGGGTAAGGGGGCAAAAATAACTAAATATATAATTACGTTAGAAAGGATTTTAGGGCCGTAAAGATCTTTATCGGCTGTAATAGAGCAATTATACACGTCAACCTTTTAGATATACGCATGCACGAAAGAGTACAACCCATATAATTTGGTTTATAATTTTCTCGCTTATCTGTTTACCCGTTTAATAGAAAGTCACGGCTTAATTTGGGTTAATTATTACTTTTCTCGAATAAAGGATTTAATGGAAATTTGTTTAATTGCATGTAATTTTCCTGTTTGGTGCGGCAACGTATCTACAATAGCTGCCTTGTTGCCAAAGTTAGGCCATAACTGGTAGTTTTTTTAGTTCTACAGACTACAGAGTGGTCTAAAATAGCAGGCTAAGAGAAATATAATTTTTTATTCTGGATGTTACGGAATTGATGCATTATATTTAGTTTGAGTATTATGTAAAATTCGGATAGAATAACTATTCCTTACTCGTATGAAATGTTCATACTCGTAGAAAATGTATCTCATTCCATTCTTGTTATACAATATACTATTAAATGTCGCTTTGGTTTTTTTATACGCTAGAAAATTTTTCCTCTGCCTCTATCATACCACGTACCTAGTAGATACAGTGGCGGCTCGCGGTCTTATAAAATGGTGAAGAGCAGTATAGAGCGGGTACTTAAACAAACATTAACTAAAAACCCGTGTAACAAAACATCTCTCTTATCCTCATCTGTTCAACGAGTGAATGGATTTCCAACAAATTACAAGCTATGTCATTTATTGGGTTCATTTTTAAAACACACTACTAAGTAGGTACGTACACTACTGAATTAACTGAAAAATGAAAACAAAACTTTTTAATCACACAGTAAATCACGTAAAAATGATATCTATAACCGTAAGTTTCGCGAAGCCTCAAAATAAATACCTTAAAGTTAGGCGAACCAATGCTAAAACAATGGTGAATACGACTGATCTATTTTAAAATTGCCCTTCATTTTAATGCAAATTGTTACATGCTGTTTGCGTGATTGACGACTTGTAACCATAACAACGATGAATTTCAAAGCCATGTTGGGCGTTGGGTCTTCACTTGCTTTGAGCTAACAGACACAATCGGCTGGGGCGCGCCAAATTGCACGAGTGTTTATAACTATTGTCCATCGGAGTTAACCGTGGCCCTAGTATGCATAGCTACATTCGGATTATATTAATATTATTAATTCGAACATAACTATTTTAAGGGCTAAAATGACGAGCCGCCACTGCGTAGATACAAAAATCTCAACAAATTAATGTTTGTACTCCTGTATGGGATCATTTGACAAACTCATGGCTTAAAAGAATCTTTTAAGGAGGGGAGGGGGGGGGGGGCTTTAAATAAAATAAAAATGTTTGAAGCGCTCCGCCATCTCAAAAAGCGTGTTTGTAAGAATCATTATAATGTATTGTTATACGGGTACGGAATCTTATATTCGTAGTCATGTACCATGTGTCATTAAAAAATAACGACTTTTTAAAAAAATATGCTGTGTTTCTAAACTAAAAATCCACAATTGGGATTTATTCTGGCTTTTGCATTATTTGACTTTAATATTTTAAATTCGACCGGACCCGAGCAATATTATTTGTTATAAATACAATTTCCAACCCGTACACGTGTACACAACACTTGTTTAATAATTACTACACTTTACCGTTTAATTAATTTTGCACACACGTTGTTTAAATTATTATTAATATATTACTTATAAATAACATAAAAGTTTAAAAGGTAATCAAAAGTTTACAGACCAATAACTTAAAATACATTTCGTGGATGCAAACCACTGTGCGCGCCTCAACCTTTTAAGGTATGTTGCCTAGAGTGTTTAAGGAAATGAACTTTGAATTTCAATATCACCTTTCCAAGTTAAATTGCATGTTCGCGAACTATTGAGAAATTCCATAGGATTTTAAATTGCTTCATGTTTGGTTCATTTTACATAATATTATCTGTTTAATGGAATCAATATTTTAGGGGAGAATTGTGGCCAGTGGCGTATTTAAGGGGGGGGGGGGGCGGCCCCCCCCCCCAGCCTAGGAGCTTGAGTCTAAAAGTCGAATTGCAACCTAATATTTCGTCTCACGCTTGGACTCTTAATTTATATTTTTAAATAATGTATTTTTGGCTTAAATTACAACGGTCTTTTTTAGTTTTTAAACTTTTCCTTCTAAAAGTCCTGTTTTATAAATAGAGATTAAGGTTTCGGACGCATATCGTTTAAGTTATTAATTTATAATGCAATTTTGAAGGCAAACGAGTAAAAAGAATAATATTTTATAGTATTTTTCTATTATATACTTGTCTGTTCCGTTTTTCCTTTTTTAGAGCTATTTTAAATCAACAAAAATATAACCCAATGCATCAAAATATTTTTACAAAAAAAAAGTATTTATATTTAAAGAGATAAATTAAAGTAAATATTTAAATTGAAACAATTTTTATGGAAGAAGTGTGATAATTTATAATAAAAAAAAATAGTGCGGGAAGAAACGAGAATGCTTTTTTATAAATATACAAAACGGTACTTAAGAAGGAGTATTTCAAAACCTAAGAATTTGCACCAAATACTGCTTTTAGATCTACGCTCTTAAAATACATGATTTCTAAAAAAATCATCAATATTGTCATGGTGAGTGATATTTACTTTATTTTTAATCATAAAAAACCGATCCTGAAAAACGCTGGTTAGAGTCATACATACGTCTTATGTTAAAATTTTTGATTGACACCAATATTCGTATTTTTCACAAATATAAAAATAGTTTATTTAAGAGGAGGAATATCAAAAAAAAAAAGAAAAAAACTTTAAAAAAACAAATTTAATCCAACTATGAAGAGGGGGAGAGGTAATAATTTAATTTTCGAAATTTAATAGTAGTTGGGTGAATTTTAAACGAACTTTGGGCGTGGCCCCGAAAATTTTTTGCCCGCTGCGTTTTTCCGCCTTTTTTACTAGGTACAATATCATGGAATATACAGGGTGGCCCATTTGTCTGACAAAGTAATATACCGTCACTACTATTAAAGACATCAAAAAAAAGTTCTAATAAAAGTTGTGAGGTATAAAAAAACATATGTACCAAAATTATTTTTAAACATACAGGATGGTCCAGAAAAGTAGGACAATAAAAAGATACATTTTTTTAAATAGAACACCCTATATATTTTAGCATTTTTTGTTTCCTTACAAAATTATCCATATGACGCCAAATTTAGTTTTTTAATTTTTTGCAACGTTGCCAAATAAAATGCAAAATTCTTAAAATTTTGGAAAAAACATTATAGTAAAAAATTACCTGTATTTCTCAATAAGAGTATCGAAAATCGAAAATTTCTTGTCAGCTCTTAAGTTTAGGGATAGAAAAACTGTCTTAAATGTTTAGGCACCTAAAATTTTGTACAGGGTGTTTTCTGTTGACATCCAAATATACAAAACTTTGAAATACAATAACTCTGTTTTTTCAAATGAGACACCTTATATTTATTGGGCTAGTCTGATAAATATTGTAAGTATCTTTTATTAATGTTAAGTCATACCTATACCTAAATTTACTAGTTTTGGCAATATTTCTATTTTATTTAAATTTTGGTGAAAAAAACTATAGTTTTTATTTTTCTTGTTGGTCATGACTAGTAAAGTAAAAACAAATGTAATTGAATATAATGTCATATTATAATAAATTGATAACCATAGGTAGTTACGTATTTATTTAATTAAACAAAACTTCTTTATTATTACGCAACTTGATATTGAAAATAAGTTCACAGACATTATAAATATAAATATAATAATTATAAATATGACATTATATTCAATTACATTTGTTTTGACTTTGCTGGTCATGGCTTAACTAGAAAAATAAAAACTATAGTTTTTTTTCACCAAAATTTAAATAAAAATTGAAATATTGCCAAAACTAGTAAATTTAGGTATAGGTATGACTTAACAATAATAAAAGATACTTACAATATCTATCAGACGAGCCTAATAAATATTGGGTGTCTTATTTGAAAAAACAGAGTTATTGTATTTTAAAATTTTGTATATTTGGATGTCAACAGAAAACACCCTGTACTAAATTTTAGGTACTTAAAGATATAAGACAGTTTTTCTATCCCTAAACTTAAGAGCTGACAAGAAATTTTCGATTTTTGATAATCTTATTGAGAAATATAGGTAATATTTTATTATCATGTTTTTTCCAAAATATTAAGAATTTTGCATTTTGTTTGACAACGTTGCAAAAAATTAAAAAACTAAATATGGGGTCATATGGATAATTTTGTAGAGA
Source organism: Polydrusus cervinus (assembly GCA_935413205.1). NCBI lineage: Eukaryota > Metazoa > Arthropoda > Insecta > Coleoptera > Curculionidae > Polydrusus > Polydrusus cervinus. The sequence continues at coordinate 30,400,791 of OW284516.1, forward strand.
AACAAAAAATGCTAAAATATATAGGGTGTTCCATTTAAAAAAATGTATCTTTTTATTGTCCTACTTTTTTGAATCACCCTGTATGTTTAGCAATAATTTTATAACGTATATTTTTTTATACCTCACAACTTTTATAAAAACTTTTTTTTAATATCTTTAATAGTAGAGACGGTATATTACTTTGTCAGACAAATGGGCCACCCTGTATCTAGTCCCGACTATCCCTCTCTCCAGAAAAAAAATGTCCTACTTACCCCCGCTCATATTTTCTGGCTCCACCACTAATTCTGGCTATTGGATAAGAAATTGTTTACCTAAATAAGAACATGGACTTGTATTAAGGGTAGAATTGAATAATGGTGCTTCGAGATATTCTTTTTTAGTTTAAAAATAATAAGACAAATGCAGAAAAACAATTTTTCAATTCTTTTTATTAAAGATAAGATGTACTGTAGTATCCGTTTTTAAAAAAATGTCTACCTTTATCCTCGTCGCCAATTTGTAGTATCCGTATATATATCACTATCACTATTTGGATCACTTCTAATATAATAATAACAATGTTCTTATGCAGACGATGCTCACTGGTTCTCGGTCGTATATTGACTGACTCTCTCGTTCAGTCGTTATGCAACGCAGGGAAATAGTGTCTTCGTCATCTTTATTTATACCTGTTTACTATTCAATTTATGTAATACACTACATGTGCCAAAAAAAATTTTCAACCTCCAAAAAATGAAAAACTTGAGGGTGCTACAGGGTGCTGAAGTTACCCCCTCAAAAAAAAACGTAACTTGCTGGCGGAATTCAAATACATTTTTCTATTCATGATAAAAATAAAATTCACCCAGATTCTTCAATTGTAAGCATGTAGTTATAGCCCCCACTAGAATCAAGCCAAAACTCGAGTAACTGTTAAAACGGCGCGAGATTTAAATTTTTTTTTGTAAATTTACCATTTTTATTTGTATTTTAAGGGCCGTAACATTTTCTGTAATATCGCAAAATATTTGATTCTAGAGGGGGCTATAACCACTTGTATTCTGAGCATTTTAAGACTAAAATCATTAAATTCTGATAATTTGAACATACCGAAGTATTTTCCGGTAGCGCGAAAAACAGGGTTTCGAGATAAACAAGTTTCAACGGTGGCTCACAACAAAATAGTCTCACTGTCACTTGGTCTGCTATGCCTGGCCCGGAGATTACACCCTCCTCTTTCTCGAAAAACGATAATCGAGCTGATTCTTCCTGCCTCTTTGCGAGTCTGGCCTGACGATCCTGATTGGTCGAGATGATGTCGCTGGCGACAGAACGTAGCTCTGAGAACGTGACTTAACTCAAAAGCGGCTAGTGATGAAAACTAACCGGCAATCATAAAATTGAATGTAACTTTTTTTTGGAGTAGATTTGGTAAAAACGTTTACACACTGTCGCGTACCTTTTAGGGGTAAATTAAATTCACCCTCAAAAGGCACTTCGTCGGATGAACAAGTGGTCGTCTGCAAGCGACGCTTGTGCTTTTTGGAGGGCGCCACTCAGTTTCCTTTACGAAAAGGGTTTATAGAGCCTTTCTACTGAGAAGTAGACTCAATTTTTGCGAAAGGATGGTATTAGAGTTAATAATAAAAAAAACTGAGATAAATTCCAGTAATTTTAATGAAAACTGTCATTCTCTTCTTGACACGCAGATATATATGTATATTATGCCAATCATATTAAAAATAAAAAACTATAGAATGCCTGTATTCTGAACCTGTAAATTAAAAATTGCCCCAAGGCCTATTTACTTAAGTTTACCGAAACCTCATTTATATCAATATATACATAACTATTCTTTGGCCAAAGATACCCCCTGCTATGTACATTATTTACAATAAACCACCTGTAATTTATACCGACTTTTAGGCGAATAAAATAAAAAGGGAGTCAGAAAACACGCTTACAAGATGGTTAATACATTATATGAAAATTCCGAAAACTGAGGCGATATTATAATCTTACTGTTAATAAATGATTCAACTTAACCGGAAGTTATATTGGTAAAAATAATATAACGGAATAAACTGGCCTTAGATCCAGGGCAAGTAGATTCTCAGGTACGGCTACAGCGGGTAGTGGTGGGTGAAACACATTAGCCCTTCAGTGGGGTGTTGAACTGAGGCTACTGGATCACCGAAGGTCAAAGCTCAACGACTTGGTGAGATGTACGACACAGCTCTTCAGGCGATAACAAGAGATGAGCGCAAATTTACGTGGAAATGAGCCCCATAATACGACCCTGTAAATCACACAAAAAATAACCAAATACCCAGATTTAAGAAGGAAATTTAACTAGCTTACCTCTTATCTGAGGGAATTCACACACCGACAGCACATGGCTCCGTTCCAAACAATTAGGGGTTTATCCCACGTATTATACGAAAAGCAAATAGAAAATAAACTTTTAGCAGGTTTTACACATTCTGCATATTTTAATTTTTAACAAAATTGTGCGTTAACTTGCACGATATCAAAATTGGAATTCAATCACCAAAAGTGACCACTCAGCCCGGATTCCGGAGCTCGAGAGAACGGCCTCCACGTATCGAACGAACCACGTCCCTCTCCGACCTCCTGCATCTGGTGTACAGAAAAATGAGTGGTGGCGAATGCGCCAGAATAATGAAACATATACTGAAAATTATTACCAAACGTGGCGTTAAATTTATAAACGCTACAACACAGTTATTCTAGAGGCTATAGAGAATCAAAAAACGTCGGAAAAATAAATTTCGATTTTTTGAAACCATCACAGTATACATCCCCCTTAAACCAGCCTATACATGAACCTGAGTTAGAAATGAGATCAGACCACATAAATCTAAGGTTTCGCTATGACATACCATATGAGGTCGTAATTGATGAACGAAACGTATGAAAAAATAGAACACCATAAATTACTCCTGAGGCAATAATCTGGTATGCAGACGGCTCCAAAACCAAAGAGGGTACCGGTGCGGGGATACACGGAGTAAGACCGGATAAAAAAGCGTTTTTTTCTCTAGAAAAGTCTCACACAGTGTTCTAAGCAGAAATCTACATCATATTACAGTGTGCGTATGAAAACAATAGAAGGGCTTACCTCTATAAGTGGATCCATATATATTCTCACGGTCAAGCAGCCCTTAGATCGCTAATATGCAATAAGGTCACCTCAAGACTAGTATGGGAATGTCAAGAGGAACTAGAGGCTCTGGCAAAATTAAACAAAGTAATACTGCAGTGGGTACCAGGACACGAAGGTATTACAAGAAATAAAAAAGCCGATAAACTTTCGAAGAAGGGCTCAGATTAAAAATTTATTGGTCCAGAACCGGCACTCGGAGTACCAAGGTGCACAGTACGAGATGCCATAACGCGATGGATCAGGAGTGAACACAAAATCCACTGGAGCAACAGACAGGGATTACACCACAGCAAAAGCTTTATTGGGAAGACTTACGAAACAGTTGCTTCAAATGAAAATGAATTAGCTGAGAACCATTACAGGAATTCTGACCGGACATATGCCTGTCAAGAACCATCTGCACAGAATACAACTGTACAATAGAGACCTTGACTGCAGATTATGCGGACAAGTCAGAGAAACTGTACAGCATATAGTTTGCCATTGCGAGTCACTAGACTGGAAGAGACAGCGAATACTCGGGCAACCAAAACTAAAAACAGAGGACATCCTTACCCTATCCCCATTTGACCTACACAAACTAGTGCAAGAAACTGGGATCACGGAGTGGGTGTAACAACTAACTAGGGTGAGCACAATGGGCCAAGCCTGGCCTAAGTACATCCGGCGCATAGACAGGCCCTAGGAAAAAAGAAATCTCTTACCGTTTCTGATATTCTAATGGTGAACGTCGAATTTGTTAAACCCTGTATATCAATTTATCCTAAAACCAGGTCATCGGCTCATCGGCTCATAGGCGACCGTAGGTGATTTTCCGAGAGCAAATTGTTTTAAAAAATTCATACCAGAAGCATCATCATTCTTATTATAAATTAGGAGGGATCACCGAAAAAAAGTCAGAGCGCCGATAAATATTCTTGAAATTTTAGGTTACGGGTCATCGCTGAACCTATTTCCACAGGAAGAGGGTTTATAACCAAATATATTTTAAAATAAATGCGATACCTTGGGTCGTTGTATAGTAAAAGGTATAAATTCACTTCAAGCGCTGCCAAGCCGGACTTTGTTGTTTCTGATATGGTAATTAAACTTTTTTTGTTGCAGATTCGTGGCAAGCATCTAAAATTAAAATTGATCCAGCCACTTTACCCACATTTGTATCATCTAGTCAAGTTTTTAAAGTAAAAGACCAAGATACTGTGATGCTGCCATGTGAAGTGGCAAATCCAGGTAAGTTTTGTAATTCACTTAAAAAATGGCGATTTATTAATGTATATCATTTTATTCCGATTTCTAAGTTCGTTTTTTTTTGCATGTTTTAGACTAGGTTTTTTGAAATGGAAAGGAATGTATTTAAAAGTAGAGGTGGTAAATGTAAGAGACGATCACGTACCGGGTGAAAAGTTTTAAACTGTCCAAATATTTGCTCCCCTATTGACTTTAAAGCGGGGTTGTTGGGAGACTTTTAAGGGTCTCAGTGTGGTGAGTGCACATAAGGAGTTTGCACAATTTTGCACAACCCGATCTTAACTTAGAATATAATTGCGGTTGGCTTTTCATTGGAATTCAACAGGTGCAGCATTAATCGGACTTGTCAACCTGTGATTTGTTTTCGATGCGGCCAGTTAACTCTCCATTGTTAAATTATTCTTCTCTAAAATAGTGTGCATTTTGCTGCTTCACCTCCACGTCAAGTCAATTCATAAACGACAAAGAAAAAAATTCTTAATGAGGCCAATTCGTGTATTGTCATCCCATATTAGTGTCGTTTTATCAATTTTATTTATTGTTACTGCAACGGAACTTTCTCTGGGTTTTTCCCAATTGATTTCGTTTAAAATTACGAGCATCACGAGTTTTTTTTGAAAGTAGAATCATATTTTGGAGCATTTTTGCGGTGGTATTCCATATTATGGTTTTGTAGTTATATTACATTTTTCTTTATTAAAAAAACCAGTCGATTAGTATCCCTGATATATTTTTTATTGACTGCTTTGCATCCAAATTTCGTACACTGTTCTTAATTTTATTATCGATTTTTCCTTCAAAATGATTTCTGAATCTAGACATTTTGATTAAAAAAAAACTACAAATGTCAAGCTGACACGGACGCGTTCAACAAATAAGTAAAACTTTCTATGGAAATAATTAAACGAAATTTATCCGATTTTTTATTCACTTTCATTTCTCTTTCTTCCTATTTAGCCGATAGCAATCTACATTTGTTGACATTTTAAATGGGATTATAGGTATATAGGTTGAGCTAAATCGCGTTCTTATATTGCCCATTGTATTACCAGTTGGACATAAATCGGGTTATTTTATTTATGCTGAATTTTCGGCGATTCTATCAAAGTCAACGAGAGAGGGAGAGATCTTAAAATAATTGACCAACCGGTTGATGACGTCATTCCACGAGCTGTCAATCAAAAGTTCATCAGTTTCACCACTAGTTGGATTGAACGAGGAGATATTTAGCTAGAGGCGTCAGCCGAGTGCGGAAATTCTCCGAGTTTTAAAATAACCACTTTTACACGAGTAATGTACACTATTTTTCTTACGACCACAAAGAATTATTAAAAAAGTATTTAATTTGTGAAAAAAAAATTTTAACACTAGTGTTGAAAAAAATTAAATAACAACACTAGTGTTGAAATTAGCATACTTAGAATTATGTTTCACTTAATATCTGGTTTCATAGTTTGTCAATAGGCTTTTCCTTTATTTGTAGTTCACGCAGGATAAATCCATTTTCACGGTTAAATTTGTAATATTAAACTTTTCCGCTTCATATTTATTAAACAGTCAACCACTTCCATCACTCAACAACAGGGGACATGTTTTAATTGTTGTTTTAGAATATATATTTTTTAAGCTTTTTTTAAATCCAAATATATTTTAATTTTGTTGTGTTTTGTATAGTTAAATTGACGGACCTATATTAAATGATCGAGTATTTTGTATGTATAAAGGGATAAAATCCATAATCTGTCAAAAATTATGATTGAATTAAAAAAATAAGTAGTTACTGTCTGATATAAATGAGTGATTTGAATGGGTCATAAAAAAATATTGCTTTAATCATAAAAGGTGAATATTTTTTGAAAATTATTCGACATTTTTGTGTTAAACTTCTATAAAAATAACAATGAGGTTGAATGATTCTTTTTAAAAATATTTTTTATCGAGGTGTATTACAGACAGACATTTGGAACATGGAAAATTATTTATATAACGTGTTTTTCACCTTTCCTGTTATGAATAATTTTATATTTTATATAAAAATACGAAAAGGTCGTTGTCATTTCTTGCCATTCTTTCGAATTAGGCTTTTTTCCTCTTCGTTCGCTGCCGGGGCCATTCTCGAGGGGACCTACAACTTAACGTGGGTTCTGAACCACGATCCTCGGTCATGCGACACCCCCCCAAGGTCTATCACCCCTTGGTTTCTTGCCCGCATGACCTACCGATTGGGGAGTGTGTATCTTCTTCACCCCCGAGATGTCCGATCTCATCCGGCCTGGTTACCGGCGTGAATGGGGTGGGTTGGGAAATAATAGCTTTTACACTATTCCCTGCATACTTTTTTTATTGTACGTATGTCCACTCCGGAAATCGAACCAGGATCGCCACGGTCAAATGCCAGTAACTCACCTCTGAGCCACTACCGCGCCGCGGTCTACGAAAAGGTCATTCTGCGTAAGAGTAAGCATACCTTTAAAAAATGATGTTTTCACGTAGCATTTGCGCACCCTCAAAAAAATATCAATTTTTATACATTTAAATCAAAAATAGAACAATCTATTTAAAATTAAGATTTTGTTCGTGCTTTATTTATATAAATCATTTCAGCTGTTTCGAATACCCCCGAACGTAATTTATAGGGAATACCCCGTATATGTTAACGTTTGGGCCGCGCCGCATTGCCTGTCAAACTTTAAGCATCAGCGCCGAAATTTTTGCGCCTGCGGCGCCTTGCTTTTTATTTTAATTTTAATGCATTCTTAACAAAATTGACAAGAGATCATTAATATAAATCAAGACCAGGTAAGAAATGTCTATATTTAATAAAACTTTTAAAAAGTTGTTACAGTAACGTGACACCGATTTACCGGGAACCATATTAAAATACCATCCCGGTTTCTAGGGGGGTTCAGTCTATTTATTTAAGAATATAAAACATCGGAAATCAACAATGTTGGTTTTGTCAAATAAGAATAATGTCAGATGATAGTGGTGTTATCTGTGAAAATCGTGAACTGACGTGCAATATCTTCAAGGGCATTATTATAAATTTAAAAAAAAGAATGATTGAGTCTCAACAAAAACTTTTAACTTCCCACATTATTCCCTTCCCACTTCGATATACAAAAACAAAGTACCCAATTTATAATATGAGATTATCCTTAATTAAATTAAAAGGTTAAAGTTTTTAGCATTAAAACTTTTATAAAGATATTATTTTTAATTAACATATATTTTCTTCCCACGCTTCGCAAGCCTACAAAATATGACAATAATAAAGTTGATAAATTGTTGGCCATAAATCTTTTTTCCGGCGGATGCAAGAGAGCGAAACAAATTTTGAATTATCAGATTTATTCAGGTTTTTAAAAAATATATTTTTTATTAACTTTAAATGAATATGAAATATCACAATTTTTATAAAAGGTATTAATTTAATAAATTTAATTTTCAACGGACTGTGTATTACATAATTGTTATTTTTTCTACGACCACCTATGAAAATGAGAAAAAAACACGAAAACACTAAAGCGTCGAATATCACACGCGTGTTGAAAAAAATATTTTAACACTAGTGTTGTATTATTTCCCAACTCACCCCATTCACGCCGGTAACCAGGTCGGATGAGATCGGACATCTCGTGGGGCACGGAAGAAGATACACACTCCCCAATCGGTAGGTCATGCGGGCAAGAAACCAAGGGGTGATAGACCTTGGGGGGTGTCGCATGACCGTGGATCGTGGTTCGGAACCCACGTTAAGCTGTAAGTTCCCTCGGGAATGGCCCCGGCAGCGAGCGAAGAGGAAAAAACCTAATGACAAGAAATGACAACGACCTTTTCGTATTTTTTATGCTCCATATATAAAAAAAAGAAAGGTGAAGAACACGTTATATGAATAATTTTCCACGTTCCAAATGTCTGTCTGTAATACACCTCGACAATAAATATTTTTAAAAAGAATCATTCAACCTCATTGTTATTTTTATAGAATTTTAACACAAAAATGTCGAATAATTTTCAAAAAATATTCACCTGTTATGATTAACGCAATATTTTTTTATGACCCATTCAAATCACTCATTTATATCAGACAGTAACTACTTATTTTTTTAATTCAATCATAATTTTTGACAGATTATGGATTTTATCCCTTTATACATACAAAATACTCGATCATTTAATATAGGTCCGTCAATTTACCTATACAAAACACAACAAAATAAAAATAAATTAGGATTTAAAAAAAGCTTAAAAAATATATATCCTAAAAAAACAATTAAAACATGTCCCCTGTTGTTGAGTGATGGAAGTGGTTGAATGTTTAATAAATATGAAGCGGAAAAGTTTAATATTACAAATTTAACCGTGAAAATAGATTTATCCTGCGTGAAATATTTGCATTTTAATAAATGGATATTGATGGAGTAATTTTGGATGCATTTTATCATTTTATACTATTAATACCAAATAAAAAGCGTTTATTTTGATTGTTTAATATGTATTTTTTTATGTAGATAGACGCTTTTTTTTATGTAAATAAAAGTTTCGATTAGGGACATAGTCATGCAGGGAGGCAGTAGTTCGTGCAAAAATTAAAGTACATCTAATAAAATAAAAACCTATGGAAAATTATCATTTAATTTCAACTTTTTTAAAAACGTGTTGAACACAAGTAACAGTTTTAATTTTTGATCTGTACAAAAAAAATCACCTTGTATGAATTTTTTTAAATGACAATTCCACTCAGCTATAAATAATAGGTATATTCTTTTTTCTACGACCACCTATCAAAATAAGAAAAAGCACGGTAAATTTGGCTAGAAAGCGCAGTATATTACACGCGTGTTGAAAAAAAAAATATTTCAACACTAGTGTTGAAATACAAGGCACACAATTTAATTTAAATATATGGTGCCCATTTGACAGACCACCCCTATTGATTAAATAGAACAAATTTTACAAAGCAGTAATTGTAAAGTGTTTAACTTATTAATTATGTATTTTTGTCGAGTGATTCAGAATTAGAGTGTGAAAATACGCCCTCTGAAATTATAAAAAATGTTAATAATATACTAGAAAATCTATTACCAGAAAACATAAATCGTGCTGAAGAGAGTTTCACGTATTAAACATTAAATCTTTATTGGTATCGATAGTGTAGAGAATAGAGCTCTAGCCTAAAGATCCCAAAGTCACAGGTTCAAATCCCATTAGAAGTATTTGACTTTTTTTTATAAAATCATTAAATAATTTATAGAATTATTTTAAATTGAAATCTTCCTTGTTGGGTTTGTTCGGCTTTGTCAATTTTTAAATTTATGTTTAATGTATCTTTTCTTGATTAAATTTAAAACTTTTCATTCTAGTTAATCTAGAAGTTATTCCAAGAATAGTTCTTCCTATGATACTTATATAAAATATGAAAAAATGAAAAAGTTAAACTACAAATAAAGGAAAATCCTAGTGGCAAACTATGAAACCAGATATTAAGTGGATCATAATCCTAGGTATGCTAATTTCAACACTAGTGTTGATATTTTTTTTTTAGCACTAATATTGAAATATTTTTCACAAATTTTTTTTTTTTGAATAATTCTTTGTGGTCGTAGGAAAAATGGTGTACATTACTCGTGTGAAAGTGATTATTCTAAAACTAGGAAAATTTCCACACTTGGCTGACGCCTCGTGCTAAATATCTCATTATTTGAAAAGTATCACTTTTATCACTTGTTACGTTATATACTATTTTTTAACTTACATGAGCGTCCGAAGAAATATTTTCAAGGTGGGAAAGGGAGGGATTTTCTCGTCGAGGAGTCGTTTGCTTAAAGGGGACTGGGGGTCGAAAAATGAGGAGAAACTAATTTTTCTCTTTTTTTTCCCAGTCCTCCTTAAGCAATTGATTTTTCCCCGAGAATAATAACACTTTTCAAAAACATCCTAATTTTCTTTTAGGGCCTTACGTCCTTGTCTGGAAAAGAGGAATCGCCGTCCTGTCAGCGGGCAAAACTTTAGTCTCTCCAGACCCGAGGGTCACTCTTAACCCCGACTACAGTTTAGAGATCAAAGAAGTCGGCCCTCAAGATGCTGGCGATTACATTTGCCAGATAGGCACTTTAGAACCGAGAGAAATTACCCACACGGTTGAAATATTAGGTAAGTTCCTAGAAGGATAAGAAAGAAAACTATAGAAAAGTAGGAAATGAAAAATTTCGTGTACTACTCATTTTTCTACCACTGTACACAAATACAAAATTTTATTTTTGATACATTATATTTTCTTAACATTTTTGTTTAATATTATTTCTATTTATTATTTTATTAATTTAAATAAATAATTTTTCCTAATGCTGGCCTTGCTTACATGGGCAATTTCTTTAGTTCATTTTAGATGTTAGCAGAAATTAGGTCATTATTAATCGATTATTAACCTTAGCCTACGCCTAACCTATGACCCTCCCTTCTTAAATCCCTCATGATTTAAACTCGACGCCCGGGCAATAATGATAGTTGCCTAAACCTTGGTTAATATACTATTTTACTATTTTTTGCTTTATATAGGTTTAAAATAATCCCCAAAATGTTTAGGGAAAAAAACATTTTTATGGATGAACGTATTTATCCATCTATAATAAGTTGTTAATATTTTTAGTCAACGACGAAAAAGCAAAGATAGACTCCGCATTCCCCTTCATCAAACAAACCGACAAAAACTAAAATTCATGCTACCACTTAGTTCCCGGTGAGTTCCATGAATGAAACCATATGGAAATAGTAGGACATTTTTACGAGACCTATAATACGCTGTTGCCAAATGATTTTTTTATTTGGGCCCAAATAGGTATATTCTTTTTTCGCCATTGAATTAATTACTTAAAAAATATTCTAAACTCAAACTAGTCAAATACTAATAACGACAAACATTTTAAGAAAATGTCTCATAGAATGACAGCTAAGGGAGCTTCTGTGACTGCCACCAAAAATGGTATTCTTGTATTCCTAATAATTTATCACATTTTCATGAAATACCTATTTACATAAATCGACCTGAATCCACTTGGCGAATTAAAAATTTCACCAACACATTTTGTAATTTTATCCGTATCAAGATTTTAATGAAAACCATAACAGAATCGAACTAGGAACGTGATTGTCAGTTTGACATAACTTAACCTAAATTTTAAGCTCAGCTACTGTAGAAATTAATTATAAAATAGTTATCTTGTCAAAACGATTTGAGTATACTACATAGTCATCTATTCTTAATGAATTCGAGAAGTAAATATATATTTTAAAACACAGTGAATTAGCATAACGATGCCATTTTATAATTGCCTTTAACATACAGTCAATAAACAATCATAATACATTTATTTTTCGGATCGATCGTGCAAAACTTGGCAACGTTTGCCTCCTGGCGGTAGCAAGTTAAAATACGGAAACGAAACCTGACAATTTTGACATGAAGGCCAATAAGTTATTTATTTCCAGCTTTATTAAATAAAAAGTGGTGAGAGTTTATGGTTTGAAAGTTTGGTGGGTTAATTATAAAACAACAATATGGTGAGACAGTATCAGGTTTGCAAAATAACCGATTCAGTACCTGGATTTCATAGTAGTCTACACATGCTATCGCCCCCTTAGAATCGGTGAGTTGTAGGCTCGGCGCAAAAGTAATTTTATGAATGAGATGCGAGGTCTATTTATGCTTTCTCTTCGTTGTTTATAGTGATGGCGGGCAGGAAAAAAAAGGCCACGCGGTCTAGGAAAACCACCACTATCGCGTATACCTTGTACACAAAGTATACATTTTTTATGGTAGTATATTTTTTCATTATGTATGAAATATTAAATTAAACTTTACACACTTGCTTTAACGAGGAGAATGTTCTATTGTTGATAGAGGTTTGTTGTTTTATTTATATTTTCTTTCACGCATGGCATAAAGTAAATATGCCTATAGAAAATGCTCGGTAATATTAATATCAGTCCTATGAATTATTCAAGTTCATATATTTAAACATGTCCATATTGTCCATATTATAATATACTCGTTGTAGATACATAGTATTTTACATTTATACATTTTAATTTGTACATTGGAAATTAAAATATGCAATATATTATTCCCTCTCAAATAAACCTGCACCAAAATTGTTTTAATAATCATATTAGGTATTGTTTTTAGTCCATTTATTGTTAAATATCGCGCAAAATAATAAAATTGTTGCTTAATTTGAACTTAAGTTTTTAGTGTAGGGGATTGGGGCATTAATATATTTAATAGTATGTTATTAATTGCGTTTCATACCAGCGAGAAACGCGGCATCGTTTCATAGCTTGTCCAATTGAAAATTGGATAAACAATAAATTTTACTAAGGGGTTCACAATAACTTTTAGTTTGGCGGATGATGCCTTATTTTTTTTTCAAAAAAAAATTGAAAATTCATTTTATCTACTTTCATTTAGTAATATGAATTTTACAGTTCTGTAAATAGTTTTGTAAGGGCATCTATTACAGCACTAGTGATGTAATAGATGCCTTTACAGCACTTGTGCTGTAATAAAAAAAAAACGGTTTTATTAAAATTTTGCTGATAAATAAAATCACACTTTTTAGAAAAATGATTTATTATTAACAATTATAAAATTAATTACCAATTATTAATTAAAATATAATACTTAAGGTTTATTATAAATATTATTAATACACTTTTTACAGTTAGAAATTTGTATACCAGAAGTGGATGTGATGGAGCCCTTTACGTTCGAATTTCCAATCATTAAATCCGTGTTTGACCCCATGATCTTCTTTGCTATTTGTTTCTTATTTTCTAAAGAATTCTCAACGTAGCCTTCTGCCGTAGAAGAGGATTTCCAGCCCCCATGACGCTTTAACATCTGCATATCTGCACCACCATCAACTAGAATGGTGGCTGAGGACCTCCTAAAACAATGTCCACTGCATCCTTCGGGGATATTCAATCCAAGTTTTATTGCAATCTTTTTTGGTATACTTCCAAAACTATTAATTCCGACAGGCTGGGAGGTGCATTTTCCTTTTCCATAGAATACAAAAAACCGCCTGTGAGTTGCATTAAGAAGACGAAGTTTAGCATACTTTCGAAAAATACTTAAACAGTTGACACCTGCCACATTTCCTTCTGTTATAACAAATTCTGGCATAATTTTGGTTTTCGAGAATGGAATCACAATTTTAATATACAAATCATTGTGCTCAATATGATCCAACATTAACTAGTTCTTCGCGCCGACAAGCCCCAAAAATGCCGATTATCATAACAACCTTCATAAGTAAATATGTTTCATCATCTGCAGTACTAAGAAACTTACGTACGTCTTCCTTTGTGAAAACTTTGGACTTTTTGGCCTTGTTACCCTCTGAACTTCTTTTCAAAAATGCGATTAGTTGAGAAAATCTACTTATATCTTGATTTTTCTTGACAGAAATTATAGTTCTCAACATTGAGTAGTGAGTCGATAGTGTAGATGGTTTCTGGGAACGTTGCTTTATGAAAAAATAACCCAAAAGTATTTTCTCAGACACCTTCTTTATTTTGTTAGCTTTGGACCAATCTTCAAACTTCTGATACTCCAACTCATACGGCGCCTTGGATTTTGTCGGAACTAAACTTGAGATCGCTTCGTTTGCCGCTGCTTCTATATTAGAGGGTAAACTTCCATCAGAATCGCTCACTTTGAAAAACGCTTTTTATATTTTTGAATTTGTTTGACAAAGTTTCGACAGTAACCATGCGAAACAGTAACTATGCGAAAGGTAACATAAAAAACTTTATTAGTAAACTTAATAGCAGGTGCATTTTTATTTAAAAAAATGTCTTTTGACAAATATTTTTATTCATAGATAAAAGTAGATAAAATTTTGTACAGTATTCTTGTTGTAAATTCATATTACTACACTCGAAGTTTTATTAAACTCGGCTAACGCCTCGTTTGACAACTTTAACATCTCGTGTTGTAATATGAATCTTTACAACACTTATATCGTAAATAACTATTAATGCTAAAATTAAAAAAGAAATAAGAATTAAAAAGAAATAAGAATAAACATTGCTTTCGTGTCTCCATAGTAACTTACAGTCCTGTGTTTCCCCAACCCAACAGAATTAAAACTGGATAGATAATATAATAGAAATGGACTTCGGATCTAAAGTTCTTTCTGAATGGCTTCCCGACAATAAATTAAACAAAATAATAATACGCCATCTTTTTGACGCGTACATGCAAAACGACACTCCGTCAACAAAATTCAGCTCGAAAAATGATTATGATTCGTTTTGTCTATCGTCCGTTATTGGCTATCAAGTCCACCAATTAAACCGTCCATTGTAAAATTCTGGGTAGAATAGTTATTTTTTTTTTTAAATTCAGTGTAACAAAAAGCCAAAAGTAACGAGTCTTTTATAACATTAGGTCTCGTTACTTTCTGCAATTCACTTTTAAAGGTCTTTTTAAAAAATCCATCAAGAAAACCATATTTTTTAATCTCTCAGTACAAAAACAAATACTAATGTTCTCTTTTCCTTTTTCCATACTTATTTACTACAACGGTAAGTGCAGCAGATTTTGCACTTTATCGTCTAACTCTCAAAGCCATTAACGAACAACATTGGAAAGTTGCCAGAAGTCGTATCAATTTTTATAAGATTGTCCATTTTTCTTCAGGCTCGTTTTGTGTTTCAAGGATTCTACATCATTTTCAGTGTGGATACCTTTGACCTACTACGAGCTTTACGGTTATTAACTCCGATAGATATTAATTCTTGAGATAAATCTTCCCATTTTCTTCGATAAAGTTGAAATGCGATAAGCCGATGACATTTTTTATTTTCACTTTTTTCACTTTTACTGGAGGAAAATATTATGCTTCGATAATGGCATGGGTTTTTTTGGGTATTTTATTCTTTATGATAAATAATGATGGAAATAAAAGAAATTCAATTTTTCCTCATATTTTTTCCCTTTTTTTGCGGTATGGTAAGGTTTGTTCCGGTATATGGAGCGATTTTTATTGAATATAATTAATGTTAATAGTCTGGAAGAAATAGCCCATACATAAAGTGAAGTGGATATTTAGAAGGAAAAAAATAAGATCTTAAAGTCCTCCTTCACTGTTATATTAAAGAAAAATAGAAAGTTTCTACATGCACTCTTAAAAATAACATGGTATGGATTACTAAAATTTGGTTCTGACAACTATTTATTTTCGTGAAATCGGACTCAACCCAACAATTAGTTTGTACAACCAAAAAAAATTGTCGTTATTGAACTGTTGAACTAATTAATAACATTAACCAACCCAACCTAAAAATTTTAGTTGTCACAAGGAAATTTTATATACGGATAACTAAAATTATATGGTACTCCCGCTTTTAAAATTAGTTGTCACAACTCATGTGTGAATATGGAAAATTGAAATTTTTTTTTCAAGGCAATATTGTTTTTGTTAATAATTCAATCTACAAATATTGCCAAAGCAATCATTTATTTGGGCCAAACTTGAAATTTTCATAGAGTAACAGTTACGTACATATTATTATGTAGTCACAACATTGTGTTTATTATCTTTTTTCTGTACTTTCTTATTGTAAGAAAGAAGTTGAATCATAAATAAGTAAAAATTGTATATTTTTGTCATTGCAGTTGCACATTAGAAAGTTTGAATGCACTGCTTATAACCCAAGCAAGTTTATTTGATGGAAATAACTTTAAAAAAAGTCTGTTTCATTTCTAAAAAAAAATGTCATATGTATAGTTTATACTTAGTAACGAAAAATATTCCTTCCTAGGTCCCATTTAAATAAAAAAATGCCTTGGTATTACTAATTATAAATAGAATAAATTATCAGGGATATTATGGTTTCTTTAAAGAAATGTATTTCCAATGTTCTCTCATGTTCTTTATAATACATACCTACTTATGCAATACAAAACAGGAACACTAGATTTGTAACTTAATTTACTCAACCTTTTGGGTTGTTCAATTGCTTATAGAACTAAATTTTCTTATCTGCAACTGCGATTATTAAAAAACACAAAATATTCCCTGGAATTTGTATTTAAAATATACAGCTATATGAAATTTGTTGTACTTGGTCAGATTAAAAAGTCATAAATATGACGTTCTTTTATAGAAATAGAACATAGAACAAAAACAAAACAAAAAAAAATATTTTTAAGTTGTCTCTCATCGGGTCACCTTGCCATGCTTTATAAAAATCTCATTTAAACTTTCTAATGTACAACTGCAATGATAAAAATTAAAATGTTTATTTACTTATGATTTAACTTCCTTCTGCCAATAAGAACGTACACAAGAAATACAATAAACACAAATAAATTACACCAAATATTGTTACATCCATTTTCCACAGGGGCACGGTCATGAAAATGGCCAATTATTGCCTTAAAAACACGAAAAAATTACACGAAACCTTAACATAAACATAACCTCCTGACAGTCCTGGCTAGAAAGATGTCACATGTCACCCACCGGGCAAGGGCGTCAAGTCTCTGTTGATGCCGTTAGTTATAAATATGAAGAATAATATTACTTGAAAAGAAAAGTTAGTTCTGGTAACTAAGAATGTATCTTAATCAAAATTAACAAAATGATAGGGACTACAAATTCATAATGTGTTATTACAACAAACTTAATTGATTAATATAAGTTTGTAGGAACCTTGATGTAATATTTAAATAAGATATATACAGAGTAAAATTCAGCTAAACAAAATATTTTATTTCTGCCAACTAATATGAAAACAAGATATTTTCTTTGTTCTGATGGCATCATTTTTTGGTAAACATAACCAAGAAAAAAACCTTTTTTGTTTTCCTAACTAAAAATAGTTATTTTTGGTAACGTAAACACGAGAACAAATAAAAATTAGTACCAAATACCAAGTCATTTTTAAGAGTGTGGTTCGAAAGCAGAGGCATTCGTCTTCAGGAGAACAAATGAAATTAAAAGGAAAAGTGTAAATATCATTTTAACGGAGCCTTAAGATTAAAATATTAGATAAAATAAAGGTTCAATGAGTAGAACAGTGAGAAAATCATCACAAAAATACACGTAACACTTTGAAATATATGTAAGGTTTGTAGCTTTGGGTGTTATAAGAATTTAATTGTAGAATAAAATGTTTAACAACCAGATATGAGAAAAAAAATTGTTAAGAGAAATGAAGAGTAATAAGTATAGAAATTTAATAATTCATTTAAAAAAATACTGTGGTCTCGGCATACCAAAAATAATGAAAATGAATTGCAATAAGTGTGTGGAAGATAAATGTCATCCCATCAAATGACTTCTTAAGATATTTTTAGTTTTATTAACATTTATTTTCCTCAAACTTATATACACTTTGTTTCCATAGTTTTCGATATGCCGAGCCCATAGTATTTTTTTTTAAATAAATTATTAAATTTCTACCCTTATTACTCTTCACTTCTCTTAATAACTCTCTTTCTCACACTTGCTTGTTAAACCTTTTATTCTAGACCTTAATTCTAATAGCACCCAAAGCTACAAACCATACATATATTATCTTTTTCAGTGTTACGTGTATTTTGGTGATGATTTTCTCACTGTTCTAATCATTGAACCCCTATTTCATCTCATATTTTAATCTTAAGGCCTCGTTAAAAGGATATCTACCCTTTACTTCTTAATTTCGCTTGTTGTCCTGAAGATGAATGCTTCTGCATTCGTAACATGTACAGAATTTCTATTTTAAAACAAGTTTTTCATTAATATATTAGTGGAGGAAGACTTTGAGTTGTTATTTATTTCCTTCTTATATTAATAGGTTTGTTTACTGATTTCCTGTTTTGAGAGTTATGTACAGAAAAAAGAAAGTTTTAAATTAATGTAAATAAATGTTATATCAAACAAAGAGCTTCTTTGAATATGGTCATTCATTTCAATACACAAACTCAAATCGTTAAATTGATATACTCCAAATGTATCGAGATAAAAGTAACCATTTATTCAGATTACCAAATAATTTTTAAAATAATAACTTTGGGCAATTTGAGAAGATAATTCCCAAATTAATTTTGATATGTTTACAGTTTTTTCTAAAGCCTAAAATTTCATTGGCATGCGGTTTTATGGTGGTTTTAATAAAAAACTAATAGCAGCAATCGATTTGGCATCTGTTAAGTCCTCCAAATATAATATTTTATAGACTTAACACAATCAGGGGTGTGCCTATGAGCATTTTTGTTACTTAAAGGGTAAGCACGATTAGTATTTCTCTTTTTTAAATTTAATCGGCCTCACTGTCTTAGTTGATAGATAAATAGTTGTGTACAGTTGACCCTTTATATCCTATATTATGTAGAACTTATGGTAGAAAGTAAGCACTTTTAATAACTTTTCTTACTTTTCCTCTGCCTCGTCGCCACTATTCCTCCGCCTAATGAGTTCTAACCTTTTAAAAAAAGCTTAATTATAATATGAATATGTTTGTCGATTGCATTGACTTCTATAACCTATGTCCATGTATGCAAGGAACATATTATTTTATAGTGTATCAATCGGTCAAGATACCAAAATACATTTTAACAAATAACAAATTCAACTTTTACATAAAAACATCTTTAACGTCCACCATATTCCACCAATCAAACGCAATAAATGTCACTACTTGTCTACTGGGAGTGGCCCTTCAAATATAATACGGTTAATTCACTTATGTGATAACCTAATTAATTGTATTTGACATGAGGCCATCAACCATTGCACTTTGGAGATATAGGACTAAACATATTTGATTATAAAGGGTGTGACCCTAAAAAACTTTGGATAAAGTTTATCTAAATTAGAAAGGAAAGTAATTACATAACTGCCAAGGGAGGCGGAAATGGTGGTAATGGGGGGGTGGGGTGAGTTGGGGTACACCTGCTTCCTAGTGTGCCAAAATTATACCTAATAAATATATTATTTTTTAGGAGATATCCTTGCGTTAAAGTAAATGTTTTCCAATATTTTGTGGTATTGTGGCCATTACAAAAAAATCAATTTTATATTTATCACAACAATGAACCCTAGTAAACAGGGCTTGTTTACCCAATAGGCCCGATGGGCCCGGGCCTAGGGCTCTGCTTTTATTCAAATACCTAGTTAAGGACAAAATAGTTTATTTGCAAAACTGAGATGCTGCAAAACTGAGCCCACCGATAGATTTATTTATTACTATACTTATGCAAAAAAATCGTAAAAAAATCCTGACATGTTGTGGCACACGTTTGTCGCCTTATTTATACAGGGTGATTCCTAAGTTGATACTTTTTCTTTACCTGTGTATAGAAGGCATTAAAATAAATAACATTTTCAAATACCATTTTTCAAAAAACTTAAAAATAGGCTAGATACAGATTTAAAAAATCTAAGTGCGGGTCATGTCATCAAAACGTAGCCTTCTTTACTTTATGTTGTTTGTCTTATCTCTTATTAGTCATGCAATTTACGGGTGGTGTTGGGAAATCCGCTGCGGTGTGTTTTTCTGAAGCAAGTTAATTTTAAATTGGAGACACGTGAAAATGGTAGATACTAGAAAACTTGTAGATGTGGGGCTAATTTAGGGTGAGTGTCGTCAAAGTGCGGCTGCTGCTTCAAGATTATACGCAGAACGCTTTTCCTTGCGGGCTCATCCTACACCCAGAAATTTTCTTATTGTTATTCAGCGGGCAAGTTAGGCAGAACAAGTTAGTTAGAAAGGTATTTAAAAATTTTGTTTATTTTAATGCCTTCTACACACAGCTAAAAAAGAAGTATCAACTTAGGAATCACCCTGTATAATATGATATCACTGAAACGTGAAACATAATAAATTATTTAAAAAGAAACTCTGTCCGCTTGACGCTAAGCAGACAGAGTAGTGCGTCTATCCTTTGCATTAAAGTACACAGGGACACCGAAAGTAATGGGTTCCCTGGGGCACAGGTAGACAATGACAGGCTGTTTCATCCTTATTGGGATTCATCAAAAAGCCATAACTTGTAAGCAATTCCCGCTAGAGCGAAAATATGTTTTCAAGATATTTTTACGAATAAAAATATGAATAATAAATTATTATTGCGTAAGTTATTAAGGAAAAACGTAAAGTTACCAATTTCTTTAATAGTTACAAAGATAATATGTGATCCTAAATATGACTCAAAATTAACATTTTAATTATTCATTTAAAATTTTTAGAATAATAGTTAGTATATTACTTAAATATTTTTCATCCATTTGAATCAAAAATATCGCACTCAGTGGCGTATTTAAGGGGAGGGGGGGGGGGGGCGCTACCGGCCTGCAGCGCCCCCCCCCCCCCCCCAGCCTAGAACCACGGGTCTAAAAGTCTAATTGTAACCTAATTTTTCGTCTCACGCTTGGACTTTTAATTTAAATTTTTAAATAATATGTTCTTTATGTGGTTGATTCTGCAAGAAATTTAGGAATAGTCTTGGACACCGACTTAAGGTTTCGTGACCATTTAAAAAAATTGTTTCAAAAGTCCTATTTGGCTCTAAAAA
Source organism: Polydrusus cervinus (assembly GCA_935413205.1). Taxonomy (NCBI): domain Eukaryota; kingdom Metazoa; phylum Arthropoda; class Insecta; order Coleoptera; family Curculionidae; genus Polydrusus; species Polydrusus cervinus. Next base: position 30,421,781 of record OW284516.1, read on the forward strand.
TTCTATATTCTAGCAGATATATTCTAAACGTTAAACTAAAAAAGACGCTGTGTGAGTCACTTGTACTTTCAAACTTTAATTATTGCGATTTTGTTTACGGTTATTGTATAGACAATATTGGGAAGTCCCGTATTCAAAAAGTGCAGAACACTTGCGCAAGATTTATATATGGCCTTAGAAAATACGACCATATTTCTCATACTTTTTCTGAATTAAATTGGCTAAGGATGGATGGTCGTAGACTTCTGCACCTTAATAGTTTTATTTACAAAATTTTAAACGAACCTGACTCTCCCTCCTCTCTTCGTGAACGCCTAATTCCTCGATATAATATACACTCTATTAACATTCGCTCTGTGAGTAAATTAACTTTACCACATCATCAGAGTGCTTTATTCCAAAGGTCTTTTACTTACAATGCAGTAGTTTCCTATAATGCTTTACCTGGTGAATTAACTGATGTCTCAACTGTTGAATTATTTAAAAAAAGATATAAAAAGTTTCTTTTAAATAAACAAAATAAATAATTTCGAAGTTTTAATATGTCCATGGGTGCTTTTGTTTAACTTCATTTAGTTATTGATAGACGATCAATGATCAACGTTTTCTTTTTAAGATATATAGTAAGGTATTTTTAATAATGGATTTCTTGTTACTGGTATTGTGTCTTTCTACCTGTAATTTCTTAGTTTTAGTATAATTATAACTTTTAATATAGTTTTTTTCTAATAATTATTGTCGTATGGTTCAGTTGAGTAGCTATTTACAGCTAGACTGCGCCATGCTACAGTAAATACAACCATAAATACTTTTTTTTTTCATTCTTTTATTGTAATCATCATTTCGTAATATAAAGGCATTATTTATTTATTTATTTATTTATTCTTGGCTTAGATTACAAAGGTCTTGTAGGAAACGTTTAGTTTATAAACTTTTTCTTCTGAAAGTCCTGTTTTATATAGAGATTAAGGTTTTGGACGCATTTCGTTTTAGTTATTAATTTATAATGCAATGTTAAAGGAAAACGAGTAAAAATTATAATATTTTATAGTATTTTTCTATTATATACTTGTCTGTTCCGTTTTCCCTTTTTATAGAGCTATTTATTTTTACAACAAAAACAAAAAATAATTAGGTATTTATTTTAAGAGAGCAAAATTAAAGTAAACATTTTAATTGAAACATTTTTTATGGAAGAAGTGTGATAATTTATAATAAAAAAAATAGTGCGGGAAGAAAAGAGAATGCTTTATTATAAATACACAAAACGGCACTTAAGAAGGAGTATTTCAAAACCTAAGCATTTGCACCAAAAACTGCTCTTAGATCTACGCTCCTAAAATACATGATTTCTGAAAAAATCATCAATTTTGGCGTGGTGAGCGATATTTACTTTATTTTTAATTAAAAAAAAAAGGAGCCCGAAACACGCTGGTTAGAGTCATACATGTCTTATGTTAAAATTTTGGATTGACACCATTATTCATATTTTTCAGGCGATTTTCCGCCTTCTTCACTAGGTAAAATATCGTGAAATATATGTAATTCCGACTGTCACTCTCTCCAGAAAAAAACGAATGTCCCCCCCCCCCCCCCCCGAGCATATTTTCTGGCTACGCCACTGATCGCACTGATTAAAGAGTTTTAAGCCACATTGTCTGTATGAATACGATCTCTTTACTTTCTTATTTCAGGAAAGGTTTTTATGGATAATATGAAGGTTTTACCTCAACCCCGTAAATAAAAGATAATACTGTAAGAGCGGAAAAAGGTTTACTTAAATGTTTCATATTGTTTTGATGGTGACTTTTCAAAAGAAATATGGGTAATATACTTCTTTACTTCTTAAGAATTAAACACGCCGTTGTCGTCATAAATTCTCAGTCACAAAGGAAAATATTTTCTGCTCGGGTAAAAACACAATACAAGCGAGAGCTCTTAGATGACATGTTCGCTATGTGAAGTCTTCCATATATCGCAAATTGAACTTCAAAATGAAAATACTAGATTTTCTTTATTTATTGAGAGCAACATAAAATCCTTACTTTCATTGTTTTGATATGAAAATATTTATTTTAAATTATTTATTTTGTAGTGCTTCGTTTTAAAATAAAATATCAATGATCATTTTCGCTATTTATGGAAGAAAATGAATGGCGGGTGGAGGCTTAATCTGTCTTCCTGAAGCAATGCCGACCAGTAATATTACAATATGATAGTAATGACAAAATAATTGAATTATCAATTTAATTTGGGATGAAAGGAAGTCCTTAAACAAAATGTAAAGTTCTTAATTTAATATAGCTTTTTTGAAAAAATCTATACCCGTTATATTATATTTCAGAAAGGTGTTGAGAAATAAGACGGAAAATTTGGTCCATTTCGGCTCAATTGTGGTGTCGGTCATAGGCACAGGTAAATTTTGTGCATTAAATTATTTATGATAACTAACCTAAAAAAAGAAGATAATTTGATAAAGAGCGAACTATTAGCTATAGATTTACACAAACATCGTTTTATGAAATACGCCGTAGAAGATATAGCTGATAAACATACTGTCACCGCCATATCATTACGAACTAAATCCTGTAGAACTTATATGGGCATAAGTGAAAGGTTTTGTAGCAAGACACAACACGACATTTAAAATGAAAGACGTCAAGCTACTGTTTGATCAAACCATTAAGGAAGTGACACCAGAGAAATGGCGAAAAACAGTCCATCATGTCATTAAAGAAGAGGAGAAAATGTGGGTACTTGACAACTTGATCGATTGGACCGTCGACCCGTTAATTATAACGTCAAGAGGGGATGACAGTTCCTCAGATGATGAACAATATTATGATTTTTAAATTTAATTTCTCTATAATGTATTTTTAGTATTTTGTATTTTTTTTTATAAAGTTTAATAAAAAATAAGTGTACCTAATACTATATACATAAGGCACGCCTTTGTCACACCATTTTCAGTGTTTGTAAATGGATAACAATAGGCAAAACCCATAAATTGACACAAACCCAGGTGGTACTACCCGCACTTGATAAAAATAAAGATTTTTGCAATGAAATCAATGCCAAATTATGAAAGTGGCTTAAATATTCGTTGAGTCACTCTGTAGTTTCTTTGCATACCTAATGGACTTTTAATACTCTACACCTTTCTGAAATAGACTATAGATCTAATCTTTGATTAAAATAGTGGCAGATCCCTAAAGCAACATTATCTCCACCGGAAATCGAACTCAAATGTCTTGTTTCCATGAAAGAAACGTTAACCAAATCAGGAAACCCTGAATTATCCTAATCAACGTCGCAATCTAGTTTTATTTTTTGTGTTAGTAAGTCTATTGTTTGAAATCTGGTGGCGATTGGAAATCGGGAATGCTTTACTTACAGTTTTTCCAGTAATAATAAGCATATTGACCGTTTTTGCTGACCTTTTATACCAATATGAATTATTCCTATTCCATTCAGTGGAGGCTCGCGGTCTTAAAATATGGTGAAGAGCTAGGTATAGTGCAGGTACTTAAACAAACATGGACTAAAAACCCGTGTAACAAAACGTCTTTCTTATCCTCATCTGTCCAACGACTGAATGGAGGAAGGAAAGCTATGTTGGGCATTGGGTTTTCACTTGCTTTGAGCTAACGGACACGGTCGGCTGGGGAACGCCAAAATGCACGAGTGTTTATAATTATTGTCCATCGGAGTTAACCGTGGCTCTATTATGCATACCTACATTCGGATTAAATTAATATTATTAATTCGAACATAATTATTTTTAAGGGCTAAAATGGTAGCTGTATTGGTACATTAATATTTAATATTTTTGGAAAACTTTCCTTCTGGTTTTATTTATTTTGGTGAAGAGCCCCTTCACCTACTTCACCTAACGAGTCGCCACTGTTGCCATTATAAGACTGCTTTTACTGCTTCGTCGACATCAATTATTATATCAGAATTATAGGAAGACTTTTGTAAAAATATTCTTCACATTTCCTGTCATAATGATTTCCTAATGAAATATTTACAGTTGTTTGCATTTTAAATGACCTACAAAAGCTGTATTTAATTTTACATGGGGATCCTTTTAAAACCGTCCATGCTAAATATTGTTTACATAATCTCGGGTTTTTCGGCATTTAATGTAAATTTATAAAAAAGTAAGGCTTTCTTTTTAATAGGACTGGTGCAATAATTTTTCTAATGCGTGAGATTTATGCTTAGTGTGCTGTTATTATAAGTACCGATTCCCCTGAAGGTCATGCCAAAAAAAAAAGAATTTATGAGTTTTTCTGGAATATGCCTCTTTTTAAATAATCTATCTTGATTAATATTTACATGGCCTAAGTTAGGTTAGGTTAGGTAAGAGTGGCAGACCTTTGGTTCTGACCAAACAGTCTCACGTAGTCCTATTAGGTCCGTTGTGATACCACACGTATTCCGTAGAACCCACCTTCATCAGATCTCTGATGCTCAGTCGTCCAAGTTGTAAGTTACTCAGTTCCTCCAGGCTATCGAAAAATGGTTTATCCAGAGTAGTGAACCTTCTTCTTGCGAGGCCAGGGCATTTACACAGAAAATGTTGAATACTTTCTTCCTCTTCCTCATCTCTGCAACTTCTGCAGAAGTCGTTAGTGGGTATTTGCATACGTTCGACATGTCTGCCGTAGAGGCAATGTCCGGTAACAACCGCAGTAATATTTCTCACGTCTTTCCGACTGTGTCTCAATAGCTCTGCGGTTCTCTTTTTATCGAAAGTGGGCCACAGTTGCCTGGATGTACTACAGGTTATCAATTCTGTCCATCTGTTTTGTGCAAGCTGCTTTTCCTAATACTGGAATTATTACTTGATCATGACGACCGCGCCATCTAACGTATGCTAAGCGCTAGTTAGTTTGTGCTTGCTTGTTTCACTTCTATTACAGTATTCGCAGGTACCCAAACTTCAGGTACAAGAGTACTGTCAGTGATTCATCGTACAACCCGCTGTTCTCAATACGGAAATGTAATTTTCGTGTGAAAATATTTAACGAGTAGTAAAATGGCTAATTATATAACATATTGGTAAAATTACACAAAAAGTAGATCTTATTCTTAAAATCACACCGAAAATAGACAAGTTTGTAATTTCACAATATAAATTGATAAATTTTTACATAGAACCGGTAATTTGGTTTATTAGCAGGTCAGCCCGCGCACATGCTGATCCAATCAATTATTTGTTTATCGGCTTTTGACCCGTTGGGTGTGTGCTTGATATTTGTGCCAAATTGTGTAGTAGTTTTGCTGTGTTTATTTATTGTTATTTGCAGTAAAATCTTTTTATTCTTTGGACGAATTTAAACGGATATAACAACTCTTATCTAAAAAGGATTATTTTTATAAACATCATATTTTCCGAGGAACTATTACGAAGCCGCCCCCTACGAGTCGTGAGTTATACGTATATTCGGTGACTGGTTTTTCATAGTTCTAGCAAAAAAAAAATTTGGTAAAATATACATTTATAGTCTATTTTAAAGAGGTGTAGAGTAATAAAAGCCCATTAGGTATGCAAAGGGACTACAGAGTGATCCAACGAATATTTAAGCCACTTTCATAATTTGGCATTGACTTCATTGCAAAATACTTTATTCTCATCAAGTGCATGTAGCACCACCCGGGTTTGGGTCAATTTATGAGTTTTGCCTATTGTTATCCATTCACAAACACTGAAAATGGTGTGACAAAGGCGTGCAGTATGTAGATAGTATTAGGTACACTTATTTTTTATTAGACATTATAAAAAAAATACAAAATACATTATACAGAAATTAAATTATAAAAAATCATAATATTCTTCGTCATCTCAGGAACTGTCATCTCCTCTTGACAATATAATTAACGGGTCGACGATCCGGTCGATCAGGTGGTCAAGATCCCACATTTTCTCCTCTTCTTTAATGACATGATGGACTGCTTTTCGCCAGTTCTCTGGTGTCATTTCCTTAATGTCTTGATCAAACAGTAGCTTAACGTCTTTCATTTTGAATGTCGTGTTGTGTCTTGCTACAAATCCTTTTACTTTCGCCCATATAAGTTCTATAGGGTTTAGTTCGCAATGATATGGCGGTGTGCGCAGCACAGTTATACTATGTTTTTCAGCTATATCTTCCACGGCATATTTTATAAAACGATGCTTGTGTAAATTTGCTATAGCTAATAGTTCCTTCCTTATCAAATTATTTTCTTTTTTTCCTTTAGTTGGCGATCATAAATAATTTAATGCACAAAATGTACCTGCGTCTATGGCCAACACCGAAATTGAGCCAAACTAGATTGAATTTTCCATTTTATTACTCTACACCTTTCTGAAATAGACTATAAAAAATATATGTTATCTGTATTTAAATTCGATCAAAAAATAAAAATATGTGACGACACTTTTTACAATAATTTACTGTAAAGCTCATGTTATATTTATGGAGAAATTAAAAAATATTTACGTGACCGAGGCAAAAATGGGAATTAAACTTACCACGATAAATATTGTTATTAACATTAACTTACTGTAAAAAAAAATTTAAAAGTACATTATTTTATTGTGGTATTTTTATGTATAATTTACACTACTTAATTTCACAACGATTTTTAAGTGGAATTAACAAATGGTAGATTGAAACGTAATTACTGTAATTTTACTATTTTTTCATGTACAGTGTGGACTTGTAATACTCTCATGGCGGGATGATAGCAATCGTTTGTATCAACAGAAAATAGAAATCTATATTTTTGGTATTAGTTTCATGAACCATGGCAGTGGCTCAGAGGTTGAGTTACTGGCATTCGACCCAGGCGACCCAGATTCGATTCCCGGAGTAGGCATACATAGGGGTGTGCAAAAATTCGATATATCGATATTTTTATCGATATATCGATATATCGAATAACGATATTCAAAAAATAAAATATCGATATATCGATATATTCGATAAATCGATATATTCGATATATCGATATATTCGATATATTCAATATATTCGATATATTCGATATACTCGATATATCGATATATTCGATATATTCGATATATTCGATATATTCAATATATTCGATATATTCGATATACTCGATATATCGATATATTCGATATATTCGATATATTCGATATATTCAATATATTCGATATATTCGATATATCGATATATCGATATATTCGATATATTCGATATATTCGATATATTCGATATATTCGATATACTCGATATATCGATATATTCGATATTTATTTGATATAATCGATATATTCGATATATTCGATATAATCGATATATTCGATATATTGATGTATCAAATAACTATGTTGAAAAAATAAAATATCCATATATATAATATGTTGCCTTTCTTCTTCCTTCAAATTCATATAAACGTGACTTCGCGAATATCGACACGAAATCGGCAAATTCGCGTGTGTATAAACCAAGTTTAAGACTGGGATTTCCGAACCACCGATCTTTATACACGCCCACTAATTAGTAAGTACTTCCGGTGAGTTTTAACGGTTTATTTCAAATATCAATCAAAAGTGGGAATGCGTGGTCTGGTGTTGGCAACACTGCTAAGGATATTTGGAGATGAGATCTTTTTAAATTTGCAGCGATATACAGCTATTACATACGTTAATGTGAATTTTGAGTTTGTGTTTTAAGAATAATTTTAATTTTTGAAGTTTAGGTAAGTAAGAGTTATAGTTCTTTATATTTCATTAAAAGGTAGAAACAAGCCATATCCATGTATTATAGCTTTTTGATGGGAATTAGGGGTGTGCAAAAATTCGATATATCGATATTTTTATCGATATATCGATATATCGAATAACGATATTCAAAAAATAAAATATCGATATATCGATATATTCGATAAATCGATATATCGATATATTCGATAAATCGATATATCGATATATTCGATATATTCGATATATTCGATATATCGATATAATCGATATATTCGATATATCGATATAATCGATATATCGACTATATCGATATTTTTTAAAATATCGATATTCGATATTTGATTTTCATTATCGCCCAGCGCTAAGGGGTGTGCAAAAATTCGATATATCGATATTTTTATCGATATATCGATATATCGAATAACGATATTCAAAAAATAAAATATCGATATATCGATATATTCGATAAATCGATATATCGATATATTCGATAAATCGATATATCGATATATTCGATATATTCGATATATTCGATATATCGATATAATCGATATATTCGATATATCGATATAATCGATATATCGACTATATCGATATTTTTTAAAATATCGATATTCGATATTTGATTTTCATTATCGCCCAGCGCTAGGCATACATACAATAAAGAAAGTATGTCCGAAATTCAGTGGATTTAAGAATGCAGTATGTTACTAGTGATTCCTAATAACGGAACCGAGAAGGGCGTCATGGACTGGGATGGGGGGGGGGGGGGGGGGGGTAAAAAGGATTACTAGTGCATACACGTGGCTCCGGATTCCACGTTAAGCTGTAGGTCCCGTCTGGCTGACATTACCCAGACGATAGGGGATACAATGGGCCTTATATCGGGTGTTTCAGAATAAGATGCTGATCCTTAACGGTATGAATCCTTAGGTGATTTTAAGAAGACAAGTTATCTTGAGAAAAAGCAGTGGCGTACATAATATTTTTCCAAAATGTCTAGTCCAAACCAAACCCTTTCAGGACGCCACTGGTTAAAAAAATGTAAAATTTTTCTACACCTTCTCTATTGATGCTTAGAGGACATTTGTGAAAAATTCATAAAAATATCTAGAAAGTTGGTAAAGTTATTTTTTTTCTTAAAACTTTAACGCCCTGTAGTTCGAAAGTTGATAGGTTAAGGATATATGTTAATTTAAACTTTTCTTCTTAAAATCACCTAAGGATTCACACCGTAAAGAATCAGCATCTTATTCTGAAACACCCGATATAGGCCTAAGTATACTGGCTCTTCCGCCAACCCCGAAAAAAAAATTAGTTTCATGAACATTAGCTATAAAAGATAAAATTCATTTTATTGGAAGAAAGCAAAATAATAGGCTCCAACGAAACGGCTTAAATTTTTTGCTACAGGATGTTAAATAATTTTTTTTAATACGTTTATTGTAATATCTCCGAAAATACTTTAGATAATATTTTCAATTATTGGCATGTGTTAATTGGACATAAAACCACATGTTTTAGTTATAAGAGTTATTTTTTTGTCCCACCAGTGGCGTCCCTGCAAACGTTTCCTCTAATATTTTTTAGAAAAAAAGTGGTACGCCACTGACATTTTTCCATGTGGATATTATTTCTAATTAGCCTGGTCAATTCTGCATAAAAATGATTTCTTGAGTTTTTCTTCTCAGCCACACCGTCCTTAACTAAAATAATTAAATTAAATTAAATTAGACGGGCGGAAGCATGCCTATTAAGTGAATCCAACAATTTTTATAAAACAACATTTTCTATTATCAATGTTAATAATAATAAATAGTAGAGCTATCATAAATTACAAAATATTATTTGTTTGAAGGTTGGAGACAATGACGTTTCTTGAACGGCAGTAGAGTTTTGGACTTGCATTGTCTTTATTTGTTTGGAATCACTACGTTTCAACTGGTAAGCATCTCCAGTCGTCTTCAGGTGAATACTGAATAAGTACGGTAACTACAGCTCTATTTATACTAGGCAGGTGCTGTGACGCATGATTAGTGGGTGGAGTCATGCGTGTTGCTAGGTGATGACGCATAACTGGATGAGTCATGCTTGATGAGTCATGCTCGATGACGTCATGCTCGATGACGTCATGCGTCTAACTCTTGGGTGGTCTTATTCTAAGATTACATTTACTTAACAAGGGTTTCCAGACGTTTCTCATATCTAATGAAGGCTTACTAAAGCAACCTGGATTTTGGTGTATGGTCGCAGCTTCCTTAAACTTCCTCTTCCTCCAGTGCGGTTCTTTTTGCAGAATTTCCGCTTTTGTCCACATGATATGATGGCCGTGCGTCCAGGCGTGGTCAGCTGCACCTGATTTTTCGGTCTGTCCTTTTTGGGTGTTATTTCTATGTTCTTTAATCCTTACTTCTAGTGGTCTTAGTGTCTCACCAATGTAAGATTGGCCGCATTCGCAGGGAATCTGGTAGACACAATTTTTCTTGTCTTTCTGGCTTGCTGGTTTCGTCTTCGTTAGGTGGCTTCTTAAAGTGTCTCTAGAGCTGAATACTGTGTTGATGTTGTATCGTTGTCCTAGTCTTCTTATTTTCTCGGATACTCCTTTGACATACGGAATATTGAGTATTGGTTGTATCTCTTTCTCTGCTTTACGTGTGTTTGGCCGATTCTTGCGATTTTCCAATATTGTGTCAATCAATTTCATGGGGTAGCCATTCTTGTTGAGGTCGGTCTTGATGTGGTTAGTTTCTCTTTTGAGAACTTCGTTTGAGTTGCAGAGAGTAATTGCTCTATCCACCAGGTTTCTTACTATGCCATGTTTTGTGTTGTTTGAGTGGTTTGACGTATAATTGAGATATTGCCCTGTATGTGTAGGTTTTCTGTACACTGAGGTTAGGAAGGTTTTTCCATTTTTCTCTACGTTGACGTCTAGAAAAGGTAATTGGTTGTTCTCTTCTTTCTCCATGGTGAATTTAATTGTCGGTGTCATGCGTCACAGCACCTGCCTAGTATAAATAGAGCTGTAGTTACCGTACTTATTCAGTATTCACCTGAAGACGACTGGAGATGCTTACCAGTTGAAACGTAGTGATTCCAAACAAATAAAGACAATGCAAGTCGAAAACTCTACTGCCGTTCAAAATATTATTTATTACAGAAATAATAGATTTAGCAAAAAAACGAGATTTAAAAAAAGTTATTTTAGTTTTTTGTTGTATTGTTAATACCATAAAGGATTTATAATTATTCTCAAGCATTATAATATAAAAGCTGTAAGCATTAATATTTAGATTAGCATATCTGGTTTGGAAACCCTATACTTTCACAAACAAAAAGTTACGCTGTAAATCACGAAAATAAATAGCTGCCGGATGACTCATTTTTTACGCTAAGCACTGCGGTTGCTGTTTTAGATGCAAAAAATACTTTAATTTGTATGTCACATAGGAGTGCTATATATTTTTTAAATCGCGTGCCCCCGTATTCCCTCAAGAATTTTATAATTTAGAAGTTGAAGGAAGATGAACATAACGTCGTCCTCGAATATAAAAATATTTTAAAAAGAGTTTAATTACATTCCAGTGCAGTTTCTACCTATTTATCCTAAAAATTTTAACAAAGGAAAAAGATTGTTTTAAAAAAATTGTGTTTTGTGCTGTTACGATTAAAATAAATCGAGCATATTTTTTTTTTTTTTTTTTCGAATTGTTGAGAATGTAAAGTGATTTTTTTGGCAATAAATGACCAATGCTGTATTTCCTATTATTTCCCCAATACTATAACGAATTTGAGACATCCTATGAATAAATATTTTGATTGTAATATGTCACAATTATTAGTAAACGTTTTTTAAATTTTAGTTTCGATATTTGGTTTTTTTAAACTTTCGCGCAATAGACGCCATTGCCGAAAAACTGATTAAATTACATTTCAAGAAATTTTATTGCATTTTAATACCTCTATACTATTTTCTGTTTTAATTTTTCGGGTAATAAATTTTGTGTGGTTTTATTGAGGCAATTTTTGCTATGGATTACGCTGGATAAAATTTGTTATTCTAAATAGGAATTATCTTTAATGGTAAAAAAACATTAATTTGGCATTTTAAAATGCAGATAACGCAGTTTTATTTCATTGCGTGTTCATCATAATTTATAAGGCTAAGAGCAGAGATGTAACTGTTATTTTAATTTGCATATTGTATATAAACTACATTATTTTTACCTTATCAAAAATATATATTTTTGTAGTTCATATAACATCGTAGATATACAGTGTCAGCTTAAGTTGAGTTCTTATTAAAAATACTAATACAGCGTGAGGTCTTTCTTGAATTAAAAGCGTTATAGTTTAAAATATTTTACATTAAACAGGGTGGCTTAAAACAGTGTGATGGATTAAACAAATTTTTTAAATTGAGCAACTTGTATCTTATTTTATTTTTGAATTAAACTAAGAATTCTACATTTATTTTATACAGCACACTACTAAATTCGATTGTTTTTAAGATATAGACATTTAAAAAATGACGTTTAACCCACTTTGACAGGTTGCATCATCCAAAAGGTACACATTTGAAAAAAACCTGTTTTTACTTTTCGATGTTAGTTTTTTATTTTCTACCGTTTTCCACCCAAATATGTCAACTTTTGATTTAACGGTTTAATAAAACCTGGTTTCCATTAAAAATGTAGGTTATAGAGTCTACAAAACTACATAGAAACAACCCTAATAATAGAATAAACCTAAAACCAAAATGAAGAAAGAGTCTTTGGTGGTGGGTAAAATACCTTATTTTTTACATACACCTTCATGGAAAAAGACCAAGCAGAACCATCAATTATTTAAACACATTTTCAATATAAGAACATGTAAAACAATGCATATTATTTAAGGCATTATTTTCATTCCGTTAACTTTAGAACATAGAAGCCTGAAATGACATTCTTCTTCGTCAACTGAGCGTTTCCGGTTGCGACTATTACAATTTTTGTACCCCGTATTAGTCTTCGGTTGTACTTTAGACGGATATTCGCGCTCGTCTAATGTTTATTACAGACGTTTTTCGTAACCTGTTACCGTTTGGAATTGATGAGCGGTAATATTTTTACATTATACCGTTCCTCTTGGTTTGGTTTTGGTTGTACCAACCGACGCTTAGGCAGTATTTACACAGAGTAACTTAACAGAAACTGTAGTAGCTTGGATATCAGGAGACCGGGCGACAAGACTACTCAAGTTACCTCTCATCTTCTCTCATACGGTCGATACTATAGTCACGCAGTCTGGAGCTAAAGGCCGTATTATGTTGTTTCTAATTTATCGTCGCCCCTTCATTATGTAATTATATAAACAGTGGATTATTTTCAAGTTCATTCAAGAATTGCAGCTTCAAAATTTTCTCCATATTTATTATTTTGCGTTATTCAATAGACTGGAATAGTGTGGTGCATGTCGGTCGCGGATACTCGGGTTGCATCGATCTCCCATTTGCCGTATGAGTAGTGCTATTCAAATCTACTGTGGAACCTATTCGCCCGAGCAGTATCCACATTACTATAGTTTCTTTTAAGTTTCCTCGTGTGAGAACTGCCTTAGTGGTTATGACCGAAGATCGGTTGGGAAAAACTTGCAGTAATTCATCTAATGAATCCTTTAGTAACAACTAATTACTACAACTATCAGATTTGGTCAAATATTGACCATTTAACCATAGCTTTAGTTACTACAACAAATTTTAGAGTTCTGTCAACTTTGAAGCAACATACAAAATAAATTAGTCGCATTAACTGTTAATCCGAGTTCTTGAAATCAAAATATAAGTTATATACTACAAGCAATTTTTTTTCAACCAAATTTCCTATGCAGTTTTTGCAGTTCATCATCAAACATTTCTTGGCATACAAGATACGCGACTAAATCTCTATCTTTTGACGTCATTTCTTTGAATGAATTCTCCTTTTGATGAATTTTGTTTTCCCTGTCGTCTAATTTAATTTTCAAACTATAGATGCTTTTCATTTTGAATATTTGGCTTTTTTGTTAGGGCGTCCTTTTGACCTTTTGTCATGTCCGCGGTTATCTTAAATTTATGTGTTTTACGCTACCCGAAAAACAAATAGATATATTTAAAAAATTCAAAGATTAGGTTTTATCTCATACAAAACGATGTTTAAGTAGGTCTCGACCAATATTTCAAAATTATTCTCTAAAGTAACTAGCTCCATGTGAAATTATATAAGTTGATACTTCTGTTTTAGCTGTGTATAGAAGGCATTAAAATAAACATTTTCAAAAAACTTAAAAATAGGCGAGATGCAGAAGTAAACAATCTGAGTGCGGGCCTGGTCATCAAAACGTAGCCTGATATACTTTATCTTGTTGTCGTTTTATTAGTCATGCATGGTCAGTTATTTATTTGGCGATCTGCTGCTGTGTGTTTTTCCGAAGCAAGTTAATTTTAAATTCGTGACACGTGAAAATGGTAAAATTTGAAAACAATGACCGGTAAAAACCACAGGACTTAAGATATACTTTATAATAACAAAATAAATAAAATATTAATAAAAAATAAAATTACTTCTCATGCCTTAAAAACTTGCTTACTTCCTAGAGAATCGTGAATGTAAATCTTATTGAAAAAATAAACGGCCTAAACGCCTTAACTTCCTGTAATGTAATTTTAATATTTAAGTAATCCAAAAAATAATTGCCAGGGCCGTAATAGTAAAGAGAGGATAATTTGAAATACTGGTAATGACAAAATGTTAAAATTTTAAAAACCTTTAAATTGTATTAAATTTCCAAGGCTTAGAAGTCCTTAAAACTGTTTTAAAAATTCCAGGTCCGTATTAAAAAAATAAATAAATTGAGGTTAGTATCTAAAGAACGAAACGTCTAATTTGAAAATAACGTCAAATGGTAGACCATAAAAAACGGCTATGAGAAAGTGTTTTTTGTTTTTTCCTAAGTCAAAAATGAAGGCGCAAACAATTAAAAACCAAAACTAAAAATTTCGTTTTTTTCCTGATATCTCCGAAGGTATTCGGAATATTTACAATTTTCGTTCACCAAATTATTAGGCCCCAAAATACCCAACTTTATCTCAATTTAACCCCTTGTACACACACGAATTTGTATACCACCTTTCCATATTAACCATAACGGCAGAAAATGCAAAGGAATAAAATGAAATGAACTCACTACGGTATTCGCCTTCGGCTCATGCCCAACTTTTATATTCGTTTAAAAACCACTCATTACAATAAACCAAACTATATAATTTCAATTGATTTATGTTAATTTCTCCAAGTTAGCCTTTAATAAAATAAAAGTTTACTTGAACTATAATAATGATTTGCTAATAAAATTCCAGACAGTCTGTCATGTAAATGAGCAACACAATTAAAGTCCTTTTATTAACCAAAACAAATACACAAAGATTTAGATTGGTATATTTTGGTTGCACAGCTTTAGTAACGGCGTTGTCACATTTAAATAAGCGCCCAGATTAGATCACGATATAGTATACAGGGTTGTCCGCTCTCAATGCAGGATTCCATTGCATCGAAACTACTTACATTATTAACATTTTTTTAAAACAGAGTTATAGGGACGCATTATATCTACAATTTAATATAATTTTAAATTATACAGGGTATACCAAATAGTCAGAACATATCCCACATACTTGTCATTATTATTAAGATTATTTTAGATACCTGATGTGAATAAGTAACAAGATAACCTGTTATGGCTACTTTGTGAAAAAAAAGTGCCAGAAAAAGAACAAAAGTAGTAAAGGTATATGGTGTATTTCAGAAAGGTGTAGAGTAATAAAATGGGAAATTCCGTCCAGTTCGGCTCAATTTCGGTGTCGGCCATAGGCGCAGGTAAATTTTTTGTATTTAATTATTTATGATAACTAACCAAAGAAAAAGAAAGAAGATAATTTGATAAAAAATGAACTATTAGCTGTAGCAAATGTACACAAACATCGTTTTATGAAATATGCCGTGGAAGATATAGCTGAAAAATATAGTATAAACTGTGCTGCACACACCGTCATATCATTGCGAACTAAATCCTATAGAACTTATATGGGCGCAAGTGAAAGGATTTGTAGCAAGACACAACACGACATTCAAAATTAGAGACGTTAAGCTACTGTTTGATCAAGCCATTAAGGAAGTCACATCAGAGAACTGGCGAAAAGCAGTCCATCATGTTATTAAAGAAGAGAAGAAAATGTGGGATCTTGACCACCTGAGCGATCAGACCGTCAACCCGTTATTTATAACTTTAAGACAGTTCTTCAGATGACGAAGAATATTATGATTTTTTATAATTTAATTTTTGTATAACGTATTTTTTTGTATTTTGTATATTTTTTGTAATGTTTAATAAAAAATAAGTATGCCTAATACTGTGTACATTATCCACGCCTTTGTCACACCATTTTTAGTGTTTGTGAATGGATAACAATAGACAAAACTCATAAATTGACCCAAACCCGGGTGGTGTACTTGGTGAAAATAAAGATTTTTGCAATGCAATCAATGTCAAATTATAAAAGTGGCTTAAATATTCGGTAGGTCACTCTGTAACTACCTTGCATACCTAGTGAGCTTCTATTACTCTAGACTTTTCTAAAATGGAATATAGTAATGAAAGATTTTTCGAGTATTTTCTTTAAAAAATAATATTCCCTTTACCAAAAGATAAAGGTTCAATTATATCTAAGAGTTGCAAAGATTTTTAAAAGTAATTAATAATAACATTCAGCTTGTATTTTGACTTACTTAAAGGGCATTGGCAGACATGAATTTTGTCCTCATTAAAGTGGCTTAGTATGATTAATTCTTGATTTCTACTTACCACATAACTTTGATTGTGAGTAAATTAAGTTAACAAAAGTATTTCAGAGCTATATTTCGGAATCAAATTTATAAGTATAGACTCGCTACATTAAAAAAAGGAAGTCTTTGAGATTTATAGAGAAAAAAATAAAACATACATTTTTTCTATATGTATCCCTTATAGCTAACGGCTTCTTCCTATTACAGTTCCTCCTAGAATACATTATGTTACATCTAACGGCCGTGTGGAAGTGAAAAAAGGAGCGACCGTCCGTCTAGAATGCAAAGTATCCGGAAATCCTGTTCCAAAGGTCACGTGGTCCAGAAAAAACAATTTACTTCCCGGGGGAGACCAGAGTGTGACGACCCCCGTTCTGACGCTGGATAAAGTGGACAGGCATCAAGCCGGAATTTATCAGTGCGTGGCAGGAAATGGTGTAGGAGAAGATGTCAAGGAGCAGATATTTCTTCATGTTTTATGTAAGTATACGAACTAAATTTTATATTTTATATACTTCCTTTAAATATCAATGGCTTGATATGGTATAAAAGCGTATGGAAAATACGAAATAAATGTCATTTAAAATGATCAACATCGTTTAGACCTTTCTCAAGCCAGACTCCACATGGCAGCAATGAGGTACTTTTGACTGGAGTTAAGCTCACTTAAGAAGCCACGTATCTCGTGCTAAATATCTTCTCGCGTTAAAAATTATCACTTTCATTATTTGTTATAAGTACCGGGTGGTCAACTAAGAATGACCGCCGGCCATATCTCAGAAACTAGTAATCGTACAGCATCCGGGTAAATTTTTTTATGACAAAAGTGCCCAAGAGAAAATGTAAGTTTTAAAAGTAAATTTTAAAATTTTACATATCTCCGAAAATTCCACATTAAGGTATATCTTTGATAACACCATTAAAAAGCTTGGACAATTATGCATCATTTTGGTCTTATGCTCATTGGCGTACCGACTTTAATAAGAGGGGGGAAGCTGTTAAAAGTGTAATCAGTTAAATCGCAGTAACTTTTAAACGACTTATCCGATTTTAGCAAACTAAAGACTGTTTGGGAGAGAAATGTATGCACTTTTACCAATCGTATTTAGTTGTCCATAATAGTTCTCAAAAGAAATGCTAGAGGGCGCAATTTACAATAATAACACATTTTTTGATTTTACTCCGAAAAAATAAATTATACGGTATAATTATGATACCATAATCGAAAAGTAGATAAAATTTGCTAGAAAAAATATTAAAATTGCAGCTCGATATCTCCGTTCGTTTCAGCGTTATCGCCAATAAAATAATGGTCAATTCTGCATAAAAATGGCCTCTTGCGTTTTTCTCCTCCGGCACACCGTTCTTAATTAAAATAATTAAATTAAATTAGCTCTACTATTATTATTAACATTGATAATGCAAAATTTTGTCTTACAAAAATTGGTGGAAATGACCACCTTCACTTCGTAGGCATGTATGAAGCTAATTTAATTTAATTATTTTAATTAAGAACGGTGTGCCTGAGGAGAAAAACGCAAGACACAATTTCTATGCAGAATTGACCAGGCTAATCAGAAATAATATCCACATAAAAAAATATCAGTGGCGTCCCACTTTTTTTCTAAAAAATATATAATCGCTTACCTTTAAAAATTATTCTATTGGCGATAACGCTGAAACGAACGGAGATATTGAGCTGCGGTTTTAATATTTGTTCCAGCAAATTTAATCTACTTTTCGATTATGGTATCATAATTATACCGTATGATTTATTTTTTCGGAGTAAAATCAAAAAATGTGTTATTATTACAAATTGCGCCCTCTAGCATTTTTTTTAGAACTATTATGGACAACTAAATACGATTGGTGAAAGTGCATACATTTCTCTTCCAAACAGTCTTTAGTTTGCTAAAATCGGATAAGTCGTTTATAAGTTACAGCGATTTAACTGATTACACATTCAACCGCTTCCCCCCCTTTTATTAAAGTCGGTACGCCAATGAGCATAAGACCAAAATGATCCATAATTGTCCAAGCTTTTCAATGCTGTTATCAAAGATATACCTTAATGTGGAATTTTCGGAGATATGTAAACTTTTAAAATTTACTTTTCAATTACGCCCTCTTGCGGCAAAATGCGGAACTTAAAAATTATTTCCAGGATTTTCTCATGACCACTTTAGTAGTAATTTTTTTTTTCTGAGTTTCTATGCCCCGTAGTTTCCGAGATACGGCCGAGAGCCATTCTTAGTGGGACACCCGGTACAACAAATGAAAACTCATATTCCACTGTAACCACGACCAAATGATATGATACACCAATGACTGGAAAATGAAAAATGACAAAAATTATTATTAAACACATTAACCATATTCGGCGGACAGCTATCACATGGAGATCAGTACACTGTACGGTCCTCTAATATTAGAATAGATTTACTGTAATGGAGCCATAATCCATTACTTATCGTTATGTGGTTTTCCGATCATTAATGACCAGTATGCCATCTATAATGTCTCAATTATTATATAGGGACCATAAATAAACTTTGATTTTAAACATATCGGTAATCAGAATATAATGCTGCTCATTGCGTTTAGCTAGGCCATAATTTGCCGGCATTTTTTGAGTGTGGCACTTGCTCCCTAAAAATTAACTGAATACCTCTTTTTGAAAGCGTTGTCGTTCTTCTTAAATGCCTATTTAAATTTTCTTCTTGTTCTTAGTTATTTTTTTTTTCTACCAAATTGATTTATTTATTTCCCCATGGATTAAACAATAAACATGATGAAATACATTATCGTATTTTTGGCAGGTGGCAGGGGGGGGGGGGGGGGGGGAGGGGGGCTCACGGCCTCAAGAAGGAGCCGCCACTGAAGAACTAAATCTTTTAACTGCTTATAAAATCAGGCTCCATAACATTTTATAAGGAGATTTATGTTGATCGCTGTTTTTGTATTTTCTTAGGAAATATAAATCGTGTGAGTATGTTATTTTTATTTGTGTGCCAACATAACATTTTTCTGACACTATAAAAACCAACGAAACTACTAGGATATTTAACATTATTCGCTATAAATATATTCATATTTATGGGAATGATTCTTAACTAAGTATCAAATTAATCACGGCAGTGACTCAGAGGTGAGTTACTGACATTCGACCGCGGGGTCCAGGTTCGATCCACGGAGTGGGCATCGCATAATAAAAAAAAGAATGTCCGAAATTTAGTTGGTTTAAGAATGCAAGGAAGAGTGTAAAATTTATCATAACCCACCCCATTTACGCCGGTAACCAGGCCGGATGAGACCGGACATCTCGTGGGGTGCGGAAGAAGTTACACACTCTCCAATCGGTAGGTCATACAATGACAAGAAACCAAGGGTTGATAGCCCTCGGGGGGTGTCGCATGACTGAGGATAGTGGTTCGGAACCCACGTTAAGCTGTTGTTCCCCTCGGGAATGGCCCTGGCAGCGAACGAAAAGGAAAAAAGACAATCGAAATAGTGGCAAGAAATTACTATTAAATTATATATTTCTTTATTGAAATATTCTTGGGTACCATAGGTTATTTAAAAAAAATCCTTTAAATAACCTACACTGAAAAAAAAAAATCAAATAAAAATGAAGTTTATTTAAACAATTATTTGTTCCAAGAAATTATTTATTTGAATAAATTTTAATAATTTTTTGAATCAGAAATTACTTTCATAATTAAAATAAGTAAATTCAATATACATGTTTTCCTATAAAAAATTAACCTGACCGCAAATAATTTTTTATTTTACTTAAGAACCCTTATTGCTTAATTTAAATAATAATGTATTTATTTAAATAAACATCTTGTAATAACTAATACACAGCATCAATGTCAAATAAAATTATTAATGAAAATGGTAAAATATGAAAACAATGAACTAATAGATATGATGCTAATCTACTGTGTGTCGTTAAAGTGCGGCTGCTGCTTCGAGATTATACGCAGAACGCTTTCCCTTGCGGGCTTATCCTAAACCCAGCAGTTTTCTTAATGTTATTCACCGCCCAAGTTAAGCAGAACCGTATTTGATCCATAGTGTAATAAATGAATGTAAATACCTTATTTTTTTGAAAAAAGGTGTTTGAAAATGTTGTTTATTTTAATGCCTTCTATACACAGCTAAAACAGAAATATTAACTTAGAAATTACCCTGTATAAAAATTCAAACAAGGCAAATTGCTTGGGAGAAAAAATATTGTTCCTTTAAATAAATATAATTTAATTGAAATAAATATTTTTTAGTATATTTCCCTTCGTTTTTTTCAGTGTATGGTAGGTAGGTACTCAAAATTATTTCAAAACCGGGAAATTTATTATTATTGGTAATGCAGATGTATAGAAATAAATCGCATAAAAGTTATTTAAATCATGTGCGTGGCAATACGTTTAAATTTTTTATTCTTCTTGCTTCGCAAACCCCAATTTTGAAGGAAAACAAATTTACACCCTGTAACGGACTGATATTCTCCTGGGTGTGTACAAACAGTAACAAATCGTGTCCTAACACCAAAAAGGGTGGACATATATCAAGTGGAAATTTACTACTGCGTGACCGACCATCCACGACGAATGATAGGTTAAATATACGACCAAATTCAGATAATTCAATGAATTGCTAATAGTTTTATACAAACAAATAAACTATTGTTTCATGGTAGATATTAATTACACTGTGTATTGGGTATTATGTTATATCAATCCTGCAAAAGTATGATGTAATTTTACATAAACTATCTAGTCGTTAAAAAATTTTTTACCCTTGACTAGTTGTATGTCCATAATTCCATCAGAATTCAAACCGTCGATTTCTAGATTAGAGGCCACAATGAAGTGGTCTGGTTAGTTTATTATTGTTTAAAATTCTTGTGTGACAACAACCCCAGTATATTAATAATGGTAAATATAACCTAAATTAGTAATTTATCTAACAGCTACCTTAACGCCTGTATACATTCCGCGAATATAACTTTTGGTAATATTGTTTAACGCGACATTATATTCGTGTTTACCATATCGCTGTGATAACTAAAAATATCGCATATAACTATTAACACAATGGTTGAATACAATTTCTGAATAATATACCAGCGTTTTATTTTAATAGCTGTTAGCACGCAATGTCAAACAGAAGCCTAAGTATGGTTTTATTTCTAATTCGACGTAATTGGTGTGTTATTTAAAATTTCGTAGCTGTTTTGACACGAGCTATTTCTTAACCAATAGGTGAACTTTTAGGTTTTAGGGCGATAACTAAAAAGTAACTAAACGTCACGCCAATTGCTATGCATATACGGAATAGTCGCGCCAAGTTTAATATTTATTAGTTCATGATTGAATATACCATATTCTTAAAGGACTCGACGTCAATAAAGATTCTGGTCCAGACGAAATTCCTATTATTGTTCTCAAGACATGCGCCGATGAACTTACACCAGTATTTTGTAGACTTTTCAACTTATCCTACAAAAAAGGAATATTTCCATCTTGCTGGAAGTCGGCGCGTGTCCAGCCCATTCCAAAGAAAGGTAAAAAGACCCAGCCAAGCAACTACCGACCCGTCGCATTGCTTTCAGTAATTTCAAAAGTAATGGAGAAATCTATTAACCAACAACTCCTAAAGTATATGGAAGGGCTTAACATTATCAGCGACCATCAATACGGTTTTCGTAAGTCCAGATCAACAGGTGACCTTCTGGCATATGTCACCCATCTTTGGAGCAACACCATCGAACATCATGGAGAATCCCGGGCTGTTGCACTGGACATCTCTAGGGCTTTTGATCGTGTTTGGCACGATGGGCTTCTAAGTAAATTGCGATCCTACGGTATGCCTAATGGATTTTGTTTATGGTTAACCAGCCTTCTTAAGAACCGTTCTCTGCAAGTGGCGATTGACGGGTTTCTCTCAGACACCTTCACCATCAATGCCGGTGTTCCTCAAGGATCCATATTGTCGCCTACCCTCTTTTTACTGTATATTAACGACCTTCTAGTGAAAACCCAAAATCCAATTTATAGCTTTGCTGATGACAGCACACTTGTCTCATCTTTTACCTTGACTCCCCAAACATCCGCTGCCGACGCACATCTTCGCAGGCGGCATGAAGTATTGCGCCTCAACAATGACCTGGAAGAAATTTTGGCTTGGGGTGACAGTAACCAAGTCGAATTTAATGCTAAGAAAACCCAGGCAGCAGTCTTCTCCAAAAAGGTTAACATTGCAGAACCGGATATAGTCATGACAGGACACGCAATTCCCCTGGCACCGTCTATTAATTTGCTGGGGGTCAATCTGGGAGGTAATATGTCTTGGCATGATCACGTTGCCGCAATTGCCAAGGCAGCTGCACAGAAACTTGGTGTACTTTTCCGCACCAAAAGGTTGTACACACCTCATCAACTTTTGACACTCTACAAAGCCCAGATTCGACCATCATTAGAATATTGCTCTCATGTCTCAAGCTCTGCACCCAAGCACACCCTTCGGCTACGGGATTCCATTCAAAGGAGAGCCGTTCGTCTAATCGGCGACCCCGAGCTGACCAAGACCCTCGATAGCCTGGAGCATCGAAGACAGGTTGGTGATTTGGCTCTCTTTTACAGATATTTCCATGGCAGGTGTTCGACTGACATTGCCCACTTGATTCCACCTAGAGCAATGCAAAACAGAAATACACGGCGAACCACTGCCGCTCATCCATATGTTGTTCAGCTTAGTACTCCTCGAACTTCATTGTTCAAGAATTCTTTCATCTGAAGAACGTCATCTTTGTGGAATGATCTTCCTGAGGTCGTGTTTCCCAATGAATACAATCTTCAACGTTTCAAGACCAACGTTAATCGCTTTTTTCGCACTCGCAACGCTCCCAGAGCGCCTTAAAGGATTTTTCCTACAGTGCAGGTGTTTTATCATAAAAAAAAAAAATATTTTAGACGTCAATATCTCAAAAATAATTAAATTTAGACATACTACTTATAATTATACAAATTAAGCGTAAAATTTGTGTGAGAATTAGAAAATATTGCTGGGTGCTACAAATTCCTGTGATTACAAGGGGATCTCGAAAACGGTAAGAGATACAAAGATGGTTAAATTGAGACAAAGAGCGGATGCATGCACTGGAGCATGACTGCATCTAGCTAGTATAAATAGAGCTGTAGTTACTTTACTTATTTAGTATTCACCTGAAGATGACTGGAGATACTTACCAGTTGAAATGTTGTGATGCAAAACAAATAAAGACAATGCAAGTCCAAAACTCTTCTATCATTCAAGAAACATCATTGTCTCCAACCTTCAAACAGACACATGTTGTTTTTTCTAGTGATAAACTTAAATAATACCCTTGTACCAAAAACGGTAAATTATTATAAAATACCGGGTGATTCCTAAGTTGATACTTCTTTTTGAGCTGTGTATTTAAGGCATTAAAATAAACAACGTTTTTAAATACCTTTTATCAAAAAACTCAAAAAAAGGGTACTTACATTCATTTATTACACTATGGATCAAATACGGTTCTGCCTAACTTGCCCGTTGTATAAATGTGGGTGTAGGATGAGCCCGCAAGGAAAAGCGTTCTGCTTATAATCTTGAAGCAGCAGCCGCACTTTGACGACGCTTACCGTAAATTAGCACCATATCTACTTGTTCATTGTTTTCAAATTTTACCATTTTTACGTGTCACCAATTTAAAATGAACTTGCTCTAGAAAAACACACCGCAGCAGAATGCCAAATAATTCACCACCGACCCGTAAATTGCATGACTAATAAACTAATAAGATATAAGACAAACAACATAAAGTAAAGCTGTCTACGTTTTGATGGCCCGCACTTAGATTTTTTACGTCTGTATCTCTGTATGCCTTCTATATACAGTTAAAAAAGGAGAATCACCCTGTATAACTAACTCAAATTAATAAACGTTCTTCTATGTCATCCAGTAATTATGACCTGTTGCTTAGCTCAATATATTGCTAATAGAGATTTTATTGCTATTTTATTACATTGTTTCTAGACCCAATTTGTAAAAACCATTTTATTGCTAAGGATTTTATTATTCAGCTGTTGTAAATTTTATTGCTGTTGCGAGACCTACTTTAATGCCAATTGCAATCGCAATTTATGTTGATATCTTCGTTGGCACCCTATAAAAATTAATTCATTTGTCGGCCGAAGCTATTTTTTTTGCTTCTTGCAATTCTGGCGCGGCGCAAATCGATGCTTTTATAGCTTACAACCCCAATCTTAAAATTTAATGTTTCAAACCTAATTGGGGTTGTGGTTTTATTTATGATACTTGCAGGATAAAAGTAAGGGATCTTTCCAGTTAAAATTGTCATAATAAATAAAATTGGTATAATATAAGTTGCTTCAACTGTGATATGTTTTTTAGGAATCCCAGTCATGTAGATAATTTGGATTCCTTGAAATGCTACGTTGTAAACGTACTTAGCTCATTTAACAGCTATTATTTCACCAGAAATATTAAGGGATGTAAACAGATCTTATCAAGATCGTGTTGACTTGTGCACTGATTAAAATGAAAGACATTTTGAACATCTAAGTTATTAAATTTGCAATTATTTCGAGAACGGTTGAAAATAGGGGAGACCAGGGCAAGAAGATCCTCTTAACAGTTATTGCCTTAGATGTCAAATCCACGAAGTGTTAGGAGTTTGTATTTTTATAAGCATATAGTTCGATATGTTGTTTATGTGTTGTACATATTTTTATATTTTTTGTGGAAATATTGTGGAAATAGTCCATCTCTCAGTGGAGTGATATTATGAGTAGGGGAATAATACATACAGTCTGCTCCACTATTTTATTATAAGGGATCTCAAGAAAAGAGAATCCTCATGTCTTCGTCGTACATGTTTCAAAGGCAAAAACCTTCATCATCAGCGAATAAAAATTTAAGGATTATACAAGGAGAGAGACCCTCAACATTGCAAAATGAACTGCTTAAGGAACAGAAAAGAAAAAATTAAATTTCAAAAGATTTAAAAATTTTACATGATTTTAATATTTAAAGTAAAACTTAATGAATTTTTTCATTTTTAACTTAAAATAAAAGGAGAAAAATACCCTTAAGAAGGGGCCTTTCTAGAAAACAGTAACAGCTTCATACTTAAATCGGAAAAGTTAGATTTTTTTTTTTTATATTATTTGGTTAAGTTGATTTTGAGATTTTATCCAGTTTGTAGACATATGCAAAGCAATCGTTTTGCCCCGCTACTCAGGGCAAAATGATTTCCTATGTTAAGTACATAAATGAAATTTTCTTGTTTTTTTTTTAACGCTAAATTTGTGAATATGAAACTAGGAAGTAATTTTCTAAATATTTTTATAAAGAAATAAAACTAAATAAAACTCTTAAAATATACAAATTTGAAATTTCTAAAAGTAATCATTTTGCCCCGCTACCCGGGGCAAAAAAGAGGTACAAAAAAAATTAGGTAAATGAAACACAAATACCTAAAAAGTAATTTTTTATGGTAAATTTTTTTCTTGTATAATTCTATTCCTAATTCAGAAAAATAAAAATAAATGTTCTTCATATTGCACATTAGTTTTCGGAACAAATATGGGGTAAAACGATCCCTGTAATCATTTTGCCCCATTGTTTTAGGGGATCATTTTGCCCCATTGTTAAAGGGATCCTCTTGCACCATTTGTAACCGGCATAATAAAGTTAACCTAACTTTTTTTACATGAACTAAAATTTACAAAACTATGGACCAATTTGTTCACTACACTACACTTTCTCATAGCCACTATCGAATTTTTAAATACTTAACTATTTTTTAGTGATAAACATGAATAAAATGAAATTGTTATCTTATATCAAATCGGACAAAATGACAATTTTCTTTGCACTGACTAAACACTTATGCACTGGTCACTGTCACTCATTGTACGGCCAAGTCTACCAACGGCTGTTCTTGTGCATACAGTGGCGCCAAAATGGCGTGGGATCGTTTGCCCCGGGGGATCTTCTTGCCCCGGTCTCCCCTAACTTATATGCATATAACAGGTTTGTAGCGGCTGTGTGCACTTTTTTGAAGTGGAAGGGTAAACAAATTTTTGTATTCAAGTGCAAAAGTTTTTTATTTAAAAATGTTTGCAGAGCGCTTTTGGCTTATTGGGCAATCATCAGTTTTTTCTGAAAAGTCATATGCATATGGCACAAAAAAAATTGTTTAAGAATTTTACGTTAAATAGTCAAATAATATACAGGGTATTCCATTTAAAAGACTTGAGAAAAATTAATTTAAAATGTGTCGTTTTTGAATGGGTCTGGAGATATTATGAATTATGAATATTGTTTATCTTATGTATACAAAATATTTCTAGACCCCTTGTCATAAATCTCACCCAGTCCTATCAAATAAAAATTAAATTCAGATTTTTTTCTTTATTTCTTTTCCATGACCGTAAAACTTTACTTTTTTAAAGTGAAAAGAGTTTTGTTTCCCTTCCTTCATCGGACTTCATCCCTAGACGCGATTCGTCATATCATGACTCATCAGTAGGGCTAGAAGTCGATGAGTGAAGGGAAACCGTCTACTGTATACAGTCTTCAAAGTATCAAAGAAGTGAAGTTTTACGAGTTTTACTCGTAAAACTTCACTTCTTTTTTACTTTTTTACTTTTTAATTTATTACTCTTCAACTGCCGAAGCAAATAAAATTTTGGACAATTATAAAGGACTCTAATACGAACCTAAATATCTAGTTAAATACTGGGTGTTCCATAAAAAAAAAAATACAACTTTTTGTTATCATACTTTTTTGGGCCACCCTGTATAGGGAAAAGTGTTTTGCTGAAATACACAGTATAAGTCTATACAGGGTCCTGCGCCTCACCTCCCGTCTTCTCTAGCTCACTTATTAATTAAGTTAGGATTTTGATATTTTGCAGACTTTACCTGTATTCTAGGGCGCATTTCAGGAAAATATTTTTGTTTATACAGGGTGTTCCGAAAAAGTGTGACGTCATAAGGATATGTGTTTTTAGATTACATGCCATATATTTTCTTACTTGTTTAAATGCATCTTGTAGTTGCCTACATACCCCTAAAATTTTAATGAAATCGGTTCAGTATTATAGGCGAAAAAAAATAAAAACTAAAAAAACAGGTTTGCACCACTGGTTTTAAAAATTAATAAAAAATAAAAATAATGCCTCGTTATTAAAATTCTACAAAGGTACTTAATAAATATGGTCCTAAAATCTCGTTAACCAAGTTTGATTAATACGAACGAATTGTTGTTATTGATATTAAAGTTTATTAAAGCGACAAAAGCCCATTTGGACTTTACTTAGTTATTTTATAGTTTTAAATATTGTTAGATTAGTATTTAAGCTATAATATTTTTTGTGATGGAATACAACCAAGAAGAGCTCGTAGATATGATTTTCATATTAGGAGCATACTAAAAGAATTTTTTATTTGTCCTTTTAGTAAACTTTAATATCAATAAATTGTTTTTCAAAGCCACCTTTGATATTTATTATATAATAATGACTGGTGGAATAGTTGATAAAATGAGTTTTCTGCAAATAAGTCTTAATGCGTTAGAAATTGCGTTAGGGTTGTAACTAGAACAAATGTTTGAATATTAATTCTGCATCGAATGATATAATAATATACAGGGGCTCCAATTTGAAATAAGAAAAATAAATTGCTTTAAAGTTTGAAAAGTTTGACACTAAAATTTGGACACCCTGTTCAATTCGTATTAATCAAACTTGGTTAACGAAACTGTAAGACCTTATTTATTAAGTACCTTTGTTTAATTTTATTAACGAGACATTATTTTTAATTTTTATTAATTTTTAAAACCAGTGGTGCAAAATTGATTTTTTTTTAGTTTTTATTTTTTTTCGCCTATAATACTGAACCGATTTCATTAAAATTTTAGGGGTATGTAGGGAACTACAAGATGCATCCAAATAAGTAAGAAAATATATGGCATGTAATCTAAAAAAACATATACTTATGACGTCATACTTTTTTGGAACACCCTGTATAAACATACATATTTTCTTTAAATGCACCTTAGGATACAGGTAAAGCTTGCAAAAGGTCATAATCCTAACTTAATTAATAAGTGAGCTACAGAAGACGGGAGGTGAGGCGCAGGACCCTGTATATAAATTAAATTTTCTAACATTATTCGTATAGGAGCTATAGAAGCTTGACCACTATTGCAGGACCTTGTATTTACAACCTGCTGTAATGTGTAATAATGCGAAATTTCTAGAATTTTTCAAATTAAAACTCATCTTAGTATTATTATGATAAAATTCTTTATTTAATTTTCTTTTTAACGATGTCTCACACGTTAATAATAATGATTTATTAAGTAACAGTGGAAATAAACGAAAATATGATATTCTTAGATGCGTAGGTAGGTATCAGCCTAATTAATAAATTTTATTAAACAAAACAAGTGTAGTAAACAACCATTTTTCTCAATAACTTAATACGACCTTACGTTCGCTTAACTATAAACAAGAACTTCATCATAAATATAACACTTCACAGTGTAGTATCCTTATATATATATCACTATCGCTATTTGGATCACTTCTAATATAATAATTACAATGTTCTTATGCAGACGATGCTCACTGGTTCTCGGTCGTATATTGACTGACTCTCTCGTTCAGTCGTTATGCAACGCGCCATCTTTATTTATACCTGTTTACTATTTAATTTATGTAATACACTACACACAGATACACAGAGTCAATGGCGTAGCTAGCATTGAATGGGCCCTGTATCAAGAGCCAGGTAGTGGGCCCCTCGGCTAGAGGACATTTACCCTCCTTTTGGTGGGCCCCTCCCAGGCCAGTGGGCCCTGTATCAATGATACAGCTGATACAGCGGTTGCCACGCCACTGCACATAGTCCAACAGTTTATAACCAGAACGTCTAAGTAAATTATCTTTAAAAATAAAAATAAAAACAATATCAATAACACTGCACTTATTCTACACGTGAACAATCAAAACCAAAATGGAATGAACGGATTCTGTGCCGAGCGCGCGATGCGGCTCTGTATAATTGATAGGAAAGAACTCAAAGAAGACGCGCGGATTGCGGAAGTACGCACATATATATATGCGAGGGTCGAAGCGTTAGAAAGAGATACACATACTCAAGGCATCGATATCAGGTTCTGTTTTAATAATATCTTGATGGGTTTTAGATGATTAAAGAGCAACAGATTGGAGTTTTCAGTGTATATCTTTGTCGTGTATATGCAAATGTACAGTCAGTTATATATCCATCTCTCTATCTCTATCTAGCCAATGTTCGTGAGGAAATAGCGTTTTCGGAATTAAGGGGGATTTCTACTGTGATGGTCCTATTTTCATCGTTTCTTTACGATTTTTTTCTGGGGATAATAAGACAAATGCAGAAAAACAAGTTTTCAATTCTTTTTATTTAAGATAAGATGTACCAAAAAAAACTTATCAACCCCCAAAAAATTAAAAACTTGAGGGTGCTACAGGGTGATGAAGTTACCCCCTCAAAAAAAACCTAACTTGCTGGCGGAATTCAAATAAATTTTTCTATTCATGACAAAAATAAAATTGACCCAGACTCTTCAATTGTAAGCATGTAGTTATAGCCCCCACTAGAATCAAGTCAAAACTCGAGTAACTGTTAAAATGGCGCGAGATTTAAATTTTTTTTTGAAAATTTTCCTTTTTTTTTTTGTAATTTAAGGGCCGTAACATTTTCTGTAATATCGCAAAATACTTGATTCTAGAGGGGGCTATAACCACTTGTATTCCCAGCAGTTTAAGACCAAAATCATTAAATTTTGATAATTTGAACATACCGAAGTACTTTCCGCTAGTGCGAAAAACAGGGTTTTGAGAAAAACAACTTTAAAGTTTCAACGGTGGCTCACAACAAAATAGTCTCACTGTCACTTAGTCTGCGATACCTGGCCCGTAGATTACACTCTCCTCTTCCCCAAAAAACGATAAACCAGCTGATTCTTCCTGCCTCTTTGCGAGCCTGGCCTGACGATGGCGACAGAACGTAGCTCTAAGAATGCGACTTAACTCAAAAGCGGCTAGTGGTGAGAACTGACCGGCAATCATAAAATTGGATGTAACTTTTTTTTGGAGTAGATTTGGTAAAAACGATTACACACAGTTATTCAAGAGGCTATAGAGAGTCGAAAAACGTCGGAAAAAAATTTCGATTTTTTGAAAACCATCACAGTAGAAATCCCCCTTAAGAAACTTTTAAATCACATGTTGGCCAATGCGTTTGGCCATAGAAACGTCAAAGCATTAAAAGCTTAAGTGAAAAATAGTATGCCTCTCCAAATTTTTCTTACTCAGTGAGCGTAAATAGGACATTTTTTTCTGGAGAGAGGGACAGTCGGGACTACATGTATTTTATGATATTATATAGGGTCACTAGGGTAAAGAAGGCGGAAAAGCGCCACAGACGAAAAAATTTTAACATAAGACGTATATATGACTCTAACCAGCGTTTTTCGGGCTCGATTTTTCATGATTAAAAATAAAGTAAATATCGCTCGCCACACCAAAATTGATGATTTTATCAGAAATTATGTATTTTAGGAGCGTAGATCTAAGAGCAGTGCCAATGCTTAGGTTTTGAAATACTCTTTCTTAAATGCCGTTTTGTATTTTGATAATAAATCATTGTCGTTTCTCTCCGCACTATTTTTTATATTATAAATTATCACTTTTCTTCCATGAAAAATGTTTCAATTAAAAGGTTTACTTTAATTTTTCTCTTTAAAAATAAATACCTATTTGTTTTTGGTTTTTGTTGTAAAAATATTTTATTACATTGGGTCATATTTTTGTTGATTTAAAGTAGCTCTAAAAAAGGGAAAACGAAACAGACAAGTATATGATAGAAAAATACTATAAAATATTATTATTTTTACTTGTTTTCCTTTAAAACTGCATTATAAATTAATAACTTAAACGATATGAGTCTGAAACCTTAATCTCTATATAAAACAGGACTTTTAGAAGGAAGAGTTTAAAAACTAAACGTTTCCTACAAGACCTTTGTAACTTAAGCCAAGAATATATTATTTAAATATTTAAGTTAAGAGTCCAAGCTTGAGATGAAAAATTATTGCAATTAGACTTTTAGATCCGATCTCCTAGGCTCGGGCGCCACTGGTATTGCGCATCCCTATGCTTGTATAAATAATTTAATTTAAATAACTATGCCAGATCGATTCTGGGAAGTTATATTTCTGATTTTCATTTAGTTACGTGGAAAATGACCGTATATATTTTGTACCGTTATATAGATTTTTACTTTCGCTATTTTCTAAAATAAAAATTAAGTTAGTAATTATTATTAAAGAGATGTTCGTAATTTAAACCGGAAAAACCTGAAAAATTTAATCCTGAATACCTAACTCTGCCATTAAACTTTAAGGTTATTACTT
This sequence comes from Polydrusus cervinus, assembly GCA_935413205.1. Lineage (NCBI taxonomy): Eukaryota > Metazoa > Arthropoda > Insecta > Coleoptera > Curculionidae > Polydrusus > Polydrusus cervinus. The sequence goes on from OW284516.1 coordinate 30,453,882, forward strand.
GCCGACTAAAAATAAAGCAGGAATAAGGCAAAAGGTTAACAGAATTAGTTTTAGATTAAATGGCAATCTCGCAATTTTCTGCTAACAGCTTTTTGCTCTGGAGAGTAAGATTTTGATTTAATTTGAAAGTAATTGTTCACGAATATTTTTATCTGCTCTATAAGGGGATCGACAGAATATGTCCCCTTCGAATTTAGTAAAGAAATGTTTGTTTTTCTTGGGTTTTCGGTCACTCTTGAATAAAAGATTTTTCTTTATAAGGGGTTAACGTTTCGGTTTTATTAGGTAACCATCATCAGAACTATAAAAAAATATTTGTTTAAACAATCAAAAGAGAAAAGAAACTATTGTATACAAAAAATAAAAAATATAGAAAACTATAATAAAGTATAAAATTTAAGCTAAACATACCCTTATTTAATTTTTTACACTTCACAAAACTTTAAATTCATAGTATGACCATCATATCATATAACACAATTAATTTTAGAACTGATACAGAAAATCTTAGTAACGTCTATAATAATTTAATTACGCAATAAAATTCAAATTTTTACAATCTACTTTTAATACCTTTAATATAATTAAGTTAAGATAGTGATTCCAATGTATTAGGTAAAATGGAATTCCTATCTGGTCCATCCCTTACCCCCATAAAAATTAAAACCATTTTTATTTCATCTTAAATTGACCATTTCCAATATGATGGTCATACTGTGAATTTAAAGTTTTGTGAAGTGTAAAAAATTAAATAAGGGTATGTTTAGCTTATATTTTATACTTTATTATAGTTTTCTATATTTTTTTATTTTTTGTATACAATAGTTTCTTTTCTCTTTTGATTGTTTAAACAAATATTTTTTTATAGTTCTGATGATGGTTTCCTAATAAAACCAAAACGTTAACCCCTTATAAAGAAAAATCTTTTATTCAAGAGTGACCGAAAACCCAAGAAAAACAAACATTTTAATCGATTAAAACGGTCAGGAAAACAAACTAATATTAGTAAAGAAACTCTCTCTTTTTTTTAATTGGCACACGGTTAAATTTTCTATATGTTAGGTAGGTATATTGTATACACTTCATACTATTTCACTCATACAATATAACTACAATGCAATTTTATAGTAGTAAAGCAATGAATGGCTAAAGGGCTAAACACTCAATAACGTTGGATTGTACAAAAATTTACCAGGATTAACTAACCAGCAAGTTTGAATGTGATATAACTGACATTGACAATCAATTTTTAGTAATTAAATTAGTAAATTAAAAATTAATGTACCCGGGCCAGTATGATTGTGAAAAAAGTATATCTGCCAATGTCAGTCAAACTTGCTGGTTAGTTAATTTATTAAAAATTTTTGTGCAGCTTGACATTTGACGACTAAAAAGGCAAAATTACACGCTGTCAGTAACTTGTACAAGTCACTAAAATCTACTGTTTTCTACCTTCTACTTTGTGATAGATGACAAAGCAAGTGCTTTTAAAGAATATTGAATTCAGCCACTTGTACCAGTAAAAAGAACTTTTGTCTGTTACTGGTTAGTTACTGGCATCGTGTAGTTTCGCCTTTTAGGGCTTTTCGGCATATCAACCGCCGAATGTACAGAACGCTGTGTTGCCACATTTATTTTACTCCAAAAATTATAGTACAGGTTCATCAGAATTACCGTGTACTCAGTTGACTGTTATTCTAAACTTTCGATATATGACAAGGCCGTGTTACAAGTAAGCCCCCTGGATAAAGTAGAGCGGCTATGTTTAATAATTAAAATTGGAAAAATAATACCTCTAATTATTATGCCGCTTAATTGGTAATGTTTCTGCCAGGGTTGCGACGATTTAAATAAACTGATTTTTTCAATTTTAATCGTGATTTAAATCAAATTATAAATTGCTGTAAAAACAAGTCGCCGATACAAATAGCTCATCAGGAAATTCGAAAAAAAGGAAGATAGTTTCTTTAAAACGAAGTGTTTAGATACATTATGTGTATGTAAAAACTTAACTAATCGTCCAGTGTAAAATATATTTATAAATTACGCTGCACTCTGTCGAAAATTCTCATACAACAGTGGCGTAGCCAGGGGAGGGGAGCCCCCCCCCCCCCCCACCCCCCGAAACAAAAAAAAAAGAAGATATAAACTATAATTAGGCAACATAAAAGATCTTTTTGACGGCAACGCTATCAATAACGCGCCAAATAAAATAACTAATCATCCTCCCAGTAACTAAAGCTTCAGCAGAAAGACGTTTTTCCACTTTAAAAAGATTAAAAACATATCTGAGAGACCATTCAGGCGAAGAGCGTACAACAAGTTCAGCTTTAATAAGTATTCATAAAAAAATCCATATTGATATATGAAATATTCAATATATTTTGTCAAAAAAGGCGACGAATCACGGTTTAGTTTTTGGCAAAAAAAAAGTTGTGCTTTTTAGTTAATTTTGTTTTTTCAATAAATAAAAAATATACCTTATTTTTAGTATTTTTTTGCTCAATTATGCTTATTTTATGAAGACTTTTTTGTTTAACAAGTATATATTATCTGTTTTATATTACCTATATTAGTGTATTTGTATAACTCACTACAAGTTTCTTTAAATGTATGTATTTTTTTATTTTGAAATTTTTTTGACTGTCCAAAAAAGGCTATTTTGGGCGTGGCACCCAAAAAAATTCAGGTTTACTGATTTTTTCAAAAAAATCATGATTTATTGCAACCCTGGTTTCTGCTCACTGAAAGACATTTTGGACTAGAAGCATAGTTAAATTCTTTTAAAGATGTTCGCTTAAGTACAAAAACCTTTACTTTTATTATCCCATTCCTATTTACTATTAAATTTGTTGAAAAAAAATTGCAGAAACGTGTTTATGAAAAACGTCAATATTTGTAAATTTATTCAAGTATACACAAAAAGTAGGGCGCTACTAAAAGTACTAAATATGAATAAAGTTTTTTTAACGCGAATAATATAAAAGCGGTCCGCTTGCGAACATTCGCAAATTTTAGTCCGACAGTCAAACGAATAGCGAAGATATGGAAATGTTCACAATGGATGGAAAAAAGGGCAAAATATACATGTTATTTTAAAAGTATGTTAATAATATGTGAGGCGTTAAGGCGTTGTCTTCCATCGCTATTAAGCCAAATTCTAATAGATTCTTTTCGTCCACAAAAGAATTTGATAATGGTTTTAACCTATTCAAATTGGGTAGTTATTTATTGTATAGTATTTTAAGCAATTTTTCTGTTATCTTTTATTTATACGATTAGGTATGTAGAAAAACTTTATATTTTATATCTTAATTTTTGTGTGACTATACCGAATGTCCACGCAAAGCGACTCGCCCTATACATTTTAAGTTTTTAAAGATAATGTGTACAGAAAAATATCTAAAAAGGCTACCACGATTAGGAGATATACATTCAGACAGTCAAGCTGCCCTCAAGGCCCTAAACTCCAATCGACTCAAATGGAGTGCCTAAACAACCTGAAGGATCAAGCAGCAAAGAACAACAGGGTAGAACTCCTATGGGTTCCTGGTCACTTGGAGATAGCGGGCAACGAAAAGGCCGATAAACTGGCTAGAGCCGAACCATCTCAATAACCCAGAGGCCCTGAACCTGCCCTTTGCATATCAAAACAGGCAACCAATGCAACATAAGACAGGTAGGCGCAACAACAACACCTATCCCGATGAAACAGGATACCTAGTCAAACCCAAGCGAGGGCCACAATTGGGAGACCCTACAAAAACTATCAACTGGAATGTTGCTTCTAATGCGCACCCAGATAAAACAAGTGGTTGGCTTACTAACAGGCCACTTCTACTTAAGAAAACACCTACGTCAATTAGGAATCTTTAATGGCCACATTGAATGCAGACTTTGCGGCGAAGAGGACGAAACCGACTCACATATCATATAACAGCGAAGCACTGACCCGAAGAAGATTCAAAATCTTCGGAGGAATCCAATGTGGGGATAATCTCCCGCATGACAAACTTGGTAGGAATTTAATGGACCTCATCAATGGAAAAAATCTTTTCTTTACAAGATAAGGGAACACAATAAGCAACTAGGCTGCAGTGCGCAAAGCTTGGACCGAACGCCCGACCCACTTCTTAAACCAACCACTCAACCAACCAAAGATAATGAAATGAAATTTGTAGGATTTGCTGGTGTCCGCAGCATCACCTGTTGAATTTCAATGAAAACCCAACGGCAATCCTATTCAAATAAGTTAAGATCTGGTTGTTTAAAATTATTCAAACTCCGCATGTGCACTCACCACACGAGACCCAAAGAAGTCTCCCTACATTCCCGCTCTGAAGTCAATAGCAGTGGCGGCTCGCGGTCTTAAAAAATGGTGAAAAGCTAGGTATAGTGCGGGTACTAAAACAAATATTGACTAAAAACCCGTGTATCAAAATACGTCTCTCTTATCCTCATATGTCCAACGACTGAATGGAGTTTCCAACAAATTACAAACTATGTCATTAATTGGGTTCATTTTTAAAACACACAACTAAGTAGGTATGTACACTACTGAAATAACTGAAAAATAAAAACAAAATTTTTTAATCACACAGTAAATCACGTAAAAACGATATCTATAACCGTAAGTTTCGTAAAGCCGCAAAATAAATACCACGAACCAATGCTAAAACAATGGTGCATACGACTAATCTATTTTAAAAGTGCCCTTCATCATAATGTAAATTGTTACATGCTGTTTGCGTGACTGACGTCACGTAACCATAGCAACAGTGAATATCAAAGTCATGTTGGACGTTGGGTCTTCACTTGCTTTGAGCTAACGGACACGGTCGGCTGGGGCGCGCCAAAATGCACGAGTGTTTATAATTATTGGTTATCGGAGTTAACTGTGGCCCTATGACGCATACCCACATTCGTATTAAATTAATATTATTAATTCGAACATAATTATTTTTTAAGGGCTAAAATGGTAGCTGTATTGGTACATTAATATTTAATATTGTAGAAGAACTTTTCTCCTGGTTTTATTTTATTTTTTGGTGAAGAGCCCCTACCTACTTCACCTGACGAGCCGCCTCTGGTCAATAGGGGAGCAAATATTTGGACAGTCGAGGGGTCTAGTTCCAAAGCGTACAATCTCCAGTTTTTAACAAAAATGAGATAGATGGCGCTTCAGATGTAATTTTTAGCGCTGAATTACAATAAACCATCATTTTGTACCAAAACGGTTATTCTCCAGTCTATTTTTGGTCTAAAATATTTGGCTTAGTTCCATACCGTACAATCTCCAACAATATTTTAGTTTTAAACTGTACAATCTCCTAATTCGTCAATTAAAATAAAACGTACAATCTCCAATGTATAATAATACCTTACTTACTTTCAAAGTGAGCTATATTCTTTCGCGCTAAAATCAACGGTTTACGTGTTGTTTTGACAGGTTATAACTCGAAATAATTTTATTATCATTATTCTTCTAAAGTCTATTCAACGTAGCAGCTAAGTCAGGTTTGTTACTTAAGTCTAAATAAAAATTGTTATTTGAATTAAAAAGCATTATTTTATTTTCAAAGTGAACAATCTAAGTTTCATAACATACAATCTCCATTTATTTTTTGTAAATATTTTTGCCAAGAAAAACTTTTTTTTTCTATAACTTCACAAAATGTCTGTAGATAATGACTACATCTCAAAAGAATACTTAAAGTTAAAAAAAAAGGAATAACATTTAATTTAGAGGTGTTTTTCGTTTCCTGGAAATTTCTTTAAAGTGGATATTGTACAGTTTGGAACTAGACCCCTCAGTCTAAAACTTGCATGGGATTTCCTATGTTTCCATTCACGATACGCCACCCGGTATGGACGTCATGTTTACGTAAAGAATTGGATAATATCGTTAAAATAGCACTATTGAAAATTGCTTATAACTCTTCAAAATAAAATGCATTCGTATTATTATCCTGTCAAACCCATCTGCTATAATAACAATCAATGTTAAATGTAATTATGCTGTAATGGTGCTCTGTAGCCTCTGTGCCATAGTCACTCTAATAATTAATTTACATTCCAGGATAAAACATACTAAACAAGCGTGAGTTTTTATAGCAATAAAAAACCTTTTACGAAATTCTACATTATTTCAGTTTTTCTGTCACTTTAAATGCAGACGCGGGCATAGATATAGCCCGTTTGTGTTTTGAATTTAAAAGGCTGTCGGAAAATATTACACCCGGTTTGTATTGTTAGGTGTAATTTAAATAGAACATGTTTATTTTTAACTGACTTTATTATAATTTAAAAAGTGCAATTCGAGGAAAAATAGCAAAACGTATATTTCATAATTTATTTTTGTTTAATCTATATTCGGAAGCCATTTTTCAGGAGTCGCTTGAGGATAGGGAAATTGGGATCAAGGTCAATGGAGTCTGGATAAATAACATACGCTATGCTGATGACACTGTTCTGATTGCGGACAACATGGACGATCTGCAACGGCTGGTTAATATAGTGGGAGATTATAGTCAAGACATGGGATTGAACATGAACACAAAAAAAAATAAATTCATGGTTATCACAAGAGAGATAGATGCATTTAGAAACGCCAGCCTAACATATAATGGAAAAGTTATAGAACGTGTGGAAAAATTTAAGTACCTAGGAACTTGGCTTTTAGAAGAATGGTCATCAGACAGAGTAATTGAATGCAGAATTGAACAAGCTCGAGGCGCATTCCTAAAATTTAAAAAAGTGTTCACTTGTGGCGAACGTGAGACAGTGGACTGGCATACGTGACATTCAAACATTGATTCACACAGCCAGAGATAGACAAGCTATGGAAAATGTGGTCGCAAACATCCATTAATGGATAAGCAGAGGAAGAAGAAGATATTTAATAAAAATATATTTCATGGGAAAACATTTTTGCCTCCCTTAATAACGTTCTAATATTTTAGGGTGTGATTTCTCAAGTCATTTTATGCAGAAAAGCTCATATAAACATATGTCCTAAACGGTCTAAATTTTATTGCTACAGGGTGTTGAATTTTTATTTTTTTAATGCGTTTTTTGCAATATCTTGCAAATATATGTGATAAAAGGACATAAAACCACATGTTTTTGTTATAAGAGATATTTTTTGTCCCACCAGTGGCGTCCCTGCAAACATGTTCTCGGATATTTTTTAGAAAAAAAGTGATACGCCACTGAAATTTTTCCATGTGAATGCTATTTCTGATTAGTCAATTCTACATAAAAATTGTCTCTTGCGTTTTTTTCCTCAGGCACACCGTTCTTAATTAAAATAATTAAATTAAATTAGCTTCATTTTGCAGTATTGACGAATAATTTTTGATCACATAAATCTAGTTATCATGGAATGACGACGTTCTTAAAAACATAATTTTCATAAAATTAATAAATAAAGTAAGTTGGTGACGTTTATAACCATCCCATTGAATTATTTCTTCGATTTTTAGTGTTTAATTGAATCCATTTCATATTTTGCTGCTTTTATTCAAGTATTTTATTAAATATGGTGAATTATACGACAAAATTTTTTATGAAACAACATTATGTATTATTATTGTTTATAAAAAAATAGTAGAGCTAATTTAATTAAATTATTTTAATTAAAAACGGTGTGCCTGAGGAGAAAAACGCTGTTTATTTGTATGCCTTCTATACGCAGCTAAAATAGAAGTATCAACTTAGGAATCACCCTGTACATATAAACATTTTGGTTGTTGATTAAGGGTGTCTTATTTAAAAAATTTCGCACCGACTTTTTTTAACCAATCAGAAGATTTAATTTTGAATCATTACCATTGGAACGAAAAAAAATTCCGGAAATATTCATGCTCTGAACTTATGGCGTACAAATTACACTGGAAATGTTTCTTTCACTTTAAATGTCATCATAATTATACAATTAATTTATTTGTCAAGGCAAAAAAGGCATATTTCTTAGTTGCCAAGGAAACAACTAACGTAATTTTATTCTTATTCGCGGATAACTATGTTATTGCAAATGTGTGTCTTTCATAATAAAAATGTTAAATTTTGGTGTTATATTTTACTAGGTGCGAAATATTCGTACCGAAGCTCTCTTGAGCTTGAATTATAAATTCGTAAATTTTTCCTCGATCGCGAAAAAGAAATAAAAATTTTGTTTTCGAATTTAGGTATTAGAAAAAATATAAAAATTTGAATCCGTGGCTTTTCTCCTGGTATTACTATTACACTCTATTAAACCGCGACAGTGGCTCCATGGTGAGTTACTAGCATTCGACCGTGGCGGTCCGGGTTCGATCCCCGGAGTGAGCATACGCATAATAAAAAAGTATGTCCGAAATTTAGTGGATATAAGAATGCAGTATGCTACTAGTGATTCCTAATATCGGATTATCCTGGAATCTGGGGGCGCAAAAAGGATAACCTCTTGCATACACTTGGTTCGAATTCCACGTTAAGCTGTAGGTCCCGTCTGGCTGACATTACCCAGACGATAGGGGATACAATGGGCCTTATAAGCCTAAGTGTACTGGCTCTTTCGCGAACCCCATCAGCAACAACATCAAAAACAAAAAAAATCACACTCTATTTTGTGTGATAGTTATATAATAGCCTTAGTTAATTTGAAAAGTAAATAATATATTTATTATAACTAAAATAATAATAATAAACCACTCATGAATATTAGGGTGCGTCAAACTCAGTGGCCTATTAGAAATATTTAGAAAACGACAAAAGATATGTTTTTGAAAATTTGAGTGTGTTCATAAGAGCTAGTGTTCTAGCGTTAAAAAATATTTTGAAAGGGGCGGTGTTGCCAGATCATCTTGAAACTCCTAGCAACTTTGGAATTTTAAATGAGACACCCTGTATATTATTTTACTTTTTGTTTCTCCTAATTAACACAAATATTTTTTGTATATTATAATCTATGCCTATCTCTTATAGTTTTTGAGATATTAATTAATTAGTCATTTTTTGGGGCCAAAACATGCTAACCAGAAGATCAAATATTTTTGTGATTAAGGCACCTAGAAAGTTAAAATATTTACAGATGGTTCTTATAGCATGGCCATTTAGGAATTTTGATGATATATGAAAATATTTTTACACAAAGCGTCACAAAAAAACATAATCTTCGTAATATAAATAAATGCAAAATTCTCAACTTTTTTAAATGGAACACCCTGTATTTTATTTTCTTAACAAAATCTAGTTTATATTCCCTACCAAAGGGTATAACATGTTCCTATACCTATCTCTAACCAATTCGAACTTACAAGGGGTTTAAAAAAATTAATAACTTAATAAAAAGGTTTAAACACATTTAATAGTAGGCTTTGGCAGAATTTGTTCGGAAATAAATAAAAAAGAAAAAATGTCAACTAAATTGGTTTTGTCAATAATCTGTGTTTTTAAATTATTGACTAAAATGGCCAATATTTCTTATTCAAACGCAGAAATTTTGAATTTACTTTTTATACATGGAGAGTGTAATAAAATTGTATTAAGAACATGTAGACGATTTAATGAATTGTATCCCAATTCATCTCCAATGACAGCAAAAAAGTTTAGAAAAATAGAACGAAATATGTTGCAGTATAATAATGTGAATGTGTGACGTATAAATTCATAGAACGAATAATTTTTTAAATATAAGATAATATAGGAAATTAAGTTGACATTTTTTCTCTTTCATTTGTTTCCGAACAAATTCTGCCAAAGCCTACTATTAAATGTGTTTAAACCTTTTTATTAAGTTATTAATTTTTTTAAACCCCTTGTAAGTTCGAATTGGTTAGAGATAGGTATAGGAACATGTTATACTAATTGGTAGGAAATATAAACTAGAATTTGTTAAGAAAATAAAATACAGGGTGTTCCATTTAAAAAAGTTGAGAATTTTGCATTTATTTATATTACGAAGATTACGTTTTTTTGTGACGCTTTGTGTAAAAATATTTTCATATATCATCAAAATTCCTAAATGGCCATGCTATAAGAACCGTTTGTAAAAATTTTAACTTTCTAGGTGCCTTAATCACAAAAATATTTGATTTTCTGGTTAGCATGTTTTGGCCCCAAAAAATGACTAATTAATTAATATCTCAAAAACTATAAGAGATAGGCATAGTTTATTATATACAAAAAATATTTGTGTTAATAAGCAGAAACAAAAGGTAAAATAATATACAGGGTGTCTCATTTAAAATTCCAAAGTTGATAGGAGTTTCAAGATGATCTGGCAACACCGCCCTTTTCAAAATATTTTTAAACGCTAGAACACTAGCTCTTATGAACACACTCAAATTTTCAAAAACATATCTTTTGTCGTTTTCTAAATATTTCTAATAGGCCACTGAGTTTGGCGCACCCTGTATAAAACGGGCTAAAAAATTTAACAAAAAGTTAGAAATAAGTAATTCGAGGCACTAAAACGACTTACCTTGTCTTCAGAAATTTGGTCCTCAGGTATCTCTGTAGCCGAAATAACTATTTTGATATATCACTGACGACACAAATAAAATTCGGTACAATTGTAATCCAAATGGGGGTTGATATCACGCAAGGAAAACAGCTTTAAAATTAATAAAATAGCTTCAAAGTCTACACTTTAAACTCACAGGTATTCAACTGCCGAGTTAACCGAGCGATGATGAGATCACCTGAGTGCAAAAAAGGGTTTAGTTTTTGTTAAAGATTTTGAGCGTGTTTTCAATTTTATAAATATAATGTCTTATACAGGGCGATTATATTATTAGTGAAACCTAAATATTGGTATAATTATATATTTTCTCTACTCCTATATTAGTAAACATTGTTTTACCTACAGTTTACTCTATAAGTAAATTCATTCTTACGCACAACTGTGCGTTATTTTGCCTAGTATAACAATCCCACTCAAATCGTGACATTTATCTATCTTGCGATTTAAATATTTGACAGTGACATTGTCATTATTTAAAATTTAAAGTTCAATTTGATACTTTATAAATTATAAACCGATCTTTGATTTATTAATAAGAGTCGTAGAAAAAGAATAGTACGATTGCGTGTTGTAAAGCAATTACGCACTCATGTAATTACCACACTCGTCGCAATTTTTCCATTCGTGCGTAATATGTTTTTATCTACTTTCATTTAGTTATATGAATTTTACAGTTCTGTAAATGGTTTTGTAAGGGCATCTATTACAGCGCTAGTGCTGTAATAAAAAAAAACGGATTTATTAAAATTTTGCTGTTAAATAAAACCACACCTTTTAGAAGAATAATTTATTATTAACAATTATTAAATTAATTAACAATTATTAATTAATATATAACACTTAAGGTTTATAACCTTAAGTGTTAAAAACTTACATATTACGTCTCCCTTTGTGAAAACTTTGGACTTTTTGGCCTTGTAACCCTCTGAACTTCTTTTCAAAAATGCGATTAGTTGAGAAAATCTGCTTATATCTTGATTTTTCTTGACTGAAATCATAGTTCTTAACATTGAGTAGTGAGTAGATGGTTTCTGGGAGCGTTGCTTTACCGAAAAATAACCCAAAAGGATTTTTTCAGACACCTCCTTTATTTTGTTAGCTTCGCACCAATCTTCAAACTTCTGATACTTCTACTCACACCGCGCCTTGGATTTTGTCGGAACTAAACTTGAGATCGCTTCATTTGCCACTGCTTCTATATCAAAGGGTAAACTTCCATCAAAATCGCTCATTTTGAAAAACGCTTTTTATATTTTTGAATTTGTTTGACAAAGTTTCGACAGTAACCATGCAAAACAGTAACTATGCGAAAGGTAACATAAAAAACTTGATTAGTAAACTTAATAGCAGGTGCATTTTTATAGGTACATTTTTATTTTTTAAAATGCCTTTTGTCAAATATTTTTATTCATAGATAAAAGTAGATAAAATTTTGTACAATATTCTTGTTGTAAATTCATATTACTACACTCGATGTTTTATGAAACTCGGCTGACACCTCGTTTGTCAACTTTAACATCTCGTGTTGTAATATGAATCTTTACAACACTTATATCGTAAATAACTATTACCACACTTAATACGTAATATACTATTGAATGACTTAAACTTCTTTATTTTGTAAAACTTCTTATATTATTTAGATAATTTTATATGCCATAAAACATATTTTTATCATATATTTATTATAATGTTCATAATATATTATACATATTCTGGCCAATGCTCATTTTTTATGGTGCATTTATTTTGGAGTTATCTGTTTACATGTCAGACAAGAGATTTAAATATGCAAGCAAAACATTTTTATTTGCCATAAAATGCTTTCATAAAAGTTCCATTGTTCAATTGTTCTACTTTTTCTGCCACTTTAAATGCATAGACACAGAAGGCATTTGTGTACAGTTACTTTTTATATTACATAGTATTTATTGTAGAATGGTAATGATACTATCAGATGTAGGTACGAGGACGAATTAAAAAATTACTTTTTCTACTCCCACATGGAAATTTGCTGTTTCCTTTACACTTAAGTGGCGAGTAAAGTAGGTTATTCCAGTTAACTGTGCGCAAAATTTCTTAACAATCCTAGATAGGTAATGAAACTGACCAATCACAATAGTCAATTACAGAGAAGCTATTGTTGTTCTTAAAAGTACTGACCAATCACAGTATATTATTTTTACTGAGGCTCCGCCTTCTTTTTCAAGACACTAAATTATATAATTTAAATGCATATGGTACAATTTGTTATTAATTTGTTTAATATAATAAAATCTAGACGCATTTATAATAGATTTATCAATAATGCAACCTGCTAAATGTGCATAGAAAATTAATTTCATGTAGCATCATTTATCAGTTGGTTTTCCCATAATTAGTTTAACGTTTTGATAGCCGAGAGGTAGAGCGTTTTACTATGGATCCAATGGTCGTGAGTTCGAGCCCGGAAACCGGAAAACTTTTTTTTACATTTTTTAGCATAAGGTTTGTAAGTTTGGTCATAGAAAAAATATACTGTTCAACTCGAATGGATTGTCCATATTGCCCTTGGAAGTTTGAGCACTTCGCCTACGGCGTCGTGCTCAATTTATTTCCTCGTGCGATATGGACATCATATCCACTCTCGTTGTACAAACTACTATTAATCGCCAATAGATGCCAGTCAAGTGCATCGGAGTTTGGGACTAGATAGATAAAACTTTTAATTCAAAGGTGCAATATTGTGACGTCACACTCGCATACCCTCCAAGATGCAGAGTGGAAAAAGACAGATCTCTGGTCTCCCTAAAATGGAGTTTTGACGGATTACCGATACTTAAGACAACTCACAAAATATTTTTCTAATTACTGCCTTTCTCGATTCAGAGTCAGGAAGAAATAGTATATTACTTACATAACAAGTGATGAAAGTAATACTTTTCAAGTGAAGAGATATTTAGCACGAGGCGTCAGCCGAGTGCGGAAATTCTCCGAGTTTTAGAATAATCCCTTTCACACGAGTAATATACACTATTTTTCCTACGACCACAAAGAAAAGACAAAAAATCTTTTGATTTGTGAAAAAAATATTTGAAATTAGCATACTTAGGATTATGTTTCACTTAATATCTGGTTTCATAGATTGTCAAAAGGCTTTTCCTTTATTTGTAGTTTAACTTTTTCATATTTTATACATCATAGAAAGAACTAACCCTGGATTGACTTCTAGATTAACCAGAATGAAAAATTTTCAATTTAATTAAGGAAAGATGCATGAAACATAAATTTAAAAAATACACCCAACAAGAAGGATTTCAATTCAAAATAATTCTATGAATTATTTAATGTTTAAAAAAAAAATCAAATCCTCCTGGTGGGATTTGAACCTGTGACCTTGCGATCTGCAGGCTAGAGCTCTATTTTCTATGCTATCGGTACCGATAATGATTTTTTGTTTAATACATAACACCCTTTTCAGCGCGATTTGTTTTTTCTGGTAATAGATTTTCCAATACCAATATTATTAAATTTTTTTATTTCGGAGAGCGTATTTTCACACTCTAATTCTGAATCACTCGACAAATACATGATAAATAAGTTAAACATTTTTTTTAATAAAAAGGGGTTGTCTGTCAAATTGGCACCATATGTTTAAATTAAATAGTGTGCCCTAATATTTCAACACTAGTGTTGAAATATTTTTTTTCAATACGCGTGTGATATACGATGCTTTCTACAAAATTAACTGTGCTTTTTTCTCATTTTCATAGGTGGTCGTAGGAAATAAATATACTATAGTCCGTCCAATTACTGGTTAGATGCACGTCACAGGTTCTGACGTAATTTTTAATTTGAGTCACACCGTTGATTGAATCGCATATTTTTTCAATTTTGTCAGGATTGTAATAAACTTCAAAATAAACATTTCTTCCTTTGTTGTATAATGAGACATATTTTCAAAATATGTACTATTTTTCGATTTCAAATCACTTTTAACACGTAAAATTAAAATTTTTCGAATTGACAAACATTGTCAAAACGAATTTTATGTCAATTGACGATAGCCTAAAGTTAATAATAGACCTACCTTAGTTTTCGTTTCTTTTGTGATTATGTATTTGCAAGTTGTGGCGTGCATCCAGCCAGTAATTGTACAGACTTTAATGGCATTCTATTTGACGAGCTTGCATTTTTTAACTCTTCACTTATCTGATTATCATAAAACATTGGCTTCATTATAAATTTGAGAGCCGGCATACTCCCTAAAATATGTTTTACCATATTGGTAGACCTGAAAAATGTAAAAGACTATTACCATTTTATTAAATTTTCGTTGTTTGCATGCTCGTATATACTTCTGTTGACTGAAGTATATGACTTTTTGTAATAGTACCTAATAATAAAGGGGGAAAGAAAAAATTGTATTTGAAAATATCTAAAAAAATTGTTTTAGGACCAAAGTATGATAATAATTGCTATGTTGTTATTTAAAATAAATAAAACCATAAGGAAAGTTTTTTCGACAATATTAAATATTAAAAGTACCAATACAGCTACCATTTTAGCCCTTAAAAAATAATTATGTTCGAATTAATAACATCAATTTAATCCGAATGCAGCTATGCATAATTAATAGGGCCACGGTTAACTCCGATGGACAATAATTATAACCACTCGTGCATTTTCTCGCGCCCCAGCCAGCCGTGTCCGTTAGCTCAAAGCAAGTGAAGACCCAACGCCCAACATGCCTTTGATATATTCACCGTTGCTATGGTTGGGTGACGTCAGTCAAGTAAACAGCATGTAATAATTTGCATTATGAGGAAGGGCAATTTAAAAATAGATCAGTCGTATGCACCATTGTTTTAGCATTGGTTCGCCTAACCATAAGGTATTTATTTCAAGGCTTCGCGAAACTTACGGTAATAGATATCGATTTTGCGAGATTTACTGTGTGATTTAAAAGTTTTGTTTTTATTTTTCAGTTGATTCTGTAGTGTACGTACCTACTTAATTTGTGTTTTAAAAATGAACCCAATTAATGAAATAGTTTGTAATTTGTTGGAAACTCCATTCAGTCGTTGGACAGATGAGGAAAAGAGAGACGTTTTGTTCCACGGGTTTTTAGTTAATGTTTGTTTAAGTACCCGCACTATACCTAGCTCTTCACCATTTTTTAAGACCGCGAGCCGCCACTGTGCACAATGGCAGCAAATTGGTGCTGATCACTTTTTTTTTAATTATAAATAGTTACATTTACCCTTCTTTTTAAAAAAAAGCAGAAAAAACCTCATTTTTTGTGTTTTTTATTTAAAGCTTTTACTTAAAATAATCAATATTCTAGTATTAAAAGAGGCTACCTAGTTAATATTTGCTTTTAAACTGTCACCGCCCAGGGCGTCTATAGGGGCGGCACATTAGTCACCTTCCTCTCCCTCCTAGTCCGCAGAATTGTTTTGTTTTTGGCATATGAGCCCCTTTATCTACTAAAAGTTATTGTTCTTTGGTACTTGCCTGGAATATAATATAATTATTGTTGATGTTATAATATGAAGATTTCAAAAACAGTTAATTTTTTTAAATTTATAAGTCGCGCTGGAAAGAACGCCAGAGACTTTCTTTCTCTTTTTGACATTGGAGAGATGAAGATGTATCAACACGCCAGGTATCTTTTTCTTTGAGAAATCGCTAAGAAAAGACGGATGGGGTTTTAGCACAGCATCAGTCTCTAATCTCTATGCTCTCTTGACTTGTTCTTTCTTTAAAATTGTGTCACAAACACGTAAACACAAAGGTATGCGGCGAAACCTTTTGATAATATTTTTGAAAGAAAAAGTCAATATTTCCTTACAATTAGTCGTTGCGAGGCAACGGAAAATAACTGTTAGGAAATATTTATTATTGTACTGTAAGAAAATATTATTTCTGTAGGTACGGCTACTTGTAAACTAAAATGTGTTAAGTTTGACAATTCAATATTACTGTGTTTCCATAGTTATAACACAAATATTTAATGGCATCCTTTATTTGTAAACAAAGTTAATATTATTTATTTAAAAATGTTAACAAGTTGATTGTAATAAGTTATGTATTTTCAATAATTTTCGATTTACGGAAAAATAGTAGGTATGCCTCGTAGAAAAAGCTACATTCCCGGACTCCGTATTGCCAGTCTCGGCTTGCGCCTCGACATCTTTACGGTCGTCCGGGAATGTTCAGCTTTTCCTACTAGGTATACAATGTACTATTTCTATTAATCCCTAAGTCAAGATTGTTTGTAGGCACATCATGGCCATATTAAATATTTCATTGTGGAAAATGGCAGGTAAATGTAAAAACGTGCGCTATCCCGGCTCAATAAGAGGTCTTAAATTAAAAGATAACTTTTTTTATAATAAGACTCCTCCCTATCTTTTGTATCTATGTGCGCCCATAGAACAGCAAGTGACTGGCTTAACATAAAGTAACAAATTACTCCATGGCACAGTCAAAATACAAACGGTGAATTTTCTTGCTTCATTTAGTAAAGCGACTGCTAAAAATATTTTTCTGCATCGTAGTATTTATAATACAACAATTCCATAATATCTAATCTACCTTAACCTCACATTTATGTTTAATGCTACTAAATTAACCAAGTTTATGTTTGAAATCTTAAACTGTCACATATAAAATGCTTTTTAATTTTTTTAAATTAATTTTCGACAGAAGAAGCCGAAAATAAGAAAATTCCCTTACAACTGTTAAAACAAGAAATATAACAAGATGATATTTTGCTCCAGACTGAGAATTAACTCTGACTCGGATTTGCCCGGGTATTTTGTTATACAAAACAAATTTGATTATAAGCGTCCGTAATATTGTTAGATGCTGGCAGCGAAATTTGCAGGAGCTAATTTGGGATCGCAGGTAAACAATTTATGCTGACTCTGCGTACAGTCGCAGATAGACAGTTATAAGCTTAAGAAAAAATTAGAAATAACTAAAAGAAACATTAAAATATTTAACCGATTTAGACATATTCACTGTTAAATTAATATATAGAACCTTTAAAAGTTTGCGCATAGCATCAAAAATAGAGTTTCGCTTCAATTATGTTGCTATAGTCTATTTCAAAAAGGTGTAGAGTAATAAACGCTCATTAGGTATGCAAGGGGACTACAGAGTGACCCAACGAATATTTAAGCCACTTTCATAATTTAGCATTGATTTTATTGCAGAATTCATTATTTTCATCAAGTGCAGGTAGTACCACCCTGGTTTGGGTCAATTGCCTATTCTTATCCATTCCAAACACTGAAAATGGTGTGACAAAGTCGTGCAATATGTACATAGTATTAGGCACACCTATTTTTTATGAAACATCATTAAAATACAAAAAAATACATTATAAAGAAATTAAATTATAAAAAATCATGATATTCTTCTTCATCTGAGGAACTATCATTTCCTCTTGACGTTATAATTAACGGGTTGATGGTCCGATCAATCAGGTGGTCAAGATCCCACATCTTCTCCTCTTCTCTAATGACATGATGGACTGCTTTTCGCCAGTTCTCTGGTGTCACTTCCTTAATGGCTTCATCTAACAGTAGATTAACGTCTTTCATTTTGAATGTCGTGTGGTATCTTGCTACAAAGCCTTTCATTTGCGCACAGTTCTATAGGATTTAGTTCGCAATGACATGGCGGTGTGCGCAGCACAGTTACACTATGTTTTTCAGCTATATCTTCCACGGCATATTTCATAAAACGGTGTTTGTGTAAATTTGCTAGAGCTAATAATTCCTTCTTTATCAAATTATCTTCTTTTTTTCTTTGGTTAGTTATCATAAATATGTTAATGCACAAAATTTATCTGCGCCTATGGCCCACACCGAAATTGAGCCGAATTGGACAAAATTTCTCATTTTATTACTCTACACTTTTCTGAAATAGAGTATAAGTATTATGAATATTTAAGAAAATTAGATGAAGGGCAATTATTATTACAAAAAGTAATATGTTTCATTGTTCAATTTTGTCCTTATAAAAAAAAATAAAATAATGATTTTTGAAATATTTTTACAATGAGCTATTATCCAATAATCATAGTTTAATCCAACATTAATTTATTTAAAAATTTATTTTCAATTTTGTATGAAAATTGAGCATTTTTTTAACTGCACTGTCACTTTCCAGCGTTCCCATTAATTTTTACAAAATATTTTTTGTTTACAAATAATTGCCCAATTTTTTTGAAAATATTTATAACATAATATAGGCGTAAAACTGGATCGTAAATTTACAAATGGCAACAACACTTGTTGGTTAGTTAAAAAAAATAGCGTTTATTATTATTAATTTAATAAGACTTCTTATAGCACACACACATTCCATATTTTTTATTCACCGTCCACCGCCACATATAATAGGATTTAAGATTAATATTTTTTCACGCACATGATATCAAAATTAGGAATTTCTCTCGAAATATTTTTTGGATTCTAATACTGTTACGCTAAAATATTACGATTTTAACCCATATTACATCCCATAAAAAGAAAAATATTGTCTAATAAAAGCTGGAAGAAATATAGAATAGCGGCACTTCATAGGTATTAAGTGCTTCATTGACAGTTATGAAAGTCATCCGAAAATGAAATCTGGAAGAAAAGATAAGGAGATTAGTATATTTCGTAAACGAACGAGGATCGGAGAATTTATTAGTAAAAGTTATTTAACTTCAGTCATCGAAATATACCGGGTGACACAAGAAAGTATTCCGTAGATTTAAAAGTAAGGATTTAAAAATTTGAGGTGTTATTAAGTGTGTAAATTGCCATTTTTCGGACAATTCAACTTGTTGGACAAATTCAAATTTTAAAAGGAGATCGATCCCCTATTTTTATTTGATGTTTAAATTTTATGGAAAGTTCTCTTTTCTATGAGATATCACACTTTATCATTTGTTTTAAAAATAGGCGTCTAGATCAATTTTCTTTTGTTTTTTAAAATATCCATAACTTTGATAAAGGAAGGTAAGTGGTAAAGAGTAGGCCATAGAGACGTTGAACTTGCTTTATAATATAACATTGATTTGCTTGAAAAAAATGTATCCGTTAGGGTTATTTTATTTACAACCGATTTTTTAAAAAACAAAACGAAATTTCTCGATTTTTTGAAATAGCAAGTATATACAGGGTGGCCCATTTGTATGACAAAGTAATATACCGTCTCTACTATTAAAGATATCAAAAAAAAGTTTTTATAAAAGTTGTTAGGTACAAAAAAATATATGTTCTAAAATTATTTTTAAACATACAGGATGGTCCATAAAAGTGGGACAATAAAATGATACATTTTTTTAAATGGAACACCCTATATATTTTAGCATTTTTTGTTTCCTTACAAAATTGTCCATATGACGCCATATTTAGTTTTTTAATTTTTTGCAACGTTGCCGAACAAAATGCAAAATTCTTAAAATTTTGGAAAAAACATGATAGTAAAAAATTACCTGTATTTCTCAATAAGAGTATCGAAAATCGAAAATTATTAGGAAGCTCTTAAGTTTAGGGATAGATAAACTGTCTTAAATCTTTAAGTACCGAAAATTTTGTACAGGGTGTTTTCTATTGACATCCAAATATACAAAATTTTAAAATACAATAACTCTGTTTTTTCAAATGAAACACCCTATATTTATTAGGTTCGTATGATAGATATTGTAAGTATCTTTTATTATTGTTAAGTCATACCTATACCTAAATTTACTAGTTTTGGCAATATTTTGATTTTTATTTAAATTTTGGTGAAAAAACTATAGTTTTTATTTTTCTAGTAAGCCATGACTAGCAAAGTCAAAACAAATTTAATTAAATATAATGCCATATTTATAATTATTATATTTATAATGTTTGTAAACTTATTTTCAATATCAAGTTGCGTAATAAAAACAAAATTTTATTAAATTAAATAAATACGTAACTAACTATGGTTATCAATTTATTTTAATATGGGATAATATTTAATTACATTTGTTTTTAGTTTGCTGGTCATGGCTTACTAAAAAAATAAAAATTATAGTTTTTTTCACCAAAATTTAAATAAAAATCGAAATATTGCCAAAACTAGTAAATTTAGGTATAGGTATGACTTAACAATAATAAAAGATACTTACAATATCTATCAGACGACCCTAATAAATACAGGGTGTTTCATTTGAAAAAACAGAGTTATTGTATTTTAAAATTTTGTATATTTGGATGTCAACCGAAAACACCCTGTACAAAATTTTCGGTACTTAAAGATTTAAGACAGTTTATCTATTCCTAAACTTAAGAGTTTCCAAGAAATTTTCGATTTTCGATACTCTGATTGAGAAATACAGGTAATTTTTTACTATCATGTTTTTTCCAAAATTTTAAGAATTTTGCATTTTGTTTGGCAACGTTGCAAAAAATTAAAAAAACTAAATATGGCGTCATATGGACAATTTTGTAAGGAAACAAAAAATGCTAAAATATATGGGGTGTTCCATTTAAAAAAATGTATCATTTTATTGTCCTACTTTTTTGGACCATCCTGTATGTTTAAAAATAATTTTAGAACATATATTTTTTTGTACCTAACAACTTTTATAAAAACTTTTTTTTGATATCTTTAATAGTAGAGACGGTATATTAATTTGTTAGACAAATGGGCCACCCTGTATATTTTAACTAGTGATACACCATTAGAACAAAAATTAAATGAATATTATTATATTAAAACAAAGATGGGTTGCCATTTAAAAAAATGGGTAAATTCCACTTTGTTTCTTTAAAAAATACGTTGTAAATAAAATAGCCCTAACGGATACATTTTTCTCAAGCAAATCAATGTTATATTATAAAGCAAGTTCAACGCTTCCAAGGCAAGGGCATGTCGACATATTAAGCACCGGTTCCCGCAGATCACCGAAGTTAAGCTGTGTCGAGCGCGGTTAGTACTTGGGCGGGTGACCGCTTGGGAACACGGCGTGCTCTTGCCTCAGGGAAGAGTTTAAAATTAATCGACACCTAGCCATCCTATTCACGCCGGACAGGCCTGATGAGATCGGATATCTCGTAGTATGAAGGTGCCGTTTCACACTCCCCAGTCGGTAGACCACATTTGTGGTCGATGACCGGTTCAAGATGGCCTCCGTAGTCGGCGAACCGTTAAAAAAAAAAAATCAACGTTTCCATGACTTACTATTTAGGTACCACTTACCTTCCTTTATCAGTCAGTAAGTTAATCTTATACTATTAAGTAGGTTAAAATGAGCCATTTTACCGTTTTCATGGCCTACTCTTTACTACTTACCGTGTTTTACGAAAAATATGGACATTTTATAAAACAAAGGAAAATTGACGGGTTTCCTAATAAATTTCAAAAGTTGACTTCACTTCTGGTTAAACGGGAAGTGACTTCGAAGGTTTGAATTTGGCAAAAAATGGCAATTTATACACTTAATATCGTCTCAAATTTTTAAATCTTTACCACCAAAATTACGAAAAAAAAGTTTCTCTTCACTTTCTTGTGTCACCCGGTATTTTCTACGGCATTTTTGCTACAAGAATAAAAATATTAACCGTAAGTGAAATCACAATAAATAGATACAATTACGGAAGTATATCCCTTGATATTTTGTATCCCTGAGCAAATGCAACTGCCCCTAAGGAAACGTGCCCACTGTATTTCATCGTGCGTTATGATATTCATTTTTGTTGTACACACCACTATTATTTTTACAGATTTTTCCTACGACCACCTATGAAAATGACAAAAAAAGAACGGGTAATTTGGCAAAAAAGCGCCGTATATCACACGCGTGTTGAAAAAAAATATTTCAACATTAGTGTTGAAGTTGAAGGCACACTACTTATTTTTTTTTTATGGTAAAACACCTGCACTGTAGGAAAAATCCTTTAAGGCGCTCTGGGAGCGGTGCGTGTGCGAAGAAAGCGATTAACGTTGGTCTTGAAACGTTGAAGATTGTATTCATTGGGAAACACGACCTCAGGAAGATCATTCCACAAAGATGACGTTCTCCAGATGAAAGAATTTTTGAACAATGAAGTTACAGGTTACAGGAAGTTAAGCTGAACAACATATGGATGAGCGGCAGCGGTTCGCCGTGTATTTCTGTTTTGCATTGCTCTAGGTGGAATCAAGTGGGCAATGTCAGTCGAACACCTGCCATGGAAATATCTGTAAAAGAGAGCCAAATCACCAACCTGTCTTCGATGCTCCAGGCTATCGAGGGTCTTGGTCAGTTCGGGGTCGCCGATCAGACGAACGGCTCTCCTTTGAATGGAATCCAGTAGCCGAAGGGTGTGCTTGGGTGCAGAGCTCCAGATATGAGAGCAATATTCTAATGATGGTCGAATCTGGGCTTTATAGAGTGTCAAAAGTTGATGAGGTGTGTACAACCTTTTGGTGCGGAAAAGTACACCAAGTTTTCTGTGCAGCTGCCCTGGCAATTGCGGCAACGTGATCATGCCAAGACATATTACCTCCCAGATTGACCCCCAGCAAATTAATAGACGGTGCCAGGGGAATTGCGTGTCTTGCCATGACTATATCCGGTTCTACAATGTTAACTTTTTTGGAGAAGACTGCTGCCTGTGTTTTCTTAGCATTAAATTCGACTTGGTTACTGTCACCTCAAGCCAAAATTTCTTCCAGGTTCCACTTATTTTAAATATATGGCGCCAATTTGACAGACAATCCCTATTTATTAAAAAGAGCAAATTTTAGAAATCAGTAATTGTAAAGTGTTTAACTTATTTATCATGTATTTGTCGAGTGATTTAGAATTAGAGCGTGAAAATACGCCATCTGAAATTATAAAAAATGTTAATAATATACTGGAAAATATATTACCAGAAAAAACAAATCGCGCTGAAGAGAGTGTCATGTATTAAACAACAAATCTATCGGTAGCGATAGCGTAGAGAATAGAGCTCTAGCCTACAGATCGCAAGGTCACAGGTTTAAATCCCATCAGAAGTATTTGACTTTTTTTTTATAAAAACATTAAATAATTTATAGAATTATGTTAAATTAAAATCTTCCTTGTGTCTGTTTAAAGGTTGGAGACAATGACGTTTCTTGAACGGGAGTAGATTTTGGACTTACATTGTCTTTGTTTATTTATAATCACTACGTTTCAACTGGTGAGCATCTCCAATCGTCTTCAGGTGAATACTGATACTATATTTATCTGAAGACGACTGGAGATGCTTACCAGTTGAAATGTAGTGATTATAAATAAATAAAGACAATGCAAGTCCAAAACTCAACTGCTGTTCAAAATCTTCCTTGTTGGGTGGATTTTTTAAATTTATGGTTAATGCATCTTTCCTTAACTAAATTTAACATTTTTCATTCTGGTTAATCTAGAAGTCAATCCAGGATTGGTTCTTCTTATGATATACATAGTTTTAAAAAATATTTTCCCAAAAGCACCTACACGATATGCATAAATATACAAACTTCCAATTAAATCAATATTATACCAAAAAAGCCAAAAAAAACATTTAAAATATAAGCTTGTAAATTGATCTGCAACTTAAAACTGTCAATTTTCTCTTTAAATGGTTAATTAAGAGAATTAGTATGTTAATATTAACCGAAACTATTCTCGTTAAGTGTATCCAAACGCGCTAAAATTTCCCATGTTAAATTACATATTTTTTTAACCAAACTACTTTTTTTATCGAAAAAATGAAAAAGTTAAACTACAAATAAAGGAAAAGCCTATTGACAAACTATGAAACCAGATATTAAGTGAAACATAATCCTAAGTATGCTAATTTCAACACTAGTGTTGATATACTTTTTTCAACACTAGTATTGAAATATTTTTTTCACAAATCAAAAGCTTTTTTGATAATTCTTTGTGGTCGTAAGAAAAATAGTGTATATTACTCATGTGAAAGTGATTATTTTAAAACTCGGAGAATTTCCGCACTCGGCTGACGCCTCGTGCTAAATATCTCCTCGTTTGAAAAGTATCACTTATTATGTGATAGATTATTACAC
This sequence comes from Polydrusus cervinus, assembly GCA_935413205.1. NCBI lineage: Eukaryota > Metazoa > Arthropoda > Insecta > Coleoptera > Curculionidae > Polydrusus > Polydrusus cervinus. The sequence goes on from OW284516.1 coordinate 30,478,423, forward strand.
CTAAATACTTAAATAACTTTAAGTAATAAATTTGGTTTTAAAAGTTCCGCTTTCGATTTCCGATTTGATTTGTCCTCGACAAATTACTAAATACAAATTCTGTCTGTTCAACCTTTTGTATGTTTGTTTGATCTACCGAGATAAAAATTACAAGCCTCAAAGGGCAGAACAAATGAATTCTAAACGGTTCACCAAATATCCAATGTATTTCAGGTGAATTTCGTGTGAGGCACTTTTATCGGAGGTCGGAATTGGCTGTCAGTGGCAGTTATATTTTATCTAACGCTATTTTTAAAATGTCTAGGGGAATCTGGAAAATTTGTTTTGTCTTACATTCTGATGTTGATAGTCACATATACAGAAATAATGGTTTATTGCAACAAAATTCCGACCATAGAATATATTATTATACTTATAGTAAAGTCATATAAATTGCAGTAACTTTCATTGAAATTATAACGCTTTGTAATAATTATGATCTACAATTAAAAACGACCAATAAATACATATGCATTATAAATATTTATGACTGCAACGCTTCCAGAAACCATCTACACTATGGACTCACTACTCAATGTTGAGAACTATGATTTCAGTCAAGAAAAATCAAGATATAAGCAGATTTTCTCAACTAATCGCATTTTTGAAAAGAAGTTCGGGCAAGGGCCTGTCGACATATTAAGCACCGGTTCCCGCAGATCACCGAAGTTAAGCGCTGTCGAGCGCGGTTAGTACTTGGGCGGGTGACCGCTTGGAAACACGGCGTGCTCTTGCCTCAGGGAAGAGTGTAAAATGAATCGACACCTAGCCATCCTATTCACGCCGGACAGGCCGGATGAGATCGGATATCTCGTAGGATGAAGGTGCAGTTTCACACTCCCCAGTCGGTAGATCACATTTGTGGTCGATGACAGGTGTAAGATGGCCTACGTAGTCGGCGAACCGTAAAAAAAAACTATTTCAGAAAGATGTAGAGTAATTAAATAGGAAATTCCGTCCAGTTTGGCTCAATTTCGGTGTCGGCCACAGGCGTAGTTCGGAGAAAAGTTCACTTTTATAATATCTATATAAGATTCTAATGGAGCTTGGCCAAGATGACAGTATTCCGTTGATAACTAGAAAACTTTTATGGACCACTTTAAAAAATATGGATTTTGTCTGGAAAAAGCATAAGCGTAAATCACATTTACTGGAAAGCGATGAAATTGTTTGCTGGCAACGAATATACTTCAGAAGTATAAAGCAGTACAGAAGAGAGCAGAAGAAAATATTTTATCTTGATTAGACGTGGATTAATGAAGGTTTCGACACTATCACCATAGTACCAAAATTGTGGCAAGATAAAAATATAACCAGTGTTCGCCAAGCAAAGAGACTAATAATATTGGAAGCGAAGATGAATTTTCAAAACATGGTTTGCTAATCTTTCAGTCGTTCCATACGGGAGATTATCACGAGGACATGAATTCGAATGTTGTTAAGGACTATTTTGGTGAAATGATAAAATATCTTTCAGGTGATTCAGTAGTAGTTATGGACAACGTAAGCTTTCATTCACGACGCACAGAAAAGACTCCAACTTCATCTTAGAGCAAACAATAAATTATCGACTGATTAACCACCAAAAGTATTGAATTTGTAGATAGTTTTATAAAAAAGGAACTATTAGCAATAGTAAATTTACAACAACATCGTTTTATGAAATATGTCGTAGGAGATATAGCTGAAAAACATAGTGGAACTGTGATGAGCACACCGCCATATTATTGCAAACTAAATCCTATAGAACTTATATGGCCGCAAGTAAAAGGATTTGTAACAAGACACAACACGACATTCAAAATGAAAGACGTTAAGCTACTGTTTGATCAAGCCATTATGGAAGTGATACCAGAAAACTGGCGAAAAGCAATCCATCATGTCATTAAAGAAGAGGAGAAAATGTGGGATCTTGACCACCTGATCGATCGGACCGTCGATCTGTTAATTACAACGTCAAGAGGAAATGACAGTGCCTCAGATGACCTCAGCAAAAAAAAAAATCACACCGTCTATTAAATCTTTAAATCATTTTCACTTTTACCTACTTCTTACAAATATATTTTTTATGGTTTCATTGTTTCTTAAACGGACTAATTTTGAAGTGAGATTGAAGGCTTTATCGTCTTTCTCGCTAATCACACTCCAGTACCATTAGAAGAACTTATACCTATTTAATTACCATTAGTTTATATTTATTTTATAATCTTTTCCATTAGCACTATTAATTACTTATCAAAAATTGCATATAATATCCCTAAACTATGTAAACGTTGTTCAGCTATTAAATAGTGTAAACATATAACTTTCGCTTTGTGGTTATACGAGCATAAACCGCAATGGGGTGTACTTTAGTGAAACGGCCGCATGCAATGATTATGATACGAAATTCATAAACCTATTTTCCATTTCATAATTAGTAGGATTTGTCGAATATGTTTAGGAGTAAGGAAATTACATACAATTTTGGAAAATGTCAGATTCTGACTTCCTTCCCATAATCATTCTGGTGAAAATTATTATTAAAGAGCACCAAGATCAAGAGCCTTATCCAAAAGAACAAACATTAACTATTTTCAGTTAACCAGTTATGATGATGAATTTTATAGTAAATATATTATATTACATAGCCAGTGATGAAACTGATACTTTTCAAACGAGGAGATATTTAGCACGAGGCGTTAGCCGAGTGCGAAAATTTTCCGACTTTTAGAATAATCACTTTCACACGAGTGATGTACACTTTTTTCCTACGACCACAAAGAATTATTAAAAAAGCCTTTGATTTGTGAAAAAAATATTTGAACACTAGTGTTGAAAAAAAAATATCAACACTAGTGTTGAAATTAGCATACTTATGATTATGTTCCACCTAATATTTGATTTCATAGTTTGTCAATAGGTTTTTCCTTTATTTGTAGTTTAACTTTTTAATTTTTTCATATTTTATATATCATAAGAAGAACTAATCCTGGATTGACTTCAAGATTAACCAGAATGAAAAATTTTAAAATTAATCAGGAAAAGATACATTAAACGTAAATTAAAAAATCCACCCAACAAGGAAGATTTCAATTCAACATAATTCTATAAATTATTTAATGTTTTTATTAAAAAAGTCAAATACTCCTAATGGGATTTGAACCTGTGATGTTGCGATCTGTAGGCTAGAGCTCTATTCTCTACGCTATCGCTACCGATAAACATTTGTTGTTTAATAAATGACATTTTCTTCAGCGCGATTTGTTTTTTCTGGTCATAGATTTTCCAGTATATTATTAACATTTTTTATAATTTCAGATGACGTATTTTTACACGCTAATTCTGAATCACTTGACAAATACGTGATAAATAAGTTAAACACTTTACAATTACTGCTTTCTAAATTTTGTTCTTTTTAATAAATATGGGTTGTCTGTCAAATTGGCACCATATGTTTAAATTAAATAGTGTTCCTTGATATTTGAAAACAACACATATAAAACGTCATTGCTAAAACTGCCTCATCAAATGACTACTAAGAATGTTTTCCGAACTTTTATTATACCAACGCAACAGAAATAGAAAAATTAATATGAAACTGATGCCTTCAAAGTAATTTTCTGTAAATATAAGAATTGGCCCAAATCGACAAATATGTTGCAATGTAATGCCTACAGGCGGCGCGGCGGCTTCGTGCTTAATTTACTTACTATTATCCATTTTCGTTCTACAAATTACTCTTATACAACGCGCTGGAAAGAGCACTAAGATATCTTAAGATTTCAAAAGTTTCAAAGTATATCGGAAACAGCGGCTGCGCCAGGGGGGGGGGGGGGAAGGGGGATTTGACTATGCCATTCTTGAGAAAGGAGTGGTATTATAGAAGGATGTAATAATGTAATATAAAAAGAACGATGATAACCTTTTTTTTAGACGTCAGATTTAGGTAGTGTCCACCCTAAAATCATGGGGCCCACTTGTGCCCACCTATCCAAAAAATCCTGGCCCCGCCACTGATCGAAAATCGATCTCGCATGTCTTAAATTATTACTCTTGAAAGGTAACCTTGGTAATGGGTCAAGTTGAGTGAACATAGAAATTTCGAGTTTCAAAGTTTTTATTCTTAAGACAATTAAATATGGTTATCACGGTGAAACAAAAAGCTTTTATGATCAAATGTTAGTTTAGAAACGGTAGAAGGGTTAATGAAGGGGTTATTTAACACAGAACACAGGATTTTCAAACAGAATTTCCACACATAGTAATGGATTTCGACCAGTTTCGCCAAGTGTTAACTAGATATCTTTGTTTAGGGAAACAGGAAGTGTGAATGGAAAGCAATGCAGTTGGAGACCCAAAGTTCCCACTGTTTTTCTTTAAATAAGTTTAATGAGTATGAAAATATCCTGTAAATCACCTCATACATACATAATAAAATTCAGTAGTTTTTTATTTTTAAAATATTTAAATTCAATAATTTTTATTTTTTTTTAGTTAAAATCGATTTAAAAAATTAATAATTACTAAAAAAAAGTTCAAAACCAATAAAAAAAATTTGAATAAAAAAAGTTAACTGTCCGAAGTGGAATTTGAAACCCGTTCCAAAGTGAAAAACCGTACCATCCCGCCAGGGTACACTTTCAACAAATTGGTTCAAATGCCTTACATAACTCTAAACCAGTGGTTCCCAAACTTTTTTCGATGGCGCTCCCTTGTGGGAATCAAGAAATGGTCGCGCCTCCCTACCCTCCATTATACAGATACATTTCTTTTACTTCATTTATTTATTTAAAAATGTGACATTTCAACTCTAATCTAATGAGAAGTGTGGTGCTGCATTTCTTTCACAAGGTCGAAAATTCTTCGTGTTATCTTTGAAAGTGCGCAACGGTGGTCACTATAGTAACATCAAGCCGATTCCGTTGTTTTGTTTTAATTCCCATTAATACAGAAAATCCTTTTTTACATAAGTAGGTCGTCTAGAGCGACTGATGGATAAATGAGAAGATATTTTATCCAAAAAATAGTAATCGTCAAATTTCCAAAGTTAATTTTCGCCACTGAATCGTGTTTTAAGTCAATTACTTATTCTTGCAAGTGTTCTGGAAGAATGTTTATATCAAAATTAAAAGGATTTTGAGCAAATTTATGATCGTCATTGTCATGTAAATTGGGAAAATATCGTTGAAATTCATCGAAAAGACTTTCTAGATGAGATATAATATCTGTTATAATCTCATCGTTTTTAGTAATGATAGTATTCTTCATTATTGCTGCCGGATTGTAGAATTTTTTTTAATTTGACCTGATTTCTGTAATTCTAAATCTAAATTCTTAAGTTTTAAAGTTTAAAATTTGTATTAATTTAGTAGTTTTTCAGAGCTCTCGCGCTCATCCCAATACTGCTAATACTGCCCCGGGGGGGGGGGGGGGGGGCTCCCAGTTTGGGAACCACTGCACTAAACGCTAACTATTACAAAAATAAATTAAAACTGTTGTAGCATCAGCGAAGTACTAGGCGAACAATAATTACGATCCATAATTGTTAGTAAAAATCTACAATAAAATATCAAACGTTGACCGATAGAAGAGGTTTGGTCTTGCATAGTTTTTATTTGTTTTATATCACAACGTTTTAACTGGTTAGTATCTCTAGCCGTCTTCAGGTGAATACTAAATAAGTAAAGTAACTACAGCTCTATTTCAATTCGTCAAAAAACGAGTTCTCTGGTTATTTTCTCTACGTTTGGTTTATTTATTAATGAATGTGTAGATTTAGTTATTTTGGTTAGCAGTGTGTACTTAATCAGCTCATTATATATCGCATAGTAGGAGATAAGAGGGAGACTTGATCCCCAAATTTTGTTTTTTGCTATAAAGTTTTCTGTGGTTGATTAATAGCAACCATTTATTTGATAACATACGTCAATTATAATGTTATTTTACATATACTTAATTAATCATACATTTTTTTTATAGAGACGAAGTTATTAAACAATTTATAAAGCTAGGCAGAATGATCAAGTGTCCCCAAGTTCTGGTTGACTTGTTCACCTTGTGTGGGTGACTTGATCATGGGGATTAAATGTTCTGACCGTGCAGTTTAATAAATAAATGTTAGTAGTCAATATAAGGTTGGGATTTTAATGATTTATTTACAATAAGAAAAATCTAGCCTTAAATTTAACAAACAAAAGCCGTTTTCTTTTTATTATAAAAGAGTTTTGAACTTGCATTGTCTTTATTTGTTTTATATCACAACGTTTTAACTGGTTAGTATCTCCAGTCGTCTTCAGGTAAATACTATTTAGTATTGTTGTGTACTAAATACTGAATAGTATATACCTGAAGATGACTGGAGATACTTACCAGCACGAACATCTCTCTTCAGGGTCATAATATTTACATCAAATCTTCTAGGGGTACCTTTTAATGATGCATTGTCGGTGATGACATGAAAAACTGCTGCTCTTAGTTTCTGGCTATCTATAGGTTTTCTCTTTTTTGTTCCTTCCTTCCTCTTATACTTGCGTGGTATCTGATTTTTTTTATTGTATATCAAAATATGATTTTATAGATATTGAGATGATTAATTAATTATTCGCCAGCTCCTACATACTTCTTCCTAATAATGATTTTAATGTATTCTTTGAAAAATTAACAATAGCTAAGAATATATGGGAGGCTTGATCCCATGATCAAATCTCCCCCAGCAGCAGTCCTTTATGTAATGCAAATGTATCCTTTAAAAAAAAATACGGAAAACACGGAGACCTTATAATATCTGAAATAACTTTATGATTACATGTACTATAAAAGATAAATAAAAGAAAATACCCACCTTAGCAGAAAAATAGTCAAAACTAACTTGAAAAACTTATAAAAACACTTCTTAATTATTAGAAAAAATTTCAAATGATAACGTCTTCTTTAGCCGGCGGTCTTGGCAAAACCGAATGGCACCTAATGGTCGGCTGCATAATGGCAATGTAATGTTGCCAATATGATATTTTTAGTGTATATTATTTCGAAGATCTGTTGGGGTGAACAAGTCTTCCAGGTGATCGAGTCTCCCTCTTCTCCCCTAATTATTATTTTTCAATTTCAACGAATTAACTATTAATATCAACAAAAAATTCTTGGTCAAATTAAATATGCATTTGCCTAATAACGTGTAAAAGTTTTTTATCGTTGACTATTTCCATTCATTTGAAACTACCGGCTCTGCACAATAGGATTTATTGCATAAGTTTCACGCAAACTAATTCTCGGCGGGTTTGTTTGATGAACACATTGGAGGTATCACGGGACCGACTCAAATAAATTCAAAACAGTTCGCTAAACATTAATGCGTTTGAGGAAGATATTCCAAACGCGTAAAAGGGCTTTTATGAGCTCATTTAATTGGCTGCCAATATAATAGTATATTATTTCCGGTACACTATTATAGTATACAGGATAATAAAGTAATAGAGTTTAGTGTCCGTATAAGTAAATGCAAAAGAAGGTTTTTTAGCGGCATGCGGACAATGTACCTAGTGCATCTATCTTTTGCATTAGGTACACAGGGACGCCAAATGCCAAAAATACCTTTTTTTATACTTACTTATACGGACACTAAACTCTTTTAAAACATGGCATTGTATTACGTACGGATTGACAGCGCCCAGTGGGTTACTGCAGCGCGATCTATATTTGAATCTACATATCCGTAGAAAAATTGTAGGGATGCGAAAAAACGTTTCCTATACTGGTGTGTTGGCCTAACGTATTTGGTTTATTGTTGCTTTCGTCGACGACTATCTTTTGCATTGAGTTGATTCTTATAGATGGCGTTACTGAGTTTTCATCACATTTTTATTTCTTAAAAATATCTTGAAAGCATAGTTTCGCTGTACTGGGGGTCGCTTACAGGTTATGGCTTTCTGATGAGTTCTAATAAGAACGAAACAGCCTGTCATTGTCTAACTATGCCCCAGGGAACCCATTGCATTTAGCGTCCCTGTGTACTTAATGCAAAAGATAGATGAACTACTTTGTCCGCCTGCCGCTAATAAAAACTTCTTTTCTACAGGATAATATCGAAATAGATAGAATGAGACGATTTGGTATTTTTGGTGGTATATTTTATTTCATAGTGAATTTATTTATTTAGCAGTAAAAATTTAAAAATATGAAACGTTAATAAGTGTTTCCGCACAATTTAAATCTTCGATGCTGCTTCCGGTTTAACCGGAAGTAATATCATTAAATTTTAAATAGAAACCCCTTATTTTTATTCTATATTAAAATTAATTAGTAAATTTTTTAATATTCATCTTCCTCACAGTTACATTCACTTCTTTTCCATAATTTTTGAAATTACTAGCTCACAATTTTCTTTTTCTTAAATGATTCCTAACGTTCCCATTAATGTCAATTTTATATCTATCAACAGTTTTTCTCAAACACAGATGTCAAAACTTGCATTCTACATTTAATCTCTTATAGTGCCCTAAGCCCTAAACCCACATATATTTTTCTTTTTATGCAACGTGTGTATTGGTTTTCTCACCGTTCTACTCATTGAACCATTTTCCATCGAACATACAATTTTGATGCTCCGTTAAGGATCTACTAATTTTTTCTTCTTTTTATTTATTCTCCTGAAGATGAATGCTTCTGCGTTCGAAACATGTAAAGAAGTTTTTCAAATCAAAATATTTCTTTAATATAATAGTGGAGGAATACTTTGTGTTCTTATTTCTTACCTTCTAAATTTACACTCCACTTTAAGTATTGACTATTTCTTTAAGTTAAAACTATATTTAAAAAGAGTGTCTAACAACGACACAGATGGCGCTCCGTGCCACATCTTACTGGTGTGTCCCACCAAGTGCTGCCTTAAGTAGCTTCGAGATCCCTTTTCTTTTCGTCGGATCCTAGCTCTACTGATGAGTCATGATATGACGAAACGCGTCTAGAGATGGATCTGGCGAAATGAAAAGGAAAATCTTCTTCTTTTCTATATTTAAATGTTATAGAAAATTCTTTTTTCAATAAGATATCACACTTTATCATTAATTTTAAGTTTTCCTTTGTTTTTTAAAATGTCCATAGTTTTGGTTAAACAGGGTAAGTAGTAAAAGTAGGTCATGGAAATGTTAAAATGGCTTATTTTAACCTACATAATAGTATAAAACAGACTTGCTTGAGAAAAATGTATCCGTTAGGGCTGTTTTATTTTCAACGTATTAAAAAAAAACAAAGCCGAATTTCTCCATTTTTTTAAATGATATTCCATCTTTGTTTTATTATAATAATATTGTTGCATTAATTTTATGTCTAACGATTTATCACAAGTTAAAATTAGTCATTAGGCAATAGTAGAAATTAAAAAGAACATCATAAATGTAATTTCTAGACTCGAATAAGCTATTAGAAATTTAGTCAAGACCAGTCTAGTATGTGGTGGAAAACAATAATTGAATTAGAAGGAAAGGAATAAGAACCCAAAGTCTTCCTCCACTTTTATATTAAAGAAAAATTATTTTAAAGGGTTGAAAAATTCTCTACATGTTTCGAATGCAGAAGCATTCATCTTCAGGAGAATAAATAAAAAGAAAAATTATTAGATATCACCTTAACGGAGCATCCAAATTTGCAGGCACAAAGAACCGGTTCATTGAATATAACGGAGAGAAAATCATAATGTGACTTGCATTATGAAAAAGAGAAAGAAAAATTATGGGTTTATGGCTTAGGGCACATAAGAGTTCAAATGTAGAAAGAAGGGTTCAGCAGAAAAAATTAATGTTCGATTATATTGAACAGGATGTAAAATTGGAGAATTTTTTAAGAAAAATCATTATAAAAATTTTTTAAGAAAAATCATTATGAAAACTTAAAAATTTCTTCAATAAATTTTCATGATGATTTTTCTTAAAAAATTCTCCAATTTTACATCCTGTTCAATATAATCGAACATTAATTTTTTCTGCTGAACCCTTCGTTCTACATTTGAACTCTTATGTGCCCTAAGCCATAAACCCATAATTTTTTTCTCTTTTTCATAATATTATTTTCACATTATGATTTTCTCTCCGTTCTATTCATTGAACAGGTTCTTTGTGCCTGCAAATTTGTATGCTCCGTTAAGGTGATATCTAATAATTTTTCTTTTCATTTATTCTCCTGAAGATGAATGCTTCTGCATTCGAAACATGTAGAGAATTTTTCAACCCCTTAAAATAATTTTTCTTTAATATAAAAGTGGAGGAAGACTTTGTGTTCTTATTCCTTTCCTTCTAAATTTCCACTCCACTTTAAGTATGGACTACTTCTTCAAGTTCAAAATAATTGAATTGTTTTCTACGGCATACTTGACATAACTTCTCATGGCTTATTATAATATTTTTGTTAATGTTCACTATTACCTAAAAAATAATTATTAACTTGTGATACTCCGTTAGAAAGAAAATTAAATGAAGAATTTTATTATAATAAAACAAGGATGGGTTGCTATTTGAAAAATTCCATTATTTTTTCAAACAAGTTATAAATATAATAGGCAATTTTAGATGGTAATCATGTTTAAATAAACCATTTCAACGTTTCCTTGGCTTAATCTTTACCTTGTTTTATCAAAGTTATGGACGTTTTAGAAAACAAAGGAAAATTAATCTACCTAGGCGATAATTTTTTAAACAAATAATAAAATGTGATATGTCATTGAAAAGAGAATTTTTCATAGAACTTAAGCATCTAATAAAAACGGGTGGTTTCCATTTAAAATTTAAAAGGTGACCTCACTTCCGGTTAATCCTAAAGTTCATTTGGCCGAAAAATGGTAATTTACACGCTTATTAACTCTTCAAATTTTTAAAACTTTACCTTTTATACATTTTCACAAAATAATAAAATTCAATTTTCATTAACGTATTTTAGAAACATCAATTTTAAAATCAGCAGATTTTATACAGCTTGATATTTTAGCCATTAACCTCTATAAAAATGACATAAAGTGAAGTCTTACACATTGTATTTAATGATGCAAGAGGCAGTCTACCCAAAAAACTGAAAATGGAACGGATTGATTGAATTTTGATGAATATATGGCATTTTAAAATTAAAGTAATTTTTTAACTATTCCATAATTAATGGATGTATATTGCCAATATCGGCCACGATAATTTTATGTCAAACTATTGTAAAATATTTTCAAATTATTTTATTGAAATTAAAGTATTTTATAAAATAGTATTTTCTATTTAAACAATATAAAATAACTATATTGTACATTGTAGTGTAGAGTACATTCTCAACCGACTATATTTGAGATTAAATTTATTTCATTCTGTTCCAGACCCGCCGGAAATAACAGTGGAAAGGCCAGTGGTTTATTCGGGAGAAGGTATGGAGGCACAACTAGTTTGCATTGTGCATGGAGAAAGTCAACCTGAGGTAAGCTAATAATGAACATTCTAATTAGAAGAGACGAATGGCAAATAGTTCACGACTAAAGATACGAGGAATGTTTTTTTATTTAACGAAATTGGGTAATAAGAGAAAGCAATTTTTTTATTTTTCAATGTAATTTCCTCGAAGTGTGATATAGTTATTGTCCCCGTCAATTTTTACCAGAAAAAAATATAAATATTTAATATTGAGGCAGTAAGGCTTCGGTAGCACCTAAACTATCAAAGATAGAAAAAAAAGTGTTATTCAAAAGTTGAAGCGTTTACTAGGATGCATCATCCAAAAATTTTAAATATTTATTATTATTTAAATAAAATTAAAATCTATAGGGTGAGCCTAAACATGGTACTAAATATTAAAAAGTTTAATTAAAGGGGACACTCAGTATAATTTTCCAGAATATGATTTAATAGAACAAGGGCTTTGTAACCAAATTTAACTTTTTGATTTTAGATGCAACGTTATCAAGTAATTAATTTTTACCCTATTATCTATAACTCCTTTTTGTCCTTAGGAATATCCATCTCTAGAATCGCTCTAACTTTGTCACTGTCAGGTCTTAAATCTGTGCTACACAGCCCGAACTGACACTTTTTTTATTATTAATGTGCGGTTTACATTACCCACTTTTTCTCGTTCCAACACTGCCTTCAGCTTTCTATTGTGGTCTGATTCATCTGTACCCCACACCCAAATATCGTCAATGTGAACTTCAACACCTTCCAAGCCCTCAAAAACGTTTTCGAGCTTCTGCTGGAACAATTCGGGGGCTGAGCAAAGTCCAAAGGGAACCCTTTGGAAAGCATACCTGCGATAACTGCCAGCATGAAAACATGTCAATAGCTGACTTTCTTCCTCTAATTTAATTTGATAGAAGCCTTTATTCGCGTCTAAAATGGAAAATACCCTTGCCCCTGGCAGTCTTGATACTATTTGCTCAAATGTTGGCAACTAATGACGTTCTTTTACAATGGGGCTTTGTTGAGTCTTTTCGGATCCAGACAACCTTAATGAATCATCTGGTTTTTTGACAAGTACCAATGCGCTGCACCATTCTGTAGGTTCTGTCACTTTCCTTATAATCTTATTATTTCCATCTTATCTAATTTCTTTTTTCCTTCTTCTTGTAAGCCAATTGGTATTTTTCTTGGTGGCTGTGCCACTGGGGTGACATCGTCCTTTATTTTTATCTTATATGGATCTTTAAGCTTCCCAAGTGCTTTAAATAACCCTGCATATTGCCCTACATAGCAACAAAAATAATACATCAGGTACAACAACAACAACAACAACATACAACATAATAAAACAACAAACCCAAACCATACTATCATTATATAGCTGAAAGTACCACTGAAAATCAAAACTACAAGTTATACTATGATCTCACAATTTGCACAGATAAAACAATACCTGTTAACAGACCCGATATAACATTAGTAGATAAAAATAAAAACGAACCTATCTTATTGACATATCGATACCAGCGGATGTAAATGTATCTAAAAAATAAAGTGAAAAGATAGAAAAATACACATCTCTAGCAATCGAGATGTAAAGAATATGGAACCAAAACATGTATATATCATCCCATTCATAATCTCGGCTACGGGAATCACTTATCTTAAATTTAAAGAGCATCTCAAAGATCTAAATTTATAGCAAATTATACTCCAACAAATTCAAAAGGCGGTTATCCTGAACACATGTAAAATTGTTAAGTTATTTTTGAGACTACTATTTAAACTTGGTACCTGGTACCCGTTTAAATAGAAAATAACCGGAATTCAACCGAGAAACAAGTAATAATAATGATAATAATAATAGTATTAATAAAAAATTAAGCATTACGTTGCGCACGTAAGTAGAAAAAACGACATTTTTTTTTTTGCGAGAAAAATTTTAAATGAACTGTGATTTTCACACGCACTGTTCCAACTCAATTATATGGGCTTAAATTCTTAATAGGTTTAAAAATCACTTCAAGAGCACTTAAGCTGTCCGAAAAAAAGGTGTGGAAAATACATGCACAAGTGAGTTAGCCAATATTCGGGCTATTCATTTTTAATCCTTGATAAAATGCGTGCCTGATTTTGAAAAACAACCTTAATTTTAAATCCCTATTAATTTGTCAAGTGTTCATGGGAAATGTTAAAAATATCCTGTTTGATATCATTTAATAATTCAAACCCTTGAGATCAGGGTGTCGAAATTTTTAATTTTTTTTTAGAAAATATATTTTTTTGTTGCTAGGGTTGGCGGAAGAGCCAGTATTCTTAGGCCTTTGTCTGAGTTATGTCAGCCAGACGTTACTTACAGCTTAGCGTGGAATTCGCTTTTTACGCCCCCCTCGGTCCCAAAATTATGAATCATTAATAGCATATTGCATTCTTGTCTCCACTAAAGTTTTGTCGAAAGAACTAAAAATATATACAGGGTGTCCCGTAACTTATGGGCCGTAGAGTAACTGGAGATACTAGACATCAAACTAAGCCGATTATATCATATAAGTTTTTTCGGTCGGATTGTCACTTTTGTTTTTTTTTGTTAATTTAATTATTTACTATGTTTTTTTTATGCTTTGGGATGTTTAAAGGGAAATATCTCGAAAACCGTTAAAGATATTAAGATCAATTAAGTACACATTTTGACTCAGAAAATGCCCTTTTTAAGAAACTATAATAGAAAAACACCTAATATCACAGGTAAGAAAAAAAATCATATATTTATGAAGCCCAGTGTATGCAACTAGCGCCCTCTAGTTTGAAACTTAAAAATGTCTACATCTTATTTTTTGCTGATAAAAACATAATATTATTGCCAACTTTCAATTTGATTCATTAAACCGTTTTAAAATTATGGCTTATTTTCGAGAATAAACTTTTACTTTCAATACCCTGTATCTCTAGAACGAGTAACAATCCGAAAAAACTTATATGACATAATCGGCTTAGTTTCATGTCTAGTATCTCCACTTACTCTACGGCCCAAAGTTACAGGACATCCTGTATATATTTTGCTGTGATCTCAAATGATACCGTAATTACCTTGATCGCAAATGACACGGTAGCAATCGATACTATTTTCTTTTACCTTTTTCGAGATTCGTAATCGCTAAGCTTGCTTTAAAGAATCTTTATGGACATTTACTATTCATTGCTATAAACGACAATGTAGGAATATAAAAATTTAATGCAAGGAGTCCATTTTTACTGCATATTTTCAGGATATATTTACCCTGGCGTTGCAGTTATCGGAAAAGCAAACAAAGTAAATATAAAGATGATTATGAGTAACGTTATATAAAAGACAATTATTATTAATGAGTTTTTGTACCTTCCATGTACCGAGTGGTCAACTAAGAATGGCTGCCGGCCATATCTCAGAAACTGGTAATCGTACAGCATTTGGGTAAATTTTTTGATGACAAAAGTGCCCAAGAGAAAATGCTGGAAATTATTTTTAAGTTCCACATTTTGCCGCAAGAGGGCGTAATTGAAAAGTAAATTTTAAATTTTTACACATATCCGAAAATATCACATTAAGCTATATATATCTTTGATAATACCATTAAAAAGCTTGGACAATTATGCATCATTTTGGTCTTAGGCTCATTGGCGTACCAACTTTAATAAGAGGGGGGAAAACTGTTAAAAGTGTAATTAGTTAAATCGCTGTAACTTATAAATGACTTATCCGATTTTAGCAAACTAAAGACTGTTTGGAAGAGAAATGTATGCACTTTCGCCAATCGTATTTTTACCATAATAGTTCTAAAAAGATGTTAGAGGGCGCAATTTGCAATAATAACACATTTTTTGATTTTACTCCGAAAAAATAAATCATGCGGTATAATTATGATACCATAATAGAAAAGTAGATGAAATTTGCTGGAAAATTATTAAAACCGCAGCTAGATATCTCCGTTCATTTCAGCGTTATCGCCAATAGAATAATTTTTACAACTTTAAATGAAGAACCGATTATATTGTCGCGTCTTAAAATGACAGGCGACTGGGTTGTGTAGCTTAGACGGTTTTGGTCTATGTTTTAATTATTTTATTAATAATTATTTATTAAATGTGCCCTTATGGTGCGCTATCGAATCACTGAAACACTAAGGATTTTTTAAGATATTTATTTAATGAATAGTAAAGCGATGACAGACAATAATCATAATGTGAATAAAATACAATGTTACGTTAAAGATTATAAAATGGTAAATTTAGATAGCTCTCTAATAAGAAGAGAAACTGTCTCTTTTTGACTTACTTTAGAAAGGTGTTATTCTAGTAAGTTTAAAAAAATAATTTGTTCTTAATAGACAACTTTGACCAAAAATAAGAAGAATACAATTTAATACAATTTAACAATTAAATGTAGGGAACACTTACGCAATCGAAGCAAAGTAAACTGGTTCTGGGACAGTACTCTTTATGGCTTGAAAACTGTTTTAAACTTTAAGTAGTTATTTGGGCAGAGGTTACCCTTACCTACACTTGAATACTTTTTACAACTCTCCGAGTAAGTGTTCCTCCGAGTTTTTTATAAGTTTTGCAACCCTTACCAGATGCAAGAAGGAGTTCCTTTTTGCTATGTCAGCAATTTATTAAAGAGGGGATTTTCCCCTGGATGGACTATTCAAAATGGAACCCTTTATCCCAACCAATACAAACAATTATGTTTATCAAATTTCATCTACAAACTCCTCCTACCAAACTAGGAATGTCCTTATCTTTGTTCTACACATATTTTTCCACTACACCTATTCTTATCAGCAGACTCAACACCTATTAAGTGTCTTAGCACCACAACGAAGTATGAACTGATTTATTTATCCTTAAGGGTGCCAATCCATATCCGACAATATATTTTTTAGAAAAAAACTGGTACGCCACTGATATTTTTTCCATGTGTATATCATTTCTGATTAGCCTGGTTAATTCTGCATAAAAATGCTTTCTTGCGTTTTTCTCCTCATGCACACCGTTCTTAATTAAAATAATTAAATTAAATTAGACAGGCGGAAGTGAAGGTGGTCATTTCCAACAATTTTTACAAAACACAATTTTGTGTTATCAATGTTAATAATAGTTAATAGTAGAGTAATTTAATCATTTTAATTAAGAACGGTGTGCCTAAGGAGAAAAACGCAAGATACCATTTTTATGCAGAATTGACCATGCTAATCAGAAATAATATCCACATGGAAAAATATCAGTGGCGTACCACTTTTTTTCTAAAAAATATATAATCTCTTAGTTTTAATAATTATTCTATTGGCGATAACGCTGAAACGAACGGAGATATCGAGCTGCAGTTTCAATATTTTTTCTAGCAAATTTTATCTACTTTTCGATTATGGTATCATAATTATACCGTATGATTTATTTTTTCGGAGTAAAATCAAAAAATGTGTTCTTATGGCAAATTGTGCCCTCTAGCATTTCTTTTGAGAACTATTATAGACAACTAAATACGATTGGTGAAAGTGCATACATTTCTCTTCCAAACAGTCTTTAGTTTGCTAAAACCTGATAAGTCGTTTATAAGTTAAAGCGATTTAACTGATTACACTTTCAACAGCTTCCCCCCTCTTATTTAAGTCGGTACGCCAATGAGCATAAGACCAAAATGATGCATAATTGTCCAAGCTTTTTAACGGTGTCATCAAAGATAATGTGGAATTTTTGGAGATATGTAAAATTTTAAAATTTACTTTTCAATTACGCCCTCTTGCGGCAAAATGCGGAACTTAAAAACAATTTTCAGCATTTTCTCTTGGGCACTTTTGTCATAAAAAAATGTACCCGGGTGCTGTACGATTACTAGTTTCTGAGATATGGCCGGCGGTCATTCTTAGTTGATAACATAAAAAAGAAAAAAAAATTCGGGTTGGCCCAAAAAAACGTTACGAATATAACTTGGGTTTTAATGAAACACCCTATATATTGTATTGTTCTCTGAACAAAATTCTACGCTTATTTTGTAAATATGATAAGCCTAAATTCAATAGGTTTTGAGATATTGACATTTAAAATATGTCATTTTTAGATTTTAACAAGCTATAACATTGGAACGGTTGATCTTAGAGAAAAATGGTTTTCATCTCTTATCTTAGTTTTTCATTCTCTATCCAAAGAAACCAACTTACGATTTGTTAAACCAAAAAATCGGTTTTAACGGTTTAACATGTTAAACCGAAAGTTGTAACCTTTAGATAAAAAATAAAAAATTGAGATAGGGAGGTGAAAATCATTTTACTCTAAGATGAACTGTTCCAATGTTACAGCCTGTCAAATTCTGAAAATGTCATATTTTAAACGTCAATAGCTAATTAAATTTAGACATATAACATTTTATACAAAAATAAGCGTAAAATTTAGAGGTGAATTAGAAAATAATACAATATACCGGGTGATTCACGACGAGCTTGCATTAGAACTTTTGAGGAAACTACTGATGATATTTTTTTGAAAATCGGTAGGTTTAAGTTTATTGATATGCTCTCCTAAACTAAAATATTAACATGTTTTTGTCACTTCCAGTTATACCGGAAGTAGCTTCAACTTTCATTTTTTAAATACAACATAGCCTTTTTTATTATATTTTTGGTTTTTGCGTTAAATTTTAATAACATTTTATGGAACACGTTTTTTACCTAAGTCTACTCATTTCTGAGATATCTGCATATTTTGTAATTATCTCGTAAATGCATAGCGATGAAATTATCCGTATATGTTTTTTACCTTAGCTCCTGGACTAAAAAATTTTTGTTTGTGTATAGTTAAAGAATCAACAAATCTCAAGAAATAATTAAACTTGGCATAAAATATACAGGTAGGTCACAATTAAGGGCTCATTTTAACAAACTTTAAACATTAAAAACTTTCTTATTTTAAGTGGAACACCCCGTATATTTTTATTTTATATGATGGTAAATTAACTGCTCCTTAAAATTGCTATAAACTTTTCTACACCTATATTAACGCGATATCTCCAAAATGAGTAGACTTAAGTAAAAAACGTGTTCCATAAAATGTTATTAAAATTTAATGCAAGAACGAAAAATATAATAAAAAATGCTATGTTGTATTTAAAAAATAAAAGTTGAAGCTACTTCCGGTATAACCGAAAGTGACAAAAACATGTTAATATTTTAGTTTAAGAGAGCACATTGATAAACTTAAACCTACAGATTTTCAAAAATCTATTTTCAGTAGTTTTTTCAAAAGTTCCAATGCAAGCTCGTCGTGAATCACCCGGTATAATAATAATAATAATAATAATAATAATAATAAAGGTCTTTTATTATAAAAAAAAATAAACAATATAACAAAGAATAGGCGATGCAAACAAAAGCATGGCGCAGTCTAGCCTAGACGGCTACTCAACTGAACCCTGCACTGCTTGCTTAAGTATAAAGAATATACATAACTAGTGATAGATGTAGAAATAGTATTTAAAGATTACCATGTAAAGGAGAAAATAAATGAACAATCTTATAAAATAAGTCAGCACGAAGAAGAGAAAAAATTAATACCTTACACTCAAATACGATGGAGAAGACGATAAATATATGTTATCAATGCATGACTCGCAGAATATTGTTAAGATACTTTAATATATATTTTGAAAGAAAAAAAAGTTAAGCTACCGAGTTTGCTCATTTTGAAAATTTTGAAGATGTTTTTTATATTTTAATTTTAAAGTATTATTATCAAGTGAGATCAATTCATTAGGCAAGGAGTTATACAATTTTATAGCGTTATATGTAAATGATCTCTGAAACATGGCACTCTGATGGTGAGGCACCGTCATTCTATTAGGAAACCTTATCTGGCGCGAATGTATATTTTCACGAAATACAAATTTACTCTTGAGGGAACGAGGCAGAGCTGGATTTTTAAGAATTTTGATCAAGAAGTTTCCTAAATGTAAAGTTCTACGGTTGCTCATAACTAGCCAGTTGAGATTTTTGAAAGTGTGAGAAATGTGATCATACTTTCGCAGTCCAAAAATAAGGCGTGAGCATGTATTTTGCACTTTTTGTATTCTATTCCTATCAGCCAAATCAAGGCACGGCCCATAAATGAAATCGCAGTAGTTAAAACTTGACAAAACAAGACTCTCACAGAGCATTTTGCGCAATTTCAAATTAAGGATATGACGGTTGTTGTATAATACTCTTAAGAACATATATGACCGTTGAATTAGTTTTTTGACATACTCTCTAAACCTTAATTCAGTATCCAAAATTATACCCAGATTTTTGGCTGTTTTAACCACGGGAAGCACAACACCATCAACACGTATATTGATATTATGATTCAAAAAATCAACGTTATTCTTATTTCCAAAGAGCATCAAGGATGACTTTAATGGATTTAATTTTAAATTGTGGTCTAAAGAAATTGATTTAACATATTTAACTCATCATAAAGCAAATTTGAGGCGTTTATATAATCTTGACAGTCAAAATGAAGGAAAATTTGCGTGTCGTCTGCATATGCCTGAACCTTACAGTGCTTTAGAGATTTTAAAATATCTGAAGTATAGATGATAAAGAGAAGAGGTCCAAGAATGGATCCTTGAGGCACACCAGACAGAATTTCAATTTGTTCTGAATAAGTGTTATTATGGAAAATTTTTTGAAACCTGTTGTTAAAATATGATTTAATAAGATGTAAGGATGATTCTTCGAAGCCATAATACTTTAACTTTGCCAACAAGAGAGAATGATTAAGGGTGTCAAAGGCTTTAGAAAAATCTAGAAGAACTAGTGCGGTGTTTAATTTTTTATCAATTGCTGCCATTATATCATCTGTGATCTTAACAAGGGCGACGGAGGTACTAAAGTCTTTTCTAAAGCCGCATTGGCTATCCGGAATTATTTTATTGATGACACAGTATTGAAATAGTTGACCATACAATACTTTTTCAAAGATTTTTGAAAGTAGTGGCAATATACTTATTATCCGAAGATCATTAAAACTTACAGGATTATTAGTTTTGGGTAATGGTTTACCAATAGAAATTTTCAACTGATCTGGAAAATAGTTAGCCTCTAGACAACAGTTGATAATATGTGTGACATACTTATCTACATGAGGACTGCAACATTTTAACATCTTTAAAGACATACCATTTACACCAGAAGCATTGGAAGTGATTGAGTGAATTATTTTGTGAATATCTTGTATTTCAGCCATTCTAAATGAGAAAGATAGGTCATTATTAAAATTATTATTATTATAAAAATTCACTTTAGGGCTGCAATCTGAAGCTGTTTGCAAATACCTACCAAAAAATGTACTTATATCATTAGCATCAGATAAATTATCAGGAATATTACAATCCTTGCTCGAGCTTATATTAAAAGCCTTTAAAGGTATAGTGTGTTCTATTTAAAAAAAGCCGTAGTAATATTCGCCAAGTTTTTCTGGGTCATTCCGTATACTTCAATATAATTTTAAAATATGCATCCCATCTCAATGATCTCTACAACTTTTACATTTTGATTTTTTATTTAATTCTTAAGATAATGAACAGAATGAACTTTACTCTATCATTGACTCACCCTGTATACCAAGTAATACTTAGGTTAAAGGTGCCAGTTCGGTCGGTTTCCTTGTTAGTAAAAGTTAATTAAATCTCATTAACTTTGTAATTAAAGCTTTAAAAATCTTTACCTCTTCATATTCTTGTTAGGGCTTGAAATTTCGGAAATTTCTTTTTACAATTAGTGGATGCTTTTATAACAGGAAACACATCAAAAGTTGGTGTTTGGGGACAAACGATTATTAAAGAAACCCATAAACTTTCATTAAGGATACTTCTTAGACCAAGAACCTTTTTAAAAATATGCATGGCAATGCTTTGTAATTACTCTTTTTTACTGTTACAAAGTCAAAAAAACTGAATACGTATTAAACCAAAAGAGCCGTGGTCAATAAAAAACTTTGTAATTTAAGAAAATAAAAATAAAATGTTTTTTAGAGCTGCAAAAAGTCCCATAGAGTCGAAATTATGTGGTCCCAATTCCCAAAACGAGACTTCGAGAAGAAGCTTTTTTGAAGTTTTCGAGCAAAGAATTGGAGGGGGGGGGGATACCAGTTAGCTAAAAAGACAGATCAGTTGATTTTAAGAAAGTCTAATATTAGATATTGCTCAAGGAGGCTCTCAAACTATTATTTTAAAGCAGAGATCCGGGCAGTAGATTAAGAACCTACCCTTCTGTAGGATTGCCTTCATCTAAGGATTCATCACATCAAACATTATTAATTTAGATCATCAGCCAGTCAGCGATCAGAATAACTAATTTCAGTAAGGGTATTCAGCATTGCGAGGTTTTCCATATATAGATCGAGATGGTTCCCGGTAGACACCCTGTATACAGGGTGATTTCTTAGTTGATACTTCTTTTTTAGCTGTGTATAGAAGGCATTAAAATAAACAACATTTTCAAATACTTTTTTCAAAAAACTTTAAAATCTAAGTGCGGCACTGGTCATCAAAACGTAGCCTGCTATACTTTATGTTGTTTTTTTCTTATTAGTCATGCAATTTACGAGTCGGTGGTTAGTTATTTATTTGGCAATCCGCTGCGGTGTGCTTTTCTGAAGCAAGTTAATTTTAAATTAGTGACAAGTAAAAATGGTAAAATTTGAAAACAATAAACTAGTAGATAAGGTGCTCATTTACGGTGAGTGTCGTCAAAGTGCGGCTGCTGCTTCGAGATTATATGCAGAACGCTTTCCCTTGCGAGCTCATCCTACACCCAGCAGTTTTCTTAATGTTATTCAACGGGCAAGTTAGGCGGGACCGTATTCGATCCATAGTATAATAAATGAATGTATTTTATTTTTGAGTTTTTTGAAAAAAGGTTGTTTATTTTAATGTCTTCTATACACAGCAAAAAAAGAAGTATCAACTTAGGAATTACCCTGTAGATGGGTCAATTTAAAGAAAATTGAATATCTCACATCTCACATTTTAACCTTCAGTTGTATTTACACCATTATATTTAATTTTTAAATAAAAAACCAAACTTTAAAATTAAAAAGTTTATTTCGTTCGCTGTTTTAAACAAACTCCTTTCAGTCAGTAAAAAAATATTTATTTTAATTTGATTGACTGAATGATTTATTACCTGTCGAGTTTTAGCTCCATGAAAATTTTATCGCGCCAAATTTACGAGCAGTAATAATAAGATACTTTTTTGGGTTGAAAATTTTGTTGGCAGGGTAAATTTCTAATTAAATTCCTGATTATATAATATAGTGTGTCAGTTGACCGGAACATGCTAGGAATTTTAAAACCAGTTGTACAAATGTATTTAGAAAATTTAATTTAATGCACGTTGTAGTTATATCAGTAAAACCGCGGCATTGGCTCAGAGGTGAGTTACTGGCATTCGACCGTGGCGGTCCAGGTTCGATCCCCGGAGTGGACATAAGCACAAAAAAAAAGTATGTCCGAAATTTAGTAGGTTTAAGAATGTAGGGAAGAGTGTAAAATGTATCGTCTTTCAATCAGGGCCGCAGCTAGAGGTGGGCTGGTAAAAAAATATTGAGCCCTGGTAAAAAAGATTTTGAAATAGTGTCACGTGGCGAACGAACTGGCACAGGACAGAATTATAATCAACCTCTCGGACACAAAAAATACTATTATTATAGAAAATAAAATAATGTCATTATAAAAGAAATAAAAAATATGGGCACGATAAAGGTAAAAGCTCAAAAAAAAAAAAATGAAATAATATTAAAACACTTGGTAAGTTAGGAAGAACTTACCAACGAGAACAAACACGGCGCCTCCACCAAATGTCACGTGGGGAGGAATTAAAGGCGACAAGTCTCCATAACACCTACTTTATTATATAATATAAAACGACAGTTAAACGGTTACATAAAATTAGGTTTTACTTACAACATTATTAACTAGGAACGAGCTCTCTAGGGCAAAGGGTTGATAACCGGAACAGGACTCTGCGCTGCTACTGACCCAATATTACTTATCTGGACCGAGTCGTATCTGCCCAAAATGGTGTCGACCGAGTGGTTTCTAACCAAATGATCGGCTTGAATGGTATTGACCAAACTGGTCGAGACCCGAATGGTCCCGACCCCGAATGGTGTCTTTTGCATAGTACCGGCCTGCTATTTATACCAATCAGTATTAATAAACTAACCCAGCTATTGATTGGTAACAAAATGCAAGCTCGGCAATATGCTTAGATAGCATTCTTGTAGTGTGCTTGTTTTAATAACAAATAATTGGGTCAGTAGGTATATTTAATATTAACTTTAAATAATAAGAAAAAGGGGAATTTAAGAAAGAAAGATATGCCATATGTCTATATATGACAATAGAAAAAAATAAGTGTCAAGAATGTCTGCAAGTTATTTGATAAGTTTAATAAAATAAAATTACTTAAATAATTTCGTCATACGAGTAGAGTCCTGTCCTGCCCCTGTCTGTTCCGTTTTCCCTTTTTTAGAGCTATTTTAAATCAACAAAATATAACCTAATGTAATAAATTATTTTTACAACAAAAACAAAAAATAATTAGGTATTTATTTTTAAAGAAAAAAATTATAGTAAACATTTTAATTGAAACATTTTTTATTGAAGAAGTGTGATGATTTACAATAAAAAAAATAGTGCGGGAAGAAACGAGAATGCTTTATTATGAATATACAAAACGGCACTTAAGAAAGGGTATTTCAAAACATAAGAATTTGCACCAAAAACTGCTCCTAAATTTATGCTCCAAAAATACATGATTTCTGAAAAATCATCAATTTGGCGTGGAGAGCGATATTTACTTATTTTTAATTATAAAAAATCGATCCCGAAAATCCCGTGTTAGAGTCATACATACGTCTTATGTTAAAATTTTGGATTGACACTAATATTCATATTGTTTAAAAATATAAAAAATGTTTTTTTTTTAATAAATAGCCAGCTAGGAAAATCAAAAAAAAAGTAAAAAAAACATTTACAAAAACAAATTTTAATAATTTTGATGAAATTTGTTAGTAGTTAGATGAATTTTAAACGAACTTTGGGCGTGGCCCCGAAAATGTTTCGACTGCAGCGCTTTTCCGTCCTCCTTCCTAGGTACAATATCATGAAATACATGTAGTCCCGACTGTCCCTTTCTCCAGAACAAAAAATGTCCTACTTACGCCCATTCAGCCTCCCCCCCCGAGCATATTTTCTGGCTACGCAACTGCTTATAATAAATATAATACATGCATATGAATGAAGCATGTCGGATGTCGGTCGTTCTAAAATGTAAAAAATTCTACAGCGTCCCTTAAAAATTAAATATCATTATATTTCAACATAAGACTATGGGCCCTGGTAAGGAATCGATTAGCCCTACCAAAAATTTGGTTTTGGCTACGGCCCTGCTTCCAATGCACCCCATTCACGCCGGTAACCAGGCCGGATGAGATAGGACAATTCGTAGGGTGCGGAAAAAGGTACAAACTCCCCAATCGGTAGGTCATGCAATGGCAACAAACCAAGGGTTTATAGCTCTTGGGGGGGGGGGGGGGGGGGGTCGCATGACTGAGGATCGTGGTTAGGAACCAACGTTACGCTGTAGGTCCAAGAGTAAGCTGTAAGCTCTAAGTGATGAAAGTATTACTTTTCAAACAAGGAAATATTTAGCATGAGGCGTCAGCCTATTGAGGATATTCTTCGAGTTTTAGAATAATAATTTTCACACAAGTATAGTACACTATTTTTCCTACGACCACAAAATTATTAAAAAAGCCTTTGATTTGTGAAAAAATGATTTAAATAATAGTGTTGAAATGAGCATACTTAGGATTATGATCCACTTAATATGTGGTTTCATAGTTTGTCAATAAGCTTTTCCTTTAGTTGTAGTTTTACTTTTTCATATTTTATATATCATAGGAAGAACTAATCCTGGATTGACTTCTAGATTACCCAGAATAAATTTTTTAAAATTTAATCATGGAAAGATGCATTAAACATAAATTTAAAAAATCCACCCAACAAGGAAGATAACAATTCAAAATAATTCTTTAAATATTTAATGTTTTTATAAAAAAAGTCAAATTCTCCTGACGCAATTTAAACGTGTAATCTTGCGATCTGTAGGCTAGAGCTCTATTCTCTACGCTATCGCTACCGATACAGATGTGTTGTTTAATACATGACACTCTTCAGCGTGATTTGTTTTTTCTGGCAATAGATTTTCCAGTTTTTTATAATTTCAGATGGCGTATTTTCACACTCTAATTCTGAATCACTCGACAGATACATGATAAATAAGTTAAACACTTTACAATTATTACTGCTTTCTAAAATTTGTTATTTTTAATTAATATGGGTTGTCTGTCAAATTGGCACCATATGTTTAAACTAATTAGTGTGCCTTGATATTTCAACACTAGTGTTGAAATATCTCATAATGAACAGCTGATATGTTTATTACAACCTAAATGAGTGAAAAATATGATGTTCAGTTATCAGTTTTAAAGCTGTCTAAATGACTCCCACTTGACCGATTTTTCCACCTAATTTCGTTCGCTGAAAAAGTTTTAATTAAATGGATACTAATATGCTCGTATATGTTGACCCACAAAACCAGATTGTGTTATAAAATATGTATAAAATATGACTTTTCCTTTGGCAGCTTCAGTGCGAACATTTGCATTTTCGTTTTATTATACCTTACTTTCGTAAAAATAACTGGCATCCGTAGCTTAGATACCTTTCAAAACTAGGACAAAAATGGAGCAAATAAAATCGTAAAAAGGTCAATTGCCTTGGAGAAATCAGGGTCGATATCTGTGCGGTGAATTTGCTAACCTTCTTTTCTAATTCTATTCTTATTCGTTTACAGAGTGATTCACAATAATTGACCTATTAGCAAAAATCTAAAGTTTGTTATGAATTGACAGGCATTCCAGATAAGAAAAAATTGAATATTTTGCTATAGTAGTTTGTACAAGAGTGGATATGTCGTCTATATCTCACGAGGAAGTAAATTGAGCATGACGCCGTAGGCGGAGTGCTAAAACTTTGAACTGCGATATAGACAATCCACAGTTGAACAGTATATTTTTTCAACGACCAAACTTACGAACCTTATGCCAAAAAATGTAAAAAAAAAGAATAGACAAATTTTTTTTACTGGCAGGCGGACAAAGTGATGCATCTATCTTTTGCATTAAAGTACACAGGGACGCCAAAGGTAATGGGTTCCCTGGGGCACAGGTAGACAATGACAGGCTATTTCGTTCTTGTTAGAACTCATCAGAAAGCCATAACCCGTAAGCAACTCCAAGTACAGCGAGACTGTTCTTTCAAGGCATTTTTAAGAAATAAAAACGCGATGAAAACCCAGTAACGCCATCAGTAGGAATCAACTCAATGCAAAATATATAGCCATCTAACGTGAAAACATAGAACTAATAAACCAAAGTACGGTGGCCAACAAACACTTACGCTTCAATAAATTTTTTCTACGGGTCTTCGGTATATTAAACAAATTAATAACAAATTGTACCATATACATAAAAATTATATAGGGCGATTTCTAATTGGATACTTTTTTTAGCTGTGTATAGAAGGCATCAAAACAAACAAAATTTTCAAATACCTTTTTTTCAAAAAACTTAAAAATAGGCGAGATACAGAAGTAACAAATCTAAGTCCGGGCCTGGTGATCAAAACGTAGCCTGATTTACTTTATGTTTTTTTGTTTTGTCTTATCTCTTATTAGTCATGTACCTGGGTCGGTCGTCAGTTATTTATTTGGCGACCTGCTGCGGTGTGTTTTTTGAAGCAAGTTAATTTTAAATTGGTGACACGTGAAAATGGAAATATTTAAAAACAATGAACTAGTAGATGTGAGGTACTAATTTACTGTGAGTGTCGTCAAAGTGCGGCTACTGCTTCGGGATTACACACAGAACACTTTCCCTTGTAGGCTCATCCTATATCCGGAAGTTTTCTTAATGTAATTCAACGGCCAAGTTGGGCAGGACCGTATTTGATTCGTAGTGTAATAAATGAATATAATATGTACCTTATTTTTGCGTTTTTTGAAAAAAGGTAATTGAAAATGTTTTTTATTTTAATGCCTTCTATGCACAGCTTAAACAGAAGTATCAACTTAGGAATCACCCCGTATAATTTATTGTCTTAAAAAGAAGGCGGAGCCTCAGTAAATATAATAAACTGTTATTGGTCAGTACTTTTAAGAATGCCACAGAGAAATATAATTTTTATTACAATGTTGTCAACGAATGGAAAATTTCCGGATTCGTGAGATCAAAACACAGAGGAATGATAGGCCAAATTGCCATGTGGGTGAAGAAAAAAATATTTTTAATATGGTGGCATATCCGGTTAAACAGGAAACAGTGGTCAACTTGCTAATTTTAAACATAACATCCATATATTCGCAGGCAGCATGAAGTATTGCGCCTCAACAATGACCTGGAAGAAATTTTGACTTTGGGTGACAGTAACCAAGTCGAATTTAATGCTAAGAAAACTCCAAAAGGTTAACATTGCAGAACCGGATATAGTCATGGCAGGACACGCAATTTCCCTGGCACCGTCTATTAATTTGCTGGGGGTCAATCTGGGAGGTAATATGTCTTGGCATGATCACGTTGCCGCAATTGCCAAGGCAGCTGCACAGAAACTTGTGTACTTTTCCGCACCAAAAGGTTGTACACACCTTATCAACACTCTACAAAGCCCAGATTCGACCATCATTAGAATATTGATCTCATGTCTAGAGCTCTGCACTCAAGCACGCCCTTCGGCTACTGGATTCCATTCAAAGGAGAGCCGTTCGTCTGATCGGCGACCCCGAGCTGACCAAGACCCTCGATAGCCTGGAGCCTCGAAGACAGGTTGGTGATTTGGCTCCCTTTTACAGATATTTCCATGGCAGGTGTTCGACTGACATTGCCCACTTGATTCCACCTAGAGCAATGCAAAACAGAAATACACGGCGAACCACTGCCGCTCATCCATATGTTGTTCAGCTTAGTACTCCTCGAACTTCATTGTTCAAGAATTCTTTCATCTGGAGAACGTCATCTTTGTGGAATGATCTTCCTGAAGTCGTATTTCCCAATGAATACAATCTTCAACGTTTCAAGACCAACGTTAATTGCTTTCTTCGCACACGCACCGCTCCCAGAGCGCCTTAAAGGATTTTTCCTACAGTGCAGGTGTTTTATCATAAAAAAAAAATATATATTATTACATTTTTGGATTCTAAGCAAAATTCTAGGCAGCGTTTGTATATCATATTCTATAGTCTCATATTTATTAATAGGTACAGCCAAAATAATCTTAGAAAAGCATTTTTTGTTGAAGCTTTTCTTAGTATATCACGTCCCCAACTACATAAATTGTTTAGCTTTCTTTTATTTAAAAATATAATATTGTCTACTTTCTTGATAGTACTTTAAAAAGAAAATACCATATTTCAGAGTTAGGATTATCTCTATGCATTTTAACTTTTTAGTCGAAATACAAAACCGAATACGGTTTATTTAGTGCACTTCACCAGCGAACTTTACTGAAATCTCCGGGATATTTCTCTGGCTTTCGATAAAAGCTAGATTGGTTTTGTAATAAATAAAACAGCAGTTGCAAAAACTTTGCTTCGAACTTTTCAATTAAAACCTTTTGTTTATTTTAAACGAACCCCAATTAAATCTTATTGGCAAAAATTGCCTTTTGCCCTGTTTCTATTTTAGTTAAAAAATTGTATGACCTTTCCATTGATACTTCGAAATTAAATCTATGGTTTTTTTTTTCGAGGGCCCGTCCGTGCTCAGTATGCACTTAGGCTTATTGTGCTTACCCTGTTTGGTTTGTACACCCACTCCGTAATCCCAGTTCCTTGCACTAGTTTGTGTCAACTGGGGAGAGAGTAAGAATGTTCTCTGGTTTCAGTTTTCGTTGCCCGAGTATTTGTTGTCTCTTCCGATCTAGTGACTCGCAATGGAAAACTATGTTGTCTGTTTGAAGGTTGGAGACAATGATGTTGATTGAATGATAGAATAGTTTTGGACTTGCATTGTCTTTAATTTGTTTTACATCACAACGTTTCAACTGGTAAGTATCTCCAGTCGTCTTCAGGTGAATACTAAATAATTAAAGTAACTACAGCTCTATTTATACCAGCTAGATGCACTGGAGCATGACTGAGATGGGTGCAGTCATGCGTTTAATTCGTGTGCGGTATTTTAAGTTTACACACCAAATAGCACAAAACATGGCATAGTAAGAACGCTGGTGGATAGAGCAATTACCATATGTAATTCAAATGAAGCCCTCAAACAGGAAACTAACTACATCAAGACCGACCTGCTGTCTGCCTCTCCAAAATAACTTTTCTAGAAAAAAAAATGATACCAGACGTTCTTTTCACCTTTGCAATATGATATGACTGCTAAAAACTACTAACTAGACTAGGAGAAGATATCCCCCTCGCCCCCATAGACGCCTATGCCACCAAATTATTATTTATTTAAATCAAAAGCAAAAATAATTCCATAATTGACAATACTTTTTGCATCTTGATTAAAATTCATTTTATCCGTAACAAAACATTACTGACAAAAACTAACCACGTAAAATGGTGATTAAAGTTCTTTGTTCCTGACAATGGATTTGAAACAGTTTGTAATTGTTTACATGGTGTGTCTGATGTTACCTAATTTCATACCAATTTGTAGAATCAAATCAGGGAATAAAATTACAGGAGAAAAAGTCGATCCAATATCAAAGAAGCTAACGTTGAAAAAAATTGCGCTGCCGGAAGGCACAACATTTTAGAAAATATTAAAGTTATAACAATTATACATTAAAGTCTAATAAAGACATGACACTTGTTTAGACCTAAATAATTATAAAAATCATTTTATTTATTAACAAAAATCACAACCTATAAAAAATATTTTTGAGGAATATTCAAGTTAAAGAGGTCAATTTTTTAAAGAAATAAATTTAGTGTTTTTTATTAGTATAGTTTCAATAGAATAACCATTTACAATTTAAAAAGTTTTCTATCATCTTTAAGCAATTTTTATCTGTACAATGGCGCCGCCTAGAGGGGGAGGGGGGGGGGGGCTGTCGTGCTGTGGCCCTTCCCCCAGCCTATGAGCTCGGGTCTAAAACTCTAATTGCAACCTAATTGTTCGTCCCACTCTTGGACTCTTAATCTAAATCTTATTCGAAGACGAAACCAACAAGTCAAGAAGACAGGAAAAACTGTGTCTACCAGATCCCCTGAGAACGTGGCCAATCTTTTGATGATGAGACACTTAGGCCACTCTAAACAAGTATCAAGGAACATAGAAACAACCCGTTAGTAGGAGGGACCCAAAAATCAGGTGCAGCTGACCATGCTTGAACTCACGCCTATCATATCAAGTGGCCAGAAGCTCAAATCCTGCATAAAGAACCAAACTGAAGGAAACTGCTGCCATACACCAGAACCTAGATTGTTTTAGTAAGCCTTGTCATTAGATATAACAAAAATCTGGGAGCCTTTGTTAAGTTGGAGTAAACTTAAAATACCGCGCACGAACTGAACGCATATCTGCACCCTTTTCAGTTATGCTCCAGTGCATCTAGCTCACATATATACATACACTATATTGCTAATACCATAATTTAATGATGACACCACTGTAGGCAGATGATTAGGGTAAGTTGAGTTTGCGCAGCTCGGAAATTTGCTTCTTGATGTAAACATTTGACATGACCGACTTTCAAAATATTTTTACAAGCTTTTATTTAAATTCACCTGTTTAGTTCGGGTGTGCAAATAAAACTAAGTAACCATCATTTTACATAGCTGAAATACCTTATTCCTGGTATTGAACCGCGATTCGTGCAATAAAGGATCATACACTTTTTTCTACCCATCTTGAGACACAAGTCGCTAACAATAACAAAATGTCTGGTAGAGTTTTAAATAAATAAATAAATGAGGTCTTTATTTCCATTATAATTATAATACATTTAATAGTACTAAAGTGTAGGTACCTAATGGAAAATGCCGAAGGTCAGATAGGAGTGTAAAAACCTGGAGGCAATACACTCCCCCTGTTCTTTACCTTAAGCATAAATATTACCTACATACCTAAATTCGCACCCAAAACTTAAAAATAATATCCACAATCACACATGGAATATCCGAACGAATACATAGATGGAAACGACTAACAAAAATAATGTCTAAAGTAAAGTTTTTTTAAAATATACACCCAAAACTTGGAAATTATAACCACACTTGATCCAACGAAACAAAAGATGGCGACGAATAAGAATACAAACAACGTCGAGTCGGTTAGATATCGTGTCGGTTGTCTATTTTTTCCCTACTGCGCAAGCGCCACGGGCCCAAGTTCAGGTTATTTTGAATCGCACGATGGGTAACTTCTTGCTTCGAGCGGCTGCTTGTATTGGCAATATAGTGTATCTATATATGTAATCTAGCTAGTATAAATAGAGCTATAGTTATTGTACTTATTCAGCATTCACCTGAAAACGACTGGAGATACTTACCAGTTAAAACGTTGTAATGTGAAACAAATTATGTCAATGCAAGTCCCGAACTTTCATTCAAGATACTGTTATCTCTAAAAAAATCTTCCACGCGAATAATACATTTTACTTGTGGATAACTTGCATACTATGTTCATAAAACCGAAAATTGTTTTCCCGACAAATGGAAAAGTATAGTTTTAATTAAGGTTATGCGCTTCTAATTAGTATACATATCAGACTTTATGGACATTTTCATTTAGCACATGTTCTCCTGTTTAAGGTAAATACAATTAGTACAGCGAATGCACCGAGTCCACCTAAAAGCCAACTCAATGGAATTAACAATAAGGTCGTGATCGGCGGCCTTAAAAGGACGATAGAAACTGTAACAAAGCGGTGGGACGAAAGTTGCCATTTTTAAACTTTTGTAATTGAAACCTAAAAATTTAAGTTCCTTTTGTTCCTAGTTATAATTAGTTTTGTAGAACACTAGATTATATTCTGCCAAATACTGTTACAATCGGGGTTGGTATGAGAGTTTTTGTGACTTTAGAGATTTTAGACCGAGATACAGCGAACATGAATAATTAACGCGAAGTTAACCTCCCTTTGATGCATTGACATTAAACAGGGAAACTTAGAGATGCCAAAACTTAACGCCTACCAATACGAAGTTAAAGCCTAAATTCGGACGAAGTAAGAGGAGGTGGGGCATCCTAACATTTGTTTGATACATGTACTTTAAAGGGTGATAACAAAATTTCTCCAAAACTGAAGCACTACCCCATGTTTATCTTCAGAACCTGGTAGTACAATTCTTCTCCGCTACCGTGAGCATTATTTTCTCCAATTATTTAACTTCTTCAAAAACTCTATGAGTTTGTCACTCACAATTTTCCATACTATATATCTATACTTCTCCTGAGGATGAACGTTTCTACGTTCGAAACATGTAGAACTAAGTAACTAAAAATTTTCTTACTAAATATATCTTAGTGAAGGTTGACTTTAAGTATTATCTAGATACCATTGTGTCCAACTCGGGGAATCTAAGTCAACTTTTAGGCCTATTGAGAGCGGTGTACCTCAGGGTTACGTCCTTGGTCCGCTTCTATTTATAGTGTATATTAATGATCTGTGCCATTACTTGGCCCCAAATAAGTGTACTTATTTTGCGGACGATACTACATTTGTAACCTCGGATAGAGACATTCTGAGCTTACCCCGGAACATGTCAACTTTGGAATCTAGGGCCAATGACTGGTTTACGAACAATGACTTGCAACTTAATCTCGATAAAACGCAGCGTATTATTTTTTCTACTAATAACTCTGTCACATGTGGCAATTCGGTAAAATTACTGGGAATTACACTAGATGATCGACTAAACTGGTCTGCACATGTCGATAGTCTTACAAAACGTCTAGCATCCTCCATCTTTGTTCTGCGCAGACTTAAAAATACAGTTAATCCATCTACCCTTTTAACTGTTTATTTTGCTCTTTTTCATTCTTATTTAACTTATGGTGTCTTACTATGGGGTAATTCGTCATCAGCCATTAAGGCTGTTAGACAGCAAAAGAAAGCCGTTCGAGTGATTGGTAATGCTGGATACTTTGATCACTCTCAGCCCATTTTCAAAAGATTTGGAATTTTGCCTCTCCCGTCTCTATATATATTTTATCAACTGCTCGGGATTCATAGGAACAGGAATAGTTTTTCCCTAAATTCTAACTTTCATAAGTATCCAACAAGAGGTTCTGACTTAATCAGACCTCATAAATTTAACTTCAAGAAAGCTAGGGACAACTCTTTAAATATCTCATTGTACAATGCACTGCCTGATAATGCAAAGCTGCTCAGTAATTCAAAGTTCAAATCACTGATTAAAAAATCTCTTCGCCGTCACTGCTTTTATTCAGTTCGGGAGTATATGGACACAGCCACAGCGGATAGATTATTCTAATAATGTACTTTTTGTTGTAATTTGTTTGTTTACAAAAGTATATTGTGTGTTAACTTGTTAGTTTTATAATATTAAAAAATTCTTAATGTACCTACTTTTATCAATTTATTGAGAAATATTTATATTTACAACTTGACCTGCTACAAATGTATTTTTTTCTTACAAAACGTAGTTAATATATATTTTGATTTCGATTTACACCCGAACCAATATGCTAACACAGTAGGTAGATTAACTGATTCGCCACTTCACTTACTATATCTGAGAGGTCGTATTGAAGAATTTCTGGACTATAAAAAGCCTACATTGGGTGTATTTATATACATATAAGGTACTATTGATAAGACTACTTTTCAAAAAAATTCTAAATTTGCTCACTACAAAAGTATTTTGTCATAATACTCTCAAGGTAATTTGAGAACATGTTATAATTTATATATATCCATATCCTATTTTTCCACATTCCATTTTTATTATTTAAAATATTAATATTAAATGTACCTACTGATCCAATTATTTATTATCAAAACACAAACTTCAAAGGATGCTATCATAGCATAATACCGAATTTGCATTTTGTTACAAATCAATAAAATAGCCCAGTTAAAGTAATATAAATAGCAGGCCGGTACTATGCAGAAGTTACCATTGCGTCGAGACCGTTAGGTCAAGACTATTCGGTCGAGATCATTCTGTTGAGTCCATTCGGTTAATACTTTCCACAGAGTGAGTACCTTGGCATCGCTCTTAAGAGCAAGTTAGTTTAACTACCTAGGAGAGAGAAAAAGGAGATCATACAGATAACACTAACAGTGCCGTCAAACCATTTGAAATGCCTCGAATGAGTCTGGACGTGGATCTACATGATATTCGTAAGACTTATGCTAATATACAGGGCAGTAGTTTGGCGACCAAAGACAAATCATAAAATTAGAGCTAATTCTTATAATTGTTCGTCTCAACTTTACTGGCCCAATAGTTAACCACCCCAACACGAACAATGGAGATTAACCTAACTAATCTAATACCCTTGAAATGTTTTTTTTTTTAAATAATAATAATAATTATTCACCATGTAAATTCTAATTTTAATATTATTGCATATTTAAGATATAGATACCATAATAACAATACGTAGAATTTAATAGCTTTTTGTACTCATTCGAAGAACGAAAACACGAGTCAGGAAACTGAATTAAAGACTGTGAAACATAACACGTAACCACTGTTTTATTTTCCATCTTAAATTAATTTCTGAAGAATGCACAATAGGTCAACTGTAGTCTAAGTAATCACCCTTCGCATCTTCGAGATTTAGATCCAGATTATGTCAAAAGCTTAATTCGCTTTTATTCGCTTTAAATATGAAATAAAAAGTGTCAAATTTTAATAGTTTTAAATCTGGAATTATTCCAAAGAGCTCCAAATTAGCAATAGCAAAAAAAGTAGATAGAAGTTAAAACTATAAAAATTCATTATCGCCAGCACAATGCTTTAACCATTGCAATGATTTTTACAAAGTATGATTAAAATGCAAGTCGTTATCAAACGAATTAGGAACTTGTAAAAGTTTTGGTCCTAGCAGTTCTGTACCAAAAGTTTTAATTGCACACCAATTACAATGTTAATTATGACATTTTTCATGTTTCAATATTTTACTAATTAATAGGTAGGTACTATTAAATTGTAAGAACTTTAGGATTTAAGAAGATGTTCAAATATTCCTCCATTGACTGCTAGACAATAACCGAGGCGATCATAAAATTCTCTTCTTACATTCGCTAGTTGGTAAACTGAAATTCTATTGCATTCGGCAGAAATAGCATTTTTTAACTTGTCCAGATTTGGGTATTTTTTATCTTTGTATATCCTGTTTTTAAAATGGCCCCAGAGAAAGAAATCATTTGGCGATAAATCAGGAGACCTGGCTGGCCAATTTACTGTATGATTTAAGCCAATAACATTTCCATTAAAAGCACGGTTTAAATATTCCCGGACAGCCAGGGTACTATGTGCCAGGCAGCCATCCATTTGGTACCAAACTTCCTGATTTTTCCTGGCGGTATCATGTAAAGTAGGTAAAATATGATCTTCAAGTAGTTCCAAAAAATATTCTGCATTTAAATTTCGTGTAAGAAATAATGGCCCGATAATATTTTCTCCGAAAATCCCAGCCCAAACATTAACTTTTTGTGTATATTGCGTCCTTGTTTCGACAGACCTGTGTTGGTTTTCTTTGCTCCAATATCGATAATTTTGAACATTGGGTTCATTGTTTAAGGTAAAGGTGCATTCGTCAGTGAAACAAATATTTAAAAAAAATTCCCTATCCATGTTTGCTCTTTCAATCATACCAAAACAAAACTCCTGTCGTCGTATTTCGTCCCTATCTCTTAGCTCGTAACGCTGTGGTGTGATCTAATCCTATGTCATCCTCAAGTTTCCTTGTGCTGATCTTCCCATCATTTTCTTCCACGCATAATAAAGCTTGCAAGTCCCTATCATTTCTTGCATCTCTTCTTTGTTCCTGCCTTTGCAAGTTCCTATCACTTCTTGTATCTCTTCTTTGTTCCTGCCTTTCTTCACATCTGCAGTTATTTATTACAATGACTTTTGTCTCAAATTTCTTGATAGTCCTTTCGACTGTAGATTTTGCAGGGGTCTATTCGGATACAGAGCAGCAAACATGTCTGACACATTTTGATAACTATTTCCTTGATAATACCATTTAATCATCAATATTTTTTCTTCAGAAATGTAATTCATGGCTAATATTTTCGATGTACGAGTTTTTAACAACAATAAAGCACACATTTCAAAATGACAACTTTATTTGACAGTCATCTTTTACCTTGACTGGTGCCCGCAAATACAGGGCCATAAAAAGGAGAAATAGTTAAAAAGAAATTGGCGATAACCCGTAAACAGGCTCATCAAAAATATCTAAAGTTATTCTTTTGAATGTGGATTTAAGTGCTCTTTAATAAACCTAAATAGAATTTTTCTCTAAAATAATTAGGGAAGCCAATACTTGACCCCATTTAAAATTACATGGGATTTCCTATGTCCCGCTCGACGATGCAACACCCGGTATTGATTAGGAGAAACTTTTTTATTTTTGAGTTTTTGCAAAAAGACGTTTTTCCTAATTTTTTATAATAAATAAATAAGCTTTGCATAAGTCAATTGTTCGCGGATGTACAGGGACTATACGGTGGCAAAAATAAACGTTTTCCGATTCTTGTTGTGCAAATAACGTGTAAAAAGTGTCATAAAGCAATGAGGTTGTTTAAGAATGTAGGTTTTCGGATTTTCTCAGAATAAAAAAAATTATTTATAAGATAGTGTCACCGATATATTCCATATCATATGGGAAATTTTTTTATTAATGAATTTATGAAAATTGATATATTGTTGAAAGTTTTTACGTTAAACGTAAATCAAAATTCCTTCGATAAAAGTTTTTTAAAAATCAGCTTTTCTTGCCAAATTTGACATATTTACAAAAAATGTTTAAAGTGCATTAAAAATGTTTGAGAATTTTTAAAAACTTTGTTCAAATCCAAATTTTAAAGAAAAGCATAAATGCATATTGCCTGTATGTCAATATGCAGGAATGCTTTTGTTTTAAAAAATTGGCTGCAAACTAAATTTTTCAAAAAATTTTTGGTATTCACGAGTTATATTTTGATAGAAAATATCCCAAATAAAAAATAATACAAATAAAATTTAAATAGAAACTTTTCATTGTTTGTACAAAAATTTACATTATTTGAATTAAACTTACTAAAAACCAAATAATTTTGAAAAGTTACAAAATTAGGGTTTTTTTTTAAAAAATTTACAAATAATTTTGATACAGTTTATGAAAGGAAAATCTTTATTTGTTTTGATATTAGTTTTCGATACTTTAAGCCGATGCCTACGGGTCAGAGTCCCTGTAAATGTGACGAATGTCTTTACAGGTGCTCAAGAGTGTCTAGCAACGACACAGATGTCGCTCCATGCAACATATTACTGGTGTGTCCCACCAAACACTGCTTGAGCAGTTTTGAGTTATTCCTTTATTTCTTTTCGTAGTTTGAAAACATGTATTTAATCTTGACTAGCCCTAAGAAATCTTGTACGAATAATTTTCGTCTAATTTTAAATTTACAGATGTAGGAGTTTACAAGTTAACGATGCCGATGTCGGGTTTTCATTCTTAAAATGTATAGATCTCCGATTTTTAGGGTTATCTGAAATTTTATCAACATAAATTAAATTCTAAAAGAGGGTTCTAACTTCATTTTCAGAATTTTTGGACCAATAATTTGTTTAGCTCAGTCTGGTTATTTACAGAATAAAATTGACGATAAAACTCTCTTATAACGTTTTGGTCCGTGCATTCATATTTTCATATGGATCAATATGGATCATAAAGGTTGGTGTGGTCGCATTAGATGTGGCAGACTTGTCATAGAAAGCAGGCGCAGATCCAGGGGGAAAGCCCCCCCCCCCCCCCCCCCCCCGAGCCTTACGAAATGGATATTTTGTTTTCTTTGAGCCTTAAAAATTGTAGAGCGTATAAAGATCAGTATTTTTTTAGAAGTCACTTTTGAGAGTAGGAAGATTTTTAGGGCCTGGATACTGTTTTTTTTTAGAAGTCCCCCTCAGCGGAACCCTGGATCCGCCACTGGCACAAGGTCTAAACAGTTATAACAATGCCAAACTATTCTGAACTTTTAGTTTATAAACACATTTACTTTACCTCTTCATTTTTTCCTTTTCACACTTCCACTTTGTTTATTAAATTTATTGTTCAAATTGTTTTTCTTTTGTTACAACCTAATTTAATATAAAACAGAAAAAAAACTATTTCTCAACATATTCTGGACAAAAGCAGGAAATGGAGCGCAAAACAAATAGATCGTATGACATTTAGCTTAATGGTGATTCGCTGCAAAATAAATGTGGGCATTTGCACTTATATCTTAATTCGTGACGTGACGTTTAGCTTGATGACGATTGGATTCAAAACAAATGACGGGATTTGCACTTAGTCGTCATGTTACTTTGTCGACTTTTTTTTTTATGATAAAACACCTGCACTGTAGGAAAAATCCTTTAAGGCGCTCTGGGAGCGGTGCGAGATTGCGAAAAAAGCGATTAACGTTGGTCTTGAAACGTTGAAAATTGTATTCATTGGGAAACACGACCTCAGGAAGATCATTCCACAAAGATGACGTTCTCCAGATCAAAGAATTCTTGAACAATGAAGTTCGAGGAGTACTAAGCTGAACAACATATGGATGAGCGGCAGCGGTTCGCCGTGTATTTCTGTTTTTCATTGCTCTAGGTGGAATCAAGTGGGCAATGTCAGTCGAACACCTGCCATGGAAATATCTGTAAAAGAGAGCCAAATCACAAACCTGTCTTCGATGCTCCAGGCTATCGAGGGTCTTGGTCAGCTCGGGGTCGCCGATCAGACGAATGGCTTTCCTTTGAATGGAATCCAGTAGCCGAAGGGTGTGCTTGGGTGCAGAGCTCCAGACACGAGAGCAATATTCTAATGATGGTCGAATCTGGACTTTGTAGAGTGTCAAAAGTTGATGAGGTGTGTACAACCTTTTGGTGCGGAAAAGTACACCAAGTTTCTGTGCAGCTGCCCTGGCAATTGCGGCAACGTGATCATGCCAAGACATATTACCTCCCAGATTGACCCCCAGCAAATTAATAGACGGTGCCAGGGGAATTGCGTGTCCTGTCATGACTATATCCGGTTCTGCAATGTTAACCTTTTTGGAGAAGACTGCTGCCTGGGTTTTCTTAGTATTAAATTCGACTTGGTTACTGTCTCCCTAAGCCAAAATTTCTTCCAGGTCATTGTTGAGGCGCAATACTTCATGCCGCCTGCGAAGATGTGCGTCGGCAGCGGATGTTTGGGGAGTCAAGGTAAAAGATGAGACAAGTGTGCTGTCATCAGCAAAGCTATAAATTGGATTTTGGGTTTTCACTAGAAGGTCGTTAATATACAGTAAAAAGAGGGTAGGCAACAATATGGACCCTTGAGGAACACCGGCATTGATGGTGAAGGTGTCTGAGAGAAACCCGTCAATCGCCACTTGCAGAGAACGGTTCTTAAGGAAGCTGGTTAACCATAAACAAAATCCATTAGGCATACCGTAGGATCGCAATTTACTTAGAAGCCCATCGTGCCAAACACGATCAAAAGCCCTAGAGATGTCCAGTGCAACAGCCCGGGGTTCTCCATGATGTTCGATGGTGTTGCTCCAAAGATGGGTGACATATGCCAGAAGGTCGCCTGTTGATCTGGACTTTCGAAAACCGTATTGATGGTCGCTGATAATGTTAAGCCCTTCCAGATACTTTAGAAGTTGTTGGTTAATAGCTTTCTCCATTACTTTTGAAATTACTGAAAGCAATGCGACGGGTCGGTAGTTGCTTGGCAGGGTCTTTTTACCTTTCTTTGGAATGGGCTGGACACGCGCCGACTTCCAGCAGGATGGAAATATTCCTTTTTTGTAGGATAAGTTGAAAAGTCTACAAAATACTGGTGTAAGTTCATCGGCGCATGTCTTGAGAACAATGATAGGAATTTCGTCTGGATCAAAAGCTTTATTGACGTCGAGTCCTTTAAGAATCCGTTTAACAAGACGCTGACGGAACACGATTTCAGACATTTGCGATTGAACTAAGGGAATGTTGGGTGGTGATTTTCCCTGAAAGTCTACAGTGGAATGCGAGGAAAACAGTTCAGCAAGTAGGTTTGCTTTATCCCCGGCTGTGGTTGCTATTGTGCCGTCTGAACGTGTTAGAGGTGGAATAGTTGACTTTGTAAAGTTTTGGCTGACGGCCTTAGCGACTGACCAAAAGGACCTTGATCCGTTAGGACTGGCAAGAAGTTCATTTTTGATTCTCTCGTTATGAGCTTCTTTGCTTTGGTCTATTATTTGCTTACATTGGTTTCGGGTGGTAACAAAGATGGCGCGATTTTCAGGAGTAGGGTTTTTACGCCACTGTCGGTTTGCATCTAATTTAAAGTAATATTTTAGCATTGTGATGTCGTGTTTCGTTATTTAGACCTTGAATAATTAATATTTTGTAAGAAAAACGACAGAAAGTAACGGCCTCAAAATATTTACGGTCTGTTTATTTTTGTTTTGACATGTTTCGCCTCAAACGGGCATCCTCAGACCTTATAAATAGTTAAATAATCTTAAGAAAAAAGACACAAAGTCTCGGCCTTAAAGTTTTTACGGTCTGTTTATTTTTGTTGTGACATGTTTCGTCTCAAACTGACATCATCAGAGCAGTTGTGACTTTGTGTCTTTTTTCTTATAAAATATCAAATATCAGATCTTTTTGAGTAAAAAATGGTTGCATTCTTTAAACTTGAATAATTAGACGAGTGGGAAAAATTCCTATAAGATTTTTGAAAATTGACAAATGTAAGCGTTTTCATTAAGATTATATAAATTTATTCTATTGGCGATAACGCTGAAACGAACGAAGATATCGAGCTGCGGTTTTAATATTTTTTCTAGCAAATTTCATCTACTTTTCGATTATGGTATCATTATTATACCGTATGATTTATTTTTTTGGGGTAAAACCAAAAAATGTTTTTTTATTGCAAACTGCGCCCTCTAGCATTTTTTTTAGAACTATTATGGACAACTAAAAACGATTGGTGAAAGTGCATACATTTCTCTTCCAAACAGTCTTTAGTTTGCTAAAATAGTAGATAAGTCGTTTAAAAGTTACAGCGATTTAACTGATTACACTTTCAACTTTCAACCCCCTCTTATTAAAGTCGGTACGCAAATGAGCATAAGACCAAAATGATGCATAATTGTCCCAGCTTTTTATTGGTGTTATCAAAGATATACCTATGTGGAATTTTCGGTGATTTTTAAAATTTACTTTTCAATTACGCCCTCTTGCGGTAAAATGCGGAACTTAAAAATAATTTCCAGCATTTTCTCTTGGGCACTTTTGTCTTTAAAAAATTTA
This sequence comes from Polydrusus cervinus, assembly GCA_935413205.1. Classification (NCBI taxonomy): domain Eukaryota; kingdom Metazoa; phylum Arthropoda; class Insecta; order Coleoptera; family Curculionidae; genus Polydrusus; species Polydrusus cervinus. The sequence continues at coordinate 30,520,460 of OW284516.1, forward strand.
CCCGAATGCTGTACGATTACTATTCTCTGAGATATGGCCGGCGGTCATTCTTAGTTGACCACCCGGTACATTGTTAATATATCCTGAAAAAAAAACATTGCAATGATCAATCGCTAGATAAAATTTTATCATACTGATTTATATTTAAGAATGTTGTCTGTACTTTTCAAGAGATACACATTTACCGTTTTAAAAAATCCATTCACCCGTTTTATTCTTTATTCTTTAAATAATTCCAAACCTCGATGGAAGCAAGGCCTAAATCGTAAAGTTCCCTAAAATGTCACACACTTCTTGTGTTTTTTATGCACCGTTTTCATTCGGTAAAAGGTATTTTTTCAGATTAGGTTTTAAAATTCAGGACGGCTTGGCCTTTTACCTGACTGGTATAGTAATAGCATACTCCACATTTATTTGATATTCTGGTTATTTAAAATCCCGTAAAAAAATATTTTAAAAAATTAAATAAAGTATTAATAGAAATGTATATTGTGGTATGGGACATGAATGAATAATATTCAACAATAGTATTAAAGGCTATTTAATTATACAATATCAATATGCTGAATATACGGTTCTGCAAAGCATTTTTTTGCTTTTATAAAAATTTTAGGTTTAAAGGTGGATTTATAGTCGCCGTAACGTAAGCCGTAAGACGTAAGCAGTAGTCCGTAAGACGTAAGAATTAACCCGCAACAAGAAACCCATTTATAGATCAAATTAGTTAAGAAGTAACAGAACAAATAGTTAGGTTATAATTTAATGTTTTGCTTTTGGTTAAAAACTCTTGTTTCAAAATAGGAGCTGTTGTGTCTCAAAGTCGGTCTTTTTTACAAAGTTTCGTACGAGAAAATTAAATTTTAAAACTCAAAACAACTGTAAATTAAAAGAAAATGCCTGACAGTTCATTGCGGTTATGTTCGAGTATGACCGATCCCGGCCGAAGCCGTAAGACGTAACGTAAGGAATGAAAATAAACCATTTCCTTACTGCTTACGGTTTGGTCTTAATTCTTACTGCTTAAGTTTTTTGAACTATAAATGAATGTGTTACTAATCATATGTTTATTTTTCTTACGGCATACGTTACTTCTTACGGCTTACGTTACGGCGACTATAAATCCACCTTTATTTATTGCCATATGTTTGACAATAAGCTTTCAAAAAACTGGGCTTTGTAGCTTAATATAAAAATAAAATGTTTTTTTTTGTTTTAAAAATTTCAATAACTCCAAATAATCTACATTGTGATATATAAAAAATTTTGTGTTCAAATAACTACCGTCAGTAGTGGTTTGGGCTGAGGGGGTTGCACTCATTGGAATAATTTTTGATAATACGTCTTCGGGTGAAGATGACTGGTGATACTTACTAGTTTAAACGTTGTGAGTTAAAAACAAATAAAGAATATCTAAGTCCAAAACTACATATATTCTGACAGTTAAACAGCTCTTAGATCGCTAATGTGCAACAAGGTATCCTCAAGACTGGTATGGGAATGTCAAGAGAAACTGGAGACCCTGGCAAAAGTGAACAAAGTAATACTGCAGTGGGTACCAGGACATGAAGGTATCACAGGAAATTAAAAAGCCGATAAACTTGCAAGAAAAGGCTCAGAAAATACATTTATTGGTTCAGAACCGGCACTCGAAGTACCAAGGTACACAGTACCTGATGTCATAAAGCGATGGATCAGGAGTGAACACAAAATCCCCTGGAGCAACAGAAAGGGATGACACCACAGCAAAAGCTTTATTAGGGATCCGGACCCAAGACTTACAAAACAGTTGCTTCAAATAAACAGGAACCAGCTGAGAACCATTACAAGACTTCTGACAGGACACATGGCTGTCAAGAACCATCTGCACAGAATGCAACTGTACAATGGATACCTTGACTGCAGATTATGCGGATAAGACAGGGAAATTGTACAGCACATAGTTTGCCATTGCGAGTCGCTAGATCGGAAGAGGCAACAAATACTCGGGCAACCAAAGCTGGAACTAGATGATATCCTTACCTTCTCTCCAGTTGACCTGACAAACTAGTGCAAGGAACTGGCATCACGGAGTGGATGTAACAACCAAGCAGGGTGAGCACAATAGGCCAAACCTGGCCTAAGTGCACCCGCCGCACGGACGGGCCCTTAAAAAAATATCCAAAACTCCTCTATTATTCAAAATTTACCTAAGACCGCATAAACGAAAGGGTTATTTACCTTTACCTAAAATAGCCCCACTGGGTGAATATTTTTATAAAATTGTATTCATTTTTTTATTCAAGACGTGGATATAACAATCGCTATGACGTCTTGTGTCATAAAGAGCTAGTTTATACTTTTTTAACATAATTTTTTTTATAGCTGCAAAAAGTGCCCTGCGACTGAAAGAGTCGAAATTCTGGAAGGAAACCAACTACGGGCACAGCAGTATACTAAAGATACATCCGGGGAATAATCTACGAGACCCGACTGATTACTCTGCCCCAATAACATGCTTCGATAGAAGGTATTCTATACTCATTCCGAGTAGGGAAGAGTGGGAAGGCAATCAGTATATAACGAAAACAGATCACGCAATCTTCACAGACGGTTCAAAAGTGGACGTTGGTGTGGGAGCCGGGGTCTTTTCCGAAAGTTTACATATACAGAAATCGTATAGACTTCCCAACTATTGTAGTATTTTTTAAACAGAAGTACTGGCAGTAGAGAAGGCGGTCAATATCCTGCAAGAACACCTTGGCCTGGGAGTAATCTCGTTAATCACCATCTTCAGTGATAGTGAGGCGGCGATTAAGGCAATCTGTTCCCGCAGCGTTAAATCAAAGCTCGTAAAGCGATGCCGCAACAACCTATGCATACTTGGCAACCAACATCGGGTTATTCTGTGCTGGGTTCCTGGACCCTCCAAAATAGATGGCAACGAAGCTGCCGATGCGCTCGCAAGAGAAAGCGCAGGCTGGCAGACAATACAGTGAACAAACCACTGGGATTGGTCAAAGAGGAGATTGATTACACGGCCAAGCAGCTTGCACAGAATAGATGGACAGGGTTGACAACCTGTAGTACATCCAGGCAACTGTTGCCCACATTCGATAAAAAGAGAACCGCAGAGCTATTGAGACACAGTCGAAAAGACGTGAGAAATATTACTGCGGTTGTTAACGGACATTGCCTCTTCGGTAGACATTCCGAACGTATGCAAATACCCACTAACGACTTCTGCAGAAGTTGCAGAGATGAGGAAGAGGAAGAAAGTATTCAACATTTTCTGTGTGAATGCCCTGGCCTCGCAAGAAGACGGTTCACTGCTCTGGGTGAACCATCTTTCGATAGCCTGGAGGACCTAAGCAACTTACAACTTGGACGGCTGAGCAGGTTTCTAAACAGTAGTGGCTGGTTTGAATAAGTTGTTAAAATCCTTCTACGGTGTTTACTCCTCACTTAACATCAGATCTGATGAAGGTGGGTTCTACGGAACACGTGTGGTATCACAACGGACCTAATTAGGACTACGTGAGACTGTTTTGCCAGAACCAAAGGTCTGCCACTCTTACCTAACCTAACCTAACCTAATATCATTTTAAAACATTTTCCTCATCGACATAATAAGTAGGTACTTACTTAATGTTACTTTCTTAGTTTTTGGCTAATATTTGTTCAATATTTTTGATTCTTGCTAGTCCCTTTATTCAACATTGAAAAATATTTATTACAAAATTCCCATTAGATCAAAAACTAATTAATTAATCTAATCAACAAAGTCACAGAGCAACTAATTTTTCGAAAAGTTTCGGTGAAAAAAGTTTGCAACCTGTATAAAAATAGTAAACCAAAAATAAACGTTAATTAAAAACTATGTAGTGTACACTTTAAACTAAAGACTACGTATTCCTCTTATTAGTTGGCTAGCATAATTTTAAACATCTACAAAAATGATTTTAATTACATTCTAAGTGGCAAGTTTTTCAGGCACTGTTTTATGGAGCACAAAAACCAATTAGGACTTCATGTAAATCCGGAGAGAAATCCCAGAAATTTTGTTCAACATAATTTGTGAAGTGGACTAGATAATTGGGTATTTCTCTTTTATATTCCGGCTATAAATGCAAAGTTATTTAGATTTTGCCAGTCGAATTATTAATGCATCAAAGAACTAAATGACCGAGTATTGAATATTTAAGATTAACCGTCCTAACGAATTTACACAAGAAATATATTCCTATGTACCATTAAAATTGACAATTAGAGAGAATGAAAATTATTGAACAAACATTTCTTTTGTAATTCTATATTTTAACCCCTATTGCGTGCTGTGATTTTCCACCTTCCTACAAAAATATCCTAATTACGCCACTGCGCCCCCCCCCCCCCCCCCCTCCATTATTGGAGGAAAAGCCAAACTAGGTTAACAAAATCTCTTAAATTTTAAATTCAATGGAGATTGGATTAGCGATGCTGCTATACTTTTAAGGGAGAACCCTTCCAGCCGACATAGCATCGATCCTCATCCAAGTCTGTGTGTAGATTGAACACCTTTTCCGTTGATGCCTGTCTTTAAACGTAGGCAAAACGTATTGGATGGTTTAATAAACAGTACTATATGTAATTTTAAACCATAAAACATGGTTTTATAAAATGATGTGTTCTATTATTAATATATCTTAGTTTTCACAATATAATATAATAATTTTCTATTGACAGTTCAGCTTATTTTATTATTTAATAAAATGTACAATTTCTTACATCGTAATTTAATATTACTTAATAGAAATTATTGTACACGTACTAATTTTGACCATTTTCTTTTCCGTGGATTAACTGTTAAAGAAATATCTATTAATTTTGTTTAAACTGTATGCCAAAGGGCGCGGGGCCCCTAAAAGCGCGATGCCAGGTGCGGTGTACCTTTCGCACGTGCCTAGCGCCGGCTCTGAGTATACAGAATACTAAAAAACGTTTTCCAACGACCACCTATGAAAATGAGAAAAAAAGCATGGTTAACTTGGCTCGAAAGCGCCGAATGTCACACGCGTGTTGAAAAAAACACTAGTGTTGAAATACAAGGCACACTATTTAATTTAAACATATGGTGTCAATTTGACAGACCACTCCTATTTATTAAAAACAACAAATTTTAGAAAGCAGTAATTGTAAAGTGTTTAACTTATTTTTCATGTATTTGTCAAGTGATTCAGAATTAGAGTATGAAAATACGCCATCTGAAATTATAAAAAATGTTAATATTATACTGGAAAATCTATTACCAGAAAAAACAAATCGCGCTGAAGAGAGTGTCATGTATTAAACAATAAATCTTTATCGATGGCCATAGCGTAGGCGTAGAGAATAGAGCTATTTATTAATACGCCATCTGAACTTATAAAAAAGTTAAGAATATACTAGAAAATCTATTACCAGTCAAAACAAGCCCCGCTGAAGAAAATGTCATATATTAAACATAAAATTTTTATGTTTAATATATAATATTTAGATGCATTAAATATAAATTTAAAAAATTCATTCAACAAGGAAGATTTCAATTCAAAATACCTAATTCTATAAATTATTTAATGTTTTTATAAAAAAAGTTAAATACTCCCGATGGGATTTGAACCTGTGACCTTTCGATCGATAGGCCATAGCTCTAGTCTCTACGCTATGGCAACACATAAAAATGTTATGTTTAATATATGACATTTTCTTCAGCGGGGCTTGTTTTGACTGGTAATGGATTTTCTAGTATATTCTTAACTTTTTTATAATTTCAGATGGCGTATTTTCATACTCTAATGCGAAATCAATCGACAAATAAGTACATGATAAATAAGTTAGACAATAAACTGCTTTCTAATATGTATTCTTTTTAATAAATAGTGTCTGTCAAATTGGCATCATATGTTTAAATTAATAGTGTGCCTTGTATTTCCACTCTAGAGTTGAAATATTTTTTTCACAAATCAAAGGTTTTTTAAATAATTCTTTGTGGTCGTAGGAAAAATAGTGTACATTACTCGTGTGATAGTGATTGTGATTATTCTAAAACTCGGAGAATTTCCGCACTCGGCTGCCGCCTCATGCTAAATATCTCCTCGTTTGAAAAGTATCCCTTTCATGACTTGGTATATTATATACTATTACAATCAGTTATAATAAGGCCAGTCTGCTCCGTGCAATTAAAACTTTCAAATTTTAGAACAGAAAGTCACTTCCTAGTTGAGCGCGACATTACAGATCATGTTTTTTTTTAAATATCGTTCATCGGTAACAGGACACAGCAATATCGGTTCTATATAACATTATAAGTATGTGTAATATTTTACTAATTTGATTTAAAATTCTACTCGATAATCCAACAACAAAGAACTTCTAACAAATAATTTAATATGTAGCATAACATTTTGTCGAAAGCATCTTATTGCATGCTAAAATATAAGACTTGGTGCACTAAGTTGTATTATTAATGTACGACTTAAATCTACTTAGTTTGTTTCATTGCACAACCTAAGAATTTTAAAGTTCATTCGGTTGTTTTAGGTTTTATGGTACAGAGACACAATGCAACTAGATACAACGGAAAGGAGGATAATGGAGTCTCGGGGCTCCAGGCATACGCTTGTCATTCGAAAGGTGAATCGTCAGGATTTCGGAAATTACACTTGCGTCGCTGATAACCAGCTAGGCAAAACTAGAAAAAGCATTCAGTTGACAGGTAAGAAAAACTATAAAGATTAGTTGAACATAATAGTTGGTTTTTATATTTCCACCTTAGTTTTAATTTTTAGAATTCAAAATTACTATATAATATATTTAAAAATATACAAATTCATTTAAAAGAGTATATTATTGGAATACCCTGTATAGATGATGATGTAATTTTGTAATATGCACCTAAAGGTTTCCTTACAATCCTTGTTTAAAAATTGTTTCTTTATCCATATTGCCCACCAATATTTTGAATTTCTTCTCCAAGTTTGGTTGGGTTGTTTAAGGCGGGGCTTCTTGCAGTGCAGCCTAGTGGCTTCTTGTGCGCCCCTGTCTTGCTAGAAAAGATTTATTTCTTTTATAAGGTCCAGTAGATTTCTACCGAATTTGTCATGCGAGAGGATGTCACCACATTGGATTCCTCCAGATATTTTAAACCTTCCTCGGGTCAGTGCTTCGCAGTTGTATATAATATGTGAGGCGGTTTCGTCGTCTTCGCCGCAAAGTCTGCATTCAATGGGCCCATTGTAAACTTATATTAGACGTAGGTAGTTTTTTAAGTGGCAGTGACCTGTTGATAGGTTAACCACTTGTTTAAGGTTGATACGCGATAAAAGCAACATCCCAGTTGATAGTATCTCTAGGGTTTCTCAATTGTAGCCCTCCCTTGAGCTTAACCAATTATTCTGTACCATCGGGATAAGTGTTGTTATTGCGCCCAGCAAATTTGAATTACTTTTATTGATAAACTAGCGTTTAAATAATTTTCAAATTTCAAAAGCATTGTGAAAACTTTTTAAACTTTCCTGGATTAAAATTATATATTTCCTAATAGACAATTTTATTAGGCAAGTCTGTTCCTAAATATGACACGTTTTAACAATTTTAAGAACCCATCTTCTATACTTATTTGTTTCTTGCTATTTCATGGGTACATATTGTATCGTAAAACTGTACCTGCATGTGAAATGCTTACAGATCTACGAACTAATTCTGTAACGAAATTTACCTCGCTATATATTACAAAAGGACGGAATGAGACAACCGGCTGACGTTTCTGTCAAGCGTATATTCCTTCTAAGAGTTTAATAAGCTTATGGCACTGCAAAATCTGTATTCTGTTACTGTTACTAAAATTTAAATATAGTTAAAACGACATTTTAGGAATGTAAATATAATATAACATAAGGTCGCGTCTTCCGTATAAAAATCCAAATGAAGGTTTAAAACAAAGAAGTTCGGACAAAGGGTTTGCGGTAACATTTAAAGTAAGGAAAAAGGGAAACAATTTGTCACAATTTTTAAAAACCTACTATGTATTCCGGGTTAAAATATCCAGTAAAGTTTTATATTTTTTTAATAAGTTTTATCAGGTTAACAGGTGGAGTTAAATCCTGAAAATCTGTCTTTTTAATAGTTCATAGACACCTAATTAATATTAGGTAATTTCTTATATAGTATTATATCATTTCTTAAAGTTTATTATCTGTGATTAAGAGGTTGTAATATAATTTATTTTAAGATGTACCATTCGGATATTATACTAGGTACGTCAGTACAGTGTAGTGGTTTAACATAGTAATTCGGAAGTTGTTTTTTTGATAGAAAATAAGATAGGAAGGTGAAAACCATTTTTCTCTAAGATGAACCTTTCCAATGTTATATACGCCACGTTTTTTTGGACCAGTTAACAAGTTTCCAAAAATCCATTAATAAACATTTGCAAGGATTTGGGTCAAGAGTTTTTAATTTTTAGATATAATTTCTCTTAAAAAAATAATGAGACGTGAATCATATTGTAGCTAATTTTCGTAGCTTAATTGTCGATATGAATTTGTAAGTCATGCATTTTAGACGTTTGCACAGAAATTAGTAAAATATCCGCAGGCATCCAATTCTACGTACTTATGGTTTATTTCTTTTCAATTGCGAACGATGACAGAAAAAAAATTGAACAAATATTCACCTAATTGGTTAAATCATGGACCAATTTACACTACATAAATGCATAGCCAACTTATTAAAGGTCTTTTTTTTTTAAATCACAGAAGAAGAATAAGAAATTTCCGTTCGATTGATTTCTAGCAAATATGCTAATTATAAACCTTTTAGCGATTAAAAATAACTTTTAGCTCTAGTTATATTACGAAACAAACAATTTATTAACTTTCTGTACATAAAATCGGTTAATTTCACGTTTTTCTGCAACATAAAATAGTAAACCTATGCCTACTTTGTGTTGAAGCAAAAAGGATGCCCGATTTATCGACAAAATATAGAAGGCCATGCCAAACGCCAAACATTGTGACATAACCTAAAAATTCATCTTTTTAAAGGCCGCTTCAAGTTGTCTTGCAGCAATTAATATTGCGGGAATAAAAATTTCACTTCGTTTTACAGCGTGCAATGACTTGCCAAGATCGTAGGTAAGATGTACCACTTGCCAACCATTAAAATAAAAATACATTTGGTTAGGACTTACCGACGCTCTTTGTGCATTCATTTTAACAAAACATCATTACAGGACATGAAAGCAAACCAACAAAAACAAAACGTACCCGCTATAGGTTAGAAAAAACATAAATAAATGTCAGGGATTTTTATATTTAGTTTGGTGTCTCATAAATCACCAGAAAATCCTCAGAATTGCGCTTGCAATGGCAATAAAAATACGGTCCGAGCTATATTTCTTGCAAGCAATACAAATTGCGCCAGCTGATCATTAGCCTCGTTCTGCGCATACTCCCGGGCAATCTTTTCTTGCGTGAAAGAAAAATTGCAAACTGTAAAGCGGCCTTAACAAGAGTGTTAATTTAAAATTCTAACCGCTATAAACAGTAAACAACAAAATGTCAGTTATGACGTAAATCCCTAACCTTACTTTTTCAACTTGTCAAAAATGAAAATTCTTGCATTTTTTTATTGTAAAACGTGTTTCTGTCATCGTTCGCAATCGAAAAGAAATAGACCATAGATCTGCGCCCTCCCATATTCAATATTCACGAACCGCTACTGAGTGTCGTTTAATATATATTTTAGTAAAACGCTCAATTTCTTAAGCCGTAATTTAATAATATAAAAGAATATTTATTTATGGTATTACTTTTCTATTAAATTGTTTTTAATATAATTTTATGTTACTAGTTAATGAAATGTGATTTTGTATTTTATGGTAATTATTAGGCAGAATACTAAAAATGTTTTACGATGAGTGGCTCCATGTATGTAAAAAAAAAGCATTTAGGTTTATGTTTATAAGGAACACTGTCGTACAAAAATATATAAATAAAAAATTGTTTATTGCTAACTCTATAAGTTTTTAAGGTAAAAACCAATCTAAATCGAGTGTCGCAATAATCATCAGAGAGAAAATTTATTTTTACATTGCAACATTTCAAAATAATTTATTAAATGTAATATAACTTCCTTATAAACATTTTTTTTACTTCTGGTTGTTTTGTCGTTTTATAGGACATTTTGGCGGTTTTAAGTGTGTAATAAAACTACTAAATTTATAAAATTTAATTGTAATTTATAAGAAGTTTAAAGTGGCTAAATAGCCCATTATACTCGTAATTTATAGACGCTATAAATATAAAAGTTCTCAGTAAGCGTGTTTGCTTTTATTTTAGTATAAAGATTATTATACAACCAAGAAAACATCTTGATAGTCCCAGATGATCAGGGCAGTTATATAAAAAGTATTTTTAATTACAAATGTTAAGTGCTGTCCTACTTTGTTGTTGTTAATAATTTTTTTTCACTCCCAAATGGAAATTTGCTGTTTCCTTTACACTTAAGTGGCGAGTAAAGTAGGCAAAATTTTATAACAATCCTAGATAGGTAATGAAACTGACCAATCACAGTAGTCAATTACAGAGAAGCCATTGTTGTTCTTAAAAGTACTGACCAATCACAGTATATTATTTTTACTGAGGCTCCGCCTTCTTTTTCAAGACACTAAATTATATAATTTAAATGCATATGGTACAATTTGTTATTAATTTGTTCAATATAATAAAATCTAGACGCATTTATAATATATTTATCAATAATGCAACCTGCTGAATGTACATAGAAAATTAATTTCATGTAGCATCATTTATCAGTTGGTTTTCCCATAATTAGTTTGACGTTTCGATAGTTGAGAGGTAGAGCGTTTGACTATGGAACCAATGGTCGTGAGTTCGAGCCCGTCTACCTGAAAACTTTTTTGACATTTTTTAGCATAAGGTTTGTAAGTTTGGTCGTAGCAAAAATATACTGTTCATCTCGAGTGGATTGTCCATATTGCCCTCGGAAGTTTGAGCATTCCGCCTACGGCGTCGTGCTCACTTTACTTTCTCGTGCGATATGGACATAATATCCACACTTGTTGTACAAACTACTATTATTACTAGCCGATACTTTTTGATCAACTTTTAATGCAAACATTTTTCTGAACTCCCCAAGCCTATACCAGAAAAATTAGAACTTTAATGAAGTAAACTAAACAAAAACTGGATCTTATTGTTCAGCATTCCCAAATTTAAGTTGCATAAGTTATGTCATTTTTCATATTTTCATATAAAATGAAATTTCAGAAATAAAGTCATAAAAACTTTTTTAATGTTTAATGCTTTAATTTTAACTTTAGAAATTATAACGTAATTACACAGCTAACGTGGCAATAAACAACGTTAGGATTTAATGGGGTTGGTCTCATTTTTCTATAAATATGTTATTTGAAGTATATCAAACAAGCCCCAATCTAACTCTATTGTTTTAACTAGGAACGGGCCACAACCCAGCAGAAAATCTCCTGCCCAGAAAATAATTGTAGTCCGGAAGCATATGTCAAACACTCCCCGATCTAACTCTATCTATTGTTTTGACTAGACAAAATGCCGAATGTGATAGGGATAGATATAAACCTGAAGTATTTAAACATATTTTCTGTAAACATAAGAAATAGCCTAAATTGACATATACCTAAAGTTGGTCAATTGCTTTTTATCATCTTTCTTACAAATTATAATGCCTATACTGATATAGAAATTTTATTTGCGCAGACGTAAACATGCCTTGGCTAATATACAGCCAGATTTTCAAATTGCTCTTGCTATTATAGGCAACGGTGAGTTTACCTCGTCGTAAATTGGTTAACAGAAAATATACTTTCCTACTACAAACAAATCAGTAGAGCTAGGCAAAATACCTCCAAAAAGGAACCATTACTTTTCACAAAAAGTAATTCGATTACTCATTACTCCAAAAAGGGAATTAAAAATTATTTACTTTTGATTTTAGAACAAAATGAAAACACATTCAGGGTTGGACTAACATTAACAACAGATCTCGCGCAAACTGATTTGATTCTATAAGTTTATTCCTGTCCAAAGTGACGCAAGAACAAAAAAGGAATGGCATTACTCATTGCATTGAAATTACAAAGGAATTTAGTTACATTTTGAAATTGTAATTACTTGTAGTAAGTTAGTAGAAGTAATGGATAGCCATAGTTAATTCCTTTATTTGATGACACACTACAGATATAGATAATTTTTAAAACCGGTATGAAGTTGGCAGCCAAAAGTTAGCAACAAAAATTCCTAAATCTTCCGAACGTCCATTGGCGGAGATAATTTTTTTTAAATATATTTTATTTACAAATTAACCATTATGAAATGTTTATACATAAGGGTAGGGTGTGTTTCTATTATGCTAAAACTGTAATTTTTGTTAAAGGGGTGGTTATGGGGTTAAAAGTGTTAAAATATAAATCGTCATTTTAAGATATTTTAAAAATGGTACACCTACATTTTGGGTCCGAATCCTTAAGGAGGATAGTACTTATCCATTACTACCAACAAAATTTCTTGCACTCCCGTAGAAGAACAATAATAGAATTTAAAGTGTAAAAAGTAAAATAATTATATAAAAGTTAAGTTGAGGGTTGTACGCCTAGATCTTGGGCCAGGATCCTTAAGGGGATGGTACCTGTCCATTACTACCAACAAAATTTCTTGCACTACCGTAGAAGAACAATCATAGAATTTAAAGTGTAAAAATTCAAATAATTATATAAAAGTTGAGTTGAGGGTTGTACGCCTAGATCTTGGGTCAGGATCCTTAAGGGGATAGTACCTGTCCATTACTAACAACTTGCACTCCCGTAGAAGAACAATCATAGAATTTAAAGTGTAAAAATTAGAATAATTATACATCCCTTAAAATATGGTGGTGTCTAAACTTTTATTTCGGATGTAATTTCAATTTTTTTCCAATTTATAAGCGGAATTTCGAAATTATTAATTTTTTACAAAGTCCCCGACATTTTCTGGAACATGTCATATAGTGGATACGTAACCTAAAGGTATAGTCTAACATCCCTTAAAATATGGTGGCGTCTAAACTTTTATTTCGGATGTAATTTCAATTTTTTTTCCAATTTATAAGCGGAATTCGGAAGTTATTAATTTTTAACAAAGTCCCCGACATTTTCTGGAATATGTCATATAGTGGATACGTAAGCTATAGGTATAGTCTAACATCCCTTAAAATATGGTGGTGTCTAATCTTTTATTTCGGATGTAATTGCAATTTTTTTCCAATTTATAAGCGGAATTTCGAATTTATTAATTTTTTACAAAGTCCCCGACATTTTCTGGAATATGTCATATAGTGGATACGTAAGCTATAGGTATAGTCTAACATTCCTTAAAATATGGTGGCGTCTAAACTTAAGCGGAATTTCGAAGTTATTAATTTTTTACAAAATCCCCGACATTTTCTGGAATATGTCATATAGTGGATACGTAAGCTATAGGTATAGTCTAACATCCCTTAAAATATGGGGCGTCTAAACTTTTATTTCGGATGTAATTGCAATTTTTTTCCAATTTATAGGCGGAATTTCGAATTTATTAATTTTTTACAAAATCCCCGACATTTTCTGGAATATGTCATATAGTGGATACGTAACCTAAAGGTATAGTCTAACATCCCTTAAAATATGGTGGTGTCTAATCTTTTATTTCGGATGTAATTGCAATTTTTTTCCAATTTATAAGCGGAATTTCGAATTTATTAATTTTTTACAAAGTCCCCGACATTTTCTGGAACATGTCATATAGTGGATACGTAACCTAAAGGTATAGTCTAACATCCCTTAAAATATGGTGGCGTCTAAACTTTTATTTCGGATGTAATTTCAATTTTTTTTCCAATTTATAAGCGGAATTCGGAAGTTATTAATTTTTAACAAAGTCCCCGACATTTTCTGGAATATGTCATATAGTGGATACGTAAGCTATAGGTATAGTCTAACATCCCTTAAAATATGGTGGTGTCTAATCTTTTATTTCGGATGTAATTGCAATTTTTTTCCAATTTATAAGCGGAATTTCGAATTTATTAATTTTTTACAAAGTCCCCGACATTTTCTGGAATATGTCATATAGTGGATACGTAAGCTATAGGTATAGTCTAACATTCCTTAAAATATGGTGGCGTCTAAACTTTTATTTCGGATGTAATTGCAATTTTTTTCCAATTTATAAGCGGAATTTCGAAGTTATTAATTTTTTACAAAATCCCCGACATTTTCTGGAATATGTCATATAGTGGATACGTAAGCTATAGGTATAGTCTAACATCCCTTAAAATATGGGGCGTCTAAACTTTTATTTCGGATGTAATTGCAATTTTTTTCCAATTTATAAGCGGAATTTCGAAGTTATTAATTTTTTCCTTGCTGTGATAAATCGTTGCCAAATAATATATAGGCGCATTTGACATTTTGACGCTAAATTCGTGGCTGGGTTTTACGGTAAAAAAATCGTTGCCGCTAATTTTCGTTGCTTTCTTCACACACATGAATTTCTAAGTTATTAATTTTTTACAAAGTCCCCTACGTTTTCTGGAATATGTCATATAGTGGATACGTAAGCTATAGATATAGTCTACATCCCTTAAAATATGGTGACGTCTAAACTTTTATTTCGGATGTAAATGCAATTTTCTTCCAATTTACAAGCGGAATCTCGAAGTTATTAATTTTTTACAAAGTCCCCGACATTTTCTGGACTAACCTAACTTAACTCTTATATAATTATTTTAAGTTTTACACTTTCAATTCTATGATTGTTCTCCTACGGGAGTGCAAGAAATTTTGTTGGTAGTAATGGACAGGTACCATTCCCCTTAAGGGTCCTGGCCCAAGGTCTATGTGTACGACCCTCAACTTAACTTTTGTATAATTATTTTAATTTTTACACTTTAAATTCTATGATTGTTCTTCTACGGGAGTGCAAGAAATTTTGTTGGTAGTAATGGATAAGTACTATCCTCCTTAAGGATTCGGACCCAAAATGTAGGTGTACCATTTTTAAAATATCTTAAAATGATGATTTTCGTTTTAACACTTTTAACCCCATAACCACCCCTTTAACACAAATTACAGTTTACATTTCATAATTGTTAATTTTTAAATAAAATATATTTAAAAAAAATTATCTCCGCCAATGGACGTTCGGAAGATTTCGGAATTTTGGCTGCTAACTTTTGGCTGCCAACTTCACACCGGTATTTTTAAATTAAATTTACTTTCTTGTTCAATATCGACATCATATCCATTCATGTTGTACAAACTACTATTTAAGCTTCATTGTCATTTTCCGGTCTTCCCAATAAATGTTTATAATTATAAACTAAAATGACTCTCTTTAAATTAAAACATCACTATTATTGTTTTAGGAAAACCTCATCCAGCCAAATTCAACAGTCCAACGACAGGAAAATGGAAAGAAAACTATAATATCAGCTGGGAAGTAGAGTCCTTAAGTCCAGTAGAGGAATATAAACTCCTTTATCGAAGACTTCCTGACATCTTAAGCATAACAAGTGACAACCAACCACAGCCCTTACACCATCAAAGCCAAAAAAAGGTATTTCCTAGAGTTGTAAGTACCTGTATAATTTGTGTTTACCGCAATAAAAGCAATGTTTCATAAACTATGAATTTTGTATAATATATATCTATTTTCACTGGATAAAACATCAAGAAAAATTTTAAATTCTTATGTTTGGTGGTTTTGGATCCACCTTTGTAAAATTCATAGTTTATAGTTCAGAAATTAAAATTGGTTTGGCGCAGACACACCTCTCTAAACCGCTTCTAGCTTTCAGAAAACATTCGCGTACACCCGATACTCATACACCACCCGGCAGCGTCAAATAAAATTATTTGAAATAGCCGATTAAAGGACAGTATTTAGGTGATTTTAAATTGATGTTGGGCTGAATAGAGACTATACAGAGTGATTCCTAAGTTAATACTTCTTTTTTAGCTGTATATAGAAGGCATTAAAATAAACAACATTTTCAAATGCGGGCCTGGTAGCCCGCTATACTTTATGTTGTTTTTCTTATCTCTTATTAGTCATTCAATTTACGGGTCGTGTTGAGCAATCCGCTGCGGTGTGTTTTTCTAAAGCAAGTTAATTTTAAATTGGTGACACGTGAAAATGGTAAAATTTGAAAACAATGAACTAGTAGATATGGTGCTAATTTACGGCGAGTGTCGTTAAAGTGCGGCTTTTTCTTGCGGGCTCATCCTACACCCAGAAGTTTTCATAATGTTATTCAACGAGCAAGTTAGGTAGGACCGTATTTGATCCAGAGTGTAATAAATGAATGTAAGTACTTTATTTTTGATTTTTTTGAAAAAAGGTATTTGAAAATGTTGTTTATTTTAATGCCTTCTATACAGAGCTACAAAAGAAGTATCAACTCAGGAATCACCCTATATTATTATAATTTTTACGGAGATAAACTCACAACATTTTATTTATTTAACAAAAGAATATTCCTGTTAGTTGCTGACTCTGGCACTGTGTGACCTCACCATATTACAGTTAATTATTTTAACAAAATATTAGCCAGCCAAATTGTTACTTACAATATATGTAAAATAAATATATATTTTAAGTTGTGCGACTAAAATTAATTATGATATTACAAGCATTTAAAATGTATAGTACTCGTATATACCTAGAAAATCTAATTAGGTGGGTATTCTAAGAAATAATCCAATTAAGACCCTACCAATTCTTATTCAAGTTGGGAGACCAAAAGAACCTAAGCAAATTCCCTAATTTCATTAGTTAATAATTTCTGCAGGCCTAGGTTAACATCATAGTGTTACGTCCAGTGACATGTCCCGAACAACATTCGGTTTTTATAAGGGCCTATGGGAAAATCTTGACCTTTTTAATGTAAAAGATTATAATTTTTTTTTAAAGTTGCATATTTTCCTTGTTAAAATATATCACTGTCAAGCTTAACCGAGAACAAACGACGTGATAAATCGAGATTCTAGACCTTGATAATGATGTCTGCTGGTTAAACAGAAAATTTTCAATTTCCAGTTGTTTAATTACATGTTATAAAGTTATTTTGGACCATTTGTATTTAAGTTTATAGTCACAAAATTGACAATAAACCCTAGTGCCTTTAGAGAATGATGTAAAGCTTTATTTAATTACAGCCAGTTCACTTTTCGATTAATATCTGCATCTCTTAACAGAACACAAGAAATTGTGCGCCGCGTTTTAGAAAAAAAAAGTAATATCACAACATAATATCATTGTATTATGCTTTTTATTCTTACTTGTAGTTTAAGTGCCAGTTGGAGTTTTCTCTGTAGTACACCATGTAATAAATAAATAAACAAATAATTTCTTATAATATTAAATTACCATATTTTATAATAAGAATTATTATTTTTTTTATTTGGTTTTACTAGATTTTATTGTAAGAATCATAAAATATGCTTATAGTTATTATTACTGACTATCTTACATGATACGATATTTTCTAACAAGAAATATTATTTTTTTATTTGCTTTTACTATATTTTATTGTAAGAATTATAAAATATTTTATAATCATTATATTAATAGTTATAATGAGCAGCACTACCAATAGGAAATTAATATATTTTATTGTAAAATATAAGATTTTCTTTTAACCGGTGGGTTTGTCTTCTGCATTGAAGTTTCAGCTAGATAGCGCTGCTACGTTCTCGCTACTTATATATTACTATTATATTCTTAAAAACGCGTGTTTCGGTGTTTCTGTAGTTGCTTATGGATATTGGCTTTCCGTAGAGTCTTCATAAAAATGAAACGGTCGTCATTGTCTACCTGTAACCCAGGAAACCCAAATTTTTTGGCGTAAACGTGTACTGATGCACCGCTTGCCGCTAGGTTTTATTTCTATTTTGTAAAGCGAGGCGCAAACTAGAGCGGTCGTGCCACAGTGGAGATTAAGTGGCGGTGACCACCGCGGCGCGACCACTCTGATTTACAATAAAATCTAGTAAATTTTACAACCAAATCTAGTGAATCTTACAATAAAATCTAGTAAATCTTACAATAAAATCTAATAAATTTTACAATAAAATCTAGTGAATCTTACGATAAAATCTAGTAAATCATTTAATAAAATCTAGTAGCTCTTACAATAAAAAAAGGTAAATCTTACAATAAAATACAGGTTGAATTCTAAGTTGATACTTCTTTTTTAGTTGTGTATAGAAGGCATTAAAATAAATAACATTTTCAAATACCTTTTTTCAAAAAACTAAAAAATAAGGTACTTACATTCATTTATTACACTATGGATCAAATACGGTTCTGCCTAATTTGCCCGTTGAATAATATTAAGAACACTTCTGGGTGTAGGATGAGCCTGCAAGGGAAAACTTTCTGCGTATAATCTCAGCAGAAGCCGCACTATGACTACACTCACCGTAAATTAGCACCATATCTACTAGTTCATTGTTTTCAAATTTTACCATTTTCACGTGTCACCAATTTAAAATTTACTTGAATCAGAAAAATACACCGCAGCGTATTGCCAAATAACTGACCACCGACCCGTAAATTTCATGACTAATAAGAGATAAGACAAACAACACAAAGTAAAGCAGGTTATATTTTGATAACCAGGGCCGCACTTAGATTTTTTACTTCTGTATATCGCCTATGTTTAAGTTTTTTGGAAAAAGGTATTTGAAAATGTTGTTTATTTTAATGCCTTCTATACATAGCTAAAAAAGAAGTATTAACTTAGGAATGACCCTGTATAGTAAAAGCAAATAAAAAATTTCCTATTATCCTGGATTATGGTCCTATATACTACTAGAAATTATAAAACATATTATATTTCTTATAAGTTGTATTAAACCCTCCGTGTATAAACTTCAAAGCAATTTTGTAGTATTAGGTTCCTTTTTTTGTTGAATTCTTGTTTATAAAATATATCATTGAAGTAATGGGGTTTCAAATTTAATATTTTTAGCTACCTACATTGTTTTGTTTCCACGGATTTATATAATCAATATGTCGTAGCTATAGGGCCAATAAAAGCTTACGTCAGTAAATAATCGTTTTGTTGCAGGATAACAAAACTTTTCCTGCAAACGGATACGTCTACAGCAGGCCCATAAAAGACAGGCGCTTAGACTGGAGAGACGTCATTTTGCCGGCCATTCCTGCTCAGCCAGTTGGAATGCAATCTATGAGTTACGTCATCAGAGGACTAGAACCTGGACAGCAGTATGAGGCACGGGTGCAAGCGCGTAATAAGTTCGGATGGAGTCCCGTTTCGGATGCGTTTAATTTTAAAACAACAGACACAGGTTTGTGGAAAAATAATCTAACGGAATGAGCTTTTGGAAGTGCATGCTATATTGAAAGTTTATTTTTAAAGATATTGATTTTACCACTTTAAACGTACGCTTCAAGATATAGAAGATTGTTAGGGGCATTCGAAAAACAGCTCATTTCTTCTGTATTAATTGGAAAAGCAGGCAAAGTAATTGACGATCGCTAACTAATGCCGATTTCGGATACTCGGTAATCCAACTTTAAGAAAATGTGTATCAACTTATGTTTTATCAGTGGCGGCTCATCAGGTGAAGTAGGTGAAGGGGCTTTTCACCAAAAATAAAAATAAAACCATCAGGAGGAAAGTTTTTCGACAATATTAAATATTATTGTACCAATACAGCTACCATTTCAGCCCTTAAAAAATAATTATGTTCGAATTAATAATATTACATAATTTAATGCGAATGTAGCTATGCATTCGGTTAACTCCGATGGACAATAATTATAAACACGCATTTTGGCGCGCCCCAGCCGACCGTGTCCGTTTGCTCAAAGCAAGTGAAGACCAAACGCCCGACATGGCTTTGATATTCACCGTTGCTATGGTTGCGTGACGTCAGTCATGCAAACATCATGTAACAATTTGAATTATTTGATCGAAGAGAATAAGGCTAATATCGCCTTAACCAGAACTCAGGATCCAGTAAAACAAACTGTCATCCTCCCAGGTGTCGAATAAATCACCGACATCACTGGGCTAAGGAGTCTGGAGGACCAATTATGTCCTTGCGACAGGCGAGCTAGGCTGCCGCTGAGCGAACGTTCCGAATATGATCAACTATTGGCTTTACTAGCAGATTATGCTTGCTCACTCAATAACCAACCCTGCCTAGACCCTTGAAGGGAGGTCCGCGGCGGTGGAGACCGAAATTCCTTCGACGATGATGGATAACGCAATAGCACACAGACGTCAGACGATTGACAGCCATAGGCGCAGACTTTTTGCAAGTCGCGGCCTCAGGTGTCGCGCATCTCTGATGAGTCCCAGTAGGACGAAACGGCTGATCATGGAATATGGAAACACAGTGAACGTTTCAGTGTTTGGGGAACGGTATAAACCCCTAACCCTCCGACCCGGTTGTTAGGCCGCGGTGCACTGAGGAATAGACGAAGGGGTCCACAGTGTGGAAACCCCGGACGCTCTTGACATTGACAATTCAGGTTGTTGATCAGACGTTTGCGCCGTTCTCGGACGACTCATCTGTGGCTTTGCTTGGCAATGTGACGCGTACGATGTCCAATATCAATTTGAATTATGATGAAGGGCAATTTAAAAATAGATCAGTCGTATGCACCATTGTTTTAGCATTGGTTCGCTTAACCTTAAGGTATTTATTTTGAGGCTTCACGAAACTTACAGTTATAGATATCGTTTTTAAGTGATTTACTGTGTGATTAAAAAGTTTTGTTTTTATTTTTCAGTTAAATCAGTAGTGTACGTACCTACTTGATTGTGTGTTTTAAAAATGAACCCACTTAATGACATAATTTGTAATTTGTTGGAAACTCCATTCAGTCGTTACAGATGAGGATAAAACAGACGATTTGTTACACCGGTTTTTAGTCAATGTTTGTTTAAGTATCCGCACTATACCTAGCTCTTCACCATTTTTTAAGACCGCGAGCCGCCACTGTGTTTTATTTCCTAAAGAGATGAACCCTTAAACCGAATATAAAAAATAATGAGAAACGATAATCCTTACTAGAAGAAACGGTATATTATGTAACTACAATACGTATTTTAGACAATATTGTTGTTTATGTGAATCCCCAGGTGTTTTTATTTTCGAATTTTCTTGGGACAACTAAGTCTTAATATACCGAATAAACAAAAAATACAAGAATGGTCCATAGCAGAAGGATTAAACCAAAATTCTGATCTCTAAAGCATTATTCTTTACAGGAGAAAAATAATTCTATTTTTAATGCACCAAAATTGAAAATCAAAACACCTTAATCTCTGTGTTGCCCTATAATTATATTTATCGTCGTTTCATATTTCATTACTTTCTTTGTTTTGTTTTGCTTTGCATTTGGGGATGTGTGCATTTGGGGATATGTTTCTTAATCATTTTAATTTATTCACTACTTTTTTCTTTTACTTTACTCTATCTGTTTTATCATGATGATGAATGTTACTACATCTGAAACGTAAAAAAATTCATTACTATACACAATAAATAAGCTTAGGTTTACTAATAGCGGATAAGTCGTTTATATATTACAGCAATTTAAATGATTACCCTTTCAATAGCTTCCCGAACTCTTATCAAGGTCGGTAAGTCAATGAGAATTAAACCAAAATGATGGAGAATCATCTAAACTTTCGAATGGTGTTACCAAACGTAAAACTTAATGTACTTAACGTAAGTAATAAGGTATTCATATTTTCGGGTGTTTCCGACAAGTTTAATGCTCATTCTAAAATAATAAAATAATTTCATTTAATTTTTTTTTGAAAAAGCTGTGTTGCATATTTCAGCAACTAGTAGAGATAAGATTTTGAAAATTTAAAAACTTGCTAATTTTGAGACACCCAATTCATCATAAGAAAAATATAAAGAGTTTCTATTTAAAATAACAAAAAACATATAAAAGGCATTCCATTTAAAAAAACAAAATGACTACGTGTAGCGCAAAACTAAGAAATCTGGCAACAGTGCAGATATTATCACTTAATTTCGCTTTCCCAGAAACCCCAAAATTCCGAATTTTGTAATTGCAGCTGCCTGTTAGCGATTTTGAAGATATTTAAGCGTTCCCGTACTTTTTACTAACTCTGTATAGTATTAGTAGTAGCTTTTACGGACACAAATTTTTTTAAATATCTTTTCTAATAGTCAAAGCTTTAAATAAATAACTACAGCAGAGGCGGCTCGTCAAGTAAAGTAGGTGAACTTCACCAAAAAAAATAAATAAAACCAATACAGCTACCATTTTAGCCCTTAAAAAATGATTATGTTCGAACTGATAATATTAATTTAATCCAAATTTAGCTAACTCCGACGAACAATAACTATGAAAACTCGTGCATTTTGGCGCGCCCCAGCCGACCGTGTCCGTTAGCTCAAAGCTAGTGAAGACCCAATGCCCAACATGGCGTTGATATTCATTGTTAACATGGTTACGTGACGTCAGTCACGCAAACAGCATGTAGCAATTTTCATTATGATAAAGTCGTATGCACCATTGTTTGCGAAACTTACGGTTATAGATATTGTTTTTACATGATTTACTGTGTGATTAAAAAGTTTTATTTTCAGTTAATTCAGTGGTGTATGTACATACCTACTTAGTTATGTGTTTTAAAAATGAACCCAATTAATGACATAGTTTGTGATTTGTTGGAAACTCCATTCAGTCGTTGGACAGATGAGGATAAGAGAGACGTTTAGTTACACGGGTTTTTAGTCAATGTTTGTTTAAGTACCCGCACTATACCTAGCTCTTCACCATTTTTTAAGACCGCGAGCCGCCACTGATTTACAGGCTTGTCGTATTTCTTAAAATGTTTTTATATCTTTCCTGAATAATGCAAAGCAATGTGGAAATTTCTTAAATACACCTTAAAACGAACTGTGAATGATGAAAGGAGGAAAATTAAGCAGCGACAGTAATGATATAAAATCTGTAATGTCATCATTCTAATTCCCATCAAAATGCAAACAAGGCGACGAATATACCCTCCTCTCAATATATTTAAGCTGATTCAGCCTGCCATAATTTTATAAAGTAAATATTATTCATTTTATAAAATTAAAAACGGGGTAGACTAAACCCATTTTAACGCTTTTAATGCCGGAAAACGTAAACTTGTAATTAGAGTTTTGCAATACAGTGTTGTAGTTATAAATATGGGTTGTCGTTTTAAAAAAATACAAAATGGCATCGTTTCTGTAATTTTTTGACATATTTAACAATAGCATGGTTAGTTCGATAATAAAAAATTACCTGCCCCTAAATAAAATTAGGTTTCTAATCCCAAAGCTTCTATTTTCTAGTTGGATGAGAACAAAAAAAAACAATTTTGAAGCCTCGTATCTCCGGAACGTCTTAAAATAAATATAACAACTACATATTTTTAAAGGGGGTGTGCGCCAAAAATTAAAGTTTTAGTACACAAAATCTAAAAATAACGGTTCAAATCTCGTCATTCTACGACTAACCATTGCAGAGATATATCCGGTTAAAATTTTACGCGTCGATTGCGTGACGTCACAAAAGCTCCGGCTACCGGCGCTCTGTACCGGGTAATTTTATGCCTTAAAGATAAAATTTGTCGGCAATAAGCTTTTGTGTTAAGGTATGGTTGGATATCAGGCACATTTTAAAAATATTTTGAATTATACAGAGTGCTCCCAAAAAGTCGGGTGTCAAAAAGGTGCATTTTTTTTAAATGGGATATATATTGTATTATTTTCTGATTCCTCACAAAATTCTACGCTTATTTTGTAAATGTCATATGTCTACATTCAATAGTTTTTGAGATATTGACGTTTAAAATATGGCATTTTTAGACTTTGACAGGCTGTAACATTGGAACGGTTCATCTTATAGAAAAATTGTTTTCACCTTCCTATATTAATTTTTTATTCCCTATCTAAAAGTTACAATATGCAACATTACAACATGAACAAGATACTATATTATTGAATTGAATTATTATATTTTGTACAGGTCTCAAATAAATAAATGATATTTTAATTTAAATTATTTTCGACTTAATTAGTACAAAAGGATAAACATTATATTCTTATAAAAAATATGATTTCCGAAATTAACAAAGATAATACTTATACAGCGATAATTGCTTGTAAATATATTAAGTCAAGTAAAATAAATCACTCTATATTATTGACTCAATATTTCACATTTATTATTACTAGCGGTAGCAGCGGGGGCTGGTCGCTACACCCCGAGTACGTTTTTGTGCTATTTCTTTTCAACGTAATATATAGATAAGAACAGAGCGAACGCATCGGCTCTTCGGCTACTAACGATCAGAAATTCTGTTGATTGATTAAGTTTTGCATAATGATGTTAACTGATTATGCCCATGAGGACTGGAACATGGACTTTAAATGCCATTCATTAGAGTAAATTAGATAGGGCCTTTTTGTAGTCCGCGTTGATTTTTATTAATTTTTTTCTTACTAGAACATCGGCTTCTTTTGTTTTATTTCTTGATTGAGATTTTTACAGAAAATATAAATGTAAACATTAATGTTATATTTGTTGCGGTTACTTTACCACCCATGCCCGACTTTGCACATGTTAAACCGTTAAAACCGTTTTTTTGGTTTAACATGTTAAACCGGAAGTTGTAACTTTTAGATAGAGAATAAAAAATTTAGATAGCGAGGTGAAAACCATTTTTCTATAAGATGAACCGTTCCAATTTTACAGCCTGTCAAAGTCTGAAAATGCAATATTTTAAACGTCAATATCTCAAAAACTATTGAATTTAGACATGACATTTACAAAATAAGCGTAGAATTTTGCGATGAATCAGAAAATAATACAATATACCTATAGGGTGTCCCATTTAAAAAAATTTACCTTTTTGACACCCTACTTAACCAACCTTAAGGCATAAAATTACCCGGTACAGAGCGCCGCTAGCCGAAGCTTTTGTGACGTCACGCAATCGACGCGTAAAACTTTAACCGGATATATCTCTGCAATGGTTAGTCGTAGAATGACGAGATTTGAACCGTTACTTTTAGATTTTGTGTACTAAAACTTTAATTTTTGGCGCACACCCCCTTTAAAAATATGGAGTTGTTATATTTATTTTTAGACGTTCCGGAGATACGAGGCTTCAAAATTGTTTTTTTTTGTTCTCATTCAACTAGAAAATAGGCATAAAATTACTCCGCACAATCGTTGACTCACCCGGTACATTTCCAGCAAATATATTTTTGTACTACATACAATTCATCTCCCAGTCTGTGCATACATAAATTGTTTTATATATATAACAACAATATTCTTGTAAAAAAATTTAATAGAAACTATAACCTAAACTATGACTCAGGCCGTGACGCAATAAAACAATAAAAATAATTTATCCCATTTCTACATATATTTTAAATATCCCGCCATCAGGTTATTCGCCTGACATGCGCAGTGTCTCTGCAATAGTGTTGGGAAATAGACGAGAGTCAAAAAATCTAATGCAGCAGACTTGCTATAAAGTAGGGTTGCTATTTAAAAAAATCCCAAATAGCGTCTTCTGTCAAATTGGTAGACATATATATTTTTTTACATCAAATTTGACTTTTTTACGAAAAACTATAGGGGTTCCGCCATGAAATGCCCAATTTAAGCAAGCTCCGCCATGAAATGCCTAATTTCAGTGGTGGTCTTTCTTTTTGAGGTCGATAGAAAAGTGGCCAATCGGGTAAGACACTTAAAATAATGTCCATATACATAAATTCTCTTGTTATAAATTCTGGATCGGGTTGTTAATAAAACAAAAGCAACCCTGGTAATTTAACCTATCTTTGTCGACCTTAATAAGTTCTATATACAGGGTGATTCCTAAGTTGATTTTATTTTTAGCTGCG
The DNA here is from genome assembly GCA_935413205.1 of Polydrusus cervinus. NCBI lineage: Eukaryota > Metazoa > Arthropoda > Insecta > Coleoptera > Curculionidae > Polydrusus > Polydrusus cervinus. The sequence continues at coordinate 30,546,447 of OW284516.1, forward strand.
TATAGAAGGCATTAAAATAAACAACATTTTTAAATGCATTTTTCAAAAAACTCAAAAATAAGGTACTTACATTCATTTATTACACTATGGATCAAATACGGTTCTGCCTAACTTGCCCGTTGAATAACATTACGCAAACGCCGCACTTTGAAGACACTTACTCTAAATTAGCACCATATTTTTTAGTTCATTGTTTTCAAATTTTATCATATTTCACGTGTCACCAATTAAAAATTAACTTGCTTCAGAAAATTCAGAAAAACACACAGGAGTGAATTGCCAAAATAAAGAACTGACGACAGACTCGTAAAATGCATGACTAACATACTAACAATATAAAAAAAGGACAAAAACAACATAAAGTAAAAAGCTACGTTTTGATTACCAGGCCCGCACTTAAATTTTTTACTTCTGAAACTCGGCTATTTTTGAGTTTTTTGAAAAAATGTATTTAAAAATTGTTTATTTTACTGCCTTCTATAGACAGCTAAAAAAGAAGTATCAACTTAGGAATCACCCTGTATAGATACTTGCCTCATATGGAAAAAAAGCATTCATTTTTTTGAAATAGGTTTGTAGTGGGTTTGTGCACTTATTAATTTGAAAGGAAATAAAAACTTGTATTAAGTACAATTTTATAATAATTTTTTTACCATTTTCAATTCATCCTATTGCGTTTAAATTTTTGGAGAAATTATTTTTCCTTATGCGTTCTGAATAAAGAGACAAATATAGAAAACCAAATGTATTATGACATAATTTGGAAATTAAGCATATTTAGGCCAATTTGAATTCAAGTCACGTAAAATATAGGAAAAGTTCAGGTTCATCTTCTTTGCCTCATTTAACTTTTTAAAATCCTTCCTTTTGCCGTTGAATTTTAATATCTTTAACCTAAAATATGTATGTATATATCATTTTCTATTCTAGAGATTAGATTAAAAGGAAAAATACTAAGAAATAGATAGAAGAGAACATATCGTGTCATATTTTTGTATGTATTGTAAATTTTTTATAGACATAACACATTTATATTGACTTGAATAAATAGTCCATACTTAAAGTGGAGTGGGAATATAGAAGGTAAAAATAAGAACACAAAGTCTTTCTCCACTGATATATTATAGAAATATTTTAATCCACTTCTCTACATGTTTCGAATGCAAAAGCATTCATCTTCAGGAGAAAAATTAAAAGAAGAAAAGTCCAGTAGATATCACCCTAACCGAGCAACACAATTATAGGTTCGGTATAAAATGAGTGGAACGATGAGGAAACCGATACACACATTGCATTGTTAATAAGAAAAGTATATGGGTTTGAGGCTTAAGGCACTGTGAAAACTTTAAAGGTAGAATGAAAGATTTAACATCTTTGTGTGGAAGAACTGTCGAAAGATAAGAATGAAGTGAAAGGGAATGATCATTAAGCAAAAAAAACTATTAGCTAGTCATTAGAGAAAAAATATGGAGAAGAAGTGAATGTAAGTGTGAGGAAGAAGACTATTAAAAAATTAATTAGAAATTAAATTTTATTTTTTACTGGATGTAAACCTCATTGGTTTACAATGAGGTTGTGTTACAATGTATGTATCGGTTTCCTCATCGTTCCACTCATTTTATACCGAACCTATAATTGTGTTGCTCAGTTAGGGTGATATCTACTGGTCTTTTCTTCTTTTAATTTTTCTCCTGAAGATGAATGCTTCTGCATTCGAAACATGTAGAAAAGTTGTTTAAAATATTTCTATAATATATCAGTGGAGGAAGACTTTGTGTTCTTATTTTTACCTTCTACATTTATATTGTATATTTTTTAGAACTATACAAAATAAAGAATAAAAATGTGGTTAAAATATATAATGTTTCAGTATAAAACAATTTCCTTTATTTATTTACTTTATTTACCAATATATTTTTTTCTCTAAGTCCTAAATTAAACCTATTTGCATATAAATAATATTTACAAAAAAACGACATTTAAATAATAAATGTTGTAATTTTTTCGTTTTAGCACAATTATAACACCTATAAGGTTAATGAATCTTTGTCTACTCCGTGAACTACGTTTCTGTGTTGTAGTAGTGTATTACTTACTAAACACATTTACACTCTAAGAAATGAGTTGATCGCTCAAACTAATTTTTTCTTGCTAGATAGACTTTAGTATATCTACGAATAATCTTTAGTTTCCCTAACGAATGTTAACTATCACTTGATTGGTTTAAACAAAATTCTTTAGTTTTGGAAACTAAACATTATTCTCAACTGTATTATAGTATTGGCAATCAAGTAGGCATGTTGCAACCAACAGATTACGTAGTTCCCACAACAAGTTTAATTTTTATTTTAACAAAACATACCAGGACTACCAATAAATGGCGCTAAAAGTTATATACAACCCTAGAAGGTTGATACAGCTCGTGCAATATAGCTTGAGCTCTGACTTTTGGGTGCGCAGTAAACAGGTGGGAGGAGCTAGCCGAGAGCTCATTAATCTGATGATCTTTGAAACGCACACTTCTGTACAGTCTGTCAGAAAAGTACGACGTTCATTGGAAAAAAAAATTATTACTATATTTATTTGTAATAATGCCTTTTAAAAGTAAAGTCTTAAACCGAGTATTGAGTGGTCAAAGCCGTGAAATAGTTTATAATTTAATAAAATTTATGCAACAAGAGGCAGATACAGGAAGACCAGAAATTGATTTCAGGAAGGTTCACGAACGTGTTTCAGCCGCTACAAAGATTAGTCTAAGCGCAATTAAACGAATTAAGCAAGAAGTCAAAAATATCGAATCCGGAGCAGTTAAATCTTTTTCCACGCTAAACAAAAAGCGTGAAAGCAGAAAAAGCAAAATAGTCTTGGACGTTGCTTTTCAAGGTGTTTTACGCAGAACAATTCACAATTTTCATAAAACAGAAAAGCAAGTGCCAACTCTAGCGAGAATTCATAAAAAATTTCAAAATGATATCAATTACTAGGGATGCCTGAACAGTTTAAGAAAAGAAATAAGAAAAATTGGATTTCGTTGGAGAAAAATCAAAACCAAAAGAAAAATTTTAATGGAGAAACCTGACGTAAGGCATCTCCGCATCCAATTTTTAAAGAAAATGAGAGTTTTCCGTGCAGAAGGACGGCCAATTGTTTATATGGATGAAACGTATATACATTCATCACATACACACCAAAAAGCTTGGAGCGATGAAACAGACGAAGGCGTAAAACAACCTGTATCAAAGGGCACACGCCTAATAATCGTAAACGCTGGAGGAGAAGATGGTTTTGTGCCAAATTCATACGTCAGATGGAAGTCACACTGTAGTACTGCCGATTACCACAATAAAATGAACTACGAAAATTATGAAAAGTGGGTAAAAAACAACCTAGTGCCGAATTTACGCCCGAACAGTGTAGTAGTAATCGACAATGAAAACTATTGAATAGTTAAGTTAAGTGTTGAAAAAATTTCCGATAATTTAAATTATTATAAAAATAATTAAAAGGAATTAACTATTTTGTTGGTTGGTTGATTTCATAACAGGGCCCAATTAGCAAACACGATTAGCAGTCATTACGGCTTTATCAATCAAATCCCACTTTTATTTTCTACGCGGACTGTACTTTACTAAAATTCGGTATGAGGTATCTCTGTCGTACACTGACTCTCCTTTTCTTTCATCTGCGCATCTCAGGGCTCAAGCTACATTGCATGACCTGTAATATTGTAATTTTTAGTATCAAGACTATCGTTTGGAAGGTATAGACACCTGCCCTGTATGGATGAGAACATAGTGTTCGAAACCGGTCTGCAGGTAGTTGCATCATACTAATAGTAAATCTTCACTTCTTGGTGGTGCAATCTGATTTGTATTTTAATATCTTAACACAGTGATCACAAAATATGAATTATATTATTTTTTATGCATTATCCAAACAAATTAGTACTGACAACAATCATACTACAGTGGCGGCTCGCGGTCTTAAAAATGGTGAAGAGCTAGGCATAGTGCGGGTACTTAAACAAACATTGACTAAAAACCCGTGTAACAAAACGTCTCTCTTATCCTCATCTGTCCAACGACTGAATGGAGTTTCCAACAAATCACAAACTATGTCATTAATTGGGTTCATTTTTAAAACATACAACTAAGTAGGTACGTACACTACTAAAATACCTGAAATATAAAAACAAAACTTTTTAGTCACACAGTAAATCACGTAAAAACGATATCTATAACCGTAAGTTTCGCAAAGTCTCAAAATAAATACCTTAAGGTTAGGCGAACCAATGCTAAAACAATGGTGCATAAGACTGATCTATTATTTAATTGCCCTTTATCATAATGCACATTGTTACATGCTGTTTGCGTGACTGACGTCACGTAACCATAGCAACGGTGAATATCAAAGCCCTACGTTGGATCTTTACTTGCTTTGAGCTAACGGACACTGTCGCTGGGGCGCGACAACATGCACGAGTGTTTATAATTATTGTCCATCGTAGTTAACCGTGGCCCTATTATACATTCGGATTAATTTAATATTATTAATCCAAACATAATTATTTTTTAAGGACTAAAATGGTAGCTGTATTGGTACTTTAATATTTAATATTGTCGAAAAACTTTCCTCCTGGTTTAATTTTTTTTTAGTGAACTACTTCACCTGACAAGCCGCCACTGACATACTCTTTAACCTAACAAGCTTGCAATGACAAAAGTGACTAGTAACCAATGCCTTAATCGGTCTAGTAATAAAATGTAGTCTCCGTTCCTAAGTCTCCTCTTGTCCCTATTTTAACTAACTTTTTTTTTGTCAAAGAAACTAAGATTCTGGTATGGTATACTAGGCTAGTTTTAAGGCTGTACTTATTCTCAGTAAAATTGACCCGCTTGATATAAATAAGCATTACGAAAACCTGTTACTCCCGACTTTGCTTTACAAAACCTATAAATTTAAAATTTGACAACGTCCAAAAGTTTGTTTATATTTTCTGAATAACAAAAACAATAAATTTTACAACAATACACATTTTGTGAGGGGTAAACTTTTAGAATTTTGCATGAATTCAGTTTTGCACCTCCTGAAAAAAACATAAATATTCTTGTATTTAATTATTAAAACCCATTTTCAATTATTTTTTTACTTTTTTTTTAACTTGTATTTGATACTTTTGATATTTAAACTTATTCTTTTCGTTATAATCCATTAACGCATATCCAATTAAATATATAATAATGAGATATTTTCACAATTTTGGAACACAAACCTAATCTTTATTGCTTTTAATCGGCTTAAATCTATACAAACTTCAAAGCACATAGCCAAACTCATAAAATGAAATTTAATACCTGGAACTTGAATGAAAAAAAAAGCTGAAAATACTATAGTTTAAATACCGGTTTGATGATAATGCAGCGAAATTTCGTTCTTCGTACTAATTTATTTTATCACGACATTAAACTATAAGACGTGCAAATTATACTATAAGAACTTACCCTTACCGAACCTCCAATGAATAAGCACTATTAATATAACGGTACATTAGGGTATTTCGACTTCATATATTATACAACTCGTAATAAACTATTTTCTTCTTGATATAATATACAAAATTTAAATTTGGCATTCGGAAACCAATTTCTTTCCTTAATAATATAATAATTGTTATCGGCCATTAAAACTTTCAAATCAGTGGCACATTACTGGGAGAGGGAGAGCTGCACCCCCCCCCCCCCCCCTCCGAGTCTAGGAGCCGGGGGTCTAAAAGTCTAATTGCAACCTAATTTTTCGTCTCACGCTTGAACTGTTAATTTAAATTTTAAAATAATGTGTTCTTGGCTTAGATTACAAAGGTCTTGTAGGAAATGTTTAGTGTTTAAACGTTTCCTTCTGAAAGTCCTAATTTATATAGAGATTAAGGTTTCGGATGCATATCGTTTTAGTTAATTGATTTATGAAGCAATTTCATAGGAAAACGAATAAAAAGAGTAATATTTTATAGTATTTTTCTATTATATATTTATTTTGTCTATTCCGTTTTCCCTTTTTTAGAGCTATTTTAAATCAGCAAAAATATAACCCAATGCAATAAAATATTTTCACAACAAAAAGAAAAACAATTAGGTTGGTATTTATTTTTAAAGAAAAAAATTAAAGAAAAAATTTTAATTGAAACATTTTTTATTGAAGAATTGTGATGATTTATAATTTAAAAAAATAGTGCGGGAAGAAACGAGAATGCTTTATTATAAATATATAAAACGGCACTTAAGAAGAAGTATTTCAAAACCTAAGAATTTGCACCAAAAACTGCTCCTAGATCTACGCTCCTAAAATACACGATTTCTGAAAAAATCATCAATTTTGGCGTGGAGAGCGATATTTACTTTATTTTTAATTATGAAAAACCGAACCCGAAAAACGCGTGTTAGAGTCATCCATACACATACTCCTTATGTTAAAATTTTGGATTGACACCAATATTCATATTTTTCACAAATATACAAAATCTTTTTTTTTAATAATGAGCTAGCTAGGAAAATCAAAAAAAAAAAAGTGAAAAAAAAATATTTACAAAAACAAATTTTAATAATTTTGATGAAATTTGTTAGTAGTTAGGTGAATTTTCAAAGCTTAGAAGTTCCTAAAACTGTTTTTAAAATTCCAGGTCCGTATCTATAAAATTGACTTGAGGTTGGTATATAAGGAACGAAACGTTGAGACGTCGAAACGTCGAATTTGAAAACTAATAACGTCATCTTGTAGAACATAAAGAAGAAGTCAAAAATAAACGCGCAAAAAATTAAAAACCAAAACTAAAAATTTTGTTTTTTCTCGGATATCTCCGAAGGCAATCGGAATAGTTTCAATTTTCTTTTACCAAATTATTAAGAGCCAAAATACGCAACTTTGCATCAAATTAACAATATTCGTATCCCTTACGGTTTTCGAAATCCCCTTTTACGCACACGAATTCGTAGAACCCTGTATAGTTACACTTAAGGTCGACATTAAAACCAGCATTTTTGATTTTATGTCTCCAAGGGTCAGTCGTTCAACTTCGTTTCATTAATCTGACTATATATATTGCAGTTTATACAGGTTTCAGCAACGAGTATCGAATATTAATTAGAAGAAATAGTTCCTACTTAAAGTGAAATGGTAAGAAATAAGTCTACCTTCACTTTTATATTAAAAAGAAATTAATGGCTTCTTGCACTATTCTTATATTTGATAGTTTTCACATAGTTTTTTTCAGCTCATTGAAAACCTGCACAAAGTTGACCAATTTTAAAATCGCAAAACACTCGATGATGGAATTTTGATATATTTTTGTTTAAAATAATTGTTTTTTTAAATTTATTTGCTCATAGAGCCAAGTTTCAAAGAGACGAGTCAATTCTAAAACTTTTAACAACTGTCGCCTGACAAGCTGTAACCTTCATCTTCGAAATGATATAATTTTTTTTTTTTTTTGAACAACGATGATTAATAAATAGCCTTTTATATACATAAAAATATCAACAAAACCATTGAAAACTCGACTAAAAACTTAGGTTAGACCGCGGCAGTGACTCACACTGGCATTCGACTATGGCGGTCCGGATTCAATCCCCGGAGTAAGCATTCGCACCAAAAAAAAAGTATGCCCAAAATTTAGTAGGTTTAAGAATGCAGGCAAGAGTGTAAAATGTATCATCTTCCAACCCACGACATTCACGCCGGTAACCAGGCAGGATGAGATCGGACATCTCGTGGGGTGCGGAAGAAGGTACACACTCTCCAAACTTTATGTTAGCTTAAATATTCTGCCTTAATAGAAAGTAGCCTTATCACCGCTATTATTATGCTTTAGTAATAATTTGACTTTTTCCTACATGATTGTTTGTGTTTAGGTGTCAATTGTTAGCAGAACTTTTTACTTTATTTATAATGAATGTGCTCCAAAACTACAATTAAGGGCGTCAGAAGTCAAGGGGTCAAGTAGTGGTTTTAAAAATTCAAAAAAATGCATACTTATAAACAATAAATTATGTAATTGGAAATAAAAACAAAACTTTTCACTTTAATTTCCACTTTACCCTGAACACTTTGAAAAAACCTTAAATTTTACAAGTGTCGCTGCACCTCAACTACTTTAGTTAATGTCTTAAATTATATCAAATGGTTTATATTATATTTTTTTTATATTTAGGTGTAGAGTAATAAAATAGGAAATTCCATCCAGTTCGGCTTAATTTTGGTGTTGGCCATAGTCGCAGGTAAATTTTGTGCATTATGTTATTTATGATAATTAACCAAAAAAAAATAAGATAATTGGATAAAGAAGGAACTAGTAGCTATAGCAAGTTTACACAAACATCGTTTTATGAAATATACCTTGGAAGATATAGCTGAAAAACATAGTGTAACTGTGCTGCACACACCGCCATGTCAAGTGTTTAAAAAAAGTGGAAAATAAAGAAAACTTGTATTTCTTACTTCCAATTACGTAATTTGTAATAGATGGCCATCAAGAATTGGTCGATTCAATCGATTTAAACGATACATTAAAATATCTATGAAGTTTAATGTTTTATTTGGACCTGTTGGCTTCTAATCCTCTTAATTAAATTTCTGTAGCTTTTTTCATTCACGACTTTTTTGTTTCATGCACTCCCCTTGCACCTATGCACTGGTTTGGTTTCTATTGCACTTCTTATGGACCTATATAGATGAAAGCTCTACTGATAATCGACAAGTCTTTGATGGTAAGATTAATATGTAAAGATATCGTCCTACCTAAGTAACTTTTGGTTGATTTTAAAAACTTTTCCACTTTACTAAAGTAGTTTCCTCACAATCTTAAAAGTTACAAACTTGAAAACCTATTAATAATTTATCTTAAATCAAAATATGCTCTAAATCGAATATGGTTTTATGCAACAAGAGCAGACAGTAATACTTTTGTTTACGTTTGGAAGTTTAACAGCAGGAGTCAAAGGTAAGTGCGGTAATTTCGTTAATGAAAAACCTATAATATATAAATACAGTATTCACAGTAAATAATTACCCGTACGTCATAACTTATACGTCATTATAATTGTACGAATCAAATCAAAGAAATATGGTTGAAACAAAGTTCAATTTCATAAATATTATAATAGATGTGCCTAACTTCCCGCTTTGCGGGATCCTAAAAGTTACCTAAAGTTTTGAATAAAAAATGTAAGTCTAGTACAAAACCAATGTTATCTATACATTTACTAGTTGGTTCAAAAGCACAATATTTTAATAACAAAGTATATATAAATATTTTTTTTAACGTATCTGCATTTAGAGGACTTTAGCCACCGCCACAATTTTTTTTGCGACATACCATAAAGCATTAAAAGTTAACACTTTATTACAATGAATAAATATGTATCATAAACTACTTCCCGGAAGAGAATGATAATAAAAGCTCCGAAAAGAACAATTTTTACGAATAAATCACCAGGAACGTGCCTTGGCGGAGTGAAGATCTAGAAGTAAAAAAAAGACAAGTAAGAAGAAGTCAAAAGGACAATCGATGACGTTAAAAGTTAATGGACAAACTTTAAAAAACAATAAAATTAAATAGTCATATTAATCTGCAACTCTTTCTTACAATTTTTTCTCTGTGCATCACGTTTCATTGGCAACAACGTATTGTGCCATTGAATAGTGCCCGGAAGACGTTGAGTTATGTTTTTATTCGCATTTATTATGTTAATAAATAAAGATAGGGAGTTCTAAATCACATCGTCGCTTAATCGTTGTACAATGACGTATGACTAAAAAATCACTGTGAACACTGTATATTTATGGGTTAAATCCCGAAAGCCTTGAATTTTACCGAATAAGTTTTGCAAAGGTAGCGTTGGTAGACTTTTGTTAAGAGCGTTAAGAAATTTTAATTTATAATAGAACATTTTAATTTAATAAAAATTAAAATCATAGAAAAAAAAATTTAAATAACGACAGATTAATCGACTAGCAGATATCAGACATAGTAAAATTTTTATCAAAGGTATTAATAACAAATGCGCTACAAATTCAGTTGGTGTTAATAGTGTTGGTAAATTTCTGGTGTTACAGTAGAATTCTTGAAGCTCCCATATCCGAAGGCTTGGGGGCGAACCTGAGAACTAGTAAAAGATACAGTGAATAGAAGTAATTAAAACTGATAGAAGGACATATTAAAAACTCCCTGGAAAATTAGAAGATATTTGCCAAAACCTTTTTAAGGCGTCGTCGGCCAGTATTATTGTTTCCACGTCTTTCACAGTCATATAAAATGATAATACAACCTTGATTAGTGGAACTGCAGAAAGAATTCATATTTCTGGTTGCTCAAATTGTACAATAAAAATGTTAACAATAAAAGTTACATAATGACATTCAACTTACTGATACCATTCGTTAAAATATCTACTGTTAACAGCTATTAAAGATAAAAGTATTTTATGATTATCATAGGAACACCAACAACACCACAGAGTATATAGCTACGCAATATATTCGCGTAGCTATATATTCTGTGACAACACTTTAAGATATGACAGCCATCTATTAAATGTTGCAACAACACTTCAAGATATGACAGCCATCTATTTAATGTTGCTACAATACTTTAAGATAGGATACACATTTTTTTAAAATTCTTAATAATAACTAAGTAGATTGACCCATATATTACATTGAAGTTCTTAACAACATGTTTTTTATTTGCAGAACATGCCATCGAAGATGTCCAGAGCGTTCGATCCTACAGCGGGGGTACCACTTCGAGTCTAAAGGCCAGTTTTTCTTTCATTTTAATAGTTTTAATAAGCTTTATGCGATTCTTCCTGTACACCTAAAATAGTATTTTAGATTAACTGACTGATTTACACCTTTCCTGATATTTTATATTCTCTGATTGCATATTATTATTATGCAGGACATAGGATAGAATTATTTACTTTTTCAAATTTTCAACTAAATGTCCTGTTCTAAAATTTGTACTTATCAGAATTTTTCCTACGACCACCCATGAAAATGAGAAATAAAGCACCGTTAATTTGGCTAGAAAGCGCCGTATATCACACGCGTATTGAAAAAATATTTCAACACTAGTGTTGAAATATCAAGGCACACTATTTAATTTAAACATAGGGTGTCAATTTCACAGACCACCCCTATTTATTAAAACGAACAAATTTTAGGAAGCAGTAATTGTAAAGTGTTAAACTTAATTATTATGTATTTGTCGAGTGATTCAGAATTAGAGTATGAAAATACACCATTTAAAATTATAAAAAATGTTAATAATATACTGGAAAATCTATTACCAGAAAAAACAAATCGCGCTGAAGAGACTGTCATGTATTAAACAACAAATCTTTATCGGTGGCGATAGCGTAGAGAATAGAGCTCTAGCCTACAGATCGCAAGGTCACAGGTTCAAACCCCATCAGGAGTATTCGACTTTTTTTTATAAAAACATTAAATGATTTATAGAATTATCTTGAATTGAAATCTTCTTTGTTGGGTGGATATTTTAAATTTACGTTTAATACATGTTTCTTTGATTAAATTTCAAAATTTTTGATTCTGGTTAATCTAGAAGTCAATCCAGGATAAGTTCTTCCTTTGATATATAAAATTTGAAAAAATGAAAAAGTTAAACTACAACTAAAGGGAAAGCCTAATGACAAACTATGGAACCGGATATTAAGTGAAACAAAATCCTAGGTATAGTAATTTCAACACTAGTGTTGATTTTTTTTCAACACTAGTGTTAAAATATTTTTTTCACAAATCAAAGGCTTTTTTAATAATTCTTTGTGGTCGTAGGAAAAATAGTGTACATTACTCGTGTGAAAGTTATTATTCTAAAACTCGGAGAATTTCTCCTCGTTTGAAAAATATCCCTTTCATCACTCGTTATGTAATATACTATTGTATCTTTCTATTTAAGACATTATTTATCAAGAAACAGCATTAAAATCATACATTTAAACAGTTTTTTTTCTGCAAAAAATGTTGAGCTTTTAATTTAAGAACCAAAATGATTCTAGTGTTATTTTACAGTCCGTTCATAAATGTCAATATTAAAGTCAAGAAGTGGGATTTCGGTATTGCTGAGCGGGCCGAATTGATTACTATAACCTAAATAACAAGATATATTTTTAAATAGGAATAATTTTTGCTTCCACCAACGTCTAATTTTCATTAAAGTTTATGTAAATAAAATGTGTAAATAACCTAAGTAAGTGTAATTACAATTATCTATAAAATTATATGCCAGCAATATAATTTATATTAAGTTGTTTTTTGTAAATAAAAAAAAAATATTACCAATATAGAAATATTACCAATATTTACAATGTCTGTGGTGTTAACTTAAGTAATAATATTAAACACAGGTCAAAAATGAACTAAAACATTTCAAATATATTAAATTTAAACTAAACTAAAAAGGTAGATACCTATTCAAATATTAAAAACTAATGGCCAGTTTTTCCGATTTAATTTTGAAACATTCATACCTTAAATGGATATACCGGGTGATACAAGAAAGTGCTACACACCCAATTTTTTTCGTAATTTAAAAAGTAAAGATTTAAAAATTTGAGGAGTTAATAAGTATGTAATTTACCATTTTTTGGCCAATTAAAACCTTCAAATCTACTTCCGGCTTAATCGGAAGTGAAGTTAACTTTTAAATTTTAAATGAGAACTCCCCATTTTTATTTAATGCTTGAATTCTATAAAAGATTCCCATTCCAATGACATATCACACTTTATCATTTATTTTAAAAATGGCCGCCTAGATCAATTTTCCTTTGTTTTATAAAATGTCCATAACTTTGTTAAAACAAGGTAAGTGGTAAAAAGTAGGCCATGAAAACATTGAAATGGTTTATTTCAACCGGCTTTATATTATAAAATGTACTTGCTTGAAAAAATGTGTCCGTTAGAGCTATTATATTTTTTTTTTACGGTTCGCCGACTACGAAGGCCATCTTGAACCGGTCATCGACCACAAATGTGGTCTACCGACTGGGGAGTGTGAAACGGCACCTTCATCCTACGAAATATCCGATCTCATCCGGCCGGTCCGGCGTGAATAGGATGGCTAGGTGTAGATTCATTTTACACTCTTCCCTGAGGCAAGAGCACGCCGTGTTCCCAAGCGGTCACCCGCCCAAGTACTAAACGCGCTCGACACCGCTTAACTTCGGTGATCTGCGGGAACCGGTGCTTAATATGTCGACAGGCCCTTGCGCAATTATATTTACAACCTATTTAAAATCAAAACGGAATATCTCGAATGTTTCAAATAGCAACCAATCTTTATTTTATTATAATAAAATTCTTCATTTAATTTCCTTTTTAACTATGTATTACAAGTTATTTTTTTAGGTAGGAGTGGAAATTAATAAAAATATCATAAATGTAATTATGTAATTGAGTCGATCGTTACTTGATAAAGATCCATATTAAATAAATACGTAAAAGAAACAACATTAAGGTTTCAAATCTTCACATAAATTTGTTTATTTTTATATTAAAAATAAAAACAAAAACATGACATGTTTCGTAGCACTTCTACTTCGTCAGATGTCGAAATGGAATTCATTCATTCATCAATTCCATTTCGACATCTGACGAAGTAGCAGTGCTACGAAACATGTCATGTTTTTGTTCTTATTTTTAATATAAAAATAAACAAATTTATGGGAAGATTTGAAACCTTAATGTTGTTTCTTTTACGAATTTATATAAATGTAATTTCTAGACCCGTATAAGCCATAAGAAGTTATGTCAAGTAGAAAACAATTCATTCATTTCAATCTTCGTAAAGATTATTTAATGCCATTTGACACTTTGGTCTAATAGATGGAGAAATAATATTTTTGTTTTCCACGATATACTGGACTGGTCTTGACTAAAATTCTTATAGCTTATTCGAGTCTAGAACTTATATTTCTCCACGACCATTACTGAATGCAATAATTCCAAAATCATTTTTGGTAATAGAATGTAAAAATTCTCGCTCTTGAGTTGGAATATTTATTCTGAAATACGTGCTTCTTATGCGTTTTGCGTGTATTTTCATTCCATAACAAGATACGGAATGAATATTCTGTAATTGATCTAAACGACATAGGTTGCCATGAATTTCGTAACTGTCAATGTCAGCAGACAAATTTTAATGCAAGTCAAAATATGAGTGAAATGAAAAAATGAATCAGATATGGAACTGGATAATACTCCACCCGAAATTACAAATATTGCGAATAGTATTTTTGATCGTGGAGAAAATATAGTTCGCTACGCTCGCGTTCGGAATCTTCCACTCGGATCAAATTTTCATTCCAACCCCGTTACAGAATCTACTATTATGATGTTTCTAGTTTTTCTATTATATCTACTATTACGTACTGAATAATTTTAATCTGTGTTACATCGTTAGAAAGGAAATTAAATGAACAATATTATTATATTAAAAAAAGGAGAAATTCCGCTTTGTTTTTTTTTTAACAGGTTGTAAATAAAATAGCCCTATATAACGGATACAGCTTTCTCAAGCAAGTCAGTTTCATACTATTATCTAGGTTAAAATAAGCCATTTTCACGTTTCCATGGCCTACTCTTTACTACTTACTGATAAATGTAATATGTCATTGAAAACATAATCTTATAGAATTTAAATATAGAATAAAAATAAGGTATTTTCATTAAAAATTTCCGGTTGAACCGGCAGTGGTTTCATTGATTTAAATTGGCCGAAAAATGGCAACATACAACGGCTCATATTTTTAAATCTTTACTGATAAAAGTACGAAAAAAATTGGGAGGGGGGGTACTTTCTAGTATCACCCGGTATAGAACTACCAAGTTTTAGGGATGTGTCTGAATATTCGGAATGTTTAAGAAGAAAACAAATATCTAAAAAGAAACTAGGCGTCAAATTGTTATTTAAAAAAAATATCCTGCACATTTTTTAATACTCAGTTTTGTTGATTCAGACTGAAAAAATTAATGTTCTTACCTTTGTGCTTTTCTTACATAAATATGAGAATTTAAAATAAATAATATAATTATAAGAACTAATAAAAAGTCAAATTAGTTCCTATAATCAAATATGTGGGAAATTTTCTTAATAAATAATTTCAAAATATTTCTTTGTATATTTTTAATTTAAAAGTAATGCAAGTAAGTGTAATAAAAATACGATTTCAATTTTCTATATATGCGTCAAAAAAAAATTTGGAACGAACTTGGTCTTTTGGACTTTTTTCAAACCTGTATTTTTTTTGGCTTCTTCGATTTTAACCAAACCTACAATAAAATAATTTAAATATAAGAAGATTATTATTTAAAAGCTTGTTTTCTACTTAATAATATTTTGAACCTATTTTTTTTCGAAATAATTACAAAAGAGTCAAATAAGTTCACTATTACTTATTTAATTGTGTTCAGATGTAAAAAGGTATCTAGAAGAATTTTGAAAAGTCGATAAACAATTTTTGAATTTAACGTATTCAATCAACATTTCATACGTTAGGCAATTTGCGAGAAGTAGGGTCCACCCAAGCGTTACCATCCTGGTACGAAAGGGGGTCAATGTTTGCATTACGTCACCATTTTAGAACAAAAAGAGTAATATTTTTTATTGGGAACTAAAAAATGTATTTCTTCTAAATATAAGCCCAAAACTTTTCACAATAAAGCATCACCTTTCAGATAACGCATAGTCATGAGGGGGGGGTCCGGCCACTTACTGTCCTGGTACGAGAAGAGAGAAAGAGTAAAAATGTAAAAATTGTGCGTATCTTGCGTGAGTAATTTGTGACCGCGCCTGCTAATGTCACTAAATCAACTTTGCTTTAAGTATGTATTTTATTGGAATATTTATGGTTTAAAACAATCATGTAAATATTAATTATTCTACATTTAAATGATGTTTGGTTGAAATCAAAGGGTCCAAAAAAATTTCGTGTTAAGATAAAGTATAAAAAATCAAGTTCATTTTAATATGAAAAGCAACTTTATTTTACCATTTTGCCACATTTTTCGAATAATTTCTTTTTAGACTTTTGAAAATATGGTATTTTTAACGAATAAATCAGAATTTTTCAAAACTTTTGTCCATGCACATTGCATTACTTTTAATGCAAGAACTGTCTACAAAGTTGAAATTTTGTAAAATTTATTAATACAATTTCCATGTGATGCTGGATTCGGTGATACTAATTAACATTTTTTCTAAGAAGTTTATGGGTATGGCTCCGAAATGTATAATTTCTAAGAAGTTTATGGGTATGGCTCCGAAATGTATAATTTACTTAAAAAATCAAATAAATTATATCAAAAATATTAATTAAATTATAACATAACACGAAGCACAAGAAACCAAAACACAAATATTGAAGAAGTAGTCCATTCTTAAAGTGGAGTTAATTTATAGAAATAAATAAAAAACATAAAGTCTTTCTCCACTGGTTTATTAGAAATAAAATTAATAGGTGGCGGATATTCTACATGTTTCGGGTGTAGTAACACCCATCATCAGGAATAAAATGTAAAGAGAAAATATTTAAAGTAAAAGGAACAGACCTAAGTGGTGAGTGGTAGTGAACCTCGATGGAGCTCTCATCGAGCCATGGAAGATCAAATACTGAGAAATGGGATAATGATTGAAAAAAGGTGTATATACTTAAGTCTTAACACTGACCATGGGCAACAGGTAACAGTGGTAAGAAGAGGCCCGTTTGGGCAGAGAGAAAAAAAAATTAAAATTTAAGAAATGTAAGAAAAATGGAGACTCACAGGTCAAGAACCCTCATCCTGGGAAACGTGGGGAGAAAGAAAGGTAGTTTATATAACCCTCATTCTTAAGGGGAAAGAAAAATTTTTGTTTAAAAACGTAGAATTAAGGCATAGAACTGATGTTGAATCCTAGTTTATAGCAAAAGAGATCATCAACTAGGATTCAACATCAGTTCTATGCCTTAATTCTACGTTTTTAAACAAAAATTTTTCTTTTCTTTCTTTCTGTGAGTCTCCATTTTTCTTACATTTCTTAAATTTTAATTTTTTTTTTCTCTCTGCCCCTTCTTACCACTGTTACCTGTTGCCCATGGTCAGTGTTAAGACTTAAGTATATACACCTTTTTTCAATCATTATCCCATTTCTCAGTATTTGATCTTCCATGGCTCGATGAGAGCTCCATCGAGGTTCACTACCACTCACCACTTAGGTCTGTTCCTTTTACTTTAAATATTTTCTCTTTACATTTTATTCCTGATGATTGGTGTTACTACACCCGAAACATGTAGAATATCCGCCACCTATTAATTTTATTTCTAATAAACCAGTGGAGAAAGTCTTTATGTTTTTTATTTATTTCTAAAACACAAATAGTTTAGGCTTCATCGATTGTTATAAATTTTTAATTAATTTTCGGAATTCTGTTTTAAACAGTCATAAAATATAGCTAAAAAATATCTGACTATATTATATATGAACGGTTATAGTTCATTTTTATAAAGATCTCAAAAAAATATAATACGTATTAATGTCCATAGAGCTTTTTATAAATTTATATTTTTATTTATATTACTGTGAGATATATACAGATTATATTATAAGCTTTATGTGTAGATACAAATTTCATTCTAAATCTATATTTTATAATTAATTTTTTTTGTTACAAGTAGAAATTATTAAGCTATCTATTTATTTAAAGATATATGTTTTGTACCCTTCATACAACTTTTAAATGTATAGAATGATATATATAAAAGAATAAATGGTATGATCTGCTCAATTGTCTTTAATATTTTTTTCGTCGCCTTATGATAAAAAAAAGATATTTGAATTGAATTAAAGATAAAGATGGAAGAATGGTTGATAAAGGGTATTTTTAAGTGACGAAATGAGAAACGCTAAATGAAAATAATACTGAAACTGAAAGCAATTTTAGTGGTAAAGTAGTGAAATACTTGGTGGAGTGAAATACTTCACTACTGAAGTTTCAGTATCAATATCTTTTTCACTTAACGTTTCTCTTTTCGTCACTTTAAAATACCCTTTATCAACCATTCTCCCATCTTTATCTATAGAACTTGGTGGTATGTTTTTCTCCCCTACTTCTTGAAAGTTCTTCATCACTTCTCTTTAATGTTAATTAATTTAATATTAATTAACTTCCTTAAAAGCTCTATAAGGGTATCACTCACATTCCAACATAAGCTATACTTCTTCAACTTATTTTGTCTACTGCCCACTTTGAGAATAAATTATTTTTTAGCGCCCCCATTTTTTCACCTACTTAAAAACTACTATAACTTCAAATTAAATTAATTAATTATTGTGAGCTATATTAGCGGTGATTAAACATTCATTCAAAACGAGACTTTTACTATAACCCGCAAGAGTTAACTTGAGACCTGAGCGCAATAGGTAGTACACAACGGCGCTCAGATCTTAAGTTAACTCTTACGGGCTACACCTGCCAATGAGAATGATTATTAAAACGCAACTTTATAGTATTCAGGCAGAGTATCTTTTATTCAAAATAAAACAAACATAATCGATTCTTATATAAAAATTACTGTAAAGGACGAATCTGACGCTGTTTAATAAGTTTGTTGATATCAGGTTTCAATTTACTCAAGAACAGTCGCATTGATACAGGAATGCACAAATCGGGTTATTTAACAAAAACTTGTTAAAACATGATTGCCCGGTGTCTATTATCTACAAAAAAAACCTATCTAGGAATACTAATAACTATTACAAAACCCCCTTTTTTTTTCTGGGTCTCTTACCGCCCCCCTTTAGGCCTGCAGCGCCCACAAGGGGGCGTTATCGCCCACTTTGGGAAACACTGGTTTATACGTTCGAAACACAATGACATGCAGAGTACAATAAAATAAAGGTTTCTTATCAATTATATCTTAGTAAATGTTGACTTAGAGTATTATTTCTCCCCATTTATATCTTGTTAAGATCTAGGATCGGTAGAATTAGTAAAATAGGTTCATCATCAAGGCTAATATAAATAAATTTTGAATAATACTTAAATTATTTACATTTAAAAAAATCCAAGTACTTTATTTGGTGTAAAGATGTACCAGACCGATATAAAAGTGAAATAGCGCCATTATTCACGTTATGGGACAAAACAAAACCATCCAAAATAGAGACATTTGAAAGAGCCCCGTATCGAAATAGCGCGACATATAAAATAACGATGTAGTATTAAAACTGCCATCAACTTACAAGCACCTTTGTTAACGAGGATTTTATTTAATGCGTTCTTACAAATAAAGGTGGTTTCTCATGTATCCATTATCCTATAAGGTACGTTGGACAAGATTGAAATAATTTTGATGATTTTTCGATATTTAAAGCTTTTTAACTTAATAGTAATGTCTATTGATGCATTCGGCATTTCATTTTTTGATCAATATTTATTACCCTTTTCGCTTTATTTAAATAGCGGCCAAATAGCCGTCCTTGAGTACTAAAGAAATTTTGATTAATGAATTAATAAAAGCAAAAAACGAAAATTTGTCCATTTCTTTTTCTGCTTTTATTACTTTATAAATTCTAACTTGTTTAATTTTAAATTGTAGGTAATTAAGTTTCAAATGTCGGTATTTGGCCGATTTTTGTATAGAAGGAAAAATAAACCAAATACTGTGCTTCACGGTGGATGGAACGATAGACATTTATGGAAAACAGGTGATACGTTTTTTTAAAAATTTGATTGCTTAGATAAACAACCATGATCTATCGTTTTAAAATATTTTTAGCAGTGCGGCGTATCCACTTCTGCCCGAAACAGGTGGCAACATCGTTATTTTAAATGGCACACCCTATATATTATTTCCTAATTCCCTATACAATTTCACGTATTTATTTTGTATTAAACAGCATAAATATTTCTAAATTCAATTGTTTTTGAGATATTGACGTTTAAAATATGCCATTTTCAAAATTTGACAGGCTGTAGCAGTGGAACGGAGCATCTTAGAGAAAAATAGTTTTTACCTCCGGTTTTCTAATCTCTATCTAAAAGTTACAACTTCCGCTTTAACATGTTAAACCAGAAGTTGGTATTTCTGGATAGAGAATAAAAAACTAAGATAAATAGCTGAACACCATTTTTCTGTAAGATGTGCGTTCCAATGCTACAGCTTGTCAAATTCTGAAAATGGCGTATTTTTAACGTCAATATTTCAAAAACAATTGAATTTAGACGTATGACAGTTTATACAAAATATACGTGGAATTGTATACCTAGGGAATTGGAAAATATTATATTTTATAGGGTGTTCCATTTAAAATAACAATAGTGCTACCTGTTTCGGGCAGAAGCGGCAACACCGCATTGCTGAAAATATTTTAAAACAATAGACCGTGGTTGTTCATCTGAACAACCAAATTTTTGAAGAAAACGTATCAACCGTTTTCCATAAACATCTAACGTTCCATTCACCGTGAAACCCCCTGTATATACCTAATCTATACAGGGTTAGACCAAAAAATAAGTATTTTTTTGGTTTTTGAATGAAAAGCTGTGACTTCGTATTCTGACATAACTTTAGCTCTAAACAACTTTTACAAATCAAAATTGTATCTGAAACGAAAAATAAGAGTACTTTACTCTTGAGCAACGTTTAAAAATTGAATATCCCTCTTATACACTGCAGTTTTTTCCAATTTTAATGAGTGCCTTTTTAGTTTAAGGGGACGCAGAAGCTTTTATTAAGAATACAATTTTCTCTGAAATCAATAATAAAAACGTTTTTCATATGAAGCCAGAATTCTGCTGTACGTCTCAATTCAGGTATTTTTGAGATATTGACGTCTAAAAATGACATTTATCCCATTTTTACAGGCTGCAGCATCCAAATGGTGCATCTTAAAAGAAAACGATAAATTAACGGCTAAACTTGTCAAACCGGATTTACAGGTTTATGCCAAATAAAATCGTGTAGAAGATATTGACAGTGCAATGGCTTTTTTTATTATACAGGGTGTGTCAGTAAGGTGTCTGTCTTAAATAGCACCTAAACTATCAAAGATAGGGAAAAAAGTGTAATACAAAAGTTAAAGGGGTTTTTAGGATACATAATCTAAAAATATTTTCTAATCTACAGGGTGGTCCTACAAAGTGGTACTGAATAACAAAAAAGAAAATTAAAAGGGACACCCTGTATTATTTTCTAAAATATGATTAAACGTAATAAGGACTTTGCAACCCTATTAAATTTTTTAAAGTGAAATCGCCAACATTTTGTGCTTTATAACTGTTTAAAGTTTAGTTTCCCGAACTAACTTTATTGAAATAGAAAAATATGAGTTATGATAAAGTTAGTTCAGGAAACTAAAATTTAAACAGTAATAAAGCACAATATGTTAGCGAAAAAATTTTGCAATGGTAGCTGTGATAAAGAAAATTATTTATTTTTTGGTCCAAAGCAATCTTGACTAAATAGTTTAATTAGAACTTTCCTTTTTTACCCTGATTAAAGACAAATCCCAAAATATTTCAAAAACTATGATATTTAGATATGACATGTTTAACAAAAAAGTAAGGTTTTCGAAAGATAAATTCTTTTGCCTAAAAAAATTAGGAAGGTCCCCTTTAAAAAAAATGAAATAAATCATTTTTAAAACTATCGAGTTGTCCAACTCGTAATGAACGCTCTGTATAGGAGATTTAAAAAACATTATTATAGAATAATATATCGTACCTTAAAGTACTTACAACGTAAATTATATTTGCCTAGGGTTAATCCACAGGTTGCTATGATTTTTTAACGATACCCTTAAAATTACTAAAATTTCGGATAAAAATTAATTACTTGGCAACGTTGCATTTCACTTGAAAAATTTTAATAGGGTTGCAAAGTCCTTATTTCATTGAATCATATTCTAGAAAATTATACTGGGTGTCCCATTTAATTTTCTTTTTTATTATTCAGTACCACTTTTTAGGACCACCCTGTAGATTAGAAAATATTTTAGGATTATGTATCCTAAAAAACCCTTTACCTTTTGTATTACACTTTTTTCCCTATCTTTGATAGTTTAGGTGCTATCTAAGACAGACACCTTACTGACACACCCTGTATAATTTATTAGCCTGCCAGGAGGGGGGCAAGCGCCTTCTCCTTGCTTCTTTTCGGACGCCTATGAGCGGATTCTTTTATTTTAAACGTGAAGTATTTAATATTAAAATATATAAACTTGGGTTGCCTAAAGATTTTTAACCACAATTAACTAACCAGCAAGTTTGACTGTGACATAAATGACATTGGCAGGCAATATTTACTCACAATCAAAGGTGCCTGATTAGTAAATTAAAAATTAAGGTTACCAGATCAGTATTATTGCGAGAAAATAATTTCTGTTAATGTCATGTATGTTACAGTCAAACTTGCTGGTTAGTTAATTGTCGTTAAAAATCTTTATACAGCCTAAAGTACATTTTAATAAACAAAAGTAAAAATGAATATAATTTAATATATTAATTTAGATGGTTTTTAGTTCAAGGTTTCAAAGGTTTCTTCTTTTTATGTTTAAGGGTGGGAAATTTTTTAATTAAAGAAGAAGATTTTCCTTTTTATTTCGCCAGATTCATCTCTAGACGCGTTTCGTCAAATCATGACTCATCAGTAGAGCTAGGATCCGACGAAAAGAAAAGGGATCTCGAAGCTACTTAAGGCAGCACTTGGTGGGACACACCAGTAAGATGTGGCACGGAGCGCCATCTGTGTCGTTGTTAGACACTCTTGAGCATACCAGCACCTCTAACAAACTTATAGAAATAAGTAAATGTTAAGAGGAAATCGCCTGTAAAGACATTCGTCACAATTACAGGAGTCCCGCCAGGCAGCGCTAACTCACATCGGTTTATTAACCGAAAACAATGAGTAAAGAAGAATATTTTCCTTTTCATTTCGCCAGATCCATCTCTAGACGCGTTTCTTCATATCATGACTCATCAGTAGAGCTAGGATCCGACGAAATTTTTTAATTTCAAATTTTAAAGTGGAGTAGAGTGTCGCCGGCGGGTCACCGAGATTTTCTCGCTCGCTCTCTGGTTCCAATCCGGGCCTGGGCTACGTTTATTATAAATTAACGTTAGGATTACGGTATACTCAACAAACAGTAAAATAGGCAGTAAACAAACAGTCTTCTAAAATTAATGTCTTTAAGGAAAAGTCAGCATGGCATTTTATTTTACGTTCTTTTAATGTATATCCTGGTTTATGTTTTCATTTTAATTCATCGTAAAACGTTTGTCTATAGAATCTGCAATTTCAGTAGAACATAAATGAATATTTTATTTTGTTCCCTCATTAACATACAAATGGCTATAGAAAAGTTTGCTGTTTAACAACAAACAAAACAAAGCTACACTCTTAAAAATAACACGGTATAAATTATTAAAATTTCGTTATGACCACTAATTTTTTTTCGTGGAATCGGACTCAACCTCAAAGTAAATCTATACAACAAAAAAATTGTCGTTACTGAACTATTGAAATAATTAATAACATGAACCAACCTAAAATTTTATAATGCGAGTATCTGATGCTATTTTTACACTTACATGTTGTTCCTATTTTTAATCTGCATTTTTTTAAATATGTGATTAAGGTAACTGTGTCTGATCTGCAAGGATAGCGAGAATTATTTATAACCATACAATAATACAGAAAGTTGCAGCCTTAGTCTATTTCAGAAAGGTGTAGAGTAATAAAAGCTTATTAGGTATACAAAGGGACTACAGATTGACCCAACGGATAATTAAGCCACTTTCATATTTTGTCATTGATTTTATTGCAAAATTCTTTATTTTCATCAAGTGCAGTAGTATCACCCGGGTTTGGGACAATTTATGGGTTTTGTCTATTGTTATCCATTTACAAATACTGAAAATGGTGTGACAAAGGCGTGCATTATGTACATAGTATTAGGATTAGGTACATTTATTTTTTATTAAACATTATAAAAAAATTACAAAAAATACATTATACAGAAATTAAATTATAAAAATCATAATATTCTTCGTCATCTGAGGAACTGTCATCTTCTCTCGACGTTATAATTAACGGGTTGACGGTTCGATCGATTAGGTGGTCAAGATCCCACATTTTCTCCTCTTCTTTAATGACATGATGGACTGCTTTTTGCCAGTTCTCTGGTGTCAGTTTCTTAATGGCTTAATCAAACAGTAGCTTTACGTCTTTCATTTTGAATGTCGTGTTGTGTCTTGCTACAAATCCTTTCACTTGCACCCATATAAGTTTTCCCATTTCCCCACTCTACACCTTTCTGAAATAGACTATAATATTGACTGATAGAAGAGTTTTGGACCTATAATCACTAAAAATACCACCAATTTTCCTACATTTACGTTATAGTAGCATAGTCACAATCAAAATAAATGAAAAGTAATCCCACCTTCTGGCTTTACCCACTTCTTCACCATGTCCCTCTTACAAGTAATTTTGTCCACACTTTTTTATAATACTTATTTAGGGAATATATATTTTTTTTAAATCGAGGCACGACCCCTGGATACGACACTGTTTTACCAACCTTCTTGCCTCCGCCCTAAATAATTTGCCCACATCGGGCCTTGAGCAGGAGTGATTTTTATTTTATACTACAGGATATTATAATAACGATAATAACAACAACAACAACAGCAACAACAAACACAATAGCGCCATAAGGAAGCAATTGCTGATTCTTTATTTTTAAAAGTAGAATTGGAATACAGAATATTTCCGTGTATTTATTTGAATATAGGTACAGGATATTTGAAAAATATAATATATTATTATCTAAACAATTAAAAAATCTGAGTAATTGTTGCTAGAAACTCAAGTTTCATAAAAAATGTTAAGTATTTTATTTTTTGTAAGGAAAGGGAATGGGACCTATCGCTTCTTGTTTAATGGAATCCGAACTATGTTTATGCCCTAGACTATCATTTACGTCAACAGAGGTCTATAGCAACGAATACATTATAATTACCATTCATGTCTTATACTGCCTCATAACCTATAAGAGTTCTTTGTTTACTGGTATTTCATATAATCCTACTTAAAGTTTCCTCGGAAGTGTTTGTATTTTCTATAAAGTTCTATTGTAGCTAATCACTGTCATCTTGAGTAAAAACTTTTTATAAACAATATGAACAATAATAATAAAAGGATGTCTGCAAAGTGCATTCTTACACAGAAGGAACGGCTAATCCAAAAGAAACCTACACAATGCAAAAACCGGGAGTAAAAACAGTTAAGAATGGGTAGTTAGGAGTAATAGGGCAATGGGTTAAAATTGTTTCTACTCGATTTAAGTAATCGAGAAAGGACTACAATACATTATTTTAAGAAATAGGTTTTATACAGGGTGATTCACGTTGAGTGGCCTATTAGAAGATCTCGGAAACGAGTAAACTTATCTTTCTAAAAATTTGATAGCAGGCATAATTGGCTCTGGGCTTTTAAAATATTATATTTTGACGTTTTTATTACTTCCGGTTATACCGGAAGTTAATGCCAACTTTGCTATTTCGAATGGAACACCCTATATATTTTAGCATTTTTGATTACCTTATTAAAATCTTAAGAACTTTTGGGAATAAACAAAAAACATGAAGTCTTCCTCCACTGGTTTAATAAGGTAATAAAAATAAAATATGGTAGACATTCTACATGTTTCGGGTGTAGAAACACCCATCATCAGGAATGAGATACAAAGAGAAAAAATAGTTATATTAAATGAGAGGAACAAAATTAAATGGTAGTGAACATCGATGGAGCTCTCCTGGAACCATGAAAGATAAAATAATATGAAATGAATTAATGATTAAAAAAAAAGTGGGATTCTTAATTCTTAACACTGACCATGGGCAACAGGTAACAATGATAAGAGGGGCCCGTTTGGGCAAAGAGAAAGATATAAGAAAAATGGAGACTCACTGGTCAAGAACCTTCATCCCGGAAACCAAGGGGAGAAAGAAAGGTTGTTTAACCTTTTTTATAGAAAAAATATTAGGAAAGTAAATAATTGTTTCGTTGTTTGTTTTATGAATCTGTAAAGAATAAAAGCAATTGTTCAGTGCAAAATATTAAAAGATTATTTAAAACAATTTAAAAAACAAGATTTTTATTTTAAAAAAAGAAAGAAAAATTCCCTGTATGTATGAAAAAAGGGGACTTACCTTAATCCATAATCACAGGGGGAAATTGGGGAACAAGTCCGAAACGGACTGGCACCCACTCCACTTTAAGAATGGACTATTTCTTCAAAATTAGGAACTTTTGTTAATAATACTCTATTCCTATCTCTAACCGTTTTTAAGATATGAACTATAAAAGGATTTTTTTGTGTAAAAACGCTCTGAGAAGAAAGTTTAGTAATTCTGAAACTAATAAAGGTAAACATTTAAAATTTTGTAAGCTTTCAAGTAATACATCTTAGTTTAAATTACTTAGGTTTTACGTTTTTTTATACAGGGAGTTCTTAAAATTGTGCCAATGTTTACATTTAAATAAATGTGCATAAGTCAATTTTTGCAAATAGAATTCCCTATTTTTTGGCTTACTAACGTGTAGAAAATTAAATTTTCTATCTAAATGCCTTATATGTTACAATCCACATTTTTAGTCGTTTTGGAATTATGAGCAATTTAAATAAAAAATCTTAAAATTTCTCTTTGTGTTATATTGATTTATGATGCAATTTGAAAGGAAAACGAGTAAGAAGAATAATATTTTTATAGTATTTTTCTATTATATACTTGTCTGTTCCGTTTTTCCTTTTTTAGAGCTATTTTAAATCAACAAAAATATAACTCAATGCAAGAAAATATTTCTACAACAAACGAAAAAACAATTAGGTGTTTATTTTTAAAGAGAAAAATTAAAGTAAAAATTTTAATTAAAACATTTGTTATGAAATAAGTGTGATTATTTATAATTTAAAAAAATAGTGCGAAAAGAAACGAGAATGCTTTATTATGAATATACAAAACGGCACTTAAGAAGGAGTATTTCACCAAAAACTGCTCTTAGATCTACGCTCCTAAAATACATGATTTGATGGTAAGCGATATTTACTTTATTTTTAATCATGAAAAACCGAGCCCAAAAAACGCTGGTTAGAGTCCTACATACGTCTTATGTTAAAATTTTGGATTGATTTGAATATAAAAAAAAACCAAAAAAAAACATTTACAAAAACAAATTTAATCCAACCATGCAGAGGGGGAAAGATATTAATTTAATTTTCGACATTTGATAGTAGTTAGGTACATTTTAAACGAACTTTGGGCGTGGCCCCAAATATTTTTCGCGTTTCTTCACTAGGTGCGATATCATAAAACATATATAGTTCTGACTGTCCCTTTCTCCAAGAAAAAAATGTCCCATTTACGCCCACTGAGCCCCCCCCCCTCCCCGAGCATATTTTCTGGCTACGCCACTTGTCGATGCTAATCTAAAAAGGCCTAACTATACAACAGCCACTATTTGCTAACTTTTCGAAAATATAGCTGTTTAACGGACGGACGAGGAAAAACGGGTTTATGTTACATACAGCGATGAACTCTTAATGCGGCCATTTGCCAGAACCTCGATGATTTCCCAAAATAGACTGTAAGTTTAGGTTTATATATCAACACAAATATCCTGTAAATTAAACTTAATGTAAAGGGACAAATGGAAACTAATGATAGGAATTTAGCTACGAAAGCAACAAAGAGGCTCTTTAATGGCTATGTTGACCACTTAGCTTCTGCTATACGTTTAATGGGTCTGTTAAATAAATGTTAAAAGTGAAATATATTTGGTTAAATCGTTTAGCATTTTATCTCATATCATTTCAACTATTTTGGTAAAATAAATTTTAAAAATTAACAATTTAATACGCGGAGTAAAAACTTTATTAAACAAGCCACCACAATAGCTTGTGGACGAAATGTTGCGCCACAGGCGAAATAGTTAACAAAGAATATAAGAAATATTCTTGAAAATTTGTATTTTATAAAATTGCACAAAACAAATGTGTGATAACTGGACATCGAACGTGTCACATTGACAAGCCAGACCATGTTTACATCAAATTAAATGACAGGCTGGCCATGGTACCACCTTGCAATAAAAAAAAATAGTACAAGAATTAGTAGTCCCAGAGAGAGCTCTTGGTCTATAAGGATATTGAGAAGTGGATATCGTCGTCACTATAAAAACAATATAATTATGCCACCTAACTTTTTAGGCGTTACCATGTATTTGGTAATCTACTATATAGGTACGTGGCGAAATAAAAGTATTGTAATAAAGGTGCTTTGAAATATTTACCTACCTTTAAAAACGGAAATTTTTTTAAGTTTTTAAATAAAATAATAGAGTATGTGTAACAACTATTGATTTATATATTGAATATAAAAAAATCCAAAAACAACAAAAGCCAAAAGTGGAAAAACAGTAAAAATATAAAATGTTAACCAAAAATAAACATTTCTAAATGGAACATCCTAAAATAATATATAATTAAAAGCAGCTGTTTAATATTACTTTTTGTAACCGACGAGGCATATTAAAACTAAGCTTCTTGTATACTCTTGGATTATATTATCCCATGCTGCGTTTACCCCTGGCGCAGTTCTTCTTCATTTCTTGGATGAAAGTCATGTTTATGCATGAACTTGATCATTTCTCCCCAGACAATTTCTAGGGGATTGAGGTCGGGGCTCTTCGAAGGCCACGGTAAAACTTGGATGTTATTTTGTCGAAAGTAATCTTTCACTATGTGGGCAGTATGAATGGGAGCATTATCTTGTTGGAAAATATAATTTTGATCACCGAATATGGCTTCAACCGATGGCACCATAACATTATTTAATATGTTGCAATATGTTCCTGCAGTTAGCCGCCCTTGCACAAATTGGCAAACTCCTGGGCCTCTAGCACTACTCCAACCCCACACATTTACAGAAAAACGTCAACTTTGATTTGTCTTGTGCGTATATCTTTCATCATACCTTGTGTTTATGGGTCTATATACCCGAACTTTTCCATTATTTCAGGACTGGAACGTTTTCTCATCTGAAAAAACTACAGACTCCCACAGTTGGTTATGGTATTCATGAGCAAATTGTACTCGTCTTTGCTTATTTAGTTCTGTTAAATATATTTTGTTTGCAGAACACCTATTTTTGAGTTCAGACTCCCGAATTCTTCTTCAAGCTGTAATTGAAGATCCAGGAAAATGGGTTTCCTCTCTAGCCTTAATTGCGATCCCGAATGGGTTGTCCCCTAAACAATTAGTTAAAGTTGTATCTTCGTCATCGGTGGAAACTTTTGGGCGACCAGAACCTGGGTTTCTCACAATACTTCCATGTTCTCGAATTTTGGATTTAGCTAACAACACTGTTTTTTTGTTTATCTCTAATTCGCCTGCAATGTCCCTTATGGGAACCCCATCCCTTAATCGCGTAAATATGATCGATTTTTGCTCGGAAGTTACCGGTATTTTTTAAAAATTACATGACGACACAAGAATTCTGGTGACACTGAGTTATTAGTTCGAAAGAAAATATTTTATAATAGACCAGCAGATTAAATTATATTTTGTTGTACTACTTTTTTTTGATCGCAATGGTACCTCAAAACCTGACGGACGTACCTATCGGTAAACAATAGTTTATTGGTAGCTCTCCACCGGCGCCGAGCGTCCGGGGTTTGCACGCTGTGAACCCCTTCGTCTATTACCCGCTGTCCCCTCACCTTGTCAGTGGGGAATGGCAGTTTATGGGTCGTATGACTCACTGCTAACAACGATATGCCCTGTCTTCTTCCATTAACATCTCAATCCTTTTGTTGTTTCGTCCCACGGGGACTCATCAGAGACGTGCGACAATCCCGAAGCCGCGGCCCGCAAAGGGTCTGCGCCTATAAATGGTCAGACAATTGACCATCTATAGGCGAAGATTAAATTAATTAAATTATTTAATGTTATTCAAAATTAAATTAATTAATTAATTACCTTAATCAA
The DNA here is from genome assembly GCA_935413205.1 of Polydrusus cervinus. NCBI lineage: Eukaryota > Metazoa > Arthropoda > Insecta > Coleoptera > Curculionidae > Polydrusus > Polydrusus cervinus. The sequence goes on from OW284516.1 coordinate 30,576,544, forward strand.
GGTTTAATTAATTTTTTCACTAAGTCAATTTTGATAAAGCGTTTCCAGTTTTTTTAATAAGATTTCATTTATTTTTTAATATTTCCCTAAATAGGATCATACATTAATATATAAATTAGCTATTTAACCGATTCTATGTAAAAAAGAAATAGAGATATTAAATTTGAGAAAAGAACCAAAATCCTTAGAATTAAACCAGCAAAAATACTTTTTTCGATTGACATTTGCAGGGCGTCGCGACGCCTGGCCAATTACTAGCGCCGGTTTTATTTTTGCTCAATCAATCAAATCCTGTTGACAAAAATTAATAAGTAAATATATTATTTTAAGCATTGCTATTTTAAGTGAAATATCTTGAATTTAGTAATTATTTTTGAAATATTGAAAATATTCCAAATTTTTTCAACACCCTGTATTAACGTACATTTTTTAACTCTGTAGCATAGGTTTAATCGGAAAAGAATATAAAAAAATTAACAGGTACACTGCTTTATCCAAGAGATCGATTCCAAAATATTTCGGCAAGAAATAATTATTCATATTAATGACAGTACCTAACGATAGTTGATATATTCATGGCAGATAATACGCTCTTAACTCTTAGTACATCAATGTGTAAGTAATGGAAGTAAAGTGGTCAGCAGAATACATACATCAAGAAGAGCTTCGCTTGGCTTCCTATCTTGTTTCCCGTCGTTAGCTTCTTTTTTCCTTGTCCTTCAGCCTTGATTTATTGTTCCTGAGCGGTAATAAATATATACGACCGGTAAACTAACGATTGGAAGAAAGCGTTTAGAATGTTCGCAATATTAAATTATTTTGTATTGTTACGTATTGGTGGAAACTCAACAATGTGCTTTAAATACGCGTATGTGTATTGTAAAAGATAGTTACATTCTGTATAATTATTATTATAAAATATTATCCAGGGTGATTCCTAAGTTGATACTTCTTTTTGAGCTTTGTATAGAAGGCATTAAAGTAAACAACATTTTTAAATACCTTTTTTCAAAAAACTTAAAAATAGGCGAGATACAGAAATAAAAAATCTAAGTGCGGGCCTGGTCATCAAAACGTAGCCTGCTATACTTTATGTTGTTTGTCTAATCCCTTATTAGTCATGCAATTTACGGGTCGGTGCTCAGTTATTTTACAATCCGCTGCGGTGTGCAAGTTAATTTTAAATTGGTGACACGTAAAAATGGTAAAATTTGAAAACAATGAACTAGTAGATATGGTGCTAATTTACGGTGAGTGTCGTCAAAATGTGGCTGTGTGCTTCAAAATTTTACCAGAACGATTTCCCTTGCGAGCTCATCCTACACCCAGAGGTTTTCTTAATGTTATTCAACGGGCAAGTTAGGCAGAACCGTATTTAATCCATAGTGTAATAAATGAATGTAAGTGTTTTTTGAAAAAATGTATTTGACAATGTTGTTTATTTTAATACCTTCTATACGCAGCTAAAACAGAAGTATCAACTTAGAAATCACCCTGTATTACCTGATAACATAAACAGTCATTTACGTAACCATGATCGTGTTACGTACAATATTTTTTTTGTAGCCGTTTTCTATGTTAAAAAAGATATCGATGGAGAATAACGTATGAACTTTATAGCAGATTCCATAGGCTCATGTAGAATCGTTTTAGCCTCACCTTCACTACTGATTTTAATTTTTTGGATTAGAAAAGCGGAAAAACACACACCAATTTTACGTGACAAGCGCTGTCAAAATAAAATACAAAGTTCATAATTATTGTTAAAGCCGCCTACAACACAGATAACCAAAATCGCCCAGAAAGTAACAAGAATCGTCCCGAAAGTAAAGAAATCGTTTCGAAATTGAAAAAAATCGTTACGAAAATAGCTACTTTCAGTACCATTTATGTTAAGTGGTACTTTCGATTTAATAAATCATGCCGAAAATTTTATTTTCAAGACGACTACAGAAAAATTATATTAAATGCAATTTAATAGAAAGATAATACCCTGTACAATAATTTCTTAAAATAATAAATTACGATTTAAGAAATTCTGCATTTGAATCAACTATACAACTTCACGCAGTGGCGGATCCCGGATTTTGCTGACGAGGTGGGGGGGGAGGGGCTATTAAAAAAAATTGACTTCTAAAAAACAAATGGCGTATCCCGACTGTAAAAATCTTCTTACTTTCAAAAATGACTTCTAAAAAAAATTTTGACCCTTCACATTCCCTACAATTTTCAAGGCTCACAGTAAAAAAACACCCATTTGGTAAGGCCCAGGGGGAGGGAGCGAAACTGCCTTCCCCCCCCCCTTGGATTCTAGCCTTGTTTCACGGTGGATGAAACGTTAGATGTTTATGGAAAATGGGTGATATGTTTTCTTCACTTTGGTTGCTCAGATAAACAACATTGTATTATTCTGGATCATTGTCCTATATACTACTAGTTATCCAGTCAATCATGAATTAGGGGACCTTGACCGCTTTGATTTAATAATCTTGTATGTCGATATCAACTTGGCAAAGTTATCTGGTTAATTAATTCATAATTAAAATATTAGGGCAACCCAAAATGCGTATCGTAATAACTATAACAATATACAGGGTGATTTCTAAGTTGATACTTCTTTTTAAGCTGTGTATAGAAGGCATTAAAATAAACAACATTTTCAAATACATTTTTTCAAAAAACGTAAATAGCCGAGTTACAAAAGTAAAAAATCTAAGTGCGGGCCTGGTATTCAAAACGTAGCCCTTTACTTTATATTGTTTTTGTCCATTTTTTGTATTGTTAGTATGTTAGTCATGTATTTTACGAGTTGGTCGTCAGTTCTTTTTGGAAATTCGCTGCTGGGTGTTTTTCTGAGGCAAGGTAATTTTTAATTGGTGACACGTGAAATATAGTAAAATTTGAAAACAATGAACTAAAAAATATGGTGCTAATTTAGAGTGAGTGTCCGCCAAGTGCGGCGTTTGCGTAATGTTATTCAACGGGCAAGTTAGGCAGAACCGTATTTGATCCATAGTGTAAAAAATAGAGACCGGATTATATGCAACCAAAAGTCTGTGAGATATGCACATATCATTTTTTTAAAAATATATGCAAGATATATGCAAAAAACAAAGAAATATGTAATGAATATGCAGTAATACGAAAAATATAATATGACTTATTGTTGAATTAAATTAGGGTTTACTAAACTAAGGTATTGGGTATTTAATAAAAACCACCAAAAACAGGTAAACGTATAAAAATGTTATTAAATCTGCATTATGGTACAAATCCAAATAAAAACATTAATATTAGTCCGCAGAACTATAATATGCACTGGTTACAATATGTAATTCAAGGTTTTTTACTAAAAAATCTGTCTTTATCACTAAGAATATGTTTATATAATGAAAAAGATCTTTTTACATCTACTGATGTTTTAGGACAAAATTTTAACTTTGGAACTAGGCTCAGTTAAAAATCCAAATTATCTACATTTTCCCTTGACAGAACTTTTGAAACATTTATTAAAAATTTAAAACCTTTATTCTTTTCTATTATTCCTTCTAACTTCGACATTACTTACTGCTTTTCTTACCTCACCTCGTACTTGCCTTTTTCTACAATATCAATTGACTCTAATAGATGTTTTTTCTAGTTTTAAAATACTTTCAGCTACAAAACTATAGTTACATTTTATATAAATCAATTGTTGTTCCACTTTAGAATTTTTAAATATTTGTTTGCATTTTTTAATACACAGAGAATCATCTTCAATTTGAGAAACAATCTCTTTTAATTTTTGAAAATGCTCTGCATAAAAAGCTTTTATGACATTTTTTTTCACATTGGCTATTAAGTCATTGACCAAAGGGAAGGAAACTCTAATAGTTTCTGCAACTCTATTTAATCCATGGGCTAGACAAGTTACATGAATCAAATTTTCATAAAAAATATTTATAGGCGATTGGACAAAGAAATTAAATTAGAATTACCTACTAGGAATGCAGATTAAGATTAAATTGTTGTTTAAGAAATAATAAAATAAAACCGCCCTTAAATAATTATAATCCTTTCACAGGTAAATAGGTACCTATCTAAGATAATCCGTAAATAAATGAAAAGAAAATATTTCATTTTGATCAACTTAGTAGGGGAGAACGGGTCACAGTGGCCACCGCGACACAGTGGCCAGTTGTAAATAATTTTCGAACACATTTATTACATAAGCTACCATCTAGCTGGTGGTAGCCAAACTATACAAAGAACAGGATCTGCGTTACTTTAGTTCTGTAATTTGCTCTAGCTTAATATTGTCGTTAATTTTTATTTACTGTGAAGCACGTGTAAAAATCAGGTGAGTCTTCTTTTTTGTAACATTCCAATTTTAAGTGAATATTGTACCTATATTATGTTTTATGTAAAATATTGCTAAGATATTAAGCTAATAAATTACTTAAGCGAGGATTGGAAAAACTGCAAAGATAATTTTATAGGGGATTTTCTTGTTTGGGTTATGTTTGTACATAGTGGCCATGCCTGGGTTGGGATACAGTAGCCACTACTTAGTATACTTTGTTGGAGTGGCCACTGTGCCCCCTGTACCTATTTAGTTTCTTCTTAGGTGTAACAGTTTTTTCTTTGACAATACAGACATGTTTTATTGGTTTTAGATTATAAAATTTTGACGATGCGCCGCAAAAGCACAATTGGACTAGTTGACGAAAACGATATAAAAGCAGCTGTTAGATCCGTATTAGACGATGGTTTATCAACTAAATCTGCTGCCGCTCGTTACAAAATACCACGATCCACATTACGTAGATATATTAAGAAGAATTTTAGGAAGTGAATCATTTATTTTTAGTTAGAGGCCAGTGTACCCCATATATGTGGCCACTGTTACCCGCCAGTGGTAAAGAGTGGCCTTTTTTCATATTCCCAAAGAATTAAGAATATATATTTTTTATATCATTTGGTTCCGTTAATAATTTTTTTTTAAGTAGTAGAAACTCTATTCATTCTTACCCTATGTCACATGTATCATTAAAAGCAATCGTTGCTGAGAAAAAAATAATAACCAAAAATGTGGCCACTGTGATTCGCTCTCCCCTACCTGAATTGGGTTTTACTTTTTAAATTAGAAAAATATGCAAATTATGCCCTAAGTACCCTAAATATGCTGTGGATGGCCAACTTTCAAGATATATGCAAAATATGTATTAAATATGCATTTGCATAAAATCCGGTCTCTAGTAATAAATGAATGTAAGTACCTTATTTTTGAGTTTTTTGAAAAAATTTATTTGAAAATGTTGTTTATTTTAAATCCTTCTATATACAGCTAAAAAAGAAGTATCAACTTAGGAATCACCCCGTATATACTATATCATAGTGGTGTGCGACAGACTTTTATTTCATTTATTCCACAGAAAATAGACTACTTCCAAAACTATACCAATATTGTTTTGGAGATTTTGGAGGTTTAAAGAATTAATAAGCCCGTTTGCAACAAGTCTCTATTAGTAAATATAAGCTTCCGTTGGGGTTAAAAATTCAATTAGACCAAACAAATGTTGAATTTGGCTAGGCAAAGACCGAAATTTTACTGAAATAACCAAACAAATTAGGCAAATGTTGATTAAAGTAACTTGGTGGTTAAACCTTTACCGCGTCACGTTAACGACTTAATCAACATAACTGGGCCCGAATTTCGACAAGCAATTTAGTTTAGTTTGGTATATTAGGTAGTTAATTTTGTTCCACTTTACTAGTTTAGTAACAAAGGGTATGTAAATCTATGACTTGGGAGTTGCCTATTGCTTGACTTAAGCGTCATGCGATGGTCAGAATTTTGTCTTGACTTGAATTTGTATCTTATATATTATTTTTACCTTTAAATATACTGAAAAGGAGGAGTTTAAATACTATTTGTCTACTCCTATATTAGTAAACATTGTTTTACGTTCAATTCGTGAATATACCGGGTGTCCCATTATGGATGGCCACCGGCCGTATCTCGGAAACTACTGGGCATAGAAACTCGGGAAAAAAATGAGAAGTAAAGTGGCTATGAGAAAATCCTGGAAATAATTTTTAAGTTCCGCATTTTGCCGCAAGAGGGCGTAATTGAGAAGTAAATTTTAAAATTTTACATATTTCCGAAAATTCCACATTAAGGTATATCTTTGGTAACACAATTAAAAAGCTTGGACAATTATGCATCATTTTGGTCTAATGCTCATTGGCGTACCGACTTTAATAAGAGGGGGGGGGGGAGGAGCTGTTGAAAGTGTAATCATTTAAATCGCCGTAACTTATAAACGACTTATCCGATTTTAGCGAACTAAAGACTGTTTGGAAGAGACATGTATGAACTTTCACCAATCGTATTTAGTTGTCCATAATAGTTCTCAAAAAAAAATGCTAGAGGGCGCAATTTGTGATTATAACACATTTTTTGATTTTACTCAACCACTGGGATGAGTCAAAGAGAAGATTGAGTACACGGTCAAGCAGCTTACACAGAACAAATGGACAAAGTTGGCAACCTGTAGTACATCCAGACAACTGTGGCCCACATTCGATAAAAAGAGAACCGCAGAGCGGTTGAGACACAGTCGGAAAGACGTGAAAAATATTACTGCAGTTGTTACCGGACATTGCCTCTTCGGCAGATATGCTGATCGTATGCAAATACCCACTAACGCCTTCTGCAGAAGTTGCAGAGATGAGGAAAAGGAAGAAAGTATTCAACATTTTCTGTGTGAATGCCCTGCCCTCGCAAGAAGAAGGTTTACTGCTCTGGGTAAACCATTTTTCGATAGCCTGGAGGAACTAAGCAACTTACAATTTGGACGACTGAGCAGGTTTCTGAACAGTGGCTGGTTTGAATTAGTTGTTAAAATCCTTCTGCTGTGTACGCCGCACCTAACATCAGAGATCTGATGAAGGTGGGTTCTACGGAACACGTGTGGTAGCACAACGGACCTAATAGGACTACGTGAGACTGTTTGGTCTGAACCAAAGGTCAACCACTCTAACCTAACCTTACCTAGGACTCATCAGAAAACCAAAACCTATAAGCAATTCCCAGTATAGCAAAAAATGCTTTTAAGATAATTTTTAAAATAAATATATGATAAAAACCTATTATCGCCATCTGTAAGAATCAACTCAATGCAAAAGATATGGGAATTGCTTACAGGTTTTGGCTTTCTGATGAGTCCTAAAAAGACGAAACAGCCTGTCATTGTCTAACTGTGCCCCAGGGAACCCATTACTTTTGGCGTCCCTGTGTACTTTAATGCAAAAGATAGATGCACTGCTTTGTCCGCCGGTGGAGATTTTACGTCGGTAAATTAATGAATAGAGAAATCTCTTAATAATGTAATAAAAAACACAATTAGATAATATTTATGAACTCTAAAAATACTACATTGTTCTCCTATTGATTGCTTTCGGCGTCTTTCAAAATTAAATAGTCGGTGCGGTCCTTTTTCCTAATTCCACTTCTTTTACCAATATTTGATTTCTACAATTCGTTTCAGGGACACAATTCCGGTTTAACAAAAGCTCTCAGGCAAATAATAGATCTCATTATGTGCCTCTGAGGAGCAATAAAGGAGCCAAAATAGAATGTCTTTAATCCAATTAATAATGCCGTGTTGTTTTCTTCTCCTGGATAAAACAACAAACTTTTACCACAAGAACAAATTGCGAAAAATATCCCACATTTTTTTTTTAAACAATGCTGGTTTAATTAGGTTTTTTATTTTTATTTAATAAAATTGTATACAGTGTGGCCATTTAAGTGTGCAACATATATTATGGGAAATTTTTTTATTACTGATTTCTCAGAAAATCTTATTCTCGATAAAAGTTGGTGCATCTTTGATAATCATATTAGGTATACTTGGAATGGATGCAAGTCAAACGGTGTACAGGGTAGGGCAAAAAATATAAAACTTCTACAAGAATAAAGTACCCCTATTTCAGAAAATTCAGCAAAATGTTATTAAAAAAAGGTATTTAAAATTAAAAGTTATGGATAGGTTTGAAAACGTGTCCTCCTAAAATAAAAAACAATTTTTTTTGAAAATATTAATTAAGTATTTATCAAAAAATTTTTTTTAGATATATATTCACCCTAAAGACCTTCATAAATTAAACAAAATCGAATCAATTTCACATATCTTTGTTCAAATTCAAGCATATTTGTAAAATTAACTTAGCTTTTTAATTTATTAAGGAATCACAGACTTCATGTTTGTTGCAAGGACATTAAACACAACTTTAAAATACCCTAAAAATTATTTTTAACAAGATTAAACATTAGTAGGTAATAATAATTTTCAAATTAAAAAACTCTCATTTAAATTACAAAATATTTATTTTAAATTTTTTTGGGAAATAATTAATATTTTCAAAAAAAATTTGTTTTCATTTTAGAAGGGCACGTTTTTAAGCCTATTCATAACTTTTAATTCTAAACACCTTTTCTTAATAATATTTTGCTGAGTTTTCTGAAATAGGGGTACTTTATTCTTGTAGAAGTTTTATATTTTTTGCCCTACCCTGTACACCGTTTGACTTGCATCCATTCCAAGTACACCTAATATGATTATCGAAGATGTACCAACTTTTATCAAGAATAAAATTTTCTGAGAAATCGGTAATAAAAAAACTTCCTATATGTTGCACACCTAAATGACCACACTGTATATGGTTAAAATGCAAATTTATATAATAATATACCAGTGTAAGAGGAGTTCGTTCCGTAGAAGTAATAAAAGCACCGCTTCCCTGCTTGCCATGACCCATTTTTTCTGCAATATATATTTTTGTTCTTAATGCCCGGTTTAAGATCGGAACCATTGCTTGATTAGTCGACCGTCGCGTAGCCTAACGTGCGAAAAGTAATTTGCGTTTGTTTGCCTCGCTTCAGTCGAGTTTAGGAAAATCAGTTAAACAGCAAGAATTTGTCAACAAGAAGCGACGTCGATCGCCGCTTGTGGTTTTGTTTAATGTTTACTTTTATAGCTTTCGGGAGCGTTTGTGTTGCGATGATGAAGAATAAAACCAATATAAATAGCTACTATAGCCTATTTTTGAAAGGTGTAGACTAGTGTAGAGTAATAAAATGGGATATTCCGTCGAGTTCGGCTTAATTCCGGTGTCGGCCATAGGCGCAGGTAGGTTTTGTGCATTAAATTATTTATGATAACTAACCAAAGAAAAAAAAGAAGACATTTTGATAAAGATTGAACTATTAGCTATAACAAATTTACACAAATATCATATTATTGAAATATGCCGTGGAAGATATAGCTGAAAACATAGTGTAACTGTGCTGGGCCCACCGCCATTTCATTGCGAACTAAATTCTATAGAACTTATATGGGCGCAAATGAAAGGATTTGTAGCAAGACACAACACGACATTCAAAATGAAAGACGTTAAGCTACTTTTTGATCAAGTCATTAAGGAAGTGACACCAGAGAACTGGCGAAAAGCAGTCCATCATGTCATTAAATAAGAGGATAAAATATGGAATCTTGCCCACCTGATCGATCGGACCGTCGACCCGTTAATTGTAACGTCAAGAGGTGATAACAGTTTCTCAGATGACTAAGAATATTAGGATTTTTTACAATTTAATTTCTGTATAATGTATTTTGTATCTTTTTAATAATGTTTAATAAAAAATAAGTGTACATAATACTATGTACATAATGCACGCCTTTGTCACACCATTTTGAGTGTTTGTGAATGAATAACAATAGGCAAAACCCATAAATTAACCCAAGCCCGGGTGGTACTACTGCACTTGATGAAAAGAAAATATTTTGCAATGAAATCAAAGCCAAATTATGAAAGTGGCTCGTATTTTGAGATAACGCTATCTTTTAAAAATGTTTACGAAAAAAAGTTTTTTTAAAGTTAAAAATTAAGCCATAAAAAATTAAAAACCAAAATTGAAAATTTATTTTAAATAACTCCAAAGGTATTGGGAAAATTTAAAATTCTCTTTAACCAATTTATTCAGCCTTAAAATAGGCAGGTCTGTCTCTATGTAATAATCTTTATATCTCTTACCATTTTTGAGATCACCACGTAGTCATTTTGTACTTTCGATCCTAATTATTAAGCTTTGAGGATTTGATTACTACAAAAACAACAATAACGGACGAAAGAACCATTTGTTCTTTGTATAAATGGAGGTAGCATAGATTTTTACAGACCATGATGTATTCATGCTAACGTAACAGGCCATAAATACTGCAAGTGAGTGTACTCGACGCTTTCGAAAGTGCGAAAAGCTGCAATACCCTCACGTACTTTCTTAATGTTAGTCGTACGTCATTTTCACCGGTATGCCGAGATGCCGAAAATGCGCCGAGAAAAGGAAAATCTAATAAAATACCGTCTTTATTGTACGTACTAGAAAGCTTTAATGTAAAATTAGTTTTGAACCTGAATGATTATTGCTAACAACGACGTTATTAACCATTATCTTAAGAATTGGATAAAAATTCGAAATACAAACTTGTAGAGATCATTGAGGTGCACATTTTAAAATTATGCTGGAGTAGGTAAGTATACAGGGTGGCTCAAAAAAACGGGGCGAATATAACTTTTTTTTAATGGAACACACAGGGTGATTCACGGTGAGTCGCCTATTAGAAGATCTCGGAAACGAGTAAACGTATTTTTCTAAAAATTTGATAGCAGGTATAATTAGCTTTGAGCTTTTAAAACATTATATTTTGACGTTTTTATTACTTCCGGTTATACCGGAAGTTAATGCCAACTTTGCTATTTCAAATGGAACACCCTGTATTTTTTAGCAAATCTAAATAACTTTTGTTAATAATAATCTATACCTATCTCTAACCGTTTTTGAGATATGAATTATAAAAGGATTTTTTGTGTAAAAACGCTCCGAGAAGAAAGTTTAGTAACTCTGAAACTACTAAAGGTAAACATTTAAAATTTTGTAAGATTTCAAGTAATACATAGATCTTTAGTTTAAATTACTTAGGTTTCACGTTTCTTATACAGGGAGTTCTTAAAATTGTGCCAATGTTTCCATTTAAATAAAAGTGCATAAGTCAATTTTTGCAAATGGAACACCCTATTTTTTAGCTTACTAACGTGTAGAGAATAAAATTTTCTATCTAAATGCTTAATGTGTTACAATCCACATTTTTAGTAGTTTTGGAATTATAAGCAATTTAAATTAAAAATCTTAAAATTTCTATTTGTGTTAATGCGACATTATTTTCGACTGGGATTTGATTGAGCAAGTCAAATCACCAATTTTGTTCTTAAAATCTCGCAAAAAACACAACTATACGGTTTTTGGTCACCTGCTGTGAAAAAGTATTCAGTGGGCGTAAGTAGGAAATTTTTTTCTGGAGAAAGGGACAGTCGGAACTACATGTATTTCATGATACTGTAACTAGTGAAGAAGGCGGAAAAGCGCCGTAGGGGAAAAATTTTCGGGGCCACGTCCAAATTTCGTTTAAAATTCACCTAACTACTATCAAATTTCGAAAATTAAATTATTACCTCTCCCCCTCTGCATGGTTGGATTAAATTTGTTTTTGTAAGTGTTTTTTTTACTTTTTTCTTGATATTCCTAGCTGGCTCTTTATTAAAAAAAATATTTTTTATATTTGTGAGACATATGAATCAATCCAAAATTTTAATATAAAACGTATCTATCACTATAACCAGCGTTTTTCGGGCTCGGGTTTTCATGTTTAAAAATAAAGTAAATATCGCTCACCACGCCAAAATTGATAATTTTTGTCAGAAATCATGTATTTTAGGAGCGTAGATCTAAGAGCAGTTTTTAGTGCAAATACGTTTTGAAATACTTCTTCTTAAGTGCCGTTTTGTATAATTGAATCGTTTATTATTAAAACAGGCTAAGTGACATTTTGCAAACTTTTCAGTAAATGAAAAAAAACGTTTAATTTTCGAAATTGAGATAATATTTAACTTATATTAGGCTTTTTACATTCCAGAACAATATTCAAGACGTTTCAAAAAAAAAAAGTGTTTTTTTTAAATGAAGGCTTCATAAATTCACATTGATAAACTACACATGACTTGTTTCTGCAATAAATACGAAATTTTTAATTACATTTTTTTAATTATCCTTAACTAAGTATACAAAACATTTTTTTATTTTTTGTTCTTTTTGCCTTGTTCGTCTTTTGGTGGGTGGTTTCGTAGAATATCATGATAATATTCTTTATGCTCTTCTTCAACCCAACAACATGTGCCGTGCCTGTTTATTGCAGAAACAAGCCAAGTGCTGCTACTTGGCTTCTTTCTGCGATAAACAGCTTGAGTGACACGATCGAAAATAGCATATTGGATATGAGTACTTGGTTTCTTTCTGCACTAAACGATGCGTCTATCAATCAAATTTGTATTTCCGACAAAAAAAGGAAATGGCCGAAAATGTTACTTGGCGTCTTTTAAGAATAAACGATTCAATTATAATAAAGTATTCTCGTTTCTTCCCGCACTATTTTTTTTTATTATAAATTATCACACTTCTTCCATAAAAAATGTTTTAATTAAAATCTTTAATAACACTTTTTTCTTTAAAAATAAATACCTAATTGTTTTTTGTTTTTGTTGTAAAAATACTTTATTGCATCGGGTTATATTTTTGTTGATTTAAAATAGCTCTAAAAAAGAGAAAACGGAACAAAAAAGTATATAATAGAAAATACTATAAAATATTATTCTTTTTACTCGTTTTTCTATAAAATTGCATCATAAATTAATAACTAAAACGATATGCGTCCGAAACCTTAATCTCCATATAAAACAGAACTTTTAAAAGAAAAAGTTTAAAAACTAAACGTTTCCTTTAAGATCTTTGGAATCTAAGCCAAGAATACATTATTTAAAAATTTAAATTAAGAGTCCAAGCGTGAGACGAAAAATTAGGTTTCGATTAGAATTAGACTTTTAGACCCGAGCACCTAGGCTTAAGGGGGGGGGGGGGGGGCTGCAGCCCCCCCATTCCTAATAACGCCACTGGGATCGGTTCTCTCACTTGCTGTTGCCAAATAAAATAATAATAATATTATTATTAATACTTTCATGAGAAGTTAAAAGGACTAACATTTATCATTACCAAAGCTAGCATACATTATTTATAGAAATAATAATAATAATATATTACATATTGTTGATAACAGATGTCAATACATAAGTTAGATAAGTACCTATATAAGTTTATTTATTATAAAATAATTAAATTTTTGCACCTAGAGAACTAAATCCCTGTATGAGCAAAATTTTATTTTAATTAACAAAAATCGTTATTAAAATAAGTAATACACAGATTTAATTAAAAACTACTATATACTACACTACGCTATCTTATTTATATAAAAAAAATGTTGTTTATAGTATATATTATAAAGTCATAATGAATTATATAAGTAATATAATGTGAATATTCTATTATGCACCTGGGTGCGTTAACATGAAAATTTGTGAAAACAAATAATTTTAAAATAATACACTAAATTTATTTAATTATAAAAGTCCTACATTTTTTTTTTAACTTTTCTACTTATAATATTTCTTATTTCTAGTGGTAGAACATTATACATTTTTGGAGCTAAGTAATGAATAAATCTGAAGTTAATGTTTTTACTACTTTTAGGAATTGTCAATTATCCGTTTAAATGGTTGCGCATCTGATATGGGTGATTAATGTTATTTCTTAATGTATAGGTTTTATTTGTTAATACGACGGTTGATAAAATATACAGTGATCGAATATTTAGGATTTCTGAATTGTAAAGTAATTGTGTAGAATAGCGCTTGCTTTTTTTTTAAATTATTTTTAAGATATAATTTTGAACCACCTTTAGAGGTTTTAGACAGTTATTGTAAATTCCACACCACGCAATAATACCATATCTTATTAGATATTCTACTAAACTTTTGTATATGGAGTTTTTTTCCAATTATTTCCCTTAAAATATAAAATTTATGAATTAACTTTTTAATATTTTTTGTTAAATAGCTGATATATGCTCCCCATTTAAGATGTTGAATAAATTATATATTTACCTCTTCCCATCGGTTCAACATTTTTTTAAGTGCTACAACAAAACACAATATTGCTAAAAGTGCTCAATGCAAGCCTGCGTTATATCATTTTCGATAATTAAACCAATTGAACAGGCGAAGGTTCCCAAATGATGGATCATTATTCCGCTCTCTCGGAGCTACGAAGCAAAGATAATTTTAAAGATGTTTTCATACTGATAAAAGTGCTGTTACGGCTACAAAAGAATTTTTTTTTGTGAATTTTCTAAAAGTCAATAATACCAAGATTTTCTAAGGGTATTAAAACTTTTTTTTTTAATAAAAACCTTCGCTGTTTTTTTAGTTGATAGATTGTGAACAACAAATTAAAATATCGCGGCGATACTCTCAGGCGTGTCCACATTTGTCGTACAGAAGCTCAACAATGTATGTTTGAAGGTCGGAAAAAATGATATTTCTTGAATATTTTTGGACTTATCTGTATTCTTGTTTTCGGTTAATAAACCGATGCGAGTTAGCGCTGCCTAGCGGGACTCCTGTAATTGTGACGAATGTCTTTACAGGAGATTTCCTCTTAACATTTTTACTTATTTCTATAAGTTTGTTAGAGGTGCTGGTATGCTCAAGAGTGTCTAATAACGATACAGATGGCGCTCCGTGCCACATCTTACTGGTGTGTCCCACCACTGTGCTGCCATAAGCAGCTTTGAGTTCTCTTTGTTTTGTCGGATCCTAGCTCTACTGATGAGTCATGATATGACGAAACGCGTCTAGGGATGGATCTGACGAAATAAAGAGAAATTCTTCTTCTGTTATCTTTATTAGTTTTAAAATTATTAATCCTCAAATTATGCAGCTTTACCTTAACTTTACCATTTTCGTATGTCTTACCGTTTCCGAAATCTTTATATATACCCATACGAATTTATATCACATTATATATTTTTGGATTTTTTTTTTCGAGGGCCCGTTCATGCGCCGGGTGCACTTAGGCCAGGTTTGGCTCATTGTGCTCACCCTGTTTGGTTATTATACCCACTCCGTGATCCCAGTTTCATGCACTAGTTTGTGTAGGTCAACTGGGGAGAGGGTAAGGATGTCCTCTGGTTCCAGTTTTTGTTGCCCGAGTATTTGTGCCTCTTTCGATCTAATGACTTGCAATGGTAAACTATGTGCTGAACAGTTTCTCTGTCTTGTCCGCATAATGTGCAGTTCAGGTCTCCATTATACAGTGGTATTCTGTGCAGATGGTTCTTGACAGCCATGTGTTCTGTCAGAATTCCTGTAATGGTTCTCAGCTGGTTTCTGTTCACTCTTTCGTAAGTCTTGGGTTTAAATCTCCAATGAAGCTTTTGCTGTTGTCCAATCCCTGTCTGTTGTTCCAGTGGATTTTGTGTTCATTCATGATCCATCGCTTTATAGCATCTCGTGCTATGCACCTTGGTACTCCAAGTGCCGATTCTGGACCAATGAATGTATTTTCGGAGCCTTTTCTTGAGAGTTTATCAGCTTTTTCGTTTCCTGTAATACCTTTGTGGCCTGGTACCCACTGTAGTATTACTTTGTTCACTTTGCCAGGGCCTCCAGTTCCTCTTTGGCATTCTTATACCAGTCTTGAGGTTATCTTGTTACATATTAGCGATCTGAGTGCTGCTCGACTGTCAGAATATATATGGATCCGCTTATTGAGGTAAGCCCTCCTATTGTTCTCGTACACACATTGCAATATGGCGTAGATTTTTGCTTGGAACACTGTGGGACACTTTCTCAGAGAGAAAAACGCATTTTTCTCCGGTCTTACTCCGTGTATTCCCGCTCCGGTACCCTCTTTGGTTTTGGACCCGTCTGTGTACCAGATTATTGCTCCAGGAGTAGTTTTTGGTGTTTTGTTTTTCCATTGGTTTTGTTCATCAAGTTTTAGAATTCACAACTGAGGATAATATCCACAGTAATATACATCCACAAGATATTAATTTAAGGGTCATAAAAACAAATCAATGTTGCATATTTATTCAGGTACATCAGCTTTTAAACTTTCTTTATTATCCAAGCAAGAACCTTTAACTTTAAGAATAAAATCCATCCGTCTGTCTCCCCTATCCGTTCTAGTTGCCTTTTAAATGCTAAAATAAAATTAAAGATAGCTGAAAGTGCTACAAGCATGTCTGAGTTATATCCGTTTCGATAATAATAAAACCAATTCAACATATGAGCGTTCCCCAAGGATGGATTATTATTAGTCCGCTCTCGACGTTACTAAGCAAAGATAATTTTAAAGATGTTTCCTATGGATAAAACTAGGGTTATCGTAACGAAAAGAAAATTATTAAGGGCATTAGCTACATGTTTCGAACGTATAGACGTTCATCATCCCACCAAACCAGATAAAACAGAGATAGGTTTTGTAGAAAAAATAAAAAGAATTTAAGTCGTTGTTTTGTCTTTGTCTATTTCCTAGGCGGTATTGCCACTTGTGCTAGAAGCGTAGATCCAGACAGGGGCAAAGGCATTTTCGCCCCCGCCCCGTCCTGAGCCTTACAAAATGGGTATTTTTTAACTTTGAGCCTTGAAGGGCGTGTGAAAGGTCAGAATTTTTTTAGAAGTCTATTTTGAAAGTAGGATGATTTTTAGAGCCGGGATTTTTTTTAGAAGTCGCCCCACTCAACAAAATCCCGGATACGCCAATGTTGTGCTACTATGTGAATTATAGAATGATATTATTATTTTGAATGAAACTAAGAATTATTTCTTCAAATTAAAAAAATTATTATTTGCCGAATTTCAAAGTCATCAAAATCAAGAATTTCTAAATGTATTAAAGAATCCACAAAAACTTTTTAACAATGAGGACAGTCTGCTTTCCGGAGGTCGATTAAAAATTAAATGTATTATGAACAATATATAAAAATAACGTTTGTGTACTATAAAAAACATTTTCCACATTTAGGCTAAGGTCAATCAATAATGCCAGTGGCGCCTCGTGCCTTTGAAATGCGAGGATTTAACCCTTTAATATAATTATTCAATTCATCAAGATTACAGTTTAAAAAGAAAAATGAAGTATCTGATTAAATAAATTAGGTAAGGGAAAAAAACAACGTATTCCTCTGGCACCGTCTATTAAGTTGCTGGAGGTCAATCTGGGAGGTAATATGTCTTGGCATGATCACGTTGCCGCAATTGCCAAGACAGCTGCACAGAAACTTGGTGTACTTTTCCGCACCAAAAGGTTGTACACACCTCATCAACTTTTGACACTCTACAAAGCCCAGATTCGACCATCATTAGAATATTGCTCTCATGTCTGGAGCTCTACACCCAAGCACACCCTTCGGCTACTGGATTCCATTCAAAGGAGAGCCGTTCGTCTGATCGGCGACCCCGAGCTGACCAAGACCCTCGATAGCCTGGAGCATCGAAGACAGGTTGGTGATTTGGCTCTCTTTTACAGATATTTCCATGGCAGGTGTTCGACTGACATTGCCCACTTGATTCCACCTAGAGCAATGCAAAACAGAAATACACGGCGAACCACTGCCGCTCATCCATATGTTCTTCAGCTTAGTACTCCTCGAACTTCATTGTTCAAGAATTCTTTCATCTGGAGAACGTCATCTTTGTGGAATGATCTTCCTGAGGTCGTGTTTCCCAATGAATACAATCTTCAACGTTTCAAGACCAACGTTAATCGCTTTCTTCGCACACGCACCGCTCCCAGAGCGCCTTAAAGGATTTTTCCTACAGTGCAGGTGTTTTATCATAAAAAAAAAAACGTAATTTTTATTTTACAACCACAAATCCAATTATGTTTATTCTAAATTTTCGGATTGAATATCCTATATAAGTGGGTTCTTTGGCTAGATACGAATTGCACTATACAGAGTAGCTCTACTAAGTCCTTTTATTTTTGATTTATCAGCGAAATATCGGGTACAGAATGATTCCGCTATTAAACCTTGAACAGAAACGTAAGCAAACAAAAGTTATAAAGGCGACTGCATAAACAGGGCCGGATTAATTAAGAGTGGTGCCACTGGGGAGGAAAGAGACTTGACGCCTTGAGATACCGTCAAAAATTAGGTTCCAGTAAAAAATTGAATAGCCCATTGTTTAAGTCTTTTTTTGGAAAATAAATTAAAATTTAAGGAATTAGGCGGGCAGTTGCCCGAATTTGGAAAGTAAAATGTAGAATTATTAGTAGAATTAGATTGGTTTCTCATGCGTGGCTAAATCCACGCCCTTCTATAATATCCACGAGCTGTCACAGTTTAACCAAGGTACACACTAGCTATAATTTTTTTATTATCATGCTAAACTATATCTTTGAGAATAAGATGCCGCCGTTTGTCTTCCCCATGCATTTTAGTTTCCTTTTATATGCAAAACGAAACAATAGATATCTAAAAGTGCTACAAGCAAGTCTCCAAGTCTGGGTTATACATATGTTTCGACAATAATTTAACCAATTGAACATGCGAGCGTTCCCAAATGACAGATTGTTAATCCATTCTCTCGAACGATATAAAATAAAGATAATAATAATTATATAATATTTTCTTTATTAGTTCTGTTAGAAAAATACAATACACCATAGAACGTGTCGGATAATCTAAGACTAAAAACTAGTAGAAACATACTAGAAAAGAAAAAAAAATACAATCACACAAGAGATACAGTAGGAACTTCACTCATTACTCTGAACAAAATCTATATAACAGACTAACTTAACTAAACTGCTGGACAATTGCTTTCGAGCAAGAAAAATTTCGCCTAAATTTAACAGTTGATATCCTCTGAACCAAATATGATATCGACCCACGGTTTTGAATGGTTGATAGATTCATCCCTTGGGAAATAATTGTCAATGTTGGATTTTCTTTAACTGTCAGAAAATTTTATATACAGGGTGTTAAAGAAGACAATGTTTTTTGCTCCAATTTTAATGACGTGTAACTTTCACGATAATATTTTTAAATTTTAACCCTCTACGTCAATTGAATCACTGGTTCCTAGCAAAGAAAGTAATTTATCAAATTTTTGATATCTGCTATATTTTAAGAAATACCGATTTTTTTGGAAAACCTTGCTTTATTTCAACTTATTGGTAGCTAGATCTCACTGTGCGTTGTATCGTGCAAACGTTGCGAGTGATTATTATACCTTATGAAAAGCTTGATTATGTTCAGTAACAATAGTTGTACCTAAATGTTATGATGTATAGTGGCGAACTTATAAACACCTCTATCTCTATGGTTTATGAGTATCTCACAGGTTTTCACGATTGTTATGTATTGGAAAGTACTCGCCCCTATAGATTTGGTAATTTTTTTCTTATTTTTTCATATCGCACTACAGGTATATTATACAGTGCTTAAGTGACGACCGAAGTTTGGCAATACTAGTATTCTTAATGTGGTTAGGTATCTTGTTGATTATTTTTATTATCATATAGTGAACGTTTTTTTGCAGATAGGTAAAATTATATCTCGGAGTCAAAGGATCATCTCTACCTCTAGTGAGGTGTGTCTCCTCAAACAATACTCCATTAAGCCTAAAGAAAAGTATCGATTCGTAGATGTATGTGCCAATTACAGGGAGGATAATTTTAAAGATGTGTTTTTTACGGGAAATATTTCTCTCATCTTATTTAAAGAAAAAATCTGTTTGTGGTATTTTAAAAAAATCAATGAATCGACCAAAACTGCGGTAGTGACTCAGAGGTGAGTTACTGGCATTCGACCATGGCGACCCGGGTTCGATTCCCGGAGTGGGCATACGTACAATAAAAAAAGTATGTCCGAAATTCAGTGAATGAATGCAGTATGTTACTAGTGATTCCTAATAACGGAACCGAGAAGGGCGTCATGGACTTCTGGGGGGGGGGGGGGGTAAAAAGGATAACTAGTGCATACACGTGGTACGGATTCCACGTTAAGCTGTAGGTCCCGTCTGGCTGACATTACCCAGACGATAGGGGATTGGCTCTTTCGCCAACCCCAGCAAAAAAAACTGCATTACCATCTCCATTTTTGGGTCGATTAAAAGATTACTCTAATATAAACAAAAAAAAGTGACAATACTTTGACAACTCACTGTACTGTACTTAGGGTTACGTAAACATATATTGTTTAAAATGGGTGAAGCCCACAAAAAGGAGTGTTCTTGCAGAATTTTCTAATTGCCAAATTGTTTTATAGAAATATCAATTTAGTAAGGCAACGTAAAGTTAAGCCAAGTACTGACAAAGTTAAATAAAGCTTAGGCAAGAATCAAGAACTATAACAGAAAATGTTCGAGACAAAACTTTAGTTATTTAAAAATATCCCCAGATACATCAACCAAACTGTTTTTTTATTAGTAGGGGAATAATACACACAGTCTACTCCACTAGTTTATTTTAAGGATTTCAATATTTAGAAGATCCTAGTGTCGTACATGTTTCGAAGGCAAAAACCTTCATCATCAGCGAAATGAAATTAAGTTAAAGTGTTACAAGAAGAGAGACCCTCAACATTACATACTGAACTGAGGAACAGAAAAAGAAGAAACATTTTGACTGACAAACTGAATAAATTCAGAGCACAAATAAAAATTTAATTCATTAAAATGTTTGTTCTTTTTCTGTTCCTCAGTTCAGCATGCAATGTTGAGGGTCTCTCTTCTTGTAACACTTTAACTTAATTTCATTTCGCTGATGATGAAGGTTTTTGCCTTCGAAACATGTACGACACTAGGATCTTCTAAATATTGAAATCCTTAAAATAAACTAGTGGAGCAGACTGTGTGTATTATTCCCCCACTCATAATATTACTCCACTGAGAGATGGACTACTTCCTCAACATTTTTTTTATTATCA
This sequence comes from Polydrusus cervinus, assembly GCA_935413205.1. NCBI lineage: Eukaryota > Metazoa > Arthropoda > Insecta > Coleoptera > Curculionidae > Polydrusus > Polydrusus cervinus. Next base: position 30,597,477 of record OW284516.1, read on the forward strand.
AAACTAAAATATATATTTGAGAATAAAATCCAGCCTTTTGTCTTTCCCGCCCATTCTAGTTTCCTTTTATATGCTAAAACAAAATTACAGATAGCTAAAAGTGCTACAAGCAAGCCTGAGTTGTATCCGTTTCGATAATAATTAAACCAATTGAACATGCGAGCGTTCCCAAATGACGGATCATTATTCCGTTCTCTCGTCGACGTCGCTTCGAAGCAAAGATAATTTTAAAGATGTTTTCCTCCGGGTAAAATTGGTGTTATGGCAAACAACGAACCTATTTTTTATTGGTGAAATCTTCTGAAATCGCCTACTATAGAAATGACTTTACGGTATGTGTTTGGAAATACCACTTTTAAGTGTCATTGTTGACAAGTGGAGTCAGCAGTTAACATTAATCTAGCATTGTCGTGGAATAAGGCAGTCCTTACACGATGAACCTTAATAGAAACTGTAGTAGCCTAGAGGCTGGGAGACGGGGCGACTAGACTACTCGAGTTTTATTATTATTATTATGATTTTATATTATAAATTTAGACAGTAGGCAGAAGTCCGGTAAACTGTCGTGGCGACCAGCATACCGAGTCGCGGATACTCGGATTGCCGGGTCTCTCAGTCGCCGCAACTCAAATAACGCCGTGTGAGTATCGCCATCAAATGTACATGCTGGATGATGTAGTCGCCCAGTCTTCTAGTATCTAAGCTATTTTCCGGTATGAGGACTGACTTAGTGTGCGTTTTTACTAAAAAACTCAACTAAACGTTTTTTTGGGACGATATTACTGTTCTGGGGTTGAAAAAGAAGATGTCTGCATCTTCAATAACTGACAACTTTTTAGTAGCAGGAGAGATTGATGATGGTCAAATTTTTAATTTTTATATTTTGTTTAATTTATACCCCGAGAGTATGTAAGTAATAGACTTGAATAAAGAATTAATTATATTTTTTTGAATTTATTAAGAATTAGAAGATAATTACAAGCATCAAGCAGACCCCCATTTCGCTATTCTGTTGGATTAGACCAGGTGTTAAAATTTATTTTCTCTTGGTAATTTCATTTTCAGCTTTCCGGTGCTCATCAAAATTCAATCCCGTTGAATTAACGTGGAGAGATGTAGATATTTTCGTCTAAAAAGGTATTTCTTATCCTTAATCTTAAAACTTTTGAATAAAAGAAAATAATCTGACTTTTTAATGATTGTATTTACTTGATTTAAAAATATATATATATATATTAACAATAGTTTTAATTTTACTAAAAAAAGAAGATTCCTTATAACAATTTGCTTAAGTAAAACGTAATTTTTTTTACTATATTCCCCTCTTACAAGGATTCTTATGTAAAGTTAAACGTATGTCCTTGATTTCTGGCAACAACAAATGGAGTAATCTTTAACAACGACTTTTTAAACTTAAAAGCCGGTTCTAATTTTTTAAAAGGAATATTACAGCTATTTTGCTTTTCTTCCTACATCATTATTCTTGCGAAAGCAGGTAATGAAGAACACACAGCACACTAATTTGGGCATGGTTCAAAAAAATATGTTGTTCATTAATTTAAATATCTTTTTTTTTTATTTCTTCTTGTTCGAATAATATTAGATTATCTTTGCATCAAGTATGACACATGCGCCGGTGCCTCAACGGTGAGTCACTGGCATTCGACAGTAGCGTTCAGGGAAGAGTGTAAAATATATTATTATTTCCCAACCCACCTAAATCACGTCGGTAAGTAAGAGAGAGTACGGAAGGAGGTACTCCCCAATCGGTAGGTTATACAATGACAAAAAACCGAGGATTGGTTGGTTGGTTCAAGGCGGGGGTCAGGAGTTTAGCCACAGCTTTCTGCACTGTAGCCTAGTGGCTTATTGTGCGCCACTATCTTGCTAGAAAAGATTTGTTCCTTTTACAAGGTCCAGTAAATTTCTACCAAGTTTGTCATGCGGGAAGTTATCCCTACATTGGATTCCTACAAAGATTTAGAATCTTCTTCGGATCAGTGCTTTGCATATGATAGTGAGGCGGTTTCGTATTCTTTGCCGCAAAGTCTGCATTCAATGGGACCATTGTAAATTCCTATCCGACGCAGGTGTTTTCTTAAGTGGCAGTGGCCTGATAGTAGGCCAACCACTTGTTTTAGCTGACTGCGCGTTAAAAGCAACATTCCAGTTGCTATTGATGGTTTTCCAATTGTAGCCCTCGCTTGGGTTTGACCAGGTATCCAGTTCCATCGGGATAGGTATTGTTGTTGCGCCCACCTGTGTGATGTTGCTTCGGTTGCCTGTTTTGATATGCCAAGGACAGGTTCAATGCTCCTGAGTTTTTAAGAACATTCGGTTCTAGCCAGTTTATCGGCTTTTCGTTGCCCGCTGTCCCCGAGTGACCAGGAACCCAGAGGAGTTCTACCTTGTTGTTCCTTGCTGCCAGGTCTTTTAGGTTGTTTAAGCACTTCATTGTGACCCTCGATTTGAGTCGGTTGGTGTTAAAGGCCTTGAGGGCAGCTTGACTGTCTGACAGAGTGTAAATCTTATGGTCGTGGTAGTCTTTCAATATTTTTCTGTACACATGCTTATATAGCACGTATTTCCGCTTGGTATATTGTGGCGTAGCTTCCCAGTACAATGCTGTTTCCATTCTGGATATTTTCCCAAATATACCTAGGCTTACTCTGTCAGCCGTTTTTGACCCATCAGTGTACCAAACCAGGCCCTTGTCTAATGATGGAGGTGTCCCTTTTGACCATAATATGTCAGAGTCGCACCTGATGTTGAAAGGTCTGGTGAAGTTATAGACCTCTTTCATGTGATCTGTTTGCATCTCCAAGAACTCGTCGTTGATTAGATCTGCGGCTCTTGTGTGCCCTATTCGTACAAGGTGTTTTCTTCATTCCCCATTTATTTTTATCCTAGGGGCGCTGCAGCTGGCCTTCTTGCCTATGTAAATGTCTAGGGGTGTTAATCCTAGTATTACTTTTATTGGTGCGGTAAGGGTGCTTCTTATCACACCGTTTTTTGAAAATACGCCAAATTTGAATAATCGATGCATTAGTCGATTTCTGAAATTGTATCTATTGCATTTTGCAATAATTTTAAAGCAAACACTGTCCAGAATGTCGAAATTTTCCTTAATATATAAATAAAAAAACCCATACGAACTTTACCGACCACCGACACTGTATAATGTGCCATCATTTAATTAATTTTCCTTCACGGGCTCTAAATTTAATTCATGTTTTTTTCAATTTACAAGAAAGCTTTTTTGACTAGATAAATTGTTTTTGATTAGCCCTCGACTATATAAACGGTAAAATAAAATTTATACCTTGCTCTGAGTCAGCTCCAATTTTTCCTAAAAAGAGATAATTTATTGGATTCATTATTTCGAAAACAATTCGTACTCGCAGCGGCATCTGGCCAAGTGGGAAAAGAAACGCCCCAGCCAATTAGAGAAAAGAGTTATGTTATGACGTGTGCTTTATCATCAATCTTTATGAGGAAAAGTCATTTTATTTCTAGCTTTAGTGTCAATGTAATTGTCTAGTTTTTACCATAGTACTTATTAAATGATTTTATGTAATATACCAAAAAAGTACGCAACATACAGGGCGGCCGTTAATTATGGCAAAGTACAATCGCTCCGTTACTATTTCAATGCAACAAAAACTATAAAATATAAAAGTTGAAACGCTATAAGTAAGTTATACCGTAAAATTATTTTTCACTCTATAGGGTAGCTCAAAAACGCGCAACAAGAAAAAAATCATTTTTTTAATGGTCCACCCTGTATATTATTACATTTTTGAATTATACTCAGATTTTTACATCTATTACCTATATATAAATCTCTTCTTGTCTAAATTTAATGGTTTTTAATATATTAACATTTAAAAAATTACATGTATCTCTTTGTTGCATTCTCTTTTGGGCACACTGTATATTATGGAATTTAAAAAACACCATTTTATATTCAATTGAAAGCAGGGGCGGCTTGCTAAAAAATTTTGCGTGCGGCCCTATTTTTGTAGTAATTTAACTTCTTGTTTTTTTTTAGTGTCCTTTTCGTTTTATTCAAAAAGCTGGGGTAGATTTAAGTAAGTTATTCAGGGTGATGTATAAGTTGATATTTCTTTTTTAGCTGTGTATAGAAGGCATTAAAATAAACAACATATCCAAATACCTTTTTTTTCAAACTTAAAAATAGCCGAGATACAGAAGTAAAAAATCTAAGTACGGGCCTGGTCATCAAAACGTAGCCTGCTATACTTTATATTGTTTGTCTTATCTTTCATTAGTCATGAAATTTATGGGTCGGTGGTGAGTTATTTGGCAATACGGTATGGTGTGTTTTTCTGAAGCAAGTTAATTTTAAATTGGTGACACGTGAAAATGGTAAAATTTGAAAACAATGAACTAGTAGATATGGTGCTAATTTACGGTGAGTGTCGTCGAAGTGCTTCGAGATTAAACGCAAAACACTTTCTCTTGCGGGCTCATCCTACACCCAGAAGTTTTCTTAATGTTATTCAACGGGCAAATTAGGTAGAACCGTATTTGATCCATAGTGTAATAAATGAATGTAAGTACCTTATTTTTGAGTTTTTTGAAAAACGGTATTTGAAAATGTTGTGTATTTTAATTAATTCTATACACAGCTAAAAAAGAAGTATCATCTTAAAAATCACCCTGTATAGTAATTGGGAAAAGTAACTAATCAAGCTTTATGTCTCTTCTAATACTCACTCAGATCATCAATGATTTTTAACACATGGTCTTTACAATTTACTTTTAGATTTCAATAAAAATTCCCTACATATTTCTATTCTCCAAATTCAATCAAATACCAAAATGATTTAAGTTTTAAACCTTGTAACTTCACATTTGTATTCTTCTATTTTTTTAATTATACTAATCTTTTACACAACCTTACTTTTACCCCCTTAAGAGAATTAATAATAATTTACATTTGAAGAATCAAGAATAGAGTTCCTGCGTATTCCCTTAACTTTTAAAATGCAAAATAAATAATAGCATGAAAAATAAATTTTCAAACCACCCGAAAATTCCTTCTACAATAAGGTTGCATTTCGTCTAACACAGTTAGCTAACGTTCATATACGACCGAAGAAGGTCAATATTATAGGCTTTAGTATAAACACTTTCATTCGGTATGGTATGAACACCTACCCTGTACTGACGAGAGTTCGAAACCGGCCTGCAGGTGGTGACATCCTACCAATGTAAAGTTTTCATTTCTTGGTAGAATTATGCAATCTAATTCGTCTTTCTTGATCTAACTGGTTAGACGAAATGCAACCTTATTGTATAAGAAATTTTCAGGTGGTTTGAAAATTTATTTTTCATGCTTTCTTAATTGTTTGCTACCACCTGACTAGTAAGAAAGTCTGTGTTTTTACAATTCAAAATATTTGAGTTGGATATTATCACTTAATATTTTAGAGTCAGAATAAAATTAATTAAGATCCAGTTTCTTTCATTGCTTTTTGACCCGAACTTATTTTATAAAAGCTGTTTATAGCCCCTACACATTTACTGTCATTAAAGGATGATAAATAATGTCTACAGATACCTACGAAAAATAAACTTGACGACTTAAACAGAGAAAGAAAGCTGACATAAGTCCTTCTTGAACAGATTCTGTTGACCACTTAACTTTTATTATATCCATTTTGACATGTGAGCTTGTTAGCCGAATGGAGAAATAAAGGAAATATTTTTCGACTTTGACCAGTTATGGAATATAGGAAACGATAAGATTTATTATTTTTATCCTACAAAATTTGTTACTTGGTACGTTTATTTGGATATTTATGATATTTATTATGGTGATTCTTTAAAGGATCCTAAATTTTTTCTATAGTCGTCGCTTTCCGACGCCGACGCCGACGCCGGCGTCAATTAGGTAGTATAATTATTTTTATTATAATTAGACTGTAAGTAGTATGTCATTGTGTATTATTTTATTTATTAATTTACGTTTATTTTATAACGTCTGATGATGCTTTTTTTCGAGTGAATGTGATAATAACCTTAAGTTACTAATAAACCTTCGTAGGTCTTTTTCCCAAGATATATAATAATCGCAGTGGCGGCTCGCGGTCTTAAAAAATGGTGAAGAGCTAGGTATAGTGCGGGTACTTAAACAAATATTGACTATTTTATATTTTTATTTACCATTTTACTATTATTAGTAGGTACGTAGAGGGACATTATTTTAAGTGTCTCACCCGATTGGCGACTTTGCTATGGACCACAATAAAAAAATAATTATGTATTCCCTAACAGCTTTTTGTGATTTCAAAAAAAATCTATTCTTACAAATTTGACAGATACGACTCCATATTGTGTTTTTTTGAATGGCAACCCACATTTATAACTACGTCAGTGTATGACATTTCGTGATCCGATTTCAAAAATATATAGTTGCCGGTATTTATTTCCAACCCTTACCGAAATATGACCGTATCAAAAACTGCATCGTACGATTATGTGTTTTAAGTATCTCACCCCATTAAAAAATAGAAGCTTTGTGATTAAAAAATCAATTTTTTCTGAAGATACGTAATATCTTATGGCGGAGCCACCCATGCTGATGTCATATATATCAGATGTCAAAAAATGACAGTTACGACGCGATTTTGAATTTTTTTAAATGGCAACCCACATTTATATAATTTTTTATTGTGGTCGATAGCAAAGTCGCCAATCGCGTGAGACACTTAAAATAATGTCCCTGTACACTACTGAATTAACTGAAAAATAAAAACAAAACTTCTAATCACACAGCAAATCACGTAAAAACGATATCTATAACAGTAAGTTTCGCGAAGCCTCAAAATAAATACCTTAAGGTTAGGCGAACCAATGCTAAAACAATGGTGCATACGACTAATCTATTTTTTAATTACCCTTCATCATAATGCAAATTGTTACATGCTGTTTGCGTGACTAACGTCACGTAACCATAGCATCGGTGAATATCAAAGCCATGTTGGGCGTTGGGTCTTTATTTGCTTTAAGCTAACGGACACGGTCGCTGGGGTGCGCCAAAATGCACGAGTGGTTATAATTATTGTCTATCGGAGTTAACCGTGGCCCTATTATGCATAGCTACATTCGGATTAAATTAATATTATTAATTCCAACATAATTATTTTTTAAGAGCTAAAATTGTCGAAAAAATTTCCTCCTGGTTTTATTTTTTTTGGTGGAACCCCTTCACCTACTTCACCTGACAAGCTGCCACTGAATAATCGGACCATTTTGAGAATGTACGACTTTTTCCAATTTATGCTGATTAAATTAAATAAAAAATGTTTAATGTCGAGTTATTTACTGACGTGTTACTACATTTACCTAAAGTTTAAAGTTTTCAGAGCTTATAAAATGTAAAAATTAAAATTTTCAAAGTTTAAATTGGACCTAGATTGAATTTATAAGGATTTGTTCATTTTTATTATTTTGTTTGTTTGTTCTGGGTTACTGATGGCTATTTGTCCTTTCGAACATTCAGCCAGCTTGCTCTTGGACCTACAGCCTAACGTGAGTTCCGAACCAAGATCCTCAGTCATGCAACCCTCGGTTTCTTGCCATTGCATGACCTACCGATAGGGGAGTTTTTACTTTCGCCCGCACCCCACGAGATGTCCGATTTCATCCGGCCTGGTTACCGGCATGAATTTTACACTCTTCCTTGCATTCTTAAACCTACTTAATTTCGGACATAATTTTTTATGGTTTTGTATTTTGTGTTAACACAATAAGCGTTTCCCTATTTATTGGGCTACAATCATGCAATTTATATCCAATTCTTAAATTCATTTATAATAAGTACACAGTACAATCAAGAAAGCATCTGAACACATAAAATGACACAAATTGGAAAAAAATATTATTAACCCGGAACACATTAGGCGAGCTCGACTCGCACTTGACCACATTTTATCTATTATTGTTTGTGGGCAGCATTATAGTGTGGATGATGTGTTTATGGCTTGCTATTCGTTATGTATTGTTAAATAAAATTTATTTCTTTCTATTTATTTCCCATTTCTTGTCGTTCCTTTACTTATACCAGGCATTCAGTCGGTTATATGTTTGGCCGTTAAAACGATGCTGCTAGAAAAATACTTTTAGGCTTAAGAGCCCATTATTGCTGTGTTTTTTTTTTCCATTAGTCCTTTCTTTGCATTCCTAACATTTACTGAAAAAGGATTTACCTGAGCCACCTTTGTTTAATGGAACTTTCTCAAGAATTATTTTGCGGATTTTGATTTTGTTTTATTAAGAGTGAAGTCTAATGACGCATTCGCCATTACGTTTTTTGATCAATATTTCGTTATTTTTTCCTTTTATTTAAAAATCAGCCAAATACCGACATTTGAAGCATAATTACCTACAATTTAAAGTTAAACAAGTTTGAATTTATAAAGTAATACAAGCAGAAAAAGAAAAACGAACAAATTTCACAAATTTTCGTTTTTTGCTTTTATTAATTCATTAATCAAAATTTCTTCAGTACAAAACTGTAGGTAATTGCTACTCATAGATGGGTATTTGGCCCCTTTTTCAATAAATCCAAAAGGATAAGAAATATTGGTCAAAAAATAAAGTGGGGAATGCATAACTAGACTTCACCCTTAATGTTATAATAATTTTAGACTGAATTAACATCCATACGTATACGAAAACATTTTTACAGGGGGGGGGCACATTTTTTTGTCAGAGAATGGATTGTGAAACCAAAAAAAAAACAGCAGGAAAGTTTCTCGACAATATTAAGTATTAATGTACCAATACAGCTACCATTTTAGCCCTTAAAAAATAATTATGTGCGAATTAATAATGTTAATTTAATCCGAATGTAGCTATGCATAATAGCGCCACGGTTAACTCCGATGGACAATAATTATAAATACTCGCGAATTTTGGCGTGTCCCAGCGACCGTGTCCGTTAGCTCAAAACAAGTGAAGATTCAACGCCCAACATGGCTTTGATATTCACCGTTGTTATGGTTACGTGATGTTAGTCACGCAAAGAGCATGTAACAATTTGCATTATGATGAAGGGCAATTTAAAAATAGATCAGTCGTATGCACCATTGTTTTATCATTGGGTCACCTAACCTTAAGGTATTTAATTTGAGGCTTCGCGAAACCCACGGTTATAGATTTCGTTCTTACGTGATTTACTGTGTGAATAAAGTTTTGTTTTCATTTTTTAGTTAATTCAGCGTGTACGTACCTACTTAGTTATGTGTTTTAAAAATAAACCCAATTAATGACATTATAATTTTTAATTTGTTGGAAACTCCATTCGGTCGTTGGAATGATGAGGATAAGAGAGACGTTTTGTTACACGGGTTTATAGTCAATGTTTGTTTAAGTACCCGCACTATACCTAGCTCTTCACCATTTTTTAAGACCGCGAGCCGCCACTGGCTTGTGTAAAGGGGTAGTGGTCCACTCTAAAAACATGGGTGCCTACCCAAAACTGAGGTCTTTGGACACGACGGGAGTTTTATCTTCTTCTCTTTATGCCATTATAGGGATCGCCCGGAAGAGGTAGCGAGCTTTTTTTTTTAGAAATCATTGTTAATTTGGGTAGAGCCCATCCAAAAATCACTATATGTATAAACCTAGTTGCCGCAGTCCACGATTTTGTATCATATTGCAGTACTTTTTAAAATGCATTGTCATTTTTCGGCTTTTTCCTTAAACTTTTGAATTTTCTATGGTGTGATATGAAATCTACTTTGTGTATAAATATTAATCCAAATTCAGTTTTTGAAAATAACCAGAACAAACTACAGACATGAATCTGGTAGTTTTTTTAAATACATTATTCCCATTAATTCATATCCGTTTTTTAAACTTATTTATTTTCTAAGCTGTTTCTAATTGCTCTTAGCATGGCAAGTAATTGTGGAAAACATGTTTTCGTTGAGATTTAGTGCCATGAAGGAAACTGCGAAGAAAATTACTTAATACTTAATTTTCCTGAGAGTTCTATTAACGAGAGAAAGAACAAAAAATAAGATCATTTATTAACACCTTCATTAAGAGCAAGCTATTTAATCTATCAAATACCTAATCCTCAAACCAGAAGAAAAACTATAGTATTTTTTAAACATATCACACAGAGTACACTTTCAATAATATCCATCAGTATAAATAAATGTCACATACAGGGTCTCTGAACATGGCAGGGTAAATAAATTTAATATTTATCGAGTAGCGCACACTTTCAGCACTAGTGGTGTTATACCCGAACATTTATTGACGTTTAAGGGGCATTGATATTTTGACGTTTAAGAAACTTATGACATTGGTGTTAACTGAATATTTACATTTATACAGGGTGTTCCTTAATACTGCGCTAATATTTTAGGGTGTGATTCTTAAAGTCATTTTATGAAGAAAAGTTCATATAAACATATGTCCTAAACGGCTTAAATTTTTTGCTACAGGGTGTTGAATTATTTTTTTTTAATGCGTTTTTTGTCATATCTCCGAAAAAACTTTAGATAATATTTCAATTTTGGCATGTGCTAATAGGACATAAAACCACACGTTTTAGTTATAAAGTTATTTTTTTGCCCCACCAGTGGCGTTCCTGCAAACATTTCCTCTGATATTTTTTAGAAAAAAAGTGGTACGCCACTGACATTTTTCCATGTGGATATTATTTCAGATTAGCCTGGTTAATTTTGAATAAAAATGGTCTCTTGCGTTTTACTCCTCAGGCACGCCGTTCTTAAATAAATTAATTCAATTAAATTAGACGGGCGGAAGCATGCCTATTAAATGAATTCAAAGAAGTAGTCCATTTCTCAAAGACACTTTATTTAATTTTTAAAAATGGGGAAACTTAAAGTCGAAAGTCTCAATCATGCATTAAAATTTAATAACTTGGTTACATGTTTCGCCCTAACATATGGGCATCATCAGACCTAAAAACTATACAAATACAGTAACCAATTAAAAATATAAAATCTCTTCCTACCTAACATTCAGAATAAAAACAAAAAAACAAAAATTAAAATTAACACATCGTATACATGACTTTACAAATAAAGTGACAGACTATTTGGTCAATAACCCAAAACAACAAGAGTAGTAGGGTAAGGGATTCGGTTGTCATTTGATTTAAATAAATCGCCCATGTTCTTAAAACCTGCATAAAACTTTAAGAAGAAGAGACAAGTGTCAAGGATAACATTTAGCACGCATGAAAAAGAAAAGAAAAATATAAGGTTAAGTATATTCACCAACTAATTGTTTATATTATTAAAAATAAAATAGGGTTCAAAATTGAAGACGTCGTTAACACAGGCAAGGACCGGACTCTTTTTTGCCTTAGTGATTTCAAGTTTTTCTAACAAATCCAACTTCTTGCTTTTATGGCATTCGTGAATAACATTTATATTTTCAGGTACTGAGAATCGATGTTTAGATTCCAATAAATGGTTAGCGAAGGCGGATTTTGTGTTAGTTATATCAGTATTTTGGTATTTATTCACAAAACTAAGGTGTTCCTGAACTCTTGTTATCAACTCTTGTTATCAACAAGAGTTCAGGAACACCTTAGTTTTGTGAATAAATACCAAAATACTGATATAACTAACACAAAATCCGCCTTCGCTAACCATTTATTGGAATCTAAACATCGATTCTCAGTACCTGAAAATATAAATGTTATTCACGAATGCCATAAAAGCAAGAAGTTGGATTTGTTAGAAAAACTTGAAATCACTAAGGCAAAAAAGAGTCCGGTCCTTGCCTGTGTTAACGACGTCTTCAATTTTGAACCCTATTTTATTTTTAATAATATAAACAATTAGTTGGTGAATATACTTAACCTTATATTTTTCTTTTCTTTTTCATGCGTGCTAAATGTTATCCTTGACACTTGTCTCTTCTTCTTAAAGTTTTATGCAGGTTTTAAGAACATGGGCGATTTATTTAAATCAAATGACAACCGAATCCCTTACCCTACTACTCTTGTTGTTTTGGGTTATTGACCAAATAGTCTGTCACTTTATTTGTAAAGTCATGTATACGATGTGTTAATTTTAATTTTTGTTTTTTTGTTTTTATTCTGAATGTTAGGTAGGAAGAGATTTTATATTTTTAATTGGTTACTGTATTTGTATAGTTTTTAGGTCTGATGATGCCCATATGTTAGGGCGAAACATGTAACCAAGTTATTAAATTTTAATGCATGATTGAGACTTTCGACTTTAAGTTTCCCCATTTTTAACTATTAAATGAAGGTGGTCATTTTCAACAGATTTTATAAAACAAAATTTTGTATTATCAATGTTAATAATAAATAGTATAGCTAATTTAATTATTTTAATTAAGAACGGTGTGCCTGAGGAGAAAAACGCGAGAGCTCATTTTTATGCAGAATTGACCAGGCTTATCAGAAATGATATCCACATGGAAAAATGTCAGTGGCGTACCATTTTTTTTCTAAAAAATATCAGAGGAAATGTTTGCAGGGACGCCACTGGTGGGACAAAAAAATAACTTTTATTGCTAAAACATGTGGTTTTATGTCCTATTAGCACATGCCAAAATTGAAAATATTATCTAAAGTACTTTCAGAGATATTACAAAAAACTCATTAAACAAAAAACAATACAACACCCTGTAGTAAAAAATTTAAGCCATTTAGGACATATGTTTATATGAACTTTTCTTCATAACATAGCTTGAGGAATCACACCCTAAAATATTAGCAAGTATTTAAGAAACACCCTGTATAATTATTTACGTTTCGACCGGGTATACCAAGGATATTCTTTAACGTCAATGGGGTATACAATGTTGCAAAAAATATCTGATTATGATCCCAATAGAAGTTATTGCCACTAAATCATTAAATGACTAATTTGTCTGTGCTACCAACCAGTAAACTAATACCTTTTCCTGTTACTGTAACGAGTTATTATAACCTTTAATATCTCAAGCAACATTTCCAGCTAATATTCCTGAAGCAAACTTGCTCTAATCGGATTTATCGGGATCCCAGCTGAAACACTATAACGGTCTAGGACAAATGGCAGTTGACCTAATTAAATAACAAATTCCATGGATGCTAATATACACTTAACACTGCAACTAAATTATATACTCTGGAAGTAAACTCAAGATTCATTAAGTGCTGAAATTTTAGAAGCCTTTAAACTAAATTAAAGTCATCAAGTGGTAAGTTTGGCGATATAATATATTTTTTAAATTGTTTACAAATTAGTGTCCCACAAATAAAATAAAATGAATCTGTATGTTTCAATATTTCTCTACTTTCCACCAATATTATACTAGTGACGTCGCGTATGAGTTTTAAATAAAAGTCAGATTGCAGACACCTAAAACAGGAGATTTGTGAACATTTCTTTTTTTATAGATTGTGTGAAATTTTCTATTTTTGAAACAACTTTCCGACATTATTTTTTTAATGTGTCACAACATCTAACAGTATATCAAGTATCTAATGTTGAGCAAAAGTTAATATCTAGTGTTAATAATGCCTAAATAGCTATAACCATTTAATCAAAGCAGTGATATAAGCAGTTAGAGCCTAAGTAGCTAAGGCCAAAAAGTATGATATAAGAACAAAGGTGGGAATTATTGGGTACATTCAGGCGGTTCTAGCCGCTTAGTTTCTCACTCAGCAGTTGTGACCGCTGTTTATAAACGCCCTCGTTTACGCCGAATGCGTGGCTGATTGACAACCGATTTTAAATCAATAAAGATCAGTACAGGTCTTGTTTGTTAATTTATGACTGTTTTAGCTTTAGTAATAACCCATCTCCACTTTAATTTTTAATAGTAATTTAACCAACAAGTACATTAATAATGGCGATTAATGATCGAAATATTTTAACGCGTGAGCGTAGCGAACGCGTTAATGTTCGAGATCATTAATCGCATATTAATGTAAGAGTTGGTTACAATGTTTTTTCGTCGACCGTATTTTTTACTAAAGTGAAGAAAAACAGTTAACAACTTTTATTTTACAATCCAGAATTCACAATTCTACAAATACTAATGACAGCGGACGACGTTTTGCATTGACGTTTTATTATTTTGTTGATTTGCTTGCATGGCTGCCTTTAATTTTAATTACCAAAATCGTGCATTTACAGAAAATCATGCATTAATAGGGGTCATTAATGAATGATTTTGGGAAATCGTGCATTTACAGAAAATCATGCGTTAATAGGGGTCATTAATGAATGATTTTGGAAACGTTAATATCGGATGTAAATACACGGTCGACGGAAAATATCATTAATGTCAAAAGCAGGAACTTTCTACCCTGAGCAAAATACTCAGCTATTATCTAAGCAGCGGAACATTCAGCTGGGCTTCTTACTATGCAGTTCAGCTGCTGGAACCGCCTAATGTACCCATTGCTTTAGAAAGGAGGCGGAGCTTGTGGACTTAGATAGAGGTGGGGGGGGGGGGGGCGTCTTCAGTGAAGCCATATCTACCTATTTTATTAATTATATATAACAATTTTAAACGATATTTTTTCCTGAAATAAAAATTTTAAGTTTAAAAATCATCAATTTACGTGGCTACTAGTTGTCCGTTTTTGAAAATACGATTTTTATTCTAAACCCCTTACATAAAATTTGTAAATAACTAAATCTTCTATGAACCATAATTTTTATAGGAGGTTGTAATTTTTTTTTCTTATCTCCAACGATGGACAACTAGTAAATTCAGGGATCGATGGTGGTCACATTTTATATTTAAATTTCGTTAGAAAATTGAAATTTTATGCCCCGAGAGCATGTATAGGTGATAGATTGCCCAAAATGATTAGATGATGATACAACTTTAGATGACATTCGAAGTGGGCATACACACAATAAAAAAGTAAATCCGAAATTTATCAGGTGTAAGAATGCAGGGAAGAGGTATCATCTTCCAACGCACTCCATTCACGCCGGTAACCAGGCCAGATGAAATCGGACATCGCGTATGGTACGGAAAAAGGTACACACTTCCCAATCGGTAAATCATGAAATGGCAATAAACCGCCCTTGGGGGGTGTCGCATGGCTGAGGATCACCAACCACGTTAAGCTGTAGGTTCAAGGGTAAGCCGGCTGAATGTTTGAATGGACAAGGTGGCCATCATTAACCCAGAACAAAACAAACAAAATATATTTATTTTTATTGTATAAAGTATTATTTAATCCCTAAAACCCCTCAACCTGCTAAATATGTTAACTTCAAGGAGAGTGAAACTAGATCTATAATTATCCAAATTACTATTTTGGCTAAGCTCTCCGACCATACTTTAAAATTTGAAAGCCGGCAAATTTGAATTTTATAGGCCATTGTGGACATACTTTGGATTAGTAATTATCTAATAAATTTAAGGGTTAATTGCAGAACTTCCCTTGACCGCAGGGGTTTTGCTGGGTCAACCATGGTCGTTTGGATAAAATATTAAAATCTTGTGAAAGTCATAAAGTGGATGGTAAATGGAGAATAATTTAGAAAAGATATGAAATAAAAATAACTAAATTTAAAGGGATGTTATGATGGTTATGCTAAGATAAAATAAGTATGAGATACATTATGGTAGTTTGTACAACAAGAGTGGATATGATTTCTCGAGTTATACAATATATTTTTCTCCACGACCATTACTGAATGCAATAGTTCCAAAATCATTTTTGAAAATAGAATGTAAAAATTCTCGCTCTTGAGTTGGAATATTTATTCTGAAACACTTGCTTCTTATGCGTTTTGCGTGTATTTTCATTCCATAACAAGATACGGAATGAATATTCTGTAATTGATCTAAACGACATAGGTTGCCATGAATTTCGAAACTGTCAATGTCAGCAGACAAATTTTAGTGCAAGTCAAAATATGAGTGAAAAATCGGATGAATCAGATATGGAACTGGATAATACTCCACTTGAAATTACAAATATTGCGAATAGTATTTTTGGTCGTGGAGAAAATATAATCTGCTACTCGGTTAGAATGAAAATTCGATACTCGTGGTTCCTCACGCTCGCGTTCGGAATCTTCCACTCGGATCAAATTTTCATTCCAACCTCGTTACAGAATCTACTATTCTACGACTCAACTTCCAAACTTACTACTAAAAATTTAAAAAAATTATTTAAATTAGGCATCATAACTTTGTGTTGGCCATGAAATTGTGAAAAAGATAATAAAAACAATTTAAAAAAAACTTATTTCATTGGCAAATCCATGGACCAAATTACATTATAACATATTGGTCGATTTGGGTAATTTCGTATATTTACACAAAATCACTTTGAATTTATCTATCTTTCTCATATTAGACCTCTTACAAAATAACAGAAAAAAGCGATATAATTATTAATAAAAATTAACAATCTATCTTTCTTAACCATAGCTAGTTTGATTAAATTGTTCTAATGAAATGTACAGAAGAAAAAGGGCACATGTTTAGGTTTTTTCTGCTTGTGAAGAACTTATAACTCTAAAAGTACGACAAAATGTTGAATTCGTTTTAAACGGTTGAAAACAGCTTTTGTGCATTTATATGAACTTTTAAGGCTCGCTTTGGTAAAGTTCTTTAAAATAATCATCAATTTACAAACTAGCAAAACTGTTAATATGGAAAGAGAAGTAGCACTGCTGTAGAAATAACATAACCCCAAAACCTTTAGTAAAATAGGGATTTAATTTTTTTCTAGAAATCTTATAATTTAGTTTGTTTTATCGGGTTCTATGTGCTCATCTTCATGTTTCACTATACAGGGTGGCCCATTTGTCTGACAAAGTAATATACCGTCTCTACTATTAAAGATATCAAAAAAAAGTTTCCATAAAAGTTGTGATGTATAAAAAACTATATGTTCTAAAATTATTTTTAAATATACAGGATGGTCCAGAAAACTAGGACAATAAAAAGATACATTTTTTTAAATGGAACACCCCATATATTTTAGCATTTTTTGTTTCTTTACAAAATTGTCCATATGACACCATATCTAGTTTTTTAATTTTTTGCAACGTTGCCAAACAAAATGCAAAATTCTTAAAATTTTGGAAAAAACATGATTGTAAAAAATTACCTGTATTTCTCAATAAGAGTATCGAAAATCGAAAATTTCTTGTAAGCTCTTAAGTTTAGGAATAGAAAAATCGTCTTAAATCTTTAAGTACCGAAAATTTTGTACAGGGTGATTTCTGTTGACATCCAAATATACAAAATTTTAAAATACAATAACTATGTTTTTTCAAATGAAACACCCTATTTTATTAGGCGCGTCTGATAGATATTATAAGTATCTTTTATTATTGTTAAGTCATACCTATACATAAATTTACTAGTTTTGGCAAAATTTCGATTTTTATTTAAATTTTGGTGAAAAAAAACTATAGTTTTTATTTTTCTAGTAAGCCATGACCATCAAATTAAAAACAAATGTATTTTGAATATAATGTCATACTAAAATAAATTGATAACCATAGTTAGTTACGTATATATTTAATTAAATAAAATTTCTTTTTTATTACGCAACTTGATATTAAAAATAAGTTCACAAACATTATAAATATAAATATAATAATTATAAATATGACATGACATTATATTCAATTACATTTGTTTTGATTTTGCTGGTCATGGCTTACTAGAAAAATAAAAACTATAGTTTTTTCCCCAAAATTTAAATAAAAATCGAATTATTGCCAAAACTAGTAAATTTAGGTATAGGTATGACTTAATAATAATAAGAGATACTTGCAATATCTATCAGACGAGCCTATTAAATATAGCGTATTTTATTTGAAAAAACAGAGTTATTGTATTTTAAAATTTTGAATATTTGGATGTCAACAGAAAACACCCTGTACAAAATTTTCGGTACTTAAAGATTTAAGACAGATTTTCCATCCCTAAACTTAAGAGCTTACAAGAAATTCTCGATTTTCGATACTCTTATTGAGAAATACAGGTAATTTTTTAATATCATGTTTTTTCCAAAATTTTAAGAATTTTGCATTTTGTTTGGCAACGTTGCAAAATATTAAAAAACTAAGTATGGCGTCATATGGATAATTTTGTAAGGAAACAAAAAATGCTAACATATGTAGGGTGTTCCATTTAAAAAAATGTATCTTTTTATTGTCCTACTTTTTTGGACCATCCTGTATGTTTAAAAATAATTTTAGAACATATATTTTTTTATACCTCACAACTTTTATAAAAACTTTTTTTTAATATCTTTAATAGTAGAGACGGTATATTACTTTGTCAGACAAATGGGCCACCCTGTATATAAAAGAACTACCTACCACAATTAATTTTCTATATCTGTTGCGTATAATAAAAGTTTTAAGATCTATTGGGGTTGGATCCCCGTTCAAAATATATTAGAAAATATCGCGGTGAATAAATATTGGCATGAAATAGGGTTGTAGCGGCTGTGTGCACTTTTTGAAATATTTTTATATATAATTATTTATATTTTCCAAATATTAGCATGGCAAGGAACCAACCAAAGTTAGTAAAAAGTTCATTGTGTAGGTATATAATATATTTGATGAATTAAATCTTGTAGTCTAAAAATGAGTGGAAAACTGGACATTTTTGGAATAAGAAAGTGCATCGTGATATATGCACGAGGGTCAAAATAAATTAGTTGTGCTTAATTTTCCCACTTCTATATGTTCCGAATTATTTGAGGGGAATATGGAAAGTCCTATTTAATCAGCCATGTCTTAAAGCAGCTGCTTGTTGTTTTACAATACATTCAAAGTCTGTGGTTAAACCTTCAGAGTCATCGTTGATATTTGATTTGTCATTCAAAATGACATCCCTTAACGAGCCCTGGTTTAATTAAATCAGAAACATTAGGAGCAAACTAAGGGCCATGCATCCCAGACCATCTTGTGTCTAACCTCCATAACGGGCGGCGGAAATTAGTCATTATTTAATGAATTTAAAGGTTAATGACGATACTCTCCTTTGACCGCCAGTCGAATGTCGGTACATCGATTTCGCCATTACTGTTATAGTCTGACGCACGGTTCTAGAGCTACAATGCCTGATAAGGCAGGGAGATAACGGCCGCATTAAAAAGGCAATTCCCCTTAAAATAAGGTAAAGTCCATACAATTACTGTCTGGATGCACATCACAGCTTCTGACGTAATTTTTGATTCGAGTTAGGTCGTTATCTCCCTGCCTTATCAGGCATTGTAGCTCTAGAACCGTGCGTCAGACTATAAATATTAATGGCTTATCCTTATTGACTAGGTGGAAACATTGAAAAACTAGGCCTATTTCATCTTCATCTATACTAAGGTTCAGTTGTACAACTATGGCTTAAGCTTAGTTCAGCGTTAAACCAAGCTCAAACTTCATTTTGACAACCAACAAAAATTTAAATTGGTTGTGAAGAAGAAGTTTAAGCTTGATTCAACGCCGAACTAAGCTTAAACCATAATTGTACAACCGGATCTTAGGCCTGCATAGAAAAAACATTATCATAATCTAAATTAATTTTTTCTATTGCCTGCCTTTAAATTGTTTCAATAAAATATAATATTAAAACAATAAATTATATTTAAATCAATAAAATTAAAATATTTTAATCAATTATACATTTAATACTGACCTGTTTAAGAAAATATTATTTAATTAATTAATACTTGTGTTTTCCAATTACAGTATATATTAAAAACCGATAAACTTTACGATTGCCTGTAAACCCAAAAAAACAATTGTATCAAGAGTATAACTAATTTATATAATAGTACGGTAATTTAAATAAATTACATATTGTTTAAGCAAATGATTATATATTATACAATTAGTAACTAAGAAATATTAAAATAAATGTAATTTCTTTTATTTCAATGGTATTTATGTTTAATTCAATCATAGAAAAGGTAGGCAACACTTCTTCACCTGCATAGCGTGGATGAAGGACATATTTCTCTTTTGGCTGCCTGCGCGTCGTCGCCTTACCTCCCATAGTATTTTTCTATGCGTTGTTTATTCTGTAAGTATAAGCTAGTTCTATATTAGTGCATTGTGTTATGGAAGATTTACTTATCTGATGGGCCTCAATTCCTCAAGCGGTGGAATTTATTACCTTGGGGAAATAATTCGGTCGCAATATCCCCACGGAGTTAAACTAGAGGTTCAGTGGTCTTATTGGAAACTTTTTCTACGACATGTGTTTAAGACTACGAGATCGCCATTTTAATGAGATAATTTGCATATCCCCATGGGAAAATCTACTCTCATGAACCAAGAATTGAGGCCCTGTTAGGGTTGGGGATTCCAGGGCCTAAAACTATAAAAGTAATCTTACAATATAATAAATATTTGAACGCATTGTAGCTTGTTTTGCCACAATCATAGCTTGTTATTGAAAGCCAATGGTGTTTAAATATAAATGGTTTTATGCCAAATATGTCCTTTTATTGAACACCAATGGCATTTTTATATAAACCAATGAGATATTATAGTTAAATAAATGAGAATCGTTATTATGAAACAATAATAAGTTAGGTATTAAAACAAATAGAACACTTATTCAAATACTATAAAATAACTTTCTGATATCAGTGGCTGATCCAGGACAACTACATAAAAGTAATATAAAAAAAATGTATCCCGTCTCTAAAACCATCCAACTCTCAAAAGTGACTTCTAAAAAATACTGACCCTTCATATGCTATTAAATTTTCAAGGCTCAAAACAAATAATATACCCATTTTGTAAGGCTCAGGAGGGCAGGGGGACTGCTACGGTCAAATATCGGTAACATAACCACTGAGTTTCCAAAGCGATGCATGGACCCTTCAGTATAATCTGAATTTTCGAAATACAGTCACCACGATAGGATTAAATATTTATGTGACAAAGTGTTCCTACATGCATAAGGTTATTAAATTCGACGACGATTTATAATTTAGTTGGTTTTATATTATATGAACCCTTCTTATTGCATTGAAATCTCTCAGAAAGTTCCGGCAATGTTGCCTAAGGACGAGAAGTTTATAAGGATGTTGTGTGTTTAAGAGCTATATACAAGCAAACCTGAAATGTATAGCATTGCTTTATGTACATCCTTGTAATCCAGAAAAGCTCGGCCAAGTCCCCGAGATATAGAAGGAAACCCGTATTTACCGACTGGTGTATTTATTTATAATGCAGTATTTTGAAATTATATAATATATCCTGAATTATGCCTTAAGTTATTAAATACCGGCTTTGGGCATGCATAGTATCTTTAAATAAAATGTGTTCAATGTATAAACCCATCTGGATGAACCTTAGTTACAGTAAAGTCCTAAGTATTTTTTTTACAAATTTATAAATTTGTGGAAAGGAGAGTTTTCATTAATTATATTAAAGGCATAATAATAATTTTGTGTACAACTGCAATGAAAACCGGTATCTTGCACATAACTAGCACTTCTTCACCTGCGTAGCGTGGATTAAGGACATATTTCTCTTTTATTTGCCGTCGCGTCGTCGCCTTACCTCCCATAGTATTTTTCTATGCGTTGTTGCTTTATTTACTTTGTACGAATGTGTTATGGAAGACTTACTTGTCTGATGGGCCTTAAATCTTCAAGCAGTGGAATTTATTCCCTGGGAAAATAATTCGGTCGCAATATCCCCACGAAGTTAAACTGAAGTTCCAGTGGTCTTATTGAAAACTTTTTCTACGAAATAACATAGCTTGAAAATAGCATGTTTCCACAAACTCACTGTTGTCAAATACAGCTAAAATCAAGTTAAAAAAAAGAAATTTTCGATTATCACATAGCTCGATCGGATCGAGGGTCCATAGCAACCAATTGAATTATTTATAGTGCCAATACCTAGTATATTTTTTTTAAAGTACTGTGATTGAAAGTTTCTTGTAAAGTATATCAAAATATACATCAGTTGTAGAAGAAGTATAGCTGCTTGATATAATAGACTGGTTGATTGAGTCTATAATGAAAGACGAAGGTAGGAATTTGCAGACAGTTTCGCATTATCTGTAACTGTGCACACTTTTCTCAAAGCAAGATATTCTATATAAAAAAAGGGTATTTAGTAATATTTTATTCATATCAATCATTTGATTCTCAACAAAATTGATTCCAAATTATCAATACCAGACAAAATCAGTTAATAAAATATTTTACATTTGCAATAATTCAAAAAAAGTCTTTACAGCGATGAATAGTTGACCAAAAACAAAAAACCACCCTGGTATGTAAGAAGTTAACAAAAGACTAATTTTTTTAATCAAATGTATAACAGAAACTTTAGTATTTCAACCTTTTATTCAAAAATATCAATTTATAAATGTCCCTCATTCTTCCCTATTCCCTTCATTTGTTGAAGAAACCTCCTTCTCCCTTCTACTATAGACCTTAGTTTAAAAAAAAATCGTTTAGAGAGCAAATAATGCTATAGAAGATTTGTCAATATACGGATATTAATATATTTTTAATAAAACATCTAAAAATATTCAATTCAGAGACCACCAAAAACTCTAAGATCCGCTGATATTTTAATTAAGACGAACGGGTTCTTTGATGTTTTGTCGGTTGGCCCAATTAAATTCAAATCTAATGAGAGTGTAACAAATAACAGATTTGGGTCGAGTGCTTTCAAGGACACTTTAATTCGAATATAAAATCTGCTTGACGTTACTCGAATAACACTAATATTAAATTAAAGGAAAATCTTGAATCCTTTAACCAGTAAAGTTAAAGGATGGTACAATATTTCGTCAAAGAAGGAAAATTCTATAAATACTTTACAATAAATTTATGCAAAGTTGAATTAGGTTTTCCTCAAACAAAATTGTATCGCTGATCAAAAAGTGCGAGACAGCACAGGAAAAGCCTTTTTGTGTTTTTTTTAGAGTATGGATTTTTTTTTATTCCCAAACGTTAACGCTTCTATATAATTTATCCTAAAGTAGGTTTTTCCACAGGTAGAATGGCTTTGATTTTCATTAACGTGCTCTATTCAGTAAAAATAACTAGAAAATTTATTTAATTTGATAGGTACCGTAGGATTTAAAACCAAATTCTCAAATTGACCTACCGCGCATGTCTTAAACTTTAATATTCTTAAAATCTTGGTTATGACTTTTTAGTTAATATTAGAGTTATCATAACTTTTTTAATAGGGACCTGGATTTTTGTATAAATAAGATAATTTAATTTAATTTTTTAAGTTCCACGTTTAAGGTGTTGAATATTTTCGATGCTTGAAAGGAATAACTTCTTTGCACAATCATTTGTTTCTTTGGGTACTCTTGATGAGTGATTTTTAGCCCTTGTAACATAATTTTTAATCTATTCTTACAATTTTTTTTTAATCAAATGAAGATTTCCGTCCAGTTCGGATTAATTTCGGTGTCGGCCATAGGCGCACGTAAATTTTGTGTATTAAATTATTTATAACTAATCAAAAATTTTAGAGAGTTAGGTTAACGGGTATTAAGATAAAATAGTATTATTTGTAATATTAAAATTTCAAGTAATTGCTTAATTTAATTCGGGAGATTACCACAAGGACATGAATTCGAATGTTTTTGAGGACTATTTTGTTAAAATGATTAAATATCTTCCAACTGATTCAGTAGTAGTTATGGATAACGCAAGCTATCATTTACGACGCACACGCACAGAGAAGACTCCAGCTTCATCTTGGAAAAAACAATAAATTATCGACTGGTTAACAACCCAAAGTATTTAATTTGAACATAATTTGATAAAGAAGGAACTATTAGCTATAGCAAATTTACACAAACATGGCTTTATGAAATATACCGTGCAAGATATAGCTGAAAAACATAGTGTAACTGGCTGCGCAGACCGCCATATTATTGCGAACTAAATCCTATAGAACTTATATGAGCGCAAGTGAAAGGATTTGTAGCAAACACAACACCACATTCAAAATTAAAGACGTGAAGCTACTGTTTGATCAAACCATTAAGGAAGTGACACCAGAGAACTGGCAAAAAGCAGTCCATCAGGTCATTAAAGAAGAGGAGAAAATGTGGGATCCTGACCACCTGATCTATTAGACCGTGGACCCGTTAATTATAACGTCAAGAGAAGATGACAGTTCCTCAGATGATGAAGAATATTATGATTTTTTATAAATTAATTTCTTTATAATGTATTTTTTTGATTATTTTAATGTTTAATAAAAAAATAAGTGTATCTATGTACATTGTACATAATACAAACCTTTGGCACACCAGTGTCAGTGTTTGTGAATGGATAGCAATAGCAAAACCCATCAATTGACCCAAACCCGGACGGTACTACCTGCTCTTGATAAAAATAAAGAATTTTTCAACGAAATCAATGCCAAAACATGAAAGTGGCTTAAATAATCGTTGGGTCATTCTATAGTCATATTAAGTAAAATAAGCATCGCTTTATTTTGTGAAATTTGTAATCTGTTTATTGTGCCTTCCTCAGCGTTAAACAACATTGTAGAACAATATAAAAAATATGGCAAAATTAAAGTATTGTAAACAATTTTATTCGAATAAAATTTTATTTTTGAGTCAATTACTATACCTACATATTTAAATGAGTTAACTATTTCCAATCTATCTCCATCAATTAAAATTGGTTAAATTCAAATAGTTACCTATCACCCTATATTTTTGCAAACAAAATAGGATTTGGCACTTTTTGGCCGACGAAAAATGTGTTGCGCTCAATGCTGACTATATGTTCACTGATAAGAAATAATCGTTTCCGTATGCAAATGACAACTGATATCTTCGTAATTGACAATTAATATTCATCGAGTCTTCCCTTGACCACCCCCCGAGAGCATCTCACTGAACAGCACAGGCAGACGACAGCTGATTGAACTACGGTATTAAAGTCAGTTAATCGGGACGAAATTGCTTTTCGACGTGCCGAAATCGAGTACAAGGGATTTCGAATTTTTAGCCTTACATTAATAATAAGAGATTGAATAGAACCGTACCTTGGTAATAAATGAGGATTACGATAGAAACGCAGATACGCGAATATAATAGAATATAGGTACTAAGGACCTCAACAAATTTCGAAAGAAATATCAAAGAAAATAATATTTTTCCTCCGACCGACCACCTATGAAAATGAGAAAAAAAGCACGATTAATTTGGCTAGAAAGCGCCGTATATCACAGGCGTGTTGTAAAAATATATCAACACTAATGTTGATATATCAATGACGCACTATTTAATTTAAACATATGGTGCCAATTTGACAGACAACCCCTATTTATTAATCAGAACAAATTTTGGAAAGCAGTAATTGTAAAGTGTTTAACTTATTTATCATGTATTTGTCGAGTGCTTCAGAATTAGAGTGTGAAAATACGCCATCTGAAATTATAAAAAATATTAATATTATACTGGAAAATCTATTACCAGAAAAAACAAATCGCGCTGAAGAGAGTATCATGTATTAAACAACAAATCTTGATCGGTAGCGATAGCGTAGAAAATAGAGCTTTAGCCTATAGATCGCAAGGTCACAGGTTCAAATCGCATCAGGAATATTTGACCATTTTTTATTAAAACATTAAATAATTTATAGAATAATTTTGAATTGAAATCTTTCTTGTTGGGTGGATTTTTTAAACTTATGTTTAATGCATTTTTCCTTGATTAAAATTTTTCATTCTGGTTAATCTAGAAGTCAATCCAGAATTAGTTCTTCCTATATAAAAAATGAAAAAATGAAAAAGGTAAACTAAAAGTCTATTGACAAACTATGAAACCAAATATTAAGTGGAACACAATCCTAAGTATGCTAATTTCAACACTAGTGTTGATATTATTTTTTTCAGCGCTTATGTTGAAATTAATAAGTGATAATTGTGTGAGTGTGACGTAATCAAGTAATTTGGACGTTTTGCATTATAAATATGTCAACTATCAGCAAGTGTAGCTAGATGATCACAATTGCCATGGAAGTAAACAAAACAGGAACCTTCTTAGTAACGCGTTCTGCATGGGGTAAACAGATACCATACATTTTATATAGTTTTGCAAAAAGTGTGCAAAAATTTTTTAAATGATTCGATTTGAATCTGTTTGGGTTTGAAGTCGATGTTAATGCACATATCGAAAGAACTATTCCCATAAATTACAAGAAAAATAAAAAGACGATTTGGAATTAATTTATAGTTTTGTGCTGCAAGAGGGTACCAACTGGAGAATGTAACACCGTTATGCGAGAGTGCAAGAGTACTAAAGGACTGGGCCAATAACATGAAACGAAGTAATGCTGAAATGTGCATGGACGAGTATTTTGAAAAATATGGGATAAAAATTGATCTATTCTAAGACACTATTCTTAAATCTGCCCGAGACGCCAAATATGTTAAACCAAAGAGTACACAGTCCGAAGATGCCGAAAACAACTTAAAAGTTATATACAGGGTGTGTCAGTAAGGTGTCTGTCTTAGATAGCACCTAAACTATCAAAGATAGGGAAAAAAGTGTAATACAAAATTTAAATGGTTTTTTAAGATACATAATCCAAAAATATTTTCTAAGCTACAGGGTGGTCCTAAAAAGTGGTACTGACTAATAAAAAATAAAATTAAATGAGACACCCAGTATAATTTTCTAGAATATGATTCAATGGAATAAGGACTTTGCAACCCTATTAAAATTTTTGAATTAAAATGCAACGTTGTCAAGTAATTAATTTTTTTCCGAAATTTTAGTAATTTTAAGGGTATCGTTAAAAAATCATTACAACCTGTGGATTAACCCTAGGCAAATATAATTTACGTTGTAAGTACTTTAAGGTACGATATATTGATCTATAATAATGTTTTTGAAATCTCTTATACAGAGCGTTCATTACAAGTTGGACAACTCGATAGTTTTAAAAATGCCTTATTTCAATTTTTTTAAATGGGACCCCCCTAATTTTTTTAGGCAAAAGAATTTATCTTTCGAAAACCTTACTATTTTGTTAAACATGTCATATATCTAAATATTATAGTTTTTAAAATATTTTAGGATTTGTCTTAAATCAGGGTAAAAAAGGAAAGTTCTAATTAAACTATTTAGTCAAGATTGCTTTGGAACAAAAAATAAATAATTTTCTTTGTCACAGCTATCATTGCAAAATTATTTCACCAATATTTTGTGCTCTATTACTGTTTAAAGTTTAGTTTCCCAAACTAACTTTATCGAAATAGAAAAATATGAGTGATAGCTGATGCTAGCCCCAAATCCATCGCGAGCTATCTTCAAATGGATGTGGAACACCACTAAGCGATTATTGAAACAATGCGATGCAATGAT
This sequence comes from Polydrusus cervinus, assembly GCA_935413205.1. Classification (NCBI taxonomy): domain Eukaryota; kingdom Metazoa; phylum Arthropoda; class Insecta; order Coleoptera; family Curculionidae; genus Polydrusus; species Polydrusus cervinus. Next base: position 30,624,843 of record OW284516.1, read on the forward strand.
TATGTGGACGTCTCTGTTAAATTTGTGGAAAACTCAAATTTTACGCCATGCATTCCAGGACTAAGTTCAACTTCTTCTGTTATGGAGAAGAAAAATACATGTGTATATATTACTCACAACAATTGTAACATTAATTAGAATGAATAATTTCTACTAAATTTATTGTTTGTATTCGTTTCTACCGAATATCATTCGTGGTAAAAAATTAACCAGAAAATTTTTGCCCTTGCGTGTTTTCTTTGCAAATTTAGATAACATTCCATCGTAAAAATTATCGGTAATTTTTATACCACTTATGGTATTACTCCTGGAAATGTTCCATGACAACCAGTCGAATTTATAATCTCTCCAGATGGCTTATCGGGCCTAGAGCCCCCTATTACCAAAAATACGCCCTGTATATACCGGTGCTGGCTTATAGATTATAGATATTGGATGCACTTCAATAATGCCGAAAATTTTATTTTTCCTCTGGGAGAAATAAAGATTTGTCGCTGGCAGTTCATGTTCTCGCTGACTCTATAATCGCTGATAAGAAATAATGGTTTTCGCATGCAAATAGCGTCTGATATCTCCGTAACTGAAAGCCGTAAATGACAATTAATATTCATCGGGTCTACCCTTGACCACCCGCGGGAGCAGCTCTATGAGTAGGGCAGGCACACGACGGTTGATTGAACTACGGTATTAAAGTTAGCTAATCGGGACCAAATTGCTTTTCAACGTGCTAATGTGGTGTATACGGAATTGCCAATAATTTTCTAGTAAAGAAAGAAAGGAGAGCGCTTGCCAGACAAAGTCAGACGATAAATAGAAAGACGTAACGGACCAGTATGTCGGTATGGTCGAGAACATCGAAGGTGATCGGTAGAGTAGATCATGTGGCAAGTGAATAATTTATATTGTCTGAATTTTATCTATAACAACCAGCCCCAAACGTCGTTTGTTTTCTATCCTATTACTATTACCTTTAAAATATCCCTACCTACATGGTACGGCACTTTTTGTATATCTTCGGCTCTAGTATACAAGGTGATTCCTAAGTTGATACTTGTTTTTTTAGCTGTGTATAGAAGGCATTAAAATAAACAACTTTTTCAAATACCTTTTTTCAAAAAACCCAAAAATAGCCGAGTTACAGAAGAAAAAAATCTAAGTGCGGGCCTGGTAATCAAAACGTAACCCTTTACTTTATCTTGTTTTTCTCCGTTTTTTTAAATTGTTAGTCGTGCATTTTACGGATCGGTCGTCAGTTATTTATTTTGGCAATTCGCAGCGCAGTGTGGTTTTCTGAAGCAAATTAATTTTAATAAATTGGTGAAAATGGTAACATTTGAAAACAATGAACTAATTATGGTGCTAATTTATTGTGAGTGTCATAAAAGTGCGGATGTTTCTTCTCTACACCCAGAAGTTTTCCTAATGTTATTCAACGGACAAGTTAGGCAGAACCGTATTTGATTTGTAGTGTAATAAATGAATGACAGTACTTTATTTTTGGGTTTTTTGAAAACAGCTATTTGAAAATGTTGTTCATTTTAATGCCTTCTATACACAGCTAAAAAAGAAGTATCAACTTAGGAATCACCCTGTATTTATCATAATAATACTGGTCTATTAATTTTTCCTCTCTTACCTTACAAAAACATATTTTTCTACTCCAACGTGGAAATATCCAGTTTCCAACTCTTTTCTAGATAATTAATAAATGATTTAATGTAAAAAATGTACTATATAAATACCTACAAAATAAAAGTTTTTTACTAACTTTGGTGGTTGTTTTTTTATGCAATTATTTGTAAATGCGGTATTTTCTGATATATTTTGAACGGGGATTCAACCCTAATCGACCTTAAAACTTTTATTTTACGCAACAGATATAGAAAAATAACTGGTAAATTTTTCTTCAATGGTGAAACATTAAGATGAGTACATCAGATAAAACAGAAGAAATTATAAGATTTCTAGAAAAAAGTGAATTCCAGTTTTTAACTATTTAAAACAAATTCTATAGCTATTTTGTTGTTGTTAGAGTTATAATTCTTACGCAAGCAGAAGAAAAAACCGAACAAACCATTTTTTATTCTATGAATTTTAGCAGAACAATTTATTCAAACTAGCTATGGTTGAGAAAATAAATTGTTTATTTTTATTAATAAATACAGGGTGATTCCTAAGTTGATACTTCTTTTTAGCTGTGTATAGAAGGCATTAAAATAAACAAATTTTTCAAATACCTTTTTTCAAAAAACTTAAAAATAGCCGAGTTACAGAAGTAAAAAATCTAAATGCGGGCCTGGTAATCAAAACATAGCCCCTTACTTTATATTGTTTTTCTCCGTTTTTTGTATGTTAGTCATGCATTTTACGGATCAGTCGTCAGTTATTTATTTTGGCAATTCGCAGCGCAGTGTGGTTTTCTGAAGCAAATTAATTTTAATAAATTGGTGAAAATGGTAAAATTTGAAAACAATGAACTAATTATGGTGCTTATTTATTGTGAGTGTCGTAAAAGTGTGGTTGTTTCTTCTCTAAACCCAGTAGTTTTCTTAATGTTAGTCAACGGGTGGGGCGTTATTAGCCACTCAAAATAAAAAAAAGACTGTGATTAACATAGGTTGCGCTGGCTTTGTTAACCCTCGCCCAGATCTTCCCGGTCAGGAACCACCACAAGGTCTAGCAACGTTTAGTATCGGTAAAAAATAAGTATTTATGTAATTATGAATATAGAAACAGAATACATCGACTTACCAGATTTTGGGATTTGCTGGGAAGAATGGACACCTACCAAAACGGCGCAGTACCGTCGAACGTTTATTGGTATCTGGTTCTCTCTCCTTTCCAAAATCGCGCATCGCATCGTACACGAGTACGGTGGGTAGGTACGAGGGACGGTAAAAAGGTAGGAAATGGAAAGTCGAGAATATGTAATTTTAAATGTAAATTAACTAATTAAATTGCAATAAGTAAAATAAAACGCGTAATTTTGAATGCAAGTAGACACCCATAAAGAGGAAAAATATTTATAAGAATTATACTTTAAACTTAAAAATAATATTAATTATAAACCTAAATATATATATAAGCAGCAAACGAGGACAGAACAACGGGCAAGTTAGGAAGAATCGTATTTGATTTGTAGTGTAATAAATGAATGTAAGTACTTTATTTTTAGGTATTTTGAAAAAAGGTACCTATTTGAAAATGTTGTTTATTTTAATGCCTTCTATACGCAGCTAAAAAAGAAGTATCAATTTAGGAATCATCCTGTATATCGCTTTTTGTCTGTTATTCTGCAGAACGCCGAAAGTGAGAAAGATAGTGATTTTGTGTAAATATAGAAATGACCCAAATCGATAAATATTGTCACGTGGGGAAGAATTAAAGGCGACAAGTCTCCATAACACCTACTTTATTATGCAATATGAAAGGCAGTTTAAACGGTTACACAAAATCAAACTTTACTTACAACATTATTGGCTAGGGACAAGCTCTCTAGGGCTGACAATTGGAATAGGACTCTGTGCTGCTACTGACCCAATGTTTCTGCTCTGGACCGAATCTTGTATCGATCGGTTATCGACCTGAAGGGTTTCTAACCAAATGGTCGTGGCTTGAATGGTCTTGACCGAACTGGTGTCGACCGGAATGGTCGAGACCCGAATGGTCCCGACCCGATGGTGGTGACCTGAATGGTCTTGACCGAGTGGTGTCGACTGAGTGGTATCGACCAAGTGGTATCTTTTACGGCCTGCTATTTATACCAATCAGTATCAATAAACTTAACCCAGTTATTGATTGGTAACAAAATGCAAGCTCGGCAATATGCTAAGATAGCATCCTTGTAGTCTGCATGTTTTAATAACAAATAATAGGGTTAGTAGGTAGGTATATTTAATATTAACTTTAAATAATAAGAAAAAAGGGGATATGCCATATGTCTATATATGACAATATGTTACAAGTGTTATTTGGTAAATGGATTTGCCATTAAAATGAATATTTCTTCAATTGTTTTTTATTATCATTCTCACAAGTTCACAGTCAACTAAAAATATAAGTTATGCTGACTATAATATAACTAATTTTTTTAAATTTTTAGTATAAAGTTAGGAAGTTGAGTCGTAGAAAAAATATACCGTACAACTTGAGTGGATTGTCGATATTGTGCTCCAACATTTTTACTTCTTCGTGCGAGATAGACATCATATTCACTCTTGTTACACACACTACTATTATAGTCTGCTTCAACGTTTTGTTTGCTATTAAAAATTACTTACTAATTCTTAAGTTCTAAAATATAAAACTTTGTCTCGTTTTAATCGGTTTCTTACTCTCTCGCGATCCCCATGTACATACACGTTTACACGTACCCTGTTTCTATACTTCAAATTTAGGCACTTACTGATTGTTACTAAGTGCACTAATATAGTTAGATAATGATCACTATTAAGCACCTTCAAGAGAGAATATTTAGTGGAGTGAAGTAGGTACAGTTGGTACAGACTGCACAGAAAGTCGGCTATATATAATTTAAACAGGCGAGCAAATGTTACCCTTATAATTGTAGCTAATAGCCAATTATTTATGGGTAAACTTGTTTCGCACTTAGCCGCGGGTGCAGTTGGAAACTCGCTAAATATCAGTTTAATAAGAGCAAATTAAAATAAGGTCTTGTATAAGTTGTTTCTCGTAAAGTTGTGGTTTTATTATTAGGATTACAATTATAGAAAAAAAATAGAGTTTTAGATAGTAAATATAGTAGGTTTTCTATCGCTTATCAGTACCCAGTAGCGGCTCCTCGAAAGAGGCAAGAGAGGCTGAGCCTCCTAAGTAGTTCTTCCCCTCTTACACATTTTCTTGGTTTATTACTTAAATAGTAACTCCTAATTAACAGCAAGCAAATATGTAATATATTTTCATTCGGATTCTTAATTTATTTCCTTATTAGCTATTTTTCCACTATTTAATATTTTTTTACAATCGGACAATAGCGCATGCGGCTGGTGGCTGTATCCATGGTTTTTCCTAAAAGCCACATTAATAAGCTCTGGTAAACACGAAATTGCGAGAGAGAAATAGTAGTATCTATAACCTATTAACTACGATAAGTGACAACGTCTACTGGTAAGCAGCCTCTGACCAATCACGAGTATGATCTCTCCCACGTGCGTATAGATCACCTGTTTTTCAACGCCTGCTAACTCGTCTCGTGTGTCGTGAACGAATTTAGCGCGCGCTTTTCTGGTATTTGTTAGGTTAAATTTTAGAGTTTTCGCGGTTTCGCCGGGTTTGTAAAGTGTGAAATGAATGCCGCCGGATTTAATTTAGGCTGTAATTTAGTGGAATATTTTTAACCAACTCGTTTAATTCCCTAAATTACGATGATAATCAATTTAGTGAGGGAGTCATATCAGAATTTAGGATTAACTATAGTTATTCTGGCAAAGAAAAGAATAATATTTGTTTTCAACCCGTTAGTTTAATTAAAACCCAGCTTGAAAAATGTATCCCTTGAAAAAAAGTTGACATATTTTGTAGATGGGCTCAAATATTTCAGATAGAAGGTACTTACGTTTTGAAGTAAACACCCGGTATATATTAATTATTTTTTAAAGCACCTGTTTAACAAAAAATTACCTTCCCAATAACTGTTTTACTTTAATTTAACATGATAATCCAAATAAACACATAAAAACATACTAAAACAAAGATGTATGTAATATCTTTGTTTTAAACAGAATTTTAGCAATTTACACAATGCAACGAGAGTTAAATACTCAACAAATTTGCCCATAAATAATTGGCCATTATCCTCAATTATGAGGGTAATATTTACTCGCCCATTTAAATTATAAACAGCCAACTTTCCACAATACACACCCTAATAATCTCGTTTGAAAATGCTTGATACTGGGCATTATCTCACCGTGTTAATGCGCCACTAAATTAAATGCAATAATAGTACAAAACACCATAAATTACTTTATTACTAATTTACATTGACGCATTTTATTTAAATCTTACGTTAATTATAATAAATAAACTGCTCGGTGTGATAAATTGTTTTTTTTAATTCCTTTATTACATTGGTGTGTATGTAATTCGGAAACCACATAACGAATTTGAAAGCAGTTTAGAATATTAATTCTAGCATACATGGGCGTCTAGCAGGGGCATGGAGGAGTAATCGCTTCCCCCTCCTGTTTTATTAGCTCATTAAGCTATTTCAATACAAATATATTTTTCTTCACTTTCTTTTTTAATAATTACAATCTAGAAAGACTATTATCGCAAACTTATATTATGTAAAATTGGGTTTTTTATATTTTTTTATAAATAATTTTAAATTATATGTTTCAATTTCATTCCCTAATTTATTATATTCTATTATACCTCTAAAAAATATTGATTTTTGAGTAGATTTTAAATTTGTATGATCCAAAATAAAGTTGTTTTTCCCTCTTATATTGTGAATATGAACTTCATTAAATTTTATTAAGAAATTTTCATAATATGGTGCTGATATATTTAAATTTATTTTATGAATAAAAACCAAAGTACGAAATAATAAAAAGTTTTCTATATTCATCCATTCTGAATAACTTATCATATCTGTTATCTTGGTCTCTTATCGACACCCCAATATTATTCTTATTGCTCTATTTTGTAAAACTTGTAATCTGTTTTTATCTTGATGTGAGCACATCGAACTACAAAAAACAAAATGATAAATAAACAATTATAGTCCACATGATCACGAAAGGTTAAATTTTGGTCTATGATAACTCCTAAATATTTATTCTTTGTTACAATTTTAATATCTTCTTTATTGATTTTAAAAGAAAGATTTTGATCCAATAATTCACTTTGTTGCTTTTCAGGTCCTACTAATATACATTTTGTTTTGTCAATTAAAATTTTCAATTTATTTTCACACATCTATTTATATATAAGGTATAGTTTATTATTCATGTTATTTACTATCCACATTAAATTACTACTTACAATGTAAATCACTCTATCATCGGCAAAAAAATGATATTTACAATCGTCTAGATTATAAACCAAATCACTAATAAATTATGAACCTATAAAGGACGGCGAATGGCGGTAACTGCAGCTAACGCCAAAAAAAAGTGTAGAAGAAGAACAGCAAAGGGCCAAGTATACTACCTTGAGGTACACCAACATTTTTTATGCCTTTTTTATTTGACACATACTCATTATATTTTACAACCTGCCACCTACTTATTAAATAGTCATGCAACCATTTATATACCGGTCCACCTCACATACTTTTGTAATGTTTTTAATAACTTTTTTCTGTCAATTGTTTCAAATGCGCGTTTTAAATCAATCTGGGAGGTAATATGTCATGGCATGATCACGTTGCCGCAATTGCCAAGGCAGCTGCACAGAAACTTGGTGTACTTTTCCGCACCAAAAGGTTGTACACACCTCATCAACTTTTGACACTCTACAAAGCCCAGATTCGACCATCATTAGAATATTGCTCTCATGTCTGGAGCTCTGCACCCAAGCACACCCTTCGGCTACTGGATTCCATTCAAAGGAGAGCCGTTCGTCTGATCGGCGACCCCGAGCTGACCAAGACCCTCGATAGCCTGGAGCATCGAAGACAGGTTGGTGATTTGGCTCTCTTTTACAGATATTTCCATGGCAGGTGTTCGACTGACATTGCCCACTTGATTCCACCTAGAGCAATGCAAAACAGAAATACACGGCGAACCACTGCCGCTCATCCATATGTTGTTCAGCTTAGTACTCCTCGAACTTCATTGTTCAAGAATTCTTTCATCTGGAGAACGTCATCTTTGTGGAATGATCTTCCTGAGGTCGTGTTTCCCAATGAATACAATCTTCAACGTTTCAAGACCAACGTTAATCGCTTTTTTCGCACTCGCACCGCTTCCAGAGCGCCTTAAAGGATTTTTCCTACAGTGCAGGTGTTTTATCATAAAAAAAATAAAATAAAAAAATAAAAAGATAACGGCCACCATATCACCTTTATCAACTGCTACTTTCCAATCATTTAAAACATACCTACTGTACAGAACTTTCACCAAAATCCAATAACTGATAATAGTTCTAGATGAGCCTTCCAACAACAAATCTTTAATTTTTTAAATCGTCATTAATAGGTGGTGTGTCAAATAAAAATGTTTATGAAATGGTACATGTCATTATATTTTACACCTTTTGTATGTCTTTTTCTAGAATGTGATTCCTTTTCAGTAAATATTTTGACTTATTTTTAGTCATTCAATATGCTTTTAATGCTGACGCTAATTTGAGTAAAGTTTATGCGTAATTTGATCTCCTTCATTTTCAATTCGTAAGTTCCCCCTTCTAAACCACAATAAACCACTTTTGCCTGTTAATAAATAAATAGCTATTTTACTTATGTTCCTATTCGTCGCGAAACAATTTTGATCTAATGTTTCGGAATAATCAGTTCAATTTACCGTTTAAAGGTTATACGACAAATTAAAACCTTTATTGTCCTAACAAAGCGATGTTGAAAGCTTATATAATGATAAATTTTCTAACTAAAACCTAAATTGAAAGTTAAATAGAACTTTAATGCCGAATTGTGTATTTTGAAAGGGGAACAATTATTGTAATTAGTGTTTTTTAGCATGCAATTGATCCTAAAATGAAATGTGCAATGTACAATCGCATTCGTGTAATGGATTAAAGGAGTCTACTTAGGTCCAACCGGTCGGCAGGCGAACGTCAGTCCGTGAACTGTCCGGTCGTCGGCTGGCCGTCATCGGCAGTTTTGAGCCGGTTTCGATTGCGGCCTCCATTTCACTACACACGCACAGTTTTTTATCGTCAGTACACGTCGCAAGAAGAGTGGCAATTATTATTATATTACACGAGCAGAGAAAAAGGAAAGAAAAAACAATTTGGAAGGAAAAGTGGTTAAAAACGTTGCACTTTCTTCAACATGGAGCCTATACGAGAACTCAGATAATCGGGTGCAAGGAATTTAAAATACCTTCTTAGGGCGAATGAAATTTTTAAAAAATATTTATTAAATTCTTCTTAATCTTTTTGAGTTCCTTTCTGAATGCACTTCTCATATTATGTATCTTATGTTTAAAAACATTACATTCTCTTGAACCGAATCCTATCCATGTCCTCGTGCACCTCCCACTAGTTAAAACTTGGATATATATGGCTATATATTTTAGCTACTATATGCGATTATTATATTTTGTACTGCCAGCTACATTATTCTACATGCTATAGTATATTTCAGAAAGGTGTAGATTAATAAAATCTCATTAGATATGCAAAGGGACTATAGAGTAAGCCAAAGAATATTTAAGCTACTTTCATAATTTGGCATTGTTTAGTGTGCAAAATTATTTATTTTCATCAAGTGCAGGTAGTACTACCCGGTTATGGGTCAATTTATGGATTTTGCCAACTGTTATCCATTTACCAACACTGAAAATGGTGTGACAAAGGTGTGCATTATGTACATAGTATTAGTTACACTTATTTTTATGTCTTGCTACAAATCCTTTCACTTGCACCCTTTCTATACAATTTAGTTCGCAATGATATGGTGGTGTGCGCAGCACAGTTACACTATGTTTTTCATCCTCTACGGCATATTTCATAAAACGATGTTTGTGTAAATTTGCTATAGCTAATAGTTCCTTCTTTATCAAATTATCTTCAAATTCAATACTATTGGTGGTTAACCAGTCGATAATTTTTTGTTTTCTCTAAGATGAAATTGGAGTCTTCTCTGTGCGTCGTAAATAATAGCTTGCGTTATTCGTAACTACTATTGAATCAGCTCGAATCTATTTTATCATTTTAACAAAATAATCCTCAAAAACTTTCGAACTCATGTCCTTGTGGTAATCTCCAGTATTGAACGACTGTAAGGTTAGCAAACCTTCTTTTAAAAATCTCTCTTTCCTTCCAATATGGACGATTATTAGTCTCAGCGCTTGGCGAGCACTGGTTATATTTTTGTCTTGCCACAATTTTGGTACTATATAACCTTCTAATCCACGTCTCATCAAGATAAAAGATTTTCTTCTGCTCTCTTCTGTACTGCTTTATACATCTAAAGTATGTTCGCCGCCAACAAATAAGTTCATCGGTTTCCAGTAAAAGTGATTTACGCTTTCCCCAGACAAAATTAATATTTTTTAAAGTGTTCCATAAAAGTTTTCTAGTTATCAACGGAATACTATCATCCTGGCCCAGCTCCATTAGAATCTTATTAATTATAAGAATGAACTTTTCTTCGAACTACGCATATGGCCGACACCGAAATTGAGACGAACTGGACGAAATTTCTCATTTTAATACTCTATATCTTTTTGAAACAGACTATAGATCACAATCACATTCCAAATTTTATCAAAAATTGTTTGGTTTATTAATTTTTTTTTGTACTTGAACTAAATTGCTAGACAATTGCTTTCGAGCAAGAAAAATTTCGCCTAAATTTAACAGTTAATATTTTCTGAACCAGATATGATATCGATCTACGGTTTTGAATAATTGATAGACTCATCCCTTGGGAAACAACTGTCAATGTTGGATTTTCTTTGACTGTCAGAAAATTTTATATACAGGGTGTTAAAGAAGACGATGATTTTTGCTCCAATTTTAATGGCGTGTAACTTTCACAATAATATTTTTAAATTTTATCAGTCTACGTCAATTAAATCACTGGTTCATAGCAAAGAAAGTTATTTGTAAAATTTTTGATATCTGCTATATTTTAAGAAATACCGATTTTCTTGGAAAACCTTGCTTTATTTCAACTTATTGGTAGCTAGATCTCACTGTGCGTTATATCGTGCAAACTTTGCCAGTGATTATTATGTTTTCCAAAAAAAATTGGTATTTCTTGAAATATAGCAGATATCAAAAATTTGACAAATTACTTTCTTTGCTATGAACCAGTGATTTAATTGACGTAGAGTGATAAATTTTAAAAATATTATTGTGAAAGTTACACGCCATTAAAATTGGAGCAAAAATCATCGTCTTCTTTAACACCGTGTATATAAAATTTTCTGACAGTTAAAGAAAATCCAACATTGACAATTGTTTCTTAAGGGATGAATCTATCAATTATTCAAAACCGTAGGTCGATATCATATCTGGTTCAGAAAATATTAACTGTTAAATTTAGGCGAAATTTTTCTTGCTCGAAAGCAATTGTCCAGCAGTTTACTTTGCTTCTGATCCCCCAGTTAAAATAATGCCGTCAACCTTTAAATCCGCAAATTTTTTACATTTTTTAGTACAATATATACGCAATAGGGTATTTACCGCTCGGTTAACTTTAAATGAAGTACATTGAACCTCCCAGTCTTCCATTTTACGCATCCCAAGATAATAACCATTAATTTAAAATTCAAACTGATTTATAAATTCCGTCAGCACCGAGAAAACTTAAAAGAACTTTAGTTAATTAAAAAAGATGCAGATGTGTGCTTCTAGCTGGGCGGCTTAAGTGATGTTTTATTTCGTTATTAAATAATTATTCCGTTCTTTATACCCCGTGAAAACCGCCCATTAGTGTTCCCTTACCGTTCCTCTTCGCCAAATTAAGGAAATTGCCAAGTCTGGCTGGGTAGTTACCATTGATCGACCCGTTCCCTTTTCGAAATACATAACTCGAGATTGAAGTTCTGTTTAACTTTCTATTTCAGGTTTTAATCAGAAAATTAAACATTTTATTAAGCTTATTACTTCCTTTTGTTGCGACAATAAAGGTTTTAATTTGCCGTATAACATTTAAACATGAAATTGAAATGATTATTTCGAAACATTAGATCGAATCGTTGCCGTGACAAGTATAGTAGTTATTTGTTTATTAAGAGGCGTAAATGCTTAGTCGTTACTTTGAACTGGAAATGATGCGAATTAAGAATAAAGCACGGCAAATTACGCATAATGTTTACGAAAATTAGGATCGGCCTGAGCTAGAAAGAAATCGAGTTTTAGGTAAAGCGATTCCAGGAATAGTTATCTTTTTGCCAGGAATCCATTCCTTTTGTTACACTGATCCATTCTAGAATGTTAAAAGGATCAGGAGTAGACTATTTTCTAACATATACACGGTGATTCCTAAGTTAATACTTTATTTTTAGTTGTGTATAGAAGGCATTAAAATAAACAACTTTTTCAAATACCTTTTTTCAAAAAACTCAAAAATAGGTGAGATAGAGAAGTAAAAAATCTAAGTGCAGGCCTGGTCATAAAAACATAAACCGCTATAGTTTCTGTTGTTTTTCTTATCTTTTATTAGTATTAGTCATACGGGTAGTCTTGAGCAATACGCGGCGGTGTATTTTTCTGAAGCAAGTTAATGTTAAATTGTGTGATACGTGAAAATGGTAAAATTTAAAAACAATAAACAAATAAATATGGTGTTAATTTGCTATGAGTGTCGTAAAAGTGCCGTTGTTTCTTCGAGATTATACCCAGAACGCTTTCCCTTGCGGGCTCATCCTACAGCGAGAAGTTTTGTTAATGTTATTCAATCAATCAATCAATCAAAATATGCTTTATTGTTATAAAGAAAAAATCTTGTTAACAAAGCTAAAATATACATACAAGCAGGTTCAACAGAACCATGCTTAAACCTTAAACCTTAAAAAGTACACAATAAAAATAATCAAAGGCAAAATATAACACGCTATATAACAAGCAAGTCTCGACAAACAACTCACGAGTAAATGGCACACAAAACAAATTTTACAAACTGACCAATCCTGTTAACACACTGAGTTAAAATGTGTCGTTGTAATACTCAACATACTCGTAATAGGCTCTCTCCGCCGGTAGTTCCCTTACAGTTCTTTTAAATAGTTTAAGAGTAGGAAGGTCCCTTATATATTCCGGAATATGATTGTATAGTTTACGGCTTTCATAAATGATTGAGTTCCTGATAAGGGTGGAAGATGGTATAGGCACGTGACCTTCTAGTATTGTGAGAGTGGTCGGGAATTGGCAATGTGTCTTTGTGTTTGTAAATCATGCAGACCGTTTCAAGAATAAACAGAGATGTTAAAGTTAATATTTTCCTAAATCTAAACAACGGTCTGCATTACTCTCTGCCATTCACACCACAAACATACCTTAGAGCTCGCTTCTGGAGAACAAACAACGAGCTCAGGAGGTAGTTACATGTATTCCCCCAGAACACAATTCCGTATCGCAAGTGAGATTCTACCAGTGAGTGGTAGACCTTCTTAGCCAGATTGGTTCCAATCTCCACCGATATCAAACGCACAGCGTAGCATCCCGAAGCCACTTTTTTTGTGAGCTCCAAGGTATGAAAGTCGAACTTTAGACACTCATCAATAAAGACTCCTAAAAACTTGGTGTTTGCTTTATTGTCAGTAATTCACCGGGCAAGCTAGGCAGAACCGTATTTGATTCGTAGTGTAATAAATGAATGTAAGTACTTTATTTTTGAGTTTTTTGAAAAAAAGGTATTTGGAAAAGTTGTTTATTTTAATGCTTACTATATACAGCTAAAAAAGAAGTATCAACTAAGGAATCACCCTGTATATTCGTTTGTTAGTACCACCTGACAAGCAAGTAGATTTTCTGTGTTTTAACTAACCTTAACTATGATATAACTGACATCACGATCCAGGTTACCCTGTTAGGAAATCTTTAATTTAATAAAGCTCATATTTTTAGTCGTTCCTTGAGGCTTCCTTACTCGAGAAAAATCTCAATTATTCCTCAACTTGACATTGATTGATATTGACAGTTCCTTGAGGAATCTTTAATTACTGTACTGTACTTATAAATACGAGCAGTTTGCCAGTATTTATAGTAATGCCCGTATTTAAAGTTCTTTCTTGAGGAAACTTCGGTACTTAAGGAAGTCTCACGTGCCACAACGGATTTTAAAGACAAAAATTAGTACTTAAGAATTCTTCAAGAAACTGTCAATATCAATCAATGTTAAGGTGAGGAACACTTGAGATTTTCCTCGAATAAGGAAGCCTCAAAAAACGACTATAAATATGAGCTTATGAGCATAAGTCCATTTTGATTGTGACATGAAAAGTATTAGCAGAAATTTTAACTCTATTAAACAATAGACGTTGAGACTGCTGCCTGTAAATATGTATACATAGATATAATTTTAACCAGCTTCATAGCTGGTGACTTTGGAAAAGAATTTAGAAATATTATTCGAATCCACTTAAAACAGAATGTTTTAAAAAATTTAATAGTTTCGACCTTAACTTGATGAAAATCCATAGTAAAATTATGAAAGAAAACAACACTGTTTTTTGATTTTCACTTATATTTGTCAACATGACACGTGTTTCACCGTCACAGCGGCTTCTTCAGATCATCTGAAGAACATAGGAAATCCCATGAAAGTTCTAGATTGTCTAAATATTTGCTACCCTGTTGACTTTAGAGTGGGGTTGTAGGAATACCTTTTTACATCAACAATACATTTGACAATGGCAAATCACAGGTTGACAAGTCGAATCAATGCTTGTGTCCGTAGCATCACCTGTTGAATTCCAATGAAAACCCAACCGCAATCGTATTCTAATAAGTTAAGATCGGGTTGTTTGAAATTGTTCAAACTCCACACTCACTCACCACACAGAAACCCCACAAAAGTCTTTCTACAACCCCGCTCTAAAGTCAACAGGGTCAATATAGGGACAGTCTAAAACTGGCATGGGATTTCCTATGTTTCCAACCACGATGCACCACCCAGTATATCTATATTTATAACAAAACATTAATTTCGCTATTTTTAGATATTTGCCTCATGATAAGCAGTGGCGGCGCTAGGATTTTTGGGATGGGAGGGCACAAATGGGCTCGGTGATTTTTGAGTGGGCACTACCCAAAATAAAAGTGACTTCTAAAAAAAAAAAAGGTCGCGGCCTCCCGACGCTCTAGAACGCTATAGGCAGCGACAAACAAAACCTTCCTCTTGTTTTCTAATTAATGTCTAAAAAAAAAAGTCATCGTTCTCTTCAAAATACCATACAACCACTCATCAAAACTTTTATAGCCAAGTCCCTTACAGAACGGATCCATCAATTTTGGGGGGCACCAGGGTGGGCACTCATGTTTCTAGGGTGGGCCGGTGCCCACCCTGGCGCCGCCGCTGATGATAAGGAACTACTATTATTGTGACGAAACCATAACCGAAGGCTATTTTACGGCTTACATTAAAAAATAGGCGTAATGGTTTCACAAATTCATGGATCCAGGAAAGAAGGATTAAGGATATTTTTGATTTGTTGGTTAATTGGTTTAAGGCGGCGTTCGGCCCAAGCTGGCTGAACTGCAGCCTAGTGGCTTCTTTTAAGCCCCTATCTTAGGTTAGGTTAGGTTAGGTAAGAGTGACAGACCCTTGGTTCTGACCAAACGGTCTCACGTAGTCCTGATTAGGTCCGTTGTGATACCACACGTGTTCCGTAGAACCCACCTTCATCAGATCACTGATGGTTTATGCGACGTAACCGCGGAAGGATTTTAACAACTCATTCAAACCAGCCACTACTGTTCAGAAATCTGCTCAGCCGTCCAAGTTGTAAGTTGTTTAGTTTCTCCAGGCTATCGAAAGATGATTCACCCAGAGTAGTGAACCTCCTTCTTGCGAGGCCAGGGCATTCACACAGAAAATGTTGAATACTTTCTTCCTCTTCCTCATCTCTGCAACTTCTGCAGAAGTCGTTAGTGGGTATTTGCATACGTTCGGCATGTCTACCGAAGAGGCAATGTCCGGTAACAACCGCAGTAATATTTCTCACGTCTTTTCGACTGTGTCTCAATAGCTCTGCGGTTCTCTTTTTATCGAATGTGGGCAACAGTTGCCTGGATGTACTACAGGTTGTCAACCCTGTCCATCTGTTCTGTGCAAGCTGCTTGGCCGTGTAGTCAATCTCCTCTTTGACCAATCCCAGTGGTTTGTTCACTGTATTGTCTGCTAGATCAGCTGGCATGCCTGCGCCCTCTCTTGCGAGCGCATCGGCAGCCTCGTTGCCATCTATTTTGGAGTGTCCAGGAACCCAGCACAGAATAACCCGATGTTGGTTGCCAAGTGTGCATAGATTGTTGCGGCATCGCTTTACGAGCTTTGATTTAACGCTGCTGGAACAGATTGCCTTAATCGCCGCCTGACTATCACTGAAGAAGCCCCTATCTTGCAAGAAAAGATTTGTTCCTTTTATAAGGTCCAGGAAAGTCCTACTAAGTTTGTCATGCGGGAGGTTATCCCCACATTGGATTCCTCCGAAGATTTTGAATTTTCTTCGGGTCAGTGCTTCGCAGTTATATATAATATGTGAGTCGGTTTCGTCCTCTTCGCCGCAAAGTCTGCATTTAATGGGACCATTGTAGATTCCTATTCGACGTAGGTGTTTTCTTAAGTGACAGTGGCCTGTTAGTAGGCCAACCACTTGTTTTAGCTGGGTGGGGCGTTAAAAGCAACATTCCAGTTGATAGCTTTTTGGAGGGTTTCCCAATTGTGGCCCTCGCTGGGGTTGGACCATGTATCCTGTTCCATCGGGATAAGTGTTGTTGTTGCGCCCACCTGGTTGATGTTATTTTTGTTGCCTGTTTTGATATGCTTAGAGCGGGTTTAGGGTCCCTGAGGGTATTCTTACTTTTTCTAGTCGTTGTTTTTTTAATTTAGAATTTGTCTGCACGTAGTGTAATAAAACTGACGCGACACGTGTAGATATAATTCATTTGAATATAGTATGATTTCTATATGTTCTTGCTACTTCAATAGTTTTCTTTCTGTCTGCTATTTGCAAAAATCGAAAATTTAAAATTAAATTTCTTCAATACATCGACAGCGAAATAGCTTTTTACATCACATGCGGCTGTGGGATGCACTGATGAGATTTTCCGTTCTTTTAGACATAAAAGGGCCCTTAAAAGCGTCGGTCAAAAGCCCATAATAAAATAGAAAATTTGATTTACCCCAATAACGTTCTACTTACAACAGATGCCCAATTGCTAATAGGTTTATTGATCCCTCTTAGGAAGTCAAACATATTGGATAAATTTACCAAAAGCACCCCTTTTCACTTAACCCAATTAAATTAATGAACATTTAAATTCCCTTGTGTCGACTAGAAGGAAAGTTTGGAAAATTCTCTACAAACGTTTTTCCCGTAAATGGATTTTACGGCAGTTAAACTCGCACAAATTTAGGTGTATCGAAACGTTCGAAACTTCGAGTTTTATTCAAGTAGGAATAAATTCTACAAACCTGTTGTGAAAAATCGAAAGGTTGCCAAACAAATTACGATACCATGGCAGGGCATACATATTAAATAGGTTCATTTCTTTGTGTTAGCGCCTAAAAACACATTTTGTTGTCTACATGTTGTTGGCCACGTTATTTATCCGGTCAAGGGCGATATGCTGGCTTGTTCGTTAATACATTGTTTGACTTAGTTTAAACCTTGTGCATTATACATAAATAAAAATGAATCTAAAAATATTTACCTCGAGATTATTTTGATCACCCACCAGGAGAGATGGGCAAAACTCTTGACAAAAGAGCTTAAAGCCCCAAGCTATAAACCATTTTAAAAAGGCTTAAAACATTCTGAAAGAAAACAACACTGTTTTTTGATTTTCATTTATATTTGTCAACATGACACGTGTTTCACCGTCACAGCGGCTTCTTCAGATCATCTGAAGAAGCCGCTGTGACGGTGAAACACGTGTCATGTTGACAAATATAAATGAAAATCAAAAAACAGTGTTGTTTTCTTTCAGAATGTTTTAAGCCTTTTTAAAATGGTTTATAGCTTGGGGCTTTAAGCTCTTTTGTCAAGAGTTTTGCCCATCTCTCCTGGTGGGTGATCAAAATAATCTCGAGGTAAATATTTTTAGATTCATTTTTATTTATGTATAATGCACAAGGTTTAAACTAAGTCAAACAATGTATTAACGAACAAGCCAGCATATCGCCCTTGACCGGATAAATAACGTGGCCAACAACATGTAGACAACAAAATGTGTTTTTAGGCGCTAACACAAAGAAATGAACCTATTTAATATGTATGCCCTGCCATGGTATCGTAATTTGTTTGGCAACCTTTCGATTTTTCACAACAGGTTTGTAGAATTTATTCCTACTTGAATAAAACTCGAAGTTTCGAACGTTTCGATACACCTAAATTTGTGCGAGTTTAACTGCCGTAAAATCCATTTACGGGAAAAACGTTTGTAGAGAATTTTCCAAACTTTCCTTCTAGTCGACACAAGGGAATTTAAATGTTCATTAATTTAATTGGGTTAAGTGAAAAGGGGTGCTTTTGGTAAATTTATCCAATATGTTTGACTTCCTAAGAGGGATCAATAAACCTATTAGCAATTGGGCATCTGTTGTAAGTAGAACGTTATTGGGGTAAATCAAATTTTCTATTTTATTATGGGCTTTTGACCGACGCTTTTAAGGGCCCTTTTATGTCTAAAAGAACGGAAAATCTCATCAGTGCATCCCACAGCCGCATGTGATGTAAAAAGCTATTTCGCTGTCGATGTATTGAAGAAATTTAATTTTAAATTTTCGATTTTTGCAAATAGCAGACAGAAAGAAAACTATTGAAGTAGCAAGAACATATAGAAATCATACTATATTCAAATGAATTATATCTACACGTGTCGCGTCAGTTTTATTACACTACGTGCAGACAAATTCTAAATTAAAAAAACAACGACTAGAAAAAGTAAGAATACCCTCAGGGACCCTAAACCCGCTCTAAGCATATCAAAACAGGCAACAAAAATAACATCAACCAGGTGGGCGCAACAACAACACTTATCCCGATGGAACAGGATACATGGTCCAACCCCAGCGAGGGCCACAATTGGGAAACCCTCCAAAAAGCTATCAACTGGAATGTTGCTTTTAACGCCCCACCCAGCTAAAACAAGTGGTTGGCCTACTAACAGGCCACTGTCACTTAAGAAAACACCTACGTCGAATAGGAATCTACAATGGTCCCATTAAATGCAGACTTTGCGGCGAAGAGGACGAAACCGACTCACATATTATATATAACTGCGAAGCACTGACCCGAAGAAAATTCAAAATCTTCGGAGGAATCCAATGTGGGGATAACCTCCCGCATGACAAACTTAGTAGGACTTTCCTGGACCTTATAAAAAGAACAAATCTTTTCTTGCAAGATAGGGGCTTCTTCAGTGATAGTCAGGCGGCGATTAAGGCAATCTGTTCCAGCAGCGTTAAATCAAAGCTCGTAAAGCGATGCCGCAACAATCTATGCACACTTGGCAACCAACATCGGGTTATTCTGTGCTGGGTTCCTGGACACTCCAAAATAGATGGCAACGAGGCTGCCGATGCGCTCGCAAGAGAGGGCGCAGGCATGCCAGCTGATCTAGCAGACAATACAGTGAACAAACCACTGGGATTGGTCAAAGAGGAGATTGACTACACGGCCAAGCAGCTTGCACAGAACAGATGGACAGGGTTGACAACCTGTAGTACATCCAGGCAACTGTTGCCCACATTCGATAAAAAGAGAACCGCAGAGCTATTGAGACACAGTCGAAAAGACGTGAGAAATATTACTGCGGTTGTTACCGGACATTGCCTCTTCGGTAGACATGCCGAACGTATGCAAATACCCACTAACGACTTCTGCAGAAGTTGCAGAGATGAGGAAGAGGAAGAAAGTATTCAACATTTTCTGTGTGAATGCCCTGGCCTCGCAAGAAGGAGGTTCACTACTCTGGGTGAATCATCTTTCGATAGCCTGGAGAAACTAAACAACTTACAACTTGGACGGCTGAGCAGATTTCTGAACAGTAGTGGCTGGTTTGAATGAGTTGTTAAAATCCTTCCGCGGTTACGTCGCATAAACCATCAGTGATCTGATGAAGGTGGGTTCTACGGAACACGTGTGGTATCACAACGGACCTAATCAGGACTACGTGAGACCGTTTGGTCAGAACCAAGGGTCTGTCACTCTTACCTAACCTAACCTAACCTAAGATAGGGGCTTAAAAGAAGCCACTAGGCTGCAGTTCAGCCAGCTTGGGCCGAACGCCGCCTTAAACCAATTAACCAACAAATCAAAAATATCCTTAATCCTTCTTTCCTGGATCCATGAATTTGTGAAACCATTACGCCTATTTTTTAATGTAAGCCGTAAAATAGCCTTCGGTTATGGTTTCGTCACAATAATAGTAGTTCCTTATCATCAGCGGCGGCGCCAGGGTGGGCACCGGCCCACCCTAGAAACATGAGTGCCCACCCTGGTGCCCCCCAAAATTGATGGATCCGTTCTGTAAGGGACTTGGCTATAAAAGTTTTGATGAGTGGTTGTATGGTATTTTGAAGAGAACGATGACTTTTTTTTTTAGACATTAATTAGAAAACAAGAGGAAGGTTTTGTTTGTCGCTGCCTATAGCGTTCTAGAGCGTCGGGAGGCCGCGACCTTTTTTTTTTTTAGAAGTCACTTTTATTTTGGGTAGTGCCCACTCAAAAATCACCGAGCCCATTTGTGCCCTCCCATCCCAAAAATCCTAGCGCCGCCACTGCTTATCATGAGGCAAATATCTAAAAATAGCGAAATTAATGTTTTGTTATAAATATAGATATACTGGGTGGTGCATCGTGGTTGGAAACATAGGAAATCCCATGCCAGTTTTAGACTGTCCCTATATTGACCCTGTTGACTTTAGAGCGGGGTTGTAGAAAGACTTTTGTGGGGTTTCTGTGTGGTGAGTGAGTGTGGAGTTTGAACAATTTCAAACAACCCGATCTTAACTTATTAGAATACGATTGCGGTTGGGTTTTCATTGGAATTCAACAGGTGATGCTACGGACACAAGCATTGATTCGACTTGTCAACCTGTGATTTGCCATTGTCAAATGTATTGTTGATGTAAAAAGGTATTCCTACAACCCCACTCTAAAGTCAACAGGGTAGCAAATATTTAGACAATCTAGAACTTTCATGGGATTTCCTATGTTTCCAACCACGATGTACCACCTGGAATATTTTAATTTTAATTTTTTTATCACGGATAAAAGTTTATCGATTAAATATAAATATTTAAAATAGCAGTTTTTAGTATTTCACACCATTATTATTAAGCACGTCTAGTTTAAATATTATTTTTAATGGGTCCCAAAAGTAGCTGGTTTATGTCATAACTTTAACCATTAATTATGTTTTATAATTCATTTTTGTAGTCGTCTCGCTGTGCTCGACCATGGTAATATCCCATTTACTTTGTTAATTGGACAGATAAGGTCCAAATATCGAATGTTGACAACAAGATGAACAAATGGGCTTTTTTAAAACCGACAGCTAACTAAGCTAGTAAGATTTTTTTTTAAGAACCAAAAGACAATATTTTTTATAAAGCGTACTCGATACAAAGTTGGTCGGTGGTCAAGCAGACAGAGAAAAAAGGCGCGTGAATAATAGGAAAATATCGTTCGGTGAGCGAGAATGAGCAGCATAAAATAGCACCGAGGTATCGACCAGTTTAGTTCATGGGTCATTATGTTATTTGAAATATTTTTCATTTGTAACTAAAATGTTAAATTTTAATTTGATATTTTACTATATGAGAAATTTTAATGAGTTCTTTTTATTTTTTCCTTTTTAAAATTATGTAAAATTTTAAAAATTTTTCTTTTTCTGTTCCTCAAGCAGTTTATTTTGCAATGTTGAGGGTCTCTCTTCTTGTAAAATCCTTGAATTAATTTTATTCGCTGATGATGAAGGTTTTTACCTTCGAAACATGTACGAAGATATTAGGATTCTCTATACTTTGAGATCCTTATAATAAACTAGTGGAGCAGACTGTGTGTATTATTCCCCTACTCATAATATCACTCCACTGAGAGATGGACTATTTCCACAAAAAAAGCATTCTTGCATAACACCAAAGAAAAAATCCTTCACCCTGCTGGCTCGGTATTTTTTTAGGTGCTATGCACTCATGCTTTTGTTAAAAAATTGGCTTCAGACAAAATTTTCAAAAATTTTATTATATTTCTAGTGGAAATTTTTCCTCAGTCGCGATTTTTTTTTTAAATTCGCTACCTCGAAAAAATGTCCGTAAATAATTCATTCTCTATGAAGATTATAAGTGAATACCTTATTTTTTACTTGACTACACCAAATGGTTACAGTTGTTAAATCATTTACACTTCATTAACACTGCCTAACAAACCCAATACGTATTAATGTAATATGCAAATTTTGATTACTATTACGTCCTAAATTAAGGTACCTATAAAATAAAATACCTAAATATGGCATATTATGGAGAATTAATATTAATTATAATTTGCGAAATTGTGTTTTAATAAGTCATTGAAAATAAAATGATTTACGCAGATTTCCTTTTCCACAAATCAGTGCTGGGGTAGCGTAAAGGTGAATGCTTTAAAAAATTAGTCTACTCTATTAGAATTATATTAGTCGATTAAATAGATATTAACAGCCATAGGGCCCCTGGGGGCAAGGATAATCGGCGCCTGCGTGCCGCAATTGTTTTGACACCTTTTGAATATAGTACATCAATAGAATTTTAATAAATAATAACCATTAAGTTATATTTTTTAACGAAGTTTGTTCCCAACCCTACATTATATTTTTTAACTCTTTTTGTTTGCTCTAATATTTTCCTACAACCACCCATGAAAATGAGAAAAAAGCACGGTTAATTTGGCTAGACAGAGCCGTATATCATACGCGTGTTGAAAAAATATATTTCAACACTAGTGTTGAAATATATGGTGCCAATTTAACAACCCTTATTTAATAAAAATAACAAATTTTAGAAAGCAGTAATTGTAAAGTGTTTAACTTATTAATTATGTATTTGTCGCGTGATTCAGAATTAGAGTGTGACAATAGGCCATCTGAAATTATAAAAAATGTAAATAATATACTGGAAAATCTATTACCAGAAAAAACAAATCTCGCTATAGAGAATATTGAACAACAAATCTTTATTGGCCGCGATAGCGTATAGAATAGAGTTCTAGCCGACACATCGCAAGGTCACAGGTTCAAATACCATCAGGAGTATTTGACTTTTTTTTATAAAGACCTTAAATAATTTATAGAATTATTGTGAATTAAAATCTTTCTTGTTGGGTGAATTTTTTTAATTTAATTTATGTTTAATACATTTTTTTTTGATTAAATTTAAAATTTTCTGGTTAATCTAGAAGTCAATCCAGGATTAGTTCTTCCTAAGATATTTAAAATATGAAAAAGTTAAACTACAAATAAAGAAAAAGCCTATTGACAAACTATGAAACCAAACATTAAGTGGAACATAATCCTAAGTATGCTAATTTCAACACTAGTGTTGATATCTTTTTTTTTCAACACCAGTGTTGAAATATTTTTTTTACTAGGTAATCAAAGGATTTTTTAATAATTCTTTGTGGTCGTAGGAAAGTGATTATTCTAAAACTCGGAGAATTTCCGCACTCAGCTAACGCCTCGTTTGAAAAGTATTAGTTTCATTACTTGTTATGTAATATTCTATTTTTTAGTTGTTTAAAAATGTAAAAAAAAACATTCAATTTCAATATTGTTATGAAACAACAGAGATTTCAAAATTAAAAATGTATTCTGTGTAAACGTAGTTACAAAACACAAACAAATGAAACAGTCAGGTAATCTAGAAACATGTAAATACACGCAATACCATTAAATTAAATATGTACTTTTCTAGAGTCGGCTGCCGAAAATCCTTTTATGATATTCTCATAATCAATTTTGTGGAGGATTTCTTGCTCTATAGCTTTCTATAGCTAAGATTGCCAAACCAGATAATCTTTCTTGGGCCATGGTAGAGCTTAAATAATTTTTAATATTGAGAAGAAAGAGATAGGTGAAGTGAGGAGGATTCTTAATGAAATGGTAAGAGTTTAAATTAGGTTGTTTTCAAATATATTTAGTAGAATATCCAGAGGATTTGGGCATTAAATAAATAATATTACTTATACAAACGCTAAACTTTATTTTTAAAAACACGGAATTGTATACGGAATGGATCGGCACCCAGTGGGCTACAACTCGCGTCTATATTCTAGTCTGCTGCGAAGGTCAGGCGGATGGCGGGACATTTAAAATTAAGGTTGAAATGGATTTTATTATTTTTTACGTCACGCTTTCATTACAATTCTTGCTGGACAGTTGCATCCAATTTTATTGGAACCCTTAACTTTCGGTTGTCGCGCTTTTTGTGCGTTTTTAATATTTTCAGTGTACCTTCCTGAACGGTGACAGACATATCTTTGTTAGAAAGAGTTCTTGATTGTACAATAACAAATGATGACTGACTATTTGCATCTATTGTAAGCTTCCACTTTTTAAAATCTTCAACGGAATTAAATTGCAGGTCTTCTTATTATATCATGGACATCAACAAAATGAAGATCCAGTTCAGCCAAGGATGAAAACAAAGTTCTACATAGAGGGCATGTAATTGTCTTTAAATGTGATTGTATGAAGACTTTGTGTTTTAATTTCATGTGAGCACTAATATTTGATTTTGTACTGCATTCCCTTCCACATTCTGTGCACACATAAACTGTTCTACAATTTAAAAAATGACGGTTAGGTTTTTACTTTCAAAATATTTAATATTTTGTGTCAGCCGCATGCCATAACAAAACTTACTGATTAATAACTTGCCCCTCCATTTTAATTATGCCCCACAAGGCCACAAATAAACAAACCGGCAAACTGTTCTTGTAAGAAAACATAATACCTCGACTATGACTCATCACCGTGAAGTAAAAAAATAATTAAATCCATTGTAACCACTCGTTTAAATGTCCCGCCATCCGCCTGACCTTGGCAGCAGACTAGAATATAGACGCGAGTAAGGCGAGTGTGGGCTACACGGCGCGAATCTACAAACCCGTAGAAAAAATTTAGTGAAACGTAAAAGTTTCCTATACTGATGTTTGTTGGCCACCGTACTTTGGTTTATTAGTTGTATGTTTTCACGTTAGATGGCTATATTTTTTGCATTGAGTTGATTCCTACTGATGGCGTTAGTGGGTTTTCATCGCGTTTTTATTTCTTAAAAATGCCTTAAAAGAACGGTCTCGCTGGACTTGGAGTTGCTTACAGGTTATGGCTTTCTGATGAGTTCTAACAAGAACGAAACAGCCTGTCATTGTCTACCTGTGCCCCAGGGAACCAATTACCTTTGGCGTTCCTGTGTACTTTAATGCAAAAGATAGATGCACCACTTTGTCCGCCTGCCGCTAAAAAAACTTTTTTCAATAATGGATATATTACAATTTGACTCAATCTGATGTCACTCTCAGATGTATTTTATAAGTTAAGGTAAAATAGTTATCCATGGCTTTATTGCTTTTTGTTTGATTGCTCCTCATTAAGCCATAACAGAAATAAAAATCCTGCTATTAAACACAATTTAAAACCAGCGAAACACAAATATTGTTACTGATTCAACAAGGGACGTAAATATCTGGGGTTTTAATTTAAAATGCATGTGTCTGTCCAATTCTGTTTGCGATACTTTTAAACAGTTTACTATTGTTTCCTAGCCTTTATTCGTCTAAAAGCATTTCAATAAAGTTAAAAGGTTTGATGCACTTACATTTGTTCGAGTTCCTATACCCAAACTGATTTGCGAAAATTTCGTTTGAACTAAATGTTCAAACTGGAGAAAATATACACGATTATATGGGTTTTCAATGTTGTTGTGCTATAAACAGTAAAGAATAAATGTGATTATATTTGTATATAACTTGTATATATACAGTGTCCTGCACCTCACCTCCCGTCATCTATAATAGCTCACCTATTAATTGAGTTAGGATTTTGATATTTAGCAGACTTTACCTGTATCCTAGGGCATATTTCAGGAAAATATTTTTGTTTGTACAGGATGTTCCAAAAAAGTGTGAGGTCATAAGGATCTATTGTTTTAGATTGCATGCCATAAATATTCTTACTTATTTGGATGCCTCTTATAGTTGCCCACATATCCCCAAAATTTTAATGAAATCGGTTCAGTATTATAGGCGAAAAAAAAATAAACACTAAGAAAAATCAGTGTTGCATCACTGGTTTTAAAAATAAATTAAAAATAAAAATAATGCCTCGTTATTAAAATTATACAATGTTCTTAATAAATAGGGTCGAACAGTCTCGCTAACCAAGTTTAATTATTACGAATTGTACAGGGTGTTTAAAGTTTAGTGTCAAACTTTCCAAACTTTAAATAAATTTATTTTTCTTATTTCAAATCGGAACCCCTGTATATTATTATGTCATTCGATGCAGAATTAGGAATCAAACATTTGTCCTAATTACAGCCCTATTACAATTTCTAAAGCATTAAAACTTGCAGAAAACTCATTTTACCAACTATTTCAACAGTCATCATTATAAATAAATATCAAAGGTGGCTTTAAAAAACAATTTATTGATATGAACGTTTACTAAAATGACAACAAATAATTCTTTTCGCATGCTCCCAATATGAAAATAATATCTATGAGCTCTTTTTGGTTGTATTCCATAAAAAAAAATAATATAGCTTAAATAATTAATAATAATCTAACAATATTTGAAGATATACAATAACTAAAGTCAAAATGGGCTTTTTTGTCACTTTAATACCAATAAAGTGTTTCGCAAAGCCAATTTCGATATATATTTATAATAATGATGGGTGGAACAGTTGATAAAATGAGTTTTCTGTAAATAAGTCTTAATGCGTTAGAAATTGCTGTTATTACAACAAATTTTTAATTCTTAATTGAGCATCGAATGAAATAATAATATAGAAAGGTTTCAATTTGAAATAAGAAAAATAAATTGTTTTAGGATTTGCAAAGTTTGACACTAAACTTTGGACACCCTGTACAATTCGTATTAATCCAGTTTGGTTAACGAGACTGTTCGACCTTATTTATTAAGAACCTTTGTATAATTTTGTTAACCATGCAGGCATTATTTTTATTTTTTTACTGATTTTTCTTAGTATTTATTTTTTTTTGCCTATAATATGTGCCTATAAAGTCAGCAAAATATCAAAATCCCAACTCAATTAATAAGTGAGCTATAGAAGACAGGAGGTAAGGTGCAGGACACTGTACATATACCTGCTGTCTATACGGTGAGTGTACATTTGCTATAAAGCCACTTTATAAATTTGATTATTCAGTCAGAAATGACTGACACACCATAAGCGCTTGTTAATTGATTTTTATCAGTCACGTTATTTATTACGTGACATGAATTAATTATATGTTCGATGTTTTATTCCGGGAGTTAACAAAGATTGTTCGGGAGTAAGTCGATTTAATCTTATTTTTTATCTCAATATTGTCCTTTCGCCGCATTCTCAGGAAAATAGGTGAAAAATGTATTCCACCAACTGTTCTGTAGTAGATCAATCGCTCTAAAAATTCTTGTTGTACAGGGTGAGTCAACGATAAAGTAAAGTTCATTTTCTCCTTTATCTTAAGAATTAGATAAAAATTCAGATCATTGAGGTGCACATTTTAAAATTATATTGGAGTATACGGGGTGGCCCTAACAAACGTGGCGATCATAACTTAGGTTTTTTTAGATAGAACACCCTGTAATGTCCGCAGGGAAGAAATAATACGAATGTTTCCGTTTATATTTTATTCGCACTTTTCGGAACAATTACAATTTTAGGTACCGCGTATGTAGGTACGTAGCCCAATCATTACTGCAGGTACCGGAATCTTAATCTAGGAACGGACAGGCGCGGAAATATTAATATGGGCGCGTGCGATATTTAATAATTAAATATATGAATGAAACTGTGATACATCACACTCTCCCACCGCTATTTCAGCACCAGTACGTTTAAATGTATATAATTAAATTATTAACTAATATTTTAATCGATCCGGAGATTTCCGAATTCGTTGAGGACGGCGACTCGTCACAAGGTTTGAGCCGCTTGGAACGTTGTAATCGTCATCAGACGTCAAATCTATTATCTCACTATCACTAACGTTCGGTGTAGACCCCGCGTTATTATTCTGGGATTCCCCAGTACTACCTAACTTTTTTTCGCCACTATCTAACACTCTCCCGTCACTCGCTTCGACCAATTCACTAGCATTATTAGACGCACACTTACGAATTTGATTTAAGTGTCTTTTCCAAATCAAATCCGATTTATACAGCTTAATAAGATAAACATTCCTACCTAAAATTTTTACAATATGACCAATAGTCCAAGTTGGTTTCAAGACATTTTTATAATCTCTAGCGTAAACACATTGTCCAAGAGAGAACTTTTCTTCCCTCCTCCCCTTAAAATTTTGCTCATTTCTCTGCTGAGCTTTCTTTAAGTTATTTTTTATATTATCAACTGATTTAGGTAAAATTTTTGGTGAATTTTCAGGTTTTAATAAGTCAAATCTAGACCTAATTTGACGACCTAAAAAAAGCTTAGAAGGAGTTTCTCCTGTTGAACAATGTTCAGTAATCCTATAAATCATAAGAAACCTATTTAAAGAAGCATTAAAATTAAACTTATCATTACACGAATTAAGTTCCTTTAATAAAAAGTTTTTCACAGTCTTTACACTATTTTCGGCCGCACCATTAGAAGACGCATTATACGGAGGTGATGTAATATGTTTAATGCCATTAAATTTTAAAAAATCAGAAAATTCCTGAGATGTGAATTGCCGACCGTTATCTGAACAAATAATTTTAGGCAAACCAAACTGGGAGAATAGCCCCCTTAATTTATCGATCGTAATAGATGACGTAATGCTAGATAAAACAAACACTTCTAGCCATTTAGAAAATGCATCCGTTACGATCAAACAATATTTGCCTTTAATCGGGCCTAAAAAATCTATATGCAACCGTTCCCATATCCCTTCAGGAATAGGCCAATTACATAATTTTCCCGAATTAGGATTATTTTGTTGCATTTGACATGCCATACAAGACTTACAAGTATTTTCAATATCCTGGTTTAGACTGGGCCACCATACATAAGATCTTGACAAAGATTTCATCTTTACAATTCCCATGTGGGTATTATGTAATTCCTTTAAAATTGACTGCTGTAAGCATTCCGGAATTATAACACGGTGTCCCCACATTAAAACATTATTTACTACACTTATTTCTTCGTGTCTACGAAAATAAGGTTTTAAATGGGGGTCCTCAACTTTCACTGGCCAGCCTGATATAACAAACGTATATACTTGTGATAAAACAAAATCTTCTTGAGTAAATTTCTCAATTTTAAATAAATCAAGGCTTAAATCTTTACAATCATTCAAAAAATTTATTTGATATAAATCACTCTCACACGCTTCAATGTTTTCACTATCACGTACTGGTAATCGCGATAGAAAATCTGCAATATTTTTAGCAGAGGGTACATATTTAATATCAAAATCAAAACCACTCAAAAAACAAGCATACCGCTGCATTCGATTAGCTGCCATTACTGGAATACCTTTTTTTGGTGAAAAGATCGAAACCAAAGCCTTATTATCAGTGACCAGAGTAAATTTTCTGCCATATAAAAACTGATAATAACGCTTTATACCAAACACAATGCTAAAAGCTTCCCTATCTATTTGACTCCATCTTTTTTGTTGATCTGACAAGGTACGCGAAGCAAAAAATATTGGCCTCTCAACCCCATTAGTAAAACAGTGGGACAGAATTGCCCCCACCCCATACTGGGATGCATCCACTGTCAGGTTTATCGGTAAATCCGGGTTATAGTGAACCAAAAAATTATCCGATTGTAATATGGACTTTATGTCCTCAAAAGATTTTTGACATTTATTATCCCAGTTCCAGTCACTATCTTTTTTTAGCAAGTTATACAACGGGTGCAAAATTGTAGGTATATTGGGAATAAACCTGTTGTAATAATTAACTGCTCCAATAAATGCACGCAACTAGCTAATATTTTCTGGAACAGGTAATTGCTCGATAGCAATTAATTTTTTTCTTGATTTATGTAACCCATTTGAACTAATATCAAATCCTAAATATGACAATGAGTCAGCAAAAAAAACGCATTTATTAATTTTTACAGTTAAGCCGCATTCGCGTAAAATTCTTAAAACGTTTTCCAAATTTTCTTTATGTTCAAGGGATGTTTTTCCGGTCACTAAAATATCATCTAAGAAGATGCAAGTGCCCTCGGCGTTTCTAAAAATTTGATCCATGATTCGCTGGAACTGC
The DNA here is from genome assembly GCA_935413205.1 of Polydrusus cervinus. Taxonomy (NCBI): domain Eukaryota; kingdom Metazoa; phylum Arthropoda; class Insecta; order Coleoptera; family Curculionidae; genus Polydrusus; species Polydrusus cervinus. Next base: position 30,655,140 of record OW284516.1, read on the forward strand.
GCAGGCGCACACTTGATACCGTAGGCGAGCCTTTTATACATAAATAACCCCTTATGAGTCGATATCGTGGTTAACTTTGCAGCATCCTTTTCCAAAACTATTTGTTGGTAGGCTGCGCTTAAATCTAATTTGGAAAATTTTTGTCCGCCTCCTAATTTTGCATAAATATCATCTATGCGAGGGATGGGATATTTATCATCTACTAACCAAGGGTTAAGCGTAATTTTATAATCGCCACACACTCGCACAGAACCATCATCTTTCAAAACCGGTACAATCGGTGTACCCCACTCAGAATGTTCCACCGGTATAATTATTCCAGACTTTTCCAGCCTGTCTAATTCTAATTCAACTTTTTCTTTAAGAGCATATGGTAGTGGCCTAGCCTTGCAAAACTTAGGAATAGCATTCTCTTTTAAATAAAATTTTAATTTAAATTTATTAAAACAACCTAAATTTTCAGAAAATACTTCTGGAAATCTTGCAGATAAGGTGTCAAAATAATCATCTGGCTTAGACACATATTTTATTTCCTGAAAGCCTAATTTAAATGCTGAAATAAAATCTCTGCCTAATAAAGCATTAGTACTATTTTTTATAACACAAAAATTTAACTTTTGTTCATTATTATTATATTTTAAATTCAATAATATTTCACCAACAGGTGATATTTTTCCACCAGAAAAATTTATCAATGTTACTACCGATTCTTTTAATGGAATTTCATAAAAATAGTTTTTATACCATTCAAAAGGAATACAGGAAAGTGCAGCACCAGAGTCTAATTCTAAAGTAAACAATTTTTTATTTAAATAAACATCAATGTTTATGGGTTTAAAATTAACAGATTTGAGAGTAAAGATTGGGTATTCATTGTTATTGTTTATGTTTATATTTTGTTCATCCGTAGAATTGTCATTATCTGTGTTACCTATTTCTAAATAATGAAGCTGTCTCTTTTTACAATTAATTGTATTATGAGTTTTTGTACGACAAATTGAACAATATTTATTATTGTTATTGTCGCGATTTCGATAATAGCACTTAAACTCCGGATGCCTTCCTTTGCCACAGATAGAACATAACTCACCAGATCCATTGTTGCCAGATTTGCCTCCGGCGCTTGTCATACCTGGTCTACCTGCTACGCTAGTACCGCCTCTCGGCTTACCTCTCCCCCTTCGATAGCCCTGCAATCTAAAGACGTCACCATGTACGTCACCTAAGGCTTCCTGCTTGACATGAGGTTGCCGAAAGTCGCCGTTTTGATTCAACAGCGCTGCTTCTGCTAATATGGCTGCATCCATTGCTTCTTTGAAGGTAGTTGTCGTACTCAATGCCAACAATTTATCCATGATTTTTCCAGGATTCATACCACAAATAAACTTATCACGTAAGATATTATCCAATTGGTCACCGAATTCACACTTTACACAAAGACTTTTTAGACGGATTGCCCAGTCTTGGATTGATTCGTTCGGTGATTTAATAACCGCATAAAATTTGCATCGTTCGGCAAACACGATTGTTTTTTCACAATAATACCCATTAAGAGCTGATACAATGTCAGTATAGGCCGTTTCTTCGGGTGCGTTTGGCACAGACAAATTTTGCAATAAAATGTAGGCCTCCTGGGAAAGTCCATTTAATAAAATTGCTCGTTTTATTCCGTTATCTTTAATGCCATTAGCAATGAAAAATTGTTTCAATCGGCTAACGTGTACTGACCAATCGTGTATCTTCGGGTCGAATTCTAATTGCAGACCGAACGTCGTAGTGGCCATTTTAAAATTCGATTAGAAAAAAAACTCACGATGCTGAAATAAAAATTGAAAAATACGAGGTTTTTCCACGTTTCCGGGTTCTAATTAACGATTACGTTAATCCCATCCTCGTCGCCACTTTTGTAATGTCCGCAGGGAAGAAATAATACGAATGTTTTAGGTACCGCGTATGTAGGTACGTAGCCCAATCATTACTGCAGGTACCGGAATCTTAATCTAGGAACGGACAGGCGCGGAAATATTAATATGGGCGCGTGCGATATTTAATAATTAAATATATGAATGAAACTGTGATACATCACACACCCTATATATTGTATTATTTTCTAATTTCCCACTAAATTCTAGCGTAGCCCCACAAAAAAAAGGAAGTTTGTAATCGGGCGAAATTAAATTATAAAAAATCATAATATTCTTGTCATCGGAGGAACTTTCTTCTCCTCTTAACGTTATAATTAACCGGTCGACGGTCCGATTGCTCAGGTGGTCAAGATCCCACATTTTCTCTTTTATAATAATGACATGATCGACTGCTTTTCGTCAGTTCTCTGGTGTCACTTCCTTAATGGCTTGATCAAACAGTAGCTTAACGTCTTTCATTTTGAATTTCGTGTTGTGTCTTGCTACATATCCTTTCACTGGCGCCCATATAAGTTCAATAGGATTTAGTTTGCAATGAGATGGCGGTGTACGCAGAACTGTTACACCATGTTTTCAGCTATATCTTCCACGGCATATTTCATAAAACGATTTTGTGTAAATTTGCTATAGCTAATAGTTCCTTCTTTATCAAATTATCTTCAAATTCAATACTTTTGGTGGTTAACCAGTCGATAATTTCTTGTTTTCTTTAAGATTAAGTTAAAGTCTTCTCTGTGCTTCGTGAATGATAGCTTGCATTATCCATAACTACTACTGAATCAGCTGGAAGATATCATATCATTTCACCAAAATAGTCCTCAAAAACATTCGGATTCATGTCCTCGTTACTTAAAATTTTAATATTACAAATAATACTATTTTATTTTAACTCCTGTTAACATAATTCTCTAAAAATTTTTGTTAGTTATCTTAAATAATTTAATACACAAAATTTACCTGCGCCTATGGCCGACACCGAAATTGAGCCAAACTGGACGGAATTTACAATATTTAATATAAAAAACACATAAAATTATGATAAAAAAATACACCGTTTTTCGATTGTACTCGGTTAATAAAAATAACAATTTTATTATAACCTATATTTAAATTCCAAACATAAAATTTCAAACCTACTTGAATACCGCTCGTTCACATATTTGGGGTCACCGCATTTAATATCTATTCCGATCAGCTAGTGAATAAGCGAACTCCCCTTATTCAGTTTATCCAGTATGTTTCCGACTACTCGGAATTTAAAATTAAATTCTTCCGATAAATCGAAAGCAGTATAGCTTTTTATCATGTGCGGTTCTATGTTGAACTAATGAGATTTTCCATTCCTTTAAGTATAAAAGGGTCCCTTTGAGCGCGTGGCTTGAAAGACAATAATAAAATAAAAATCTTCGGGTTTTATTAAAAGCTTTGCTTACGAAGCCATATCATTTCAAACGCGAACTTTATCATTAGTATAATATTAAAACCTATAAGAAGAAATACAGCGATTGGTCAAGCTATAGCAAATTTGTAGAATTTAGTGCTTAGTAAATTCTTCAAAATAATACAGTCATTGTGTTTTGTTGCTTTAAACTTTTAAAACATTTTTAGGTTTCGTTTCTTTTTTTCCAGTGAGTTTCTACTATATATCCTTCTGCGACTATTTAGGACTTCCTTTCGTCGTGTCTTATTATAGTTCTCAGGTAAGCAACAGAGCCTTCCATCGTGTCTTTTGATAGCTTTCTTACGATCACCTATGAAAATAAGAAAAAAAGCACGGTTAATTTGGCTAGAAAGCGCCGTATATAACACGCGTGTTGAAAAAAAATATTTCAACACTAGTGTTAAGGTATCAAGGCACACTATTAAATTTTAACATATGGTGCCAATTTGACAGACCACCCCTATTTATTAAAAAGAGAAAATTTTAGAAAGCAGTCATTGTAAAGTATTTAACTTATTTATCATGTGTTTGTCATATTTAAAGCCTCCTATCATTGTCGAGTAGTTCAGAACTAGAGTGTGAAAATCCGCCAACTGGAATTATAACAAATGTTAATAATGTACTGGAAAATCTATTTTCAAAAAAAAATCTTTTATTAAACAACAAATATTTATAGGTAGCGGTAGCGTAGAGATTAGAGTTCTAGCCTACAGATGGCAAGGTCACAGGTTCAAACTCCATCAGGAGTATTTGACTTTTTTTTATAAAAACATTAAGTCATTTATAGAATTATTTTAAATTGAAATATTCCTTGTTGGGTGGATTTTTTAAATTTATTTTTAATGCATCTTTTCTTGATTAAATTTAAAATTTTTCATTCTGGTTAATCTAGAAGTCAATCCAGGATTAGTTATTCCTATGATATATAAAATATGAAAATGTTTAAGTACAAATAAAGAAAAAGCCTATGGACAAACTATGAAACCAGATATTAAGTGGAACATAAACCTAAGTATGCCAATTTTAACACTAGTGTTAATATATTTTTTCAGAACTAGTGTTGAAATATTTTTTTCACAAATCAAAGGCTTTTTTAATAATTCTTTGTGCTCGTAGGAAAAATAGTGTACATTACTCGTGTGAAAGTGATTATTCTAAAACTTGAAGAATTTTCGCACTCGTCTGACGCCTCGTGCTAAATGTCTCCTCGTTTGAAAAGTATAACAATCATCACTTGTTATATAATATACTAGTACGCACCTATGACAGTAAAGTGACCAAAGACCGACGGAAACATTCTTCAAAACTTCGAATCTGGAGGCTTCAAGAATTCTGCTATAACTACCATACCGAAACTATTGGTACCAACTGGATAAAATGTCGGAAATTCGACTCCGCCGAACAATTCTCTACGAACGCATGCATATCTCTCGAAATGGGCGAAATGTAATAACTATTTCAAAATTCTTTTAGAGTCTATGAAAATAATTATGAACAAGAAAAGCGGCTCTGATATTTGAATATTTATAATGTTTTTGATTGGATGTAGTGTGTTAAGATCTAGAGGTTGTGTATATTTTGCACATTCATTTAATAGTGGCCTAAACTTTCTAGTTTTGTTTACTATCCTGTCATGAAAGTAAAATACTAATACACTCAAGGTTCTTATATTAAAATCAATAGTATTTTCAGTCAAGAACAACTATATTTCCACTTACTAGGTCTGTCCTGTAAAATAATAAAGACCAGTCAAATATTAATAGTATATCACAGCCTAATATTGGTATATCATATCCTAATTAGTTGATACCCCATATAACAACGGTAAGTCATATACAAATATGTAAGTATCAATTATTTGAATAAAGGTATACCATATATCAATGTGTTGTCACCATAGGAGGTATATCCTAAGCAACCATATTGGTATTATTAAAATGTATTTATAAGAACCTTAACGAACATATTCTATTCGCAATAAGAAAAATTTATTATTTCAATGTTTACAAGTTTGTATAGTTTAAAAATTAATAAATCATTTAATTTAATACTTAAATTAACTCAGATGCTGGCCATTTGGTTTCAACCAGAGCCATAAAACCTAATTACACACACACATAATTAAATTAACTCAAAAATGTTTTTAATTGTCGACTGACCGGTTTTTTATTCTCGATCTTACTATTTCCTTAATTCTGGAAAACTTGGCAACAATTAAATAGTGACAAATGAGGGTCATATTTAAAGCCTCCTATCATTGAAATATAAATTATCAACTGGTTTTTACAACTCAACATTGCCATTACTATTATCAATGTTTTGCAAGATTTGTTATTTTATTACGGACGACCCTGTTTACAGTTTTTGCAAATTTAACAGGTTTTATTACAGCTGCTGTAGTTTATTGCAGGTAAAAGCTGAACGAAAGCGTGAAACGTACTTTACGCTATAAGTTGTCTTTGTATAAGTTATTTTTTGTTTACAATACAAATACAAACAAACCGACATTAATAAATTATACATCAGTTAAATACTTTACGGTATTTTTATATCAAATAGTTATTTACAATATAAGTGCTGTAAAGATTCATATTACAACACGAGATGTTAAAGTTGTCAAACGAGGCGTCAGTCGAGTTTAATAAAACATCGAGTGTAGTAATATGAATTTACAACAAGAATATTGTACAAAATTTTATCTACTTTCATCTATGAATAAAAATATTTGACAAAAGGCATTTTTTAAAATAGAAATGCACCTGCTATTAGGTTTACTAATCAAGTTTTTTATGTTGCCTTTCGCATAGTTACTGTTTCGCATGGTTACTGTCGAAACTTTGTCAAACAAATTCAAAAATATAAAAGCGTTTTTCAAAATGAGCGATTTTGATGGAAGTTTACCCTTTGAAATAGAAGCAGCGGCAAACAAAGCATCTCAAGTTTAGTTCCGACAAAATCCAAGGCGCGGTTTGAGTTGGAGTATCAGAAGTTTGAAGATGGTGCAGAGCTAACAAAATAAAGGAGGTGTCTGAGAAAATCCTTTTGGGTTATTTTTCCGTAAAGCAACGCTCCCAGAAACCATCTACACTATGGACACACTACTCAATATTGAGAACTATGATTTCAGTCAAGAAAAATCAAGATATAAGCAGATTTTCTAAACTAATCGCATTTTTGAAAAGAAGTTCAGAGGACCAAAAAGTCCAAAGTTTTCACAAAGGAAGACGTATGTAAGTTTCTTAGTACTGCAGATGATGAAACATATTTACTTATGAAGGTTGTTATGATAATCGGTATTTTTGGGACTTGTCGGCGCTACGAACTAGCTAAGTTAATGTTGGATCATATTGAACACAATGATTTGTATATAAAAATTGTGATTCCATTCTCGAAAATCAAAATTATGCGAGAATTTGTTACAACAGAAGGAAATGTGACAGGTATCAACTGTTTAAGTATTTTTTGAAAGTGCTAAACTTCGTCCTCTTAATGCAACTCACAGGCGGTTTTTTGTATTCTATGGAAAAAGAAAATGCACCTCCCAGCCTGTCGGAATTAATAGTTTTGGAAGTATACCAAAAAAGATTGCAACAAAACTTGGATTGAATAATCCCGAAGGATACAGTGGACATTGTTTTAGGAGGTCCTCAGCCATCATTCTAGTTAATGGTGGTGCAGATATGCAGATGTTAAAGCGTCATGGGGGCTGGAAATCCTCTTCTACGGCAGAAGGCTACTTTGAGAATTCTTTAGAAAATAAGAAACAAATAGCAAAGATGATCATGGGGTCAGACACGGATTTAATGATTGGAAATTCGAACGTAAAGGGCTCCATCACATCCACTTCTGGTATACAAATTTCTAACTGTAAAAAGTGTATTATTAATGTTTATAATAAACCTTAAGTGTTATATTTTAATTTATAATTGGTAATTAATTTTATAATTGTTAATAATAAATCATTCTTCTAAAAAGTGTGGTTTTATTTAACAGCAAAATTTTAATAGAACCGTTTTCTTTCCATTACAGCACTAGTGCTGTAATAGATGCCCTTACAAAACGATTTACAGAACTGTAAAATTCATATTACTAAATGAATGTAGATAAATAAATATATTGCGTTTACTTTTTAAAGAAAACGCATAATAAATTCCTTCAATCCCGTTTTACTACATCGCTACTACAAATTGATTTGTTTCGGATCACAAGGGCTTAGTGACATGCAGGTCACGATCCAACACATCATATGGCCCCTGTCAGCTGAACCTATAACTAATGTCTTTCTATATCAGAAATGTAAATCAAACGTTACTGATGGTTTACCTTTTATGTCGAATGGCGAGTTAGAATACGTTGCAATGGGAGGTAAAATTTTTTTGTCTTATTTATGTTTTATTTTTACATATTTGTTACATATTTATAAGTAGTCTATTTCAGAAAGGTGTAGAGTAATAAAAGCTCATTAGATATGCAAAGAGAATACAGAGTGACCCAACGAATATTTAAGCCACTTTCATAATTTGGCATTGATTTCATTGCCAAATTCTTTATTCGCATCATCGGTCTTGCCTATTGTTATCCATTCACAAACACTAAAAATGGTGTAACAAAGGCGTGAATTATATACATAGTATTAGGTATACCTATTTTTTATTAAACAATATAAAAAAAATACATTATAGAAATTAAATTATAAAAAATCATAAAATTCTTCGTCGTCTAAGGAACTGTCATCTCCTCTTGGCGTTATAATTAACGGGTCCTATCCTATTCGATCGATTAGGTGGTCAAGATCCCACATTTTCTCCTCTTCTTTAGTGACATGATGAACGTTTTTTTGCCAGTTCTCTGGTGTCACTTCCTTAATGGCTTGATCAAACAGTAGCTTAACGTCTTTTATTTTGAATATCATGTTGTGTCTTGCTACAAATCCTTTCACTTGCGCCCATATAAGTTCTATAGGATTTAGTTCGCAATGATACGGCGGTGTTCCGTTACACTATGTTTTTTAGCTATATCTTTCACGGCATATTTCATAAAACGATGTTTGTGTAAATTTGCTATAGCTAATAGGTCCTTCTTTGTCAAATTATCTTCAAATTCAATACTTTTGGTGGTTAACCAGTCGATTATTTCTTGTTTCCTCTAAGTTAAAGTTGGAGGTTTCTCTGTGCGTCGTGAATGATAACTTGCGTTATCCATAACTACTACTGAATCAGCTTGGCGAGCACTGATTATATTTTTGTCTTGCCACAATTTTTGTACTATGTAACCTTCATTAATCCACGTATCATCAAGATAAAAGAATTTCTTCATGCACGCCTATGGCCGACACCGAAATTAAACCAAACTGGATGGAATTTCCCATTTTATTACTCTTCACCTTTCTGAAATAGACTATAGTTGTATTTTATAGTTTCCGAGATCCCAGTGGTAACCATGGAATTTAGGACATCCTGTACACCTTGTTTAAGAAACTCGTTTTGAAAATACACGAATAAAAAGGTGTGAACTTAAACAAAAATACATTTATCCAAGCATGATTCGGTGTATATAAATGGCGTATTTAAATGTTCCAATAAAAATGTTTAAAAGTTCCTCTTTTACCTAGAAAATCGCTGTTTCAAGCGCCACTTTAAAATAAAATGTTTACATCTGTTTCATGATAATTACTTGCCAGCTTAGACTCCATTGAAATTTTCTATGCACCATTCAGGGCTTTAGCATGTAATGAATTTACCTTGTTTAAAGTTGCTTTTTTACTGGAGTATAATTAAAACCTTTTTAAAAAGTTGGTACTCATCCTGAAAAAGCTAAAGATAATTAAAAAAGTTATTTGAAAAATATATTTAAAAGTTCATACCATTATAGATATTTTTCTTGGATTTTCGGCCGATAATAAATTGTAAAATAATAGTTTGTTGGATTTATTTTGGTCTTTGGACCTAACTTAAATTACAAACTACAATTAACATCACCGCAAATAATTGAGTTATAAAAAACTACATTGACAAGACACTAAAAATAAATTAAATTTTCACAACAGACAACACAGGCAACCTCCGTACATATATATAGACTACCCAATCTACATAAATAGTACATTGTATATCTAGTAGGAAAAGCTGAACATTCCCAGACGACCGTAAAAATTGTATGTCGAGGCACAAACCGAGACTGACAATACGGAGTCCGGAAATGTGGCTTTTTATACGAGGCTTACATATTATTTTTCCGTAAATCGAAAATTATTAAAAGGACATAACTTATTACAATCAACTTGTTAAAATTTTGAAATAAATTTTATTAACTTTGTTCACAAATAAAGGATGCCATCAATCAATATTTGTGTTGTAACTATGGAAACACGGTAATATTGAATTGTCAAGCTTAACACATTTTAGTTTACAAGTAGCCGTACAGAAATAACATTTCCTTACAGTACAATAACAAATATTTCCTAACAGTTATTTTCCGTTGCCTAGCAACGACTTAGTGTAAGGAAATATTATCTCATACAATTATTAACATTCTCGGCACAACTGCAATGTCTGAAAGACTCTCGGGATTATTATTAATTTATCGTATAGAAACAAATTTCAATAGCTCATATATTTGGGTTTTTTTTGTTGACGTTGTATAACTAACCACTGAACTCTTTATGAAATATATTATAAATAAATGAAACTAATTATAAATGTTACTACCATTGCTGGAAATAAGATTATGGAAGCAACAAAACTAGTATATCTTACATCGACGTTCTGTGAATTTAACATCCAATTTTACTCTCAAATGGGGTAGCAATGGGATATCCTATGTGAGCTACCAGCGCTAATTTGGGCATGGAATTATTCAAACTCGACTACAAGCTTCACTTTTTTCAAATTATATGTTAATGATTATATTCTTTGCATTCCCCTAAATAAATTTACCATTAGAGATTGTAATATTGCCGTGCATCCTTCTTAAATTTTTTATTTTTTTGTTTCAATATTTGTTTTACAAAAATGCATTTTCATTGGCCTGAATATTCAGATACCCCCCTTCAACAGACACTTGTCTTCTGGAACGTGAAGCCAAAATGCAATAAATACTGAAGTAGCTTATTTTGAGATTCTCCGTGGAAAATGACATTTTAACATTGCAATCTTCCATTTATTTAATTCATATTACGCTTGTTTAATAATTTATCAGGTAAAGATAAAAAATTTGATGCACCGAATTATTATTCTAACGGCAATTTTAAAGCGATGTATGTTTTAACCGACAAGTACTTTGTCAATTAAAAAAATTAAATTTTATTGCACTCTGTCATAATATTTTTTCAGAGTCGGAAATTGCCACCAAATTTTAGTTTAAATAATTTAGTGGTTTTTGATGTAGTCTGCCTACAATATAGGTTTATATACCGGGTGTTGCATCGTCGAGCGGGACATAGGAAATCCCATGTAATTTTAAATGGGGTTAATTATTGGCTTCCCTAATTATTTTAGAGAAAAATTCTATTTAGGTTTATTAAAGAGCACTAAAACCCACATTCAAAAGAATAACTTTAGATAGTTTTGATGAGCCCGTTTACGGGTTAACGCCGATTTTTTTTAACTATTTCTCCTTTTTATGGCCCCGTATTTGATTTTTATTTTTTATTTATTTTATTTTTAAGAAATAATGGCCCGATAATATTTTCTCCGAAAATCCCAGCCCAAACATTAACTTTTTGTGGATATTGCGTCCTTGTTTCGACAAACCTGTGTTGGTTTTCTTTGCTCCAAAATCGATAATTTTGAACTTTGGGTTCATTGTTTAAGGTAAATGTGCATTCGTCAGTGAAACAAATGTTTTTTAAAAATTCCCTATCCATGTTTGCTCTTTCAATCATACCAAAACAAAACTCCTGTCGTCGTATTTCGTCCCTATCTCTTAGCTCTTGGTGCTTTTCATATTTGTATGAACAATATTTATGTCGTTTCAAAGCTCGTAACGCTGTGGTGTGATCTAATCCTATGTCATCCTCAAGTTTCCTTGTGCTGATCGTCCCATCATTTTCTTCCACGCACAATAAAACTTGCAAGTCCCTATCATTTCTTGCATCTCTTCTTTGTTCCTGCCTTTCTTCACATCTGCAGTTATAATTTATTACAGTGCCTTTTGTCTCAAATTTCTTGATAGTCCTTTCGACTGTAGATTTTGCAGGCATCGGTCTATTCGGATACAGAGCAGCAAACATGTCTGATACATTTTGATAACTATTTTCTTGATAATACCATTTAATCATCAATATTTTTTCTTTAGAAGTGTAATTCATGGCTAATATTTTCGATGTACAAGTTTTTATAACAATAAAGCACACATTTCAAAATGACAACTTTATTTGACAGTCATCTTTTACCTTGACTGGTGCCCGCAAATACGGGGCCATAAAAAGGAGAAATAGTTTAAAAGAAATCGGCGATAACCCGTAAACGGGCTCATCAAAAATATCTAAAGTTATTCTTTTGAATGTGGGTTTTAGTGCTCTTTAATAAACCTAAATAGAATTTTTCTCTAAAATAATTAGGGAAGCCAATAATTGACCCCATTTAAAATTACATGGGATTTCCTATGTCCCGCTCGACGATGCAACACCCGGTATAGGTTTGATGATAACAGAGAAAAAAAATAAAATCCGAAAAAATTTGTTTTAAACCAGTTGTTTTATTAATTAATGAAAAATAACAATGGTGCATCATTAAAAAAAGTATATAAGAAACTTATGAAATAGGGTTTAGAAGTCTCGTTAACCAAATTTGATTAAACCAAATTGTAAAGAATGTTGACTGGTAACCACGGTAGTGGCTCAGAGAAGAGTTACTGGTATTCGACCATTAAGGAAATAGTATATATATATAGTATACCGGGTGTCCGCGAAAGGTGGTTCGCCCCTATAACTTTTTTGGCTTTGAAGATATTGGAATGAAATTTGGAGAATGTGTATACGACATAAAATTACATTTTTTGACGGGTAACTCAATTCTATGGCACTTCCGGTTTAACCGGAAGTGACATAAACTTTCGATTTTTAAATGGGACGCCTGGTATATTTTTACTTATTTTATCTCCACATGACATTCTAAACACAATCATGTGTCACTTGTCACTTTGTGTCACCAAAAAAAAATTTTTTTTTTCATTTTAATTTTTTTTTTTAATTTATTAAAAATTATAGTATGCATTATACCTACTAATTAAATAACCAAACAATTATAACTATCTACATAATATCTATTTATTTTTAACTTTAATTTTGAAGATGTTCAAAATGACCTCCATCTTGTTGCTGACAAAGTCGTACTTTCTCTTTTGTTGCTCTTACAACGTTTCTTAAATGTCGTGGTGAAATTCGATGAATAACTGCCCTTACTTTGTTTTCTAATTCATTTCGTGTGGCAGGGGGTACATCATATATCTCATTTTTAATAGTACCCCATAAAAAAAAATCTAGTGGCGTAAGGTCGGGCGACCTAAAAAGTTTTAAAATGAAATAAAGGTATAAATTAAGAACAATTCCGTTTTACCTTGCCGGCCAACTAACTGGGCCCCTGTTTCCAATCCAATTTTCGTTGTATAATTCATTTAAATATTCCGTTACTGCCCTCAAGTTGTGTGGGGGGGCACCATCTTGTTGATAAAATAGTCCTTCTCGATTTATTAACGGTATCTCATCCAAGAACTGCTCAATTTCTTGCGTAAGAAAATCTAGATATCTTGCCCCTGTTAGCGAACCGTCAAAAATTATAGGACCTAATATTCTGTCCCCTAAAATCCCAACCCAACAATTGAAACCAAACCGTTCTTGAAAATTTCCTTCCTGCATCAAGTGTAAATTTTCTTGAGACCAATATCGCTTGTTATTTCTGTTAAAATGTCCCAAATTAGTGAAACGGCTTTCGTCAGTATAAAGAATTTTATTGGGAAATGTGTTATCCTCTAAATATTTTTCTAAAAACCAATTACAATAGCTAAGTCTCCTTTCATTGTCGTTTCCGTACAGGTGCTGGTGTAGTTGGTATTTATATGAGTGATATCCATGTTTATTTAAAATTTTACCTGCAGAAGACTTAGAAATATCACATTCTAGCGCGATCTCTCTGACGGACGCGTTGATATGTACTTGTACGTATGCCAGAACGTCTATTTCTTTTTCTTCGCTCACAACAAATTTAATGTTTTCATTATTATTAGGTCCATTTCGCATTTGCTGAACCACTTTTGGGAAATAGTGCCGGGTTGGGTGATGCCGATCTGGATATCTCTGTGCGTAAAGACGTGCAGCATTAGTTGAGATTTGCCTACACTCTCCGAAAACTAATAACATATCAACTTTTTCACTACTTGTATAAATATTATTATTCTCCATGTTTTTAAACAATAACGTACTGTTGCCGAAGCGATATGCAATAAGATATTGACAGGCCGTAATTTTTTTTCATGACAGCTTCATGTTTTTATTTCACAGGCCTACTCGATTCATTTAAATAATATTTCATTCTCTGAAGACCGTTCATTTTAGAAAAATGTTAGCGTTATATTTTACCAGTATTTTAAACGAAAGTTTGTTTAAAACCCATAAGTGTTTGGTATCAAATTAATCGTAGGAAAATGCTCTCTTTTGTTAACCGGGTGAACCACTATGTTGCCATTTGAAAAAAATGACTTATACAAATTTAAAAATTGAATTTTACACAGCAGATTGGTTTTTGACAAAAAAGAGTAAATTGGTATTTTACTCAAGATTATAAGACAAAATTAGTAATTTAAACGAATTCATAGCCCTCTAGATTTAAAAAAAAAATGAAAAAAAAAATTTTTTTTTGGTGACACAAAGTGACAAGTGACACATGATTGTGTTTAGAATGTCATGTGGAGATAAAATAAGTAAAAATATACCAGGCGTCCCATTTAAAAATCGAAAGTTTATGTCACTTCCGGTTAAACCGGAAGTGCCATAGAATTGAGTTACCCGTCAAAAAATGTAATTTTATGTCGTATACACATTCTCCAAATTTCATTCCAATATCTTCAAAGCCAAAAAAGTTATAGGGGCGAACCACCTTTCGCGGACACCCGGTATACTAAAGTTTAGCGTATATATAGAACTTTAGTATATACAACTATTTCCTTAAACTTTTCCTTGTGAAATGATATCCCCGACAGTCCTGTAAGGTCACAACCGGGAAGGACACTCTGAAAGCAACTGGAAAACATCAACACTACCCAGGGCTAACACCAACCGCGGCCAGTCTGGACTGGCTACCTTTCCTAGGTGGTAGTTCACATCGTGAACGTAAACCTAGTAGTTGGTATTAAATTATTTTGTAATATAGTTGATGTTGTAAAATATTAAACCTAATAAATTAAGAGCTTTAGAAAGAAAGGCATTCGACCGTGGCGGTCCGGGTTCGATCCCCGGAGTGGGCATACGTACAATAAAAAAAGTATGTCCGAAAATCAGTGGAGAATGCAGTATGTTACTAGTGATTCCTAATATCGGAACCGAGAAGGGCGTCATGGACTTCTGGGGAGGTAAAAAGGATAACTAGTGCATACACGTGGTTCGGATTCCACGTTAAGCTGTAGACGATAGTGGATATAATGGGCCTTATAGGCCTAAGTATACTGGCTTTTCCGCCAACCCCAGCAAAATAAAAAAGAGATTCAAAATTTAGTGTTATACTTTTTAATCTTTAAAGCACTTTATAAGCACTATATATTTTATGTCATTCGATGCAAAATTAAAAACTAAATATTTTTCACTATCGCGATTCCTAAAACAGTAATAGTATATTACGTATTAAGTGTTGTAAAAAGCATAGTATGCACGAAAAATCGCGAACAAGCCGCGTAGCGGCGAGTGCGGTAATTACATGAGTGCGTAATTACTTTACAACATGCAACACGTACTATTATATAATATAACATTAAGGAAACTTTTGGGTGTAGGATTAGCCCGCAGGGGGAAGCGTTCTGCGTATAATCTCGAAGCAGCAGCCGCACTTTGACGATACTCACCGTAAATAAGCACCATGTCTATTAGTTCATTGTTTTTAAATTTTACCATTTTCACGTATTACCAATTTGAAATTAACTTGCTTCAGAAAAACATTCCGCAGCAGATTGCCAAAAAAGTAACTGACCTCCGATCAGTAAATTGCATGACTAATAAGACAAAAACAACATAAAGTATATCAGGCTACGTTTTGATGACCAGGCCCGCACTTAAATTTTTTACCTCTGTATCTCGCCTATTTTAAAGTTTTTTGAAAAAAGTTATTTGAAAATGTTGTTTATTTTAATGCTTACACAGCTAAAAAGAAATATCAACTTAGGAATCACCCTGTATAGCTACCATAAGCCAATCAGTAATAATTCATCAAGCAAAAAAACTATATAAGGAGCTCTTTCTATAATATTAGCTCATGGGATTTGTTTCTCAGGTTTGTATTGTTTATATCTTGAGTTTTTAAATTAAAAGTCCTAATACTCAAATTTAAAAACCTTGAGATCCTGATGGCACATATCCTTTATTAAATTTTTTTATTATTTTACCCATATGCAATCTCTCTTAATCAATCAAGTTTAAAGCTTTCCTAAAATTGCTATGAATTTCTGTATACTTTTTTATTGTATAATATTCAAATATTTGCGCATTTTATATTCAATAAAATGCACTTCCATTGGCCTAAGCATTCAGATGCACCCCCTTGAATAGGCACTTGTCTTCTGGAAGGCGCAGCTAACGATGCAATAAATATTGAAGTAGGCTATTTTAAAATTCTCCATGGAAAATTACTTTTTAACGTTGATAGCATTCTTGGTGAGGTAATCCATATTATATTTTTTTAATGAGTAATTTAAATTATTTCTACGGGCAAAAGTGCAACAGGTGATGGAGCAAAACATATTTGTCATGGTAAATGGAAAGCGATGTATGTTTTAAACGATGAATATTTAGTTATTTAAAAAATATAATTTTTATTTTAAAAAATTTAGTTGATTCATGTAGAATTACATAAAAATGTTTACCAATAATTAATTAACCAGCAACTTTGACATACACTACATTGCAATGGCGGCTCGTCAGGTGAATTAGACGAAGGGGCTCTTCACCAAAAAAAAATCCAGATGGAAAGTTCTTAGACAATATTAAATATTAATGTACCAATACAGCTACCATTTTAGTCAATAAAAAATAATTATGTCGAATTAATAATATTAATTTAATCCGAATGTAGCTATGCATATTAGGGCCACGGTTATTTCCGATGGACAATAATTATAGACACTCGTGCATTTTGGCGCGCCCCAGCGACCGTGTCCGTTAGCTCAAAACAAGTGAAGACCCAACGCCCTACATGGCTTTAATATTCACCATCGCTATGGTTATGTGACGTCAGTCACGCAAACAGCATGTAACAATTTACATTATGATGAAGGGCAATTTAAAAATAGATCAGTCGTATGCACCATTGTTTTAGCATTGGTTCGCCTAACCTTAAGGTATTTAGTTTGAGGCTTCGCGAAACGTGCGGTTATAGGTATCGTTTTTACGTGATTTACTATGTGATTAAAGAGTTTTGTTTTTATTTTTCAGTTAATTTAGTAGTGTACGTACCTACTTAGTTGTGTGTTTAAAAAATGAATCCAATTAATGACGTAGTTTGTAATTTGTTGGAAACTCCATTCAGTCGTTGGACAGATGAGAATAAGAAAGACGTTTTGTTACACGGGTTTTTACTTTTAGTCAATGTTTGTTTAAGTACCCGCACTATTCCTAGCTCTTCACCATTTTTTAAGACCGCGAGCCGCCACTGCTACATTGACATAAATTTTAAAACTGATCAGGCAGCTTTAATTGTGAGTAAATAATTCCTGCGAATGTGAATGTAATACTTAAAAGTTAAAATAAAGTCCTTTTATTAGATATTTAAAATGTTTGCAATTATCTAGGTAATGGTCAAACCCGTCTCTAAATTATCTTAAGACCTAGGACCTAAATGTCATATTAATATGAATTTCTAACAGTGTTATCTATATTCTTTATCATATTTTTCAATTTCTTAACTTTTTATACCGGGTGTTGCATAGTCGAGCGGGACAGGAAATCCCATGTAATTTTAAATGGGGTCAATTATTGGCTTCCCTAATTATTTTAGAGAAAAATTCTAATAAGGTTTATTAAAGAGCACTAAAACCCACATTCAAAAGAATAACTTTAGATATTTTTGATGAGCCCGTTTACGGGTTATCGCCGATTTCTTTTTAACCATTTCTCCTTTTTATGGCCCCGTATTTGCGGGCACCAGTCAAGGTAAAAGATGATCGACTGTCAAATAAAGTTGTCATTTTGAAATGTGTGCTTTATTGTTATAAAAACTCGTATATCGAAAATATTAGCCACACTTCTGAAGAAAAAATATTGATGATTAAATGGTATTATCAAGAAAATAGTTATCAAAATATGTCAGACATGTTTGCTGCTCTGTATCCGAATAGACCGATACCTTCAAAATCTACAGTCGAAAGGACTATCAAGAAATTTGAGACAAAAGGCACTGTAATAAATAACTGCAGATGTGAAGAAAGACAGGAACAAAGAAGAGATGCAAGAAATGATAGGGACTTGCAAAGGCAGGAACAAAGAAGAGATGCAAGAAATGATAGGGACTTGCAACTTTTATTGTGCGTGGAAGAAAGTGATGGGAAGATCAGCACAAGGAAACTCGAGGATGACATAGGATTAGATCACACCACAGCGTTACGAGCTTTGAAATATGAAAAGCACCTATTAATTAGTAAAATATTGAAACATATAAAATGTCATAATTAACATTGTAATTGGATACTTTATTTTAGTTTTATTTAGATTAATTTGTACTTATAAATACACCTTTAATATTTTCGATGTACGAGTTTTTATAACAATAAAGCACACATTTCAAAATGACATTTTTATTTGACAGTCCTCTTTTACCTTGACTGGTGCCCGCAAATACGGGGCCATAAAAAGGAGAAATAGTAGGTAATAAAGAAATCGGCGATAACCCGTAAACGGGCTCATCAAAAATATCTAAAGTTATTATTTTGAATGAAGGTTTTAGTGCTCTTTAATAAACCTAAATAGAGTTTTTCTCTAAAATAATTAGGGAAGCCAATAATTGACCCCATTTAAAATTACATGGAATTTTCTATGTCCCGCTCGACGATGCAACATCCGGTATACAGAGTAATCTGCAATTTTAACATTATAATTAAATGACTACTTGCGTGTCCAATCTATTTTTTCTTTTTAATCCACCGTCCAAAAAGTTGGGTAAAGACCCCTAAAATATAGCCCTGATCCTCCTAATGTAAAACAATCTAGAATCAAAAGCAATTATGTAAAGTATATGGACGTAGGCGACAGTGGAGAGAAAACTTCAAAAAGCAGCTACATAACTTAAAGTAATTAATATTTTATGTGTAAATAATGTTCAAATAATATTCATTTACTGGTTTTTGATGACAGTGAGCAGGTTTCTAGAGTGGCGCTATCAATAATTGCAACAATATTTCCATTGACACCTACGTCGTTGTACTATTTATAATTGATTTCTACTATACACACATAACAATACGGCATTTAAAAATAATTTTATGAAGCCCGTTTTTATAGCAGGACCAGATTTTTAAAATACCCTGTATTAGTCCTCTAAATTAAACTTATTAAAGGATTGCTTAATCAATGGCAGTGCATGCATTTATGTAAGCATTCTGATTGTTTTATAATCAAATATTAACTTCAGTAAAATGAACTGTCGTTGGATTTTCAATTCAGATACACCCCTTTAAAATGCACTTATCTTCTGGAAAGTGCAGCTAACGAAGCAATAAATATTGAAGTAGGCTATTTTGAAAATCTCCATGGAAAATAACTTGTTAACATAACCCTCTATGTCAGTTAATCCATATTATGCTTTTTAATAAGTATATCGAATTATTTCTGCATGACTGAACGTAAAAAAAATGTGAAGAACTGAAATGTTTCTTAAGCTGTAAGTATTAAGCAATAAATGAAAGGTATTTTTTGTATTCAGCGTAATTTTTTCGGCCTACTTGAAGGCCATCATCAGGGCTTAGGTTTCGTTAAATTTGTCCAGGAAGCAAGAAGCATTTTCAGAATGAAAGGAAAATTTCTAAACAAATTTTCCAATGTATTGGTTTCGGTTTTTAGCAACAAATGCCTGGATGACAGAAATTTTCCTTTCATTCTGAAAATGCTTCTTGCTTCCTGGACAAATTTGACGAAACCTAAGCCCTGATGATTTCTACAAATTCTTATTTCTTGCTCATAAAAACATAATATTGCCAACTTTCAATTCGATTCATTAAACCGTTTTAAAATTATGGCTTATTTTCGAGAATAAACTTTTACTTTCAACACCCTGTATCTCTAGAACGAGTAACAATCCGAAAAAACTTATATAACATAATCGGCTTAGTTTGATGTCTAGTATCTCCAGTTACTCTACGGCCCATTAGTTACCGGACACCCTGTATACAGTAGTACATAGTTCGTTATGGAATTGCGCATTGACATTTTTCCATGTGGATATTATTTCTGATTAGCCTGGTCAATTCTGCATAAAAATGGTATCTTGCGTTTTTCTCCTCAGATACACAAATTAAATTAGACGGGCGAAAACATGCCTTGAATGAAGGTAGTCATTTCCAACAATTTTTATAAAACAAAATTTTGTATTATCAATGTTAATACTAATAAATAGTAGAGCTAATTTAATTATTTTAATTTAGGGCGGTGTGCCTAAGGAGAAAAACGCAAGAGACCATTTTTATGCAGAGTTGACCAGGCTAATCAGAAATGATATCCACATGGAAAAATGTCAGTAGCATACCACTTATTTTCTAAAAAATATTAGAGGGAATGTTTGCAGGGACGCCACTGGTGGGACAAAAAAACTTTTATTACTAAAAGATGTGGTTTTATGTCCTATTAGAGCATGCCAAAATTGAAAATATTATCTAAAGTACTTTCGGAGAGATTACAAAAAACCCATTAAAAGAAACAACACCCGGTAGCAAAGAATTTAAGCCGATTAGGACATATGTTTATATTAATTTTTCTTCGTATAATGACTTGAGGAATCACACCTTAAAATATTAGCACGTCATTAAGGAACACCCTGTATTGCCAATTCTTCCTTGCAGCATAATAGGCAATATAAATATTTTTAAATTTAATTTTTTTTGGACACAAATGCTGCTACCCTGTAATAGAAATAGTAAGTACCTAACACAATACTATAATTAACACTTTTTTATATTTTTCATCCTCGAAAACCGGGGAGGGGGGAGAGGGTTTCATAGCGTAATTGGTAATATCACAATTTTCGGAATTTAAATATTTTTTAAATTGACACGAACTGCACTGCGCTATAATGAGTACAGTATCTAACATAAATCTGTAAACATCAATTTTTAAATCAGCAGATTTTACACAGGTTGATATTTCAGCCATCACCCTGTATAAAAAAGACACAACTGAAGTCACACATATTGTACTTAGTAGTCCAAGAGACGGCCTATCCAATAAACTAAAAATGATACTCATTGACATAATTCATCATGAAAAAGGAGTTTCAATGAGAACGAACGAAATTAAAATATTAGCATAAAGAGTTAATAATCTCAGTTTTTATATCTAAACCAGTAGATCTTACAGTAATTCTTTAACTTTTATACTAATTTGCATAAAGTGTACTAAAGAAATTTTCCTACATGGCTATTATCGTCGTTTTAATCATAGAGGACTTTTTTTTATTAAAATTTCACATATTTTAAGTTGTATTTATATAATCTTTAAAATGTTTGAAGCTTTTCTCATTATGCAATGCTTCTGAATGGAATTTATGATGGTTTTATACACAAATATTTCCCTTAATAAATTTTATTCATTTCATAAAATTCATTAGTCTGAGTATTTAGATGTACCCCTTCAAAGGCATTTATCTACTGCAAGATGCAGTCACCGGTGCCGGTGGAATAAATAGTTTTGATATCAGCTATTTTTTAATTCTTTATAAAAAATGTTTAAAATTGCATTCATAATAATTATTTTATTTATTTATTAACGGGCATTGCCCAATTTCACAAATAAAGTGGTAATCTTATATTTAACGCAGAGTAACATATACAAAATAATTAAATGTTTAGGTAAACAATAAAAATAATAATAAGAGAAAAAAACTCAAACAATCTAATAACTCAAATAAAATGAAAAACATAAATGATGAGGTTTGTGACGAAATTAGAGACCTCAAATCATAGTATGTAGTTGCTTAATGAAATCCGACCTATTTGAAAAGAAATCGAGTGTGGGATGCTCATTGGCTAATCTGGCTGACCTTGATATAAAAGCATTTTGGCCGTAATTAGTTCTGTGAGGAGGTATTGAAAAGGTATTCCTCAGACGTGTTTCCCTTGAAGGCACATGCAATCCTATTTTATTTAGCAAGAGAGGATAGTTATATTTATTATGTATTAAGCTGTAGAGCATTTTAAGGTCTTTTAGATTCCTGCGTTGTTCAAGCATATTTATCTGGATGTTAGTTTCCAGCTGATAATATGTTAGTTCTGAGGTATTAAGTTTGAAGGCCATGTATTTTAGAAATGTATGTTAAACCCTCTTTATATTCTGGATATGTACATTGTAGCAAGGATTCCAGACACAGGATACTCTTGGATTAAAAATTATTGAATCGAACTATCTGGGATCGCCCAGTTAAGTAACTTCGTATCCAGGAAACTAACGGACCGCCAACTCCCAGACCCTCCAGCTTAGACAAAAGAACTTCATGGTTGACCCTGTCAAACGCCTTGGAGAAGTCAGTGTAAATGGAGAGTACCTGAGAACTATTCTCCAGGGCGTCAGAAATGAAATCCACATAAGTAAGCAAGTTGAGCTCGGTGTTCTCTCCAGTTTGGAAGCCAAACTGTCTGAAATCAATACATGGGCTTAATAATGAGTTCAAATACTTAGTTAAAATATGCTCAAATACCTTAGGAATGGTACTTAATATGCTAATTGGTAGATAATTTGTTATTAAGTCTTTTTTCCCTGATTTATGAATAGGTGTAACTTAGTTTCCAAAATTCAGGAAAAGTTCCCTTGGCAAGAGATAGATTAAAAATAGTATGTAATGGACAGGTCAGAATAAAGCTGCATTGCTTAAGAAGTAATGGAGGTATGCCGTCGGGACCGAGCCCCTTGTTTATATCTAATGAATCTAAATGTGAGTATACATCCGATATTGATATATTGTAATCAGAAGCATTAGTGTTATTGTACTCAAAATTTGGTCGTTGGTAATCAGGACAGGGTCTACTACTATAAACCTGAGAAAAATAGTGGGCAAACATATTAGCAATTTCCACTCCGGAAGTACTGCAAGTACCATTGTATTGAAATTCACTGGGGATATCGCGATTATTTCTTAATTATGAGTTTTTAATAGGTTTTTCAAATTATCTGTGTACGAGTGCCATAAAGTTAAAAAAAGATATTTCAAACTTGTAATGTTGTTTAAAATGAATTAAAGTACTAATAGTCTATTTCAGAAAGGTGTAGAGTAATAAAATAGGAAATTTCTTCCAGTTTGGCTCAATTTCGGTGTCGGCCATAGGCGCACGTAAATTTTGTGCATTATTTATGATAACTAACCAAAAATTTTAGAGAATTAGGTTAACGGGAATTATGATAGAATAGTATTGTTTGTAATATTAAAATTTCAAGTTATTGCGTAATTCAATTCGGGAGATTACCACGAGGACATGAACTCGAATGTTTGTGAGGACTATTTTGGTGAAATGATAAAATATCTTCCAGCTGATTCAGTAGTAGTTGTAAATAATGCAAACTATCATTCACGACGCACAGAGAAGACTCCGACTTCATATTGGAGAATACAAGAAATTATCGACTAGTTAAACTATTGAATTTGAAGATAATTTGATAAAGAAGGACTATTAGCTATAGCAAATTTACACAAACATCGTTTTATGAAATATGCCGTGGAAGATATAGCTGAAAAACTTAGTAAAACTGTGCTGCGCACACCGCCATATCATTGCGAACTTAATCCTATAGAATTTATAGACACGCAACTTAAAGGATTTGTAGCAAGACACAATACGATATTCAAAATGAAAGACTGTTTGATCAAGCCATTAAGGAAGTGACACCAGAGAACTGGCGAGAAACAGTCCATCATGACATTAAAGAAAAGGAGAAAATGTGGTCTCTTGACCACCTGTTCGATCGGACCGTCGACCCGTTAATTATAACGTCAAGAGGAGTTAACAGTTCCTTAGATGATGAAGAATATCATGATTTTTCATATTTAATTTCTGTATAATATATTTTTTGCATCTTGTATTTTTTTATAATGTTTAATAAAAAATAAGTATATATAGTGCACGCCTTCGTTAGGTGTCAGGCGAAGGCAGTTTCGCCGACCCTCACCCCCCCCCCCCCCCCCCCCTGAGCCTTACAAAATGATATTTTTTTTACTTTGAACCTTGAAAATTGTCGTGTAAAAGGTCAGAATTTTTTTTAGAAGTCCCTTTTGGGAGTAGGAATATTTTTATGACCAGCATAAGCTCTTTTTTTTTTAATGCAATTTTTTTAGTCACCCCCCCCCCCTGTAACAAAATCCTGGGTCCGCAACTGCGTTAAGAGCAGATTATCTGTATAGATGAATTAAGGTCGATGGTTTTGTTATATCGACGAATTAAAATTCGATAAATCGATTTTCAATATATCGATGGATTTGAAATTTTGTGTATCCCATATTATGCAATAACGCTAAATTTACGCCAAATAAAAAAGCTTTTTATTTTTTTAAAGAAATCTACACTAATGAATTCCATAAAATTACATTTATTGTGTAATATTTTCCCGCCCAGTGACATTAATATACTTACAATAATATGTTTTATATGTTATGAATATATTTATTATTGGTTTATGTAAGATTTAGTTCCATTATTAAAATTATTGTTTCTCACAAAAGAAAAATTTAAAATTATAATTTTTCTATGGAGTATTATCATTCGAAAATAGACGTCGAGATGCTACTCAAATATTCATTGCATCGTTAGCAGTACCTATCTTCTCTAAAGACAAGTAGCTTTTCAAAGGCGAAGTTTAAATTTTTAAACTTATTACAAAGCTGCATAATACATGCATACTCTACGCGAATACTTCAATATATCAAGGTATTAAATATTCCAAATAAAATATTTGTATACGACTAGCCATTTATTGGAAGAATTTTTATATATTCCTTGTTTATGTATGTCATT
The DNA here is from genome assembly GCA_935413205.1 of Polydrusus cervinus. Classification (NCBI taxonomy): domain Eukaryota; kingdom Metazoa; phylum Arthropoda; class Insecta; order Coleoptera; family Curculionidae; genus Polydrusus; species Polydrusus cervinus. The sequence continues at coordinate 30,679,908 of OW284516.1, forward strand.
ATGATCTTATGCTCGATATGTTTTAAAATTCTTGGTTTCTTACAAAAACTGATAAGTTGATAATTCTGGTAACGGTGTTGACAGATTGTAAATACATTTTATTTGAAGAATTGGAGTAGTTTATTATAATTTTTTTAAAAGAACTGGTCCTTAATATACTAATAAATTAAAAATATAAAAAATAAGTATATATTATTGTTTAATCAATTTAATATACAAGATGAAATAAAAATATCTCCTTACTTATTCCAGTTTGATAACTCAAAAACGACTTTGTCGATTTAACCCAAGTCTCGTATAAGTATACAGGGTGTGTCACGGTGGATGGAACGTTAGACGTTTATGGAAAACGGGTGATACGCTTTCTTCAAATATTTGGTTGCTCAAATAAACGATCATGGTCTATCGTTTTAAAATATTTTCACAATGCGGCGTTGCCGCTTCTGCCCGAAACAGGTGGCAATATCGTTAATTTAAATGGAACACCCTATACAGGGTGTTACAAATTCGACATACCAGCATTGGAATCTCGGAAACCATAGGAGTTAGTGAAACGGGTAAATGGGGGCAAAGTTGTGAAATTCGGTGCTAATTATAATGCCGCTTTAAAAGTTTTCAAATTCCGAATACTTCCGATTTTATTCGAAAAACACCAAAATTTTGCAAAATCGTTTTTATTTTTTCCTGAGCTTATTTGCCTGGCTATTTTAAAATAAATGAAACTTTGTCATTGCCACTTTTTCTTATCAAAAAATGAGGTTACTAAACTAAAGATCCACCGTTTCGTCTCCGAGCGGCCATCACCAACTTTACTTATTTAAGTACGGACCTGGATTTTTTAAACCGATTTTTAAACCCTTCTACCCTCAAAATGTAATGGCGATATTACTTTCTCATAATGATGAATTGTCCTTGCTTATTTTTTTAAATTCATATTTTTACAATTCTTGTCAGTCCGGTACTGGCAACGAATTATAATATTAATTAAAAACTTAATTTTTTTTAAAACATTCATACAAAAGTAATATAATTTATTTTATAAGAATTTTCTAATAATTCTAAATTTACTAATTATAAATCCTAATTTTCTAAATGTTCAAAGAGATTGTTTTGCTCAATAAAAAAGATCGATATTTCTTCCAATTTTGGCGACAGCCCTTTCAACCGATCTTCTCTTTATCCTACCAAATGCCACCTGTATGTAAATACCTAACATGAACTTTAGACAAACTTTTTCATGAAACTTATTTGTAAAGGTTTTCGTTGCCAGGACTGGACTGACAAGAAGTGTAAAAAATATGAATTTAAAAAAATAAGCAAGGACAATTCATCATTATGAGAAAATAATATCGCTATTACATTTTGAGGGTAGGAGGGTATAAAAATCGGTTAAAAAAAATTCAGGTCCGTAATTAAAAAAGTAAAGTTGGTGATGGGCGCCCGGAAACGAAACGGCGGATCTTTAGTTTAGTAACGTCATTTTGTAGAGAAGAAAAAATGGCAATGACAAAGTGTCATTTATTATTAAAAAGCTAGTCAAATGAGCTCAGGAAAAAATAAAACCGATTTTGCAAAATTTCGGTTTTTTTCGAATAAAATCGGAAGTATTCGGAATTTGAAAACTTTTAAAGCGGCATAATCAGCACCGAATTGCACAACTTTGCCCTCATTTAACCGTTTCTCTAACTCCTATGATTTCCTAGATTCCAATGCTGGTATGTCGAATTTGTAACACCCTGTATATTACATTATTTTCTAATTCCCTATGCAATTCCGCGTAGATTTTGGAAAAAAAGGCATAAGTCTAAATTCAATTGTTTTTGAAATATTGACGTTTAAAAATTAACATTTTCAGACTTTGACAGGCTGTAGCCTTGGGGGGCATCTTAGAGAAAAATGGTTTTCACCTCCCTATCTCAGTTTTTATTCCCTATCCAAAAATTACAACTTCCGGTTTACCATGTTAAACCATAAACCATTTATTTTGTTTAACATGTTAAACGGGAAGTTGATACTTTTGGTTAGAGAATAAAATACTAAAATAGGGAGGTATAAACCATTTTTCTCTTAGATGCGCCGTTCCAATGCTACAGCCTGTCAAAGTCTGAAAATGTTAATTTTTAAACGTCAATATCTCAAAAGCATTTGAATTTATACAAAATATGACATTTTATACAAAATATACGTGGAATTGTATAGGGAATTAGAAAATAATGATATATAGGGTGTTCCTTTTAAAATAACGATGTTGCCACCTGTTTCAGGCAGAAGCGGCAACTCCATATTGCTGAAAATATTTTAAAACGATAGACCACGGTTGTTTATCTAAGCAACCAAACTTTTTAAAAAAACGTATTACCCCTTTTCCATAAACGTCTAACATTCCATCCACCATGATACACCCTGTATATGTAAAAATACTTCGATTATAGAAAAAATATTTAAAAAATCAACACATACCTTTGTCCAGCACTTTCCTAGCCATTCACATAAAATATGCTATATTTTTTTGTGATTCACCGTGTATCCAGTAGACTTATGTCGAGTTGCATAAATGTTTTTAACAATAATGCATTAAGCAATCAGCAATTTTGATGGTGACGAACATGACATTGGCAGAAATAATTTTCTCACAATCATAGTGGCCCGGTTTTCTTAATTTTTAATTTACTAATCAGGCAGCTTTGATTGTGAGTAAATAATGCCTGCCCATGTCATTTATGTCACAGTCAAAATTGCTGGTTAGTTAGTTATTGTTAAAAAGCTTAATGCAACCAAATTCAAATTCACTAGTGGTTTGAGGATTTAAAAGGGTTTTTGCGCCACCCTGTAGATTCTAAATTAATTTTAAGTTATAGATTATTTGGTAGCCTGTAACTTTTATAACAGTTATGGCGTATTTTTAACAACAGCGCAGTTTTTAAAAATATGGGCGAAAACAAAATACTTTCTGCATACTTGTAGAGAAATAACTATTGGACACTGGTTGGTTGGTTTAAGGCGGATTCCTCCGAACATTTTGAATCTTCTTCGGGTCAGTACTTCGCAGTTATATATGATATGTGAGGTGGTTTCGTCCTCTTCGCCGCAAAGTCTGCATTCAATGGGACCATTGTAAATTCCTATTCAACGTAGGTGCTTTCTTAGATGACAGTGGCCTGTTAGTAGGCCGACCACTTGTTTTAGCTGGGTGCGCGTTAGAGGCACCATTCCAGTTGATAACTTTTTGGAGGGTTTCCCAATTGTGGCCCTCGCTTGGGTCTGACCAGGTATCCTGTTCCATCGGAATAGGTGTTGTTGTGCCCACCTGTCTGATGTTGCTTTGGTTGCCTGTTTTGATATGCCAAGGGCGGGTTCAGGGCCCCTGAGTTTTTGAGATGATCCGGTTCTAGCCAGTTCATCGGCTTTTTCGTTGCCTTGGACACAGACGATGCAAAAAAGCGTTTTTCGCATTGTGGAAAAACGTTAACCTCAATATATTGTGATTTAATTTATTACGATACTTTATGTTTAGGGATCTCAATAAAAAAAATGTATCCCAGGAACCATAATAATTCAGGCTCGAACTGGATATAGGATAGATCGAGCAAATGCCTGATATTCCGATAAGACCAACTGGTGACCATGGGCGCCCAAAGGAAGGGCAAGGTAGGACAGTTGCCCCCCCCTCCCCCTGGATTCTGAAAAAGGACGTAGACATACGGGAGCGAAAACTTTTTTTTTGGAGAAATTCATAAGAGGATAAATTTAATGATAAGGACTTTTTATTTTAAGTCACTTTTGACAAGAAGGCGGGGCAGCGCGGCGCCAGGGTGGGCACTGACCCACCCTAGAAACATGAGTGCGCATCCTCCCTGGTGCCCAACCAAAATTAGTGGATCGGGGGGAAGGGGGACTTGGCTATGAAAGCTTGAGGTGAGAAAAGAGTGGTGTGCTGTATGTTAGTTTCAAGAGACCGAAGACTTTTTTTTTAGAAGTCACTTTTCATTTGGGTAGTGCCCACTCAAAAATCATCGGACCCACTTGTGCCCACCCATCCCAAAAATCCTGGCTCCGCCACTGAGGCGGGTTTTTTTTTTAAACTTTTTCGAAGAGTTTAAGTATCCCCAGTCGTTTGGGTATTCACCAGTTTAAAATCTCAGTCCGGACATGCCACAAGTTATTTATAGCCAAAAAAATTATCCCAACGAACGAGATATTGTAAAAATAATTTAACCCTCATTAACAAAGCTTTTAAGCTTTTTTAAATAAAAGCGACAGAGGATTATCTGACAAAAAATAATAAGACAAAAATTTACCGTAGGCTCTTTAATAACATGAGTATTTCCTTTGATGTACTTTTCATTAGGTTTAATGGTATCGTATTTTATTTGTGTAATAGCTTTTTCAAAGCATCTTATATGAGCAAAAGGATGTGTATGTAGAATTAATATCGGATATACAATGGCAGTAGGGTTGTTTAATATAAAACAAAGTGGTATTTTAATGATTTTTTTTAAAGAAGCTTTTGGGATGATTTACTTTTTAGGGGATATTTTTAAAAGTTGTGTTGTTCTCAAATTAACTGGAAAACAATAATACAGCAGTTAAAAATGTATGGTTATTTTTAAAGTCACATATCTTGGAAAGTTAAAAATTGATACGGATTTAGAAGGGTCTACAGGGTGATTCTTACGTTTGTCACTTCTTTATTTGCTGTGTATAGAAGGCATTAAAATAAACAACATTTTCAAATACCTTTTTTCAAAAAACCTAAAAATAGGCGACATACAGAAGTAAAAATCTAAGTGCGGGCCTGGTCATCAAAACGTAGCCTGCTATACTTTATGGTATTTGTCTTATCTCTTATCAGTCATGCAATTTACGGATCGGTGGTGAGTTATTTGGCAATACGCTGCGGTGTATTTTTCTGAAGTAAGTTAATTTTAAATTAGTGGCACGTGAAAGTGGTAAAATTTAAAAACAATAAACTAGTAGATATGGTGCTAATTTACGGTGAGTGTCGTCAAAGTGCGGCTGCTGCTTCGAGATTATATTATTATACCAAAAAGTTTTCTTAATGTTATTCAACGGGCAAGTTAGGTAGAACCGTATTTGATCCATGGTGTAATAAATGAATGCAAGTACCTTATTTTTGAGTTTTAAAAAAAAAGGTATTTGAAAATGTTGTTTATTTTAATGCCTTCTATACACAGCTAAAAATGAAGTATCAACTTATGAATCACCCTGTATAATAAGCCATCATACAAAAATATCCATTTATCTCAAAGAACATCTTTATCATTTTCGGGATGTTTCTAGAATTTATTCAATATGTACAGGAGTTACAGAAATGTCCACTACATATTGTTTATATTACAATGAATATTTCCCTCATATGTTAAGGTTCCCATAAGAGAAATGCAATTTTCGCAAAATTACAGCGAAAACAGCACTGCCAGAAATCGAAAATTGCATTGCAAGTTTAATATTGTTTACGAAACGTCAAAGCGGGATTTTATTGTTAACAAACGTCAAAAAATGTAATATTCTGACAATTAACGTCATCTTATTGAGTGACAGCAGACAAAAAAGTCTTGTAATTTTTAAGCATTTTAATTTTATTGTTAGTATTTTCTGTTAAATAAAATATTTAAATTTACTTGATTCGAGTTCTTAATTAATTTGGGAAATATTCAAATAAATTACACTGGTGCATAAAAATAACCAGATAATTTTTTTATTCAATGTGTTTTTTTACAAATTGCAATCGTTTGTTTTCATATTTTCGCGAAAATGCCCTCTTTCTGCGGAGTCGGGCTTTTTCGCGAAAATATGAAAACAAACTCTTGCAATTATAAAAAAACACATTTCATTCAAAAATTATCGGTAATTTTGATGCACTTGTGCACTTACCCCCGACAATTTTATAGTTTCGGCACCCTGTTTACTATTAGGGAATCCAAACCACGTGATTCAATATGGCGGTTGGATGGCAAAAAGCATTGAGTCACCAGTTAAATGCCACCAACATTATTTTTATGGTCACGAGTACCAATTACAAAGCATTATTTGCCATCCAGCTTCATTTTGACACATCGTTGGATTGCCTAATTGGGATTGAAGTTTAATAACCTACAAGGCGCAAGAGAGCCAAACCATGTGATTCAATATGGCTGTCGATGCAAGCATTGAATGCCACTAGCGATGCCATTTTTATGGTCTCGTGTACTAATTACAAAGCATTAGCGGCACTATTTTTGACACATCATTGGATTGCCTAAATCATTTTAGGGATTGAGCATTTTGTCGATAATTCTAACGATTACTGCGTTATTATGAAGAATTGTAGAGAATTGAATTTGAATTCAGGCTGATCCTAGAAGCGTTTTTATGCAGGATATTGAAATCATTTTAAAATCGGTTTCAGAAATTTAGAAAATTGACATATTTTGTTTTAAAATAGTAGATTCTGTAACGAGGTTGGAATGAAAATTTGACCACGAGTATCGAATTTTATTTCTAACCGAGTAGCAGACAGATACTATTTACAATATTTGTAATTTCAGGTGGAGTATTATCCAGTTCCATATCTAATTCATCCGATTTTTCACTTATATTTTGACTTGCACTAAAATTTGTCTGCTGACATTGACAGTTTCGAAATTCATGGCAACCTATGTCGTTTAGATCAATTACAGAATATTCATTCCGTATCTTGTTATGGAATGAAAATACACGCAAAACGCATAAAAAGCAAGTGTTTCAGAATAATTATTCCAACTCAAGAGCGAGAATTTTTAAATTCTATTATCAAATTATTGCATTCAGTAATGCTCGGGGAGAAATTAAATTCTTTGTTTTGTTATGTTTCCTTGCTAAGATCCGCTAGATCCATCTTTTGGTAACTTTACCGACAAGATTATTTCCAAATAAACCATTGTTGAGACAATTGTTCTCATAGGAATTATTTGGATGGTAAAATTACCAGGCGATTGATTCAGCGGACCTAAAAATGTACTGTTTCGTTATTACTTCTAACTTAACACACATTATTTTTACCTAAATTCAGGTCAAGAGTTAGGTTAGGTTTTCATGACAATAGATTCAAATCGATTTGAATATCGGATGAAAATGTAGGTGAACGTTGTAAGATATGAATTTTTTTTATAAAAGTCTGAACTTGAAAATACCTATACTAATTTTCCTTCCGATTAAAAAAATATTTGTAAAATATTTTCTATTTTCATGCTAATTTAACCGCTATTCCATTGTCGTCGCTTTTCACGCAACATTACACATTAATGCAGGATTCACAAAGGCTTCAGAAAAAGAAGACAAGCTCCATTTAATTTTAGATTCTCCGTTCAGACGAACTTAAGTTCTGTTAAGCGAACAAGACGTTCAGGATTTTAACTGCTAGCCTGAGGCGCCTATAGGAATTGAGTTTTCAATTTTTGTCTTCACTTACTCGCTTCGCGTTTCGCTCAATATTTTACCTGGTTTGGTATTATTACAGAAATTGGGTCTTATCCGTCAATAGCTTTAAAATAATAATATAGTATAAATCCTCACAATTACTAGCTGGATGCACATCACAACTTGCAGGGTAATTCCTAAGTTGATACTTCTTTTTTAGCTGTGTATAGAAGGCATTAAAATAAACAACTTCAATTCAAATCAAAAATATTTTTTTAGTTTGGGTCTAAATGTTCAGGACCGTAATGAAATGAAAAAGATAATTTAAAAAATGTGTTATTTGATGACAAAACGTTAAAATTTCAAACACTTTTATATAGTATTAAATTTCTAAACGCCATCTTGTAGAACATAAAAAACGGCTATAAAAAAGTGTTTTTTGTTTTGTCAAAAATGAAGGCGCAAAAAATTAATAACGAAATATAGAAATTTCGATTTTTTTCGGATATCTCCGAAAGTATTCGGAATATTCACAAATTTTTTCACCATATTATTAAACCCCAAAATGCGCAGCTTTACCAATCTTCGTATCTCTTACAGTTTTCAAAATCCTCTTGTGCGCACACGAATTTGTAGCACCCTGTATAGGGTGTTCCATTAAAAAAAAGTATGTTGGATATGCCCTGACTATTTGGGATACCCCATATACTTTTAAATTGCAGATCTAATGCCCCCTGATAACTCTGTAAAAAAAATATTAAAAAGTTGAGTAGTTTAGAGCGGGCCAACTGGTATGTATAGTTGTATACGATACAAATTGACAGTTTTTTTTAGGTAGCTTTACTATATGTCTATGGCTTTACTAATATATTGCATATGTCATTGCCCCCATTTAGTTAGGGGACTGTGTCTACGTATTAAAACTAAACGAATTTAGTTATTTTTCTACAATTGACAGGACACAATTGAAATAAGTTTTCGCCGGGCTCTCGCTTTTCAACAATGAAAACAGCTAAATCGTTATTGTAAATTTCTATTAAAAAATGCAATTTATCTATTAATCATTTCCGATTTAATCGGATAGAGAATAAAAAAATTAGGCTAAAAATGTAAGCTGCTTTTTCTAAAGGTGCACCGTTAAAAACTCATAGTCCGTCAAAATGTCATAAGTTAAAAGTCATATTAAAAGCTATTCCGGTGTCAACTATACTTCCAACACAAGCAGAAGCGTTAGAAAAACGCCAATATTCTAGTTAAATCGGGTATATCGAAAAACAAAAACATGCAAACTCTCAAAAAAAAAACATATTTGTTCATTTCCTCAACAGTGACAACACGATCTCGCCTTGTATGAATAAATAAAATATACAGGGTGATTCCTAAGTTGATACTTCTTTTTTAGCTGCGTATAGAAGGCATTAAAATAAACAATTTTTTCAAAAACCTTAAAAATAGCCAAGTTACAGACGTAAAAAAACTAAGTGCGGGCCTGGTAATCAAAACGTAGCCCTTTACTTTATATTGTTTTTCACCGTTTTTTGTATTGTTAGTCATGCATTTTACGGATCGGTCGTCAGTTATTTATTTTGGCAATTCGCTGCGCGGTGTGGTTTTCTGAAGCAAATTAATTTTAATAAGTTGGTGAAAATGGTAAAATTTGAAAACAATGAACTAATTATGGTGCTAATTTATTTTGAGTGTAGTAAAAGTGCAGATGTATCTTCCCTATACCCAGAAGTTTTCCTAATGTTATTCAACGGGCAAGTTAGACAGAACCGTATTTGATTTGTTGTGGAATAAATGAATAAGTACTATATTTTTGAGTTTTTTGAAAAAAAGTAGTTGAAAATGTTGTTTATTTTAATGCCTTCTATACGTAGCTAAAAAAGAAGTATCAACTTAGGAATCACCCTGTATAATCATATTGTCGCGACTGGAACTTGTAGCTTATATGATTTGAAATTAAGTTTTAATTTATTTAATTTGTTGTGCGCTATTTATTTACTGTAACACCAAAAATGTTTATTAGTTTTATTAAAGTGAAGAAAAGCAAAAAGATTTACGATTACATTACGGTAAATAGCATACAAGTCTTAAGAAATAAAAACAAAGTTATCAAATCAGTAAATTTAGAGAGTTTCCTCTAAAGAAGAATTGTTCTCTTGAAACTTACATTCGACGCTATTTCAAGTAAGTTCAAGAGAAACAATTTCCGCTTTACAGTTAACTCGGGCCAAAAGAGAAATAAACAATTTAACACTTAAACAAACATTACAAGTACTACTTACTTATTAGCTGGAAACTGTTTTGCTTCTGATATTATGGTTTACATTATTTAGAGAGACTTGAGCTACCAAACGGACAGAGGTTATACCCTTACACTTGAACAACTCCACTAAGAAAGTGTTTCTTTGATTTTTTTTATAATGTTTTGTAACCTCTACCAAAATAGAAAAGGGGTTCCTTTCTACTGTGTCAGGAATTAGTACCATTACGAGGAAAGCATTTTAAATGTTTAAATTGGAACCCTTTCGTGAACCAATTACAAAGAGTTCTCCAACGAAACTAGAAACGTTCTTGTCCTTGTTCTACGCACTATCTTTTCACTACACCTATTTTTATCAAACTTATCACCCATTAAGAGTCTTAACTTCACAGCGAAGTATTAGATGAGTAATCCATCCTTAAGGATACCAATCCATATCCGACAACATCAGCAACAACAAAAAAGTAGGTCTGTCATTAAAACTAATAATTCATTGAGAATATGAAATGAAGGATCATATCAATTGATAAATAACTTAATATCTTATGAACTATTATTGGGCTTAAAGAACTGATGAGTGAGTGAAAAGAGTGAAAAAAAGCACTTTAAAGAAGATACACACTCCCCATTCGATAGGTCATGCAATGGCAAGAAATCGAGGGTTGATAATCCTTGGGGGGTGTCGCATGATTGAGGATCATGGTTCGGAACCCACGTTAAGCTGTTGCTGTAGGTCTCTTCGGGAATGGCCCTGGTAGCGAACAACGAGGAAAAAAGGACAAGAAATGACAAATGAACTATTTTATAGATAAGTTCGAATAAAACTAATTTTAAAAGAATGAAGGCTTGTCTGATTGAAACATATGTTTTTACCGTGTAGACTAACGGCACGAGTTCCCTCTTTCAAAGCCTAATTTACACCTTCCTCGGTGTCACTAGGTGAGTACACTTTATTTGAGAAATTCTTTTTGACGAAAGACTTTTCCTGTTTTAAGATTTTCTCTCTGGAATTTTAACTCAATTGAATAACGAGATGTTCCAGCGTTTCAGCTGGTTGCTTGCAGCGTCGAATTGAGTTTCCAGTATGAATTCTCATTTATATCATTTACGTCTTACGCTCTGCTGCATAGTGTAGCCGTGTCTCCTGAATTGTTGGAGATTCTGCTTTTAGAGAATACTAAAATGCCTATACCGGTGTATCTGGCCATCTTTTTTGGAGATGTAAGTCATGCTTAAAAAATAATAATATGCATTTATATAGGCAGCTTTGAAAGTATGTATACTGGGTGTCCGCGGAAGGTAGCTCGTCTCTATAACATTTTTGTTTTTAAAGATAAAGAAATTAATTCAAATGATTTAACCGGAAGTGACAGAGACTTTCAATTTTTAAATGAGCCATCTGGTATATTGTTCCATTTTTTTATTCCATATGACATTTTAAATACAATCGTGTTTTATTTGAATTTTTTGTCATCAAGTTGTAATACAACTGAATTAAAATAATATTTTTGTAATATAGTATTTTACGTTACAAGGCCGGTAGGTGACTTATTACAGTACGAGTTGGTTTACGGACGAGGCGACGTAGGAGCCAAGTCTGGAATATAAACAAGTGTTGTAATAAGACCCAACGGACGTGTATCGTATGATATTTTATTTCAATCTGCCCTTATAATCCTTTTTAAAAAGAATAAACAAATAGGTCTTATTACCTTTTAAGTGACAACTTGTCAAAGATCGAAAGTAACCAGTCATTGTTTCTAATATCATACCGTTGTTGCTAGGGGCAACCCATTACAGTATCTGATACTGTAATGTTCCATTTATCGGCCGCAAATGAGTACAGGGTAAGTAAATTTACTGGACAAGATGAAATAAAAGTAATTTCACTGGCTGATATTAAGAAAGCCGTAATGAAAATAAAACCTAATAAAGCTATTGGTCCAGATGGGATTCCTTTTTATGTTAAAGGGCTGTTGTGAGTTTTTGAGTCATCCTCTTCAACTATTATTTAATTTAATACTTAAAACCTCAGTTTATCCTGATAGGTGGAAGCTTGGTAAATCCTGATAGGTGGAAGCTTGGTAAGGTCATTCCAATTCATAAAAATGACTCCAGGTAGGATATTAAGAACTATCATCCAACAACTATTGTATGTGCGATGTCCAAGATTTTTGAACGGATAATTTTTGACATGCTCTTTAGTGAAGTTTCGGGTGGAATATCCTCGTGTCAGCACGGTTTTTTACCACAAAGATCTACTTTTACCAACTTGACTACCTTTCTCAATACGTGCATGATGGTTTACACCGGAAAACTCAAGTAGACGTTATTTATACTGATATGGAGAACGCCTTTGACAGAGTGAGGCATTGTTTTATTCTAAACTCTTTGTCTGATTTAAATGTTTCTTCATTTCTAATTAACTGATTTATCAATCATATTTGGTCGATAGAAGACAGTAGTAGAAATAAAAGGATGTAGATCTGTTGTTTATAAGATTACATCAGGGGTGCCGCAAGGCTTTAATCTGGGACCGCTGCTCTTTATATTGGCTTTTAACGAGGTTATGACTAAGGTTAAGAATTCAAGGGGCTTAGTATTTGCGGATGATTTTAAGATTTTTCTTAAAATTAATTCGAGGAATGATTTTGAGACACTTTAGCAGGATTTTGGTGATGTTGCTAGTTGGTATAATGCAAATGGTTTTAACTTAAATGTAGATAAGTGTGCCTGTATGTCGGTTACACTTAATAAAAATATTGTTGTCCATGATTATACATTGAATAATGCGAAACTTAAGAGGGTTAATGAACGGAAGGATCTGGGAATATTATTTGATACTACCTTATCTTTTCCAGTCATATAATTTCTAAAATTAAGAGTGCCCAAAGAATTGCAGGATTAATTGCAAGAAGTACTAAATACTTCAATGTTGATATCAGCCTTTATTTCTTTGACACCTTAGTGATACCAATTTTGGAATATGGCAGGATAATTTGGTCTCGCCGGTATAACCTTTGGATAAAGATGATTGAGGGAGTGCAGAGAGAGTTCTTGAAATGCATGCATTGCAGAAAGTTTGGGATTTATCCTCTTCAGGGTTGTGAAAATGAGTATCTTTTGGGAATTTTTAATACATTATCTTTAAGTAAAAGAAGGATCCTCTTGTGTACAGTGTTTAAAATCCTTAAGGGTAATGTTTTTTATCTGACCTTTCTGCGAACAAATCTTTACAGAAGTTCTGTAAAGATCTGCTTCTGATATTGATATCGACCTTGTTAATTTGAGAAGCTTTAAAAAACTTATACAGGATAAATTATACTATAAACTAATTGTTATATATATATATATATATCGCATTTTAAGGCAAGGGCCTGTCGACATATTAAGCACCGGTTCCCGCAGATCACCGAAGTTAAGCGGTGTCGAGCGCGGTTAGTACTTGGGCGGGTGACCACTTGGGAACACGGCGTGCTCTTGCCTCAGGGAAGAGTGTAAAATGAATCGACACCTAGCCATCCTATTCACGCCGGACAGGCCGGATGAGATTGGATATCTCGTAGAATGAAGGTGCCGTTTCACACTCCCCAGTCGGTAGATCACTTTTGTGGTCGATGACCGGTTCAAGATGGCCTACATATTGGCTTTTTATTGTTGATGCTTTAAAAAAAATAAAATAAATGAATCAAAAATGTATATCTTTAAACTCATTTTTGTATCTGCAAAGTTCTGAAAGTTCGCAGGATGCTTCAATATGGTTTACAAGATATTCCATGTTTTCTATGAGGTTCTTGTACACAAAAACTTATAAATGTGCTCAAAGCAAATAAAGTCTGGTGATTGTGCCGGTCCCTGTTTTTTTTTTTTTTTTTTTATGAAAAAACACCTGCACTGTAGGAAAAATCCTTTAAGGCGCTCTGGGAGCGGTGCGTGTGCGAAGAAAGCGATTAACGTTGGTCTTAAAACGTTGAAGATTGTATTCATTGGGAAACACGACCTCAGGAAGATCATTCCACAAAGATGACGTTCTCCAGATGAAAGAATTCTTGAACAATGAAGTTCGAGGAGTACTAAGCTGAACAACATATAGATGAGCGGCAGTGGTTCGCCGTATATTTCTGTTTTGCATTGCTCTAGGTGGAATCAAGTGGGCAATGTCAGTCGAACACCTGCCATGGAAATATCTGTAAAAGAGAGCCAAATCACCAACCTGTCTTCGATGCTCCAGGCTATCGAGGGTCTTGGTCAGCTCGGGGTCGCCGATCAGACGAACGGCTCTCCTTTGAATGGAATCCAGTAGCCGAAGGGTGTGCTTGGGTGCAGAGCTCCAGACATGAGAGCAATATTCTAATGATGGTCGAATCTGGGCTTTGTAGAGTGTCAAAAGTTGATGAGGTGTGTACAACCTTTTGGTGCGGAAAAGTACACCAAGTTTCTGTGCAGCTGCCTTGGCAATTACGGCAACGTAATCATGCCAAGACATATTACCTACCAGATTGACCCCCAGCAAATTAATAGACGGTGCCAGGGGAATTGCGTGTCCTGCCATGACTATATCCGGTGCTGCAATGTTAACCTTTTTGGAGAAGACTGCTGATAAATGAAATTAATCAAATGAGAATTTACAGGTGGGGAAAAGCTATGTTACATATTACTGTATTAAATAGAAAACTTCGAGTATGTTTCTGCTCCCAAACCACGTTCCATACGAGATTACTCAGCAATAATATTTTGTCAATTTTAATAATGATTGAACTTTATAAAAATATTCTTTTTCCTATGAAAACTAACAAAGCTTTCACACCTTTCTCGTTACCGTCGGCACATGTAAAGAAATGCTTTTCGATAAAAGTGAGTTCGTTACACTTTTCCGGTTTCAAGATTTTCTATTAACAAGAACTATAGCTCGGTTCAGCGCACGAAACGTTCAGCTTTTTAGATAGTTGCCTGGAGCGTATATCCGAATCGAGTTTCCAATGTGAACCTTCATTTAAACCGTTTCGCCGTACGCTCTAGTTTGTGTCCCACAAATTGGTGGAGTTTCTTGCACGAAGGGTTATGCTAAAGAATAAAATAGTTCCGTAGTGTAGACCGACTTACGAGTCTGGGACTTCGAGAAGAATGCGTGCAAAACATGTAAGTTTTTGCCGTAGGTACAAATCTCTAAATTATTTGACAAATGATTTCCGTATGTATTCACCGTAATATTCGATGAAGTTGTGGCGGCTCGCGGTCTTAAAAAATGGTGAAGAGCTGGGTATAGTGCGGGTACTTAACCAAACATTAACTAAAAACTCGTGTAACAAAACGTCTCTCTTATCCTTATCTGTCCAACGACTGAATGGAGTTTCCAACAAATTACAAACTATGTCATTAATTGGGTTCATTTTTAAAACACACAACTAAGTAGGTACGTACACTACTGAATTAACTGAAAAATAAAAATAAAACTTTTTAATCACACAGTAAATAACGTAAAAACGATGTCTATAACCGTAAGTTTCGCGAAGCCTCAAAATAAATACCTTAATGTTAGGCGAACCAATGCTTAAACAATGGTGCATACGACTGATCTATTTTTAAATTGCCCTTCATCATAATGCAAATTGTTACATGCTGTTTGCGTGAGTAACGTCACGTAACCATAGCAACGTTGAATATTAAAGCCATGTTGGACGCTGGGTCTTCACTTGCTTTGAGCTAACGGACACGGTCGGTTGGGGCGCACCAAAATGCATGAGTGTTTATAGATATTGTCCATCCGAGTTAACCGTGGCCCTATTATGCATAGCTAGATTCGGATTAAATTAATATTATTAATTCGAACATAATTATTTTTTAAGGGCTAAAATGTTAGCTGCATTGGTACATTAATATTTCATTTTGTCGAAAAACTTTCCTCTTGGTTTTATTTTTTTTTTGTTTACTTCACCTGACGAGTCGCCACTGAGATGAAGTACTTAGATCTTTGTAGCATGCATGTATTTACAATATAATACAGGGTGATTTCTAAGTTAATACTTCTTTTTTAGCTGTGTATAGAAAGCATTAAAATAAACAACATTTTCAAATAACTTTTTTCAAAAAACTTAAAAATAGGCGAGATACAGAAGTAAAAAATCTAAGTGTGTGCCTGGTCATCAAAACGGAGCCTGCTATACTTTTTGTTGTTTTTGTCTTATTAGTCGTGCAATTAACGGGTCGGTGGTCAGTAATTTTTTTAGCAATCTGCTGCGGTGTGTTTTTCTGAAACAAGTTAATTTTAAATTGGTGACAAGTGAAAATTGTCAAATTTGAAAACAATGAACTAGTAGATATTGTGCTAATTTACGGTGAGTGTCATCCAAGTGCGGCTGCTGCTTCGAGATTATACGCAGAACGCTTTTCCTTGCGGGCTCATCCTACACCCAGAAGTTTTCTTAATGTTATTCAACGGGCAAGTTAGGCAGGATCGTATTTGATCCATAGTGTAATAAGTGAGTTTTGTATTAGAGTTTTTTATAATTGTCCAAAATTTTATTTCCTTGCTTTGGTAGTTCAAGAGTAATAAATTAAAAACTGAAAAAATAAAGTTTTACGGTCGTGGCAAAAAAATCAAGAAAAAAACATTTAAATTCATTTTTTAAATCATGACACAAAGTAAGATTTATGACAAGTGATCTAGAGACATTAAGAATCTAATGGTATTTATCTATTTTATACAGGATGTTTATAAAAAGGATTCAAAAACGACATATTTTAAATTCATTTTTCTCAAGTATTTCAAATGAAACATACTGTATATTATTTGACTATTTAAGGTAAATTTTTAAACATTTTTTTTTGTGCCATATGCGGATAAGTTATTTTCAGCCGTTTTCGAGATAATTGAAAATTTTTGGATAATTGGTATTTAGGGCGAATGAATAAATTATAAGAAATTAAAACGAATTTTGTTAGTATAAGTTGGTTGATATGATCTTTGTACTTGGTGAAAACGCCCTAAACCAACTTTTTTGAAATAATTAAATAACTTGTCAAATTATTATAAACAAATGAATTACTATTCTATTTCAAAGCCTACCATGGTTTTAAGGCATAACCTTTACTAACGAATCGTTTTGCTAGTATTTTAACTTTTTTGGATTACCCTATTAAAAAATATTTTCCTGAAATGAACCCTGTGATACAGTATAAGTCTGCATATGAATGAAATTCCTAATTCGTGTAGGAGCTATAAAAGTCTGACGCACTATTACATAACCCTATATTTGAAAATCTATCACTTTTCTTAATAACTTTTTAAAACAAAATCGAAGAGTCCGAATGAATTTAAAGAAAGTGAGATAGGTCTTCCGTAAACAACGGTGATCCATTTCTTTACCACAACTCTGTATACGAAAAAGTTATCTGCCTTATTTCCCTAATAATGGACGAAACTCAGGTAACAAGAATAAAAGTTTAAGTAATTTGAGAGCTAAGACAAGCTAGTTATGAAAAATTTATAACAACGATTCAATAATAGGTCATGGAAGTTGTTCTTCTTACAATTGGATTTCTGGACTAGTATTATTCCTAGTATTAATTTTTATTTGGTAATTCTTGGGTTTACAAGGTTACACAAAAAACAACTCATTTTATTGTAACGACGTTTCGTACGTTTTGTCGTACTTTTTCAAGCTTTATTCATCTAAAAATATAAAAGTGATAAATATAAAATACATGCACAATTTTTAAAATAACAAAAAACATTTTGTAACATTTTCTTATCATATACAACAATAGTCTTCGAAAATAGATAAAAATAAAATTTGAATAAAATAAGGAAACGTACCTTGGAGTTGCTTGTATTAAGTTGAACTGAAGTTTTATTTTATGCGTTTAGCGAGGCTCCATATAAAAAAACAAAATAACAAACACCAAAAAAGATCAGATACCGTTTATACGTAGGTACTATTTTTTAAAGATTTTCATATTGAATACAGGATGTTAATTAAGTTTTGTTTATAAATACAAGATGTACAAAAGTTTTGGTTTAGGAATTTATTTTATTAAATTATGGTAAATTTGACTAAGGTTCTCTATGTCGGTTTTGTAGTTGACGGCATCCTTTTCTTTTTTTATTTCAATCATTTCTTTTATGGTTAATTTTCGATAATTTGACTCTTGGGATAAAATTTTGGTTTCATAAAAATGAAATGTAAGATTCGATGAAGTTGCATGTTTGTGGAGAGCAGTAGTGGCATTTTTTGTGTATTTGTGTCCTTTGAGTCGGTTGTTTAAAAGTTGTGTTGTCATACCTATATATTTCTTAGGACAATTTAAGCACGGGATGGAATATATAAGGTTGGATTTTTTATTTTTGGGTATTTGACTTTTTAGTGGTGTGAACAGTGATATTAATGAATTTTGAGCTTTGTGGCATACATTTATATTGTGTTTGGCTAGAATATGTTGATTTGTTTCCGAGAGACCGTTCGTGTAAGGTATTGCAACATATCTGTTATTTTTATTTTTTAGGGGTTTAATTGTTGATTTATTATAAAAGCGGTGTGTCCTTTGTTTAATAATTTTTGATATGATATTTTCGGGAAAATGATTATTGATTAGTGTTAGTTTAACTTTATGTAAGATTTCTGGTCGATATTCTGCTGATGTTAAGGTAATAGCCCGGTCAGTTAGACTTGTAATGACACTGTTTATTTGATTTTTAGGGTGGCAAGAGTTAAAATTTAAATAGCGGCCGGACCAGGTTTTTTTAGTGTACCATTTAGTTCTTATATTATTATGATTTAGGTATCTAATTAAAGTAAGATCAAGGAAATTTATTTGATTGTTTGTTTCAATTTCTGCAGTGAACTGTAATTTAGGGTGGAAATTATTAAAAGCTTCTTAAATTTCGTTGGTTTTGTCATTTGGTACTGCTGTTAAGCAATCATCATTTAAAGAAAATTATATTGAAATTTAATTTAGAAATTACGTTTTCCTCTAAATGTTCCATCACTAGCTGTGCTACTGTGGAAAATATGGGGGAACCCATCGCGCAACCATCCAGTTGCTCATAGAAGTTATTTTCATATTGAAAATAATTGTTTTTTAAGGTAAGGTTAATAGCATCTATAAAATGTTCTTGTGTAAGTGTTGTGTGTTGCTTAAGTTGGTTCCACTTTTGGGTTATTATATTAGATAAAAGACTAGTATTATTTATACTTAAATATAACTTAAACGACTTGATTATGTACTCACACAACTATTTCCGCCAGAGCCAGGGTATCATGTTTTCGTTACTTTTTAAATCAAAATTTGAGAATGGGATTTAAATAAAGCTCTTCTGGGAACAGGGCCCCTTTCTGAATACATTCCGTAGAGTCTATTGAAGTAATACTATCTCCCAAAGACATTCATTCATATGGATTTGCGCCTTGGATGAAGTCTATTGAAATGTCGCCTAATACATATTATTTTAACCTGAACGAGGCCTTTGTCGCTTGCTGAGAAATGTATCTCCTTGTTCAACGTAGCTAATATAAACTCACTTTATAAATCGAGCGGAGGGTGAATTGGATTAATTTCAATGTTGCTATTATTGTTAAGTATGCTGATAAGTCAAATTGTATAATAATTGTTATTTCATATTTAGGTTTAATGTAGAGAAATAAGTATAATTTATTAAGAGTTCATCACCGTGTCAGTGGCGGTTCGCGGCCTTAAAACATGGTGAAGAGCTAGGTATAGTACGGGTACTTAAACAAACATTGACTAAAAACCCCTGTAGGTTAGGTTAGGTAAGAGTGGCAGACCTTTGGTTCTAACCAAACAGTCTCACGTAGTCCTAATTAGGTCCGTTGTGATACCACACGTGTTCCGTAGAACCCACCTTCATCAGATCTCTGATGGTTAGTGCGACGTAACCGCAGAAGGATTTTAACAACTCATTCAAACCAGCCACTACTGTTCAGAAACCTGCTCAGCCGTCCAAGTTGTAAGTTGCTTAGTTCCTCCAGGCTATCGAAAGATGGTTTACCCAGAGTAGTGAACCTTCTTCTTGCGAAGCCAGGGCATTCACACAGAAAATGTTGAATACTTTCTTCCTCTTCCTCATCTCTGCAACTTCTGCAGAAGTCGTTAGTGGGTATTTGCATACGTTCTGCATGTCTACCGAAGACTGTGTCTCAATAGCTCTGCGGTTCTCTTTTTATCGAATGTGGGCCACAGTTGCCTGGATTTACTACAGGTTGTCAACCCTGTCCATCTGTTCTGTGCAAGCTGCTTGGCCGTGTAGTCAATCTCCTCTTTGACCAATCCCAGTGGTTTCTTCACTGTATTGTCTGCTAGATCAGCTGGCATGCCTGCGCCCTCTCTTGCGAGCGCATCGGCAGCCTCGTTGCCATCTACTTTGGAGTGTCCAGGAACCCAGCACAGAATAACCCGATGTTGGTTGCCAAGTGTGCATAGATTGTTGCGGCATCGCTTTACGAGCTTTGATTTAACGCTGCTGGAACAGATTGCCTTAATCGCCGCCTGACTATCACTGAAGATGGTGGTTGACGAGGCTACTCCCAAGCCAAGGTGTTCTTGCAGGATATTGACCACCTTCTCTACTGCCAGTACTTCCGCTTGAAAAATACTACAATAGTTGGGGAGTCTATACGATTTCTGTATTTGTAAACTTTTGAAAAAGACCCCGGCTCCCACACCAACGTCCAGTTTTGAACCGTCTGTGAAGATTGCGTGATCTGTTTTCGTTATATTCTGATTGCCTTCCCACTCTTCCCTACTCGGAATGAGTATAGAATACCTTCTATCGAAGCATGTTATTGGGACAGAGTAATCAGTCGGGTCTCGTAGATTATTCCCCTGTAAGAAAACGTCTCTCTTAGCCTCATCTCTCCAACGACTGAATGAAGTTTCCAACAAATTACAAACTATGTTATTAATTGGGTTCATTTTTAAAACAGTAACTAAGTAGGTACGTACCGTCGTGTTGTGCTCCATCTCATACAACCCAGCAGTTATTCTGGAACCATTAGGATAAAAGACAAGAATTCTTTTGATCGATCAGAGGAATTTTTACGGTATTTTTTCCAATATAGCAGAAATCGCACCGAAAGTTACTCTTAAAAATCGTTTGATTTAATTGATAGACGATTGAAATATTTTCATTTATTGGTTTAAGGTTTCCAGGTCCCAGATAGGAATGATAAATTATTTTTTATTTCGATATTTTTTTTTTGCAAACCTTGCACTCTAAGTCGTTCCCAAGTAACGGTCGCGGTATTTTCCTATTGCGGTATGTGGTATCCATATCGGTAACAGTTTTTCCACCTCTAGGCTTTTACACTATAGTGATTGAATAAGTGGACTATTCCGGTTTACTGAACGGATATAATTTCATATCCATCAGAATGCGCTCGGAATTTACTTTCTCCTGCAATATGGACATCATATCCACTCTTGTTTTGTAAACTACTATTGTTCTATAGTCAAACAAGAAGGGTTTATAGTTTTATTTAAGCTCCTTAAAATTGCACAGTGGCGAACCTAGGAGCTCGGGTCCAAAAGTCTAATTGCAACCTAATTTTTCGTCTCACGCTTGGATTGTTAATTTAAATTTTTAAATAATGTATTCGTGGCTTTGATTACAAAGGACTTGTAGGAAACGTTTAGTTTCTTTTCTAAAAGCCCTGTTTTATATAGAGATTAAGGTTTCGGACGCATATCATTTTAGTTATTGATTTATGATTTAATTTTAAAGGAAAATGAGTAAAAAGAATAATATTTCATAGTATTTTTCTATTATGTACTTGTCTGTTCCGTTTTCCCTTTTTTAGAGCTATTTTAAATCAACAAAAATATAACCCAATGCAATAAAATATTTTTACAGCAAAAACAAAGAGAAAAATTAAAGTAAAAATTTTAATTGAAACATTTTTTATGGAAGAAGAGTGATATTATAATTAAAAAAATAGTGCGGGAAGAAACGAAGAATGCTTTATTATGAATATACAAAACGGCATTTAAGAAGGAGTATTTCAAAACCTAAGCATTTTCACCAAAAATTGCTCTTAGATCTAAGCTCCTAAAATACATGATTTCTGAAAAAAGCTTCAATTTTGGCGTGGTGAGCGATATTTACTTTATTTTTAATCATGAAACCGAGCCCGAAAAACGCTGGTTAGAGTCATACACACGTCTTATGTTAAAATTTTGGATTGATACCAATATTCATATTTTTCACAAATATAAAAAAATGTTTTTTTAAAATAAAGAGCCAGCTAGAAATATCAAAAACAAAACAAAAAAAAACATTTACAAAACCAAATTTAATCCAACCATGCAAAGAGGGAGAGGTATTAATTTAATTTTCGAAATTTGATAGTAGTTAGGTGAATTTTAAACGAACTTTGGGCGTGGCCCAGAAAATTTTTCTACTGCGGCGCTTTTTCGCCTTCTTCACTGAGTCACTGGGTACAATATCATGAAATACACGTAGTCCCGACTGTCCTTCTATTTAGAAGAATAAAAAATGTCCTTCTTACTGAGCCCCCCCCCCCCTGAACATATTTTCTGGCTACGCCTACGCCACTGACATTGCATATTGATAAATGCAATTTAAATATATGTGTATCCTCTGTGATCCACCCTAGTCTCTCCCAGTGACACTTGTTTATATGGATTTATTCTAGGACTGACTCAAAGTCAATTAAATCATTCCCTAATACCTTATTATTTCTTACTAAAAGGGGCCTTTGTCACTTGTCTTGAACTGTTTCTCTAAGATCTTGTTTAACCTAGTTTACTATAAAGTTGGGAAACCAGAGAGATTAAATAATAATGCCTATATTGTTAAGTAATAAGCATGTCAGTGACATCGTAATTGGGAATCAATATCGTTTATATTAAATTTTTCAAAATAAAATATACCTACTGTACTTTTCACCGCTTTTTGCACAATTTTTTTTTATTGAAAGATAAAAATATCTAAATATAATATAACTATTTTATGATTTTCGGTGGATATCATTAAGCTCATTAACGAAGTCTCATTACATTTTTAAGTTGATTCATTGCAAGATTAGGACAAAAAATCGACTTACATCCTGGTGCAAAGTATACCACGGAAAGGGTATACTTTGCTCCCTTTCATTTTAAACTATTTTTACCGTTTTATCTACAATTAAAGTAAAGCATCCCTAACGAGTCATACTTTGCACCATTTCAGATATTGTGCAAAGTATCCCCAATTTCGTAAGAAAGTGGGGATTCTTTGCACCAGTTGTACGGTGCAAAGTATTCCCAATTTTATATGGAAATTGCTAATGTAAACAAAAAAAATAGAAAAACCTAAATATGTATTTTATTGACCTATTTTATTACCTGCCTCTCTAAACTAATAATATATGCAATTGAACGGGTACTTACCAATATTTATCAGCTTAGGCTTTCTCGGCAAAAAGATTTTGCTCAGTTTTAAAATGTGACAATTTAAAGGTTATATATGGCGGGAAATGATTGACAAATGACGGAATGCGGGAATGTCTAATCTCTTGAGATGATAAATATTGCAGTGTTCTTTCTCTGCACATGACATTAGTAGGGGCCTCAAATTAAGATGGAGCACTGTGCTACGAAAAATAATATTTTACAGCGTTGGTGCAAAGTTACCGTACTGAGTGCAAAGTAAACCCGTTTTACGATATATAAAAATGTATATTAAAGCTGAAAGTGCTAGTTTACATAGAAGTTTGACCCGTATTTTTTAAAAATATTTGTTAGAAGTTAAAGAGACATAGCATGAAAAAAAACACAAGCCTGCAAAATGTTGTGAAACTATTTTTGTTTTAGACAGAATTAGGTACCTTATTAATTAAAACCTAGAATTAACTAGTCCAGTCAGTTTGCACTTTGATAAGGTACAGTTTTTTTGTAAACCAATATTTTTATATATTTCTTGTTGTGCTATTCAAATTAATTTAAATAGTTTTTATTTAAAAATTGTTAAGAAGCATTGATTTAAAATTATTCTTTATTAGTTAAGAGGTTTATTGTAGAGCCTTGATAACGGTTGGGGATGCTCCACCTCACAATACAGAAAACTTTAAAAAATATATTATTTAGTGTCCCGCTTTGCCTTGATTATTTTTCGTCTCACGTTTGGACTCTTAAATCTTTAAATCATGTATTTTTGGCTTAGACAACAAAGGTCTTGTAGGAAACGTTTAGTTTTTAAAAATGTGTCTTTTAAAAGTCCTATTTTATATAGAAATTAAGGTTTCGGACGCATATCGTTTTAGTTATTGATGTATATGATGCAATTTTAAAGGAAAACGAGTAAAAAGAATAATATTTTATAGTATTTTTTTACTATATATTTGTCTGTTTCATTTCCCTTTTTTAGAGCTATTTTAAATCAACAAAAATATAACTCATGCAATAAAATATTTTTACAACAAAAACAAAAAACAATTAGGTATTGATTTTTAAAGAGAAAAATTAAAGTAAAAATTTTAATTGAAACATTTTTTATGGAAGAAGTGTGATAATTTATAATATAAAAAATAGTGCGGGAAGAAACGAGAATGCTTTATTATGAATATACAAAACGACATTTAGGGAGTATTTCAAAACCTAAGCATTTGCACCGAAAACTGCTCTTAGATCTACGCTCCTAAAATGATTTCTAAAAAAATCATCAATTTTGGCGTGGTGAGCGATATTTACTTTATTTTTAATCATAAAAAACCGAGCCCGAAAAACGCTGGTTAGAGTCTTATGTTAAAATTTTGCATGAACACCAATATTCATATTTTTCACAAATATAAAAAATGTTTTTTTTTTTAAATAATATCAAAAAAAAACATTTACAAAAACAAATTTAATCCAACAATGCAGAGGGGGAGAGATGCTTTTCCGTCTTCTTCACCAGGTACAATATCATAAAATACATGTAGTCCCGACTATCCCTCTCTCCAGAAAAAACAATGTCCTACTTACGCCCATTAAGCCCCCCTCCCCCGAGCATATTTTCTGGCTACGCCACTGACTATAACATCAGTATATTTTACACAGCTTGAGATTTTAGCCACAACCCTGTATAAAAATGCATAAATTGAAGTTAAACACATTGTGCAGTGGTCCAAGAAACGGTCTATACAGGGTATCCCACCGGGAACCGAATCGATCTATATATAGAAAACTATACATAGGAAAATTTTGAAAATTTGACAGTATGCTAATGCTGATGGGGGCGACCGGGCGAAAATATTTTCATAATGGTGGCACTTCCGGTTATATCGGAAGTAAGTGTCAACTTGCTTATTTTAAATGGGACATCCTATATATTATTACATTTTTGCATTCTACGTAAGATTCTAGGCAGATTTTGTATACCATGTCCTATACCTATGTCTAAACGTTTTTGATATATTTTAATTTTTATGTCAAAAATGACGTTTGGAAGCCTTAGAATAATTATCAATTTTTTCTATAAAGAAGCCTTATTTATTTAATTTAACTGGGATTCCTTGTTATAAAGGACCTGCTTTAATAGATTTTTTATAATATTTTGATAACTATTAATACAGGGTGTTTAAAAAATAAGATTAAAAATGAAAATTAAAAACTGTCAAAAGTCCAGATTTTCAAATGGAAACACCCAAATTTTATAATTATTTCTTATTTAGCATTAAAAATAAGGGTAAGTTTGTAAAAGGTTTTATATCCCAAAAATTCTCAGTTTTTGAAATATTGCCATTTTAACATTTTTATATGGGGATTATGCTGCATATTTTGAGTTCAGTTACTCTTAGTTGGCTATGGCGGCGTTGAAAAACAATCAAAACAAAAATTCTACGACGCTGTCACTTAACATTATTAATAATTATGCCTGGGCGCTTAAATTATACAAACGAAGATTATTTAAACTTATTTATTATTTATGGAAAATGTGATAAAGTTATATCAAGAACATGTGACACATTTGGCATTCGATATCCGCAAAAACAGAAGCCATCACAATGCTTATTAATAATGTTTAAATGGTAAGTGACAGCTTTATAGATTTTTTAGCATTTGATTGTTTTTCAACGCCGTCATAGCCAACTAAGAGTAACTGAACCTAAAATCTGCAGCGAAATCCCCATATAAATATTAAATTGGCAATACTTCGAAAACTAAGAATTTTTGGGATATACAATCTTATACAAACTTACCCTTATTTTTAATGCTAAATAAGAAATAATTATGAAATTTGGGCGTTTCTATTTGAAAATCTGGACTTTTGACAGTTTTTCATTTTCATTTTTAATCTTATTTTTTAAACACCCTGTAGTTATCAAAATATTATAAAAAATCTATTAAAGCAAGTCCTTTATAACAAGGAATCCCACTTAAATTAAATAAATAAGGCTTCTTTATAGAAAAAATTGATAATTATTCTAAGGCTTGCAAACGCCATTTTTGACATAAAAATTCAAATATGTCAAAAATGTTTAGACATAGGTATAGGACATGGTATACAAAATCTGCCTAGAATTTTACGTAGAATGCAAAAATGTAATAATATATAGGGTGTCCTATTTAAAATAAGCAAGTTGACACTTACTTCCGGTATAACCGGAAGTGCCACCATAATGAAAATATTTTAGCCCGTTCGCCCCCATCAGCATCAGCATACTGTCAAATTTTCAAAATTTTCCTATGTATAGTTTTCTATATATAGATCGATTCGGTTCCCGGTGGGACCACCTGTATATGCAAGTATATTTATTTTTATCTATTCTATGATGAACTTTAAAAATTATCAAAACTCTATGCACTTTAAATCCTATAATAAATTACGTATATTATTTATCGTCCAGATAGATACTTGCATGTTATGCTTTTTTTGTCATAACGAATTTGAGCAAACATAATTTTATTGTCAAAGGCTTCTTTCGAGTTGAACTAATGGGGATCACATAAACGAATAGGCACTTTGGAAATGACAAATCAATACAACAAGTTATCTTTGAAAGACATTAGTGCCTTAATTATTCGATCAAAATTAAGGTAAAGGAATTCATCGTATCGGAAAATCTCATCAAAGTCTCTGAAAAATTATCTACATAAGGATGTGCACCCAGTCACTTATATTTTTAGAACGATGTTAATCGACAATTTTCTATGCATTAATAATTTCAAAGCACTTTAACTGACGAAGCAAGAATTATAACAAATATTTTTTTAATAAGAGTTAGAGTATTTGGGTAATATTTTTTAACTCTTGCTTCTAATGTGCTTAATTGCCCAAGAAATACATTAGTAGGTATTTAGTCTTATTTCCAAAGCGTTCTTAAACTATAACTATAGTCTATTCCAGGAAAGTGAAGAGTAATAAAATGGAAAGGTCCGTCCAGTTCGGCTTAATTTTGGTGTCGGCCATAGGCTGAGGTAAATGTTGCGCATTAAATTTTTTAGGATAACTAACCAAAGAAAAGAAACAGAAGATAATTTGATGAAGAAGGAACTATTAGCTATAGCAAATTTACATCAAACATTGTTTTATGAAACATCTAGAGAAGATATAGCTGAAAAACATAGAGTGTATTTGTGCTGCGCATACCGCTATATCATTGCGAACTAAATCCTATATAACTTATATGGGTGCAAGTGAAAGGATTTGTAGCAAGACACAACACGACGTTCAAAATGACAGACGTTAAGCTACTATTAGATCAAGCCATTAAGGAAGCGACACCAGAGAACTGGCGAAAAGCAGTCCATAATGTCATTGATGAAGAGGAGAAAATGTGGAATCAGGTAAAGTAGGGCTCTTCACCAAAAAAAATAAAACCAGGGAAAAAGTTTTTCGACAATATTAAATATTAATGGACTAATACAGCTACCATTTTAGCCCTTAAAAAATAAAATAATATTAAGTTAATTCGAATGTAGCTATACATATTAATAGGGCCACGGTTAACTCCGTTGGACAATTATAATTATAAACACTGGTGCATTTTGGCGCGCCCCAGCGACCGTGTCCGTTAGCTCAAAGCAAGTGAAGACCCAACGTCCAACATGGCTTTGATATTCACCGTTGCTATATTTACGTGACGTCAGTCACGCAAACAGTATGTAACAATTTGCAAAGTGATGAAGGGTAATTTAAAAATAGATCAGTCGTATGCATCATTGTTTTAGCATTGGTTCGCCTAACCTTAAATTTAGTTTGAGGCTTCGCGAAACGTGCGGTTATAGATATCTTTTTTACGTGATTTACAGTATGAATAAAACGTTTTTTTTATTATTTTTCAGTTAATTTAGTAGTGTACATACCTACTTAGTTGTGTGTTTTGAAAATGAATCCAATTAATGACATAGTTTGTGATTTGTTGAAAAATCTATTCAGTCGTTGGAGAGATGAGGATAAGAGAGACGTTTTTTTACACGGGTTTTTAGTCAATATTTGTTTAAGAGCCCGCACTATACTTCTTCGCAATTTTTTAAGACTGCGAGCCACCACTGACATTTCTACAACATGATGGAGCACAGGTGACTACTATCCACAGGCTCTTCAACCAAAACCACCAAACCTAATTATAAAATAAAGTTGTATACACATTCTAGATAGTAGTAGGAATTTAAAGTAACCACAAAAAAAAAATCAAATGGTAAATATTACTCTTACTTTAACTTTCCTGTATGTATTTATTTAGTTAAAAAGTTCCTACGGTGTAGCGCCGGCGTAAATTGAACATAATTACGCTGCTTGTTACGCAAACGGCAAATCC
Organism: Polydrusus cervinus; assembly: GCA_935413205.1. Lineage (NCBI taxonomy): Eukaryota > Metazoa > Arthropoda > Insecta > Coleoptera > Curculionidae > Polydrusus > Polydrusus cervinus. Next base: position 30,708,327 of record OW284516.1, read on the forward strand.
ATTAAATTAAATTTTGATAAGGTTTTATGAAGCGTTATAATTGTAAAAGAAATTTTTCTGCCTTTAAATAACTGAAACACAAATTTTAACATTTTATTTTCATATTTCAGGAAAAAAATTTAAAAAAAATTATGTAACGTAATGTTGGAGAACGCCCACGATTTGGAGAAATTTTTGAATGAGTATTTCAGTGGTGCACAACGAGGGTGGTTCAATTTTTTAAATTTTTTAAAAATCGCGATAGTAGAACAAAAAAATTCTTGATGAAATGTAGCTCTATCTTTCAAAATTAATTTATTTTACTCTTGGATGTTTGATGGCATTTGCTCCCTTACTATAAAAAGTTCATAAAATTTAAAATATTATTTTATCGTTTTAGGGCAAGAGACTTCAGTAATAAAAAGTTTCTCATATATTGTATATTTTTTTGAACGTACACAACCTAACAAAAAAAACTGAAAATATTATTTGACATTTTAAACAGGAAAAATAGGTGTGTGGATACAAATTGTAAAAAATTACTTACAGATACAAATTGTATAAAATTACTTACGTACGCCGCTGAAAGACCAAAAGGCAAACATTACTTATAATATAATAACGCCTATTTTTAAGGGGAGCAACAAAAATCACCTGATAAAAATATTGCATATTCTCATAACGCCTGGTGCGTTTTAAAATAACAATAAACCACCGGAATAATTATCCTTGAACCACTTCTAAATAAATGGGCCTCCGGGGACAGGCCTCACCTAATAAAGACAACACCAAGTTTATTTCAAGCCCGAAATCTGTGCTTCTATCTAAGGCATGCCTGTCACAACACTATACTGCCAGGCGATAAACCATACCATGTTGCCAACTCTAATGGAATTTCCCTTAAGTAAAATTGGAAAAGTTCAATATATCTAGCCAGCTGATGTTATTGTGAACTTCTAAATTTGTAAAGAGTCGTTCCTAACAAAGGTATTAATTATAAAGTTCGTCTCTTAGAAAATGTATTTGATTTGGACTTGAACAGTTTTTATTTATTTTTAAATTACGTGTAATTCGGTTGTAATTCTTCTGTCGCCGTATAAAGTTCTACAGGGTGATTCCTCAGTTGATACTTCTGTTTTAGCTGTGTATAGAAGGCATTAAAATAAACAACATTTTCAAATACCTTTTTTCAAAAAACTTAAAAATAGGCGAGATACAGAAGTAAAAAATCTAGTGCGGGCCTGGTCATCAAAATGTTAGCCTGTTATACTTTATGTTGTTCTTGTCTTATTGGTCATGTAATTTACGGATCGGTGGTCAGTTAATTATTTGCCAATCTGCTGCGGTATGTTTTTCTGAAGCAAGTTAATTTTAAATTGGTGACACGTGAAAATGGTAAAATTTCAAAACAATTAACTAGTAGATATGATGCTAATTTACGGTGAGTGTCGTCCAAGTGCGGCAACTGCTTCGAAATTATACTCAGAACGCTTTCCCTTGCGGGTTCATCCTACACCTAGAAGTTTTCCTAATGGTATACAACTGGCAAGTTAGGCAGAACCATATTATTTGATCCATAGTGTAATAAATGAACGTAAGTATCTTATTTTTAAGTTTTTCGAAAAAAAGGTGTTTGAAAATAATGTTGTTTATTTAATGCCTTGTATACACACTTAAAAAAGAAGTACCTATGGTGCTGTCAGCAATGTAAATTTCTTTGCAGAAATAAATTATCGCTATAACGCATTATTTTTAACACAACTTAGCAACATGAAAGATTATGGCGGTCGTGACGTAGTCTCTAATGGGACCTGTTTGTTTCCGGACGATCTAAATCTTTGTATAAGAACTTAAAGCAAAGCGGTGAGATTTCAAAACAGTATGTAAATGCACCGTGCAAGACGTAGCTTAAGATAATGGACCCCTTAAATCGAAGCTTTGCTGGTCCAGATTCGAGAATAAATATTCGAAATTTACATCTCGTATTTACATAATTCCTTTCCCTGTTTGGTTTCGTGGAATATTGATATAATAATTAAAATCAACATGGAATTTTCCTTTTCTTTCAATAAAGTATTGCAATAGCAACAAAATGATTTAGATATTATCAGATGTCGTCATTTTAGAGTCCTAAATTAGGAAATAGTCTCATCTACATCACAAGAGAAAGCAAATTGAGCACGAGGCAGTCGTAGGCACAGTGGCGGCTCGCGGTCTTAAAAAATGGCGAAGAGCTAGATATAGTGCGGGTACTTAGACAAACATTGACTAAAAACCCGTGTAACAAAACGTCTCTCTTATCCTCATCTGTCCAACGACTGAATGGAGTTTCCAACAAATTACAAATTATGCTATTAATTGGGTTCATTTTTAAAACACACAACTAAGTAGGTACGTACACTACTGAATTAACTGAAAAATAAAAACAAAACTTTTTAATCACACAGTAAATCACGTAAAAACGATATCGATAACCGTTTCGCGAAGCCTCAAAATAAATACCTTAAGGTTAGGCGAACCAATGCTAAAACAATGGTGCATACGACTGATCTATTTTTAAATTGCCCTTTAACATAATGCAAATTGTTGGGCGTTGGGTCTTCACTTGCTTTGAGCTAACGGACACGATCGGTTGGGTCGCGCCAAAATGCACGAGTATTTATAATTATTATCCATTGGAGTTAACCGTGGCCCTATTATGCATAGCTACATTCGGATTAATTTAATATTATTAATTCGAACATAATTATTTTTTAAGCGCTAAAATGGTAGCTGTATTGATACATTAACATTTAATATTGTCGAAGAACTTTCCTCCTGGTGTTATTTTTTTTTATCTACTTCACCTGACGAGCCGCTACTGTGTAGGCATAACAGCAACTTTATAAATGTGATAAAAGAAGTAGCAATACAATTGTTGTTTACTGAGGGGGGTACGGCTAAATAATATAGCATTGTTCGGTTGCATGACTGTTCATACTGATCCGTTTAGATTATTCAGGTAACTGATATAGCCTATTTATCCAGTTACCTGAGTCTAAAGGAAACAGCATATATATCCATGTAGGATCCGTAAAAAAAAGTTCAAATGGTCCAGAAAAAATATACTATCAAATATTTGGGAAATTTATGACGTTGCGTTATTGTGTCCGGGAGTCGATCAAGCCTGTAAGTATAAAAATTGTCGTTGGGATATCCCTTTTATAACTTTACTGGAAATATAAATAAAATTAGGGTTTAGTTAGGCATTTTGCGGTCAGTAAGTTTCTGTTTGGCAGGATATCCCCTTATTTTTGCTCAACGGACCTTAGAATTCAGTTGTGGTTGACCGCATTTACCAATAAGGCCCATTTGAAATTCGCGCACCCATCCACAAGTCCCCAAACACAAGAAATGGTTATCCCCCAAAGAAATATAATGTATATGTGTTGTAACTATCAGCAACACCACATAGTAAAAAATGTATTTAAATTGGTTTAATAACATTGCAATATTTTATATGAGATGCAATAGCCGTGCGGCGTGACAATATTTTTTTCACAGTTAATAAATTTCAAAATATTTAGTATACAGGGTGTTAGAAGAAAATTATGAATTGGTATTGGTAACTGCATTTTTATCAAAATGGATCTAATTTATAAGTTGTTAAACTAAACTGCTGGCCAATTGCTTTCGAGCAATTAACAGTTAATATTTTCTGAACCAGATATGATATCGACCTACGGTTTTGAATGGTTGATAGATTTATCCCTTGAAAAACAATTTTCAATGCTGGATTTTCTTTAACTGTCCGAAAATTTTATATACAGGGTGTTAAAGAAGACGATGATTTTTGCTCCAATTTTAATGGCGTGTAATTGTCACAATCATATTTTAAAATTTTATCACTCTACGTCAATTGAATCACTGGTTCATAGCAAAGAAAGTAATTTGTCGAATTTTTTATATCTGCTATATTTTAAGAAATACCGATTTTTTTGGAAAACCTTGCTTTATTTCAACTTATTGGTAGCTAAGATCTCACTGTGCGTTGTATCATGCAAACTTTGCGATTATTATACCGTATGAAAAACTTGATTATGTTTAGTAACAATAGTTGTAGCAAAATGTTATGATGTACAGTGGCGAACTTATAAATACCTATATGTTTATGGTTTATGAGTATCTCACAATTTTTCACGATTGTTTTGAATGTTAGAAATTATTAAATAATTTTTTTCCAAAAATATTAAATTTAAAAAATTATCTTTGTTAAAATTTTGTAAACACAATGTATAATATATCTGTAGTGCGATATAAAAAACTAAAAAATAAGAAAAAATTTACCTAATTTAGGGGCGAGTACTTTCCAATATAAAACAATCGTGAAAAATTGTGAGATACTCATAAACCATAGACATATAAGTATGTACGCCACTGTACATCATAACATTTTGGTACAACTATTGTTACTGAACATAATTAAGCTTTTCATAAGGTATAGTAATCACTAGCAAAATTTTCACGATACAACGCACAGTACCAATAAGTTGAAATAAAGCAAGGTTTTCCAAAAAAATCGGTATTTCCTAAAATATAGCAGATATCAAAAATTTGACAAATAACTTTCTTTGCTATGAACCAGTGATTCAATTGACGTAGAGTGATAAAATTTAAAAATATGATTGTGAAAGTTACACGCCATTAAAATTGGAGTAATAATCATCGTCTTCTTTAACACCCTGTATATAAAATTTTCTGACGGTTAAAGAAAATCCAGCATTGACAATTGTTTCCCAATGGACGAATCTATCAACCATTCCAAACCGTAGGTCGATATCATATCTGGTTCAGAAAATATTAACTGTTAAATTTAGGCGAAATTTTTCTTGCTTGAAAGCGATTGTCCAACAGTTTAGTAGCATTGGGCTGATGAAAAGGAAATCTACAGGGTGATTCCTAAGTTGATACTTCTTTTTTAGCTGTGTATAGAAGGCATTAAAATAAACAACATTTTCAAATACCTTTTTAAAAAACTGAAAAATAAATTACTTACATTCGTTTCATTCGATCAAATACGGTCCTGCCTAACTTTCCCGTTGTATAACATTAAGAAAACTTCTGGTTATAGGATGAGCCCGCAAGGGAAAGCTTTCTGCGTATAATCTCGAAGCAGCAGCCGCACTTTGACGACACTCACCGTAAATTAGCACCATATCCATTATTTCATTGTTTTTAAATTTTACCATTTTCACGTGTCACCAATTTAAAATTAACTTGCCTCAGAAAAACACACCGCAACATATTGCCAAAGAACGTCCATAAAAGTCTTACGTTTCATTCACCGTGAATCAACCTGTATTCTAAACAAACTTTGTATAACAGATTACTAAACTGAATAGTTCTTGAGATATTGACATTTGAAAAGTTACACCTATGCGAGTTTGGCAGGCTATACCTATCATAATGGTATGAACCACGGTAGTGGCTCAGAGGTCAGTTACTGGCATTCGACCGTGCCTACCCGGGTTCGATTCCCGGAGTTGGCATACTTACAATAAAAAGTATGTCCGAAGTTCAGTGGATTTAAGAATACAGTATATTACTAGTGATTCCTAATAATGGAACCGATGAGGGCGTGATAGACTTCTGGGGGGGGGGGGGGGGGGGTTCCGTCTGGCTGACATTATCCAAACGATAGGGGATACAATGGGCCCTATTTAGGCCTAAGTTTAGGCCTAAGTATATACTGGCTCTTCCACCAACACCAGCAAAAAAAAATCGTAATGGTATAGCGTTTTTGAGATCTCCATGTACGCTAACGAATTTGAAACACCCTGTATGTCAACATTTAATGCATTACCATAATAAATTAAAAAGAACCTCGTCTTTATTTATGTGTAATATTCTTTAAAAAAAAAAATCTATTGGCGCCAATATCACCCATTACACTTTTTCCTACTCTGTTTTCCCTAAAGTACATAAATTTGATTTGTTCAATAGTATGGGGAAATCTTTGAAGGAATCGCGATAGGGCTCACCCGTCTCGTGCATATAGATAATTTAGCTTCTTTCAGAAACCTGACAATACTGATAAATCTGATAAAGTCCCCAGGTTTAAATACATTTCGAAATAAAAGTGATTGAATTTGACTACGAAGGGATCGATCCATTGGGATTTTAAAAAATCCCTCTTGTAGGAACAAGTGAATTTAATTTTACTTACACGCTATATTTTTAGCTTGTCTTAAGTGGCGTGTAAGAAATAATGGTTCACATTATTGTAAAAAAGAGGAATTTTGTAACCAGGCGCTGCTTGTGAGTTTTTTTACATTGGGGCAATACCAATACCAATGTCATATATGTCACCGTTAAACTAAAGGCCTGGTTTGGTACACTGATGGATCAAAAACGGCCGACGGAGTAGGCGCAGGTATATTTGGGAAAAGACCCAGAATGGAAATCAGCATTCCCCTGGGAAACTACGCCACAGTATTCCAAGCGGAAATACGTGCTATACAAGCATATGTACAGAAAAATATCGAAAAGGGCTACCACGACCAGGAGATATACAGGAGTGCCTAAACAACCTGAAGACCTAGCCGCAAGGAACAACAGGATAGAACTCCCATGGGTTCCTGGTCACTCGGGGATAGCGGGCAACGAAAGGGCCGATGAACTAGCTAGAGCCGGATCATCTTAAAAACTCAGGAGCTCTGAACCCGCCCTTGGCATATTAAAACAGGCAACCAAAGCAACATCAGACAGGTGGTCGCAACAACAACACCTATCCCGATGGAACAGGATACCTGGACATACCCAAGCGAGGGCCACAATTGGGGAACTCTCCAAAAGGCTATCAACTGGAATGTTGCCTCTAAAGCGCACCGAGCTTAAACAAGTGGTCGGCCTACTAACAGGCCACTGCTTAAGAAAACACCCACGTCGAATAGGAATTTACAATGGTCCCATTAAATGCAGGCCTTGCGGCAAAGAGGACAAACCGCCTCACACATAATATTTATATAACTGCGAAGCACTGACCCGAAGAAGACTCAAAATCTTCGGAGGAATCCAATGTGGGGATAACCTCCCGCATGACAAACTTAGTAGGAATTTGCTGGACCTTATTAATGGAACAAATCTTTTCTAGCAAGATAAGGGAGCACAATAAGCCACTAGGCTGCAGTGCAGGAAGCTTGGGCCGAACGCCCGACCCCCGCCTTGAACCAACCAACCAACCACAGTCAAACTAGCTAATTAGTTCATTATTATTAAGATTAAAATTTAAAAATTAAAAGCATGATTTTGTTTATTAAACAAAAGCCAACTTATGTCTGGTTCGCGTTTAAGCTGAGTTACGCCTCCCAATTAAATGTCTAATTTAAAATCTAAAAACATCATGTTATTGTATGTTGGTCAACATAAAAAACTGTATAAATAAAACTAGCTAATTTTCTTTAAACTTTATGAAAAATAGGATATCGTGTTTTTGCTCGGACACGAATATTTTTTATGTGACGTGTAACATGTTATAATTTATCACTAACATGCGTCACAGGTACACATAAATACGTGCTGGAAAGCATATAATTAAGGTGACCTTTTAGATCGAGTTTTATCACGAAAAATTCGCTCAAGCATTTTGTAATTAACAACATACCCACCACCACTTATATTTATAAAAAGGTGGCTGTTAAATACCGTAAGCTTTTAAGAGCTTTTGTAAAGCGGATAACAATTTTAGCACTTTAATTAGATAAATATGTCGGTTTTCCCTCGGTTTTCCTGTATTTAATGTTTTTAGGTAGAAAGCTTTTTGTCAATAGAATTAGTACCTGCCCGAGATATGGTGAACATGGACAATTTGTTTTGCTAGTATTAATAGCAAATAAGCAACTTTTAAAAGAATGTTTTCTGTTGTAAATAAGCTTCACTAATATCGTTTAAATCGATGCAGTGGCAGCCCGGCAGCCCCCTCCCCCCGAGTCTAGGAGCTCGGATCTAAAAGTCTAATTGCAACCTAATTTTTCGTCATACGCTTGGACACTTAATTTAAATTTTTAAATAATGTATTCTTGGCTTAGATTACAAAGGTCTTGTAGCGTTTAGTTTTTAAACTTTTTCTCCTAAAAGTTCTGTTTTATATAGTGATTAAGGTTTCGGATGCATATCGTTTTAGTTATTGATTTATGAAGCAATTTTATAGAGAACACCTATAGTTTATAGTATTTTTTTATTATATACTTGTCTGTTCCGTTTTCCCTTTTTAAAGCTATTTTAAATCAACAAAAATATAACACAATGCAACAAAATATTTTTACAATAGAAACTAAATACAATTAAGTATGTACCTATTTATATTTAAAGAGAAAAATTTTATTTGAAATATTTTTTTATAGAAGAAGTGTGGTAATTTATAATTTAAAAAAATAGTGCGGGAAGAAACGAGAATGCTTTATTATGAATATACAAAACGGTATTTAAGAAGGAGTATTTTAAAACCTAAGCATTTGCACCACAAACTGTTCTTAGATCTGCGCTACTAAAATACATGATTTCTGAAAAAATCTTTAATTTTGGCGTGGTGAGCGATATTTACTTTATTTGTAATCATGAAAACCCGAGCCCGAAAAACGCTGGTTAGAGTCATATATACATCTTATATTTCATATTTTCATTCATTCATATTTTTCACAAATATAAAAAATGTTTTTTTTTTAAAAGAGCCAGCTAGGAATATCAAAAAAAAAAACATTAAAAAAACAAATTTAATCCAACTATGCCGAGGGGGAGAGATAATAATTTAATTTTTGAAATTTAATAGTAGTTAGGTAAATTTTAAACGAACTTTGGGCGTAGCCCCGAAAATTTTTCGTCTGCGGCGCTTTTACGCCTTCTTCACTAGGTACCATATCACGAAATACTTACGTATAGTCCCGACTGTCCCTCTTTCCAGAAAAAAAAAGGTCCTACTGACGCCTACTGAGCCCCCTCCCCCCTGAGCATATTTTCTGGCTATGCCACTGAATCGATGTCTGATCTAACGACATAAGTTATTGTGACAAAATTTAGAGATAATACGGAGTTGGAATAAACTACTATTTAAATTCATCATCCAAATATTTATCCATTTCTTGACCTGTGCCAAAGAGGTTGCAAAACATATCTACTCAGATACGAATAAGTCGAATGGGTATTCGGACGTGGTCGATGTCGTATATTAATAATTAATAATTAGTGTTAGTGGGAGACCGTTCTCAATTTGTTCCCCGCAATATCTCTAAAGTATGGTGGGTATGGTCATAATATTTATTATTTCGATTTGTCATTCCCCATTGTTCACAATACCTCCAATTACAATTTACCATTTTAGGGGATGTTCATAATATTTATTAGCACGTTTGTCATTCTTTATTTTTTATCTCTAATTACAATTCACCATTTTAGAGCATACTCATAATATTTATTATAACGATTTGTGATTTCTTGTTTTTCACAATATATATCATTACAATTTACCATTTTGAGGTATGTTTATAATATTTATTAGTTTGATTTGTCATTCCTTATTGTTCACAATATATCCAATTACAATTTACCATTTTAGGTTACGCTCATAATATTTATTAGTATCACTTATCTGTCATTCCTTATTTTTTACAATATCTTTAATAACAATTCACCATTTTAGGGTATGCTTATAATATTTATTAGTACGATTTGTGATTTCTTATTTTTCACAATATATATTATTACAATTTACCATTGTGAGGTATGCTCATAATATTTATTAGTTTGATTTGTCATTCCTTATTGTTCACAATATTTCTAATTACGAATTACCATTTATGAAATATACAAATAATTATTTTTATTACGATTGGCCATTATTTGATTCTCACAATATCTCTAATTACAAGTTATCATTTTGCAGAATAATCTTTAATTTTTTTAATTAGATTTTCCATTTCTTGCTTCTCCCAGTATTTCTAATTACGAAGAAAGGTTTTACGGTTTAACATGTTTAATAAATGTGATCTTCAGCTTCCTTTAAACGTCTTTTTTAGTAAAAGTTTTAGACCTTTTTGTTGCAATATAATCTTCATAGAAGAAAAACAAAAGAAAATACCTTTTCTATTATTTTAAATCTTTATTTTTATTATTTTATATTTTTATTAATTATCTAAATTTGAGTGATAATCATAATTTTAGTTTTATCATGCTGATTAATTGACTTAAAATATTTTTGTATAAAATACGTTGCAAAATGAGCCTGCTGACGATGTGTTGATCTTGAATCTTTACAACTAGCGCAAAAAAACCCTCATTTGGAAACTTGTTACATAAGTAGCTATTTAGGTTCTGTGTTGTACGTTTTTTAAAATTGATGTTATGCAATGACGATGACTGTACTGCAATTTTCTTGAAAATAAAAACTTCACAGTTCTATTTTTTATTCACCTTTACCTTTTTACTAGGCTATCTTTTAATAGAAATAATTTAAGATACGCAGTTTAGAATCCACGACATACTTTAAAAAAAAGTATGATTTTTTTTTTACGGTTCGCCGACTACGGAGGCCATTTTGAACCGGTCATCGACCACAAATGTGATCTACCGACTGGGGAGTGTGAAACGGCACCGAGATATCCGATCTCATCCGGCCTGTCCGGCGTGAATAGGATGGCTAGGTGTCGATTCATTTTACACTCTTCCCTGAGGCAATCACCCGCCCAAGTACTAACCGCGCTCGACACAGCTTAACTTCGGTGATCTGCGGGAACCGGTGCTTAATTGTCGACAGGCCCTTGCCTTAAAAGTATGATTTAGTATGTATGATTTTCTTTCAGATTATACCCATTCGTTTAAATTGGTTTAGCCATTTTTTAAAGGAGCAGTTTATTCAATTTATACGGTAACGTAAAACAGAATATAATCTTTATGTTATTTGCAGGCCCGAAAACAAGTCAACGGCAGGATGGTGACTGAGACAATGAGCTGTAATAACGATGATGGGCCTTTAAGAAGCTGCAAATGAGTTCACTGGCTTTTTTAGTGGCCATGAAGTGTATTTATTGCAGCCTAAAAAACCTTGGGGAACCAAGAAGGCTTTTTAAATTATATATAATTTATTCACCGCACATTTTCCCACCCATTATGACTGCAGAAAAGAGGTTGTATCGATTGCAAAAATATGAAATGTTAAAAATTAATGGTTTTCCATCGCTTCTTTTTAATAGCCTAACGTGAATAAACTTGATAATTCTACAACTAAGAGCGTAATAGAGAAACAAATTAAAAAGGGTTTCGTGTGACTTTTTACAATTGCTTTACACCTTGTTTTACTTTTGTCTTTATGTACTGAAAGTTAGATTAAACTGGATTTTGGCGTCTTTGAATTTTAGAAAATACAGTCTTGTAAACATTTGTTTTTTGAAAAACTTTAATTAATAACATTTATTAAGATATTTTCACTACTTACTTTACTTTTAAAATAACTTTATTCATTAATAATATATTATTTACATGTCATTTCCCTATACTAACTATATACAATAAATGATACTATTATCATAGATAACGCACATTTCTGCATACAAGTGTTCTGATGTCACATAACATAGATACAACGACAGGGCAACGCCCCCTCGGAGCTGGTCTTGGCTCTTGGTATGGGATTATGACTTCAACTTCTTGTTGTTGGCAAGTTCCAGTAATCTTTTACTGCCATGAGGAATATTTTTGTTTTATGAATAAAACTTGAAGGTTTTAAACGATTTAATTGCTTGCTTAATGGAATTTGTCTAAACATGTTGGGAAAACAGGCGAAAAACCCAACTTAAATTTAACAGGTACTGAGTAGCATAAGATATTTTTAATTTCAAGGGGAATTAGAGGCCCTGGCAAAAGTAAACAAAGTAATACTGGAGTGGGTACCAGGACACAAAGGTATTACAGGGAATGAAAAAGCCGATGACCTTGCGAAAAGAGGCTCCGAAAAGACATTCATTGGTCCAGAACCGGCAATAGGGGTACCACGGTGCACTGTACAATATGCAATAAAGACATGGATCGGGGGTGAATACAAAATCCACTGGAATAATATGCAGACAGGGATTACACCATAGTAAATGCTTTTGGGAACCCAGACCTAAGACTAACGAAACAGCTGCTGCAAATGAACAGGCATCAGATGAGAACGATTACAGGAATTCTGATAGGACACAAGGCTGTCAAGAATCATCTGCACAGAATGCAACTGTACAATGAAGACCTTAACTGCAGATTGTGCAAACAAGCTAGGGAAACAGTACAGCACATAGTTTGCCATTGCGAGTCACCAGAAGGAAGGGGCAACGAATACTCGGGCAATTAACACTGGAACCAGAGGACATCCTGACCCTCTCCCCAGTTTTGACCTGTACAAACTGGTGCAAGGGATCACCGAGTGGGTGTGAAGAATCAAACACGGTAAGCACAATGGGCCAAACCTGAATGTTTTTAAAGTCCACATATTTAGGATCAAAATGGTTCCTTAAATACAAAATTTACATTTCTTATATTGTGTTATAGACTTACTTTCAACTACAAAAAATCCAGTAAGAACCTAAAGTGAACAGAAATATATCAACCTAATTAATTTTTAAATATGCCACGCTACAGTGTTACACAAAAACAATTAGGGAATCCAAACCACCTAATTCAATATGGCGGTTGTGGGTAAAAAGCAAGTCACCCGGTAAATGCCATCAGCAATGTCATTTTTATGGTTATGTTATCAGTCGACATTTTTAACTCATCGTTGAATTGCCTAATGCAGATTTACTTAATATCTTTTGCCAATACCACTAATTCCCTTTGACACTCCCATCCCAGTCTTACGTTGCCTTGTTACACATTAACGCTCTTAGGGTTATATGACTATCAGAGTATATACTAGATTATCGCCTCATCTGTAGAATCTGGTATATTTTTTATTTCATTTTAGGATCATCAATTAGTATGTCATGACGAAATTAGTTAATCAATTCCGTATATATTCGCAAATATAATTTAAGATAAAGAAAAATAAAAAAAATTATCAGTCCCTTCCTGTTTTTATTACAGTATTTCCGGATTCTGGTTTTATGGATTTAGTTAGTGCCCCGTCTGGTAATTATTACAATCAAACTTCCTGGCATTAAAAATGAATTTACCTATTATATAACTCCTGATAATTGCAGTTAAACATAAATTATTTATCAATTAGTTAAGCATGAGGAAAAAAGCTTTTCATAAAAATGGTGTTGTTAAGTAGGACACAAAAGCATCGTGACAAGAATATAAGAACAGATCTCCATCACGAAGGATATGATTTAGGAAATTAAATTAGGGTATGATTTTGAAACATAAGAATTCTTTACTTGTACGTAAGAAGAGACCTAGAGAAGTTTTTTTACAATAACTAGAAATATCTTTTGAATGATTGATGAAATTTTGAGTGAATGAATATATGAATGAATGAATGGGTTGGCAGTATCAATATTCAAATTGGTTAAACTTAAATTTGAAACCCTAAACATACCTTTTCTTTTAAAAATATATGCAGCGTATGTATAAGGTAGCGAAGCGCAGTTATTAGACTAATTACGTGTGTACGATGCTGTGTTTTAATCAAAACCACCAAGCCTACTGCTAAGTACCAATGGACGACTTTTTTTTCGAGAGCCAGTCCGTGCGCCGGGTGCACTTAGGCCAGGTTTGGTTCTTACACCCACTTCGTGATCCCAGTTCCTTGCACTAGTTTGTATAGGTCAACTAGGGAAAGGGTAAGGATGTCCACTGGTTCCAGTTTTGGTTGCCCGAGTATTTGTTGCCTCTTACGATCTAGTGACTCGCAATGGCAAACTATGTGCAGGTACAGTTTCCTTGTCTTGTCCGCATAATATGCAGTCAAAGTTTTCATTGTACAGTTGCATTCTGTGCAGATGGTTCTTGACAGCCATGTGTCCTGTCAGAATTCCTGTAATGGGTCTCAGCTGGTTCCTATTCATTTTAAGCAACTGTTTCGTAAGTCTTGGGTCTGGATCCCCAATAAAGCCTTTGCTGTGACTTAATCCCTGTCTGTTGTTCCAGTGGATTTTGTGCTCACTCCTGATCCTTCGCTTTATGAAAAGACAACATTCTCTACCTTTTAATTTATAGCTGAAGATTCCATAATTCGACATAGCCATATATACATGTATATCAATATCCTATTTTCCCAAAATTCCATTTTTATTATTTAAATATACCTAACCCCCCCCCCCCCCCCCATTATTAAAACATAAACTATCAAGGATGCTATCTTAGCATAATACAGAGCTTGCATTTTTATTACAAATAAACTAGCCCAGTTAAAGTGATATAAATAGCAGGACGGTACTATGCAGAAGGGACCATTAGTCGAGGCCAGTAGATCGAGGCCAGTAGGTCGAGGCCAGTAGGCCGAGGCCATTCGGTCCATACCATTGGGTCAAGACCATTCGGTCCAGACTACTAGGCCGGTACCATTAGGTCCAGACCAGTCGGTCGATACTAGTCAGTAGCGGCACCAAGTACGGGCCCATTCCAGCAAAGTAGCGAAGCTAAGATTTTGTAAGTAATTATAATTTTTTGTAAGTAACTAAAAGCCTTTTCAGATTTGTGTACAAATAAAGTGTGGTTTTATAGAGACTTGTCGCCTTTGATTTTCCCACACGTGACAATATTAACATTATATGAGTAGGTCTAGTTAATATGCATAATGCATACAGTCGACATTGTAAAATTACACATTTAAAAAGCTACATATTAACATGTTTATTACTATTATTTACCAAGAAATTCATGACAATTTTACAAAAAAAAATACCTCTATTTGACGACATCGTTTTTAATTGAGGAAAACCTTTTTTGTGTGTAATTTACAATTCATATATAAAAAAAGGGTCGGTATAAGGAATTTCCAATTAATGCCAATGCCGAAACGGTTGTTTCCTAATCTTGTTAGCAATAACCCAAATTACAAAAGGGCAGATGATGTATAAAAGTCCGGTTTGAAGAGGGATAGTCTTTGTGGTGCTGTTTTATTTATCCCCATCATTTATAGAAGATAAAGTGCGTGTCAAGGCAAATCGAGAATGATCACAAGATACTTATAATATGTATAGTTTTTCGAAATCGAATAATAAAACTTAAAAGTAATCCTTTTGAAAAATATTATAAAAAGAATACTTATATTTTTTGAATAATTCATTATTTAGGTAAGTATAATAGTATATTCACCTGAATACGACTGGATATACTTACCAGTTGAAAAGTTGTGATTCAAAATAAATAAAGACAATGCAAGTCCAAAACTCTACTACCATTCAATAATAGTATATTATTAATCCAGGTTTAGACAGCTACTATTATTATTACCCGAGCGTCGAGTTTAAATCAAGAGGAACGCAGCGACGAGGGATTTAAGAGGCGAGGAATAGCTGTCTTAACCATTGTTAATATCATTTTTTTTACTACCAACACATTTATATTAAATGATTGTTTCTATGCCTTTTTTATCCGTTAATATACAAAAATATAATCATACTATAGTCTACAGCCTCCTTTAGCTAATAAAATATCAATTCCATAGAAAACTAATTTACTTATAATTTAAAATAATAAAATGTGTAGTTAAATATTTTATTGGAGGCGTTGATACTTCGTTTTCAGAATAATATACCATATTATAACTTATGGCAATAAAAAACTACTTAGGACACAAAATATAAATCCAACTCGTTATTTATTTTTTCTACTCCCACATGGAAATTTCCTCTTTCCTTTACACTTAAGTGGCGGATAAAGTAGGCTATTCCAATTAACTGTGCTGCAAAATTTTATAACAATCTTAGATAGGTAATGAAACTGAACAATCACAGTAGTCAATTACAGAGAAGCCATTGTTGTTCTTAAAAGTACTGACCAATCACAGTATATTATTTTTACTGACGCTCCGCCTTCTTTTTCAAGACACTAAATTATATAATTTAAATGCATATGGTACAATTTGTTATTAATTTGTTCAATATAATAAAATCTAGACGCATTTATAATAGATTTATCAATAATGCAACCTGCTGAATGTGCATAGAAAATTAATTTCATGTAGCTACATTTATCAGTTGGTTTTACGATAATTAACTAAACGCTTCAATAGTCCAGACGTTAGAGCTTTTGACTATGGAACCAATGGTCGTAAGTTCGAGCCAGGCAACCGACAAACTTTTTTTTACATTTTTTAACATAAGGTCGTAGAAAAAATATACTGTTCAACTCGAATGGATTGTCTATATCGCACTCGAAAGTTCAATTTATTTTTCCTGTGATGTAGACATCATATCCACTCTTGTTGTACAAACTACTATTTAGTTTCCTCAAGTTCCTAATATGATATAACAATATATAAATCGGTGAGTCCCAACGCAATAGTGACCAACATTTCCCGTCAAAAAATACGTCATGCCGATTTTATGTTCATTATTTTCTCAGTGCTTGAGTTGTGTGGAGCAACGAGTTGATATTGGACGAAACGCAAAATCTTTTTAAACTTTTGGGGCTTGAAATGTAAGAAAAAAGTATAGTACTGCTAGTGTATAAGCATCTTTGTGCATATCTTGTATAATAATATTATGTTGGTAAAGTTTGGTATGGTTTTATGTATCCTCCAACATGTTTTATTATATGTCCGTAGTAGAATATTTATTATTCGTAAAACGTTTCAAGTTTCATTACAACTGTCATTCGGACCAATAGAGTCTATAAAATCAGATTACACCCTCAACACAATTTGATAATCACTATAAATAACCACAGCGAATAATGACTAATAAACCATTAAATAGTAATGGTAGAACCTGTTTTCTCCACGACCATTACTGAATGCAATAATTCCAAAATCATTTTTGATAATAGAATGTAAAAATGCTCGTTCTTGAGTTGGAATATTTATTCTGAAACACTTTCTTCTTATGCGTTTTGCGTGTATTTTAATTCCATAACAAGATATGGAATGAATATTCTGTAATTGATCTAAACGACATAGGTTGCCATGAATTTCGAAACGTCAATGTCAGCAGACAAATTTTAGTGCAAGTCAAAATATGAGTGAAAAATCGGATGAATCAGATATGGAACTGGATAATACTCCACCTGAAATTACAAATATTGCGAATAGTATTTTTGGTCGCGGAGAAAATATAGTCTGCTACTCGGTTAGAATGAAAATTCGATACTCGTGATTCCTCACGTTCGCTACGCTCGCGTTCGGAATCTTCCACTCGGATCAAATTTTCATTCCAACTCGTTACAGAATCTACTATTCTATCGGCTAAATGACCATGCTCTTTTACCACTATACAACGATTTATAGTAAATTTCACGTACATTTTCAATACTTTGACGTTTCTCTTGTCAAAGGCATTGGCCAACATGTGATTTAAAAACTCCTTAATTCCGAAAACGGATTTTCCTCACAATATTGGTTAGATTTATGAGAGATGGATATATAACTGACTGTATATTTACATGTACAGACACACTGAACACTTCAATCTGTTGGCCTCCAGGCCTTCTATCAGCTAAACCAGTTGGAGATTATTGTTACAGAACCTGACATCAATACCGTTAGTAGCACTTCACAAGGACATCTATTATTCTGGAAACAAAAACCATATTCATTTTAACTGGAAGTAATTAAAACAAAAATCATTTAGATCATATGTTTATCTATTACGTTGTTGCCTTCGAATATCTCTTTATAATTTTATTAATATTTATATATTATGAAACTTATTTAAATGTCACATTTATGTATCTTAATTATTGTTATATTACCTTTTATGCAGTCATATAATTATTTTAATAATTTACTCATTTACAGGAGTAATCAAGTCATGCTGAACTCCAACCTCTGGTGTCCTGCTAAATAAGAGCTAGTCGTTGGCTGTTTGGTCAAAAAAAAAACAATTTTAAAATATGACGGATAAAGTTTATAACGGGCCTGGTTATAAAACCACCCAGGAATTCAACAAATGCATCAATGTCATGGTAAAAGTAAGATTAGGGCTAAATTTGATTTTTAAAACCTACGTTACGCCATTATCTTAATAAAAGAAAAATTTGCCGTTCTGGTTCGATTTACCTTTAAAATCCCCAAGCGTATATCCTGTTCCTTAATGGAGAAATAAACTTTGTCCTTTAGAGTTTAGAGGGATAAAATTTTATATTATTCAAGTTTCAAATTTTAATATAGGTATATTTTTTGATAGCTTTTCTTACCTAATTGGTTTTTATTTTGGAAAAACTTTGTTAACAAAAACACTTGAGGGCGCATTAGACAGTGACGTACGGTACAAGAAAGCTTTGGAAGTGCTGCTTCTCTTGCAGGTATCGAGGAGTACTGCTTTTGAACTATACCTCAATTGCGTCACTAGTTGTAGAACATTCCTTTTCGCTATATAAACATATTTTTTCTCTCGGACGTATATCGTTATCGAAAACTATTGTGGAGACATTTTCCGATAGTTTTATTAATATTTAACAGTTGTCTTTCTACGTACAGTTCCAGGGGCCCTGAACCCGCCCTTGGCATATAAAGGCAACCAAAGTAATATCAGACAGGTGGGCTGAACAACAACACCAATTCCAATGGAACAGGATACCTGGTCAATCCCAAGCCAGGACCACAATTGGGAAACCCTCCAAAAAGCTATTAACTGCCACTTAAGAAAACACCTACGTCGAATAGGAATTAACAATGGTCCCATTGAATGCAGACTCTGCGGCGAAGAGGACGAAACCGCCTCACATATCATATATAACTGCGAAGCACTGACCCGAAGAATATTCAAAATCTTCGGAGGAATCCAATGTGGGGATAACCTCCCTCATGACAAACTTGGTAGGAATTTACAGGACCGTATAAAAGGAACAAATCTTTTCTAACAAGATATAGGCGCAAAATAAGCTACTAGGCTGCAGTGTAGGAAGCTTGGGCCGAACGCCCGACCCCCGCCGTAAACCAATCAACCTTATTGAAAAGCTGTTACTAAAGTACTAAAATAGGGTTGTAGCAAATATGTGCACTTTTTGAAGTAGAAGGGAAAACAAACTTTTGTATTCAAGTGCATTAAATTTATTTAAAAAATATGCAGAGCGCTTTCGGCTTATTGGGCCATCATCAGTGCTTCCTTAGTCAGGGGGCAGTACTTTACAATACTCCGAGGGAAGAGCATTCCTACACGGACAACAGATTAAAATAACAAAGTTATAAAACAAACAATCAATTGATACGGACGTAAAATGTGATTGTTTGTTTTATAACTTTGTTATTTTAATCTGTTGTCCGTGTAGGGATGCTCTTCCCTCGGAGTATTGTAAAGTACTGCCCCCTGACTAAGGAAGCACTGATGATGGCCCAATAAGCCGAAAGCGCTCTGCATATTTTTTAAATAAATTTAATGCACTTGAATACAAAAGTTTGTTTTCCCTTCCACTAAAGTACTACACTAACCAGCTAGTAGCCATTCTAAGAGTTTTTCAAACCAGCCTCGTAACAATTTTGAAATTTACTTATTTAATTTCGGATTAAATACAACATTTTTATTAGATTAAAGATTATAGAAACATTTTATGGGTCAAAAACGTTTACTAATCTCTAAAGGATTATACTTTACCAACTAAAGCTGAGCTTTTTCAGTTACAGTTTAAATTCTGAGCAAAACTCATCCGATTAAATTTTACTTTTACATATAAAATGCGAAATAATATTCATTGGACGAGCTGCCGGTAATTCTGTTTCGCTGGAGGAATTTCACGTTTCGATAGTTTTTAAAAGGAGTCGCAATTTGGGACCATAAACATAAATTTTCAAACCGTACTCTTTTTGACAAATGCAATTTATTTAAATGCCGATAAAAACTGTACGTTTAAGCCAAATGCGCCGAAAAGAGAGTTCGACAACGAAGTAGAATTTTGCATTACTTTGGAGCGATAAATTTAAGTTTTCCTCCATTTGATAATGCAGCGGTTGTAGGTATATCAAAGAAAAATTTATTCACTTCCAACTAAATATAGGATGTATTTAAATTTTCGAGCTTCAAAATATGCAAACTTATTCTCCTTTACCTATCGATAACAAAAGAACTAACTTTATTCAGGCTGTTCACGTTATAGGTATACCCAGGCCCGTAGCCAGAGTTGTATTTTAAGGGGGGCTAAAAGTTAAGATACTTGGACACATGTATTGTATTTTTTTTTTTTTTTTTATGATAAAACACCTGCACTGTAGGAAAGATCCTTTAAGGCGCTCTGGGGCGGTGCGTGTGCGAAGAAAGCGATTAACGTTGGTCTTGAAACGTTGAAGATTGTATTCATTGGGAAACACGACCTCAGGAAGATCATTCCACAAAGATGACGTTCTCCAGATGAAAGAATTCTTGAACAATGAAGTTCAAGGAGTATTAAGCTGAACAACATATGGATGAGCGGCAGTGGTTCGCCGTGTATTTCTGTTTTGCATTGCTCTAGGTGGAATCAAGTGGGCAATGTCAGTCGAACACCTGCCATGGAAATATCTGTAAAAGAGAGCCAAATCACCAACCTGTCTTTGATGCTCCAGGCTATCGAGGGTCTTGGTCAGCTCGGGGTCGCCGATCAGACGAACGGCTCTCCTTTGAATGGAATCCAGTAGCCGAAGGGTGTGCTTGGGTGCAGAGCTCCAGACATGAGAGCAATATTCTAATAATGGTCGAATCTGGGCTTTGTAGAGTGTCAAAAGTTGATGAGGTGTGTACAACCTTTTGGTGCGGAAAAGTACACCAAGTTTCTGTGCAGCTGCCTTGGCAATTGCGGCAACGTGATCATGCCAAGACATATTAACTCCCAGATTGACCCCCAGCAAATTAATAGACGGTGCCAGGGGAATTGGGTGTCCTGCCATGACTATATCCGGTTCTGCAATGTTAACCTTTTTGGAGAACACTGCTGCCTGGGTTTTCTTAGCATTAAATTCGACTTGGTTACTGTCACCCCAAGCCAAAATTTCTTCCAGGTCATTGTTGAGGCGCAATACTTCATGCTGCCTGCGAAGATGTGCGTCGGCAGCGGATGTTTGGGGAGTCAGGGTAAAAGATGAGACAAGTGTGCTGTCATCAGAAAAGCTATAAATTGGATTTTGGGTTTTCACTAGAAGGTCGTTAATATACAGTAAAAAGAGGGTAGGCGACAATATGGACCCTTGAGGAACACCGGCATTGATGGTGAAGGTGTCTGAGAGAAACCCGTCAATCGCCACTTGCAGAGAACGGTTCTTACGGAAGCAGGTTAACCATAAACAAATTGTATAATGTTAAAAATATATAATGCCAACATACCTACTTACGGATTTCTGACATGTAATTTTGTTGTATGGGTAATTTAATTCTTTTCAAACTAAACAAATATATACATTTACATGCAAAAAATTATTAAAATAAAATTACAACTATGGGTATTTACCTCTCTTTGCACTTAGTGTATTAAATAAAGCTCTCAGAAATTCTGCAACACAACACAACTAACTGAAACTTTGACTAGTAAAACATTAAATTACTTCATTACTTTGCAAAAGGGTTTAAATCTTTTCTGCTTTCTTAACTAATAAAGAATTCCAACCAAATAAATTACATCTCTGGGGTTCTGCTCTGCAAAACAGCTAAATAACAACTAACAGTTTGTCACAAAAATATCATAAATTAATATACATAAACACCCTTTGAAAACACACCTTATGCCACACGACGGCGCGGCGCCGATTGACGGTACCGGTGGACAAAGAGGCGGCATTTATATGACGAGAATTGAATAAATAATATTTATTGAGGCTTATTACCCGTAAACGCTAGCGCTAGCTGTTCCTTCTATTAAAAAAACTAACGGGATATTTGATTATAATAATATAATAGTAAATTAAGGTATTAATTTTTGAGACAAAAAATAATTCATTAAATAAATGAAATTTTTAAAGAATGACAATATTTCAGTGGGTCGACAAGAAAGGCCCCTTCTGGCTACGGGCCTGGGTATACCACAGAGAAATAGTAAGTTTATTAATTTTAAATAAAGATCGACAAACAATGTAAATAATCAGGAATTTCCCAAAGACCCATTTAGGTAGGTCCTATAGTCTATTTCAGAAAGATGAAGAGTAATAAAATGGAAAATTCCGTCCAGTTCGGCTCAATTTCGCTGTCGGCCATAGGCGCAGGTAAATTTTGTTAATTAAATTATTTATGGTGACTAACCAAAGAAAAAAAATAGAAGATAATTTGATAAAAAAGGAACTATTAGTTATAGCAAATTTACAAAAACATCGTTTTATGAAATATGCCGTGGAAGATATAGCTGCAAAACATAGTGTAACTGTGCTGCGCACACCGCCAAATCATTGCATTACAAGACACAACACGACATTCAAAAGAAAAGACGTTAAGCTACTTTTTGATCGAGCCATTAAGGAAGTGACACCAGAGAACTGGCGGAAAGCAGTCCATCATGCCATTAAAAAAGCAGAGAAATGTGGGATCTTGACCACCTGACCGATCGGACCGTAGACCAGTTAATTATTATAACGTCAAGAGAAGATGACAGTTCCTCGGATGACGAAGAATATTATTTTATTTTAGAATTTAATTTCTGTATAATGTATTTTTTTATAATGTTTAATAAAATATAAGTGTACTATGAACATAATGCACGCCTTTGTCACACCATTTTCAGTATTTGTCAATGGATAACAATAGGCAAAACCCATAAATTGACCCAAACCCGGGTGGTACTACCTGCACTTAATGAAAATAAAGAATTTTGCAATGAAATCAATTCTAAATTATGAAAGTGGCTTAAATTGGGTCACTCTGTAGTCCCTTTGCATACCTAAGGAGCTTTTATTACTCTACACCATTCTGAAATATAATATATATATAATAAGAATGAAACAATCGTCATTATCAACCTGGCCCCAGGTAAACCATTGTTTTGACGTCCCTGTGTACTTTAATGCAAGATATATAATACTTTCCGCTAGCCGCTTTCTTTCTTTCCTTTAATACTAACTTTTTAATTTTTACTCTCAATTCAAAAAAGTGTGAGGTCAAAAATAGAGTTATTAGGATGCGCTAGATCTACAATTTAAAATTATTTTAAATTATTCAGGATGTCTTACTACATGTACTTTTTATTTAAATGGAACACCCTATATATTATATTATTTTTTAATTCTCTATAAAATTCCACGTATATTTTGTATGAAATGTCATATTGCTAAATTCAACTGTTTTTGAGATATGGACATTAAAATTTTTGACAGGCTGTAGCATTGGAGCAAGGCATCTTAGAGAAAAGTGATTTTCGCCTGCCTATCTTAGTTTTTTATTTTCTATCCAAAAGACTTCTTCAGGTTTAACATATTAAACCCCAAAAATGGCATTACGGTTAAACGTGTTAAATCGAAAATTATAACTTTTAGATAGAGAATAAAAAACTAAGACAGGCAGGCGAAAACTATTTTTCTCTAAGATGTATCTTTCCAATTTTACAGCCTATTAAATTCTGAAAATGCTATATTTTAAACGTCCATACTAAAAAAAAAAGGAATTTAGAAGCTTAACGGCCCTGCTTCCACAAAAATTTTAAATAAGTCTTTCCCCAAAACGTCAAAATTTATTTAATTTCGTTTTTAATTTATGGCTTAATTAGATCTAACAAAATATTAATTAATGGCTTAATTGTAAGGTAAGTCCCTTGTTTTATAGAATCATTAAGCTACGTCTTGTAGAAGTTTCATAATAAGGATGATCCAAAATTAACTTTTAAATATAATTAAGGTTAACTAACCAAGCAATTTTAGATGTCACATTCTATTGCTTTGTACTTAATAAAAATGTTGTCCCCTCCCCCTCTTTAACGCACGTCACTGGCACTCAGTGGCGTATATAGAGAACGGGGGGGGGGGGCTGCTGGGCTGCAGTCACCCCCCCCCCCCAGCCTAGGAGCTCGGGCCTAAAAGTTTAATTGCAACCTAATTTTTTGTCTCATGCTTGGACTCTTAATTTCAATCTTTAAATAATGTATTTTTTGCTTAGATTACAAAAGTCTTATAGGAACGTTTAGTTTTTAAAAAAAAAATTCTAAACGTCCTGTTTTATATAGAGATTAAGGTTTCAGACGCATATCGTTTTAGTTATTCATTTATGATGCAATTTTAAAGGAAAGCGAGTAAAAAGAATAATATTTTACAGTATTTTCCTATTATATACTTGTCTGTTCCATTTTCCCTTCTTTAGAGCTATTTTAAAATCAACAAAAATATATCTCAATGCAATAAAATATTTTTACAACAAAAAAACCAATTGGGTATTTATTTTTAAAGAGAAAAATTAAAGTAAAAATTTTAATTAAAACATTTTTTATGGAAGAAGCGTGATAATTTATAATAAAAATATTATTCGGGAATAAACCAGAATGCTTTATTAGGAATATACAAAAAAAATCATTAATTTTGACATGGTGAGCGATATTTACTTTATTTTTAATCATGAAAAACAGAGCCCGAAAAACGCTGGTCAGAGTCATTCATATTATAGTCTGACTCACGGTTCTAGAGCTACAATGCCTGATAAGGCAGGGAGATAACGGCCGCATTAAAAAGGCAATTCCCCTTAAAATAAGGTAAAGTCCATACAATTACTGTCTGGATGCACATCACAGCTTCTGACGTAATTTTTGATTCGAGTTAGGTCGTTATCTCCCTGCCTTATCAGGCATTGTAGCTCTAGAACCGTGCGTCAGACAATATGTCTTATGTTAAAATTTTGGATTGACACCAATATTCATATTTTTCACAAATAATATAAAAAATGTTTTTTTTTAAATAAAAGGCCAGCTAGGAATATAAAAAAAAAAACATTTACAAAAACAAATTTAATCCAACCATGCAGAGGGGGAGAGGTAATAATTTAATTTTCGAAATTTGATAGTAGTTAGGTGAATTTAAATCGAACTTTTTGCGTGACCCCGAAATTTTTCGCCTGGTTCGCGGTCTTAAAAAATGGTGAAGAGCTAGGTATAGTACGGGTACTTAAACAAACATTGACTAAAAACCCTTGTAAGAAAACATCTCTCTTATCCTCATCTCTCCAACGACTGAATGGAGTTTCCAACAAATTACAAACTATCATTAATTGGGTTCATTTTTAAAACACTAACTAAGTAGGTACGTACACTACTGAATTAACCGAAATATAAAAACAAAACTTTTTAATCACACAGTAAATCACGTAAAAACAATATCTATAACCATAAGTTTCGCGAAGCCTCAAAATAAATACCTCAAGGTTAGGCGAACCAATGTTAAAACAATGGTGCATACGCCTAATCTATTTTTAAATTGCGCTTCATCATAATGCAAATTGTTATATGCTGTTTGCGTGACTGACTTTACGTAACCATAGCAACGGTAAATATCAAAGCTATGTGGGGCGTTAGGTCTTCACTTGCTTTGAGCTAACGGACACGGTCGGCTGGGGCGCGCCAAAATACACGAGTGTTTAAAATTATTGTCTATCGGAGTTAACCGTGGCCCTATTATGCATAGCTACATTCTGATTAAATTAATATTATTAATTCGAACGTAATTATTTTTTGAGGGCTACAATGGTAGCTATTGGTACATTAATATTGTCGAAAAACTTTCCTCCTGGTTTTATTTTTTTTTTGGTGAAGAGCCCCTTCACCTACTTCACCTGACGAGCCGCCACTGTTTCCCGCCTTCTTCTAGGTACAATATCATGAAATGTATGTAGTCCAGACTGCCCCTCTCTCCAGAAAAAAAATGTCCTACTTACGCCCACTGAGCTTCCCCCCGAGCATATTTTCTGGGTACGGCACTGCTGGTAATAATTTAAAAGGATGTTAACTGCAGGAAATACAATTAAAAGTACTTTCTTTGTATCCTCGTCGTCGCAATATCCAAACGAAAACTACTCGAAACAGTGAACAAAATGGATAAGTAACTTTCAGTTTACCAAACAAACTTCCATAAGAGCTTAAAAACGTGAGAAAAGTCCATCCCAATTGTCGAAGTACAAAATCCTGTAGCCAGTTAAAAGTTTTATTTCTTCGATAGTTCTATATTTATCGTCCTATGTTTTACACTTTTATTTTGAATCCAAGTCGCTGTATTTTTATTTAATCTTGAAAGAAACAAGTTGCTAGTTTTTATTAAAATAAAATTTATGGAGAAATATTCTAGGTCATAAAGTTATTTTTATAATAGGAAATGAGGATATATCTTGAAATATAAGATTATGAAACAGCGTATATCTTTATAATAAAAAGTTATAGCTAGGAAAATAGCATTTAAGGGCTTGGAAAACATAAAATATATTATTTGTTTGGGTATTGAGACGTGTTTGCTACTGAATTTAGTTTTATGCTCTTTAAGCTCCTAAAAACTATTTATTTAAAATAATATGAAACATAATCGAGTACCTATTTTTCCTAATAAAAATAGACATAGTTTAAATATTTCCACTTGACCTGCGGATATTCCAACGCCCGCGCTGCCCAACGTACGCCAAGCATATAGTTTTAATTTTTGATTTATTAACCGAGTTACTTTCTCTGTGCCCACAAGATCGGAATAGTCTTCAAAAATAAATAATTACCCAATAAATTGATTATAGTCTATTTCAGAAAGGTGTAGAGTAATAAAATGGAAAATTCCGTCCCGTTCGGCTTTATTTCGGTGTCGGCCATAGGTGCACGTAAATTTTGTGCATTAAATTATTTATGATAACTAATCAAAGAAAAAAAAAGAAGATAATTTGATAAAGAAGAAACTTTAGGCTATAGCAAAATTACACAGACATTGTTTAATAAAATATGCCGTGGAAGATATAGCTACTAAAAAACATAGTGTAACTGTGCTGCGCACATGGTCATATTATTGCGAACTAAATTCTATAGAACTTATATGGGCGTAAGTGAAAGGATTTGTAGCAAGACACGACACGACATTCAAAATGAACGACGTTAAGCTACTGTTTGGTTAAGCCATTAATGAAGTGACACCAGAGATCTGGCGAAAAGCAGTCCATCGTGTCATTAAAGAAAAGGAGAAAATGTGGGATCTTGATCACACACACGATCGGACCGTCGACCCGCTAATTATAACGTCAAGAGGAGATGACAGTTTCTCAGATGACAAAGAAAATTATGATTTTTTATAGTTTAATTTCTGTATAATGTGTTTTTTTATTTTGTACTTTCTTTATAATTTTTAATAAAAAATAAGTGTACCTAAAATACTATATACATAATGCACGCCTTTGTCACACCATTTTCAGTGTTTGTGAATGGATAACAATATGCAGAAGCCTTAGATTGACCCAAACCCGGGTGGTACTACCTGTACTTAATGAAAATAAAGAATTTTGCAATGAAATTAATGCCAAATTATGAAAGTGGCTTAAGTATTCGTTGGGTCACTCTGTAGTCCCTTTTCATACCTATTGAGCTTTTATTACTCTACGCCATTCTGAAACAGACTATAATTACCATTTCGTCGTATCAGGTAAATTGATTATCAATTTTTAATTTGCAAATTTAAACAAATTAACATAACTCTGGCAAATTAATTTAAATGCATTTTCGTGAAAGCGTTTCGAAATAGACATATTCCGATATTGATTAGAATTTCGAAATGACACTCTTTTAGGCACTAGTGTCTAAATGTGGCAGTTTTAGGCACTAGTGCCTAAAAGTAAAAATGAAACATTAAAATCAATGAAAATTATCTATTTATATATATATATGTTCAATGTACAATTATGTAAACTGTTGACTGAATTCTAGAGGCATCTAGCTTCTCTTCTGTAAGATCAATGTAATTATTAGTAGTCGGAATGGATAAACTGCTAGTACTGACAATGCTAACTTCTGCTTCTGAGTGAACTTCTTTTATTTTTGTATTTGGCGTATCTTTCTGCCCTATGATTCTTTTTGCTATTTCGTTTTTCTATATAACCCTCGGCAACTGAGCTTGATCGCCAACCTCCATGACGCTTTAAAAGTGTTATGTCCGCTCCAGAATCTGCCAACATTGTTGCAGAGCTGCGCCGGAAGCAATGGCCAGTGTATTCATTGGTGTAACGTGGATAGCGCAGCTTCAGCAGCTGTTCAATTTCCAAAGACTCGTCAATATCACTCATTTGAAGTAATTTTTTTTGAAAAACTATGCGGGAAAAAAAGGAAAACGCGACGTTCGAATTTGACAACACACTTGACATTAAATAATGCATAAACAATGCCTTAGAAACAGATTGCCTGCCTACTTTTCAAAATGTTTAAAAATACTAATAAAAGCTTAAATTATCAAATTCTCCGCTTTCACAAAAAATATTGTATATAATTCGTTACGAAACGATGTCTTTTAGCCACTTAACGTGTTGTCCAACTCGGCTTTGCCTCGTTAGACAATTTTCACGTCGCGTTCCTAAAAGACAGTCATTTCGCAACTTATTGTATAAATAGCTAATTTATAACCCCATCAAGGGAACAAAAAACTGAGTAAACAAAAAACAGTAATTTGTTAAATTCCGTTAGCAACCTACTTAAGTAATAATATAAACCAATGTAAGATTGGTCCACCTAAATATTAATAAATTCACAATGAAGCGCCACCGGTGGGAGAAATATTTAAAACTTTTGTTGGTTTCGGTTGTTTTTTAATACCTTTTCTTCAGCCCACAAAATTGAGGAAAGTTTAATCAGAATTAAAATGCAAAACAGTTTAATTAAGTCAGAGGAATGTAAAATAGATTGCGGTAGATGAACAACGATGCGACGCTTGGGGTTTATAAGAAAAGTCATTTACGAGAATTAAATTTACCTTGCGACGTTATAATGCCTCGGTAGTTTCTTCGCCCTTTTTTGATTTTTAATAAACAGATTTGGATTTCTTAGCATATACTTAAATATTGCTAGACTCACTGGCGTAACCAGAAAATATGCTCGGGGGGGAGGGGGGGGGGGCTTAGTGGGCGTAAGTAGGACATTAAATTATTACCTCTCCCTCTCTGCATGGTTGGATAAAATTTGTTTTTGTTAATTTTTTTTTTTTTTTTTTTTTTGATATTGCTAGCTGGCTCTTTATTTAAAAAAAAACATTTGTATGTATGACTCTAACCCGCGTTTTTCGGACTCGGTTTTTCATGATTAAAAATAAAGTAAATATCGCTCACCACGCCAAAATTGATGATTTTTTCAGAAATCATGTTTTCATTTTAGGAGCATAGATCTAACAGCAGTTTTTGGTGCAAATGCTTAGGTTTTGGAATACTCCTTCTTAAGTGTCGTTTTGTATATTCATAATAAAGCATTCTCGTTTCTTCACGCACTCTTTTTTTAATTATAAATGATCACACTTCTTCCATAAAAAATGTTTCAATTAATTGGTTTTTGGTTTGTTGTGTAAATATTTTATTGCATTGAGTTATATTTTTGTTGATTTAAAATAGCTCTAAAAAAATGAGAACGGAGGACACAAGTATATGGAAAGATACTATAAAATATTATTCTTTTTACTCGTTTTTCTTTAAAGTTGCATCAAAAATAAATTAACTAAAACGATATGCGTCTGAAACCCTAATCGCTATATAAAATAGGAATTTTATAAAGAAAAGTTTAAAAACTAAACGTTTCCCACATTTGTAATATAAGCCAAGAATACATTATTGAAAGACTTAAATTAAGTGTCCAAGCGTTCAAAATTTAAGTTGCAATTAGATTTTTAGAGCCGAGCTCCGAAGCTCGGGGGGCTGCAGCCCGGCACCCCCCCCCCCCCCCTCTAAATACGCCACTAACTAGACTGATACAGAATATTTGGAAAATGAGTTAAGAGTTAAAACAACATTATAAGTTGATGAGTTTCGCTGTTGACAAAAGAGACTGACAGAATGTGTTTCCCTTGATTTTATTAAAATTATAAATCTAAAATGTAGGTATGTAAATTCCATATTATACTTTGTGATAATATTGGCATTTAAAATATCGCACTTTCAGACTTTGATATTTGGGAAACCCTGTATAATATAGATAAATTATAAATTATAGTCCTGCCTCTCGATAACTATGTTTTTGAAAAATATTAAAACATTCAGATTGACTTTACCTTTAAGATGGACTTTGACTTTCGGTATCTCAAGTTAGAATAGATAATCAACTGGCTTCGTCATACGTTTGTGTTAGTATAATTTTGTTGCTGTGCTGTGCTGCCACTTGTGTTTGTTTTAAAACCCATTTTAACATTCTTTAACTGTTTATAAGGTAATTCGTTTTTCCTACAACCACCTATGAAATTGAGAAAAAGCACGGTAAATTTGGCTAGAAAGCGCCGTATATAACACGCGTGTTCAAAAAAAATATTTCGACAATAGTGTTGAAATATCAAGACACAATATTTAATTTAAACATATGGTGCCAATTTGACAGACAACCCCTATTTATTAAAAAGAACAAATTTTAGAAAGCAGTAAATGTAAAGTGTTTAACTTATTTATCTTGTATTTGTCGAGTGATTCAAAATTAGAGTGTGAAAATACGGCATTTGAAATTATAAAAAATGTTTATAATCTACTGGAAAACCATTACCAGAAAAAATAAATCGCACTGAAGAGAGTGTCATGTATTAAACAACAAATCTTTATCGGTAACGATAGCGTAGAGAATAGAGCTCTAGCCTACAGATCGCAAGGCCACAGGTTCAAACCCCATCAGGTGTATTTGACTTTTGTTTAATAAAAACATTAAATAATTTATAGAATTATTTTGAATTAACATCTTCCTTGTTGGGTGGATTTTTTAAATTTATGTTTAATTCATCTTTCCTTGACTAAATTTAAAATTTTTCATTCTGATTAATCTAGAAGTCAATCCAGGATTAGTTATTCCTATGATATGAAATATGAAAAAATGAAAAAGTTAAACTACAAATAAAGGAAAAGCCTATTGACAAACTATGAAACCAGATATTAAGTGGAACATAATCCTAAGTATGCTAATTTCAACACTAGTGTGAAAGTGTCTTATACTATAAGATCGTATTTCGTCTAACACAGTTGGATAATGAAATACAAATCAGATTCCATAGTTCTACCAATGTAAAATTTTCATTTCTTGGTAGAACTATGGAATCTGATTTGTATTTCATTATCTAACTGTGTTAGACGAAATACGACCTTATAGTATAAGGCACTTTCAGGTGGTTTGAAATATAATTTTCATGCTTTCCTAAATGTTTGCTACCACAGGTGGTAGTCAGGACTAGTAAAAATTTTGTGTTTTTACGATATTTTTTTTCAACACTAGTGTTGAAATATTTTTTTCACAACTCAAAGGCTTTTTTAATAATTTTTTGTGGTCGTAGGAAAAATAGTGAACATTACTCGTGTGAGTTTCTTCTTCGGAAAATTTCCGCACTCGGTTGACAATTGTCTTTACTTGTTTAGGTCTGTGATGCAAGTTTAAGGAGAAACATGTCACAACAAAAATAAACAGACCGTAAAAATTTTGAGGCTGACACTTTGTGTCTTTTTTCTTACAAAATATATAGATAATATGTAAATTTTATTAAAGCAACTTGTTTAATAGGTTGTAATATCAAACCTATTTTTTTTTAAGCCGGATCTCTTATATCGCCCTCGCCCCTCCTCCACAAGTTTATCCTGGCTACGCCAATGCCAAACAAAAGTACATACAGTTAAAATAAAATTGCCATTTAACAATGCATGGGGAAATATAAATTAAAACGCAGTTTATTGTCGTTTTATTATATTTCGCAAAAAGTTTCATTTCTATGCGACGCGACTTCCGTATTTATAAAAGAACATTCGTTGCACGGAATAAAGTTAATACATGTGCAATAAATCCTACCATTCATAAATCATTTATAATGGGGCAAAAAGCGCAATGGGCGTGACTTTATGGTTAGAAGTGCAATTATTTTAATTTGCCATTTGATATTGAATACATGGAAACTAGAGCGGAATAGGTATTATTTTATTACCGCAGGCACGATAAGGTACACTGAGGTTGTCCTTTGTTGTCAGGTTATTGGGCAAATGTAGCATTTATAGGTTTTTTTAACTAATTCTAATAAGGTGATTTTTTTATTCTCCTTTTATAACTTTCCGTTTAAACTAACAGAAGGAAGCAGGAATTCGAAATTAAAAGATTTTTTTTTTTTTTTATGATAAAACACCTGCACTGTAGGAAAAATCCTTTAAGGCGCTCTGGGAGCGGTGCGAGTGCGAAAAAAGCGATTAACGTTGGTCTTGAAACGTTGAAGATTGTATTCATTGGGAAACACGACCTCAGGAAGTTCATTCCACAATGATGACGTTCTCCAGATGAAAGAGTTCTTGAACAATGAAGTTCGAGGAGTACTAAGCTGAACAACATATGGATGAGCGGCAGCGGTTCGCCGTGTATTTCTGTTTTGCATTGCTCTAGGTGGAATCAAGGCGGCAATGTCAGTCGAACACCTGCCATGGAAATATCTGTAAAAGAGAGCCAAATCACCAACCTGTCTTCGATGCTCCAGGCTATCGAGGGTCTTGGTCAGCTCGGGGTCGCCGATCAGACGAACGGCTCTCCTTTGAATGGAATCCAGTAGCCGAAGGGTGTGCTTGGGTGCAGAGCTCCAGACATGAGAGCAATATTCTAATGATGTTCGAATCTGGGCTTTGTAGAGTGTCAAAAGTTGCATTAAATTCGACTTGGTTACTGTCACCCCAAGCCAAAATTTCTTCCAGGTCATTGTTGAGGCGCAATACTTCATGCTGCCTGCGAAGATGTGCGTCGGCAGCGGATGTTTGGGGAGTCAAGGTAAAAGATGAGACAAGTGTGCTGTCATCAGCAAAGCTATAAATTGGATTTTGGGTTTTCACTAGAAGGTCGTTAATATACAGTTTTTTACTGGTAGGGTAGGCGACAATATGGACCCTTGAGGAACACCGGCATTGATGGTGAAGGTGTCTGAGAGAAACCCGTCAATCGCCACTTGCAGAGAACGATTCTTAAGGAAGCTGGTTAACCATAAACAAAATCCATTAGGCATACCGTAGGATCGCAATTTACTTAGAAGCCCATCGTGCCAAACACGATCAAAAGCCCTATAGATGTCCAGTGCAACAGCCCGGGATTCTCCATGATGTTCGATGGTGTTGCTCCAAAGATGGGTGACATATGCCAGAAGGTCACCTGTTGATCTGGACTTTCGAAAACCGTATTGATGGTCGCTGATAATGTTAAGCCCTTCCAGATACTTTAGGGGTTGTTGGTTAATAGCTTTCTCCATTACTTTTGAAATTACTGAAAGCAATGCGACGGGTCGGTAGTTGCTTGGCAGGGTCTTTTTACCTTTCTTTGGAATGGGCTGGACACGCGCCGACTTCCAGCAGGATGGAAAGATGTCTAATTCGGAGAAAATGTGTGCCTGAATACAGGGCTGATTTATCCATTAGGTAGGCAAGAAAGGCAGCTGCCTTTCTTCTTAATGAAAATACTATCCGAAAATTTAAAAAATAAAAATTAAATACGCATCTTGCATTAGTACACTGATCGGGCTGATTTGTTTACCAAACGACCGCGTATTGGGCGGAAACGAACGCAGACAACAATAGAGTTTTAGTTTATACGATTTTAGTTGAGTACACGCATAGTGTGTATTCACCTTAAGGTAACGGGTAACACTGCCCACCAAGATTAAATTTAAAGCTAAACACAGTGTTTGCATGAACGTGACTGACGTCATATGAGAACTGAGAAAAACGCTGACGCAAAATATAAAGAGATAGCAGTTAAGCCGATTTTACGCTACTTCGGCTCAGTGCAAGAATACGAATACTGTTAACGCGGCACGTATGTTCTGTTTTATAAAATGTCCACTTCGAGAAACATTCTTAATAGTTTTACTTTCTTTTTTTTATTTTTATCTTATATAAATTTGTAGCAAAAAAATGTAAATGTTATTTTTTTAATTCTACCTTATATTAGTATAGGTTCTACATTTCTATCTTTGTGTTTTATTTTCTACCCAAAAATACTAATTTTTTTAACCGAAAATAGATATTTGAGATGCAACAGCTTGTTAAAGTGGGATTAACGTAATTTTTTGAATGTTTCTATCGCAAGAACAATTGAATTTAGACATGTAGCATACTATATAAAATAAGTGTTGAATCCTTAGTACAATAATTCAAAAATGCAATAATAATATATTTAAAAAACAGGTTAATTCGGAATGTTTTTTGGGGAAATCTTGACTATTCAAATATAATTTTAGAATAATTATCTTAACGATCTCTATACTTTTTATTCCTAACTGTTTTTATCTAGAGAAAGTATACTTTTAGTAGTCACATCATTAGCCAATATTTTTATATAAAATATTTACTTTTAAGGCCTTCCAGCCGGCGAATAGCATCGATCCTCATTCAACTCTATGTGTAGACTGAACACCGTTTCCGTTTATTATTATATATTTTAATAAAATGCACAATTTCGTACGTCGTAATTTAATATTATAAGAAATTATTGTACAGTATTATCTTTCTATTAAATTTTATTTAATACAATTTTATGTTACCAGGTAATATAATCTGATTCTATATTTTATGATAATATACAGAATACAAAAAAAAAATTAACCGAGGTGGTGCCTCAGAGGTGAGTTACTGGCATTCACCCGTGGCGATGCCAGGAGTGGGCATACGTACAATAAAAAAAAGTATGTCCGAAATTCAGTGGATTCTTAATGCAGGAAAGAGTGTAAAATGTTTTATCTCCCAACCCACCTCATTCACGCCGGTAACCAGGCCGGATGACATCGGACATCTGGTGGGGTGCGGAACAAGATACACACTCCCCAATCGGTAGGTCATGCAATGGCAAGAAACCCTAGCCCTTGGAGGTGTCGCATGACCGAGGATCGTGGTTCGGAATCCACGTTAAGCTGTAGGTCCTCTCTGGTTAGGCAGCGAACAAAAAGCAAAAAATCGTGTGAAAAAAAATACAATCAGTTATAATTCGTCAATACGGTTTTCGAAAGTCCAGATCAACAGGTGACCTTCTGGCATATGTCACCCATCTTTGGAGCAACACCATCGAACATCATGGAGAATCCCGGGCTGTTGCACTGGACATCTCTAGGGCTTTTGATCGTGTTTGGCACGATGGGCTTCTAAGTAAATTGCGATCCTACGGTATGCCTAATGGATTTTGTTTATGGTTAACCAGCTTCCTTAAGAACCGTTCTCTGCAAGTGGCGATTGACGGGTTTCTCTCAGACACCTTCACCATCAATGCCGGTGTTCCTCAAGGGTCCATATTGTCGCCTACCCTACCAGTAAAAAACTGTATATTAACGACCTTCTAGTGAAAACCCAAAATCCAATTTATAGCTTTGCTGATGACAGCACACTTGTCTCATCTTTTACCTTGACTCCCCAAACATCCGCTGCCGACGCACATCTTCGCAGGCAGCATGAAGTATTGCGCCTCAACAATGACCTGGAAGAAATTTTGGCTTGGGGTGACAGTAACCAAGTCGAATTTTATGCTAAGAAAACCCAGGCAGCAGTCTTCTCCAAAAAGGTTAACATTGCAGAACCGGATATAGTCATGGCAGGACACGCAATTCCCCTGGCACCGTCTATTAATTTGCTGGGGGTCAATCTGGGAGGTAATATGTCTTGGCATGATCACGTTGCCGCAATTGCCAAGGCAGCTGCACAGAAACTTGGTGTACTTTTCCGCACCAAAAGGTTGTACACACCTCATCAACTTTTGACACTCTACAAAGCCCAGATTCGACCATCATTAGAATATTGCTCTCATGTCTGGAGCTCTGCATCCAAGCACACCCTTCGGCTACTGGATTCCATTCAAAGGAGAGCCGTTCGTCTGATCGGCGACCCCGAGCTGACCAAGACCCTCGATAGCCTGGAGCATCGAAGACAGGTTGGTGATTTGGCTCTCTTTTACAGATATTTCCATGGCAGGTGTTCGACTGACATTGCCCACTTGATTCCACCTAGAGCAATGCAAAACAGAAATACACGGCGAACCACTGCCGCTCATCCATATGTTGTTCAGCTTAGTACTCCTCGAACTTCATTGTTCAAAAATTCTTTCATCTGGAGAACGTCATCTTTGTGGAATGATCTTCCTGAGGTCGTGTTTCCCAATGAATACAATCTTCAACGTTTCAAGACCAACGTTAATTGCTTTTTTCGCACTCGCACCGCTCCCAGAGCGCCTTAAAGGATTTTTCCTACAGTGCAGGTGTTTTATCATAAAAAAAAAAAAAATAAAGTTAATTTGCTTCATGTACGAATTAAATATATATAAATATAGAAAACGTTAAGTTGTCAGAAAATATCGTCCATTATATTTCTGATATCACTAAATAGGTAAAGGTTTAAATTTTATTATTTGTCATGTAATATATTTTACTGTAGGATTTCAATCCTCAGCAAGCAATTCCTAAAAATAGAGCCTTTTATCGTATTATGTTATATTTTATTTATAAGACTCTGTGTCGTATACTAGTGAGCGTTGAATATAAAGCGATGGAAAAATATATTGAAGCAATGGTCTTTGTATAGGTTATGATTCGATTATATTTAAACTTTAAACTTAAAACGAAGAATTAATCAAATCAATAAATTCAAAACACGACAATAAAACAAACATAAAGCCACTCTATCTACATACAAGCACCGCGTAAAAGTAACATATGACGAATATTAATGTTAATGTGAACACCGTAATCTATCCATACATATATTGAGCTAAACGCGTAGGTAGATTGTAAATCCATTTCGAAAATCAAATTTCACTAATTCGGTTATTTACTAATGCACTACCACAAATTTCGAGGCAACATTTTGTGGCTCTAATTCTCTAGAAAATGGCGAACCAGAGTTGGCTTGGATTGTACAAGATTGTAATTTATCAACTTAGAGTTGGGTATAATAATTTTATTTTACATTGATCAGAAAATGGTGCACATATTATAAAAAAAAAATAATTTAACAAATTAGTATGAACTATAAGGATAACAATTTAATGTAGTGCTTTCACCCAGATTTTTACACTTTTAGAGCAAAAATACTATTTATTTATTTCTACATATAACAAATTATAAAGTATAACAAAATCCAAATGTGTACACTATGGACTAAAAGTGTGTGTGTGCACACAGTAACTGACCTGAAACTAGGAAACACCTTATACTTATATTATATTATAATCCTGGTACATATATACAGGGACATTATTTTAAGTGTCTCACCCGATTGGCGACTTTGCTATAGACCACAATAAAAAAACAATTATGTATTCCCTAAGAGCTTTTAGTGAAGAAGCCAAATTTAATGTAAAAAAAAATCCATGTTTACAAATTTGACAGATACGACGCCATATTGGATTTTCTTAAATGGCAACCCTATCTTATAGTAAGCCAGCTACATTCGCCTATTTGTTCCAACATTAAAAACGTATAATTGTCAATATTTATTTTCAGCCGTTCCGGAGATACGAGGCTTCGAAGTTGGTGATTTTGTTAACATCGAATTAACAGAAGCTTTGAGATTAAAAACTCAATTTTTTCTGAAGATACGTAATTTCTTATGGCGGAACCACACATGCTATTGTCATATATGTCAGATATCAGAAAATGACAGTTACGACGCCATTTTGAATTTTTTTAAATAGCAACCCACACTTATAACTACATCAATGTAATGCATTTCGTGGTCCGATTTCAAAAATATATAGTTGTCGGTATTTATTTCCAACCCTTACCGAAATACGACCGTATCAAAAACTGCATCGTACGATTATGTCTTTTAAGTATCTCACCCCATTAAAAAATAGAAGCTTTGTGATTAAAAAATCAATTTTTTCTAAAGATACGTAATTTCTTATGGCGAAGCCACCCATGCTATTGTCATATATGTCAGATGTCAGAAAATGACAAATACGACGCCATTTTGAATTTTTTTAAATAGCAACCCACATTTATATTTACGTCAGTGTATTGCATTTCGTGGTCCGATTTCAAAAATATATAGTTCTCGATATTTATATCCAACCCTTACCGAAATACGACCGTATCAAAACTGCATCGTACGATTATGTGTTTTAGGTATCTCACCCTATTAAAAAATAGAAGCTTTGTGATTAATAAATCAATTTTTTCTGGAGATACGTAATTTCCTATGGTCGTATTTCGGTAAGGGTTGGAAATAAATATCGACAACTATATATTTTTGAAATCGGACCACGAAATGCATTACATTGATGTAGTTATAAATGTGGGTTGCCATTTTAAAAAAATTCAAAATGGCGTCGTAACTGTCATTTTCTGACATCTGACATATATGACAATAGCATGGGTGGCTCCGCCATAAGAAATTACGTATGTTCATAAAAAATTGAGTTTTAATCTCAAAGCTTCTGTTAATTCGATGATAACAAAATCACCAACTTCGAAGCCTCGTATCTCCGGAACGGCTGAAAATAAATATTGACAATTATACATTTTTAATGTTGAAACAAATAGGCGAATGCAGCTGGCTTACTATAAGGTAGGGTTGCCATTTAAGAAAATTCAATATGGCGTCGTATCTGTCAAATTTGTAAACATAGATTTTTTTTGACATTAAATTTGGCTTCTTCACTAAAAGCTGGTAGGGAATACATAATTGTTTTTTTATTGTGGTCGATAGCAAAGTCGCCAATCGGGTGAGACACTTAAAATAATGTCCCTGTACATAGTTATTATTCAATAAGTAAGCCTTTTTACAATTTATAAGAATCCAATAACATTTTTAATTATTTCAGTGCTATTCATAATCCATTTGTTAATGTCTTTTTTAACAAGATGAAATTTTTTTCTTTTAAATTGCTCTGGTAGCAGATTCAAGATCTTCAGAGCTACATATGAGATGGACCTTTGTGTAGCATTACAAAACTCAAAGAAAAGCTTACTCAAAGGAGCTGTATAACGTATTCAAGTATAAGGGTAACCTTTGCCCGTTTGGTCACTCAAGTCTCTCTACATGATGTAAAACCTTAATCTCAGAATCAGAGTAGTTTTCAGCCAGTGCGTAAGTAATCTTTGTAATGTTGATTAAAGTGTAAAACTATTTATTTATCTTTTGGCCTGAGTTGACTGTAAAGCCGAAATAGTTTCTCTTGAACTTACTTGAAATAGCATCGTATGTGAGTTTTAAGGGGACAACTCTTCTTTAGAGAAAACTCTAAATTTACTAATTTAATAACTTTACTTTTATTTCTTAAGACTTGTATGTTAGTCATCATAATGTAATCGTCAATTGCTTTGCTTGGCTTTGCTTTAATAAAACTATTAAAAACCTTTGGTATTTCGGTAAATAAATAGCGCATAACAAATTAAATAATTTAAAACGTAATTTTAAACTATCTAAGCTACACGTTCCCGTCGCCTACCATTTTGATACGCGACAATATGTTGATATAGTCTGTTTAGGCCTAATTTTGTAAAGTCCTATTAAACCTAAGAGTAAGCTTAAATTACGGGTTCTGCACCAGTAGCCTTTTTATTCCTAGAAGGCTATGCATTTGCCGATATTTCCGAACCGATTAGAGTGATAGGCTATGTGCGCCTAAAATTGTCGCATTTAGAAGTCATGGTATCATTAGTCAAGCCAACGATCTATTAAAAATGGCGAGTGATGGCAAATACTGCTTTATAATTGGTACACGTGACCATAAAAATGACATTTGCATTGACTCAATGCTTTTTGCCATCAACTGCCATATTGAATTACATGGTTTGGATTCCCTAATTATTATTTAATATTAAATCTTGGCGTATTTGTTCCAGTGAGGTTAAATATTTCAATTTTTGGGTTAATTAGAGATTTCATGACATATTTATTTGTTAATTTAAATGCCCAGGCCCCAGAACAAAATGGATTTAGGAATTAAGTATGTTTTATATGTAAAATAGCCCAGAAAGTTCCATGTTAAAATTTAACATACCACAAAAATTAATCTCGCATGATCTATATAAATCTATTTTGAAAATCAAATTTCACTAATTCAGTTATTTACTAATGTGCCAACACAGATTTTGAAGCTACCCTTTATGACTTTATGTTCTCTAGGATATTATAATCCAAAGTTGGCATGGCAAGATTAGATATTATACGAGTACATGGATTTAATATAATAAAATAAGGACATCATAAAAGGATAGGTTTTATTTCAATTTACCTAATTAATTTATCTATATTTTTCTTACTTAGAAATTTCATTAATAAATCATAGTCCGTCCCATGCAGAAAGGGTGACAAAATGTATAGAAACTCAGTTATAATGGTGCTTTTAATAAAAAGTATTAAAGCTTATAGTATAGGCGTTCCTGGTAGTTAAGTTTTCGTTTTCGCAAGAGAGGGCGCAGGCATGCCAGCTGATCTAGCAGACAATACAGTGAACAAACCCCTGGGATTGGTCAAAGAGGAGATTGACTACACGGCCAAGCAGCTTGCACAGAACAGATGGACATGGTTGACAACCTGTAGTACATCCAGGCAACTGTGGCCCACATTCGATAAAAAGAGAACCGCAGAGCTATTGAGACACAGTCGAAAAGACGTGAGAAATATTACTGCGGTTGTTACCGGACATTGCCTCTTCGGTAGACATGCCGAACGTATGCAAATACCCACTAACGACTTCTGCAGAAGTTGCAGAGATGAGGAAGAGGAAGAAAGTATTCAACATTTTCTGTGTGAATGCCCTGGCCTCGCAAGAAGGAGGTTCACCACTCTGGGTGAACCATCATTCGATAGCCTGGAGGAACTAAGCAACTTACAACTTGAACGGCTGAGCAGACTTCTGAACAGTAGTGGCTGGTTTGAATGAGTTGTTAAAATTCTTCCGCGGTTACATCGCACTAACCATCAGAGATCTGATAAAGGTGGGTTCTACGGAACACGTGTGGTATCACAACGGACCTAATCAGGACTACGTGAGACTGTTTGGTCAGAACCAAGGGTCTGCCACTCTTACCTAACCTAACCTAACCTAGTTAAATTTTCACCTTTAGATCAGTTAGATAAGAAAGAATTAATGGCGTATTGATGTATGACACATCATTTTTTCCACGTGATTGAGTTCTACACACAATACGTCGAGGTATGACGCACAATATCTCGACTGCATAATATTGGTTACAATATAGAGATGTGTGACGTGCAGTTATTATATTACCGTTACTCTTACTTTCTACTATTCTTTTTCTGAATAATATGAAAATTGAATTCGATACGTTGTGTTTACGAAGGTTGTTATTAAGAGTGATTCAATGACTGCTGGATGTTTATAAAATCCATAGTATACCTACACAAATATTAATGTAAGACAAAGAGTAAGTAGGTAAGTTTTTAACTGAAAGTAAATAAAGAAATAAGAAGTAATACCCTTCTACCAGGATCAGTTATTTTTTATTACACCTTTTTGTTTGTTATGACCATGGATCTAAGGTTCACGGAATAGTACAAAATATGTCAAAAATAATAACACACGCGCAGTTCTCGGCTTTAAAAAATTACAAGCTATCAGAACTAACAAAAACATGTCGTAATGTGCCACTTATAGGTAGGTATAATAAAATAAAATAATATACTATTATTTTTATTTTAGTTATATTTTTGTAAAAAGTTGGTTAAAATAATAACAAAAATTCTACCCCTGGTATAGAAGTACGAAAATATATGCTTCTGTACAAATCTAAATGCCCTGCACAGCTTATTTTTCGAAAAATATTGATTATCACTAAAAATATATTAATCAGTTATTTATAAATTGCCAATCGCAATCGCAGCAATAAATCAAATAGAGAGAGACCTATATTTACACAAGTGTTTCACAAAATTAACGTATCAACAAAATTATGGTAACGTATTCAATATAATCTGTGCTGACCTGTATGATTGGCTTAAATGTGTAGGCAGATTTCAAATCTGTTTTTAAAGGTTGTTATAATGCTAGATTATATTATATACCTGCACCGATAAGAAATCTAGCCACTTACACTTGGATTTATATAAGTTAGACAAGTATATCACCTTATAATATGAGAAACGGGATAACGTCTCCACTTATTTTGGTTTACAAATGGGTCAGTTTTTCAACCACATGTTTCCAAATTAGTGGATAGGAAGGATAGGCAAAATTGAAAGTTCTCCTAGATCATCCAGACCTCAGCCCTTTGGACTTTTTTTGTGGGGTGATTTAAATAAAAATAAGGTTTTTAGAGTTAATTTAGAGACAGGCTAAGATATTCTCAGCTAACAATGGTCAATATTTTGTAAATAAAACCGATTTGGTTCAATGTTTAAGTATTTATTGTTAATTTATTTAAAAGTTGCGTCATTGCTATGCCATTTTGACAAGTATTATTAAACTCTACAGCAATATACAGGAGAAAAAAAAATATTTTTTGCAACTGATTCTGTATTATATACTTTTTGAAACTCATTCTATCGAATAAATAAACAAATATGCATGCATACCGTGTACAGTTATGCTGGTTTAAAATAACACCAACTATTTACATTCAACAAAATTACTTATGGTAATATATTCTTACTCTAAAGTTACCTAATACGTAGAAACGTTGTTAATCCATTTTGAAAATTTGTTGTTACCTACTTCCATATTAACTAATGCACATTAACCATGCCTGGATTAAGGGGGGATACTTGGGTTAAAGCCCCCACGATCATGAGGGCCCCTTTGATCTTGCTTTATATTTTATATTAGTAATTATTGAGATTTTGGTACTATCTGTTCTACTTTAGGTAACATTGCTTATAATGATGTCGCCTGGCACTCGCTGCACGGGCTTCTATTAATATATAATTCTCAGAACTTGAAACTGAACGATATTTGCTGCATTAACACAAAAATTGACCGCGAACTGCGACTCGTTACGCTTTGTTCTGTTCTAAAGAGTGAAGTAGTTGAGGTTATATAAGATGCTATGGCCGTGTCATGTAGGGTGTATGTTTTGGGTATAGTTTATTGTCCAATTACGAAACCTTAACCATACCAACAAAATGTATGTAAGTATGTTTAATAAAAATAATATGAATCTAAATAAAACACATAGCCGGCACAAGAAAAAGTGTGAGCTTTACGAATTATTGAATATATGCTTATTATAGGCGCAACTAGCGGGAGTCTAGAGGAGCCCCCCCCCCCTCCGCGAAACGAGATTAACCCCCTAGACCAGTAGCGAATCCAGGATTTTGGTGGGGGGGGGCTAAGTTATAAAAAACTTGTATTGTTATGATGTCTCCAAATTTTACTGCAGTGAACGGATAGTTTTTTTAAATTTACTTTCATAACTTCATCTCTCAGGTGCTTATTCTGGTGGGTCGGGGGAAGGGAAGGGTGCAGCGTCACCCCCTTCCCCCTCACCTAGATTAGTGTTCTCACATCCTTTTCTATATAGGACGACTTTTTTTGGAATTGATCATTTGGAGATGCTGGATTATTACGCGGTCGACCTATTTTCATAGAAGACATCTTCAGGAGGAGTACTTGGATTGTGTAGGATTTCTACACGACGCTTAAGCCCCCCTCCCACAATCCCCTCCTCCTCCCAATCCCCCTCCCAGTACCTATAGGTGTCTAGTTTCACCACTGATGCCTATCCAAAAATTCGTAACGTTCTTTCCAAATTTTGTTCTTTGTTTTTGTTTATGCCCAAAAACTCGGGCCCGATATAGGTTTGATCCGGCCCTGACACTAACATATAGTACTTCAGGGCTGAATATTTTCCAGAGAAGGTTATTCTGCAGTTAGTTTATGCGTAGACAGCTCGTAGCTTGCTATTATAGTATAAATAGGTTCTGTGGCAATAACCTGCTTTAGAAATGTTGACAGAAATAATATAGATAAAATTAAATGCATACATACACGTCTGGCAATATATAAATCTTGGAATGGGCATTTCCATGT
The DNA here is from genome assembly GCA_935413205.1 of Polydrusus cervinus. NCBI lineage: Eukaryota > Metazoa > Arthropoda > Insecta > Coleoptera > Curculionidae > Polydrusus > Polydrusus cervinus. The sequence goes on from OW284516.1 coordinate 30,752,454, forward strand.
CAAGAAGTGAATCTTTGCTCATAAATAAAATTAGTTCACCACTTGTGCTATTATCAACGTTGATGTTTTCCGGTCTGTGTTGAGCATAAAACAAACGTTAGGATTATTTATTTCGACACACACGAAAATGCTCACACAGGGTTTGTGTTGTTTGTATAGTTAAAATGGATGAGTTGTGCCAGTCTACCCAAGTACAGTGTATAAAGTTATACAGGGTAACAAAAAAATAATTTAAATATTTAAAAACAAACGATAGATGGAACTTAGACGCCATTACCGTGTAAGCAAGTTACGCGTACGCTTTTAGGTTTAGGTGATGCTGAATTAATAGGAATCATCTAGGATCGGAAACGCTTATCTTTCATCAAACTCTGTATCGTTGAATTTGCCTTTTATTTATAATATATACAATATTTATAATTAAAAGACCTTTTTAATAATTTTGTTATTAAATTATATTTTTCTTATTATTAAATGTCGTTAAATATATCTATACAGAGTGATTCCTAAGTTGATACTTCTTTTTTAGCTATGTATAGAAGGCAATAAAATAAACAACATTTTCAAATACCGTTTTTCAAAAAACTTTAAAATAGGTGAGATACAGAGTAAAAAATCTAAGTGCGTGCCTGGTTATCAAAACGTAGCCTGCAATACTTTATGTTGTTTTTCTTATCTCTTAGTAGTCATGCAATTTGCGGATGGTGTTGAGCAATCCGCTGCGGTGTGTTTTTCTGAAGCAAGTTAATTTTAAATTTGAAAACAATGAACTAGTAGATAAGGTGCTAATTTAGGGTGAGTGTCGTCAAAGTGCGGCTGCTGCTTCGAGGTTATACACAGAACGCTTTCCCTTGCGGGCTTATCCTACACCTAGAAGTTTTCTTAAGGTTATTCAACGGGCAAGTTAGGCAGAACCGTATTTGATCCATAGTGTAATAAATGAATGTAATTACCTTATATTTGGGTTTTCTGAAAGAAGGTATTTAAAAATGTTGTTTATTTTAATGCCTTCTATACACAGCAAAAAAAGAAGTATCAACTTAGGAATCACCCTGTCTATAGAACTTTTTTAAGAGACAAGCCATTACTGCTTAAACTATAAAGCACAGCATTATGTTTGCCGTTATTTCATAATCTTTTATGTCTTCAATCAACAATCAACAAAATTATATTTTAAAACGAATTTACCATGTACTATATTTGCATCTGTTTGTTCCAACGGGCAGGTCAAGGTAGATTAAATGAATAAATTTAACCAAATTTGCATGATCTATCCATTTTGCTTGTTGTTTACGCACTAATATTGTTGGTTAAAATTTGGTTTGCTATTTACATACTCATCATTCTTATCCGCAGGTGGTGATACTAATTTATATTAACACGATAAGAGTTAATCTTTATTAAGTCAGATTTCCCAATGAATTATTATTTAAATTGGATTTATTAAAGGTGGTTCAAATATAACAAGTGTAATGGGACATCAATGTTTTTGAATTTTAATTTTTTTATAACGAAGCGTGGGGTAAACAATTTACTAACTTAAAAATTGAACTTTTTAAGATCATGTCAATCATAGAAATAAATGCTACACAAAAAAAACTCTCTGTATAGATTAGTTTTATAATGATTTGTTTACTTATTAAAGATGCACATTTTGTGTCAGTCTTGGATTTTTGAGGTAATAAATTTAATTTTTATCTATACCCAATCAAATGGTTACCCATCATTTCATGACATGTGGCTGTGTCTATAATTCCAACTGCGTGTCATAAAGAGAATCATAAATATAACCTATTTGCTAAATTTCATGTAGGTAATAAGTATTGGTATAATATAATAACAGTAGTTTGTAATACAATAATAGTGGATAAGAAGTACATATTGCTAATGGAAGTAACGAGTTAAAAAAATGTTAAGTAGCTGAAAAACATAGTGTAACTGTGCTGCGCACACCGTCATGTCATTGCGAACTAAATCCTATAGAACTTATACAGGCGCAAGTGAAAGGATTTGTAGCAAAACACGATACGACATTCAAAATGAACGACATTCAGCTACTGTTTGATCAAGCCATTGAGGAAGTGATACCAGAGAACTGGCGAAAAGCAGTCCATCATGTCATTAAAGAAGAGGAGAAAATGGAGGATCGTGACCACCTGATCGATCGGACCGTCGACCCGTTATTTATAACGTCAAGAGGAGATGACGGTTCCTTAAAAGACAAGAAATATTATGCTTTTTATAATTTAATTTCTCTATAATTTATTTTTTATATTTATTATTTTTTTATAATGTTTTATAAAAAATAGGTGTACGTAATACTATGTACATACTGCACGCCTTTGTCACACCATTGTTTGTGAAAGGATAACAATAGGCAAAACCCATAAATTGACCCAAACCCATGTGGTACTACCAGCACTTGATGAATGACAATGAAATCAATGCCAAATTATGAAAGTGGCTTACATATTCGTTATGCCACTCTGTAGTCCCTTTGCCTACCTAATGAGCTTTTATTACTCTACACCTTTCTGAAATAAAGTATAATTTTAATTTACTTATATTATTATTCACTAAGGATATATAGGATATAATTATTTTTGTGAACTCATTGTCATAATTTAAAGGTCGTTTTCTGCGACGTTTAGCGATCTGGCTCACAACCTGACGATGACGGATGAAAGGACTACATATCTTTCTATTTATTCGAAACCCTAAAAAACGTAGAAAAATTATATTGCACTTTTATCTTTAAAAAAAAATAACCGTACGAATATAAATCAATTTTATCTGGAATAATAAAACCTTAAAAAATAAAATAGCCTTATCGTGTCAACTGAGATTTCTCTGAAGCCCGTAGTATAAACAAATATCCCAAACAGCGGACCCAAAGATCTTATTCGGATAACTTTCACCCGTATCCAAAAAATTGCAGGTCACCGTTGGCTCTGGTAAAACCACAAGCTCTCATTGTGATATAAAAATATATCCTTTTATTATACAAAAAATGTTTAAGCTTCTTAAAATAACATACACTCTTAAAAATAACATGGTATGGATTACTAAAATTTGGTTCTGACAACTATTTATTTTCGTGAAATCGGACTCAACCCAAAAATTAGTTTGTACAACCAAAAAAAATTGTCGTTATTGAACTGTTGAACTAATTAATAACATTAACCAACCCAACCTACAAATTTTAGTTGTCACAACGAAATTTTATATACGGATAACTAAATTTATATGGTACTCCCGCTTTTAAAGTTAGTTGTCACAACTAATGTGTAAATATGGAAATTTGAAAATTTTGTTCAAGGAAATATTGTTTTTGTTAATGATGCAAATCTACAAATATTGCCAAAGCAATCATTTATTTGGGCCAAACTTGAAATTTTCATAGAGTAACAATTACGTATGTAGTCACAACATTGTGTTTATTATTTTTTTTCTGTACTTTCTAATTGTAAGAAAGAAGTTGTATCATAAATAAGTAAAAATGTTATATTTTTGTCATTGCAGTTACACATTAGAAAGTTTGAATGAACCATAACGCATGGAAAAATTAGCAAGTTGATTTGATCGAAATAACTTTTAAAAAGTCTCATTTCTAAAAAAAATGTCATATGTAATTTATACTTAGTAACGAAAAATATTCCTTTCTAGGTCCCCTAAATAAAAAAATGCCTTGGTAGTACTACTCTATTAGGTATTATCAGGGATATTATGGTTTCTTTAAAAAAAAATATTTCCAATGTCCTTGTTCTCTCATGTTTTTATAATACATACTTATGCAATACAAAACAGAAACACCAGATTTTTAACTTATTTTACTCAACCTTTTGGGTTGTTCAATTGCTTAGAGAACTGAATTGTCCTTATTTAAATTTTCTTATCTGCAACTGCGATTATTAAAAAACAAAAAATATCCCCTGGACTTTCTATTTAAAATATACAGCTATAAAAAATTTATTGTACTTGGTCAGATTAAAAAGTCATCAATATGACGTTCTTTTATAGAAATGGAACATAAAACAAAACAAAAAAAAAATATTTTTAAGTTATTTCTCATCGGGTCACCTTGCCATGCTTTATAAAAATCTCATTTAAACTTTCTAATGTACAACTGCAATAATAAAAAATAAAATGTTTACTTACTTATGATTTAACTTCCTTCTGCCAATAAGAACGCACACAAGAAAGACAATTAACACAAATAAATTACACCAAATATTGTCACATCCATTTTCCGCACGGGCACGGCCATGTAAATGGCCAATTATTGCCTTAAAAACACGAAAAAATGGACATGGAACCGCAAAATCACCCTAACATAAACATAACCTCCTGACAGTCCTGGCTAGAATGATGTCACATGTCACCCACCGGGCAAGGGCGTCAAGTCTCTGTTGATGTCGTTAGTTATAAATATGAAGAATAATATTACTTGAAAAGAAAAGTTAGTTCTGGTAACTAAGAATGTATCTTAATCAAAATTAACAACATGATAGGGACTACAAATTAATAATGTGTTATTACAACAAGCTTAATTGATAAATACAAGTTTGTAGGAACCTTGATGTAACATTTAAATAGGATATATAAAGAGTAAATTTCAGCTAAACAAAATGTTTTATTTCTGCCAACTAATATGAAAACAAGATATTTTCTTTGTTCTGATGGCATCATTTTTTGGTAAATATAACTAAGAAAAAACTTTTTTTCGTTTTTCTAACTAAAAATAGTTATTTTTGGTAATGTAAACACGAGAACAAATAAAAATTAGTACCAAATACCACGTCATTTTTAAGAGTGTAGGCCTGCAACAGTTTGCTTTCTTTTTTGATTTACCGCCAACCAACTTTATCAACTAACATAAATATACCATTATAATTATTAAATTGAAAAAGTTGTATGCCTCCGCTGGGAATCGAACCCAGAACCTCTCGATTACATGTCAAGCGCGCTGCCAATTGCGCTACGAAGGACCTGAAATTCTCTCCCCAACTTCGGTCATATAGCTTATTCAATTTTATGTTAGTAGTAATAGTCTGGAATCTCCTGTGATTCACAGACCGGGGAGGGTGTTATAAGGGGAAAGGGAACTCACTTCCGCTCAAAATCGGCAATTTGAGACAAAATTTGTAAAAATTTAAAAAATATTTTTTAGTGAAATTGCATATTAGTTAGAAATGAAAGGTATTTTTGTATTCAGCGTAGTTTATTAAATATTGCCTAGCGCTTTCGGCCTAATTGTAGGCCATCATCAGGGCTTAGGTCTCGTCAAATTTGTCCAGGAAGCAAGAAACATTTTCAGAATGTAAGGAAAATTTCTAAACAAATTTCCGAGTGATGGTTTCGCTTTTTTTAGCAACCTTTTTTGCATATTAGTTAGTTTTTAATGCCGAACGACATTTCATAATTACAGTTTTCGATATTGTCAAAAATAAAGGTACTTTACTCTTGGGCAAAATTTATATTTTTTTGAGAAATCTCGTATATGGCTGAGAAAATTTAACATCTGATGGTTACATTTTAGGTTTTGGATCATGGAGAACTTTTTATGAAGAATAACTTTTTTTCGTAAAGTTAATATTAAAAAAGTTTCCGATATGCCGCCAACTTACGTAGACACACTGTATGTTCACACGCGTATATAATAAATATTTTTTAAATAAATATCAAAAATGAGTAGAATAAAAAAAACTCCATTGTTATTTAAGAAACCAAGTTTCAATATCTTTAAATTGAATCATATCATATGTCCCAATTTAGAGAAATTCAGTGAAAGCGGACGACAAAAAATGGGTTTATTTTAAATGCGATCAATTCTCCTCTTTCTCTAAATTTTTGATTTAATCAACTTTTTGGCAGTAAAAATAATCTTTACCCTGTTCACGTACTTTATAATGGTAAATCTACTGATTGACTAAAGAAGTTGAATCTTTTGAGTGTATAGTCGTAAGAATCTACTTACTTGTCAGGATATAATTAATGTTATTAAATCTATTTATTTAAATTTTAATAATAAGGTCCTGCATTTGAAAACATTCGTTTTTAGCTGTATAAGTTTGTTTATAGAACTGCTTTCTGATTAAAGTAAAATCGTCAAGCAACATATTTTTAAAATTATGGGACAACTCTTATCTGTCTAGTAAAGTTGTATTGTTTTAGGCACAATTTTATAAAGTCGTGTTAAACCTTAGTTTAAACCTAGGTTTAAGCCGAAGGATAATTCTAAAATCGTAGAAATGTCAAAAATGGTCGATTTATATTGTGGCATTGACAGCAAAGTTCAATTTAAGAGTAACCAACCTGACCATAATTTGTTATGTTATGTTACAGTATATTATAGCTATTAATATAGCGAGATTATTATGCGATTTATAATAGTCGAGGACATTACTAGGTGACGAGGCAACAGCCGAGTCACCCGCAATGTCCGAGACGGTGTTAAATCGCTAATAATCGAGTTGTATTCAAAGCTTTATCGTATTATTGACAACGGCGATGCGAAAATAAAAACAAGGTTTTATGTCATTTCATTTTGGCATTTCAAAAAGTCATCATTAAAATCATGCAAGATTTTGATATTCCTGACCATATATTAGCTGCAGCCAACATTATAAGGTTGAACTTGCTTCCGGACAAATCTAAAATCCATTATAAAAAAGAATATCGGCAGTTTTGTGAGTGGCGAAACAAAGTACATGTTCAAGGTGCAGAAGAAATAGTATTGCTGGCGTATTTCGCAAAACTCTCTGAGGAATACTCTGCTTCATCCTTATGGCCGAAATATTCCATGTTACGAGCGACTTTAGAACTAAAGGAAAGAGTGGAAATCGACAAATACGGCGCCTTAATACGTTTCATCAAGAAGAAAAATGTTGGATATAGAGCAAAAAAATTAAAAGTATTTACAAGAGAACAAGTCAACGAATTTGTGTGTTCTGCCTCAGACGAGAAGTTTTTAATGATGAAAGTGGCTTTTTTAATTGGAATTGGAGGAGCCTGTCGAACTAATGAATTAGCGAAGATGACCACGGAAGGTGTTGACGTTTTAGAGGACAAGCTGATTGTTACTATTCCCGACTCAAAAACCCACAAGAAACGTATTTTCGCTGTGATATTTGACGGCGAAGTCAATCCTGTGATTTTATTTAAAAAGTACGCAATGTTAAGGCCAGACCATGTCACTCACCAAAGATTGTTTGTATCATATAGAAAAGGAAAATGTACGGTACAGCCCTGCGGCATTCACTTCTTCTCTAAAATACCTCAAAAAATAGCTAAGTATCTCTCACTTGAAAATCCTAATTTGTATACTGGTCACTGCGTTAGAAGATCTTCGGCAAATTTTCTTGTTAATGCTGGAGGAGATATACTAGACCTATGGTGGATGGGAATCGGCGAAGGTTGCTAGAGGGTATTTAGACGAAAGTGTGACCAAGAAAGTTTCCATTGCTCGCAAAATTCAAATCGGCGATGTTTCCGGCAGTGGATTAAGCACTGGGGAACCGCACGAAATCGAAAGGAGTGCTTGCTCGGTCATTAATCAGTCTTCAGAGGGCATACCTAAGATCGTGGGCGTTAAAGACAAAGGTGTATCCATCAAATTTGAAAACTGTCAAAATATTGTTTTACATGTTCATGAAAAATAGTTCTAATATTATTTGGTATCTAACATATTATGCTTTCGTAACTAACGTATTAAATTATGGTAACTAATGTATTATGAGTAACTAAGGTGTTATGTAGGTTTTAGTACGTTTATGATGTTAATAATTATTAATAAAGATATCATATAAAAATGACTTAATCTTCAATGATACGATAAAGTTATTTATGATCAGTTAAGTCGGTTTTAGCTGCCTAAAATCTTAAATAGAATCTAAATATGTAATATTGGTGACATTTTGCCAACGAACAAAATTTCGCTAATCAATTTTTCAGGCGCTAAAATCTCAGCACTGGCTGACACCTCAGCAGGTTTCTCAATTCACTGGAAATAATTATATTTGCAGCTGAATATAAAACAGGTTTTTACAAAATCGTTTGCGTGGATTCCAAGAAAATTACGTTTCAAATAGCGTTTAGAGGGATTTTTTTGGTGTGTTCCATTTAAAATAAGCAAATTGACGAATTTTTAATTCTTGCATTCTAAATTTAACCTCCAAAATTAGAATATTTCTAATAAATATTTCTGCATGCGCTTAATTTAGCATATCCTTGTTAATCTGGACTCCTTTATATTCAATGTCCACAAGCCATCATTAAATATAGTAAATTTTTATTTTTAATTATATTGCTCTATTAATATAAGATTGCTATTGAAATAAGACAAATAATTTTTCTACATAAAACTATTAAGATTTAGTGTCAAATATTATAATAAAAATATCCTTTCGTATTTTTAACTGATATAAATATGAATATTATAGTATATTTTCTGCGGTAAACAAATAAATAATCATTTAAGTTTGGAAGTGCCCCAAAGTGCTTTTCTTTTATGGAAAAAGTTTTTATATCTATTTTCGCGAATATTGTTATTTAAATATATTATTTTCCTTATAGGTAAGGACTTATATAGGTATACATAATTTAATAGTTATTTAAATAAACTGGTTTCTTTTTGGTGGCCTCACTATTTTAATGATTTAATATAATTTGATTGAAGTCAATAAAATACACTTAACAAATTAATTAAAGCATTGGTTTCGACCTCCATCCTCAGGACAATACGAAAGAAATTGTATCTTCTGTGCCAGCATAAAGAAACTGCTGGACAATTGCTTTCGAGCAAGAAAAATTTCGCCTAAATTTAACAGTTAATTTTTTCTGAACCAGATATGATATCGACCTACGGTTTTGAATGGTTGATAGATTCATCCCTTGGAAAACAATTGTCAATATTGGATTTTCTTTAACTGTCAGAAAATTATATACAGGGTGTTAAAGACGACGATGATTTTTGCTTCAATTTTTATAGCATGTAACTTTCACAATAATATTTTGAAATTTTATCACTCTACGTCAATTGAATTACTGGTTCATAGCAAAGAAAGTAATTTGTCAAATTTTTGATATCTGCTATATTTTAAGAAATACCGATTTCTTTGAAAAACCTGCTTTATTTCAACTTATTGGTAGCTAAATCTCACTGTGCGTTGTATCGTGCAAACTTTGCGAGTGATTCTTATACCTTATGAATAGCTTGATTATGTTCAGTAACAATAGTTGTACCTAAATGTTATGATGTACAGTGGCGCACTTATAAACATCTATATGTTTATGGTTTATGAGTATCTCACAATTTTTCGCGATTGTTTTCTATTGGAAAGTACTCGCCCCTAGATTAGGTGAATTTTTTTTATTATTTAGTTTTTTATATCGCACCACAGGTATATTATACAGTGTGCTCACAAAATTTTAACAAAGATAATTTTTTTAATTTAATTTTTGGAAAAACTTTATTTATCAATTTCTAACTTTCTAACACTGTACTCATAAACCATAGATATATAGATGTCACTGTACATCATAACATTTAGGTACAACTATTGTTACTGAACAGAATCAAACTTTTCATAAGGTATAATAATCACTCACAAAGTTTGCACGTTACAACGCACAGTCAAATCCAGCTACCAATAAGTTAAAATAAAGCAAGGTTTTCCAAAAAAATCGGTATTTTTTGAAATATAGCAGATATCAAAAATTTAACAAATTATTTTATTTGCTATGAACCAGTGATTCAATTGACGTAGAGTGATAAAATTTCAAAATATTATTGTGAAAGTTAGAAGCCAGTAAAATTGGAGCAAAAATCATCGAATTCTTTAACACCCTGTATATTCAAATTTCTGACAGTTAAAGAAAATCCAACATTCACATTTGTTTCTCAAGGAATCAATCTATCAACCATTCAAAACCGTAGGTCGATATCATATCTGGTTCAGAAAATATTAACTGTTAAATTTAGGCGAAATTTGTCTTGCTCGAAAGCGATTGTCCAGCAGTTTAGATAATGAATTATGTAGTACTTCATAAGCAATATAAAAAAATTATGCTTGTTTGTTTTGCCAATAATTTACTATGACTAAATTCATTATACAATTATTTTTCGAATAAGCCTTCTAAGGCAGTCCTCACACGGAGAAACTGTAGTAGCTTGGATTCTAGGATACTGGGCGACTAGGTCACCCAGTATGTACATTTAAATTGCGCTTTGAATTTCAATATAAGAACGACGGATCAGTGCAAGAATGTGGCAACCGTTTTTGGAGACGAACTAATGTTTGTCTCCATTTTCGATCGATTTCAGACACAAGATATTATATTATTTTAGGTAATAAAAGACGGCGCTCTCCGCAGTCACGTCGGTTGGGAGTCCCGAGTATCCACTATTCGGTATGCCTCGTTCCTGCTGTCTCTTAAGTGACCCAAAATAATAAATATGGAGCAAATTTTTAAGCTAAAATTCATAAATGTGCGTCTTTTAGCTCGTGACTTCATAACTATAGTATTAGCTGTGTGAGGATGAGAGGCCACTCGAGTAGCCTAGTCATCCAATGTCCTAATTTCCACGCTACTACATTTTCTTTTCAGTTTCCCTGTGTAAAGACTGCCTTAGAGTTTAAGAGCAGTGCTACAAAAAGTGCCACTTTTTATCTACCTTGTGTAATCTTAGAAGTTGCAGCAACGTTGCTTTTACAAATGTTCCATGTATATAACCATATCCAGTGGCGTAGACAGAAAATATGCTCGAAGGGGGTTCAGTGGGCGTAAGTAGGACATTTTTTTTTCTGGAGAAAGGGACAGTCGGGATTACATTTACTTACTACTGGCAGTAGACAAGGCGGTCAATATCCTGCAGGAACACCTTGGCTTGAGAGTAGCCTCGTCAATCACCATCTTCAGTGATAGTCAGGCGGCGATTAAGGAAATCTGTTCTAGCAGCGTTAAACCAAAGCTCGTAAAGCGATGCTGCAAGAATCTATGCACACTTGGCAACCAACATCGGGTTATTCTGTGCTGGGTTCCTGGACACTCCAAAACAGATGGCAACGAGGCTGCCGATGCGCTCGCAAGAGAGGGCGCAGGCATGCCAGCTGATCTAGCAGACAATACAGTGAACAAACCACTGGGATTGGTCAAAGAGGAGATTGACTATACGGCCAAGCAGCTTGCACAGAACAGATGGACAGGGTTGACAACCTGTAGTACATCCAGGCAACTGTGGCCCACATTCGATAAAAAGAGAACCGCAGAGCTATTGAGACACAGTCGAAAAGACGTGAGAAATATTACTGCGGTTTTTACCGGACATTGCCTCTTCGGTAGACACGCCGAACGTATGCAAATACCCACTAACGACTTCTGCAGAAGTTGCAGAGATGAGGAGGAGGAAGAAAGTATTCAACATTTTCTGTGTGAATGCCCTGGCCTCGCAAGAAGTAGGTTCACTACTCTGGGTGAACCATCTTTCAATAGCCTGTAGGAACTAAGCAACTTACAACTTGGACGGCTGAGCAGATTTCTGAACAGTAGTGGCTGGTTTGAATAAGTTGTTAAAATCCTTCCGCGGTTACGTCGCACTAACCATCAGAGATCTGATGAAGGTAGGTTCTACGGAACACGTGTGGTATTACAACGGACCTAATTAGGACTACGTGAGACTGTTTGGTCAGAACCAAGGGTCTGCCACTCTTACCTAACCTAACCTATATTTACTTAATGATATTATACCTAGTGAAAAATTTTCAGGGCCACGCCCAAAGTTCGTTTAAAATTCCCTAACTACTACCAAATTTCGAAAATTAAATTATTACCCATCCCCCTCTGCCTGGTTATTATGGTATTAAATTTGTTTTTGTAAATGTTTTTTTTTGATATTCCTGGGTGGCTCTTTTTTAAAAAAACAAACTTTTTTACGTTTGTGAAAAATATAAATATTGTGTCACTCCAAAATTTTAACATAAGACGTGTGTATAACTCTAATCAGCGTTTTTCGGGCTCGGTTTTTTATGATTAAAAATTAAGTAAATATCGCTCACCACGCCAAAATTGATGATTTTTTCAGATATCATTTATTTTAGGAGCGTAGATCTAAGAACAGTTTTTGGTGCAAATGCTTAGGTTTTGAAATACTCCTTTTTAAGTGCCGTTTTGTATATTCATAATAAAGCATTCTCGTTTCTTCCTGCACTATTTTTTTTATTATAAATTATCACACTACTTCCATAAAAAATGTTTCAATTATAATTTTTACTTCAATTTCTCTTAATTATTTTTTAATTAGACTTTTAGACCTAAGCTCCTAGACTCGAGGGGGGGGGGGCTGCAGCCCGGCAGCCCCCCCGTCCCCTCTAAATAGGCCACTGTCTATATCTATAAATAATTAAATTATTGTATATTATATTTTTATTATTAAATTTTAAACTTTGAAAAAGGGCTACATTAATTTGGTTCATAAAGAATGTTTTAAATTCCACTGGCATTACATTTTCTTTGATCATTATTACCCAATTTTACAAAAGATATAGTGCCATCAAACCTACATAAATAGGTCGTTATTATCATCTTTTTTGGAGTAAAATTACACCAGCAGATTTTCCAAGACGACATAGTAGGACTTCGACCCTTTTTAATTGCCATTGAAATAAGTCCTTTTAGTGGCCTATTATGCTTTCTTTACAATACCCTGTAATAATTATTCTGTCAGTTACAAAACCAAATTAATCTTTTTAAGTGTACCATTTTATATCGTCTAAATTGGAATTTGGGTCCTTACCGAGCCATTCTAAGGAGGATTGAACACACAGAGTGTTATTGAAATGACAATATATTTAAGTCTGCAAATTCTGAGATAAAATAATGAATGAACAAAAAAATCACTATTGGTCTGTAGAAATTAATGAACTATCGGTACTAGTACATTTATAGACCTCGTAGATAAAATAACAAAAAGTTGTGTAGAGGTAAAATGTACAACAAGAAACAAATCAATAGCAGTTATAAATTACTTACAGTATTCAAAGCAGTGACGGCTCATGACCTGTTTTAAAAGTTATTTCCCAATGAAATCTCGAGTGCCAATGCCTCCAACCCTAAGATTAATGTGGTAAGTAGCCCATGTGCACCCGGTAGCTTGTTACAGTGGGGAAAAATAAACCGAACGTTCAACTACGCAATATGCGACTACCTATTGTTCCTTTTTAACGTCCTTAAAGAGACAGTTTCGATATAGATGAGATTTTTAAAAAAAATTTGAAAGATTACATTAATAGAAATAGATTTGAACAATAATTAGTTCTTAGTTCTGCATTTAACAAACTAATAAACTCAGCTGTGGCTTCTAAGCCTCCTTAAGTATATTTTTTAAATACTTGTTGTACATATAACATAACAAGAGACAGTGCTGCAGAGCATAGGTCTAAAATTTTAAAACATAAAAGCTGCAGTTTAAAAAAAAATCAAATTATTTCCAAAACAAACATACACACATAACACTAACATAACTAAACTAACATTCCAATTACCTATTTTTCACTCGCGAGCTGTTTGGAATTTCCATGGCCTTTTCATCGAGATGCACTAAAAATCATCAACACCACTAATTGTCCAATGTATGATTCAACACCAAAATGTACACAAAACAAAATAGACTATTTTTTGTCTCACAGCCACAGATCTACCCGTATTTTTCATATATATTTTTATTAAATTTTCTGGCATAACTTTTTCCCCGGCTTGCAGAAGTTTTTCTTCAATTTTCAATCTTGAAAGTTCTTATATTCCGAAATAAAATACATTTTTTCATTATCGAAATCAACAACAAAACAAGAGACAAACCGGCAAACACTTATGCTGTAAATCACGGCGCCGTCAATAGCTATACTAAAAATTTTGTAGCTCTGTATGTACATGTAAACTTGCTTTAAAAACTATAGGAGATATCCCTGCCAGAAACAATTCTTTTTATTTGCCATCGGTCGGCTCCAGGTCGACCTCTAGTTTTATGACGTATAATGTCAGTTCTGCAACGAACTGCATTATGTAGCCATTGATTTCGATGGACGGCCGCGATCGAATATGAACAAGACAAATTACATGGATAAAAATTATACTTTAATAAAATTTAAAAATTTTACATTAAGAAACAAAAAATAGAAATATATAAATATTTTCATGTAATTAGAACAGGTGCTGTAGCTCTGCAGCTCCTAAATGCTAGCCACCACCGATTCAAAGTACACCCATTTTTTGCAAAATAAAGGCTCCAAACCGATGGCTTCTTCGAATTGTGAACTAATCTTAATAACTGCAAGTAAAGTTCGCTTGAAAGGTTTGCATCGATAAAAAAATGGTCCAATAACGTTATGGCCTACATATTTACTGGTCTTTGTGTGTTTGCTTCGACTATCTATCAGGGATTTTTGGCATATCAACATCTACAGTAAGGCTTATTGATGATATTGTCACGCCCAAATTTTAGGGTGTGACGAGGGACGTAAAGGTAGCACAGGCCTTGGCGACTATTAGAAAAACAAAGAGATTTTGAAAACAATTTATTAAAATGATCAAAATAATAATTACCTGAAGGGTTTACAAAGATAATCAAAATTAATAAACAACTCGGATTTACACCTTTAACAAAATATTGAAAATAAAATTGTACTTACATAATTTTGGGGCCTATCGCTGGCGTCTTTGATTTGAGGACCAACAAGTTTCACAAGTTTAACGTGGATACATCACGGACCGGAGCATTAGTGCCGTCCGATATTTTTTCTATCAACGATGTGCGGTTCCATCAAGTCAGCGATTTTTCCCAGTTTAGGGAGACAATGGACTTAGGTGATAAACCTTATTTCTGCTGACTTGATAACACCGCAATAATTGTTAGATCGGGATGTACGTATAACATTTCATAATTGCAACTTTATTGGATTTGTTTAATAAACTTGAGACAGGTTTCATGTTGCGTTGAATGGCCTGTGTTGAACGTGATCAATTTATAAAAATGAAAAATGTTGATTTATGAAATATTATTGTTCCCTTTCGTGACAATATCGTGAACCATAAAGGTAGTTTGATCAGAAAACAAGAATATTTTAAGCAAAATAAGGATTCGCATTACATCTATCCATTAAAATCGGCAAAACTCTTTTATCTCTCGAAGTCATCTTCTCGCAATATTCATACTCATTAGACACCCTGTATTTAATAAAAACAAAATATTACCAGAACAATTCAATTCTCTCGGCCACACTGTACAAATATTGAGCTCAAAGGTAAAAAAGAAAAAGAAAATTCACTATATCTCTATTTACTTAGGTAGCTTTTCTTAGGCCTTGTCTGAATCTTTCGGTACCTAATAACTTCTTTTCCAGAAGAAATCTCTCAATCGGCAATTTCAGTATATTTGTTTTGTGGACTTAGCCCTTAAAATAGCTTGCTTGGTATTTTTGAAATGATTTATTATGCTACCTAAAGCTCAAGGAAAAAAAACGACCCCTTTGATGATAGAATATTAATAAAATTAAGGAGTAGGTACTAAGAACTTTTAATTTAAAAAAAACTAAGAACTAAATCATTTTTTAACAAGGTAACGATCACATATTAGTACAAAGTTTAAAACAAATTATAAAACATTTGCATGCGAGTCTAGTAAATTGGGAACTTGCATAAAAAATAAATTTGAAAAATATTACTATAAAAACGTAAGCTGAGATAATGAAAAGACACAAAACAACTAAAAATTTTAATATTTATTAATTTCATCAAATAATCATATTAAAAAAAAGTTGACGATTATAACTCAGTTATAAGAAATGACATAAAAAAAAATGATTACGCCATCTTATAGAGAGGACAAAAATACGATTTTTTTATTTTATTAACTTTTTAACTTATTAAAGTTATAGCCTATTTCAGAAAGGTGTAGAGTAATAAAAGCTTATTAGGTATGCAAAGGGACTACAGAGTGACCCAACGAATATTTAGGCCACTTTCATAATTTGGTATTGATGTTATTGCAAAATTCTTTATTTTCATTAAGTGCAGGTAGTACCACCCTGGTTTGGGTCAATTTATGGGTTCCGCCTATTGTTATCCATTCACAAACACTGAAAGTGGTGTGACAAAGGCGTGCATTATGTACATAGTATTAGGTACACTTATTTTTTAATAAACATTATAAAAAAATAGAGAAAGTACATTATACAGAAATTAAATTATAAAAAATCATAATATTCTTCGTCATCTGAGGAACTGTCATCTCCTCTTGACGTTATAATTAACGGGTCGATGGTCCGATCGATCAGGTGGTCAAGATCCCACATTTTCTCCTCTTTTTCAATGACATGATGGGCTGCTTTTCGCAAGTTCTCTGGTGTCACTTCCTTAATGGCTTGATCAAACAGTAACTCAACGTCTTTAATTTTAAATGTTGTGTTGTGTCTTGCTACAAATCCTTTCACTTGTGCCCATATAAGTTCTATAGGATTTAGTTCGCAATGACATGGTGGTTACACTATGTTTTTCAGCTATATCTTCCACGGCATATTTCATAAAACGATGTTTGTGTAAATTTGCTATAGCTATAATAATTCCTTCTTTATTAAGTTATGTTCTTTTTTTCTTTGGTTAGTTATAATAAATAATGTAATGCACAAAATTTACCTGCGCCTATGGCCGACACCGAAATTGAGCCGAACTGGACCTAATTTCCCATTTTATTACTCTACACCTTTTTGAAATATACTATAGAACTTAAGCCGTCACGTATAGTTGTGGAAACTTGTAATCCAAGAAGATAGTAAGAAAATATAAAGTAACATTTGTATTGAAATAATACCTAGATAATGAAAAAAGAACAGGTATTTTTTTAAGTTAAAGGAGAAGCGCAAAATATTAATTGGGCGACTTCTTCCCTGGGTATAGGTAAAAGTGTGTAATGGACAGTATGGACAGTACACGTAATTCTAATTTCTTTAGATTCAATTTTCTAAGCTGTTTCGCATCGCTTGACAACTTTCAGAGCGACAAAGTATCACCTGTTACACAAATAGTTGTTATTGTATCTCATTGGACCACAGGGTATACTTTAAACTTTTGTTCATATAGTTGCAAATTTACTGTACTCTGGGTCACCAGCTACACTTTGCAGGACGCTAAAATTTGAAATTACGATTTACCCTAATGCGTTTCAGCGATAAATTTACATTTGCATGGAACATTCTAATAAGGTGTTGCTAATAGAACCTAAAATTACAACTAACGTAGAATATACTTAAATATTTAGAGGACTCCGTACACCTTTCAAACGAAATTTCTTTCAACGGGTTCATTAATCGGTTAAGAAAAAAATGTTGTATATAAAAGTTTTTAGAAGTTAAACGAAGAATATTGGAAAGTTCTTTTGGTTGGTCATCTATGTATTATACAGGGTGATTCCTAAGTTGATACTTCTTTTTTAGCTGTGTTTACAAGGCATTAAAATAAACAACATTTTCAAATACTTTTTCTAAAAAAACTCAAAAATAAGGTACTTCCATTCATTTATTACACTATGGATCAAATACGGTTCTGCCTAACTTGCCCGTTGAATAACATTAAGAAAACTTCTCGGTGTAGGATATGCCCGCAAGGGAAAGCGTTCTGCATGTAATCTCGAAGCAGCATCCGCACTTTAGCGACACTCACTCTAAATTAGCCCCATATCTACCAGTTCATTGTTTTTAAATTTTACCATTTTCACGTATCACCAATTTAAAATTAACTTGCTTTAGAGAAACACACCGCAGCGGATTGCTCAACACCACCCGTATGACTAATACTAATAGGAGATAAGAAAAACAACATAAAGTATAGCGGGCTACGTTTTGATGACCAGGCCCGCACTAAGATTTTTTACTTCTGTATCTCGCCTAATTTTAAGTTTTTTGAAAAAAGTTATTTGAAAATGTTGTTTATTTTAATGCCTTCTATACACAGCTAAAACAGAAGTATCAACTTAGGAATCACCCTGTATATTTAAATGATTTATTTTTAAATTTAGCAGCACCACATGAACTTTCCAATATTCTGTAATATAATAAAATTAATTCTAAACAACTTTTATTAAAATAATTTTTCAAAAACAATAATTACAGTTTTTTTTTTAAACGAAAGATAAATTTTTAGTCTATTTCTATACAAAATATTTATTTCGTTATATAGGTTCGACAATTCAGAAAATTTGATAAACGATCCGGAAAATAACAATTAATTTTGAAAGGTTATTCCAATTTCCAGAAAAGATATTTTTTTAAATTCAATTTCAAAACGTTAATGAAAAAAGCTTGTTAGAAAAATTGCTATATACTAAAATTAAATTCTAAAAATAATTTATTATTCTGTTTTTTTTTCTGAAAATTGCCTTTTATACTTAATTTTTCCATTAAAACTTTTTTGTAAAAATAATTTTGTTATAAACAGATTTAGAAAATATTCCTAATAACAGCCCTATAGACGCAACTCGAAATTATTTTAAAAATAATAATATTATTAGACCCAAAATACGCAAGAATACTAAAGACAAACAATCATGTCGCCAAGCGTAAACAAAACCACGAGGCCGATCAGGGCCAAGCCTTCCTGGGGGTGTCAGTGGCGCAAGAAATCAGGCCGCTTGGAGCCTGAGGTAAAGGTAAATTTTCTTGGCCAAACGTAAAATATCCTATTTTGACCACCATGACAATTTCAAAAATCGAAAATACGTAAACGCCGTACATGCGCTGATTTGGTTCGTAAAGCCCTACAATTTTACCTATTTGTTTGCAATTCAATTTTGTAAATTTGAATTTAAATTTTTTTAAATCGAAAAACATAAAATTCGACAGGAAGGCACTAACTTCTCCCGGCCACCTTTTTATGTCGCATGAAGCCAATATTAATGAAAAAATTAAACAAAAGTTTATCATATTAATTGGTCGATCTATGAGCTAAATACAATGCGACATATACAGGGTGACCGGTAACTTATGGGCCGTAGAATAACTGGTGATACTAGACATCAAACTAAGCCGATTAAGTCATATAAGTTTTTTCGGATTGTTACTCGTTCTAGAGATACAGGGTGTTGAAAGTGAAAGTTTATTCTCGAAAATAAGCCATAATTTTAAAACGGTTTAATGAATCGAATTGAAAGTTGGCAATGTTATGTTTATATAAGCAAGAAATAAGAATTTGTAGAAATTTTTAAGTTTGAAACTAGAGGGCGCAAGTTGCATACACTGGGCTTCATCTTCATAAATCTATGATTTTTTTTCTTACCTGTAATATTAGGTATTTTTCAATTTAGTTTCTTAAAGAAGGGTATTTTCTGAGTGAAAAAGTGTACTTGATTGATCTTAATATCTTTAACGGGTTTCGAGATATTTCCCTTTAAACATCCCAAAGCATAAAAAAACATAGTACATAATTAAATTAATATTTTAATTATCAAAAAAACCTTATACTAGATATTAGACATCAAACTAAGCCGATTAAATCATATAAGTTTTTTCGGATTGTTACTTGTTCTAGAGATACAGGGTGTATATAATTTATGTATTATTAATTTAATTATGTACTATGTTTTTTATGCTTTGGGATGTTTAAAGGGAAATATCTCGAAACCCGTTAAAGATATTAAGATCAATCAAGCACAGAAACTATAATTGAAAAACACCTAATATCACAGGTAAGAAAAAAAATCATAGATTTATGAAGCCCAGTGTATGCAACTAGCGCCCTCTAGTTTCAAACTTAAAAATGTCTACAAATTCTTATTTCTTGCTCATAAAAACATAACATTGCCAACTTTCAATTCGATTCATTAAACCGTTTTAAAATTATGGCTTATTTTCGAAAATAAATTTATACTTTCAACACCCTGTATCTCTAGAACAAATAACAATCCGAACAAACTTATATGACTTAATCGGCTGTTTGATGTCTAGTATCTCCAGTTACTCTACGGCCCATAAGTTACCGGACACCCTGTATGTGTAGGGATTTGCAACTACTTTTGGAGAATCAGTTACAATAACAACAATCATTTGAAGCCTCTTAAATTATCACTAATATTTGCGATTTAACCATCAAAGGTGATGTCGGGATGACTTTAAAACCAAGCGAGATATGCAGATTCGGTTTTAATTTTGATTTAAATTTTCGCCTGCGATGCTATTATAAACTTTCTATTTTGTGAAAAGATTAACCTACTTACTTAATTTTCAATTTACTACATTTGCTATTTCTGTAGCCTTTACTAATTTTGTTACACATTTTCCAACTGCTGTGCTATTTTATAGTAGCTCCATTTGCTTGCGACCGTGGTTCTCCCGCTTCCCTTTCTTTCCAAAATGAGTTTTTTCTGTGCTACTGGCAGTACTGGTCATGCAGTTAAAAAGAGTAGAATCCATCTTATTATTGATCTTATCAAACTTGAACTAATAAGAAAAACAGGATATCCGAAATTTTTTTATGATACTACGGTATCGCAGTAGCGTGCAGTCCATAGAAGCAAGGAAAGCACCGCATCCCCTAATCAAAAAAAAAAAAAATGGGAATAAAATATGTGATTATTTCTTCAGGTAAGCACATCCATTGCTTTAGAGTTTAAAGTCGAGAAATCACCAAAGAAATTTACCAGACACTTTTACCTTTTATGATAAATACCAATGACTAACTGGAAGTTAAAGTTTGGTAAAACTATTTTGTTGTAACCGCAGAGAAATATTCCTTTTAGAGCGCTTCCTCCCATCAATATCTCAGCGCACACCACTGTTCGCTAGTAAAGAGTCACTTCGCCATTACAAGAGTCACGCTAGGCAGCTCCAATCCTTAGATCATGATTAAGTTACTATAACAATACTAAATTTCAGCTCTTTATGTGAAACGATCTCTGAGAAATACCTTCAATGTTTCTTATATTAAAAAGACAAACGAAGAATTTGCAGCTGTTACTGCATCCCGGACTACAGGGACCACACAACACCGAGGAACAAAAACTATTTCTAATATTCCCTTTATGAAATAGCTGTAACATATCCAGGTGATTTAAATTCAACTTTCCCGAGTTTTATTACTCCGAATCGTCCATTTTAATATCAAATAACCACAATTCAAAATACTACCGTGCTCCATTTTATCGCTTTGTGGGTCCTTTAATTCCCTTTTGTTCATTTTTGGTCTCTGTGTATAACTTGGAATTGTTATTATTTGGGATTTATTCACTTGCGTGACTGAAAAGCCGACAAAACGTTTTTGAGAATTTATATTTGCTGTGCGCGAATATAAAGCCAATTCTCAAGAATTTTCTTTGATTAAATTTAATCTATGGTTAACGGCAGTATAACAAGTCGGGTGCATAGTTTTATCAAAGATAGACTTTTCTAATGTGGTGTTTGTGAAACATTTTTTTCTACTCCCAAATGAAAATTTGCTGTTTCCTTTACACTTAAGTGGCGGGAAAAGTAGGCTATTCCAGTTAACTGTTCGGCAAAATTTCATAACAATCCTAGATAGGTAATGAAACTGACCAATCACGGTAGTCAATTACAGAGAAGCCATTGTTGTTCTTAAAAGTACTGACCAATCACAGTATATTATTTTTAATGAGGCTCCGCCTTCTTTTTCAATACACTAAATTATATAATTTATATGCATAGGTATGGTACAATTTGTTATTAATTTGTTTAATATAATAAAATCTAGACGCATTTATAATGCAACCTGCTGAAGGTGCATAGAAAATTAATTTCATGTAGCATCATTTACCAGTTGGTTTTCCCATAATTAGTTTAACGTTTCGATAGTCGAGAGGTAGAGCGTTTTACTATGGATCCAATGGTCGTGAGTTCGAACCCGGCAACCTGAAAACTTTCTTTTACATTTTTTAGCATAAGGTTTGTAAATTTGGTCGTAGAAAAATATACCGTTCAACTCGAGTGCATTGTCCATATTGCCCTCGGAAGCTTGAGCACTCCGCCTACGGGTCGAGCTTAATTTACTTCCTCGTGCAATGGACATCATATCCACTCTTGTAGTACAAACTACTATTTTCTACTCCTGCATAAATATTTGATGTTTCCTTTACACTTAAATGACGAGAAAAGTAGGCTATTTCAGTTAACTGTATGGCAAAATTTCATATTCATTAATGTCAGTGCTGCACAGTGTTGCAACCTTCAAAAATAAAATTTTCCATTTTTACAGAAAAATTCCGCGATTGCACACACAATACTGAAAAAGTATTTTTAGCAGATCACAACCACAAGTGATCCTAAAGACTATTTACGAATATAATACTGCGCGTAAAAATTTCCCGTTATCCTTTGGAGACATCGCCGACCTATCATTCCTCTGTGTTTTGGATCTTTATTTCTCACGAATCCCGAAATTTCCCATCATTTGACAACGTTGTTACAAAAATTAGATTCCTCTGTGGCGTCCTTATAAGGTACTGACCTATTACAGTTTATATATTGACTGACATTCCGCCATCTTTTTTTACTAAACCCTAAATTATATAATTCATATGAATATGATTGATATAATATATCAAAATATATACGCATCTATAATAGTTTTATCAATAACACAACCTGCTGAATGTGCATTGAAAATTAATTTCATCTAGAATTATTATTGAGTTAATTTTACCATAATTTCTAACATGATCATTAGGCTGAAACGTCAAACTTTAGTTCCAATGGGCGTGAGTTCAAGCTCAGCAGTCTGCAAACTGTTAAAAAAAATTTAACATAAGGTTCGTAAATGGGGTCATAGAAAATAGTAGTTTGTACAACAACAGTGGCTATGATGTCATTAGTATTAAAATTGGCTAAAATTCAAATGTTCGCAGATGATACTCTTATTTATATTAGTGGTAAAAATATTTTGGAAGTTTTAAATTCAGAACTTGTTTTATTGTCGAATTGGTTAAAAGTAAACAAATTAAAATTAAATGTTTCCTAAAGAAAATGTATGGTTATGGGTTTAAATTTGAATTTAACCAATATAAATGTTTTAATTGATGGAGAGAGATTAGAAATAGTTAACTCATTTAATTATTTAGGTATATTAATTGACTCAAAATTAAAATTAATATCCAATTTGAAAATTTTAATTTCTAAAATTGCGGGAAAAATAAATTACTGTAAAAGAATAAGTTTCAATTTAAAATTTTATTCGAAAAAAATTGTTCATAATACTTTAGTTTTGCCATATTTTTTATATTGTTCTACAATTTTGTTTAACTCTGATGAAGGTACAATAAACAGATTACAAATTTTACAAAATACAGCGATGCGAATTTTACTTAATATGGATAGATATTCAAAAATTAGAATGGTTATATTATGTAAAAAATTGAATATTATTTTTGGTTTTGATATTTATTTACGAAGTTCAAAATGGTATGTTAAATTCACATTTAAAAGAGTTTACTGTTCTGAATTGTGATTATCATAATTATTTATTTATTTATATATTTTTATATACCTATATTTATTATTTATTATTTTTTTTTAATACTTTTTCAAGAAACGCAGCTTATAAATCGGTATTTTATAAAGGGCTTATGGAATTTAATAATTTAAATAAGACAATTAAAAGACAAAAGAGCTTAAAATCATTCAAACGGGGTTTAAAAAAATATTTATTAACACAACAAGATAAATAAGAATGTTTCAAAAGGTCATTTCAAATTGTATTAAAAAAAAATTAAATAATTATTTAAATGTATTAGTAGTATTAGTTCCGAGTGCGATATGGACAATCCACTCGAGTTGAACAGTATATGTTGTCTACGACTAAACTTACGAACTTTATGCTAAAAAATTGTAAAAAAAAATGATTTTACTTTTTAAGGTTGTTGTTTTGGTTTCAAGGTGTTATATTTAGATATATCTTAAATTTGTTATTGTTCTGTCTACTCTATCACCACCGATTCCACACTAAACAATAATAAAAATAAACGTTGCTGTTGACCCCATCACGATAATCTGAAAATTACATAGCATTTATTATTTTTGACCTTATTTTCTCTGCTCGTCTCCATTCTTCCTCATTTTTAAGTAAAAAGGAGCTCATCCTGCAAAATTTCTTCCAGATCCGTCGAGCAGCTTAAGCTTTTATATATGGAGACGGTCGATTATTTCTTAAAGTAAGATAGCTAGCAAAAAATGTTAAATAGAAAAGTTTTAAAGTTTCTAAAAATTCATTATGCTGCAAAAAAAAATACACAGGGTCAGTCAAAAAGTTAAAAAATCTAAAATTTCGTAATACATTGCTACTTATTTATAAAACTCCTAAATTTTTTAGTCCATCAAGTTACATTAGAAAAT
The DNA here is from genome assembly GCA_935413205.1 of Polydrusus cervinus. Taxonomy (NCBI): domain Eukaryota; kingdom Metazoa; phylum Arthropoda; class Insecta; order Coleoptera; family Curculionidae; genus Polydrusus; species Polydrusus cervinus. Next base: position 30,776,834 of record OW284516.1, read on the forward strand.
ATTTAACTTCATAACAACATTCTTATTGATTGGAGAAAATGACGTTTCTTGAACGGCAGTAGAGTTTTGGAGTTACATTGTCTTTATTTGTTTTGAATCACTACTTTTCAACTGGTAAGCATCTTCAGTCATCTTCAGGTGAACTAGTTGAAACGTAGTGATTCAAAACAAATAAAGACAATGCAAGTCTAAAACTCTACTAACATTCGTATTGTGAATGTGGTGATCTGACAACAGAAGAAGAAGCCAAAAATATATTTTAAATAAGTAATTTTCGCTTTAAAATGGCATGTGCAAGTAAAACCGTGCCTATAGAAACTTTAATGATGATAAGGCAATATATTGATAGATCACGGAGTTTTACCGAAGCAATACAAAAGAGGGCTTTAAACCATAAGTCGATATTCCATTTAAAACATAACCATGTAAGATTAATTTGTTACAAGAATTGAGTCGAAACGATTTTGATCGCCGAGTTGAGTTCTGCGAAGTTATTATGAATACAATAAATCAAATTATCAACTTTGTCAACCACATTTTATTTCCGGATGAATTTATATTTGTTTAAATGAGCACGTAAATCGACACAACTGTAGGTGTTGGTCAGACCAAAATCCACATTGGATCGAACAAGTTCACACCCAACGACCACAAAAAATCAATGTTTGTCATTATATTAATGGTAGACACGTCATAGGACTCTATTTTATATACGAGAATTTAAACTCTAAATGATATTTTTCACTTTTGCAAGAAAATGTTTTTCCAGACCTTAGACGATTATTTCCAAATTTTAATAATCCAATTTTATTGATTGAACAAATGTGGTCTCACAATATGGGGTTTCTCCACAACGAATTCATTACTGTCAGAAGGTAAACGGTGGGTACTTTGAGCACTTTATAAAATAGGATTCCAAATTGTAGTTTACTAAAACTAATTTTTTCCCTTTTCTGATTTATTAGCAAATAATATTCAGAACAGATATCTGGTTATATCACGGCAGTGGCTCAGAGGCGAGTTATTGGCATTCGAGCGTGATAGCGATTCAAGTTCGATCCTCAGAGTTGACATACGTATAATAACAAAAGTATCTCCGAAATGTAGAAGGTTTCAGAATGCAGGGACGAGTGTAAAATGTATCAACTTCCAACGCCGGTAACCAAGCCGGATGAGATCGGGACATCTCGTGGGGTGCTGAAGAAGGTACACACTCCCCAATCGATAGGTCATGCAATGGCAATAAACCGAGGGTTGATAGTGTCGATCCAAGAGCAAGCTGGCTAAATGTTCGAAAGGACAAGTGGCAATCAGTAACCCAGAACAAACAATAACTGGTGTTATGTGGTGTGCTTGACAATTTTATTTTAGAATTTTGCAAATAATTCAAACATTGAAGAACGTACAAAGAGTTCCATTTAAAATAAAGTACTCTTGTTCTTCCATGGCGTCTTGATTGATTCTGTATAATATAATTTATGTATAATAGATTTTTAAAACATTTTTCGCTCCTATCCTACTTTAAGAAATAATTGACCCTTTTTATATATAAATACGATCCTGTATATTACTCGGAAAATTATTACGACGCGACATGATGACGCTGACGCCGAGATTGAGTTCGTCAACATTAAAATAGAAAGCCTCTATATAAATGGCTATAAAATTAGACTCATTTTTCAAAAAAAAGTTAATAGAATCATATTTTTCCTCATTTTCCGGTGTAAAATTACGAGTATTAACACAAACTTGTTAACTAGATTACGCTAAAGTTTTAACTACATTGAGAAAATTTTATGGCTAAATCGTGCCTCTTTTAATACCCCATAAATAAAACCTGCAATTTATGACAGCTACCCAGGGTGTAGACATTAGTTATACTTACTGTACTTAAAATTCAGTATAAGAAACATAAAGATTCAGGTAACGAGTACTTCTCGATATAAAGTTTGTAGACTTCTTGGAAGCATGCAATCGAACACTTTTATTCACTAATATCTAATGGAATTCTTCACTAAATTTTAATTTTGATAAACCCGGCAAAGCAAGAAGAAATAAAACTTTCTACATTTTACGTTTTTTTAAACTGCGATTTTTTTTACAACAACGATTTTTTTAACTGCAATTTTTTTTTAATTGCGATTTTTTACAACTGCGATTTTTTTATTGCGCAATTTTTTTACAATAGCAATTTCTTTTACAGCGCGCGACATTGGTTATTGAAATTCCACTACTTATGCGGACCGAAGAGGACCTTTTTTTTGTTGTTGCTGGGGTTGGCGGAAGAGCCAGTATACTTCTGCTTTTAAGGCCCATTGTATCCCCTATCGTCTGGGTAATGTCAGCCAGACGGGACCTACAGCTTAACGTAGAATTCGAACCACGTGTATGCTCTAGTTTTTCCTTTCTATTCCCTCCTCGGCGCCCCTCTCTTTAGGTCCCGATATTAGGATTCACTAATAGCATACTGAATTCTTTTATCCACTTAAGTTCCAAGCATACTTTTTTTATTAAGCGTATGCCCACTCTGGGGATCGAACCCGGACCACCACGGTCGAATGCCAGTAACTCACCATGTAGCCGCTACCGCGGTTAAAAGAGAACCCTACGAGGCGACGAATAGGCGGTTGATGAGATTTTCTCAATTACGAAAAAAATTTCACACCTGTCATTCTAAGCCAATCACACACTTTCATTTCGACAGTTACCAATGACAACCTTGAAATTTTTCGGAAATTTTTCTCCTCCTGTCAAGCTAGGCGAACAAAATTAATAAGTTGAAATTTTTTTTGACAGCTATCATATGATCCGAAAATCAGTATTCAGGATCAAATTTTGGTATTTAATGTTTTTATTCATTTTATAATACTAAATAAAAACAAATATTTATTTACCAAATATTATTTTCATTAGGGCTAAATATTTTTGGAATTCTGGTTGGAACTCTTCTCTTCGTAATGGAGAATAACAAGGATAATGGTTATCTTCCCTTTCCACTTCTATCAGATGTCTATGTTTAATATAATAGATGTAATATTTGGATGCAATTTTGTTCTGCTGAATTCTGGTTTTTCTTAAAAAGGATGGGATATCTTCCTCCAAAATCTTTTGGAAGAGAAAAAAAGGTTTTCTTGGTGGGGATTTAATTCAGTTTTTTCCATTAAACATTGCAAATACTTAAAATATTTATGAGACATATTAATGTCCCCTATTTCAGAGCAAGATTTACAAACACCGTAGAGCTTAATATTAGTTTCTTGATTGTTTACTGCCATGATTTAATTATTGTGAACTAAAGAAGCACGTTTAAGAAATAACTGTCGACGAGACTTATAGCAGAGACGATTTTGACATCACAAGCCTAAGCCTACTTGACTGTGGTATCTACTATCTACCTAGATTTTAAAAATTGTTTTATCTGGCTAAACTAGACTATACTATGCTTTCCCTTTGGTTTATTAAATGAAATATAGTAAAAATAAATAAAAAGGATAATTTTCACTTATATTTTTTGGATTTCGTTTAACTAAACGGTGAGGAAACTTTTTTTTGAAAGTTTAAGTATTCAGAATTTTCACTACCAAAACGAACCATATTTTTGATTGAAAAGTAAAACACGTCAAATTCATAAAATTATGTCACGTTTAACAAAAACATGCGTCACCGCATAAACGTCAAAATGTAAGAACCAGCCAACTTCATTGTTGCAAAAGTAAGTTTCAAAATGAAACATGTCAGATTTCTTTATTTTTTTTTAAATAAATTTTAGGTGTGAAATTTTCTTACCGAATCCCCCGCGTCCTTGAATTAATATCCGGAAATTCTTCCTCAGTCACGCATTTTTCTAGAAAATTTTCAAAAAATGCGTTCCTTCGGAAAAATTTCCGGAACTAATTCGAGCACTATATATTTAAAAAACCGTTGTTGGTCTTTTCAAATTGAAAACCCAAAGCTATTTTATAGCCCTCGCCAATTCTTTATTCTCCTACTTAAATAAACAGAAAAAATATTCAAATTTCTCGATACACATTAATAATGTAAAATTTTCACATTATGTCGTTCTCTACACTTTTAAAAATATTTGACATTCGGCTTATCAATGACAATAATATCTTGCTCCCCTCCCCAAGACACTAGATTTTTTTGTTGCATCACTGACTAAAAACATACCTTTACCTTGCCTCCTGGTAGATTTATTTTAATTAAATATCACTTTGTTGCTTAGCACTAATATCATAAACAGGTAAAAATTAAACCAACATAAAATTTCTGTTTGGTTTTAATGGCTCTTTGGCCACTTGACCTTATATAACCTGGAATTATGAGAGATTTATTAACCTGCGTGACTTTTATTGCTGACAAAACGACTTAAAGGATTTATGTTTTCTTAACAGAATGGAAAGATTAAGTTTCGTAATTTATTTAATTAAACATATGAGCTATGTGTGGCGGTAACATATTTATAACATAATGATTGTAATGATTTGATATTGCACCTGAAATTTAACATATTAATTAGAGGAAAACATTTTTTTTACTGTTTGCAAAAAATGAATTTTTTTAATCGTTTCAAAACATCGAACAATATTTAATAATAGTATATTACATAACAAGCAATGAAAGTGGTACTTTTCAAACGAGGAGACATTTAGCACGCGGAAATTCTCCGAGTTTTAGAATAATCACTTTTACACTAGTAATGTACACTATTTTTCCTATGACCACAAACTATTATTGTAAAAAATATTTCAACACTAGTGTTGAAGAAACTAGCATACTTATGATTATGTTCCACTTAATATCTGGTTTCATAATCTGTCAATAGGCTTTACCTTTATTTGTAGTTTAACTTATTCATTTTTTCATATTTCATATATCATAGGAAGAACTAATCCTGGATTGACTTCTAGATTAGCCAGAATGAAAAATTTTAAATTTAATCAAGGAAAGATGCATTAATCATAAATTTAAAAACTCCACCCAAAAAGGAAAATTTCAATTCAAAATAATTCTAGAAATGATTTAATGTTTTTATAAAAAAAAGTCAAATACTTCTGGTGGGATTTGAACCTGTGACCTTGCGATCTGTATGCTAGAGCTCTCTTCTCTACGCTAACGCTACCAATAAAGTTTTGTTAATACATGACACTCTCTTCAGCGCTATTTGTTTTTTCTAGTAATAGATTTTCCAGTATATTATTAAGATTTTTTATAATTTCAGATGACACATTTTCACACATGAATTCTGAATCACTTAAAAAATACAAGATAAATAAGTTAAACACTATGCAATTACTGTTTTCTAAATTTTATTATTTTTAATAAATTGGGGTGGTCTGTCAATTTGGAACCACATGTTTAAATTAAATAGTGTGCCTTGTATTTCAACACTAGTATTATTTATATACTTCTACTCTTCAGTATTCACCTAAAGATGACTGGAGATACTTACCAGTTGAAACGTTGTGATTCCAAATAATTAAAGACAATGCAAATGCAAAACTCTACTACCGTTCTAGAAACGTCATTGTCTCCAACCTTTAAACAGACAGGAATAGTAATATTATGTGAATTTGACAACTGTCATACGCTGCATCAATGATCATGTAAATTTAAAATAATAACCTGGTATACTATTTTCTTGAGCTTGAATTAAAATTTGCTAGTCAATATTTATATTTTTAAAGTTATTTTTAAATAATAAGAGTATTTAATACTAGCCTCTTAACTGCTAAGATTTTAGCTAATGTAATCGTGAGATACATCAGCTGATAAATTATTTTAGTTACGTTTTAGTTGCTTTGCTTTAGAGCACTATTTCTTAACGAATTAGGAATAAGGAAATGGAATTAACATTTTTATTAATTATCTTGGCAATTAAAATGCAAATCGGGCGGATTAAAAACGAAATTCCAGAAACCATGGAGCAAAATTTTTGCATTTCTTAAGCCTTACTCAAATAGATCGTTTCGTTGTTAAGAAAATTTTCGTCTTTTTAAAATCTAAAAGCACCTTGTTTAATTATGAATAGTAAACAAAAAATTGTTTGTTCAGGCTAATCCAAAAAAAAATCTAATTGAATTATTTATTAGTCTAAATAACAGTAAATAAAGTAAACTTTGTTAATTAAGTCAAAAAATGAAAGAGTAAAGCATAAAAAATTATAAAATTTGTTTGTCAAAATAAAATCTGAAACGCCAAAATTAAGCGGACCTAATACTGTCCTCCATGTAGTGGTTTGTTCCAAATAGACATATTATTAATGCATCAAAAACACAATTGCAAACCTCACAAGATTTGTCCATTCATTGTGAGTTCACCATCAATTTCCTTCCTAACTTCTACGCATGCGCCGGCAGTACGCAGGCGTGTGGTTTTTAACAGGGTGGTTTAAAACAGCGGTGGGTTTTAACAGGGTGGTTTACAAACAAGAGTTGTTTTAACCATCCTGTTTAAAACCATGTCTGTCTTAAACCACCCTGTTTACAAACGAGAGAGGTTTTAACCACCCTGATAAAAACCATTTCTGTCCTAAACCACCTTGTTAACAAACGAGAGTGGTTTTAAACCACCCTGTTAAAAACCACCTCTGTTTTAAACCATTCTTGTTTTAAACCACCCTGTTATAAACCACCATGTTAAAAACCACACGTCTGCGCACTGCCGGCGCATGCGCAGAAGCTAGGAAGGAAATTGATGGTGAACTCTCCATCTATCCCTACTAGAAAGGACTCTAAAGATAGATTTACTGAATTAAATATTTTAACATCTCCTAGTGTTTACATGGCGGACGCAAGATGGTCAAAGCGTACTCTGAATGGTGATCAAGATACGAAGCTTATAGAAACAGAGGCAGATCACCAACAACATAGACTGATGACTTTTAAAAAATCGTGGAAACTGCAAATTAAAAATCGTCATTATGTTTCTTTTAAAACAACGCCGAAGAATTATCTACAAATAAAAGCATCTACAGTTTAGATGATCATCTATGCAATAGTTTCGATAACTTCACATCTTAAACACTCAGGATATACATCCGTTTTACTCGCCTTTTTCTTCTGTAAGGATTATTGTGTCTCCGCTTTATAACTTAATAGGCCATTCACAATGATATTAATATGTTCCTCACCAATATAAATAAATTTAAAAATAAATAAAAAATTACACTAATCCTCTTAAGCCATAGGTTTTATAGTTTGAGCAGCAAATTGAAAATCAACACTGAGGTTAACTTAAGCATAGCCTAAATTTGTAATCGTATCTGATATGGCCTTAAGGAGTAAGCGAATGTGTTTACTTAATATAATGTTATTTCGAATAATTTCGCTGTAACCCTGTAATGGCACTAAGCCATTTATATCTATATCGCAAGTAATGCAAACTAGCTTTTGCCCTGAAACGTGTGCCAAGGCTTACCGTACTTAGGATTCCAATTTAATAAGACATAAATTGCCTTTTGCACTTCTAGCAGTACATTTTACAAGTAATTGCCGGCACTTGACCCGTTTGGTTTAAATTACCATATAAATAACTTGTTACGTGCACTTTAGTCGATCTTAATTTATTATTAAGAAAGATAATTGCGATTTACACCGGTATAAATTATTGCAATCTCAGAGTATTTTATGTTATGGAAAAGAAGTCATTTTTATTGGAGGAGGGAAACGATGTGAAAGAACTAGATTTTTGTTTATGAGTGGGAGACCAAATTAATGTAAAGTGACATTGTCCATTTTTATAAATGTTTTCTGATGAATGTAATATTTTTACTAATGGGGCTGTAGCATCCCAGCATATTGTCGGATATGGATTGATACCCTTATTACTCATTTCATATTTCGCGGTGGTGCTAAGACTCTTAATAGGTATTTAGTCTGATAAGAATAGGTGTAGTGGAAAGATATTGTATCGAACAAGGACAAGCACATTACTAGTTTCGTAGGAGAAGTTTGTAGACGAAAGTTGATAAAAATAATTATTTGAGTCCGTGGAGCTCGTCAGGTGAAGTAGGTGAAGGGACTCACCAAAAAAAAAACCAGGAGGAAGTTTTTTCGATAATATTAAATATTAATGAACCAATACAGCTCCCATTTTAGCCCTTAAAGAATAATCATGTTGGAATTAATAATATTAATTTAATTTAAATGTAGCTATGCATAATAGGGCCACGGTTAACTCCGATGGACAATAATTATAAACACTCGTGCATTCAGGCGCACCCCAGCCGACCGTGTCCGTTGGCTTAAAGTAAGTGAAGACCCAACGCCCAACATGGCTTTGATTTTCACCGTTGCTATGGTTATGTGACGTCAGTCACGCAAACAGAACAATTTGCATTATGATGAAGGGCAATTTAAAATAGATCAGTCGTATGCACCATTGTTTTAGCATTGGTTCACCTAACCTTAAGGTATTTATTTTGAGGCTTCGCAAAACTTACGGTTATAGATATCGTTTTACATGATTTACTGTGTAATTAAAAAGTTTTGTTTTTATTTTTCATTTAATTCAGTAGTGTACGCACATACCTACTTAGTTGTGTGCTTTAAAAATGAACCCAATGAATGACATACTTTGTAATTTGTTGAAAACTCCATTCAGTCGTTCCACAGATAAGGATAAGAGAGACGTTTTGTTACACTGGTTTTTAGTCAATGTTTGTTTAAGTACCAGCACTATACCTAGCTCTTTACTATTTTTTAAGACCGCGAGCCGCCACTAGTGACAGTTAAACTTAAGTTTATGCCATAGTGTAAACTAAATTAACTGAAGTTTAACTGTCACTGGTAGTTTAAACTGAGTACAAGTGGCCCTTAGATAGTTATATTGATGGTAATTAATACTCGTGGAAATAATAAGTCCTTACAATTCCCAGTAATTTTATTCTAAGGAGGTTCATATTTCGCTACGTTCCCCTAATTAAATTTCTTGGTTCATATAATAATGGCATAAATGCATTAAACTGCTAACATTTGCATTTGCCTGCCCCCGTGAGAAACATATTTCATATTTAATAGAGGAAATGAAGCAGTCTTTAATATAGCCTTATTTATATAATACGCTCGGGCAAAAATATCTATTTTATGTAACTGAGAAGCGCCACCAACAGTGTTCTGACGTCGTTGTGTCGCAGTTTACTTATTTCAACGCTATCCCGGTTATTTTCCATGTGAAAAATTCTAAAAGCCTTTTCGCTTCGCCGCTGCGAAGCTTTACCACATGTGGCTTCATGCCTGGGACAGAGAGACGTAACTTTGCTTAAATCAGGGAGAAATATCCATTATGGAGTGCATACAGACCGAAATTATAAAACTGTGGATGTACCCAAAGTAAATTGTGGCTTATGTCTGTCAGGGGAGTTCCGCTGAGAAAAAATCAAACATAACAATACGCTTAGAATGTAAATATATTTTTTCTACTCCCACATGAAAATTTGCTGTGTTCTTTACACTGAAGTGATTGTCAAAGTGGGCAATTCCAGTTAACTTAACGGATATAATTTATATCTATCCTGGTTAGGATATGAAGCCGACCAATCATAGTGGACAATTACAAAGAAACCAAATTTACACGTTTGAAATTTTATCAGTTGTTTTCTGATACTTGACAGAAGTGAGGTTAAGAGTATCTTTCAAAAATAACCAAATCTGTCAGATAAAATTTGTTCTTTTTTAATTTAAATCAATACTTTTATTCCAGATGCATACACAATTTTTTCTTCCTTAAGAGTGCACAAAATAGTGCGAAAATTGACCATAGAATACCAAAATATATTTTTACAGAACTATTGTTATTTTCTATATTTGTCCATATACCTTAATGTAGAATTTTCGGAGATATGTAAAATTTTAAAATTTACTTTTCAATTACGCCCTCTTGCGGCAAAATGCGGAACTTCAAAATAATTTTCTAATAAGCATTTTCTCTTGGACACTCTTGTCATAAAAAAATCTACCCGGATGCTGTACGATTACTAGTTTCTGAGATATGGCCGGCGGTCGTTGACGTAATTGACCATAGAATACCAAAATATATTTTTACAGAACTATTGTTATTTTCTATATTTGTCCACCGCGATATTTTCTGATATATTTTGAACGGGGATCTAACCCCAATTAACTTTAAAACTTTTATTATACGCAATAGATATAGAAAATTAACTGGTAAATTATATTACCTTTGAATTTCAACATTTAAAGAAAGCCGAATAGATAGGCGCACTATAATTCATTCGCTACGTAAGAACCGACGTGACTTCGAAGCGCGCCGTCTTTTATTGCATAAAATAATACTATATCTTGTGTCTGAAATCGATCGAAAACGGAGACAAACATTAGTTCGTCTCCAAAAACGGTTGCCACATTTTTGCACTGATCCGTCGTTGTTTAAATAATGAAATTTAAAGTAGGTACGTAGTAATAATTAAAACTGAAACATTTGTATTTGAACCATTAGCGTATCTATTTTTACAAATCCAAATTAAAAATACAAAACAAAAAGTTATACTCATTGACATGTAATATGGACCAAATTACTTCAAATTCTTATGCTGCTTGTCCTTGCTCGTCCGCTGATTGGTTGGTTTAAGGTGGGGGTAGGGCGTTCGGCCCAAGCTTCCTGCACTGCAGCCTAGTGGCTTATTGTGCTCCCTTATCTTGCTAGAAAAGATTTTACTCCTTGTATAAGGTTCAGTAAATTCCTACCAAGTTTGTCATGCGGGAGGTTATCCCCACATTAGATTCCTCCGAAGATATTGAATCTTCTTCGGGTCAATGCTTTGCAGTTATATATAATATGTGAGGCGGTTTCGTCCTCCTTGCCGCAAATTCTGCATTCAATGGGACCATTATAAATTCCTATTCGACGTAGGTGTTTTCTTGAGTGGCAGTGGCCTGTTAGTAGGTCAATCACTTGTTTTAGCTAGGTACACATTAGAAGCAACTCTAGCTCTTTGGAGGGTTTGCCAACGGTGACCCTCGCTTGGGTGTTACCAGGTATCCTGTTCCATCGGGATAGGTGTTGTGTCTGTTTAAAAGTTGGAGACAATGACGTTTCTTGAACGGCAGTAGAGTTTTGGACTTGCATTGTCTTAATTTGTTTAGAATCACTACGTTTCAACTGGTGAGCATCTCCAGTCGTCTTCAGGTGAATACTGAATAAGTACGACGAAGACGACTGGAGATGCTTACCAGTTGAAACGTAGTGATTCTAAACAAATTAAGATAATGCAAGTCCAAAACTCTACTGCCGTTCAAGGGATAGGTGTTGTTGTAGCGCCCACCTGTCTAATGTTGCTTTGGTTGCCTGTTTTGATATGCCAAGAGCAGGTTCAGGGCCTCTGAGTTTTTCAGAAGATCCGGCTCTGGTCACTTTATCGGTTTTTTCGTTGCCCGCTATCCCGAGTGACCAGGAACTCATAGGAGTTCTCCCTTTTTGTTCCTTGCTGCTAGGTTGTTTAGGTACTTCATTGTGATCCTCGATTTGAGTCGGTTGGAGTTTAGAGCCTTGAAGGCAGCTTCACTGTCTGACAGAATGTATATCTTCTGGTCGTGGTAGCCTTTTTCGATATTTTTTGCACATGCTAGTACAGCACTTATTTCCGCTTGGTATACTGTGGCGTAGTTTCCCAGGTGAATGCTGATTTTCATTCTGGGTCTTTCCCCAAATATACCTGCGCCTAATTCGTTGGCCGTTTTTGATCCATCAGTGAACGTACCCAACCAGGCCCCTGTCTAATGACGGAGGTTTTCTCGTCCGCTGCGACGCTTTGTTATTTTAACTACATTATAGCAGCTTTATATATGATATTCAAAGAACCATCTAATCGACATTAACGAAATAATAAAATAAGTGCACTACCTCCTGGAGAATATTAAAAATAAAATCTATGATATTTAAATTTTTTATTTTTAAAATTCACGAGCACGAATACAATACCGACTAAACAAATAAATGGCAGTCGTTGTAGTTAACGGTATATCTACTTTATACCCACGGAACATTGAACAAAAACCAATAGAACAAAAACCAATATACAAACATGGTTTTATATTCCATTCTCGTCTGCTAGTTTAACTGTTAGCCGGTGTTAGCCCCATTTAAATAGGGTCAGCCTTGGAAATGTTTTTCACCCAATAAAACATAGCCAAAACATTGAAAGAAACAAAACAGCAGTAACTTTTAGTTAAATCCATTTAGACCCCCTAAAATATATTCCTGTTTTTTATTTTACTTTTTTGTTTTCCAAGTTTAATAAGTTTGAAACTGACTATGAATTCGAAAGGGGTTTAATAGATTATAAACTTAGTTTAGGTGTTTTTTGGTTGTAGATTTGCGGCCAAAAATACATTTGAAAATTATCAATAAGAAACCCGATAGCATTTCTTTTTTGCTGTATATAGAAGGTATTAAAATAAACAACATTTTCAAATACCTTTTTTCAAAAAACTTAAAAATAGGCGAGATACAGAAGTAAAAAATCTAAGTGCGGGCCTGGTCATCAAAACGTAGCCTGCTTTACTTTATGTTGTTTGTCTTATCTCTTATTAGTCATACAATTTATGGGTTGTTGGTGAGTTATTTGGCAATCCCCTACGGTGTGTTTTTCTAAAGCAAGTTAATATTAAATTGGTGACACGTGAAAATGGTAAAATTTGAAAACAACGAACTAGTAGATATGGTTCTAATTTACGGTAAGTGTCGTCAAAGTGCGGCTGCTGCTTCAAGATCATACGCAGAACGCTTTCCCTTGCGGGCTCATCCTACACTTAGAAGTTTTCTTAATATTATTCAACGGGCAAGTTAGGCAGAACCGTATTTGATCCATAGAATAATAAATGAATATTATTTTTGAGTTTTTTGAAAAAAGGTATTTGAAAATATTGTTTATTTTAATGCCTTCTATACACAGCTAACAAAGAAGTATCAACTTAGAAATCACCCTGTATAATAAAAAAGTATAGAAACTATTTATATACTACCTATAGCCAATTTTCTTGTAGTGGCAGGATACTTATGAAAAAATTATTTATCAAAGTCGCCAAAAAAAGGATGATATTGAACTGGTTTCAAAGTTAATCGTTTATGAAGATTTGTTTGAGCACGATGAAAAATAGCATAGGTCATGTTACAGCCATATTACCTATTGCAATATAACATACAAGTATTTTTTTAAATGTGACAATTAACAAAAAATCCACAGCTGAAGAAGATTCGACTTTTTTTTGAACTATGATTAAATAAAATCAACGAAAAAATCACCTTCAGCGTCAAGTTATAATTTGGTTTCGAAGCTGCTCATGTTCATGTATGTAAAAAACAAATGACTCTTAAAGAAAACTAAAGTTTGCACCATGCAACTGGAATTTTAAAAAACATCAGAAATCTTTCTTTATTATCGAAAATCATCTATTTTTTCGCAGCCCTTATAAATGCGTTTAAACTGCTTCTAAGATTTATTAATGAGTTTATTTACGATTTCCCATATTGTGAAAAACATAAAATTACTGGTATATATTGGGAATTTTACAACTGACTCTGGTTTTCTTGCATTGTGCCAGATCCTTGTTGGGTTGCATAAAAATGTTTAACCAGAATTAACTAATCAGTGACTTTGACTGTGACATAACTGACATTGACAGTCATTATGAACTCACAATTAAAGGAGCCTGATTGGTAAACTCAAAATTAGGGTAACCAGGCTAGTGTAATTGTGAGAAAATTACTTCTTCAAAGGTGATGTATGTCACAGTCAAACTTGCTGGTTAGTTAATTATTATTAAACATTTTTTGTGTAACCCGACACCTTCTAAATTATTCACTTTTATCTATAAAAATACAATAAAAATATGTCTCTGTTTGCTATTAACCCTTAGTGGTACTACACAAGGTGATTCCTAAGTTGATACTTCTTTTTTAGCTGTCTATAGAAGGCATTAAAATAAATTACATTCTCAAATACCTTGTTTCAAAAAACTCAAAAATAAGGTACTTACATTCATTTATTACACTATGGATCAAATACGGTTCTGCCTAACTTGCCCGTTGAATAACATTAAGAAAACTTCTGCGTATAGGATGAGCCCGCAGAAAGCGTTCTGCGTATAATCTTGAGGCAGCAGCCGCACTTTGGCAACACTCACCGTAAATTAGCACCATATCTAGTAGTTCATTATTTTCAAATTTTACCATTTTCGTGTACCTATCACTAATTTAAAATTAACTTGCTTCAGAAAAACACACCACAGCGGATTGCCAAATAACTCACCACCGACCCGTAAATTGCATGACTAATAAGAGATAAGTCAAACAACATAGAGTATATCAGGCTACGTTTTGATGACCAGACCCGCACTTAGATTTTTTACGTCTGTATCTCGCTTATTTTTAAGTTTTTTGAAAAAATGTATTTGAAAATGTTGTTTATTTTAAAGCCTTCTATATACAGATAAAAAAGAAATATCAACTTAGGAATCGCCCTGTATAGAGCAATCTCAAATATTTTAATTTATGTCTATATTTTTTGTATTTATTCTTATTCCGAAAAATTAATTTCTCCAAAAGTTATAAGTGGAAACCCAAGGTATGTAGAGATATGAACTTCTCCATAAAATATATAAAAGAATATTTCAAAAGATGAAATTTATATAATTGTAAATTAAATATTTATATTAATATTTAAAAATATGTACTTTAATACATAAATTGACCATGCTGTTGCCATTCATTTTTCTCACATAGTAAATATTAGTAATTTCACTTGAACCGCCGAGGAGAAATATTACCTATTATAAAGCAAGTAATTTTACCGTAGAGGATTACCCTGTTTCCACTAAGAAGAAAAACACAGTTAGTAGGGCTGCTAAAAATGTTTGCCTCGCAAAAAAAAGCCTTGCCTTCGGCCCTGCTTACATATCTGCTAATTAAATTGCACTTAGCGTTATTCGATCAACAGCAGTCGCTTGTGATAAGGTCCTACAATAATTACAAAAATAATTAATTTTTTTTATGCATATTAAATATACAAAAAGTTTGTTGAATATTTACTTTTATAACTCAAAAAAACAATCGCCGTCTCATCAACTATCGCCGGTTAAGTTTTAATTTTGTTGTGGCTGATGGTAAAACTTGAAATTTAATTTTAGTTTTCTAGAACATCGGTTATTTTAATTAAAATTTCCAGACATATTCGAAAACGCACCAAAGATTGATTACCAATTTTACAGGATTAATTCGTTAATTGATAATCCTGCTGGCAGGATAATTTTTGAAATTATGTAGGCAACAGCTCGGTTTCTACGCCAAGGTTAATATAAGTTTTAAAATGGATTATCAAAAAGGAAATTATTAAGCTCTACAGGCGCAAATACTGGGGGTTAGTGAGGGTTGTTTCCCCCTCCCACAACTCAAGCAATTACCTAATCAGTAAAAAATATTCACAGGATCAGGAAGGATAACAATATTTAAATAAAGTAAATTATATAATTTTGACTGAAACATCTTTTCTCCAGATAAGCAAGATTTAAATAAAATATAACATATATTTAAAATCAATTATACAGGGTCCTGCACCTCACCTCCCGTCTTCTATAGCTCACTTATTAATTAAGTTAGGATTTTGATACTTTGCAAACTTAACCTGTATCCTAGGGCGCATTTCAGGAAAATATTTTTGTATATACAGGGTGTTCCAAAAAGTGAGACGTCATAAGGATCTATTTTTTTAGATTACATGCTATATATATTCTTACTTACTTGGATGCCCCTTATAGTTGACTACATACCCCCAAAGTTTTAATGAAATCGGTTTAGTATTATAGGCAAAAAAAATTAAACTAAAAAAAATCAGTTCTGCACCACTGGTTTTAAAAATTAATAAAAAAATAAAAATAATGCCTCGTTAATAAAATATTACAAAGGTACTTAATAAATAAGGTCGAACAGTCTCGTTAACCAAGTTTGATTAATAAGAATTGTACAGGGTGTCCAAACTTTAGTGTCAAACTTTGCAAACTTTAAATCAATTTATTTTTCTTATTTCAAATTGTAACCCCTGTATATTATTATGTCATTCGATGCAGATTTAAAAATTAAACATTTGTTCTAATTACAACCCTATCGCAATTTCTAACGCATCAAAATTTATTTGCAGAAAACTCCTTTTATCAACTATTCCACCAGTCATTATCATAAATAAATATCGAAGATGGCTTTGAAAAACAATTTATTTGTATTAACGTTTACTAAAGTGACAAAAAATAATTCTTTTCGCATGCTCCTAAGATGAAAATCATGTCTACGCGCTCTTCTTGGTTGTATTTCATCACAAAAAATAATATAGCTTAAATAATTAATAATAATCTAACAATATTAGAAACTAAAGTCAAAATGGGCTTTTGTCGTTTTAATAAACTTTTATACCAATAAATTGTTTTGCAAAGCTATCTTCGATATTTATTTATTTATAATAATGACTGGTGGAATAGTTGATAAAATGAGTTTTTGGCAAATAAGTCTTGATGCGTCAGAAATTGCGATAGGGTTGTAATTAGAACAAATGTTTGATTTTTAATTCTGCATCAAATGACATAATAATATACAGAGGTTCTAATTTGAAATAAGAAAAATAAATTGATTTAAAGTTTGCAAAGTTTGACACTAAACTTTGGACACCCTGTACAATTCTTATTAATACAACTTGATTAACGAGACTGTTCGACCTTATTTATTAAGTACCTATGTATAATTTTATTGACGATGCATTATTTTTATTTTTTATTAATTTTGAAAACCAGTGGTGCAAAACTAATATTTATTAGTTTTTATTTTTTTTCGCCTATAATATTGAACCAATATCATTAAAATTTTAGGGGTATGAAGGCAACTATAAGATCTATCTAAATAAGTAAAAATATTTATGGCATGTAATCTAAAAAAATATATCCTAATGATGTCATACTTTTTTGGAACACCCTGAATAAACAAAAATATTTTCCTGAAATTCGCCCTAGGATACCGATAAAGTCCTAACTTAGTTAATAAGTGAGCTATAGAGGACGGGAGGTGAGGCGCAGGACCCTGTATATAACTAGGTTTAAATATTTTAAGCGTTTAAATAATAAGGCATTAAGTTATCATCAGAATAATATACAGTATTCTCAGTAGAGGGAGTTGATTCCTTCTGCATCAATTTCGCGGTCCCTACCACGCTTAAACATAAATATACTTTTTTATTTGAACATTGGCGACTGACCAGGACAAGCATTGGGGACACGTCCCAATGAGGCTATTGTTGACCCTTGGTAGGTAGCAATGACTTATAGTTTAGTCGTTTCGGATAATTCCAGCAAGCCATTCACTGCCCTGAAAGATTTTTTTTTCAGCTTACGCTTTGAAAATTTATGAGTTACGATGGCCACTTTATAAAAAAAAATTTATTGGGGGAGGGGCAGACGGGCTACAACCTCCTCCCGGAGCTCAGAAGCTTGGGTCTAATGGTCTAATTGAAAACTAATTTTTTGTCTTACACTTTTTACTAATATAGATCGGCCACTTTCCGCTACATTTTAACCAATTTTCAAAATTCACTATTATCAATAGCCCAATTTTGCTACGTCTGGCAACAGTATTTTTTGATCGTCATAGTGACACTAACAACTAAGCTCAAGCTGTCCGCCAAGCACCGTACTCGAGTTGTTAGTTTGTTAAAAACGACGTTTCTACTCACTCGCTTGAACGCCGAATTATTGTGAATTATTATTTTAGCTGGTTTTGTATAGATTTACCGTTTACACATTGCTATAAAATTAGGTCAATTCGGTGGATAAATAAAAGTAGGGATCAGAAAGATGTTTAACAATAATTAACTTATCATCAACTTTGACTGTGACATTAGTCACATTGGCAGGCATTATTTTTTGACGATAAAAGTTGTCTGATTAGTGAATCAATAATTAAGCTAACCGGGCCAGGTGTTGTAAGAACACTATTTCTGTAAATGTCACAGTCAAAGTTGCTAGTTAGTTAATTATTGTCAAAAATCTTTATGCAACCTGACAATATTATATTATACAGGGTGATTCCTAAGTTGATACTTCTTTTTTAGCTGTATATAGAAGGCAATAAAATATTTTAAAATACCTTTTTTGATAAAACTCAAAAATAAGGTACTTACATTCATTTATTACACTATGGATCAAATACGGTTCTGCCTAACTTGCCCGTTGAATAACATTATATAATCTCGAAGCAGCAGCCGCATTTTGACGACACTCACCGTAAATTAGCACCTCATCTACTAGTTCATTGTTTTCAAATTTTACCATTTTCGCGTGTCACTAATTTAAAATTAACTTGCTTCAGAAAAACACACCACAGCGGATTGCCAAATAACTCACCACCGACCCGTAAATTGCATAACTAATAAAAGATAAGATAAACAACGTAAAGTATAGCAGGCTACGTTTTGATGGCCAGGCTCGCACTTAGATTTTTTACTTCTGTATCTCGCCTATTTCTAAAATTTTTGAAAAAAGGTTTTTGAAAATGTTGTTTATTTTAATAACTTCTATATACAGCTAAAATAGAAGTATCAACTTAGGAATCACCCTGTATATAACCATATCAATATGGTTTATTTTTAACTTGAAAACCCGAACCCTAACACGAACCCTAACAAACCTGGTTAGAAAATAGTCCCGTCTTGAATATATTTTTTGGTCACTCCGCAGACTTAAACCCGGGGTATTTTGTTATATGCGCTATGTCATAAATTTGCCACTTATGCAATTATGGTGTAGAGATCGAGTTACACAGAAGTTAATGATATACTTATTAAACTACATAACCTCATACTTTAAATGTTACCAAGGAACATGGATATTGCGGCGCACTTACTAATTATTTGGCAAATCTCGTTAAGTCAGTTATTAATCTCCTCGTACGTTCTCAAATTTTAATTAAAATTACTGATGTTCAACGGAAACTAATTAAATCTCCAGCCCATCTTTTACGAGCCCCAACTTGAAAATCTTCTCTTAGACATTTATTTCATGAAGTGGTTCAGTTTACAAGGAGAAAATTACAATTTGTATCATTAACTCTTGAAAGGCAGTACGGTTCTTGGCGCAAAAATGTTAAATTTATAATTAAATAGCGATAAGGTGCGAAATGTAACTGGAAGTAAAAATATTGACAATAAAATTTACAAGTTTAAATTAGTTTAACCTAAGGTTGTTGTTGCTTTGTTTCTTTTAGTGCCTTCGGGGATGCTTTATTAAAAAGTAAACATTTCAGAACTTGGCCCTTATTTAAATGAGGGTTAAGGTAAACTTTACGGACGTGAAGGAGATTCATAAAACACCCTTTTTGGTGGGGTTTGTATTGTTTTTAATATATTCAGATACACTTATTGTTTAAACATTATATTATTTTATCTTGCAAAAGATGAACCGAATAAGGTTACTCACTGAATACTCCGGACGCATATTGGGTTGGAAGTGAATGGGTTAGATTCAACCGTGGGGTCACGATCGATTAGTCTGTTGTGGGCGTGGGCTTGCACTTTATACTTCAGATACAAAATAACTGTCATCACTTTCTTATAGAGAACACCGGGTAATACCAAGTCATAGAAAAAGAATATTCTGCTCTATTAGCATTTCAAAAATACACTGGAACTGTTTAAATATAACTTTTTACAACACGATGCACTAACCCGCCCTTGACATATCAAAACAGGCAACCAAAGCAACATCAGACAGGTGGGCACAACAACAACACCTACCCTGATGGAACAGGATACCTGGTCAAACCCAAGCGAGGTTCACAATTGGGAAACCCTTCAAAAAGCTATCAACTGGAATGTTGCTTCTAACGCACACACAGCTAAAACAAGTGGGTGGTCTACTAACAGGCCACTGCCTACGTCGAATAGGAATTTACAATGGTCCCATTGAATGCAGACTTTTTGGCGAAGAGGACGAAACCGCCTCACATATCATATATAACTGCGAAGCACTGACCCGAAGAAGATTCAAAATCGTCGGAGGAATCCAATATAGGGATAACCTTCCGCATGACAAACTTGGTAGAAATTTACTGGACCTTATAAAAGAAACAAATATTTTCTAGCAAGATAGGGGCGCATAATAAACCACTCGGCTGCAGTGCAGGAAGCTTGGGCCGAACGCCCGACCACCGCCTTAAACCAACCAACCAACCCGATGCACTATATGCAATGGGGTATTTACGGAGGGGACCCGGAGCAGCCGGGTTGCATCCTATCCTCCGGCGTTTAGAAGCTCGGGTTTAAAAGTCTAATTGCAACCTACTTTTTCATCTCATGCTTAGAGACTTAAACTAAATATTTTAGTGTTTTGAATGAAGTCAAACCCACCACAAAAGCGACTTTCAGATTTGTAGTTTACTTGCAAAAATAAATCATGATCCCTGAAAAAATCTTAGATGGCAAATATGAGCCCCCTCCCCCTCCATTTTTGCTGGTTGTGCCACTGCTGGACTTTTATCAGAGTCAATACATCTAGCAAATATAAGTTACGTGTATAGAAAACAAAAATAAATTGTCACAAACATAAAAAATTAGTTTCATTAAAGAAGCTTCGCTACTTAATTATTTAATAGACCAAAACTTTTATCGTTTCAGCTTAAGTTCTTTTAACAAATAAATTGAATTTCTCTGACATTTGTTACTTTATCCAAAGGAATCCAGTAATTGTCGATAAACCAGTTAAAAGTCAATTCAATTTCTTTAACTTTGTTCTTTTTATCAAACAACTCGCAATCAGGTTCAAAAAAGACGTTGCAATCAAACTTCTTATCTCTATTAAATATAACAAACCCAATGAACATTTTACATAATTTTCTAAAAAATATTACCAGTGTACCGGGTGGCGAAATAAGGGAGGACGTCGACTGTGTCTTGAAAACCGTTTACGGAAACGAAGTCAATTTATAAAATCAACACAGCATTAATTTTATTTTCGCGTTTAACCACTTGTATAATTTTGTTTTAAATCTATGCCACAATTAAAATTAACGAATTTTATAAAATTTACCATTTTACCATAGTTTTTCCATGGCCACTAAGAGCCCATGTGAATTATTCTCCCACGGTCGACACATTTTAACTATAAACTTTTAGAGGCTTCCTGTAACGCAAGACTCGACTATAGAATTATGATATAGAGAATTTACCAGTGCATCACACTGTATAATAGAAATGTGTTAAAATAAGCCAGCACCTTACGCTATGGTTTTAACGAGTCACAACAGTAATTTTCACTCTTTTATATTTGACAAGGTTACATGTCCATCTCCTTCTCTAACTCTCTATCCTTTTCTCATCTCTTTCTCTTATTTTATATTAAGAATTATAATAGTGAGAAATAATACTCAAAGCCAACCTATTATTTCTCCCTAGTTAACTTGCCACTTTACTTCAAGTATGAACTAATTCTTCAAATTAAAAATTATAGTTTTCCTATGAGAGTCAGGAAATTCTTGGAGTCCTTATGGTCTATTTCAGAAAGGTATAGCTCATTAAGTATGCAAAGGGACTACAGAGTAACCCAACGAATACTTAAGCCACTTTCATAATTTCGCATTGATTTCATTGCAAAATTATTTATTTTTATCAAGTAAAGGTAGTATCACCTGGGCTTGGGTCAATTTATGGGGTTTGTCTATTGTTATCCATTCATAAACACTAAAAATGGCGTGACAAAAGCGTTCATTATGTACTATTGTGCCGATAAAAAACTGGGACAAGAGATTTACAAAAACAATGTAAGAAATACATATCCCCTAGACTATAAAAGGTGTCTAGAGCTAAAAAGGAAAAACATTCAAAATTTAAAAAGTAACCTAGGTTACATAATGGAATGTTTTGTATTTTTCGATACGGGGTGGTTAAATTTGAGAGACATCATATAATATGGATAAAGTAAATTTATTAGATTTTTTTAAAGTCAAATATTTTATAAATTATTATATTTACCATTACCACAAAATAATAAATAAAGCTAATACAGGTAATAAAATACATTTAATAAAAAGAAAAAAATTGCGAACACAAAGTTTGTCAAAACAACACTAAATTAATATTTGGTCATAGAACCATTTCTGTTTATTACTTTTTGGAGCCTTTGTGGCATACTTAAAACTAAGTTTCTACATAATTCGACAGTTATTTCATCCCAAGCTTGATTTATCCTATGACGTAATTCATCCCTGTTTCTAGGTTGAAAATCATGTTTATACATAGATTTGACCATGGCACCCCAAATGTTTTCTATCGGGTTCAAATCGGGACTCTTCGAAGCCCAGGGAAGAACTGCTATGTTATTTTCTTGGAGAAAATTTTGTACAATGCGCGCTGTGTGTATTGGAGCATTATCATGCTGAAGTGTGTAATTTTGACCGTATACAGCGTTTACCGATGGTATCATCACTTCGTTTAGTATATTAACGTATAGTGCTGCAGTTAGTCTTCCTTCGACGATTTGGCAAAGTCCTGGTCCTCTAACGCTAATCCAGCCCCAAACATTTATGGAAAAACGCCCACTTTGGTTGGTTTTGTGGGTGTATCTCTCATCATACCGCATGCCGGAAGGCCTATACACCCGAATTCTCCCATTATTGCATGACTGAAAAGTTTTCTCGTCAGAAAATATAACTGTTTCCCATAAATTTATTTGATTAATATATTCATGTGCAAATTCTAACCTGCCCTGTTTATTTATTTCCGTTAAAAAATTTTTATTGGCAGCACAACGGCTTCGTATATCGGAATTTCGAACCCTGTCTCTAGCGGTATTTGCAGAACCTGGAAAATTCGTCTCTTCTTTTGCCTTGATTGCAGTTTCGAAGGGATGATCCCTGAGATAATTAACCAGTCTTCTATCATGATCATCAGTAGAAATTTTAGGGGGACCAGAACCTGCATTCCTAATAATAGTCCCATGTCTTGCTATTTTTTGTTTTGCCAATAGCACGGTATTCTTGCTTACTCCCAGTTCATCTGCAATATCCCTAATAGCAACACTATCTCGCAACCGACTATAAATAATTGCCTTTTGCTGGGGGGTTAATTGTGGCATATTTACAAATAATATATGATTGTATGTTTGACGAGTCAATCATAAAGTGACAATCTTTATTGACATGCAAATTTTCATGACATTTTACTGGTACCAGGCTTGATGTAAAATTATTCTTAATAGTCTAGGAGAAAATAGAAAAATTTCCTGTCCCAGTTTTTTATCGGCGCGATGGTACCATCGCGCCGATAAAAAACTGGGACAGGAAATTTTTCTATTTTCTCCTAGACTATTAAGAATAATTTTACATCAAGCCTGGTACCAGTAAAATGTCATGAAAATTTGCATGTCAATAAAGATTGTCACTTTATGATTGACTCGTCAAACATACAATCATATATTATTTGTAAATATGCCACAATTAACCCCCCAGCAAAAGGCAATTATTTATAGTCGGTTGCGAGATAGTGTTGCTATTAGGGATATTGCAGATGAACTGGGAGTAAGCAAGAATACCGTGCTATTGGCAAAACAAAAAATAGCAAGACATGGGACTATTATTAGGAATGCAGGTTCTGGTCCCCCTAAAATTTCTACTGATGATCATGATAGAAGACTGGTTAATTATCTAAGGGATCATCCCTTCGAAACTGCAATCAAGGCAAAAGAAGAGACGAATTTTCCAGGTTCTGCAAATACCGCTAGAGACAGGGTTCGAAATTCCGATATACGAAGCCGTTGTGCTGCCAATAAAAATTTTTTAACGGAAATAAATAAACAGGGCAGGTTAGAATTTGCACATGAATATATTAATCAAATAAATTTATGGGAAACAGTTATATTTTCTGACGAGAAAACTTTTCAGTCATGCAATAATGGGAGAATTCGGGTGTATAGGCCTTCCGGCATGCGGTATGATGAGAGATACACCCACAAAACCAACCAAAGTGGGCGTTTCTCCATAAATGTTTGGGGCTGGATTAGCGCTAGAGGACCAGGACTTTGCCAAATCGTCGAAGGAAGACTAACTGCAGCAGTATACGTTAATATACTAAACGAAGTGATGATACCATCGGTAAACGCTGTATACGGTCAAAATTACACATTTCAGCATGATAATGCTCCAATACACACAGCGCGCATTGTACAAAATTTTCTCCAAGAAAATAACATAGCAGTTCTTCCCTGGGCTTCGAAGAGTCCCGATTTGAACCCGATAGAAAACATTTGGGGTGCCATGGTCAAATCTATGTATAAACATGATTTTCAACCTAGAAACAGGGATGAATTACGTCATAGGATAAATCAAGCTTGGGATGAAATAACTGTCGAATTATGTAGAAACTTAGTTTTAAGTATGCCACAAAGGCTCCAAAAAGTAATAAACAGAAATGGTTCTATGACCAAATATTAATTTTGTGTTGTTTTGACAAACTTTGTGTTCGCAATTTTTTTCTTTTTATTAAATGTATTTTATTACCTGTATTAGCTTTATTTATTATTTTGTGGTAATGGTAAATATAATAATTTATAAAATATTTGACTTTAAAAAAATCTAATAAATTTACTTTATCCATATTATATGATGTCTCTCAAATTTAACCACCCCGTATCGAAAAATACAAAACATTCCATTATGTAACCTAGGTTACTTTTTAAATTTTGGATGTTTTTCCTTTTTAGCTCTAGACACCTTTTATAGTCTAGGGGATATGTATTTCTTACATTGTTTTTGTAAATCTCTTGTCCCAGTTTTTTATCGGCACAATAGTACATAGTATTAGATACACTTATTCTTTATTAAACAATATAAAAAAAATACAAAATACATTATACAAATATTAAATTATAAAAAATCATAATATTCTTCGTCATCTGAGGAATTGTCATCTCCTCTTGACGTAATAATTAACGGGTCGACAGTTCGATCGATTAGGTGGTGTCACTTTCTTAATGGCTTGATCAAAGAGTAGCTTAACGTCTTTCATTTTGAATGTCGTGTTATGTCTTGCTACAAATCCTTTCACTTGCGCCCATATAAGTTCTATAGGATTTAGTTCGTAACGATATGATGGTGTGCGCAGCAGTTACACTATGTTTTTTAGCTATATATTCTACAGCATATTTCATAAAACGAAGTTTGTGTAAATTTGCTATAGCTAATAGTTCCTTCTTTATTAAATTATTTTCTTTTTTTTTCTTTGGTAAAATATTATAAATTACTTAATGCACAAAATTTACCTGCGCCTATGTCCGACACCGAAATTGAGTCATATATATAACGCCCTATTTATATAGATACATTGTATATTTTTGTAATATTTTTTAATCTAAACCTGTATTCACGCTACTGTCTACTACATTAACGTCTATATTTTGCTTTAAACGTCTAGCACCTGTACAAAACGCTCAGGAGTTAAACATACAGTTGAGTACACATGAACTTCGTAAAGACAGGAAACTCTTTCGAGCGACAAAGCAGCACCCCCATATCGTTTCTTTTTACGCATTTCTGCTAATTAAATTAGGAAATGAACTCTTTAGGCGTAAGAACTTTTAGTTTGCGACCCGTATAAAAAAAGTTTCTAGTTTAACAGATGGAGACAAGCCCCTAAAGTATATTATTTATATAGGACTAAAGTTTAAAAAAAGTTAAATTATGTACGGGTGACTCATTAAGGGTGACGAGCGGCCATATCTCGGAAACTACTGGGCATAGAAATTCAGGAAAAAAAAATTATAACTAAAGTGGCCATGGGAAAATCCTGGAAATAATTTTTAAGTTCCGCATTTTGCCGCATGAGGGCGTCATTGAAAAGTAAATTTTAAAATTTTACATATCTCCGAAAATTCCACATTAAGGTATATCTTTGATAAAAAGCTCGCAGTGGATTGGCGGTGTGCGCAGCACAGTAACACTATGTTTTTCAGCTATATCTTCCACGGCATATTTCATAAAACGATGTTTATGTAAATTTGCTATAGCTAATAGTTTCTTCTTTATCAAATCATATTCTTTTTTTTCTTTGGTTAGTTATCATAAATAATTTAATGCACAAAATGTACCTGCGCCTATGGCCGACATCGCAATTAAGCCGAACTGGACGGAATTTTCCACTTTATTACTCTACACCTTTTTGAAATAGACTATACCACACCAGGGCCGTAGCCAGAACCAAATTTTTGGTAGGGCTATTCGAGTCCTTACCAGGGCCCATATTCTCACGTTGAAATATGATGATATTTGATTTTTAAGTGACGCGTTAGAATTTTTTACATTTTAGAATGATCGACATCCGATATGCATCATTCATATGCAAGTATTATATTTATTTATAAGCAGTGGCGTAGCCAGAAAATATACTCGGGGGAGGGGGCTGAATGGGCGTAAGTAGAACATTTTTTTTTTTTTTGGAGAAAGGGACTACATGTATTTCATGATATTGGACCTAGGAAAGAAGACGGAAAAGCGCCGCAGGCGAAACATTTTCGGGGCCACGCCCAAAGTTCGTTTAAAATTCACCTAACTACTAAAAAATTTCATCAAAATTATTAAAATTTGTTTTTGTAAATGTTTTTTTTTTTTGCCTTTTTTTTTAATTTTCCTAGCTGGCTTTTTATTACAAAAAAAAACAATTTTTATATTTGTAAACAGTATGAATATTAGTGTCAATCCAAAATTTTAACATAAGACGTATTTATGACTCTAACAAGCGATTTTCGGGCTCGATTTTTCCTAATTAAAAATAAGTAAATATCGCTCTCCACGCCAAAAATGATGATTTTTCAGAAATCATGTATTTTTGGAGCGTAAATCTAGAAGCAGTTTTTGGTGCAAATTCTTAGGTTTTGAAATACTCTTTCTTAAGTGCCGTTTTGTATATTCATAATAAAGCATTCTCGTTTCTTCCCACACTATTTTTTTTTAATTATAAATCTTCAATAAAAAATGTTTCAATTAAAATGTTTACTATACATTTTTTCTTTAAAAATAAATACCATACCATTTAATTTTATTAAACTTATCAAATAATTTGCAGACATTTTTGATTTTTCTATTTCAAAATCTTTTTTACGCCAGCCCCCCTCTAACTACGGCCCTGTACCACACCTTGATTCTTTATGTTCGATTTACGACGGGACCACCCTATTTCAATTTGTCTTATTAATTGTAATGTAATGGATATTAAATTTTTATAAATTATAAGATTGATAAATATACTAATTTAATTATTCTTATTAAAAAAAGCTCATTTAAAGCAATTATTTCTAATTCATGTTTAAAATTTGCACAGTTGCAGTGAAAATTAAATCGGAGGTAAATACACGGCTACTTCTAAATACACATAATTACTTTAATTCCCTTGATGGCAATAACCCTGTGAATTCATTGCATTGTCACGTTTAATTAGGAGCCGTTGACCAAATATAATAACATTGTATCAACAGCTTAACTTGTTTAATCTTGCCAATGCCAAGTTTCAACGTTGTAGCAAAGGAAGCTAATCAAATGTCTGCTTTCCGTTAACACTTTCGCACTCTGCATTGGGCATAGAAATGTTTGCTGGTTTACTCTTGCCAACGTATTTTATTTTGTCTTTTGTCGTATTAAATAAAGCTTACTTTGTATATTCAACAGTTTTAATACTAAGTGTCATGAAAGTTTTTCGACAATACTAAATATTAATGTACCAATGCAGCTACCATTTTAGCCCGTAAAAAATAATTATGTTCGAATTAATAATATTAATTTAATCCGAATGCGGCAATGCATAATAGGGCCACGGTTAACTCCGATGGACAATAATTATAAACACTCGTGTATTTTGGCGCGCCCCAGCCGAACGTGTGCTTTAGCTCAAAGCAAGTGAAGACCCAAAGCCCAATATGGCTTTGATATTCACCGTTGCTATGGTTACGTTACGTCATCATGGAAACAGTATGAAACAATTTGCATTATGATGAAGGGCAATTTAAAAATAGATCAGTCGTATGCACCAATGTTTTAGCATTGGTTCGCCTAACCTTATGGTATTTATTTTGAGGCTTCGCGAAACTTACCGTTATAGATATCGTTTTTACGTGATTTAAAAGTTTTGTTTGTATTTGTCAGTTCATTCAGTAGTGTACGTACCTACATAATTGTGTGTTTTAAAAATGAACCCAATTATTGACATAGTTTGTAATATTGAAATTTGTTGGAAACTCCATTTAGTCGTTGGATAGATAAGGATAAGAGAGACGTTTTGTTACACGGGTTTTTAGTCAATGTTTGTTTAAGTACCCGCACTATACCTAGTTCTTCACCATTTTTTAAGACCGCGAGCCGCCACTGCTAAGTATAGGTAAACTTCTCCGTTAAATAATGATTAACCTAAACTTTATTTAGCTCAATTAATTTCAAAGTACCCAGTCCTATTAGTAAGCCAAGGGAGGCGACTACACCTCTTCTTGGTTTGGGATTAAATGACAAGTGTTAGGCAATGTTTGGTTGCGCAAAGATTTTAAGTAATAATTTTTTCTTTCTATTTAAGTAATAATTACCTAACCAGACATCTTTGACTGTAATATAAATGACATTGGCAGAGATAAATTGCTCACAGTTAAAGAATTAAACTTGAACCTATAAAATTAGCAAATCCTAGAGTTAAATTAATTAATTCTGCATAAAAATGGTCTGTTGCGTTTTTCTCCTCAGGCACACCGTTCTTTATTAAAATAATTGAATTAAATTAGCTCTACTATTTATTATTTTTATTTACATTAATAATGAAAAATTTTGTTTTATAAAAATTGATGGAAATGACCACCCCGCCCGTCTAATTTAATTTAATTATTTTAATTAAGAACGGTGTGCCTGAGGAGAAAAACGCAAGAGAACATTTTTATGCAGAATTGACCAGGCTAATCCGAAATAGTATCCACATGGAAAAATATCAGTGGCGTCCCACTTTTTTCTAAAAAATATTCTTTATTTAAAATTTCAAATATTATTCTATTCGCGATAACGCTGAAACGAACGGAGATATCGAGCTGCGATTTTAATATTTTTTCTAGCAAATTTCAACTTCTTTTCGATTACGGTATCATAATTATACCGTATGGTTAATTTTTTTGGAGTAAAATCAAAAAATGTGTTATAATTACAAATTGCGCCCTCTAGCATTTTTTCTTAGAACTATTATGGACAACTAAATACGATTGGTTAAAGTGCATACATTTCTCTTCCAAACAGTCTTTAGTTTGCTAAAATCGGATAAGTCGTTTATAAGTTACAGCGATTTAACTAATTACACTTTCAACAGCTTCCCCCCCTCTTATTAAAGTCGGTACGCCAATGAGCATCACCAAAATGATGCATAATTGTCCAAGCTTTTTAATAGTGTTATCAAAGATATACCTTATGTGGAATTTTCGGAGATATGTAAACTTTTATAATTTACTTGTCAATTACGCCCTCTTGCGGCAAAATGCGGAACTTAAAAATTATTTCCAGGATTTTGTAATGGCCACGTTAGTTATAATTTTTTTTTCCTGAATTTCTGTGCAGCCCCCCCCCCCCCCCCTCCCCCCCGAGCCTAGGAGATCAGGTCTAAAAGTCTAATTGCAACCTAATTTTTCGTTTCATGCTTGGACACTTAATTTAAATCTTTAAATTATGTATTCTTGGCTTAGACTAAAAGGTGTTGTAGGAAACGTTTAATTTTTAAACTTTTCCTTTTAAATTTTTTTTTTTAATATAGAAATTAAGGAATCAGCCGCATATCGTTTTAGTTATTGATTTTTGATGCAATTTTAAAGAAAAACGAGTAAAAAGAATAATAGTTTATAGTATTTTTTTATTATATACTTGTCTGTTCCGTTTTCCCTTTTTTAGAGCTATTTAAATCAACAAAAATATAACCCAATGCAATAAAATATTTTTACAACAAACCAAAAAACAATTAGGTACCTAGATATTTATTTTTAAAGAGAAAAATTCAAGTAAAAATTTTAATTGAAACATTTTTTATGGAAAAAGTGTGATAATTTATAATTTAAAAAAAATAGTGCGCGAAGAGAAGAGATAAAAATGCTTTATTATGAATATACAAAACGGCACTAAGAAGTAGTATTTGTACCAAAACCTGCTCTTAGATCTACGATCCTAAAATACATGATTTCTTAAAAAATCATCAATTTTGGTGTGGTAAGCGATATTTACTTTATTTTTAATCATGAAAAACCGAGCCCGAAAAACCCTGGCTAGAGTCCTAAATACGTCTTATGTTAAAATTTTCGATTGACACCAATATTAATATTTTCACAAATAATATAAAAAATGTTTTTTTTTTAAATAAAGGGTCAGCTAGGAATACTAACAAAAAGTAAAAAAAAACCTACAAAAACAAATTTAATCCAACCATGCAGAGGGGGAGAGGTAATAACTTAATTTTGAAAATTTTATAGTAGGTGAGTTTGAAACGGACCGGAGAGCATATTTTCTGGCTACGCCACTTAACGGACATTTAAAATATTCATGAAAATGTATGCATGCATGTGTAGATGAATAATAACAATTTCTTAACTTTATTTTAAACCAGAATAAGTAAACCTTAACAATCAGCTTGTGCTAATAAATAATAAATGTCAAAACTTTTATTATCCATTATCCAACATCCTATTTTAATAAAATCTGAACAATATTACGGTTTTTATAGAAAATCAGATTCCTTTGTACGTGATAAGAACATCATTCAAAACAGACATTTCAACGTGCAGGATTATTGATGAAGAACTCTTCAAGTCGTCCGCAGACAACTTTTCATACAGTTTTGAAGACCTCCTTTGTTTTCGTGATCGTCAGATTGCCAGTGGCAGGATAAAAATAGGTGGATAATACATAATATTTAACTTGTAATCTACCAGGATTAAATTATAATATAGACAAAGAGCTCTTAAAATTACATAAAAATTATATCTATAGTCCGTACAATTACTGGCTGGATGCATGTCACAACTCGCAAATATATAATCATAACAGAAACACAGTCTGTCAGTTTATATAACATTCGTTTTGATAACCTTTGCATGTCATTTCCAAGAACTATAATTTTACGTCTTAAAAGTGATTTAAAAGCGAAATATAGTTAGTTGGAACATATTCTGAAAGTATGTCTCATTATTCAGCAAAAAAGAAATGCTAATGTTGAAGCTTATTAAAATTCTCGAAGAATTGGAAATATCCTGCGCCTCACCTCCCGTCCTCTGTAGCTCACTTATTAATTATGTTAGGATTATGACGTTTTGCAAGCTTTACCTGTATCCTAGGGTGCGTTTCAGGAAAATATTTATGTCTATACAGGGTATTCCAAAAAAGTGAGACGTCATAAGGGTATGTTTTTTAGATTACATGCCATATATTTTCTTACTTATCTGGATACATCTTGTAGTTGCCTACATACCCCTAAAATGTTAATGAAATCAGTTTAGTATTATAGGCGAAAAAAAATAAAAACTAAAAAAATCAGTCTTGCCCCACTGGTTTTAAAAATTAATAAAAATTAGAAATAATCTCTCGTTAATAAAATTATACAAAGGTACTTAATAAATAAGGTCTCACAGTTTCGTTAACCAAGTTTGATCAATACGAATTGTACAGGGTGTCCAAAGTTTAGTGTCAAACTTTGAAAACTTTAAAGCAATTTATTTTTCTTATTTCGAATTGGAACCCCTGTATATTATTATGTCATTCGATGCAGAATTCAAATTCAAACATTTGTTCTAATTACATCCCTATCGCAATTTCTAACGCATTAAGACTTATTTGCAGAAAACTCATTTTATCAACTATTCCACCAGTCAATATTATATAATAAATATCAAAGGTGGCTTTGAAAAACAATTTATTGATATTAAAGTTTACTAAAAGGACAAATAAAAATTCTTTTAGTATGCTCCTAATATGAAAATCATATCTACGAGCTCTTCTTGGTTGTACTCCATCACAAAAAATAATATAGCTTAAATAATTAATACTAATCTAACAATATTTGAAACTATAAAATAACTAAAGTCACTTTGTATATTTATTGGATAGAACACCATTTGGGTTTAGAAGTGGCTATGGTACTCGCGAAGCGCTCTTTTCACTAAACGTACTGACGCAAAGTTGCAGAGATATGAATGTTAACGTGTACGCGTGCTTCATTGATTGCCGCAAAGCATTCGATTGTGTAAAACATATGACAAACTGATTGAAATTCTTAATAAAACCGGTATCGACAATGAGGAAGTTAAAATTATTTCACAACTGTACTGGCATCAAACAGCAGAGATTAGGATTGAAAATGAAACATCAGAGACTATTAGGGAGTTAGACAGGGATGTATCTTATCGCCATTCTGTTCAACATTTACTCTGAAACTATCTTTAGAGAGGCCCTAGATGACGTTATAAAGGGAATAAAGGAGAATGGTATCGTAATGAATAACATCAGGTATGTAGACGATACTGTAATCTTCACTGACAATATGGAGGACCAACAGTTTATGATCGATAGCATAGTACAATATAGTAAGGAGCACGGACTTTATATAAATATATCTAAAACTAAAATGCTTGTATTCGCGAAAACAAATATAAACGCTAACCTAACAATAAACTTAATTTCTATAGAGCAAGTGAAGAGCTTTAAATATTTAGACCCAGTTGTTAACAACCAATGCGACACTAAGAAGGAAATCAGGTCCCGGATTGAACAGGCTAGAAGAGTATTTGTGGACATGAAAAAGTTCTTTATAAGGTCTGAACTCAGCCTAGAACTCCAAGTGCGCATGATCAGGTGTTACGTGTTTTCCGTGTTGCTGTACGGATGCGAGGGATGGACCCTTGATCCGACTATTGAGAAAAAATTGGAGGCATTTGAGATGTATCTGTATAGGCGCATGCTGAAAATATCAAGGGTACAAAGAGAAACAAATGTAATGAGTGGAGAAAAGAATGAGCTCTTCAGACTAATTGAGGGCAAAATTCAGGGTAGAAGATCAGTTGGAAGGCGACACAATTCTTGGATGAAGGATTTGAGAAGATGGTTCGGTTGTACTTCCACAGATATAATCAGAGCAGCGGCTTCTAGAATTATGATTGCCAGATGGATCGCCAACCTTTTGTCCATTATTTATACATAGTCATTTAATAATAATAAATATAAATATAATAGTAATAATAATAATATAAATACTTAGGCATCTCCCAAAACCAACAAATAAATCACAATAGCCTAAAAAGAGAGTTTAAAAACAAATATAATAGCAGACTCACAAAGCATTTTAATAATTTTCTGAATGTTGGTAACCGTATTACTACCATTAACACCTGGGCAATACCAGAAATTACCTACTCATTACCACGGATTTCCACGAACTAGTCGGATTTACGCGCAGGCTACTGACGAAATTCAGATTCCACCACCCCCGGTCGACACTTAAAAGAATCGACCTTAAACGAAAGGATGGAGAAAGAGGTCTCATTGCTAATAACTTCTGCAAGTCACAAAAGACCTCTATGAGAAAATACGTCCAAGAGTCCAATGGGGATATTCTATAAAAAGTGGTAGCAGCAGACTCTGGATATTCAGCCCTCAACTTACAACAAAATGGATTACCCAACATCATCCGCGTGCCGCCAAGACAACATCTTGTAACTTCGCAAGAGAACGCTCTATATGGCAAATATTCTACTTTACTTTAAAATCCATAGATAGAGAAATGTCACTGAATTGGTTAGAAAAAAGGTAATTACACGCTGAAATATAAGGACTTATAATTCCTATCCAAGACCGTGTTATTCGAGCTAGAAACTACGAAAAGGTCATTTTGAAAAGAAATGTGTAGGATGTGTGTAGAAAATGCAACTGCCCTGGAGACAGAGGCGGATTATAGTACAAGCCGAACAAGCCTAGGCTTGTAGCGCCAAATCTGAAAGAAGCGCTACATTTTCCAGCGTAAAGACTCCAAGAGAGACTAAAATAACCAAACAAGATATGAAACTAAGCAATTTCAACCGTGGTTAGAAAAAAACATAGTTTTTTAAGGTCTAGCATATTGCCGCAGGTTAAACTTAACGATTATTTAAACCCAAAAAAGGGTGGGGCCCCCAAAAAAGCGCCATCGGCGCCCCCCCTCCCCCTTATAACAAATCCTAAATCCGCCACTGTAGAAGGGGGACGCAAAAATAGCCCAGGGCTTTGGGCGCTTCCAAGTGTTAATACGCCTCTGCCTGGAGAAATGATAGAACATATTACGGCGGAGTGTGGTACTATGGCACCCAATCTGGGAAGGCATACTCAGATAGTAAAGAAGCAAATGTAATTTTTTTTGAAATTTTCTTGAGAGCAAAGTTCGTTAATTATTAAAAATTATATATGAAAATGATGTTACACAATAAAAACTTAGTCCAAATACGGAAATTGTATGTTATGTTAAAAAACATTTCCCATATGTTGTATATTTTTTTGGACACACTGTATAATGTATCTATATAATAGATCGTGCTTTTAGTGAAAAATGTTATTTATTTCCGCCCAATGAAATTTAGGTCCAATTTGAAGACAATAGTAAAATAATGGCCAAGCAGAAACAATTGCATTGTATTTCCTGAAAGGAGTAAATATAAGCGATGGATTAGCTAGATAAACTGATTGTAGTAGTAATAGAAACAAGGAGGCCATCTACCCCTTTCACCCCTTAAATGCCTAAAAAAGTGTAATTGTTTTTTCTTTTATTCGTCCATTATTTATACATAGTCATTTAATAATAATAAATATAAAAGCAATAATAATAATAATATAAATACTTAGGCATCTCCCAAAACCAACAAATAAATCGCAATAGCCTAAAAAGAGAGTTTTAAAACAAATATGATAGCAGACTCACAAATTAATAATTTTCTGAATATTGGTAACCTTATTACTACCATTAACACCTGGGCAATACCAGAACTTACCTACTCATTACCACGGATTTCTACGAACTAGTCAGACTTACGAGCAGGCTACTGACGAAATTCAGATTCCACCACCCCCGGTCGACACTTAAAAGAATCGACCTTAAACGAAAGGATGGAGAAAGAGGTCTCATTGCTAATAACTTCTGCAAGTCACAAAAGACCTCTATGAGAAAATACGTCCAAGAGTCCAATGGGGATATTCTATAAAAAGTGGTAGCAGCAGACTCTGGATATTCAGCCCTCAACTTACAACAAAATGGATTACCCAACATCATCCGCGTGCCGCCAAGACAACATCTTGTAACTTCGCAAGAGAACGCTCTATATGGCAAATATTCTACTTTACTTTAAAATCCATAGATAGAGAAATGTCACTGAATTGGTTAGAAAAAAGGTAATTACACGCTGAAATATAAGGACTTATAATTCCTATCCAAGACCGTGTTATTCGAGCTAGAAACTACGAAAAGGTCATTTTGAAAAGAAATGTGTAGGATGTGTGTAGAAAATGCAACTGCCCTGGAGACAGAGGCGGATTATAGTACAAGCCGAACAAGCCTAGGCTTGTAGCGCCAAATCTGAAAGAAGCGCTACATTTTCCAGCGTAAAGACTCCAAGAGAGACTAAAATAACCAAACAAGATATGAAACTAAGCAATTTCAACCGTGGTTAGAAAAAAACATAGTTTTTTAAGGTCTAGCATATTGCCGCAGGTTAAACTTAACGATTATTTAAACCCAAAAAAGGGTGGGGCCCCCAAAAAAGCGCCATCGGCGCCCCCCCTCCCCCTTATAACAAATCCTAAATCCGCCACTGTAGAAGGGGGACGCAAAAATAGCCCAGGGCTTTGGGCGCTTCCAAGTGTTAATACGCCTCTGCCTGGAGAAATGATAGAACATATTACGGCGGAGTGTGGTACTATGGCACCCAATCTGGGAAGGCATACTCAGATAGTAAAGAAGCAAATGTAATTTTTTTTGAAATTTTCTTGAGAGCAAAGTTCGTTAATTATTAAAAATTATATATGAAAATGATGTTACACAATAAAAACTTAGTCCAAATACGGAAATTGTATGTTATGTTAAAAAACATTTCCCATATGTTGTATATTTTTTTGGACACACTGTATAATGTATCTATATAATAGATCGTGCTTTTAGTGAAAAATGTTATTTATTTCCGCCCAATGAAATTTAGGTCCAATTTGAAGACAATAGTAAAATAATGGCCAAGCAGAAACAATTGCATTGTATTTCCTGAAAGGAGTAAATATAAGCGATGGATTAGCTAGATAAACTGATTGTAGTAGTAATAGAAACAAGGAGGCCATCTACCCCTTTCACCCCTTAAATGCCTAAAAAAGTGTAATTGTTTTTTCTTTTATTCGTCCATTATTTATACATAGTCATTTAATAATAATAAATATAAAAGCAATAATAATAATAATATAAATACTTAGGCATCTCCCAAAACCAACAAATAAATCGCAATAGCCTAAAAAGAGAGTTTTAAAACAAATATGATAGCAGACTCACAAATTAATAATTTTCTGAATATTGGTAACCTTATTACTACCATTAACACCTGGGCAATACCAGAACTTACCTACTCATTACCACGGATTTCTACGAACTAGTCAGACTTACGAGCAGGCTATTGACAAAATTCAGATTCCACCGCCCACGGTCGGCACTTGAAAGAATCGACCTAAAACGAAAGGATCGAGAAAGAGGTCTCATTGCTAATAACTTCTGCAAGTCACAAAAGACCTCTATGAGAAAATACGTCCAAGAGTCCAATTGGGATATTCTATAAAAAGTGGTAGAAACAGACGCTGAATATTCAGCCCTCAACTTACAACAAAATGGATTACCCAACATCATCCGCATGCCGCCAAGATAACATATTGTAACTTGGCAAGAGAAAGCTCTATATGGCAAATATTCTACTTTACTTTAAAATCCATAGATAGAGAAATGTCACTGAATTGGTTAGAAAAAAGGTAATTACACGCTGAAATATAAGGATTTATAATTCCTATCCAAGACCATGTTATTCGAGCTAGAAACTATGAAAAGGTCATTTTGAAATGAAATGTGTAGGATGTGTGTAGAAAATGCAACTGCCCTAGAGACAGAGGCGGATTATAGTACAAGCCGAACAAGCCTAGGCTTGTAGCGCCAAATCTGAAAGAAGCGCTACATTTTCCAGCGCCAAGACTCCAAGAGAGACTAAGATAACCAAACAAGATATGAAACTAAGCGATTTCAACCGTGGTTAGAAAAAAACGTAGTTTTTAAGGTCTAGCATATTGCCGCAGATTAAGCTTTACGATTATTTAAACCCAAAAAAGGGTGGGGCACCCAAACGCCCCCCCCCCCTTAGAACAAATCCTAAATCCGCCACTGTAGAACATATTACGGCGGAGTGTGGTACTATGGCACCCAATCTGGGAAGGCATACTCAGATGGTAAAGATCATCCACAAAGGACTGGCTCATAAACTAGGCCTAAAAGAAAACCTCCAACCATACTTGCAATACTCACCCGAACCCATTCGTGAATCTTCTGAATATCTACTGGAGCACAGGCCAATTATAACCTAACAGTAGACCAAAACCGTCCGGATATTCTTCTAATCAAAGAGAATACCAAGAAAGTTTTCATAATCGATATAAGTTGCCCACTAACACACAATCTCTCTAAAACCGAACCGGAGAAGAAAACCAAATATAATTTTTTATTATTTTGTTTAAAAATTTAAAATAAGTTTTGAGAAATGACAATGATATAGTTTAAAGCCGACCCTGTGGGAATACCCGATTGTCCGACGTATAACAATTTATCTTATACACCACATACCAAATAGTTTGTTTTCTCTCAAGTAAACTTGTCGAGAATTCGCCAATATTCAAAACCGATATTGCTGCCAATATTTAATATTGCACTTAATATTGGTTTACACTACATTGTTTCCAATATTTACAAATTTATTGTTTACGTTGTGAAACTTAGACATACTACTTAGTGAAACTTATAAGAGCTGATATAAACCAAAATCCAACAAGAATTTGTTGTATTTGTATAGAATAACTTTGCTTTATCAACAGTAACGAGGATTTAACTTTATTTAAATCAGTTACTTTACTATATTGATATTGTAACCAAAACCTTTAAATATCAACATTATAAAGAACGTCATATAAGCACTTCTACTCAATTCGCTAAGTTAAATTCATATATAACGCAAGGAGGCTCGTCAAAATAATTTATATTAAGACAGTCAGTACCAACGAGGCCTCCTCCGGCTAAATTAAAGCACGGTTGCCTAGTTTTGTTAGTCGTAATGATCTTCACTCGTTGCACGATCCAGTCCCCACCCACATACCTCAAGTGAATCACGGTGGTAGATTACGACTTGGCTTGGACTACATATATTTTAAATTTGTTTTATTATTTATTTATATCCAAGTATCGGTGTAGAAGGCACGGCATAGATTATTTTGTACTCTGCTGAAGGATCAGGCAAAGCGATGCGTCGCTTTACGTTATGGCTGAGAATAAATAAATTTTGATTTTTTAATTTGATATATTATTATTATTTTTATTATATATTCTAGTTTAGTATATAGGGTTATTCACGCTATTCGACACGACATATTAGAGCTGAACTGTTTGTATTGGATAACATTTTTTTTCTGGGTGGATGTACTTTTTAAAATTATTTTCAAAATGTACAGGTTTTTAAAACAGATAAAAAAATTGTCTTTCAAGTGCAATTTAAAACGAGCGCGGTGATAGTCTAGCTGGTATGTAATTAAAATTAATAAACACAGTATTTCTGCTACTCATTAAACACAAAAATAATAAATAACTAGTTACCAAGAAAGACAGAAACTACATAAATTGATAAAATCCAAATTAATCAACAAAATGTTTCTAAAATAATTCAAATCATTGAAATTTCTAACGAAATACAATATGCGGCGACACTGTGACTTAAAATTCATGATTTAGAGACCTCTGTCGTCTAAGCGCTACATTAAATACTATAGATTTACGAACAGCCCCACTATGGCGCCAAACCAGCTCCAACGCAGGGTTGTCAAGTTTTTCCAAAGATCTGTAATTCTTTATATATTGATATTCAAATGCGATGTTGTGCCAAAACATATTTATTTTTGTCCCTTTTGCTATACTTTATATTTTTCAACTCTTCTAACTTATAATTAAGCTAAGGTCAGCCCAAATTTTTCCTTATCTGTATACTTAATTTATTTAAACTTATTATTAACTGACTTCAAAAAGAATGGGTTACGCTCATATTAGGTAAAATAATTCATTCTTTGGAATAAGAAGGGTCAAAGTCCAGAAGTGGTTGCCAGTCGGCGAGAAATAGACGTTAATTTCGACACAATGGGGGAAACGATGTCTCAATAAGCACAATGCTTTA
Source organism: Polydrusus cervinus (assembly GCA_935413205.1). Lineage (NCBI taxonomy): Eukaryota > Metazoa > Arthropoda > Insecta > Coleoptera > Curculionidae > Polydrusus > Polydrusus cervinus. The sequence continues at coordinate 30,816,334 of OW284516.1, forward strand.
CTAACTAGCACAATGAATTTAAATTTGTGGCAATTTGAATTCAAGATGCGAAAATTGTTATCCGTATTACATTTCCTTAATTTCTAACAAATCCACTGAGTAAAAAAATTTTCCGATAACCACAGAGCTGTTGTAAGGACTAATATGTAGTAAATGAACAAAAAGTTGTATTTCTTTGAATAGAAAATCCACCATTTTATTGCACAATTAGGTTTTGTATTAAAGTCTTTTATATAGTCCCAAAATTTAATTTATTTTGCTTTGGTAGTTTAAGAACAATAATAATGATAATTTGAGGAAGACTATCCACTGATGATGACCTTGAAGATGTGAAAAGCCTCTCAAGCAATTCTAGTGTCGAAGAAGTCGAAGAGATAATTAATAAAGAAATCAGTTTTCTGCACCAAATGCAACGTTGATTGAGTGAGTCGTCATTAAATTCGATCAGAAGAAGCAGGTTAAAAATGTACGTGGGCTCACAGAGAAAGAACCATGTCTGGAGGTAAAATTTTGCCGAAGAATTGGTAACACATCCACATTTTATTGGCCTGTTGTGGAAGATAGAAGCATCGTCAATGAAGATAATATTTTTATGCATTTACCCACGCCTATAGTCAATAAACAAGGAAAAATATATTTTCGCATTCTTTTTGACACATATAATGTTGGTTAAATTGTTAATTTTTTGTTAATAAAAATAAATATTCTTGTAGCATGCGAAAAAATTAATTATTTACACTTACCCTGGTCACCGTTCTTACGTCCAAATAAGAAAACGTGCCTTGGTTTACACTTGCCCCACAAACCTGGGGCAAGTGTAACCGAAGACCAGCGAAAATTTAAAAAATCCTAGAGAACAGGGACATTTTTTTATCGGTTTCGATGTTGGTATGTTGTGAAAATAATGTCTAACCAGTAAGCCTGCCAACTATGAACAAGATACCATATTTTTTTTTAATTACGTTTAAACACGGTTCCGCTTACCCCGGTGTACCTTAACTTTTTTAAATAAATCTTATACATATGCAAAGAATCAAAACTAAATCGTCCACCAAAGTAAAATATCAAGCGTTGAGCTTAATAATCCCCAGTTCAAAAGCACGAAATTTCCCTCAGGTGAATACCTATAAAGTAGGTAAACTATTTCGTGTAAGATTCTTGTCTGTACATTAGCAAAATCAAAATGTTATCGGGCATATATAAGCTGGAGAAATCGTGATGTTTAGTGCCCCAGGCCTTGAGGATCTTCATCACCTTAGGCAAAGTTATAAGTTTCAATCCTGCTTGCCTCGTTTAAACCAGTGGGATGAAGTCCTATAAATACTGCTAAAAAATGGTATTTAAAATATTTAGATTTAAAGCATACGGCAATAATTATGACAGTCAAACAGTCCTTAGATTGCTAATATGCAACAAGGTAACATTCAGGGCCGTAAGTAGAGGGGGGCTAGCCAGGGCGAAGCCCTGGTAAAAAAATATTGAGCCCTGGTAAAAAAGATATTGAAATAGAAAAAAATTAGTGTCAAAAATGTCTGCAAGTTATTTGATAAATTTAATAAAATAAAATTATTTAAATAATTTCGTCATACGGGTAGAGTCCTGTCCTGCCCCTGTCTGTTCCGTTCTGGCTACGGCCCTGGTAATATTAAGACTGGTATGAGAATGTCCAGGGGAACTAGAGGCCATGGCAAAAGTAAATGAAACAATACTGCAATGGGTACCAGGACACGAACGTCAATTTTTTTTTTGTCGTGACTAGAAAAATTTATTTGAATTCCGCCAGCAAGTTACGTTTTTTTTTGAGGGGGTAACTTCAGCACCCTGTAGCACCCTCAAGTTTTTAATTTTTTAGGGGTTAAAAAATTTTTTTAGGTACACCTTATCTTTCATAAAAAAAATTGAAAACTTGTTTTTCTGCATTTGTCTTATTATCCCCAGAAAAAAATCGTAAAGAAACGATGAAAATAGGACCATCACAGTAGATATCCTCCTTAAAAGTAAATAAGAGGGTAAATTCAAAATTATGTTTCATTTCAAATAGTTTTTAGAGTCTTGACCATTGTGCACACCCACTTATTCATATGCATAAGGTATTGATTTTGATCAAAGTTAAACTATAGTTTGGAGTACCGCAAAGGAAAAGTCAAGATATCTTACTTGCTTGACAGTTATGAACCAAGGCGATGGAACTTTAATAATAGGGTCGACCGCAATATAATGCACTTCAAGAAACAACGAAATAATTGTTTCGTCGTTGTATTTGCACCAACTTAATTTTTAGTTAAAAGGAAAAGAACTAGGGGGGAAACCCCTAAAAAATTAAAGTTAATAATTAAGGATCACTCTACTGTACAGTACTATATGCACGGGTGGAAAGTCAAGACAGTAATACTGTTTTTTTTTAAATCAGAAATGTTAACATTATATACACTTCGTGACAGTAAAGTATTTAGGGGGGGGGGGGGGGCAAACGGGCTGCAGCGCCCCCCCCTCGAGCCTAGGTGCTCCGTCTAAAAGTCTAATTGCAACCTAATTTTTCGTCTCACACTTGGAGTCCTAATTTAAATCTTTAAATAATGTATTCTTGGCTTAGATTACAAAGGTCTTGTAGGAAACGTTTAGTTTTTAAATTTTTTCTTCTAAAAATCCTGTTTTATATAGAGATTAAGGTTTCAGACGCAAGAGAAAAATTAGAGTAAAAATTTTAATTGAAACATTTTTTATGGAAGAAGTGTGATAATTTATAATATAAAAAATATTGCGGGAAGAAACGATAATGTTTTGTTATGAAAATACAAAACGGCATTTAAAAAGGAATATTTTAAAACCTAAGCATTTGCACCAAAAACTGCTCTTAGATCTACGCTCCTTAAATACATGATTTCTGAAAAATCATCAAATTTGAAGTGGTGAGCGATATTTACTTTATTTTTAAACATAAAAAATCAAGATAGAAAACCGCTTGTTAGAGTCATACATACGTCTTATGTTAAAATTTTGGATTGACACCAATATTAATATTTTTCACAAATATAAATTTTTTTTTAATAAAGAGCCAGCTAGAAATATCAAGAAAAGAGAAAAAAAATATTTACAAAAACAAAATTAATCCAACCATGCAGAGGGGAAGAGGTAATAATTCAATTTTCGAAATTTGATAGTAGTTAGGTGAATTTTAAACGAACTTTGGGCGTGGCCCAGAAAATTTTTCGCCAGCGGCGCTTTGCCGCCTTCTTCACGAGGGACAATATCGTAAAATACATGTAGTCCCGACTATCCCTCTCTCCAGAAAAAAAATGTATTACTTATGTCCACTGAGCCCCCCCCCCAAAAAATAGATGCAAGCAAACACGGACAAACAAACAGACCGATGGAAATGGAAAATACACAGTTCGTATTCTAGACACCACTAATTTATTGAAAAAATAATATTTAATCCAATGCAGGGTGATTCCTAAGTTGATACTTCTTTTTTAGCTATGTATAGAAGGCATTAAAATAAAAAACATTTTCAAATACCTTTTTTCAAAAAAAAACTCAAAAGTATGGTACTTACATTTATTTATTACACTATGGATCTGCCTAGCTTGCCCGTTGAATAACATTAGAAAAAATAACGGGTGTAGCGTTCTGCGTATAATCTCGAAGCAGCAGCCGCACTTTGACGATACTCACCCATATCTATTAATTCATTGTTTTTAAATTTTACCATTTTCACGTGTCACCAATTTAAAATTAACTTGCTTCAGAAAAACACACTGCAGCGTATTGCCAAATAACTCACCACCAACCCGTAAATTGCATGACTAATAAGAGATAAGACAAACAACATAAAGTATAGCAGGCTACGTTTTGATGGCCAGGTCCGCACTTAGATTTTTTACTTCTGTATCTCGCCTATTTTTAAGTTTTTTGAAAAAAGGTATTTGAAAATGTTGCTTATTTTAATGCCTTCTATACACAGCTAAAAAATAAGTATTAACTTAGGAATCACTCTGTATAATCAATAATCGAGTGCGACAACGGGTAGAAACATATTGAATCCACGCAAAAGAATATCCTTGTAAACTTATAGGCAATTTATTTTGATTCTTTCAATAGCATGAACAAGAATTTATCTCCCTCAATAGAATTTCCTTTACTGAGAAAACTTAAGGAATTTACAATAACAATCCATTTGACTGGTTTTAAACCTTTTCCTCTGTTATATAAATAGAATTTCTTTGAAATAACACGTAATATAATGTTCAGTCAATTTTTATTTGGCGTTGAATGGAGAATGAAAACTTTATTTTGTTGAGGATGAAAATAAAAGGATAGAGAGGCCTAGTTAATTTGTTTATCACGTCCATAAATATTTTTACTGTTAAGTATAATCTATGGTGAATATTTTCTTGAATATACATTTGATATTTTTGTATTAAATGATTGTAAATATTTATGAGACCAAAAATCTTGTGAATTATTACGAAAACATATTTCGAGGATAATCTTTCAAAAACAATTTTGTCAATGTAGATACTATTTATACCGAACAGACCCTCCCCCCCCCCCCCTCAGATCTAAAAGTCTAATTGCAACCTAATTTTTCGTCTCACGCTTGGACTCTTAATTTAAATTTTTAAATAATGTATTATTGGCTTAGATTACAAAGGTCTTGTAGAAGACGTTGAGTTTTTAAACTTTTCCTTCTAAAAGTCCTGTTTTATATAGAGATTAAGGTTTCGGACGCATATCGTGTTAATTATATTGATTTATAATGCAATTATATAGGAAAATGAGTAAAAATAATAATATTTTATAGTATTTTTCTAATTAATGCTTGTTTGTTCCGTTTTCCTATTTTTAGAGCTATTTTAAATCAACAAAAATATAACCCAATGCAATAAAATATTTTTACATCAAGAACAAAAAACAATTAGGTATTTATTTTTAAAGAGAAAAATTAAAGAAAAAATTTTAATTGAAACATTTTTTATGGAAGAAGTGTAATAATTTATAATAAAAAAAATAGTGTGGGAAGGAACGAGAATGCTTTATTATGAATATACAAAACGGCACTTAAGAAGGAGTATTTCAAAACCTAAGCATTTGCACCAAGAAAAAGATCTACGCTCCGAAAATACATGATTTCAAAAAAAATAATCAATTTTGGCGTGGTGAGCGATATTTACTTGATTTTTGATCATGAAAAACCAAGCCCGAGAAACGCTGGTTAGGGACATACATACGTTACGTTAAAATTTTGGATTGACACCAATATTCATATTTTTCACAAATATAAAAAATGTTTTTTTTTTTTAATATAGAGCCAGCTAGGAATATCAAAAAATAGTAAAGAAAACATTAACAAAAACAAATTTAATCCAACCACGCAGAGGGAGAGAGGTAATAATTTAATTTTCTAAATTTGATAGTAGGTGAATTTTAAACGAACTTTGGGCGTGACCTAGAAAATTTTTTCGCCTTCTGAGGTACAAATATCATGAAATACATGTAGTTCCAACTGTCCCTTTCTCCAGATAAAAATATCCTACTTACGCCCACTGAGCCCCCGCCCCGAGCTTATTTTCTGACTAAGCCACTGACAAAAAGTCACGGTCTCATTAAAAAAAATTGTAAGTAATAAAATGTCACATATTCGCTGTAATTAAGCATCATTAGACCAACAAATATTATTACGTTAGTCATATGACAAGAAATACTTCTAATTAAAGGTTTTTCAAAATATGTAAACACACCGCTTGTTTTAAAATGTAATAGGTCTCGAAGGTTAAATACATATACTACGAGCGATTCGGCATTCCTAATGAAACAAAAGGCTTATGCAAATATTGCAAATACAATCCGCAGTTTTTCTTTATGTAACGAATAGTTTTGATTACAATAGTATGAATAATTCACGAAACTGTGCAACTGTGTTTCCATAAATGCCTGAACGCAAAGTCGACAGTCGGATTTGTCTCCTTTTAACTTCCGAGAACGCGTATGTCTGTTTCTCTCTTAGTTTCCAACTCATTTATGTAATCATCCAATTTAATATAAACCCATAAGGTCAGCCGTGAGCCAAACTTAAAATACAACCGAGTGGAGGGGAGTTTTCGCATAACACACTTTGGAATATTTACATTTTTTGAAGGATAATAATTTTTATTTGTTTTAAAAAATTAATTAATAAGGTGGTTTTTAGCAGGATACAATGGTTGGTGCTGAGAAGGGAGAAGGGGGGGGGGGGGTGCGTTTTATTTAGGATGATAATGTAGATTCAATTTGTTTTCGTATTAAGAGTGAGGTCTAGTGACGCATTCGCCATCGTTTTTATCACTATTTCGTTACTTTTTCCTTTTAAAAATCGAAAAATTCGTACATTTTTACTCAAAGAGACCTGCTATTTGATATTTTGTAAGAAAAAAGACACACAGTCTCGGTCTCGATCTGTTTATGTGTGGTTACATGATTCGCCTGAAACTGGCATCATCAGACCTAAATAAGTAATTACAAATTGCACGGAAAACCTAAATAAAAACTAAATTCCTTATAAATAAACTGCTGGACAATTGCTTTCGAGCAATAAAAATTTCGCCTAAATTTAACAGTTAATATTTTCGGAACCAGATATGATATCGACCTAAGATTTTGAGAGGTTGATAGATTTATCCCTTGAGGAACAATTGTCAATGTTGGATTTTCTTAAGCTGTCAGAAAATTTTATATACAGGGTGTTAAAGAAGACGATGATTTTTTGCTCCAATTTTAATGGCGTGTAACTTTCACAATAATAGGAATAAGTAAAAACATGAAGTCTTTCTCCACTGGTTTATTGAAATAATAAAAAATTTTTAAATTCTACATGTTTCGGGTGTAGTAACACCCATCATTCAGGTTAATCTAGAAGTCAATCCAGGATTAGTTCTTCCTATGATATATGAAATATAAAAAAGTTAAACTACACATAAAGAAAAAGCCAATCGACAAACTATGAAACCAGATATTAAGTGGAACATAATCCTAAGTATGCTAATTTCAACACTGTGTTGATATTTTTTTTTCAACATTAGTGTTGAAATATTTTTTTGGCAAATTAGAGGCTCTTTCAATAATTCTTTGTGGTCGTAGGAAAAATAGTGTACATTACTTGTGTGAAAGTGATTATTCTAAAACTCGGAGAATATCTCCTCGTTAGAAAAGTATCACTTTCATCACTTGTTATGTAATATAAATACTATTAACGGCTTTTGGCGGCCCGCTGGCTATGTGCGTGATATTTGTGCCGCATTTGTAGTAGTTCTGCTGTGTTTATGTCATATTATTTATAGGAAAAGAGGTAAATTTGAAAGAGTTGCGTAGTTACACTTATGTTTTTCTTGCAAATGTTATTTTAGGTTTTTGATTTTTTACCAGTGATTAGTCGCTAGGCATCCAAAGTGTGTTATTTTATTTGAAGGTTTAATTCTGTTTTGTGCTTTACTACCACTAAAGATATATTTTTATTCATTGTAAGTAAATTTTTTTATGATTCTTCAATGCTTGTTGAAATTAGTCAAAAGCGTCCAATTATTTAGAGCCCACTGAACTAAATAATTTCTTTTATTCTTTACAGATTAATATAATATACAATATAATTGGCACATCCAATTAAGCTCCATGGTAGCCCCAAATAATTAATTTTTCTTTCCATACCACTTTCTTTTCTCTCCCCATGTTTTCTTCGGGATGAGATTTCTGGACCCATGAGTCTCCATTTTTCCTATATATTTTTTCTCAGCCCTAACGGGCCCTCTTGTCACTGTTACCTTTTGCCCACGGTCAGTGTCCAAACTTAGCCTCGAGGCTCTAAGTATACCAATTTTTTAAATCATCAGTTCTTAATTTTTATCTCTCATGGCTCGATAGAGCTCCATCGATGTTCACTACCAGTTAATCTTGCTTCCTTTATTTAATAATGCTCTCTCTTTGTATTTTTTCCTGATGATGGGTGTTACTACACCCGAAACATGTAGAATTTAAAAAATTTTTATTATTTCAATAAACCAGTGGAGAAAGACTTCATGTTTTTACTTATTCCTATAAATTAACTCCACTTTAAGAATGGACTACTTCCTCAAAATTTCACAATAATATTTTTAAATTTTATCACTCTACGTCAATTGAATCACTCGTTCATAGCAAAGAAAGTAATTTGTCAAATTTTTAATATCTGCTATATTTTAAGAAATACCGATTTTTTTGAAAAACCTTGCTTTATTTTAACTTATTGGTAGCTAGATCTCACTGTGTGTTGTATCGTGCAAACTTTGCGAGTGATTATTATACCTTATGAAAAGCTTGATTATGTTCAGTAACAATAGTTATACCTACCTAAATGTTATGATGTACAGTGGCGTACTTATAAACACCTATATGTCTATGGTTTATGAGTATCTCACAATTTTTCACGATTGTTTTATATTGGAAAGTACCCGCCCCTAGATTAGGTCAATTTTTTCTTATTTTTTAGTTTTTCATATCGCACTACAGGTATATTATACAGTGTGTTTACAAAATTTTAACAAAGATAAATTTTTTTTGGAAAAAATTTATTTATTGATTTCTAACTTTCTGACACTATACTTCTAAATCATAGACATATAGGTGTTTATAAGTACGCCACTGAACATCATAACATTTAGGTACAACTATTGTTACTGAACATAGTCAAGCTTTTCATAAGGTATAATAATCACTCGCAAAGTTTGCACGATACAACGCACAGTGAGATCTAGCTACCAATAAGTTAAAATAAAGCAAGGTTTTCCAAAAAAATCGGTATTTCTTAAAATATAGCAGATATCAAAAATTTGACAAATAACTTTCTTTGCTATGAACCAGTGATTCAATTGACGTAGAGTGATAAAATTTAAAAATATTATTGTAAAAGTTACAAGCCATTAAAAATGGAGCAAAAATCATCGTCTTCTTTAACACCCTGTATATAAGATTTTCTGACAGTGAAAGAAAATCCAATATTGACAATTGTTTCTTAAAGGATGAATCTATCAACCATTCAAAACTGTAGGTCGATATTATATCTGGTTCAGAAAATATTAACTGTTAAATTTAGGCGAAAGCAATTGTCCAGCAGTTTAGTTAAAAATTTTAAAATTGTTTTTACAACAAACACAAATAAAACGATTCACAAATCTGCCAAATACCCATATTTGAAACATAATTACAAACGATTTAAAGTTAAACAAGTTTGAATTTATAAAGTAATAAACGCAGAAAAAGAAAATTGGAAAAATTTCACAAATTCTCGTTTTTTGCTTTTATTAATTCATTATTCAAAATTTCTTTAGTTCAAAACTTTAGGTAATTGCTACTTAAGGACGGGTATTTGGCCCCATTTTAAATAAAGAGTAAAAGATAAGAAATATTGATAAAAAAATGAAATTGCGAATGCATCACTAGACTTCACTTTTAATTCTGAACATATTTTACTCTGCCGTTGGATAATGAATGTGTTTTATTTTAAATATTGTTGTTGCTATCTATCCACTATTATTTGATTCTACACCTTATCTAAGTGATGTAAATAGTAAAATCATAATGCAGTATTTAGCATAATATGAGAAGTTTATACAGTTTAATACAGTGGAACGTTATTATATATACGTGGCTATATTTGTTCCCCACAAACAGTCGTTTGACTGTTGGAAATGTATTCCCATTTAAATTTTTAGGGATATTTGCAAATTTTGCCTTTCAAAAGCAAAAATTGAAGTACATTAGCATTCTAAATTCGGCAAATGGCATAAATTTTACTCTTTGCCGCCAGTAAAATCAAGCAAAAACGAACATAACGGGTTGTTTCTGGTATAACAACATCCTCTACCCTGTTTATTACTATTACTTTTTTTTATTTACTTTTATGCTTTGGTTGTTGCATTTTATTGAATGTAAAACATGATTTTATAACCAGATTTGTCTCATCATATAACTTGGTCCTGCTGGTTAATGAAAACTTTGAAAGATATTATAATAAAAAATGTTTATGGCATTTCATTATTTTATTTTTATAATACTTTTTCGATAATATAGTACGCAAAGAAAAATAAATTTATTCGTTTGTTGCTCTTTTAATAAAAGGTATTAAGGATCTAAATATCATATTTCAGGTGTATTTTGACGACCTCGAAGGCCGGAATTTCACGACCCGACCCGGAATTTTGCGACGCGACCCGGTCAACAAAGCCAGTCAACCAAAACCGAACATCCCGGCAAGCCCGATAAGTCCGATAGGCCCGACAAACCCAGCAATGTTTGCAAGCTTTGTTTTACAAGCTTCTAATTTTTAATGGGGTGAGATACTTAAAAGACATGATCGAACGATGCAGTTTTTGAAGCGTCGTATTTCCGTAACGGTTGGAAATAAATATCGACAATTATATATTTTTGAAAGCGGACCGCGAAATGCAATACACTGGTGTAAATATAAATGTGAATATAAAAATATTCAAATTGGCGTCGTAACTGTCAATTTTTGACATCTGACATATATGGGAATGGCATGGGTGGCTCCGCCATAAAAAATTACGTATCTCCAAAAAAAATTGAGTTTATAATCTCAAAGCTTCTGTTATTTCGATGATAACAAAATCACCAACTTTGAAGCCTCGTATATCCGGAACGACTGAAAATAAATGTTGACAATTATACATTTTTAATGTTGCAACAAATAAACGAATGCAGCTGGCTTACTATAAAGTAGGGTTGCCAGTTAAGAAAATCCAATATGGCGTCGTATCTGTCAAATTTGTCTTCTTCACTAAAAGCATTTAGGGAATACATAATTGTTTTTTTATTGTGGTCGATAGGAAAGTCGCCAATCGGGTGAGACACTTAAAATAATGTCCCTGTACATATCGTTCGAAAGAGACATGTAAAAATCTCAAAAAATTTATTGATTTAGGGCTACGGAACCCTACTTCATGTGGATGTCCTGTACATTTTTCAAATTTCTCATTAAAAATAAATCAGACGAAATTGGGATTTGGCAGTAAGTTTCTACTGTCCCCGGTAAGATCCCACAATGTTTTAGCAAGTGAAAAATCTGCCTCTTTTTTGTTAAGCTCAGTCAACATAAAAATTTAACATGATATTATCACCTTTAACTGCATACAGATAAATAGCGCCTCATCATTCATCAATAAAACTACTCGTATAGTCTTAGTGAATTAACACTGATTTCATATTTAAATTAAGTTAATACTATCAAATCAAACAATATAAAATAACTAGTGTATATTTATTATTAACACGCATTCAGGGAATAAGTTTATTGGCGTTTAATTCCAGTGGAAATTTTGTTTAATGAAGTGTTATATAAAACAGACAAGAAATAAATGACAGTGATATTTTAAGATGTATGCAGTGCTTAATATGTTTAAGGGAACTTTCCCCCAACTGATGGCAGCATTTTTTGGTGAGTTATTAATGCCACAGATGTTAATATCAATAATAGTACTTTTATTGACTGCCTTTATATTGATTCAATAAAATATAAGCTTAAAACAATAAATTATATTTAAATCGATAAAATTAAAATATTTTTACTAATTATATATTTAATATTGACCTGTTTAAGAAAATATTATTTAATCATTAAGACTTGTGTTTTTTCAATTACAGTAAAATAAAACGAAAAAATAATTGTATCAAGAGCATAAATAATTTATATAATAGTACTGTAATTTAAATAAATTACCTATTGTTTTAAGCTTATTATTATATATTATCTAATCTATATAAATCTAATTTCTTTTATTTCAATGGTGAAATTCAATCATAGAAAAGGTAGGCAACACTTACGCAGCGGGCATGAAGGACATATTTCTTCTTTGGCTACCGCCGCGTTGTCGCCTTGCCTCCTATAATATTTTTCTGCAGTGGCGGCTCGTACAGTAGGGCCACAGTGCCATGGCCCTACCTACCTGTACACCAAGTTATTTTTTTACTCACACTCATAATTATTGCATTGCATCTTTACGCTTCATTCTTTTTGTAACTGTGAATAATTTAAAATTCAATTCAATTCATTTATTATCTGATAACGCCTAACAGTGCAAAAACTCCCCGACGCCGCAAAAATTCCTTCGCGCTACCCAACGCCGGCGATTTCTATGTATGGCCATGCTGTTCATCGAAGGTTCATCACTTACGAAAGAGATAATGATATATCGCCCTCTCTTACTGACGCATAAGGAATTCAGAAATGTTGTGGAGGGCCAGATCCTCAGACCGTCCGTGATTGAAGGATTTACACGTGCTTTATTTTGTCGTTCCAATGGGATCACGCCTTCGTCTTTGTTACCACTACTTAAAACTAGATGGCAGCTGATTTGAATACGGTTTGCCCTGCCGAAAAACATTTTGTAAACAATATTGATGACTTCAAGAACAAAAGTGATTGAATCATTTTTAAATAACAAAAAGACCTACCTATAGAATTTTCTTATTTGTACGGCGATTTTGCAGCAGATTTTAAGTTCAGTTGCTCCTAGTTGGTTATGACGGCATTGAAGCTGTCATTTGCCATTTGACAATGATAAATAACCATGCCGGGACGCTTAAATTGTACAGAGTCATAGCCAATTAGGAGTAATTGAACTTAAAATCCGCTGCAAGATCTCCATATAAAAATACTAAATTGGTAATATTTCGAAAACTAAAAATTTTGAGATATACAACCTTACACAAACTTACCTTTATTTTTAATGCTAAATAAGAAATAATTATAAAATTTGGGTGTTTCCGTTTGAAAATCTAGACTTTTTGCAGTTTTTCAATTTAATTTTTAATCTTACCTAACACCTAACACCCTGTATTAATTGTTATCAAAATATTATAAAAAATCTATTAAAGCAGGTCCTTTATAACAAGGAATTCCACTTAAATTAAATAAATAAGGCTTCTTTATAGAAAAAATTGATAATTATTCTAAGGCTTGCAAACGTCATTTTTGACCTAAAAATTCAAATATGTCAAACACGTTTAGACATAGGTGTAGGACATGGTATACAAAATATGCCTAGAATCTTGCGTAGAATGCAAAAATGTAATAATATATAGGGTGTTCCATTTAAAATAAGCAAGTTGACACTTACTTCCGGTATAATCGGAAGTGCCACCATTATGAAAATATTTTAGCCCGGTCGCCTCCATCAGCATCAGCATACTGTCAAATTTTCAAAATTTTCCTATGTATAGTTTTCTATATATAGATCGATTCGGTTCCCGGTGGGACACCCTGTATATTCTTTTATTTAAAACCAATGGTATTTTTATATAAACCAATGAGATCTTATAGTTAAATAAATAATAATCATTATTATGAAGCGGTTAAGCATTAAAACAAATAGAACAGTTATTCAGGAATAGCAAATACAGTCTACCATTGATTTAACGAGTTTCTCTTTGGTACCACCATATTGTTTTCTCTGTATGATTTACATACTAGAGAATTGAAATGCTCAAGCATCGGATAAGAATGGCGGATTTCTATTTAAAATATAAAACTGGACTCCTTTTCCGGTTAAACCGGAAGTATTTTTGAAGATTAAAGTTGTCAAAAAAAAAAAAATTTATACATTTAATATTTCCTAAAACTTTTAAATCTTTGTTTCTAAAATTACGATAAAAATTGGCGCGGGACACTTTCTTGGGTCACCCGGTATGAGTTAAATTTTTTAATAATATTTTTTTCTCTTAAACATGTCTTTTCTTTTTATATAAATTTATTTGTTAATAAATATTACAATCAGACTCGCAATTTTAATAAATAAATGAGAACAAAAGCAACTTACCTTTTCTAATTTATCATAATACCTGTTTGCTCCTTTCAAATATTTAGGAATTCGCTGAATATCTCTTTTCACTGCCATCTGCTTAATTAAAATTTTAATAGGACTTTTGTAAATTTACATCTTTCTGTAGTAAAATATAATTATCTTATCTAATCTGGAACATTAAGGCAATTTAAGAATTTTTTCCTTGTTTCATTAAAAAAAATATATAACGATCACAAACTTTATCGTAAAATGAAGATGTTTTCTTATCTTGCCTCGTTATTTCTTTCTGTCCCGTTCACTTCTTATTTTTTACAATTATTCCTCATATAGCGACCCTACACGATCATTATTACTGATGTTAATCATATATATATGTTCTCAAGACATGCGCCGATGAACTTACACCAGTATTTTGTAGACTTTTCCACTTATCCTACAAAAAAGGAATATTTCCATCCTGCTGGAAGTCGGCGCGTGTCCAGCCCATTCCAAAGAAAGGTAAAAAGACCCTGCCAAGCAACTACCGACCCGTTGCATTGCTTTCAGTAATTTCAAAAGTAATGGAGAAAGCTATTAACCAACAACTCCTAAAGTATCTGGAAGGGCTTAACATTATCAGCGACCATCAATACGGTTTTCGTAAGTCCAGATCAACAGGTGACCTTCTGGCATATGTCACCCATCTTTGGAGCAACACCATCGAACATCATGGAGAATCCCGGGCTGTTGCACTGGACATCTCTAAGGCTTTTGATCGTGTTTGGCACGATGGGCTTCTAAGTAAATTGCGATCCTACGGTATGCCTAATGGATTCTGTTTATGGTTAACCAGCTTCCTTAAGAACCGTTCTCTGCAAGTGGCGATTGACGGGTTTCTCTCAGACACCTTCACCATCAATGCCGGTGTTCCTCAAGGGTCCATATTGTCGCCTACCCTCTTTTTACTGTATATTAACGACCTTCTAGTGAAAATCCAAAATCCAATTTATAGCTTTGCTGATGACAGCACACTTGTCTCATCTTTTACCTTGACTCCCCAAACATCCGCTGCCGACGCACATCTTCGCAGGCAGCATGAAGTATTGCGCCTCAACAAAGACCTGGAAGAAATGTTGGCTTGGGGTGACAGTAACCAAGTCGAATTTAATGCTAAGAAAACCCAGGCAGCAGTCTTCTCCAAAAAGGTTAACATTGCAGAACAGGATATAGTCATGGCAGGACACGCAATTCCCCTGGCACCGTCTATTAATTTGCTGGGGGTCAATCTGGGAGGTAATATGTCTTGGCATGATCACGTTGCCGCAATTGCCAAGGCAGCTGCACAGAAACTTGGTGTACTTTTCCGCACCAAAAGGTTGTACACACCTCATCAACTTTTGACACTCTACAAAGCCCAGATTCGACCATCATTAGAATATTGCTCTCATGTCTGGAGCTCTGTACCCAAGCACACCCTTCGGCTACTGGATTCCATTCAAAGGAGAGCCATTCGTCTGATCGGCGACCCCGAGCTGACAAAGACCCTCAATAGCCTGGAGCATCGAAGACAGGTTGGTGATTTGGCTCTCTTTTACAGATATTTCCATGGCAGGTGTTCGACTGACATTGCCCACTTGATTCCAACTAGAGCAATTCAAAACAGAAATACACGGCAAACCACTGCCGCTCATCCATATGTTGTTCAGCTTAGTACTCCTCGAACTTCATTGTTCAAGAATTCTTTCTTCTGGAGAACGTCATCTTTGTGGAATGATCTTCCTGAGGTCGTGTTTCCCAATGAATACAATCTTCAACGTTTCAAGACCAACGTTAATCGCTTTTTTCGCACTCGCACCGCTCCCAGAGCGCCTTAAAGGATTTTTCCTACAGTGCAGGTGTTTTATCATAAAAAAAAAAAAAAAAAAAAAAAAAAAAATATAATTATTAAAGTCAAACTAGACGACATTTCAAATAAGAATGAAACTACATGAACAATTTAGTATTTAAAAATTTGAGTAGCGGAGTTCTATTGGTTGGCAAGAACTGGCTATTGTTTTTCACACCTTAATGTTTTTGCAGTGGCGACTCGTCAGGTGAAGTAAAAAAAAAATAAAACCAGGAGGAAAGTTTTTTGACAATATTAAATATTAATGTACCAATACAGCTACCATTTTAGCCCTTAAAAAATAATTATGTTGGAATTAATAATATTAATTTAACCTGAATGTAAACTGCTGGACAATTCAAGCGGACCGAGCTAATTGTTAGGTGAACTTTGGAGTAAAATATTTTACGAACGAATAAAGCTATCGATGTTCGTTTTGCAAAATTTAGAAGAGAATTTAATTCTTAATATGCACATTTTTTCCGATTTTTTTTTACTTCTAACCTTTAACTGTCTGCAGGGTTCAAAGAGAAGTATGTTTTTTTTACCAGAGTTTCTAAGTACCGGATTTCCACAAAAATAATTTTAAATTATTTTGGATGGCATTTTCTTTATCTCCTATTTATAGAGAACAAAATAAATTCTTAAATTTTTGATATCCCTCTTTGTTCATGAAATTTCGATTTTTTTCTCAACCCCTGTAAATTTCAGGTATTTTTGTCATTAATCCTTACAATGTTTTGTAAGAACTGGTTTTCGTAAGTGATTATAACTTCTTAGGACTACCTCTTTTGCAATGAGTACATTTTAATTTCTTGCGTTTCGTCGTGACCAGTGGCGTACCCATAATCGGTTTTATTTTTCATTTTATATGCCTCCATTTCCACACATCGTGTGTTTCGTGCCAGGATAACGTTGCAGTAGGTACCATGGTAACACCATTGTTAATTCAGGAGATGTCATTAGGTCACCCAATTATTTTTAAAAATGACACGATTGTCCCGAGCCGAATAAGCAAATGTTTTAAGATTGCTTAATGAAGTCCTGGCAGTTGAGGCTGTAGCCAATATATATAATGTTGGGAAGGCCATAAAATGAAAAAAAAATAAATTAAAACCGATTATGCGTACGCCACTGGTCACGACGAAACGCAAGAAATTAAAATGTACTCGTTGTAAAAGAGGTGGTCCTAAGAAGTTATAATCACTTATCAAAACCCGTTCTTATAAAACATTGTAAGGCCTAATGACAAAAATACCTGAAATTTACAGGAATTGAGAAAAAATCGAAATTTCATGAACAAAGAGGGATATCAAAAATTTGAGAATTTATTTTGTTCTCTATAAATAGGAGATAAAGAAAATGCCATCCAAAATAATTTAAAATTATTTTTGCGGAAATCCGGTACTTAGAAACTTTGGTAAGAAAAACATACTTATCTTTGAACCCGGTAGACAGTTAAAGGTTAGAAGTAAAATAAATCGGAAAATGTGCATATTAAGAATTAAATTCTCTTCTAAATTTTGCAAACCGCGCATCGAAAGCTTTATTCGTTCGTAATAGTTATTTATGTAACATGTGCAAAAATTGTATGTTTATTGCACACGGCATAGAAGTCATTCACCGAGACGTAGTCGAGGTGAATAATATGCCATGTGCAATAAACACACTTTTTGCACATGTTACATACACTATTTTTTCTACGATCGCTTTCTTATTTAACAAAAAAGTTTAAAATTGCTCTGTATTACCTCTCCTTTGTGTGCCAAAGTTGTAATTCAAATTTAACAATGGATCATAGATACCTTTGACTTTAATTGTTTGGAAGGAACACGTCCGTCATTCCGCCATATTGTTTTGTGATACACATACTATAAACAAATTGTTCGTTTCCTAGGCAATTTACTTTATTGCATAGGTACTATGCAATAAAGTGCTTTATTGCATAGTATGCAATAAATACCTACTTTTGTCATTAGAAATACATACACAAAATGACATTTTTTGAACGATCGTAGAAAAAATATTTTACTCCAAAGTTCACCTAACAATTAGCTCGGTCCGCTTGAATTGTCCAGCAGTTTAGTTATGCATAATAGGGCCACAGTTAACTCCAATGGACAATAATTATTATAAACACTCGTGCATTTTGGCGCGCCCAAGCCGACGTGTCCATTAGCTCAAAGCAAGTGAAGACCCAACGTCCAACATGGCTTTGATATTCACCGTTGTTATGATTACGTGACGTCAGTCACGCAAACAGCATTTAACAATTTGCATTATGATGGAGGGCAATTTAAAAATTGATCAGTCGTATGCACCATTGTTTTAGCATTGGTCCGCCTAACCTTAAGGCATTTATTTTGAGGCTTTGTGAAACTTACGGTTATCGATATCGTGTTTACGTGATTTACTGTGTGATTAAAAAGTTTTGTTTTTATTTTTCAGATAATTCAGTAGTGTACGTAGCTACTTAGTTGTGTGTTTTAAAAATGAACCCAATTAATGACATAGTTTGTAATTTGTTGGAAACTCCATTCAGTCGTTGGACAGATGAGGATAAAAGAGACGTTTTGTTACACGGGTTTTTGGTCAATGTTTGTTTAAATACCCGCATTATACCTAGCTTTTCACCAATTTTTAAGACCGTAAACCGCCACTGTATTGCATTAGTTGCACTGGTCACTTATCACAGGCTACTCAATGCATTTACGACTAATTTTATTTTCCAAAGTTGGTTTATTTTGGGAACTTTTTAACGTTATATTTTTAACATTTTTTAAAGCGCCACGATTCTTGTTCAACACCGCATTTTCCCCTTTAATTTATCCATTTCAAGTACAAATTTAACCACAAACCCGAACAAAGCCTCTTTTGAATTGTAACGTTACTTTGACAATGTGATGACGAGTAATAACGAAGACGTCAAGACGCATACTTTCAAACCTTTTGCAATTGCGTTTGCTAAGTTTTAGAGTGCTTTGTTGGTTTTGAATAATCCTTATATTTTTCTATCCATGCGGGAAGTTTTTTATTGAGTTTGGTATATTTTTTTTGTATCCTTAGATCCCAGAGTTGTAAACCAAGGCAAAGCGATTTTTTTTTTGAAATATGGTTACATTAATAAATTTAGAACATAATAGTTATTTACGATATAAGTGTTGTAAAGATTCATATTAGTTGTAATATGAGATGTTAAAGTTGTCAAAAGAAGGCGTCAGCCGAGTTTAATAAAACATCGAGTGTAGTAATATGAATTTACAACAAGAATATTGTACAAAATATTTTCTACTTTCATCTATGAATAAAAATATTTGGCAAAAGGCATTTTTAAAAATAAAAAAGCACCTGCTATTAAGTTTACTAATCAAGTTTTTATGTTACCTTTCGCATAGTTACTGTTTCGCATGGTTACTGTCGAAACTTTGTCAAACAAATTTAAAAATATATAAAGCGTTTTTCAAAATGAGCGATTCTGATGGAAGTTTACCCCTGATATAGAAGCAGCGCAAACGAAGATCAAGTTTAGTTCCGACAAAATCCAAGGCGGGGTATGAGTTGGAGTATCAGAAGTTTGAAGATTGGTGCAAAGCTAACAAATTAAAGAAGATGTCTGAGAAAATCCTTTTAGTTTATTTTTCCGTAAAGCAACGCTCCCAGAAACCATCTTCACTATGGACTCACTACTCAATGTTGAGAACTATGATTTCAGTCAAGAAAAATCGAGATATAAGCAGATTTTACAAGGCCAAAAAGTAAAAAGTTTTCACAAAGAAAGACGTATGTAAGTTTCTTAGTAGGTACTGCAGATGATGAAACATATTTACTTATGAAGGTTGTTATGATAATCGGCATTTTTGGGGCTTGTCGGCACGAAGAACTAGTTAAGTTAATGTTTTATCATATTGAACACAATGAATGCGAGAATTTGTTATAACAAAAGGAAATGTGACAGGTGTCAACTGTTTAAGTATTTTTCGAAAGTATGCTTAACTTCGTCCTCTTAATGCAACTCACAGGCGGTTTTTTGTATTCTATGGAAAAGGAAAATGCACCTCCCAGCCTGTCGGAATTAATAGTTTTGGAAGTATACCAAAAAAGATTGCAACAAAACTTGGATTGAATAATCCCGAAAGATACAGTGGACATTGTTTTAGGAGGTCCTCAGCCACCATTTTCCAGTTGATGGTGGTGCAGATATGCAGATGTTAAAGCGTCATGGGGGCTGGAAATCCTCTTCTACGGCAGAAGGCTTCGTTGAGAATTCTTTAGAAAATAAGAAACAAATAGCAAAGAAGATCATGGGGTCAGACACGGATTTAATGATTGGAAATTCGAACGTAAAGGGCTTCATCACATCCACTTCTGGTATACAAATTTCTAACTGTAAAAAGTGTAATATTAATGTTTATAATAAACCTTAAGTGTTATATTTTAATTATTAATAATTGGTAATTAATTTTATAATAAAATTATTAATAATAAGTCCTTCTAAAAAGTGTGGTTTTATTTAACACCAAAATTTTAATAAAACCGTTTTTTCCATTACAGCACTAGTACTGTAAGGGCATCTATTACAGCACTAGTGTTACTGTCTAAATAGAAAAATATGAGTTATGATAAAGTTAATTAAGGAAACTAAAATTTAAACAGTAATAAAGCACAAAATGTTAGCGAAATAATTTTGCAATGACAGCTGTGACAAAAAAAATTATTTATTTTTTGTTCCAAAGCAATCTTGACTAAATAGTTTAATTAGAACTTTCCTTTTTTACTCTGATTTAAGACAAATCCTAAAATATTTCAAAAACTATGATATTTAAATATATGACATGTTTAACAAAAAAGTAAGGTTTTCGAAAGATAAATTCTTTTGCCTAAAAAAATTAGGGGGGGTCCCATTTAAAAAAATTGAAATAAAGCATTTTTAAAACTATCGCGTTGTCCAACTTGTAATGCACGCTCTGTATAAGAGATTTAAAAAACATTATTATAGATCAATATATCGTACCTGAAAGTACTTACAAAGTAAATTATATTTGCCTAGGATTAATCCAAAAATTACTAAAATTTCGGAAAAACATTGAATCATATTCTAGAAAATTATACTGGGTGTCCCATTTAATTTTCTTTTTTATTATTCAGAACCACTTTTTAGGACCACCCTGTAGATTAAAAAATATTTTTATATTATGTATTCTAAAAAACCCTTTAACTTTTGTATTACACTTTTTTCCCTATCTTTAAAAGTTTAGGTGCTATCTAAGACAGACACCTTACTGACACACCCTGTATAACCTTAGAAAGTGGCAGGAAACATGTTTTACATGGGCTGACTTTATTGAGACCAATATACGGACTCAATAATGCCATGGACGCAACAATACCTAAATGTATCACGTAAATATACGGAATCAATAATGATAGCGGTACAAATATATAAATTTTCACTTAAAATATATATTTTTATTTTATTATTTTTGCAGCCACAGTTGGTGCCATTTCAGACGGGATGCAGTTTGGCTGGTCGGCACCGTTTCTCCCGATATTGCAAGCAGACAATAGCCCAATTAAAATAACAGAATCGGACATCGACTGGCTGGAGTCCGTATACATGATTGGGGGACTGGCAGGACTGCCAATCACAATCTATATGGTGGATAAAATCGGCAGACAGAAAACTGTGCTGTTCGCTTCGTCGTCGAGTTTTACTGCTTGGGTAACGAGTTTCATTCTAAAATACTTTGAGAAAATGCATGTCAAATAGATGTGTTTCATAAGTTAGCTTTAGCACAAGTTTCTAGACGAGATAATAATAAATATTGAATTTTTATTGGTTTCTTTAAAGGTTTATCGGTATTCACTGAATTCTTCAAACTATTGTTACGTATAAATGACAAGAGGCAACTGACAGTCAAATATTTAGTTTCATTTTTATTTATTAATCTTTAAGCATTGCTGTAGATATTATTTAAGTCAATAACAAAGATACAAAGGGCAGCTTGTTTAGGAATAACCGGAGCCCTTAAGTCAACCCCGACAGCGGCGCTAGAGGTCATGTTATATATACCCCCCCTGGATATCTATGGAAAAAGTATAGCTGCAAAAAGTGCCCTGCGACTAAAAGAGTCGAAATTCTGGAAGCAAACCAACTACGGGCACAGCAGTATACTAAAGATTCACCCGGGGAATAATCTACGAGACCCGACTGATTACTCTGTCCCAATAACATGCTTCGATAGAAGGTATTCTATAATCATTCCAAGTAGGGAAGAGTGGAAAGGCAATCAGAATATAACGAAAACAGATCACGCAATCTTCACAGACGGTTCAAAAATGGACGTTGGTGTGGAAGCCGGGGTCTTTTCCGAAAGTTTACAAATACAGAAATCGTATAGACTCCCCAACTATTGTAGTATTTTTCAAGCAGAAGTACTGGCAGTAGAGAAGGCGGTCAATATCCTGCAAGTACACCTTGGCTTGGGAGTAGCCTCGTCAATCACCATCTTCAGTGATAGTCAGGCGGCGATTAAGGCAATCTGTTCCAGCAGCGTTAAATCAAAGCTCGTAAAGCGATGCCGCAACAATCTATGCACACTTGGCAACCAACATCGGGTTATTCTGTGCTGGGTTCCTGGACACTCCAAAATAGATGGCAACGAGGCTGCCGATGCGCTCGCACGAGAGGGCGCAGGCATGCCAGCTGATCTAGCAGACAATACAGTGAACAAACCACTATGATTGGTCAAAGAGGAGATTGACTACACGGCCAAGCAGCTTTCACAGAACAGATGGACAGGGTTGACAACCTATAGTACATCCAGGCAACTGTGGCCCACATTCGATAAAAAGAGAACCGCAGAGCTATTGAGACACAGTCGAAAAGACGTGAGAAATATTACTGCGGTTGTTACCGGACATTGCCTCTTCGGAAGACATGCCGAACGTATGCAAATACCCACTAACGACTTCTGCAGAAGTTGCAGAGATGAGGAAGAGGAAGAAAGTATTCAACATTTTCTGTGTGAATGCCCTGGCCTCGCAAGAAGGAGGTTCACTACTCTGGATGAACCATCTTTCGATAGCCTGGAGGAACTAAGCAACTTACAACTTGGACGGCTGAGCAGATTTCTGAACAGTAGTGGCTGGTTTGAATGAGTTGTTAAAATCCTTCCGCGGTTACGTCGCACTAACCATCAGAGATCTGATGAAGGTGGGTTCTACGGAACACGTGTGGTATCACAACGGACCTAATTAGGACTACGTGAGACTGTTTGGTCAGAACCAAGGGTCTGCCACTCTTACCTAACCTAACCTAACCTAACTGACAGTCAAATATTTAGTTTCATTTTTATTTATTAATCTTTAAGCATTGCTGTAGATATTATTTAATCATGTTGTAATTTTCTACCAAAATAACTTAATTTTTCTTTAATTATTTTACCTCTTTGTTTGCTGCCAGGGTCAATCCAGAGAGGACCAACAGCTTAACGTAGGTTCCGAACCGGCGTGAATGGGTGAATTGGAAGATGATACATTTTACACTCTTCCCTGAATTCTTAAACCTGCTAAATTTCGGGCATACTTTTTTTATTGTGCGTATACCTACAACAAGGATCGAACTCGAACAGCCACCGTCGAATGCCAGTAACTTACCTCTGAGCTACTGCCGTGGTCTAATAAGTTAATTTAAAATAAACTAAATCAGACTTACTTACTTATTACCTATTAAGAAGCTACCTAATTTAGAATTACAGAAAAATAGGTTAACTGAATATGAAAAAAATCAAGCTGGTGACTAACAATCAGGCACCAGAAATGGAAGGATCAACAAATGATGGAAACATAAGATCAAAAAAAGTCTTAAGATCTATTTCCTGTCTTCAAATATTTCAAAATGTGGCAGTTCTGTTGTGGTCTGATTTAAGACATGAAAATGAAATAGAGTTTTAATTAAGAGAAAACATTCACAAATATTCCACATGGAAAGAGGAATTTCCACAAAGTCCTATTATCGACCACATTATTTAATTTTATCTTGGAAGCTACAAAAAGAAAAAGTAATATATATATAATAATGGAACCTTGTATAGGATGAAACATCAGTGATAGGATTAGGCCGATAATTGGTAATTGTAGCGAGAAGTAGAGAA
Organism: Polydrusus cervinus; assembly: GCA_935413205.1. Taxonomy (NCBI): domain Eukaryota; kingdom Metazoa; phylum Arthropoda; class Insecta; order Coleoptera; family Curculionidae; genus Polydrusus; species Polydrusus cervinus. The sequence goes on from OW284516.1 coordinate 30,840,177, forward strand.
GATATCAATGAGGTAATAGAAGGTCTGAAAGAAACAGAACAAGTATTTGAAAATAAACATTGAGAAACTAAAATATACCATACTCAGATCAGGTAATGAAAAAAACGACAGAGAAGTAACGTTAAAAATAAAATAACAAAACAGTATAAACAGCGCGTAAATTATATAATATAGGTACATGGTACATCTAAACAAAGAAAAATTAATTTTTATATGAATATGATTGTTGAAGGACACGATACTACAAACATTTTCATAAATGAAGGAAAATAATTAAAGAAATTTCTCATTGAAATTAAATTTCTATACATTTTAGGTCTTAATAGGAATTGCCAACCATGTGAATTATCTATATGTAGCTAGATTCTTGACTGGACTGGCTGCTGATGTGGCTTTTGTAGCAGGACCAATGTATGTAGCCGAAATAGCTGATCAGAAAATAAGGGGATTTTTAGCAGGAGTTATTTTCGTTATGATGTTGGGAGGATTCCTGATAGTTTATGGAGTGGCACCTTATGTACCTTTTTATGTTTGTTCTATTATAGGTAAGAAAGTTAATATACTCTAAATTATGATTTGATCGTTTATGCTAATTCTTTCTTGGTAGAGAGAGTGTAATAAGCTCCCGGTACACGTGGGCCTCTTACCACATTAAACCAAGGTGTGACGCCCGAGATGCCATTGAAAAAGAACTTTCCGTCCTGTAGTTGCATAGATCGAGCCACGATAACCTACTTTAGTTAGTCAAATCTAAAAAAACAATACTAGTAATAAAATTTAAATCTCAGCTTTCTAAAATATCATCTTTAAGTTTTTCATAATATTGCCGTAGTGCTAAAATTACCTCTGAAACTAGTTTGAGTATTAAATAAAATGTTATATTTTTCTAAATAAGATATAAAATCAAAAGCATCAACCAATTATTGTAGAAAGATTTTATGTTATGATTTAATCGTGATTACAAAACTTACCAACATAACGAGAAAAATTGCACTTGCCGAATATCTCAAACGGCTGTCATAACTGCAATAAATGGGCCGAGATGTTCGCAAAAACGTGATTTTCGTACGCTACGGAAAAATATAACTGACTGGCAATAATCTTTTACGAGCACTTAACATTTAACATCAGGAGTGTTAGCACTTCTTTTACATTTTAATTATTATTTCATATAACCCGGTTTGACGGATTTAAACGTTAAATCACAAGTTAGCATTTTTTATGGGGAATATAAAGATTTATTTATTTATTCATTGCCATATACATTTACAAAGTAAATAGTGACATTGTCATTGGAATGGGAATATCATGTATTTTTCTTTATCGTTTCAAAATCACAGCCTGTCAAAAGTTTTAAATGTGCATATCTCAAAAAGTAAAGATTCTAAATTTTGAATACTTTATACGACCATTTTTTGGGTAGAAAGTCAGCTGAAGCTGTGTACACGTTGATGAGAGTGTTTTTTTTAAATTGACAATGATTTATTAAAGATCAGCTTACAGCTTAGAAATTTATAAATTGGAGCCCGACAGGTCCCTGGATAGATTATTTTCCGAAATAATAACGTGCCTATTATAAAAAAGGAAAACGATTCACAAATGTGAATAGACGAAAATTCTTTTGAAATACATTTAAAGAAATAGCAGTATCTTTCAAAATAAACTATTAAATGTCTACCCAGATTACCCTTAATTTTTCTTTACAATTCTGTTCCTTACACCTGGTTGTGAAACCTTTTATTCTGCACTTAAAGCTACAAACCTTACTGTAATTTCTCTTCTCATGGTGCGACACGTATTTTGGTAATGATTCTCCCTGTTCTACTCATTGAACCTTTATTTCATCTAATTAAATGTCGTGTTGTGTCTTGGTACAAATCCTTTCGCTTGCGCCCATATAAGTTCTATAGGATTTTGTTCGCAATGATATGGCGGTGTGCGCAGCACAGTTACACTATGTTTTTTAGCTATATCTTTCACGGCATATTTCATAAAACGATGTTTGTGTAAATTTGCTATAGCTAATAGTTCCTTCTTTATCAAATTATCTTCTTTTTTTTCTTTGGTTAGTTATCATAAATAATTTATTGCACAAAATTTACCTGCGCCTGTGGCCGACACCGAAATTGAGCTGGACGGAACTTCCCATTTTATTACTCTACACCTTTCTGAAATATACTATAGCATTTGACCATATTTGAAACTTTTAGGTGGAATTATTGTTGGAATACAACTAATTGGTGTGCCATTTATGCCTGATTCGCCCTACTTTCTGGTATCAAAAGGAAAAAATGAAAAAGCTAAGCGTCATCTGCAAAAATTAAGAGGATATGAAAATGTAGATAAGGAACTTGCAGCCATAACGGTGGCCGTGGAACGCCAAAAGACCGAACGAGGTACGTAATTAAAAATTCGTTTTAATTTAATGTTTTTTAACAATTCTTTATACAGGAACTATTCTATATCTAAATTTGCATACCATTTAATTTTTGTGAAAAGCCATTATTTAATTGCATTTAGTTTCAAATATTCTGTGTACATTTTCGCATACAAATTCTTATAAAAATGCCTCTATTTCAACGACTTTTTAGGCACCCTAAAGAAACGCTCCATACTTTGTGTTAAATCAGCCGTCTAAATAGTTGAGTAAAGACCCTACAATCATACCAAATTCGCAACACGTAAAAAGAAAACAGAATCATTCGAATCTTAACATTTACTATTGTAACTAGGGATGGCTGTTCAATTCTGGAACTGATCCAGTAGACCTGATCACTGTGAGCAGACTCGTGGAACTGATCCGGAATGAAATCTAAAACGGGTACGACCGTCGACGTGGCCGGTAATCTAAAATGCAACAACGGACAGCCTGTCACCATGAAGACGGCACAATGGTATTGACGACACTGCAACGGTTTCGGAACGGCAAACGAAACGTTGGAACGTGTTTGCCTGGTGACATAGTGTAGCTAGAAACTGGAACTGATTCGTGGGCTAAATACTTGGTAGTTAGGTATCAGTTCCGTACTGATCAGCCGTCCCTAATTCCAATATTCCTACTTTTAGTCAGCATTAACTATACTATTAATAATAGATGTAGTGGATAGATAAAAAATATTTGTGCATACTTGTTTACTTTGTGGCTATATAAAGATAATTAAGGAAATAATTATGAAACCATTAGTTGTTGTTGGGTTTGGTATTATGTAAACCTTGTCTGACATGTAAAATATTTAATGTTACCTACAGTTGTTTAATGTGCGGTCTTAATTTAAGGATCAACAAAAATCATAATAAAGAACTTTTCCTACGACCACCTATGAAAATGAGCCAAAAAAAGCACGCTTAATTTGGCTAGAAAGCGCCGTATATAAAACGCGTGTTGAAACAAAATATTTCAACACTAGTGTTGAAATATCAAGGCACACTATTTAATTTAAACATATGGTGCTAATTTGACAAACAACCCCTATTTATTAAAAAGAACAAATTTTAGAAAGCAGTAATTGTAAAGTGTTTAACTTATTTATCATTAAAATCGAGTGATTCAGAATTAGACTGTAAATAATACGCCATCTGAAATTATAAAAAATGTTAATAATATATTGGAAAATCTATTACCAGAAAAAACAAATCGCGCTGAAGAGAGTGTCATGTATTAAACAACAAATCTTTATCGGTATCGATAGCGTAGAGAATAGAGCTCTAGCCTACAGATCGCAAGGTCACAGGTTCAAATCCCATCAGGATTATTTGACTTTTTTTTATAAAAACGTTAAATAATTTAAAGGATTTTTTAAATTTATGTTTAATACATTTTTCCTTGATTAAATTTAAAATTTTTCATTCTGGTTAATCTAGAAGTCAATCTAGGATTAGTTTTCCTATGATATAATTATAAAATATAAAAAAATGGAAAAGTTAAACTACAAATAAAGGAAAAGCCTATTGACAAGCTATGAAACCAGATATTAAGTGGAACATAATCCTAAGTATGCTAATTTCAACACTTGTGTTGATATTTTTTTTTTAACACTAGTGTTGAAATATTTTTTATAAATCAAAGACTTTTTTAATAATTCTTTGTATATATATATTCTAAAACTTGGAGAATTTCCGCACTCGGCGACGCCTCGTGCTAAATACCTCCTCGTTTGAAAAGTATAACTTTCATCACTTGTTAAGTAATATATTATTGTGCTTGTCTGTAGTTTTCCACATTTATAACATTTTTTTTTACAATTCTTGTTTCATTCGGATTAAATTACATGTTCGGTCCATTAACTTCTAGAAACTAAAATTCTTATTTCGTTTTAGGGAGACCGCAAGATTTATTTATATCAAAGAGCAACCGGAAGGCAGTGATAGTTATGGCAGTCTTAAATATTGCCCAGCACTTTAGCGGAATGACAGTTATACTTATGAATTTACATTCTATTCTAACTGCTGCCGGCTCAGTGTATGTTAGTTCCAACGTTGCCGGCATTATGTTTTCTGGAATTATGCTTTTAGCAGGATTTATTACAGTTTTTATGATTGACCATGTTGGCCGACGCGTTCTCCTAGCTTTATCAAGCCTATTAAGCGGTCTTTCTTTGCTGTCCTTAGCGATTTTTTTCACGTTACAAAAATATAGATATATAGGGAATAGTGTCACTTGGATTCCGATTACATCAGTAATGGTGTACGCTGCAGTATTTAAAAGCGGTTTAGGTATGATTCCAATAGTCATGACAGCGGAATTATTTCCTTCAAAAGTTAAAGCAATGGGAATGGCTCTCGCAGATCTTATTTATTTAATGGCAGGACTAGCTTCGATTCAGTTATACCAGAATCTAGTCAGAATGTACGGCATCGATATACCATTTTACATTTTTGCCATCGCAACTTTGGCTACCGCTGTTTTTTCCGTAACTTGTGTACCAGAAACGAAGGGAAAAACTTTGGAAGAAATACAGTTTATTTTAAAAGGTGAACCAGTGTCAAAGGGACACAAAAAAAGCGAGTATGAAATGACGGAAAATGCTCAACATGCATAATGTAAAATTTAACTTGCCCTTTGATTGAAAGGAACGGTTATAGAAAATACTAGTTGAATATTTTTCTTTAGATTATTTTATAATGTTGTGATATTCAGTGTGATCCGGGCCAAGAGTTTTTTAATAAAAATTATAAATACTGTCCTTTCCCTAAATACTTCATATTAATTATACATCATACATTTGTATCAGCCGTATTCACTAAAGGGTTCTGAATTTAAAATAGATATGGTTGCGTAGATAATTTATTCATATGTTAAATTACGGAATTTCCTGAATCGATTTACAAAAAAACTCAACAAATTATTGAAGTATTTTTCACCACTGGAAAGGTGGTATCTTTGAGGATGTGAGAAAGTTATTTTCATGCAGAAAGAAAAACCGGGGAAAAAGATATACGACATAGAAAATTCTAAAAAAAATTACCAAAGTTCATTCTATTGTAAAAAATATTGAGAATTTTTTTTTTTAATAACAAATAACTTTCTCACAATCTGCAATATCTGGAGAGTCCCAATTTAAAAATCCGTTAATAAATATGGACAGGATTCGTTTCCAGAGAACGCAATGTTTTTATTAATCGGATGGAGCTGGTAACTTTAGAGAAGAATTTAGAAACATTGTTCGGATGCTCTTAAATTTAATAATATAGAAAAATCTATAGTCTATTTGAGAAAGGTATAGAGTAATAAAAGCTCATTAGGTATTCAAAGGAACTACATAGTGACCCAACTGATATTTAAGCCACTTTCATAAATTGTCATTGATTTCATTGCAAAATTATTTATTTTCATCAAGTGCAGGTAGTACCACCCGGGATTGGATCAATTTATGGGTTTTGCCTATTGTTATCCATTCACCAACACTGAAAATGGTGTGACAAAGACGTGCATTATGTACATAGTATCAGGTACACTTATTTTTTATTAAACATTAATTAATCATAATATTCTTCGTCATCTGAGGAACTGTCATCTCCTCTTGACGTTATAATTAACGGGTCGACGCGACGAGACGGTCCTCATTTTCCTCTTCTTTAATCATATGATGGACTGTTTTTCGCCAGTTCTCTGGTGTCACTTCCTTAATGCCTTGATCAAACAGTTGCTTAAGGTCTTTCATTTTGAATGTCGTGTTGTGTCTTGCTACAAATCCTTTCACTTTCGCCCATATAAGTTCTATAGGATTTAGTTTCTCAATGACATAGCGGTATGCGCAGCGCAGTTACAGAATGTTTTTCAGCTATATCTTCCACAGCATGTTTCATAAAACGATGTTTGTGTAAATTTGCTATAGCTAAAAGGTTCCTTCTTTATCAAATTCTCTTCTTTTTCAGGTAAATTTTGTGCATTAAATTATTTATGATAACTAACCAAATGCACAAAATGTACCTGCCCCTATGGTCAACACCGAAATTGAGCCGAACGTGGGAATTTCCCATTTTATTACTCTTCACCTTTCTGAAATAGACTTTAAGTTGTTTTACTCATCGCTACGAAGTTGCGAGTAGTAATATCTAGTGTCGATGTATATCTAGGGATGGATCAGACGAAGGAAGGGAACAGCTCTTTTTTCAGATTTGAATTGTTTTACTTTTTTATTTCTAATAATTACAGATATATTTACATACAAATCACATTAATACATTTAACTTAATTACATAACTTAATTAATTTATTCTTCTGGAGCATGATGCTGCACTTTAAATCCATGAATCGGAACTACTAGTAAGATTTTATTCAAGTTTTTTTTAATCTTAGAATCTACAAGAAAATATTTCGTTAATCTTTTTTATTATGTTAATAAATATTAAATGATGATTACAATTAATAATAACCAAAATCGTAAAGTTCGTTCAAATTTTTAATTAATTTTTTTTTACATTAAAATTAAATTGATCTTTTTCACTTCGCTCTCATTGCTTTTCTCGTAATTGAGATATAATATTTGCCTCAGTATAAAGATATTAAAAGCCGCATAAAGAATCAAATCTCTAAATAAAAAAAAATCTATTTTATGACGCACAACGTTCGAACCCTTAGTTTTCAAGTAATAACAAATTAAATAGCCGAATACCTGTAACTATTTAAAAAATTATTGATCATTGCGTTCGTTAACATCATCAAAGAATCCAACCTACAAAAATTACTACCGCATCTCTGTAAACAAATATACCTCGAATTAAATTTTAGTAGGTTCTGCAACAAGAGTAGATGTTACTGGATATGATGTTCATATCGCCCGAGGAAGTAGAATTTTAACTTTTAAATAGAAACCCGCTTTTTTTATTGGATGCCTTGAATTCTATAGAAAAATTTCTTATTTTATACCCGGCGATGATCTCTGCTTTATTTAAAACGTGTTATATTAAATATTATAGATTTTAACGCATATTAACGATCAGATTTTATTCAATTTTATAGTTTGAAAAAATAAAAAACATACTCGTACAAACCTCATTTTCTAAATTTGTTTTTGCATCTTCCAACTCAATGATAGGATCCTCCTGTTGATCGCTTTTTAAATCATGCTCTAAGGATTCGTTCTGTAACGAAAACACCTAAATATTTACTAGGCCACTAAGAAGAGAATTACTAACAATAAAATTATTTAATGTGAATAAGATGTGAATAATAAATAATTCAAGTTCGTACACTGGGGACAAAATTATTGAAAATTAATAATTTCGTTGGTCCTTTATATAATTAATATACAGAATATTCTGAAAATTACTTATTATATTTAAAAGGAAAGAAATTAGAACTCAAAAGCTTCCTTCACTGTTATAATAATGAACAGCTATAATAGAAATTATCTACATGTTTCGAATGCAGAAGCATTCTTCTTCAGAAGAACAAATGAAATTAAGAAGAAAGGGGTAGATATCATCCGAGCTTTGAGATTAAAATATTAGATGAAATAAAGGTCCAATGAGTAGAATATGGAGAATCATTACTAAAATACTCGTCACACCGTAAAAAGAAAAATTACAGTAAGGTTTGTAGCTTTGGGTACTATCAGAATTTAAGAGCAGAATAAAACGACCACCACCAGGTGTAAGGAAGAAAATTGTTAAGAGAAATGGAAGGTAATCTCAGAAGAAATTTAATAATTCATTTTGAAAGATACTATGGGCTCGGCATAATAAAAACTATGGAAATGAAGTGTATATAAGTGTGAGGAAGATAAATGTTTAAAATAAATTTTTCAAAAAATTAAATTGATGCAGAACATGATCTCTAGATGGTAACATCCACATGTCCCGAAGTACACTATCACGTCAAAAATATATTTCGTACCATTTTTAAGAGTTCCTTTATTTTTTCTTCAATTCTGGCTATTGATAAATCTTTATCTTCTATATTATTTTGTATCTTTCCTAGCTCTTGAGACATTTTATCAGATAATTTTTTATAATTTTCTCTTAAGGTGTCTATTTTTTGATTGGTTTCAAATTCCCTAAGCCACATGCTTCTTCTAACTTCATGAAGGTTCACTTTAATCTCCTCGTTGGATCTGATCTTCCTTTCACAATCTTCTTTCTGATATTCCAATTTTTTGAGCTAGGTCGCAAATAAAAAAAAGTCAATTTAGAATATAATTAATTATTTATCAGAACCTAATCATATAAAAGATGGTAAATTTGATAAAAGAAAATTGTAAATATTCCTACTAACTTCAAAGACAATTAAAAAAAAAAGAGTTAAAACTTCCAAAAACTTTATCGATAGAGATTTTTCTTTCTGACTTTTAAGCATATTTTGATTTTGACGTTGATATAATTTTTTTTTTGATTCCTGTAAATAACACTATTTTTTAAATGTTCTTGAAAAAATGTCACTACACCAAAGTATAAAGAAACTTTTTGTGAAGAAGTTAAATAAAGGATATTATTTAAAGAGCATTAAGTAAAATTCTGCATAAAAAAATCATATAATAACGTCGTCTTTTTGTATATAATGTATAAATTTCTGGTCAATACCTGATGTCTCAGATGATCAATTTCATTTTGAAGTTCTACAGTGCTAGCGATAATTATTTCTTCTTCTTCCAAAATCTTTTCGTTGACTTTATCTTTTTTACCCCATGAATTTTTCTTTGAACTCTCTCCAGTCTTATTATACACGGTTTCCCTGGCGTCTCTAATCTAAAGAATTTGTTTTAAAATAAAAGGAGAAAAGGGAACAAAACCGGCATAATGTACTGTAGCCTTTATCAGTAGACAGTAGAAGTAGAGAGTAATAATTACTAATCGTTTGAAGTCTGCTTTTGGGCAGATCTTTAGTTTTACCTAATGATATTAATAATTTAATAATAACTTAAGATTTTTTACAGAGAACATTTTGGAAAAAAAAATAATTTACATAGAATTAAATACTGTTTTTAAAATACAAATTGATCTTACCAACTTTTTTTCTTCTAATTCATCTTTAATAATGGCGATATCTCTTTTAAGTTTGTCAAACTCTAAGATAACGTCAGCTTCTCGTAATCTACCAAAAAAATTGGTTAGTTTATAGGAGAAATATTGCAATCATTACTATTATTATATTATTGCAGCTGAAATGGCAATTCTATTTTTGTAATACTAAATTAATCCGTGATAGTTACCTTGCCGCCAGGAATTCATCCTGCCAGTGACCAACTCCTCTGCTGTGAACAATTTTACTTTTTTCTACCTCATATTCCAGTTGTGTCAAATAATCATGAAGGTTTTGTAGAATGTCATCGCTCTCGGCTATTCTTAATTTAGTTTTTATTAATAAGTCGTGAAGACATTCAGTAACATTTCCTTTAAAGTTAAGTTGTTCCTTAATAGGCTTGAGTTCGTCTATAAAATTCTTGATCTGAAAAGAAAAAGGGTAGATGTAGATAACAAAAAGCATATGATGATTTCCCTTTTTGCAGTATTTTATTGGGGCCCCTTTTATAAAACAAAAGCCTTATGATCTTGTTGATAACATACACATAATTTTTTTCAGATACAGCGTTTGTCGTTAGATTGGAAAGGATAATGAAATTTGTAGCTTACCGATTCGATTTGTTCTTTACAAATCTGTAACCGTTGTGAATCTTCTAAATTGGCTCTTTTCTCTTTTTGAAGTTCTTCCAATAAATTATTTAAATCGTTTTTTCTCGTAATTATATCAATTTCGTTATTAGTAAACTTTTCCTTAAGATCTTTATTTTCTTCTTCCAGTTTTTTAAATTTATTTTTGAGATCTTCGTTTAATTTTCTAGCTTTCTGAAAAATAAAGTTTTATAAGTAGGTGGTTGGTAATCATTTAAAAAATGCATAAAAAACATATTTCAAACCACCTGAAAGTTCCTTATTTCATAAGGATGGCTGCGTTTTATCTAACAGAGTTAGATGTCCAAATACCAATCAGATTACATAGTACTACCAAGAAGTTGAAGACTTTACTATTGGTAGGATGTCACCACCTGCAGACCGGTATCGAACTCTAGTTTCGTCAGTACATAGTAGGTGTTATTGCTATTAAATGTTATTAAAAATAATTTTAAAATTAGTTCATACGGTTAATAAAAGAGGGCAGTTTAAGAAAAATCAATATAATCCAAAAACACTAGTAGCTTTAATTAAAATATTTTATAAGTTTGACTTGTGGTCGAGGACTGCTGCAGCTCCTCCCCTACGCACGTGTAATAAAATAATTTTAACTCCAACTATATAGAAAACCACACTTTTTTTAACAATTCATCCATTAATATTTTAATCACATTACTTAATGAATAAGTACACTTACCTGTAATTCCATTTTTTCTTCTCTCTCTTTTTCCAACAGCGTTAAATACGAATTTTCTACGTATTTAAGCATTGTTTTACAACAAATGGCGCACAAATTACCTGATATCCATATAACTTAAAACTTGATAACGCAGCATAAAATATTACATTGCTATCAACGGTGGCCGTGCTGATAAGAGAGCCAATTATTCTGTAGTTTATATTAAGGAGACAGGTTGTTTTAATTTACCTGTTGATAAGGAATTTATTTTGATAGATTACAAGCCTGGAATTTTTATTGATAATCTAGATTGACTAAATTAGAATGATATAAACATAAAAAAGCTATATTTTGGCATTGATTTTATTGAAATGTATATTTTAAATGTGTTTTTAGGGGAACCGGTGTAATTTTTTATCATGGCCAGATTCTCGGCCATTGCGCTGTTATTATGAATATTTTCTAAAACTAACTACAGAGTAATTTTTTTGGCGCAAAATATGTTTCATATTACACTACGAAATACATTTCTTTCTCAAAAACTCCGGGGCCCCGAACCCGTCCTTGGCATATCAAAACAACATCAGACAGGTGGGCGCAACAACAACACCTATCCCGATGGAATACCTGGGCAAACCCAAGCGAGGGCCACAATTTAGAAACCCTCCAAAAAGCTATCAACTGGAATATTGCTTCTAACGCGCACCCAGCTAAAACAAGTGGTTGGCCTACTAATAGGTCACTGTCACTTAAGAGAACACCTACGTCAAATAGGAATTTGGTCCCATTGAATGCAGACTTTGCGGCGAAGTGGACGAAACCACCCCACATATCATATATAACTGCGAAGCACTGACCCGAAGAAGATTTAGAATCTCCGGAGGAATCCAATGTGGGGATAACCTCCCACATGACAAACTTGCTATGAATTTACTGGACCTTATAAAAGGAACAAATCTTTTCTAGCAAGATAGGGGAGTACAATAAGCCATTAGGCTGCAGTGCAGGAAGCTTGGTCCGAAGGTCCGACCCCCGCCTTAAACCAACCAACATAATACATTTTTTTTAAAGTACAGACCAAGACAATTGAGGACCTTCTTGCTGAAAGAAGGAGGCTCCCTTTTTGGTATTTCCGGTTATATTTTTTCTACAAAATGTGAAAATTTGAGCTAAATCAATTAGTACAAGAACGAGGTACCTTCAGCAATACATGGAATAATGGAAATAATAAAGGAGTTTCTAGATCTGCCTTTGTTATTGTTTAATAGTAGTATAGCAGCTCCGGATAACGGCCTCTTTCTTGAAGCAGGAATAGACAGGAATAGACTTACCTCCTCAAGAGCGGATTTAGCTTTTTAACATAAAGAGATTGTCCAATAAGTTATCAAAAGATTATTTTTGTACTGCCTCACGCTGTAGTTACGATTTTCGATCGAGAAGATAGTCAGATAGGAAAAAAAGCGCTGGCAGGCTTTTTTTTAACAAAATTTACAGGAATTAAGATAATTGATAAAATAACTAGGATTTTTTACATCTAATTATTGCAAAACATATATTATAATAACTAGTACAATCTACAGTCTTTTGGGATCAGATATTAATTGTTTCCTTTACAATAGACATTTTATGGCTTGAGGGCATCGATCACAGTATTAACCTATACCTAAATGTATTATATTTTTTGAAGATTCGTTATTGGTGTGATACCTATTTGTTTCATTTTATTTTTTTTAAATTCCTCCTTTAGGTTGTTTTGCTAAATTTTCTTACTACAAAGATAACCATGATGCTTAATAATAAAATAAAAAAGAAACCGTCTGGATTACCATATTAATATTTATACTGAAATATCAAACCTAGTCCTTGGATAATATTTTTATATTGGATAATTAAATCTATAAGTTTGTTGTATGTTCAAGAGTGTCTAACAATAACACAGATGTCGCTCCGTGCAACATCTTGCTGGTGAGTTATCCCTTTCTTTCGTCGGATCCTATAGCTCTACTGAGGAGCCATGTTATGACGAAATAAACATCTTTATTTCTCTTGGATAACGTAGTTCAATATATCGTCATTTAAATTATGGTATGTAATATTATCTAAGACTTATATATTTCATTTCAGAACCTCCTTTGATCACTAGAATATTTTTATTTCTTGATACTTTGAAGTTTATTAGTAATTCTTATTCAGCTTGTTCCCTATTGGGACATCAAATTGAGGTAAGATTATGTTTCTATGTATTGTCAAGGGATGAATCTATCAACCATTCAAAACCGTAGGTCGATATCATATCTGGTTCAGAAAATATTAACTGTTAAATTTAGACGAAATTTTTCTTTCTCAAAAGCAATTGTCCAGCAGTTTAGTTTTGAATGGCGCGACTTATACGACGTGGCGCTGCCTAATAGCGTTTTCGATTACCACTCCGAGAGTACTCCGAGAGAGCTCTGAGACGTCATAGATCTGCCCGAGATCTGTCATAGCCATGTAGTGAGATTACTCGATTTTGATAATCGAACATGCAAATCTCGGGGAGAGCACTCCTAGAGTGCCCGAGAGCACTAAATCGAAAACGCTATAAGTTTCGGCAACTGGCAGACCCGACAAACCGAGTATCCGCGATTCAGTATGCTGGGTCACCATGCTACTCCAGTCCCTTGAGTGACGCAAAATAATAAATATGGTGCAAATTATTAAGCTGAATTTCATGAATGTGCAGCCTTTAGCTCTTATCGGTCGTGTGAGGATGAGAGGCAACTCGAGTAGTCTAGTCGCCTAGTCTTCACGCTGTTAATACAACACTGGAGATAATATGCTGTTTTCAAATAATCGTTTATTAATCTTTAAAAAAAATACAGTGAATACGTTTAATAAAACATTAATTTAGCTGATAAAAATTAACAAGGCTAATTAGATAAAATACTATTGCAATAAAACAAAGTTACAATGACTAAAAATAAATAAGATCAAAATAAATAAAATTTAAAAAATATTAAACAACAATTTAAATAAAATAATGGACGAAATATTTAAATCAACATGTATAAGCAATATATTATTTAAAATTAAAACACAATGTGTTTTTAATCTGTAGTACCTATATATACACGTCTGGCAAAACATGACGTGTGTGGGCATTTTCATGTCGACAAGTGAATCAATAATAAACTATTTTAGAATAGACTAGAATGAGTTATTGTCGCATTTTGTGGCTAGCGGGCGAGTTTGATATTTGCACCTAAGTCTCAACTAAACGTTGATGTTCTATCTTCGCTAGGCTGTGTTCGAGAACATCAGTTTTTGTCTTAGAAATTTACCAGAGGAGAAACGCTATTTGCTTACCGGTCAATCAAAAACTTTTGGAACTTTTATGCCGTCATTGTTCCGTTAATGCAATTAGGCCCGCTTTATCTACCTCCTGGTAACTTTACCATTCTAATCTCAAACTATTGCACACATTACAAACGTCAACAATTCCGTGAGTTCTTATCCCTTGCGGTAAATGAGTTCCTATTTCTTACGGTAAATCGCCAATAGAAATTATTACACTTCAAGATGTGTGACAATTGACATCCTAATAACGACGCATAATTTCGACATAAGGTTACTACAACGAGAAGTATTATAGCCTATAGAAAAACTCATTCTTCTTCAGTCAATAGCTTGATAGCGAAAAACCTTCAAAATCATCCACGAACCGCAAACCAGAGTCCACATGCCAAGACGACAGTGGAAATCGAACTACCAAAAATAAAATGATTAACTGGGTCGGCTTGTTCTCTCGAGGGTAGTGGTAGGCTACTGCGACGAGGGCCTAAAAGCCCACAGTACACCACTATAAGTGATTTTTAAAATGCGTTAAGACGACTTTCTGTAAAAATGTATTACAAAGTAATATTGAATGATTTAAAAGAAATAATAGGCATTTTGCAATAAAATTATGCGATTATTTTATTCCCACTGTTTGTAGAGATATCATATGTCGTCCGAGGAATGAGTTATCCTGCTCTTAAATGGGTTAAAAATCGTCGGGCTAATTTATTAGTAACTAAATAAATTATATACATAAAATTATGGCTATACGTTATGGTTAATACGTTTTCTCTGCAATACTGTAATCGCTTCGAAAGTTAAATGGTATTAACCTTCTATCTGTAACACGCCCTTTGGCTAATTTTTGTCCAAAGACTGTTGTTCTAGAACATAGCCCTACATAATGTTTGTTACCATAGACTACAAGTCATGTTCATTGAAGTTTACAAGCTCAAATAATGCTCACCCATCTTCGTTTTACCAGACGCCTATGTACCTCGAGTATTATATTTCGGAATTAGGAAACACACAGCTATACCAAGAGTCGATGCAGTAAGAAGTCTCTTACTATGCCTAATGAAGAGCAAAAAACGTGCTACTTCATTCGGGCTCATGGTCGAACCTTTTATTTTTACCAAGGTCTTAAAGTGAGTTAGGTAGTTTTAGTTGAGTTTCAGCAAAATGACAATTAAATAATTTAGGATATTAACTTTTGGTCAAAAATTCGCTAAACGTTTCCTGTCTCTTTAATAATTAACTTTGTGGAATGATTTACCAAAATGCCAGTTTACAGGAAAAAAAGAAAAATTATATCTGAAAAAGTTGGAAAAATATTTTTTGGTGTTAGACCGGTAAAAATATAAACTGGCCAACAATTGAACAGGCACAAAGAAAATCGAGAATCATATTTAAAGTCCCACACTTATATTAAATCAATTAATTAACAGAAGTCGATGTCAAACAGCGTATTCTGAACCAGTAAAATCCAAGATACAAACCCCCGCGAGCTTGGAATACAAGCGAGCCGAGCAATGACAAAGCTCAGGCCACGGGGGAGATTTCCCCCCATAGATAATGATAAATAGCATTTTTTATAGACTGAGTCAGTACACACAGGATTTATTTTAAATGTCTTTGAGCCTTGTGGTTAATAAATACATGTTTTAGTAGTTTATTGGTTTTAAGTTTTTATATCCCCCCTCCCCGCTCCCCCAGAACTAAGCCACTGAGCACCGACACGAATGATAAGTTCTGAAGATTTCGATATATGCGGAATGATGTAAGTCAAGACCAGATTGGCTTTAAATTAGCAATTGTGGTTTGTTTTGGGTTACTGATGGCCACTTGTCCTTTCGAACATTCAGCCAACTTGCTTTTGGACCTACACAGCTTAACGTGGGTTCCGGACCAGGATCCTCAGTCATGCGACACCCCCCAAGGGCTATCAACCCTCAGTTTATTGAGAGTTACATGACGTTAAGGAGTGTGTACCTTCTTCCGCACCCCACGAGATATCCGATCTCATCCTGCCTGGTCACCGGCGTGAATGGTGTGCGTTGGAAGATAATATACTCTTCCTTAGCATTCTTTTATCCACTAAATTTCGAACATGGCCATGGCCAGCGATTAAAATTTGAGTTAAAATGCATGCCATTCTTTCACACCCTGTATCAGATTCCAAAAATGCCTTCAATAGTATAATGATACAGGTTATTATAGAAATTACACTAGAGAAACACTTCTTACTTTTTTTAATCGATCGGTAAAAAAGTTAGGTAAGGACCCCAAAATCAGTCTAGGTGCGCTGCCAGTGACCTGCTCTGGGAAAAATACAGCGTCGATCACCTGGCATATACAGGGTGATTCCTAAGTGGATACTTCTTTTTTAGGCATTAAAATAAACAACATTTTCAAATACCTTTTTTCAAAAAACTTAAAAATAAGCGAGATACAGAAGTAAAATATCTGTGCTGGCCTGGTCATCAAAACTTAGCCTGCTTTACTTTATGTTGTTTGTCTTATCTTTTATTAGTCATGCAATTTACGGGTCGGTCGTCAGTTATTCGCAAACCGCTGCGGTGTATTTTTCTGAAGCAAATTAATTTTAAATATTTGAAACGTGAAAGTGGTAAAATTTGAAAACAATGAACTAGTAGATATGGTGCTAATTTACGGTGAGTGTCGTCAATGTGCGGCTGCTGCTTCGAGATTATACGCAGAACGCTTTCCCTTGCGGACTCATCCTACACCCAGAAGTTTTTTTAATGTTATTCCACGGGCAACTTAGGCAGTACCGTATTTGATCAATAGTGTAATAAATGAATGTAAGTACCTTATTTTTTAGTTTTTTGAAAAAAGGTATTTGAAAATGTTGTTTATTTTAATGCCTTCTATACACAGCTAAAAAAGAAGTATCAACTTAGGAATCACCCTGTATAATAAGCACATAACACTCCGCTACTCCGCATAAGTCTTTAAAAATGATGAAAATTTCCTTTGTATGGTTCAATTGTTGCCCGATTTAATTACCAAAAACATTTCTTTAAAAATTTTAATTCGAGGAATAAATGCTAATAATACCAAAAAACAATAATACTTTTTTAGAAACATAAAACTATTAAATATTTTTAATCACATGGAGTACTACTTATACGTTAGATATCTACTTATATTAATTAAAACAAAAAACATGCATTTTTTAAAAATAAATCATCAAATTAACTCATTGTTTTCTGTGATTTCTAATCTTATAGCATGAAAAATATTTTAGTTGGGCTTTTCCAACGCATTAAAAAATATAATTAGCAAAAATAACTTATTAGTAAAAAGGTACCTACTCTGTAAAAAGATCTAAACTTGGTTTGAGTTAGAATATGTTAATATGGTCTGTCGTGGTTCTTGATTGAGAAAAAACAAAGTAAGGGAATCGGTGCACATGTTCTATCTGTATCAGGTTTATTCTTATTGGGCTGTTATTATGAATATTCTCAAAAATTGGCTTGTACACAAAATATGTTTAACGCTGCGCTATAGTTAATTTGAAAAATTTAACAAAAAATTCGGAAAATTACAAATGATAATTTCCAGCTAAAAAGTTTGGTGGTCTATAACTTTTTATTTTTAATCCATTTCTCAAGATTCTTTAACCAATTTGAAATAGTTATTCAACGATAACAATTTTACTAGCATAATGTCCACCTAACAACAACAGCTCTTGGTCTTTGTAGCATCGAATAAATAAGGTTAGTTATTATTTCTTAAGGAATAGCCTGATATTCCTCTCCCAGATATGTTCTATGGGGTTCAAATCCGGGCTTCATGCGGGCCATTCTTTGCACTTCAACCTCATCCAAATATTTGCTCATGTCATCAATTTGTATGAATGGATGATAATGCTCATTCATCAATATAAATTGGTCTCCAATTAAAGGTTCAAATGGAACGACCACTTCTTGTAGGTTTTTTTCAATGTAACAGTAAACGTGGAGCTCTATTTTCAACAAATTCAATATAATTATACTCTATCGAAATTATGGTTTTTATTGCTGATTATTTACATTTTTATTTTAATTAATAGTTTGATTTAACCCGATATATCACTTAAGGGCTTACCATACCAGCCTGAAACGCGACATCTTTTCCTGGTTTGTCTAATTGAAAATTTAACACATTAATGGGGTTTGCAAGACCTTTTAGTTTGGCGAATAATATACCTTATATTTAAAAAAAAAAAAATTTTTACGTTTCAATTATATAGGTTCAACTTATATCATCCGCCATTCAGAACATAAAAATATAAATATTACGGTTATTAATGTTCATTTCTTATTTTCCATTAAAATTACAAACGATGCCCCGATATTATCTTAAAAATCTCCACTGACGCCGATGATGCCACTTAATTCTCGTAAAATTCGTTTTTATATATATATTTTGTATATAAAAAAGACATTTTCTTGCCAGACACAGGTACAATATGCGCGATGTGGTGGAAATGCACACAAATGTTCGTGATGACCCATCGAGTACTCTTTGCTCTTGAGCAAAAACATGTTAAAAATTAACATAATAAAAAATAATCAATTGTAAAAACCGAACAAAAATTAAAAAGTTATAAACCATCAAACTTAGACAAATTTTGAGTTACTCCAATTTTCCGAAAAAAAAAACGACTTTTATGGAAAAAAATTCCAAACAAATCATTTTTAGAAATTAATTTTGATTATGACAAAGATTTTTAAAAATTTTGCTCTTATACAAATATTATGGTTTTCATAATGCTATCTATAGGGTGTGTCAGTAAGGTGTCTGTCTTAGATAGCACCTAAACTATCAAAGATTGGGAAAAAAGTGTCATATGAAAGTTAAAAGGTTTTTTAGGATGCATAATCTAAAAATATTACAGGGTGGTCCTAAAAAGTGGTACTGAATAATAAAAAAGAAAATTAAATGGGACACCCAGTATAATTTTCTAGAATATGATTCAATGGAATAAGGACTTTGCTACCATATTAAAATTTTTTAAGTGAAATGCAACGTTGCCAAGTAATTAATTTTTTTCCGAAATAGTAGTAATTTTAAGGATATTGTTAAAAAATCACAGTAACCTGTGGATTAACCCTAAGGTCCCTAAGCAAATATAATTTACATTGTGGGTACTTTAAGGTATGATATATTGATCTACAATAATGTTTTTTAAATCTGTTATACAGAGCGTTCATTATAAGTTGGACAACCCGATAGTTTTAAAAATGCTTTATTTCAATTTTTTTAATGGGACCCCCCTATTTTTTTATGCAAAATGATTTATCTTTCGAAAACCTTAATTTTTTGTTAAACATGTCATATATCTAAATATCATAGTTTTTGAAATATTTTAGAATTTGTCTTAACTTAGGGTAAAAAAGGAAAGTTCTAATTGAACAATTTAGTCAAGATTGCTTTGGAAGAAAAAATAAATAATTTTCTTTGTCACAGCTGTCATTGCAAAACTATTTCGCCAACATTTTGTGCCTTATTACTGTTTAAATGTTAGGTTCCTAAACTAATTTTATCGAAATAGAAAAATATGAGTTATGAATAAAGTTAGTTCAGGAAACTAAAATTTAAACAGTCATAAAGCACAAAATGTTGGCAAAATAATTTTGCAATGACAGCTTGACAAAGAAAATTGTTTATTTTTTCTTCCAAAGCAATCTTGACTAAATTGTGTAATTAGAACTTTCCTTTTTTACCCTAAGTTAAGACAAATTCTAAAATATTTCAAAAACAATGATATTTAGATATATGACATGTTTAACAAAAAATTAAGGTTTTCGAAAGATAAATCATTTTGCATAAAAAAATAGGGGGGTCCCATTAAAAAAATTGAAATAAAGCATTTTTAAAACTATCGGGTTGTCCAACTTATAATGAACGCTCTGTATAACAGATTTAAAAAACATTATTGTAGATCAATATATCATACCTTAAAGTACCCACAATGTAAATTATATTTGCTTAGGGACCTTAGGGTTAATCCACAGGTTACTGTGATTTTTTAACAATATCCTTAAAATTACTACTATTTCGGAAAAAAATTAATTACTTGGCAACGTTGCATTTCACTTAAAAAATTTTAATATGGTAGCAAAGTCCTTATTCCATTGAATCATATTCTAGAAAATTATACTGGGTGTCCCATTTAATTTTCTTTTTTATTATTCAGTACCATTTTTTAGGACCACCCTGTAGATTATAAAATATTTTTAGATTATGTATCCTAAAAAACCCTTTAACTTTTGTATTACACTTTTTTCCCTATCTTTGATAGTTTAGGTGCTATCTAAGACAGACACCTTACTGACACACCCTGTATATTAATGGTTTTATCTATAAATTGAGCTTGGTAATTTAATGTAAAAGTACATTAAAACAATGATTCATTTAAAACATCTCTTTAATGTTTATAAAAAATGTAATATATTTTTACTCCATCGTCCCGTATTTCCGAAAAATTTGCCGACTTATCTATAGTGTAATATGAAACATATTTTGTATAACTGTTCTTTACCAATTTTTGAAAACATTTATAATAAGAGCGCAACAGACATAAATATGACACATGTTAAAATGAAACCAACGTCCTTAATTTGCAATTTTCTCTTTTGGCACAATGCATATTTTTTTGTAATAATCAATAAGATAATGATCCTCTTCTAAATACATGTTGCCAGATGATCACTTCTAATAATACAGCCAAACTTTAATACTACTATTAGTTAACATATATAATAATAAAAAATCTATTTTCTAACACATTTTTTTCTCACTAAATAACTATTTTTTTCGTATTTCGTTTGATGCTAATTTAATTTATTATTGTGCACATTTTCTATCAGTTTTTAAATTAAAGTAACCACAGTTACTACAATCGTTAAAAAATTAAGTACAAAAACGTAAAAATACTTTTAGCTTTTACGGTGTTTTATCACTAAATTCAGTTTCTGTCGATATAAACTCCTGGACGAAATAACGCCACATCATTAATTTGCCACATTTTTATAACTGTTTAATTTCTGTTTCCTTGGAAATGATAATAAAATTATGAATAATTTTATTACAATACTAAAATTAAAGTTCAAATAAAAATTATAGGTGCAATAGAGCAACCAGAGGGGCTACCCAGCTGAACACCCCCCTCCCCCTCACAAGCTTAGGAGCTCGGAGTAGCCGCAAATATAACATTATTAGTTACATTTTTTTTTCAGTTTCCATCCAATCTCCAACAAGAAATGCGCCTTCTTTGTGAACTATTACGAACCTACACGAACAATATTACTAACAGTCCTAAATGATATTAACTACATTAATGTATGAAATTTGCCCCTACACGATCAGTATTAGTACCGTCATTTAAGATCACACTATATTGCCAATAGAAGCAGCCGCACGAAGCAAGAATACACCCATCGTGCGATTAGTTTTATATTTTGTACACCTATCAAATAAAGTAATAGTTTCTTTAGATATATAGATAACAACGGAGCGTTGCCGTATCGGCGCGTCGACTTCGAGCGATCAGAAATACTGTCCACTAGTTGAATTTTGCATGATGATTAATTGATTAAGCAAATGAGGAGCGAAAGATGGGCTCTAAAAACCAATAGAATGTTCATCAGGGTGGGTTTTCCTTAGCCCACATTGACATTTTAAATTCTTCGTACGAGAATATTAGCTCCCTTGTTATATTTTTTGCTGGTGTTTTTTATAGAAGGCGGATATATAAATAAGAATGCTATATTTGTGGAGGTTACTCTACATAGGTATATCTTATCACACCAAAATTGATGATTTTTTCAGGAATGATGCAGTTCTAGGCTTAGATTGTGAAGCAGTGTTTTACGGAAACGCTTAGTTTTTCAAATTTTTCGTCTAAAAGTGCCGCTTCGTATAGAGATTAGGTTTCGGGTGCATATAGTCATATTTATTGGGTTCCGATAAAATAATGAATGTGGCAAATTTATAATGTTGCGTTAATTATGTTCCAAAATTAAACTTTAGTGTTTGATCATCACCAATTTTTGACACGACTACTACTAGTTCTCAATCTTCAATTATAAGAAAAAGTAGTTTGTTTACACCCTCTAGAAAACCATGGAAATATTAAAATTAACCCAAAAATTTTCTTGGAGTGTTTGCTTGTTTTTCTGACCTCCAAAGATGGACAACTAGTAGCCTTAGGCCCGTGATATCCATCTCCTTGTAACTTTACTAGCCAGATAATTTCTATGAAAACAATTGTCTCAACAATGGCTTCTTTAAAAATTATCTTATCGGTAAAGTTATCAGGAGATGGATATAACTGGCCTTAAAGATTGATGGAGATGTTTTAGAATAGAAATACTGAATTTTTATGCATCGGGGGCATATAAGCAATAAATTGCCCTTAACAGCGTTATTTCCTTGATGACTAAATAAGTGAATAGAATATAAAAAAATTGTTGACCAAAAGTAAATTATTTGCAAGCCTCTACAAAACTATAGTTACAGTAAAAATTACACATTATAAACCTTAGATGTACCAATTACACTTATAACTACTAATTTACTACAATTTTCCATCAATTCATTGTTTTATTAATGGTATTAACTGCACCCTGCATGTTTAAAAAAATTCACAAAATATAAAAAAAATTCGTTTTTCCCAAATCCAATTAATTTATATTTACAAATTTAAAATTTTCAAAAAGTCAACCACGCTACAATCTATCAATAGTTTGGCTAACCAGCATTGTCTAGAAATATTTTCCATTTCAACATTTGCCAATATTTTTTTCAATGTTAATAAGGTAATTTAAAGATTTCAGATTATAAAAATTAGACAGCAATATTTCCTGTTAGAATTAAGTTTTCTGTTAACTTTAGATGTTAGTCGTTTAAGAACTAGTAACGTGTTATAACGTACAAGGTTTCTAGTTATATTTTAAGCAGTTCTACAAGTTTTATTTTATGGGGATTCTTACAGTATAATAGAATAGAGTATAACAAATGCCTCTAAAAAAATAAACGCGTGGATTTTAAATTAAAAACAATCAATTTATAAAAAGGAAGCGTCAGTTATTTATACAACATATAATTTTTTCAATAACAAGTATAAGAAGTTCCCTCCAAATTTATATATATTTTTTTAAATTAGAATCCCCTAAATGAGATATGAAAAAGTAGGTTTGGAAATTTACCAGATGACTCCAATACCATGACGGCGCATATGGCAGTTTCCAAAAACGATGTCGGCCGTTCCCCAATCAAAAAGTATTCGAAATTTTGCTTATCAAATAAAATTAAATAAGAATAGATGATAACTGTTGGCTGTCAAACTGCCAAATCAAATTTTATGATCATATTAAAAATCATGTAGCCAAAATGGCAAAAAAAAACTCACTACTTAGAAAGTCAAAATTCTCAGGAAATTTCATAATAACGGGCAGGCTAAACAACTAAACTGTAAAAAAAAAAGCTAGACAAAGACGCAATTGAATACAAACATATTTTAAACCCCATTTAAAATATAACGAAAAAATCTATAGGTCATTACCAACTTTCTATTTTTCATGGCCTTCTAGAAATTAAGGAAGAGTGAGTGAGAGACAATACAAGTCAGTTCATAAAAAAAAACAGTGATGACGTAGGTCGCCGCATGCTACTACACAAAACAACCTATGTCAACGTCTTTCGAGTGGATAAGCAAAACTAACCTATAAATATATTTAAAACGTCAACGCCTTGACATCTTATGATTTGACAAACAAAACTAACCTCAAAATATGTTTAATATGTCAACGCCTTTACGTCTTATCATGATTTGACAAACAAAACTAACCTCAAAATATGTTTAATATGTCAACGCCTTGACGTCTTATCATGATTTGACAAACAAAACTAACCTCAAAATATGTTTAATATGTCAACGCCTTGGCGTGTTATCATGATTTAACAAACAAAACTAACCTCAAATTATTCAGTTCTGACCGCTGACATAGAGGTCTGTTAGGCCCTCCTTAAAGACGTCCCGGCACCCTGATCTGTCAAAGTGCCCAATTGAGAGAGCTCGAAATTCTGTCTTACCCACTCCTTTTAATTCAAGTAGGCTATGCTATTTTCTTTAGACTTAAAGTGAAACTTTTCAACTCAGTTTTAACTTAAAATCTCATTCTAATCACCTTAGATTAAAATTACCTAAAACTTAGATCTTACTAACACATTTTTACACTGCTAGTCTAAAACTCACTTCTTGTCATATATTGACCTTATTGTTCATGTTAGCGTCCGTTTCCATACTCTTTTCTCCTATTTCGCCGAATGTTGTTTTGGGAGCTTCCGTAGGAGAAACTGGAGCAATGGTCAACCTTAAGGAAGGATCGTCAGCACCGAATTTACTGTCGTCATCTGTGCTGTCGATCGAAGAGGAACGTTCAGACTGAAGACGAGTCCCCTCGGTAATTCCGTTACGAACGGAACGGCGTTCTAGCCGGTTCACCTGAAGAATGAGGACAATAAAATATGTATGTCTACATTTGAGTATTCTCCACTCGCATCCTTCATTCACAGCGTCTTTTTCAAAGGACTGATTTCGGGTTGCACAAAGATTTGTAATCATTATTAACTAACCAGCCAGTTTGACTGTGATATAAATGAGATTGGCTGGCATTATTAACTCACAATCAAAGATATGATTAGTAAATTAAAATTCGCGGTAACCGGGGAGCTTTTTTTAACGTTTGTCGTCAAATAACACATCACTAGCATTTCAAATTATCCTTTCTTTACTATTACGGCTCTGGCAATTTTTAGAATTACTTTGATATTAAAATTACATTACAGGAACTTATGGTGTTTAGGCCGTTTATTTTTTACCGTCACAATACTCTAGACTCTAGGAAGTAAGCAAGTTTTTAAGGTATGAGAAATAATTCCATTTTCTATTAGTATTTTATTTTTTTTATTAATATAACGTATATATCTTAAGTCCTATGGTTTTTGCCTTAGACCTAGACCGAAATACTGTAAAACAGAAAAAAAAAATGCTCCCGAGCGAAGATAAGGTAACTGGAGTGTTAGTCTAGTTATGTTAATGTGATGCACTTGGTGCACTCATGGTTATTTCAAAAACATTTTAAATTTTTTTTACTGTTTAGAAAATCTGATGATGCTAGTTTCAGGCGAAACATGTAACAAAGATAAATAGACAGAAAAGTATTTGAGGCCGAGACTTTGGGTCTCTTTTCTTACAAAATATCAATTATCAGGACTCTTTGAGTAAAAATGGACGGATTTTTCAAATTAGAAATCTTTTGTTTTTTAGTTTGGCTCTAAATGTACAGGACCGTAATTAAATGAAAAAGATAATTTGAAAAATGTGTTATTAGATGACAAAATTTTTAAAGCTTAGAAATCCCTAAAACTGTATTTAAAATTCCAGGTTCGTATTTAAAAAATATTGACTTGAAAACTAATAACACCATCTTATAGAACATAAAAAATCGTTATGGTATAGTAGATTCTGTAACGAGGTTGGAATGAAAATCTGATCCGAGTGGAAGATTCCGAACGCGAGCGTGAGGAACCACGAGTAACGAATTTTCATTCTAACCGAGTAGCAGACTATATTTTCTCCACGACCAAAAATACTATTCGCAATATTTGTAATTTCAGGTGGAGTATTATTTACTTCCATATCTGATTTATCCGATTTTTCACTCATATTTTGACTTGCACTAAAATTTGTCTGCTGATATTGACAGTTTCGAAATTCATGGCAACCTATGTCGTTTAGATCAATTACAGAATATTCATTCCGTATCTTGTTATGGAATGAAAATACACGCAAAACGCATAAGAAGCAAGTGTTTCAGAATAAATATTCCAACTCAAGAGCGAGAATTTTTACATTCTATTATCAAAAATGATTTTGGAATTATTGCATTCAGTAATGGTCGATTAGAAAAGTGTTTTTTATTTTTTTTCCCACGTCAAAATGAAAGCGCAAAAAATTAAAAACTAAAAATGGAAATTTCTGTTTTTTTTCGGATCTTCGAAAGCATTTCTTCCAAATTATTAAGCCCCAAAATACGCAACTTTGTCTCAATTTAATCATCTTCGTATCTCTCGTTTTCAAGATCCCCGTGTACGCACACAAATTTTTAGCACCCTGTATATACGATTCTAAGATGACGTAAATGGTTTGAAGTTACAAAACAGGTATTTTATTCATTCCATGCTTTTCCATACAAGCTACCAGTAATGTAAAATTCTAATAAAACTAATGGTACGATTCTATAACTTAGTGCTATAAATATACATCTATTTATACCGCGTATCCAAAAGAGTATGCAACATAGGGGATTTTTTTTTATTGCCGATTGCTCAGAAAATGTTATTCTTGATAAAAGTTGGTGCATGCCTTAAAATTATAAACACTTATTTCAGATTTCATCTGCGGCTAATAGTAAGGAAGCAAATGCATTTTCAAAAAAAAATTCTGAGAAATAAGTAGGTAATTAAAAAATTTACCATATCTTGCATACTTTTTTGGACACACTGTATATATCCTTGGGGAATCACGATTTTCGATTGTGTACCACAATATATTTAAAGTTTACTTACATCTTCTTTTATATATCTACACTTTAGGTCCAAAATTACTGTCAGTGACTCATCGTTTTCATATCGCGAGTTGAAGGTTAGGTTAGGTTAGAGTGGCAGACCTTTGGCTCTGACCAAACAGTCTCACGTAGTTCTATTAGGTCCGCTGTGATGTCCATGTGTTCCGTAGAACCCACCTTCATCAGACCTCTGATGGTTAGTGCGGCGCACACGGCAGAAAGATTTTAACAACTCATTTAAACCAGTCACAACTATTCAGAAACCTGCTCAGTCGTCCAAGTTGTAAGTTGCTTAGTTCCCCGCAGGCTATTGAAGAATGGTTCACCTAAGGCAGTGAACCTTCTTCTTGCGAGGCCAGGGCATTCACACAGAAAATGTTGAATACCTTCTTCCTCTTTCTCATTTCTGCAACTTCTGCAGAAGTCGTTAGTGGGTATTTGCAACGTTCGGCGTGTCTACCGAAGAAGCAATGTCCGGTAACAACCGCAGTCATATTTCCCACGTCTCTCCGACTGTGCCCCAATAGCTCTGCGGTTCTCTTTTTATCAAGTGTGGGCCACAGATGCCTGGGTGTACTACAGGTCGTTCATCCAGAATTGTAAGAAGTCGGAGGAAAAAAGTTCCATGAAAATAAATTCTATTAGAATTTCAAAAATACATTGGAATTATTTCCACCAACATCGTACAAGCCGTTGCACTCTATATGAGAGCGATGAATCACTAAAAGTAATTTTGAACTTACATTTATAGATCAGCGACTCTTTAGTAGTTATGGCTGAAATTTTGTTGCTTGAAGCCGCAATTTGTTCGTGTGGTATATCGTCAAAGTAGAGTTTAAAAAAATTGCCTTACAAAGCTCATATCTATATATAAGTTACAGAACTGCACCATATAAATAAATCATAATAAATACCTATTACGAAACACAATTAATATTAAACACTGCAACAAGCATAAGCACGGACTTTTTCAAAAGTCAAACAGTACTAACCTAACCGAGCCACTTCCAAGGCTCCATTTCCGGACTAGTGATTGGCGTTGGAAACTAAATAAATGATTTAGTTAAAATGTGTAAGTTGTATAGTGTTACCACTGAACTTAATTTGATCAGAATTCCTTTGATTTTTATTTATCGACAGAAATGGTCGTCATTGGTATTAATAAAATTTGGTATAAAAGTAAAAACCAACAAACCCTAAGGGAGACGTATGTTTTTAATTGCTAATATTTACATGAAGGGGATGAGACTGGCCTCAATTTCAGGAACGGGAAGAATTATGTAAATGAACCAAGCAGGGAAAATATCTGTTTTAATTATGGCTATTTTATGACCAGTGAGAGGTATAGCGAAATTTAATAGGAAAAAAAATACTATCCCATATCTTTATCAAATGTGAGTGCATGCGTCTGCAGAATATTATTCCTGGAAATATAACCAAAAATATTTAAAAAATACTTTGTAAAATGTATTCACCACAATTTAGGATTAAATTTAAACAAAGAATAAGGCAGACTTGCCAATGTTATAAGTATATCGGTTAGTATTAAAGTTGACTCTTTTTAAGTTTAGTGGAGTTACCGTCAAGCGCGGATCCTGAGGGAGGGGGGAGAAACCCAAAAAAATAGATTTATGGTTTTGACTAACTCTGCAGCTTTGTCACATAATTCATCGCAACATTACCAATAAATAAGGTATATTTTTTAATTCATTAAATTTAAAAATAAAGAAATAGGCATTAAAAAAATTATTTTCAGGAATAACTGCTTTATTGAATTATTTTATTAATACTCTTTGAATCGCCGCCGTCGCCGCCATTACCGCCGATAAAGAAAAAGGGAGAAGAAGAGATTAAAAGTCAAACCTACTCTCTCCAGATGTGCTGGATTTATTAAAGTTAAATACTTTCTTGCCAAAAATATCTTATATTGAATCAGACAGCTGTAAAAGATACTATTAAAACTTATAACAAACTTTTAAATTAGCCACCGGTTAATACAGTAGTGGCAGAATTTCAATTATGAAGTACTAAATGGAAACGTGAAGTATAAACGGCTGTAAAATACCCGAATTACTTCCACGTATATAATTGATAACTGTGATCCTGATTTATTCTCCAATATAAAGATTTTTCTTCAAATACTTGCTAAACTACCTGTAATTGCAGCAACAGCGGAAAGGTCCTTCTCGACTCTACGTCGAGATAAAACGTGGCTTAGAGCAAAGATGGTAGAGGAACGCCTAACTGGCTTAACTTTGATGAATATACATAAAATAAAAACATTATCGTCGACGTTGATGAAGTTATAACTAGATTTGGAAATATTAAGCACAGAAAACTAGACTTCGTAATTTAAGAATCAATGCTTTTTTACCCTAAAATGTTTATGTATATTTTTTGTTCTGGATCCGCGCCTGGTTACCGTTGTATGCCGCATCGCCGAGATAAAACTCAAACTTTTTTTTTTAGAACAAAATGACTTTAAAAAAAACATAAACAATACAATATTACCCCTTCCATGACAAAAAGCTGAATCATCCCTTGCCTCGCAGGAAATTTTGAAACGGAGCCAACCCACTGACCAGATAAGACCATCTGGCTTCCGTTCGCATCGCCAGTCGAACGAAGGTATTTAAAGCCGGGAATATTATCTTTTTCCTGTCTAAAGTAGTCTAAACAGCTGGACAATTGCTTTAGAGCAAAAAAAATTTCGCCTAAATTTAACAGTTAATATTTTCTAAACCAGATATCATATCGACCTACGGTTTTAAATGGTTGATAGATTCATCCCTTTGAAAACAATTGTTAATGTTGGATTTTCTTTAACTGTCAGAAAATTTTATATGCAGGGTGTTAAAGAAGACGATGATTTTTGCTCCAATTTTAATGGCGTGTAACTTTCACAATAATATTTTTAAATTTTATCACTCTACGTCAATTGAATCACTGGT
The DNA here is from genome assembly GCA_935413205.1 of Polydrusus cervinus. Lineage (NCBI taxonomy): Eukaryota > Metazoa > Arthropoda > Insecta > Coleoptera > Curculionidae > Polydrusus > Polydrusus cervinus. The sequence continues at coordinate 30,869,876 of OW284516.1, forward strand.
TCATAGCAAAGAAAGTAATTTGTCAAATTTTTGATATCTGCTATATTTTAAGAAATACCGATTTTTTTGGAAACCTTGCTTTATTTCAACTTATTGGTAGCTAAATTTCACTGTGCGTTGTATCGTGCAAACTTTGCGAGTGATTATTATACCTTATGAAAAGCTTGACTGTGTTCAGTAACAATACTTGTACCTAAATGTTATGATGTACAGTGACGTACTTACAAACACTTATATGTCTATGGTTTATGAGTATCTCACAATTTTTCATGATTGTTTTATATTGGATAGTACTCGCCCCTAGATTAGGAGAATTTTTTCTTATTTTTTAGTTTTTCATATCGCACTACAGGTATGTTATACAGTGTGTTTACAAAATTTTAACAAAGATAATTTTTTTAATTTAATTTTTGGAAATTTAATAATTTCTAACTTTCTAACACTATACCTACTCATAAACCATAGACATACGAGTATAAGTGTTTATAAGTACGCCACTGTACATCATAACATTTAGGTACAACTATAGTTACTGAACATAATCAAGCTTTTTATAAGGTATAATAATCATTCACAAAGTTTGCACGATACAACGCACAGTGTGATCTAGCTACCAATAAGTTGAAATAAAGCAAGGTTTTCCAAAAAAATCGGTATCTCTTAAAATATAGCAGATATCAAAAATTTGACAAATTACTTTCTTTGTTATGAACCAGTGATTCAATTGACGTAGAGTGATAAAATTTAAAAATATTATTGTGAAGGTTACACGCCATTAAAATTGGAGCAAAAATCATCGTCTCCTTTAACACCCTGTATATAAAATTTTCTGATAGTTGAAGAAAATCCAACATTGACAACTGTTTTTCAAGGGATGAATCTATCAACCATTCAAAACCGTAGGTCGATATCATATCTGGTTCAGAAAATATTAACTGTTAAATTTAGGCGAAATTTTTCTTTCTCGAAAGCAATTGTCTAGCAGTTTAGTTAAAAAGGGCCAACTCTAGCTATTATTAGTCCACTGTAGGGGGGTGCGGCTATGAAAAGAATGCGAACAAAAAATGTACATTGTTGCCGTAATGTGCGATTTGGTTGGTTGGTTAAAAGAAGGAAGGGAGGGGGTATGAATATTATATTCTTGTTTCCATTGACAATCACTTATCATGTTTCAACTAATATTTAGCTCAATTTAATACCTGTTGAGCATCTAAAACGTAGCATAAATTAAAGGACACTCACATCAAATAAAATTCAGCGGTTTGTGTAATTAAATGTTAGCAATATGGATATGTATAAAGACATATTTACAAATTTACAGAACTTATACATTAGTATTGAGTAGCAGTTAAGCAATGTGCTTGTTAAAAATTGTTAAAGTTTAAAGCGAATTTTTAATAAGTTAAGACTTACCTCGGCCTGAAGATCAGCCACTTTGTCCTGGAGTTCCCGCACTCTATCGCTGTCATCAACTGAATGTATTCTAAGTTCTCCTTCTGTTGCAATTTCTTGGCTCTGAAAAAATATTTAATTTATATTTTATTGTAAATTTTAGTGATTTTAGAAAAATTAATATGATTGTTTCTTTGAAGCTATATTCTTATGTCTAAAAATAATTATAGAGAACTGACACCTAAAGCAGTAGCGGCTCGTCAGGTGAAGTAGTTCACCAAAAAAACAAAAATCAGGAGGAAATTTTTTCGACAATATTAAATAATAATGTACCAATACAGCTACCATTTTAGCCCTTAAAAAATAATTATGTTCGAATTAATAATATTAATTTAATCCGAATGTAGCTATGCATAATAGGGCCACGGTTAACTCCGATGGACAATAATTATAAACACTCGTGCATTTTGGCGCGCCCCAGACGACCGTGTTCGTTAGCTCAAAGCAAGTGAAGACCCAACGCCCAACATGGCTTTGATATTCATCGTTGCTATGGTTACGTGACGTCAGTCAAGCAAACAGCATGTAACAATTTGCATTATGATGAAGGGCAATTTAAAAATAGATCAGTCGTATGCACCATTGTTTAAGCATTGGTTCGCCTAACTTTAAGGCATTTCTTTTGAGGCTTCGCGAAACTTACGGTTATGGATATCGTTTTTACGTGATTTACTGTGTGATTAAAAAGTTCTGTTTTTATTTTTCAGTTAACTCAGTAGTGTACGTACCTACTTAGTTGTGTGTTTGAAAAATGAACTTAATTAATGACATAGTTTGTAATTTGTTGGAAACTCCATTTAGTCGTTGGACAGATGAGGATAAGAGAGACGTTTTGTTACACGGGGTTTTAGTCAATGTGTGTTAAGTACCCGCACTATACCTAGCCCTTCACCATTTTTTAAGACCGCGAGCTGCCACTGACCTAAAGGCGGCTACAGATAAAATATATATTTTAATTTTACACTATTCACAAAGAGAATTAACGTTTTGTGGATTAAAACATTTAATCGGTGATGTATTGCATTACCTTTAACTCCAGTTGACTAATCTTCTGGGCAAGCTCAGCAATGGCCTGGGCTTTTTCGGCATCGCCGATCCTGGCCTTCATGAGCTCATCTTGCATTTTGCTCTCCAAATCTGCATATCTTCTTTGTTCGTCCAACAACCTAGCTGCAGCTTCGCGGTCGCGCATCTCTGCCGCTTCCAGAGCATCTCTTTGTTTCTTAATTTCTTCATCTTGACGACGTAGCTGATTTGTGCCAACTTGTACTTGGGTTTCTAATTCCATGACCTGTAAAGAAGATGACGGTGCTGATGAACACTTTAAAAACTACACTTTAAAAACTAAATCAAATAAATACAAATATTTTTTTTTAGTTTTGTAGATGATACATCAAACCTACAGGCTATGTTAAATTATAATTAAAATTTACCTTTAATCTCAGTTCCTTAACCTCTGTTAGAGTTTCCATTTCTCTAATTCTAGTTGTCATGAGCTCCTCTTCGAGTTTTTGTATTTCGTTGTGTCTATTTCCAAACAAAAGTTTCTTCGGAGTGCTTAATGGATCATTTGAACTGGTAGGTTCTTGTCTGGTTTTATGATCCTAAAAAAATTATTTACTTAAATTTGAAATAAAAATATTTTTTCCATTTAATAGTATATTACATAACAAGTGATGAAAGTGATACTTTTCAAACGAGGAGACATGTAGCACGAGGCGTCAGCCGAGTGCGGAAATTCTCCTAGTTTTAGAATAATCACTTTCACACGAGTAATGTACACTATTTTTCCTACGACCACAAAGAATTATTAAAAAAGCCTTTGATTTGTGAAAAAAATAATTCAACACTAGCGTTGAAAAAAAATAACAACACTAGTGTTGAAATTAGCATATTTAGGATTATGTTCCACTTAATATCTAGTTTCATAGTTTGTCAATAGGTTTTTCCTTTATTTGTAGTTTAACTTTTTCATTTTTTCATATTTTATATATCATAGGAAGAACTAATCTTGGATTGACTTCTAGATTAACCAGAATGAAAAATTTTAAATTTAATCAAGGAAAGATGCATTAAACATAAATTTAAAGAAATCCACCCAACAAGGAAGATTTAAATTCAAAATAATTCTATAAATTATTTAATGTTTTTATAAAAAAAGGCATATACTCCTGATGGGGTTTGAACCTGTGACCTTGCGATCTGTGGGCTAGAGCTCTAGCCTCTAAGCTATCGATATCAATAAAGATTTGTTGTTTAATATATGACACTTTCTTCAGCGAGCTTTGTTTTTTCTGGTAATAGATTTTCCAGTATATTATTAACATTTTTTATAATTTCAGATGGCGTATTTGCACACTCTAATTCTAAGTCACTCGACAAATACATGATAAATAAGTCAAACACTTTACAATTACTGCTTTCCAAAATGTGTTCTTTTTAATAAATAGGGGTGGTCTGTCAAATTGGCACCATATGTTTAAATTAAATAGTGTGCCTTGTATTTCAACACTAGTGTTGAAATATTTCGTTTTCAACATGTGTGTGATATACGGCGCTTTCTAGTCAAATTAACCGTGCTTTTTTTCTCGTTTTCATAGGTGGTCGTAGGAAAAAGTTGACTTCACTTCCGGTTAAACAGGTTTCAATTGGCCGAAAAATGGCAATTATTTACACACTCATTAACGCTTAAAATATTTTAATCTTTACTTCTAAAAATACGAAAAAAATTAAGGGGGGGAAGTCTTTCTTGTGTCCGCCGGTATATTAAAGTAACTTTACCTGTAAATGTCTCTGCCATTGATTACTAAGCTCAGAAACTCGCTGTCTCAGATCCTTAAGTGACAGATTAGCTTCAGCTTCTCTAAGCTTCACAGCTATAAGTTCTTCCTGTAGATGCGCAACGCTATTATCCGGTGTGGTTTCTCTCAAAGTCTTTTTATCCTGTAAAAACAAACCGTTCATGGGTAAAGGTTTAAGAATTTTAGGGTAAAAAGTAATTGGTGACATTTTGCAAACCAACAAAATCCCTCTAACCGCTATTTCAAACTTGATTTTCTCGGAATTCACACAAACAATTTTGTAAAAATCTGTTTTATATTCAGTGGCAATTATAATTATTTCCAGCGGATCGAGAATCTGGTTTCAGGTATCCGCCAGTGCGAAGATTTTACGGCCTGAAAAATCAATTAACGGGATTTTGTTGGCTTGCAAAATGTCACCATTAAATTATAAAGAGATTCATAATATGTACATTTTTAACAAAATATGATTCTAAAACTAATTTAGGTTTAAATAAAAGAAATCAAGCGACAAATTTAAGTAAACTTTAAAATAATTATACCTCTTCTAATTCGTGTATTCTGGATCTTAAATCTCGTGTTAGGGCGTCATTTTCGGCTTCTCTCAATCGTACTTTAACAAGTTCTTCCTGAAGGCATTCTATCATTTCTTCTCGTTGTAAAAGCTGTTCTTGCTTAAGTGTTATTTCTTCGATCGAGGATTGTCGTGAAGAGTGCTGAAAATAATAGAATGGGAAAGCTTAGATACGAAATTCATATTACCCCAGGCATGTATTGTCATGTCAGACACAGACCTAAATAGTATATTACATAACAAGTGATGAAAGTGATACTTTTCAAACGAGGAGATATTTAGCACGAGGCGTCGGGCGAGTGCGGAAATTCTCCGAGTTTTAGAATAATCACTTTCTCACGAGTTATGTATACTATTTTTCTTACGACCACAAAGAATTATTAAAAAATAAGCCTTTGATTGGTGAAAAAATATTTCAACACTAGTGTTGAAATTAGCATACTTAGGATTATGTTCCACTTAATATCTGGTTTCATAGTTTGTCAATAGGCTTTTCCTTTATTTCTAGTTTAACTTTTTCATATTTTATATATCATAGGAAGAATTACTTAATCCTGGATTGCCTTCTAGATTAACCAGAATGAAAAATTTTAAATTTAATCAAGGAAAGATGCAATAAACATAAATTTAAAAAATCCACCCAACAAGAAAGATTTCAATTGAAAATAATTTTATAAATTATTTAATGTTTTTATAAAAAAAAGTCAAATACTCCTGATGGGATTTGAACCTGTGACCTTGCGATCTGTAGGCTAGAGCTATATTCTTTACTCTATCGCTACCAATAATAATAATAAAGATTTGTTGTTTAATACATGACACTCTCTTCAGCCGATTTGGTTTTTCTGGTAATAGATTGTTCAGTATATTATTAACATTTTTAACAATTTCAGATGGCGTATTTTCACACTCTAATTCTGAATCACTCGACAAATACATGATAAATAAGTTAAAACTTTACAATTACTGCTTTCTAAAATTAGTTGTTTTAATAAATAGGGGTGGTCTGTCAAATTGGCACCATATATTTAAATTAAATAATGTGCCTTGATATTTAACACTGGCGTTGAAATATTTTTTTTTTCAACAGGCGTGTGATATACGGCGCTTTCTAGCCAAATTAACCGTGCTTTTTTTCTTATTTTCATAGGTGAAAAATACATAATTAAATCTTCAAAAACCGAAGATTTGCAATAATAACGACGTGGTGCTCAATCGAAATTTAGGTATTACCTAAATACTAAAAACACCTTGACGGCAAAAATCACACTATAAATGTTCCCAAAAAATAAATTTAGAATTATCACTCCCATAACCTAACTCTTAAGGTCTTCTCACGCGTTATTAACTTTAAAATTCATACATTTACTTACGGTTTCTTCCATCATTAATGACAATGACCTGATTTTCTCATTCGCCAAGGCAAGCTGATGGGTAGTTTCCAAATGTGTAAACCTTAAAACTTCCAATTCACGTTGCACCACGAACGTCGTCTCCTCCTCCTCTGCTCTGCTTACTTGTCCCCTTACCAATCGATCAGCCAGTGCCTTACTTTCCTCTTCTAACATTTCGCATCTATGTCTCAACTGTTTGTTTTCAGTTCGTAATCTCTGAAAAAATACAAAATATTTTGTATTTTTGTGTGACTTTTGTGTGATATTATAACAAATAGCCCTCATGTAAAAATCGTGTATTGTATTTATACATAAAGTTGAAAAATAAACTTTGTTAAGTACCTTTAATTCTGTCATCTCTTCCTGTTCCTTACTCTTGATAACATGGTATTCTTTTTCCAACTTTTTCATTTTCTTAGCATTATATTTCATGCTGTAAGACAACTGCATTAAACCTTCGGGATCGGCTTCTGCTTTTGCCGGTAACTCTTTTTGAAAATACTGAAAAAAATATATAACATATGTATAGTTAAATCTATGGGATGGGCAATACCATGGTAACATGTGACTTGGAACTTCAAAACTAGAAATGTATCGGAGGAAAGTTTTTCAACAATATTAAATCAAAAATACAGCTGCCATTTTAGCCCTTAAAAAAATAATTACGTTCGAATTAATAATATTAATTTAATCCGAATGTAGCTATGCATAATAGGACCACGGTTAACTCCGATGGACAATAATTATAAACACTCGTGCATTTTGGCGCGCCCCAGCCGAACGTGTCCGTTAGCTCAAAGCAAGTGAAGACCCAAAGCCCAACATGGCTTTGATATTCACCGTTGCTATGGTTACGTTACGTCAGTCACGCAAACAGCATGTAACAATTTGCATTATAGTGTCTGTTTAAAGGTTGGAGACAATGACGTTTCTTGAACGGCAATAGAGTTTTGGACTTGCATTGTCTTTATTTGTTTAGAATCACTACGTTTCAACTGGTAAGTATCTCCAGTCGTCTTCAGGTGAATACTGAATAAGTACGGTAACTACAGCTCTATTTATACTAGGCAGGTGCTGTGACGCATGACTAGTGGGCGGAGTCATGCGTGTTGCTAGGTGATGACGCATAACTGGATGAGTCATGCTTGATGAGTCATGCTCGATGACGTCATGCTCGATGAATCATGCGTTTAACTTTTGGGTGGTCTTATTCTAAGATTACATTTACTTAACAAGGGTTTCCAGACGTTTCTCATGTCTAATGAAGGCTTACTAAAGCAACCTGGATTTTGGTGTATGGTAGCAGCTTCCTTAAACTTCCTCTTCCTCCAGTGCGGTTCTTTTTGCAGGATTTCCGCTTTTGTCCACATGATATGATGGCCGTGCGTCCAGGCGTGGTCAGCTGCACCTGATTTTTCGGTCTTTCCTTTTCGGGTATTATTCCGATGTTCTTTAATCCTTACTTCTAGTGGTCTTAGTGTCTCACCAATGTAAGACTGGCCGCATTCGCAGGGGATCTGGTAGACACAATTTTTCTTGTCTTTCTGGCTTACTGGTCTCGTCTTCGTTAGGTGGCTTCTTAAAGTGTCTCTAGAGCTGAATACTGTTTCGATGTTGTATCGTTTTCCTAGTCTTCTTATTTTCTCAGATACTCCTTTGACATACGGAATATTGAGTATTGGTTGTATCTCTTTCTCTGCTTTACGTGTGTTTGGCCGATTCTTGCGATTTTCCAATATTGTGTCAATCAGTTTCATGGGATAGCCATTCTTGTTGAGGTCGGTCTTAATGTGGTTAGTTTCTCTTTTAAGAGCTTCGTTTGAGTTACAGAGAGTAATTGCTACTATGCCATGTTTTGTGTTGTTTGAGTGGTTTGATGTATAATTGAGATATTGCCCTGTATGTGTAGGTTTTCTGTACACTGAGGTTAGGAAGGTGTTGTGTCACAGCACCTGCCTAGTATAAATAGAGCTGTAGTTACCGTACTTATTCAGTATTCACCTGAAGACGACTGGAGATACTTACCAGTTGAAACGTAGTGATTCTAAACAAATAAAGACAATGCAAGTCCAAAACTCTACTGCCGTTCAATTTGCATTATGATGAAGGGCAATTTAAAAATAGATCAGTCGTATGCACCATTGTTTTAGCATTGGTTCGCCTAACCTTAAGGTATTTATTTTGAGGCTTCGCGAAACTTACGGTTATAGATATCGTTTTTACGTGATTAAAAAGTTTTGTTTTTATTTTTCAGTTAATTCATTAGTGTACGTCAAAGACGATAAAGCTAAAGAATAGACCCCGCATTTCATTCATGAAATTACTTTTGCGCCGAGCCTACAACTCACTGTTTATAAGAGGGCGATAGAATGTTTACACTACTAATCAATCCAGGCACTGAATCTGTTATTTTACAAACCTAGCGGTGTCACATCATATTGGTCTTTTATAATTAACCCACAAAACCTTCAAACAATAAATTCTCACCACTTTTTTATTTATTAAAGCTGGAAATAAATAATTTATTGTTTAATACTTCTTAATGTCAAAGTAGTCATTCATTTCAATATTTTCACCTGCTACCGCTAGAAGGCAAACGTTGCCAAGTTTTTCACGATTCTCATTTTGCGAACTATATGGGCCAGTGTGGAATAATCCGGAAAATAAATTTATTATGACAGTTTGTTGTGTGTGTAAATTTCCACAGTAGTTCAGGTCAAAAGTTAGGTTAAGTTAGGTCAAACTGACAATTACGTTCCAAGTTCGATTCTGTTGCGGTTTTCATTTAAATTTTGATACGGATACAATTACAAAATATACCAACTCGACCTTGAAACAGAGCGCGCCCGACGAACATCCGACGTCGACTGTGAACGCGACCCTGTGTTCGTATAATTTTTAATTCGCTATATTCAGATCGATTTAGGTAAATGTGGTAAATTATTAAGAATACGAGAATACCACCACTCCATTTAGTGATAAATTTTCTCAAAATGTTTGTCGTTATTAGTAGTTTTGATAATTAATAGAGGTTACATTATGATTTAGGCAATCCAACGATGTGTTTAACTTAAGCTTAAATAAAACCCAAAATATGAGACTCTTTTAATCATTTGGCAACAGCGTATTATACGATCGTAAAAATGGCCTTCTAATTCCATATGTTTTCATTCATGAACTCGTCAGGAACTAAGTGGTAGCATGAAGTTTAGTTTATGACGGCTTGTTTTGATATAGGGGAATTCGTCGTATATTCTTTAGCTTTATCGTCTTTGGTGTACGTACCTACTTAGTTGTGTGGTTTAAAAATGAACCCAATTAATGATATAGTTTGTAATTTGTTGGAAACTCCATTCAGTCGTTGGACAGATGAGGATAAGAGAGACGTTTTGTTACACGGGTTTTTAGTCAATGTTTGTTTAAGTACCCGCACTATACCTAGCTCTTCACCTTTTTTAAGACCGCGAGCCGCCACTGTATTAGATGAGAACTAGAATGTCCTCTTATAGGAAACGCATAGAAGCTTTAGCATTTTTTAAAAAATATTACAGGGTCCACCGGTTACCTGTGTATGTCGACGACCAGTGTCAATTAGCAACACATTGAGAAACCAGTTCACAAGGTTTCACGAATAGTTTAGGCCTAGACAATCCATACTATATTTTAATGAAATGTCATCATACAATTTCGAGTTTTCTTTTTCGTAAATACGTTTCTATCTATTAACCGTTGTAGAAGGGTAAATATTGTTAAAATATATGTGCTTCAAAAAATCTACCTTTTCTCTGTTTATTATTTCTAATTCTTTATCTCTTAAATGAAAACTTGGCATTGTATTATTAATTAATCTGGCCTTTTGTGTATGGCTTTAATACCGCCTGAGTTATTCTACTCTGACCATGGAAGAATAATGCGAGGGTCAAATCCTTTGTGTGTCAAATTAATTTTAAAATAAAAGATATACTGGACACGATTTTACCGCGCTGTACATTTTTTGTGCCTTTAGGATGGAACCAATGTCACAGCATACTTCAAACAGAATCGTAGAAAAACCTCTCCTTTTGTTTATATCAACAATAAGGTGTTGTAGCTGTTTGGTGAAAGAAAAATAAGCCATGCCTATTATTTATTTTTGTATGTCAATGATATATATACATATATAATATGTAAATAATTACAGAGTCAGGCGTTTAACGGAGGCCACAGTGCAGGCATGTATATCTAAGTGGTTTTGAATGTTGTTGTATTTTTCACATATTTGATGTAATGGAGAAAACTTAAGTGTATTTGTCCTTGGAGTTGGTAGAGCAAAAGTCAGGTAATTACGCGAGGTTGGCCTTGGCACCTGAAAGTGCAGGGACTGTAGAATATTCCCAGCATCAATTTTTCCGAAAAGTACGTTATGTAAAAAGATAATTTAAGATCTTGTTCGCCGTGTTTCAAGGCTTTCCATTGAAAATCTTGCTAAGAGACGATCATGCGGAAACCCTATTTCAGGGTAGATTCCATCTAGCTTAAAACTGGTGTACTTTAAAAAGCGTCTTTGAATTTTTTTTCCAGACTACTAATGTGGGTTTGATAGAAAGAGCACCAAATAACCGAGGAGTACTCAAGGCGTGACCTAACAAAGCTATTAAATAACAATCTAAGTGTGTCCAAACTCGTGAAATCTCCAGCGTTTCTTATAATAAAGCCCAGCAATTTTAAGCTTTCTCCAACAATCTTAGAATAATGATCACGAAAAGAGAGCTTTGAGTCCAGCACAACACCAAGATCACACACATACTCACACCGTTATTATGTTATGTTATGTTTATTCAAAGCAGAACTACAGGTAAAAAATAAGAAGATCTAACCAATAACCTATAACATTAAGGTTCCTTACCTTTAGCATTCCCTCCATATCAAGTGACATTAGATCATCTTTGCCTAATGTCAGCATAGCGAGAGCTACTTTAAATATGATTTCCATGCCTTCTGAGAGAAAAACGTCCATGATTCTACAAGCTAACGGTAGACTCATTGCTGTTGTAAACAACGTCAAGAACCAACTAGACGCATACATAGACGTATGGAAATTTTGTGATTGAAAGTGCTGATTTAGGTCGGGTAGGTATTCGGCTACAAGGTTTTCTAATTGGAACATGCACACCCCCAGTTCGGCCATGCTCGGCTTAAACATATCACGCATTCGGTAGTCCTGCATGATTTTGACTAGTACCGCAAAGGCTTCTTCCTCAGGCATCTATAAATAGAAATAAGTTAGCAATTGTGTGTATCAAAAAAGGCATTCCTCAGATTGGAACATGCAAATTTTAAAAATATTCCGAATATTTAAATACGAACGCCCCAACTCATTGCTTTAATGAAGTAATTAAAGCGTAGAAGAAAAAAGAGCGGCATGTCTGTAATCTAAAACTTTTCAGTGGAGTAAATTTAATGGCGCGACTTTTGAAGAAAATTACATTACATAAACGAAGTTTATACTACTCGTCAGAGCTGGGCAGTAATCGTTATAAAATGTACATTATTACTAATTTAATTACCTACTTTAAAAAAAAGACTTGGTACTAAGTAATTACAGTAGACTCTCGATTATCCGAAACCCGATTATGCGAACTACGCATTATCTGAAACGACCCATGAACTGAATTATCCGAAATGATTCTTGCTATTCCTTCGCATTATCCAAAATTTCTAAGAAATTAATCAAATCGACAGACTTTAAAATTAAAACAAGTACCAATTACCTATTTCTTGAATTAATAAATATATATACTCACTAATGTACATACATAAGTATTAGAATTTATGATGTATGTACAAGTACATCTATAAAAGTACATAGATATAGTTACTTTTTCTATAGTTAATGATTTTCCTTAACTTCCGCATCATCCGAAACTTCGATTATCCGAAATCGGTCCGGTCCACATTATTTCGGATAATCGGGAGTCTACTGTACATTACTTTGATTTAAAAATGTAATGTTATCTGTAGAAAAGTAATGAAACATTCCTTATACAAAAGGAATTAATTACGGCTGTCCATTACATTGGGGAATGCCATTCCTTTTTCACATCAGATACTTCGGATAGGAATAAACATATAGAATCAGCTGGTGACCATGTTGCACGAGATCAGTTGTTAATGTTACTCCAACACTGAATGCTAGCGTTTTCAGGTTACTGCTCTCGGGTACTCTGAGAATACTTTCTGTGAGAGTTGTGTGTTCAAATGAGCGGGAGTTATACGTTCGACTTACAAAACTGCTTACTCTGAAATCTGGTAGCGAGAACTCTTTTTCGTTTTCAAATTTGTTATAAAGCAGAAGCTGGACCTACACAATTATGCAAATTACCACAATAATTCCTTTATACGGGTTGGTTGGTTTAAGGCGGGGGTTGGGCGTTCGGCCCAAGCTTCTTGCACTGCAGCCTAGTGGCTTATTGTGCTCCCCTATCTTGCTAGAAAAGGTTTGTTCCTTTTATAAGGTCCAGCAAATTCCTACCAAGTTTGTCATGTGGGAGGTTATCCCCACATTGAATGTCTCCGAAGATTCTGAGTCTTCCTCGGGTCAGTGCTTCGCAGTTATATATGATATGTGAGGCGGTTTCGTCCTCATCGCCGCAAAGCCTGCATTCAATGGGACCATTGTAAATTCCTACTCGGTGTAGGTGTTTTCTTAAGCAGTGGCCTGTTAGTAGGCCGACCACTTGTTTTAGCTGGGTGCGCGTTAGAGGCATCATTCCAGTTGATAACTTTTTGGAGGGTTTTCCAATTGTGGCCCTCGCTTGGGTATGACCAGGTATCCTGTTCCATCGGGACAGGTGTTGTTGTTGTGCCCACCTGTCTGATGCTGCTCTGGTTGCCTGTTTTGATATGCCAAGGGCGGGTTCAGGACCCTTGAGTTTTTGAGATGATCCGGCTCTTGTCAGTTCATCGGCCTTTTCGTTGCCTGCTATCCCTGAGTGGCCAGGAACCCATAGGAGTTCTACCTTTTTGTTCCTTGCGGCCAGATCTTTCAGGTCGTTTAGGCACTCCAGTGTGATCCTCAATTTGAGTCGACTGGAGTTCAGGGCCTTGAGGGCAGCTTAGCTGTCTGACAGAATGTATATCTCTTGGTCGTGGTAGCCCTTTTCGATATTTTTCTGTACACATGCTTGTATAGCACGTATTTCTGCTTGGTATACTGTGACGTAGTTTCCCAGGGGAATGCTGATTTCCATTCTGGGTCTTTCCCCAAATATACCTGCGCCTACTCCGTCGGCCGTTTTTGATCCATCAGTGTACCAAACCAGGCCCTTATCTAATGACGGTGGTGTCCCTTTTGACTACATGTCAGAGTCGCACCTGATTTATAAGGGTTCTTTTATGATCCGTTTTTTATTGTTTGAATATTTTAAATATAAAGTAATTTCTATTAAATTTGACGATTAAAATTGTTTTTTCCAGTTGTGCATTTTATTTACACCTTGTTCGAAAGTGATTCAGAGCAACAGTAAATATCGGGTAGATCTGTGACATCACAGAGCGTTCTCCGAGTACCCGCAGAGTGGTATACTGAACTGCCAACCATAGATAAATGCTGATTGATGATAAATGTCAATGTTTATTTCACATTTTATTCACGATAAGTTACAAAAACACTACAACCAAGATTTTAATATATTTAAAATAAAATTATGTATCTGCTAAATGGGATTTAGAAGTGTTGTATTTATTTACCAACTACATTTGCTTATTACTCACCGTCAAGCCTTCTTTCGAATTTGGAAGCGGCTTTGTAAAAAAAATTTTGAAAAATCAAAATCTTGTTTTATGTGTGGATCACAATAACACAAAACATTACAAAAAAACTATACTAAATATTTTACAAAACGATCTTTAGATTTAAGTAGAAACCGATTGGCAACTGAAAGTGAGGTCGTCACTGTCCATAGGCTCCCCTCTCAAAGAGGTACAAAACATAATTAAATGGGAAGAAGTTTATTCTATTCTATTACCTGAAAAATAATGACATAGGCACGTGGTAATAAAAAGAAAACTCTGTTGTAACAACATGTTGTTATACAAAGAAGATAACTCATTTAGGTAATATATCAGAGAGTTCAGCCAGCTCCCAGCTTCCAGTATTGTTGGGCGTAAAAACATATTATTGTATTGTACGCGAGTAGCAGCAGACACGTGTGGGAAGATGTGAATTAAGTAGTTATAGACATTAATCTTGTATGCATAGGGGAACATTCGTCTTAAAAAGTGAAGATAAAATAAGATAAATGTGGCACGTGCTTTAAAAAGCATTAGCGACATCTCTTGATCAATTTATTCACTTGAAGCAACAACAAAATGAAAATGTCTATAAAATAGTCAAAAATTATTTCGTAAATTGTAGGCACTCATCAGATGCCTGGTTATGGTTAACCTCTTTCACAAAAGAAATGCGATCATGTGTTTGTTAGAGCGTTACCGTGTTGGGCAGGTACCTGATGATTACTATTGATTACACCCAGCAGTTGGGTTCCGATATGTAAATGAGGTGATTATCTCACAATCAAACTTGTCCGGTTACCTTAATTCTTGATTTTTTAACCAGCGTTTCCAACATGTTATAATTTGTTAAAACATAAATATATTGTACCTTCATTATTTTGGCTATTTTTACGTTTGGAAAAGACTGTTTGATATTGGCATGAAAGACAAGTTATATATAGTCTATTTCAGAAAGGTGTAGAGTAATAAAATGGGAAATTCCGTCCAGTTCGGCTCAATTTCGGTGTCGGCCATAGGCGCAGGTAAATTTTGAGCATTAACTTATTTATGATAACTAACCAAAGAAAAAAAAAGAAGATAATTTGATAAAGAAGGCACTATTAGCTATAGCAAATTTACACAAACATCGTTTTATGAAATATGCCGTGGAAGATATAGCTGAAAAACATAGTGTAACCGCTATATCATTGTGAATTAAATCCTATAGAACTTAAATGAGCGCAAATAAAAGGATTCGTAGCAAGACATAACACAACATTTAAAATAAAAGACGTTAAGCTACTGTTTGATCAAGCCGTTAAGGAAGTGACACCAGAGAACTGGCGAAAAGCAGTCCATCATGTCATTAAAGAAGGAGAGAAAATGTGGGATCTTGACCACCTGATCGATCGGACCGTCGATCCGTTAATTATAACGTGAAGACGAGATGACAGTTTCTCAGCTGACGAAGAATATTATAATTTTTTATCTATCCTAATTAAAAAACTATAAATAGTTCAAAAAAAATATGGCCCAAAGTCACCCAATTTTACGGTACCTAATACTATTAATGCACGCCTTTGTCACACCATTTTCAGTATTTGTAAATGGATAAAAATAGGCAAAAACCATAAATGGACCCAAACCCGGGTGGTACTACCTGTACTTAATGAAAATAAAGAATTTTGCAATGAAATCAATGCCATGGCTTAAATATTCGTTGGGTCACTTTGTAGTCCCTTTGCATACCTAATAAGCTTTTATTACTCTACACCTTTCTGCAATGGACTATATAGCTTCATTATTTTTACGTTTGGAAAAGACCGTTTGATATTGACATGAAAAACAAGTTAAATTGCACATCGATTATTTCAGAAATTTTCAATAATTGCAAATAAAAAACACAAATCGCATAAAATTACATTTTCTCATATTTACCTGCATAAGAAGCAATCCAACAATAAAACCAGATCCTTGGCAATATCCGACTTCTCGGTCGTGTAAAGAGTAGGCTTTGATAACATTAAAAAGAGATTCTTGGCCCAAGCCATCCTTTTCTTTAAAAAAGTCGTGTTCTGGGTAGGTGCGGGCTATATCTCGACGAATTACTTTTTCACATGGTGACTTAGTCTAAAAAATGGAAAAAAAAATTTCACTAGAGTCGAAGTTTTCTGGATCGGTTAAAAAGGCTGGCAAGAAATCACTCTGTGATATTGCTAATCTTACTTAAAAACTCGACCAGTTATAGATATTTTTATGTTCGAATCCTAAAAATTTAAAAAGCGAAAGTTTCAGAATCTATAATGGGGTGCAACGTCCGTTTACCATTACATTTTGTAAGGTTATTTATATAATGATGATTAATTTTTTTTATTAATTAATATGATGTTATAACGTTATAATAATACAACTTATACCGGGTATCAAAATTAATAATACTGCAATTATTTCAAAAACCGCTGATTCTTTAAAAATCGGAATATGGCGTATAGCGACAGCGACGACCTATCATTCCTCTGTGATATGGCACTGTTTAAATAATTAAATCTACTTTTGCTGCCACAGTTACTTAATAAGCCAGAAAATAATAAAAGAACATTGCAATCAGTTTGTATTTCCAAAGTTACCAGACATGTAATACATTTTTTCGGCAACCGTCCGAGAAGTACCCACTGCCCGAACGCTTTTTCTTTGAGAAAGTAGCATTTCTAGGCCGGGAAGAATCACATCGTTGTGATCATTGTGAATATGAAAATCTTGGTAGGTATGATTTTAATAAATGCAGTTGAACATTACCATAGCAACGAAATAACGATTGACAGCTATCTGAAATGAAATTAGTTCACATTTTAATTTTCGAAAGTTTGCATATATACAGTGTGTCCACGGATTGACAATCGAAGAGGAAAAACTTTTTTATTTGTGGGTTTATGAAAAAAGTTATTTTTCATAAAAACTCTTGCTTGTTCTCAAACGACCAAAAAGAATATTATTTTTTCAAATTTATATACCGGGTGTTGAGAATTGAGAAAAATATAAAAAAGCTAAGAACAAATAAGTACCCTTATGTGATGTGTAAAGATAGAATTAAAAGTAATTAGTAAAAGTTATTGTGGTTGAAATCCTACGTCTCATTACCAAGTTTTGACTTAGTAGCTAAATTTACAGAGACCGGCAAAAAACTCATAAAATATGATTTGCTTTAAATTAACGCATTTTGCAAATTAGTTAGTCGAGCTCATTCGACTAGCTATTTAAAAATAAATGACACTTTGTCATTGCCACTTTTTCTCCTCTACAAAATGACGTTACTAAACTAAAGATCCGCCGTTTCCTCTCTGAGCGGCCATCACCAACTTTACTTTTTTATATACGGACCTGGATTTTTTTAAACCGATTTTAAAACCATCATACCCTCAAAATGTAATGGTGATAATACTACTTTATCCTAATGATGAATTGCCCTTGCTTATTTTTTTCAATTGCATTTGCAAGGCTTCATTTGGTAGGATAAGGAGAAGATCGGTTGAAAGGGCTGTCGCCAAATTGGAAGAAAAATCGATCGTTTTATTGAGCAAAACGGCAATCTCTTAAAACATTTAGATAATTAGGATTTATAATTAGTAAATTTAGAAAATTCTTATAAAATAAATTATATTACTTATGTATGAATGTTTTAAATAAAATAAAGTTTTTAATTAATATTGTAATTCGTTGCCAGGACCAGACTGAAAAGAAGTGTAAAAAATATGAATTTAAAAAAATAAGCAAAGACAATTTATAGTTATGAAAAAGTAATATCGCCATTACATTTTGAGGGTAGGAGGGTTTAAAAATCGGTTAGAAAAAATCCAGGTCCGTATTTAAAAAAGTAAAGTTGGTGATGGCCGCTCGGAGACGAAATGGCGGATCTTTAGTTTAGTAACGTCATTTTGTAGAGGAGAAAAAGTGACAATGACAAAGTGTCATTTATTTTTAAATAGCTAGTCGAATGAGCTCAGGAAAAAATAAAAACGACTTTGCAAAATTTCGGTTTTTTTCGAATAAAATCGGAAATATTCGGAATTTGAAAACTTTTAAAGCGACATTATAGTCAGCACCGAATTGCACAATTTTGCCCGCATTTCACCGTTTCTCTAACTCTTATGGTTTCCGAGATTTCAATGCTGGCCTGTGTCGAATTTGTAACATCCTGTATAATACTAATTTATGTCCATTATAAAACACGTTTTCAGAAAATTATTAAAATTAAGAATTAACTCGAAAATTGTCTCAATGTTTTTGATAATTTTCCATCACTTCTTT
The DNA here is from genome assembly GCA_935413205.1 of Polydrusus cervinus. Lineage (NCBI taxonomy): Eukaryota > Metazoa > Arthropoda > Insecta > Coleoptera > Curculionidae > Polydrusus > Polydrusus cervinus. The sequence goes on from OW284516.1 coordinate 30,888,154, forward strand.
CCAGTTCACGTTTTATGACAATGTTGTTTTAAAATTATTAATTTTAGAGACAAGACAAAAAGTCGAGTAAATTGGAGTTTAAGGGTCTTTATAAGAGTAATCAATCATCAGCTGTTCAAAAAAATTACCGACCCTTCCTTTTTTAGGACATTTTTTGAGTGACATTTATAAATGAAAACTCCATTGACATTTCTCCATTTTTATATAAAATACTAATTATATTATTGAGGGCATCTCGAGAACAATGAACATTTTTGTTGAGTTGACGCCCTGCTTTCATGAAGTATTAAAAGAACATGCAAATTGATGTTGTCTAATTCCCTTAGAATCAAGTTACTGAATAAATGGGCTAAACTAGTTAACTGGACGAATATAATTGTATTACTATCCTTGTTAGAGCGTGAACGATGTTGCCAAACCTTAAAAAATAAAATTTACAATGTTTTACCTTAATATATTCTGCATACAATTTTTTCTCTGGTGCATCTGCGGCTGCGCACAATAACTGCCACACGATTGCTCGAAAATGGAGAGGGATTCCTCTGCGAACTAATTCCTTTATCGGTCCATTTTGTTTCTTCCACTGATCCTCCCAGCTATTAACGATGTGACTCCATTTTGCCCATAGTTCTTCACCCTCATCTGTACGGTCTGTAGTTGAACTTGTTCCTGCAACAAAAAATTAATTTTATAATATTGAGCAGGTGATTCTGCAATTTTTTGTGGTTGTCAGCAACAGCTATAGGTAAATAATGCTGAAGAGTACGCGCCGCAAATATAACATTGTTCTTTACATTTTTTTCTTCTATATAAAAAAAACTTCAACAAAAAATGCGCCTACCTCGTGAACTATTACAGACTGTACACTCAGAGGCGGCTCGTCAGGTGAAGTAGGTTGAGGGGCTCTTCACCAAAAAGAAATAAAACCATAATTATAAACACTCGTGCATTTTGGCGCGCCCCAGCCACCGTGTCCGTTATAGCTTAAAGTAAGTGAAGACCCAACGCCCAACATGGCTTTGATATTCACCCTTGCTATGGTTACGTGACGTCAGTCACGCACACATCATGCACCATTGTTTTAGCATTGGTTCGCCTAACCTTAAGGTATTTATTTTGAGGCTTCGTGAAACTTACGGTTATAGATATCGTTTCTACGTGATTTACTGTGGGATTAAAAAGTTTTATTTTTATTTTTCAGTTAATTCGGTAGTGTATGTACCTACTTAGTTGTGTGTTTTAAAAATGAACTCAATTAATTTGGAATTTGTTGGAAACTCCATTCAGTCGTTGGACCGATGAGGATAAGAAAGACGTTTTGTTACACGGGTTTTTAGTCAATGTTTGTTTAAGTACCCGCACTATACTTAGCTCTTCACCATTTTTTAAGACTGCGAGCCGTCACTGTCTACACTACCAATATTATTGATAGTCCTGGATTACATCAACGCGATTAATGTATGAAATTTGCCCTTACACAATCAGTATTAGTACCGTCATCCCTTATTATTATTACATAATAATTACATTATCATTGTGATTAATCTTAACGAATGGTTTTACTTAGATCATCTTATGATTGACATCTGGTCGTGTACGGACGCCTAATAATAAAGTGATAGATTCTTGGATCTACATTACAGTTAGTACAGAAATTAATAAATATAATTCTCAAAACAGTATGTAGCGAGAATTGCTCTTAATAGGTATATTAAAAAAATAGTAAAACATTAGGCAATATGAATTTTTGACTAGTATCTGATGATTTTTGCATTCCAACTGATTGTACACGTTTAACTCTGATATCGAAATGTTGTTATTGATATTTTGAAGATAACAATTTGTTATTATTTTGTGTGTAAAAAGAAGAAAGAATGTTACTAGAAATGACGACTGTTGTCCATATGATATACATGGTAGTTGTCTGTTATCGACAGCCATTAAATTAATATAGATGGTAAAGACCATGGGCGTCCAAAGAAACTTTTTCGAGAGGAGGGGCAAACATTTTTTCGTCTTATTATTGACTGCTTAAGAGGGAAACAATACGATGGAGAGAGAAATTGGTACAAACGGCGAAACTGCCTTCGCCCCTACTGGACCCGCGCCTGTATTACACTGACGTACCTACTGTTTAGAAATTAAATAGGTACACTTACTGTTTAAAAAGCTTTGATACTTCCTTCCCATATTTCACGCTTTAAAAATCAAACTGTCGATAAACAAATGGTTGACTCAAATGTTCTAAGTAGAGAGAAACGAGATCCAAATATATTTATTAGTAATTCACTACACTAAATTAAAAAAAAGTAAAATTCATTTTCTAATGTTCTAAAAGTTTTACCGCAAAAAAAAACCAAAAGAAAATGACACTTTATCAAATTTTCGTCAAGACCATATACTCTTGTTTGCTATATTAGATATTTAGTTTTCAGAAAAAACAATTTACAATTTTTAGAAAAATCTAAGCTCAGAAGTTTCTATAATGCACCTATAGCAGCGACTCAATTACTGGATACTATTCGGCAGGTATTCAATTTTGTTACAATTTTAGTAACAAGGAGTGAAACGGAATTTTTCCAGGTACCTACCTAGATTTCAATACAATTTTATAATAAAAGTTGAATTATTAATATTTCAGGTAGAGCTGGGTCTAGATAGAAGGGCGCTCATCAGGTGGTACATTTCATTAAAATAAAATGTATCTAATGAGAGGTTAGCACATTACCAATTTAACGACAACATTATCATTTTATTGAAAAAAGGATTCGTGTTACAATAGTTGAATTGAAAAAAAAGAATTAATAATTTATATAAATTTACATTTTTCATCCCTCCCGGGGTCCAGTAAGATCTCGAGTAAGATCCTACAGACTAAAATATTTTATAAGCCGTTATAGTCTATTTCAGAAAGGTGTAGAATAATAAAATGGGAAATTTCGTCCAGTTTGGCTCAATTTCGGTGTCGACCACAACCATAACCAAAAAAAAAGATGATTTGATAAAGAAGGAACTATTACCTATAGCAAATTTAAACAAAAATCGTTTTATGAAATATGCAAATATAGCTGAAAAGCATAAGATGACTGTGCCCATACCCATAAATTGACCCAAACCCGGGTGGTCTTACTTACACTTGATGAAAATAAAAAAAGTTTCAATTAAATCAATGTGAAATTATGAAAGTGGCTTGAATATTTGTTGGGTCACTCTGTAGTCCCTTTGCATACCTAATAAGCTTTTATTACTCTACAGATCTACACCCTTCTGAAATAGACTATAGGTAGGTGGCAATAAATGACCCAAGCTCTCATCTAAAAATATTTTGGATGATAATATTGTCTTAAGGGCGTAGTAATCATAGGCGTAGTTAGGGGGTACTTGGGGGTGCTAAGCACCCCCGAACCTTTTTTTTTTTTGTAGGACTTCAGCACCCCCAGTGTTGACCGTCTAACTACGCCTATGCGTAGGATTCATATCCTTATTTCTTTATCCCAAATTACGGATAAACTTTAAATAGCATTGCTTAAATACTAGACCTGGAAACTTCAACTTGGTAATCTTGAGGCAAGGACGCGGGGGGAGGGGGGGGGGGGAGGTCAGTATAAATTTTTTTTCTAGCAGAATAATAAAACTTTGACAGATTACAAAGAATGAATGTTAGATTTAGTAAATAGAAACATAGGTACCTATTATACACACTTACCAAAGCGTACAAAAAACACAGAATTTGCTACTTCTTGTTCAAAAACAATGTCATCCATTAATTTGGCAAATTTATCATATGGTTAACTTTCATATACGTTTAAATTGTTTGCTAAATACACTGACAACTATTTAAATGGATCAATTATAACTATTTTAACCTTAACAACATGTTAAGCCTGCAGGTAGGCGCGTCACTTTAACAAATTGATGAGCTTAGGATAGGTAATATTTTTTTAACGTTCGTTATCAGGAAAATGACTATTGGTAGCATGCATAAAGAGAGAATGAATTTTAATGGCGGTCGACCTTATCTATCATAATAGATTGATAAACTCAGTATTTTTGCATTTAAATTTTTTGCGAAACGAAAAATGGCTATAGTATATTTCAGAAAGGTGGAGAGTAATAAAAGCTCGTTAGGTATGCAAAGGGAGTACAGAGTGACCCAACGAATATTTAAGCCCCTTTTATAATTTGGTATTGAGTTCATTGCAAAATTCTTTGTTTTCATCAAGTGCAGGTAGTACCACCCGGGTTTCAGTCAATTTATGGGGTGTGCCTATTATCCATTCACAAATACCAAAAATGGTGTGACAAAGGCGTGTATTAGGTACATAGTATTAGGTACACTTATTTCTTATTAAAGATTATAAAATACAAAAAATACATTATACAGAAATTAAATTATAAAAAATCATAATATTTTTCGTTATCTGAGGAACTGTCATCTCCTCTTGACGTTATAATTAACGGTTCGACGGTCCGATCGATCTGGTGGTCAAGATCCCACATTTTCTCCTCTTTTTTTAATGCCATGATGGACTACTTCTCGTCAGTTATCTGGTGTCACTTCCTTAATGGCCTGATTACACAGTAGCTTAACGTCTTTCATTTTAAATGTCGTGTTGTATCTTGCTACTAATCCTTTCACTTGTGGCTATATAAGTTCTATGGGATTTAGTTCGCAATAATATGGCGGTGTGCGCAGCACAGTTACACTATGTTTTCCAGCTATATCTTCCACGGCATATTTCATAAAACGATGTTTGTGTAAATTTTTGGATAAAACGAAAAAGTAACGAACGTCACTAGAAACGATTACAATTCAGAACAGTCCATTCCTTTCAATGTAAAAGTAAATAATTTTGAACTTAAAAAATAAATATGAAATACCACACTTTTTACGTTTAATCGTTCTATTTTGTTTAACATTGCATTCATTTTTATATGTTTCTATATTAAGTAAAATTCGCATCACATTTGTAAAATTTGTAATCTATTTATTACATTGAGGATATGTTATACGCGTATGCATATGTAATATCTATAACGTTATATTATTTGGATGATGTGAGAGTTTTGGATTTGCCTTGCCAATATTTGTTTTAAATCACAACATTTCAACTGGTCAGTGGTCTTCAGGTAAATACTGAATCATATTATTTCTTACATTTTTACTAAAAGCATCATAGAAACTGAGTGGCGGCTCCTGACGAGCCGTTACTGTGGAAACTTATTTACAGAACATGCATATAGCTAAAATTCGTTATAGTTTAGCATCCATCACACGTCGACATCAGTATCACTTTAAATAATAAATATACAAACAATACATATCGGCTTACCCAAACCCAATTACAGATAAAAGATAACAAACCAAAACAACATAACATATCCATTAACAATAAGCTGGAAGACGTAATGTAAATTGAAACTTACTCATTAACATACTCCCACAAATTTAGAAACTTCACAATACAAACAATAGTTTTTATTTTTCGCGAACAATAAAAAATGTTTAATACGCGTCTCAATTCGCGACGTTACCAGGTGATGACGGTACGAAAATATGCACTAGTACTGATAACCTCATGATTTGTCAACCAGTACTAAATTCAATTATTAACAGAAAGTTAGATTCACGACACTTATCTTGTTTTAAAATATAGATTAAAGGCAAATATTTGTTTTATTATAAATGATGTGTTGTGAATTGGTTTACCTGTTCGGCTACTATAATAAAATCAAAACATTGAGGAAATACCTTGTAAAATTAAACGATTTTTAATGAATGTCGTTTAAAATTTAAATAAAGTATTGTTTAAACGTGCTTATGTTGCAATTTAAGGAAAAATAATAATAAAGCACATTATACATAATATTTAATATTTCCTTCTTAGACGGCATTGCTAAATTATAGTTTGAAAATTTTAAAGGTTGCGATTTTTTAATTCTCTGATTGATATTTTTTTTCCAAAGGCCCGTCCGTGCGCCAGATGCACTTAGGCCACGTTTGGCCCATTGTGCTCATCCTAGTTCCTTGCACTAGTTTGTGTCAACTGGGAAGAGGGTAAGGATGTCCTCTGGTTCCAGTTTTGGTTGCCCGAATATTTGTTGCCTCTTCCCATCTAATCACTCGCAATGGCAAACTATGTGCTGTACAGTTTCTCTGTCTTGTCCGCATAATCTGCAGTCAAGGTCTCCATTGTACAGTTGCATTCTGTGCAGATGGTTCTTGATAACCATGTGTCCTGTCAGAATTTTATATGGATTAAATGAATTGGAGTTAATATCGATTGTAAAGAATAAAATCAAGGACAAGAAATCAGCTGGTTTCGATGAGGTGTCAGGGTGGCTGCTTAAGCAGTGCATTGAACCCATCGCGAATGTACTAACTTATCTAGTCAATATGAGTTTTGAAAAAGGTCAATTTCCGGAAATTTTAAAAATCAATAAAATCATCCCTATTCTTAAAAAAGGTGATGAAAATTTAGTCGAGAATTCTCGTCCTGTGGCTCTTATTCCTATATTCTCAAAAATATTTGAGTATTGTTATTTAAGTCGACTAGATCCTTTTCTAGAGAAGTATAAGGTCCTGTCGCGACAGCAGTTTGGTTTTCGTCGGGGACGTTCTACTGTGAACGCAATCCAACATTTTTATGAGCGAATGATTGAGCATATGGAGCATGGAGAGTGTCCTGCTGGAGTATTTGGCGATCTCAGTAGGGCATTCGATTGTGAAAATCACCAGTTGTTGTTGACCAAAATGGAGTCGTTTGGGGTTAGGGGAGTCCCTCTTCAGTGGTTGCGGAGTTTCTTAACAAATCGGAAGCAGTATGTTTCTGTATTACAGATCGATCCGGTTACAGGAAGAAAGTCATTTGCTTTGGGCATGACCTGCGTTGATATAGGAGTCCCTCAGGGATCCGTATTAGCACCGATATTGTTCATTTGTTACATCAATGATCTCTTAGAGAATATACACCGTGAATGGGCGGCGGCTCTGTTTGCGGACGACTCATCATTCATAGTTTCAGGTTCAAACCGCGATGAACTAGAGAACGTATGTAATAGCGGTATGAAATTGCTCCTAGAATGGTTTAATAAGAATTCCCTGTTCTTAATAGCTCAAAAACCACTTATATTAGGTTTCACACTGCGCAGAGTGGACGAAGTCTTGATATTGACCTTGACCTGAAGATTGGTAATGCAAACATTGCCCTCTCGAACTTCTCAAAATTTCTGGGTCTGACAATTGATCAGAATCTTAATTGGAAGGAACATTGCTCTTTGATGTGTTCCAAGCTTAGCGGTCTTTGTTATATGATCAGAAATTTAAGAATCGCTCTTCCTATAGGAGACCTTCTCTCTGTTTACAAAGTCTTTGTAGGCTCTCGTCTGCATTATGGTATCTGTTTTTGGGGGGGTCTCCTCTGAGTCAAGAGATGTTTTCATAATTCAGAAGAGGGTATTGAGGTGCATTCTTGGCTTTCCACCCGGTTCGACCTGTAGGTCATAATTTATGAAACTGGGAATCCTCACCCTTACAGACGTTTTTATTTACGAACTAAGTAAATTTATTTTTTTGAATAAATCAAAATACTTACAAAATCGTGATATTCATCAATACCTTACCCGTGGTAGACATGATTTGCATACGACAGTAAGTAGACTAAATATTGGCAAAAATTCGCCTCATAACTTAGGGCCAGTTGTCTTCAACAAGCTTCCCCAGAACATTAAGGACGCAAAAAATCTAAAAACATTTAAAAATCTACTCAAAAGTTTTTGGATTAATCGAGAGTTTTATAATATGAATGAATATTGGGCACAAGCATGGTAAGGTACCTATAAATCGGTGTTTTATATTTTTATATTTAATGTTTTTTTTTAAATTGTTGCTTGTTTGTGATTGCGTTATTTACACTTGATGTATGTATTTTATTGACGGATTCCATACATATTGTTATGTCACTTTGGAAATAAAAATTATTATTATTATTATTAATTCCTGTAATGGTTCTCAGCTGGTTCATATTCATTTGAAGTAGCTGTTTCGTAAGTCTTGGGTCTGGATCCCCAATGAAGCTTTTGTTATGGGCTAATCCCTGTCTGTTACTCCAGTGGATTTTGTGTTTATTCCTTATCCATGGATTTATAGCATCTCGTGCCGTGCACCTTGATACTCCGAGTGCCAGTTCTGAACCAATGAATGTATGTTCGGAGCCTTTCCTTGCAAGTTTGTCGGCTTTCTCGTTTCCTGTAATACCTTCGTGGCCCGGTACCCATTGCAGTATAACTTTGTTTACTTTTGCCAGGGCTTCCAGTTCCTCCTGACATTCCCACACCAGTCTGTACGGTACCTTGAACGGCAGTAGAGTTTTGGACTTGCATTGTCTTTATTTGTTTAGAATCACTACGTTTCAACTGGTAAGCATCTCCAGTCGTCTTCAGGTGAATACTGAATAAGTATGGTAACTACAGCTCTATTTATACTAGGCAGGTGCTGTGACGCATGACTAGTGGGTGGAGTCATGCGTGTTGCTAGGTGATGATGCATAACTGGATGAGTCATGCTTGATGAGTCATGCTCGATGACGTCATGCTCGATGACGTCATGCTCGATGACGCCATGCTCGATGAATCATGCGTCTAACTCTTGGGTGGTCTTATTCTAAGATTACATTTACTTAACAAGGATTTCCAGACGTTTCTCATATCTAATGAAGGCTTACTAAAGCAACCTGGATTTTGGTGTATGGTCGCAGCTTCCTTAAACTTCCTCTTCCTCCAGTGCGGTTCTTTTTGCAGGATTTCCGCTTTTGTCCACATGATATGATGGCCGTGCGTCCAGGCGTGGTCAGCTGCACCTGATTTTTCGGTCTCTCCTTTTTGGGTGTTATTTCTATGTTCTTTAATCCTTACTTCTAGTGGTCTTAGTGTCTCACCAATGTAAGATTGGCCGCATTCGCAGGGGATCTGGTAGACACAATTTTTCTTGTCTTTCTGGCTTGCTGGTTTCGTCTTCGTTAGGTGGCTTCTTAAAGTGTCTCTAGAGCTGAATACTGTGTTGATGTTGTATCGTTGTCCTAGTCTTCTTATTTTCTCGGATACTCCTTTGACATACGGAATATTGAGTATTGGTTGTATCTCTTTCTCTGCTTTACGTGTGTTTGGCCGATTCTTGCGATTTTCCAATATTGTGTCAATCAATTTCATGGGGTAGCCATTCTTGTTGAGGTCGGTCTTGATGTGGTTAGTTTCTCTTTTGAGAGCTTCGTTTGAGTTGCAGAGAGTAATTGCTCTATCCACCAGGTTTCTTACTATGCCATGTTTTGTGTTGTTTGAGTGGTTTGATGTATAATTGAGATATATGTAGGGTACCTTGTTGCATATTAGCGATCTAAAGGCTGCTTGACTCTTAGAATATATATGGATCCGCTTATTGAGGTAAGCCGTCCTATTATTTTTATACGCACATTGCTATATGGCGTAGATTTCTGCTCGGAACACTGTGGAGTCTTTCCCACGGTGTTAAAGGAACGGAATATTATATTTTGGTTAAAAACAGTCCCCAAAAAGGAAATTCAGTGAAAAAATAACTATTTAAGTATATTTTTTTAAAATATTTTTTACTAACCTGATGTTAGGGAAACCTGACTAGTATCCGAACCCTTCCTCGAGTGACCCGACGCCCCGCTCAACGACCCGAGGGACTTGGCGTCGGCCTCGATCAATCTGTTGGCCGCCTCCAGCTTGGCGAGAAGTTCCAACTCGTGAGGTGGTACAGGTACCTGGGGCGGCTGTTGTGGGGGCGGACTATCGGTCTCAGGCCTCATGGCTTCGGGCGGCATGGCCGCGGAGTAGCGGCCATTGGGTGACGCGCCCGCCGACAGACAACTGAACGAGTAGTTGGCTGTGGTTGATCCGGATGAGGTTCTGTAACAAAAGAATATACAATAGGTATGAATATTTGGTACCATATTGTTTTTCTACTCCCACATAGCAATTTGCCATGCATATATAATAGATTTATCAATAATGCAACCTGCTGAACGTGCATAGAAAATTAATTTCATGTAGCATCATTATTGAGTTAGTTTTACCATAATTTCTTAAATGGTTCTGTAGTCGAGATGGAACGCGTTAAACTTTGGATTGCAAACTTTTTTAGCATAGGGTTCGTAAGTTTGGTCGTAGAAAAAATATACTGTTCAACTCCAGTGGATTGTCTATATCTCACGAGGAAGTAAATTAAGCACGGCGCCGTAGACGGAGTGCTCAATTTTTCGAGATACCCACTCTTGTTATACAAACTATTATTTTAATTCATGCTTTACCAATTCAATTATATTTTAAATAACTGCTTTTATTATAAAAAAGTTTTGCAGAATTAATGCATCAGAAGATGCTATAGCTTCTGTATAAAGAAATCATCATCATCATCATTATAATAATCAAATTATATGCAAATAAAGGTAATAATGAATATTGTAAGTATTTCAAATTAAATAAGTTCAAAATCAAATTTATTTAAATTGGTTTAAACTTATAGTAACGATAATTAAGCCTAACAAGTGCTAAATTGCTCACCGAATTTGCACATGACAAATTATTTATAAGTTATAATAAATATTTTTTTATAGTTAGTATGGAATTTTGGGTAACTTTGTATAATTTAATGGTGCCAGACAGAGGTACGGTACGTACCCTATTTTCATAGCCACCCGGTATAGCTATAAAGAAATCTTGACAGTAACAAAAGAGAATAGGCTCTTCTGATAATGCGAAATTTTACTTAAGGGAATTTCAGGAAAAGAATCATGTTCAAGCAATCAATCATCTTATAAACCCAATACCTTTTTAAGTATTATTTTATCTCTTTTATCTTCCTCACATTCTTGTCCCACATGAATTAATACACAGGGGAACCGGAAGTCAACGGGTCCACCTACCTTTTAATATATTGATATTGAGTTAGGATAAGATTTAGTACTGGAAAATTTTTGTCTCCGAAAGCGTGCAATTATGATAAATCATTGATAGGACACTATATGGCCAAAACAGTATTTATGCCTTAATTTAATAATTTATATCTTCTGTACTTTGACCTTTTGGCTAATGATCACCTCAATAATTATTTTTATGGCATAATCGGCCAGTGGCGGATCCAATATTTTGTAGAGAGGGGGGCGCCTAAAAAAAATTATTTACTTTTTTTACTCCAAAAATCTTTCTACTCTCAAAGGTGACTTCCAAAAAAAAATGTTGGCTCTTTACACGCCCTACAATTTTCAAGGCTCCAAGTAAAAAACACCAATTTTGTAAGGCCCGGGGCGGGGGGGCGATGCTGCCTTCGCCCCTGCCCCTGCCCTCCCTGGATCCGTGCCTGGTATCGACCCAACTAAGTTTTTAAGATTTGATTCTCTTCTTCAAACGAGTTAACTTATTTTTCTGTACGCTGCAGTACTAATTTCAATACACACTAACAAACACGCCCTTAGAGGTTGGTTTATTAATCTTGTTAAAAAGGTATATCCGCAACTCAGTGGTGGTTCATGCCAAACTCTCATCGCATATAAAATAAACCCTTTTTTACCCTCAACTGTCACTGAAATTCTCTAAACTAGGATATAAGATTTACTTTAATTTGGAGGCACATCCTTTAACTTTATTTTTAATGTACGAACCTTAAGATTTGACTTTTTAGCTATAGTTAATTTCAGAAAGGTGTAGAGTAATAAAAGCTCATTAGGTATTCAAAGGGACTACAGAATGACCCAACGAATATTTAAGCCACTTTCATAATTTGGCATTAATTTCATTGCAAAATTCTTTATTTTCATCAAGTGCAGATAGTACCACCAGGGTTTGGGTCAATTTACGGGGTTTGCCCATTATTATCCATTCACAAAAACTGAAAATGTGTAACAAAGGCGTGCATTATGTACATAGTATTAGGTACACTTATTTTTTATTAAACATTATAAAAAAATACAAAATACAAAAAATACATTATACAGAAATATTAAATTATAAAAAAATCATAATTTTCTTCGTCATCTGAGGAACTTTCATCTCCTCTTGACGTTATAATTAGCGGGTCGACGGTCCGATCGATCGGGTGGTCAAGATCTCACATTTTCTTCTCTTTTCTAATGACATGATGGACTGCTTTTTGCCAGTTCTCTGGTGTTACTTCCTTAATGGCTTGATCAAACAGTAGCTTAACGTCTTTTATGTTGAATGTCGTGTTGTGTCTTGCTACAAATCCTTTCACTTGCGCCCATATAAGTTATATAGGATTTAGTTCGCAATGATACGGTGGTATGCACAGCACAGTTACACTATGCTTTTCAGCTATATCTTCCACGGCATATTTTATAAAACGATGTTTGTGTAAATTTTCTATGGCGAATAGTTCCTTTCTTTATCAAATTATCTCCTTTTTTTTTTGGTTAGTTATCATAAATAATTTAATGCAAAAAATTCACCTGCGCCTATAGCCGACACCGAAATTGAGCCAAACTGGACGGAATTTCCCATTTTATTACTCTACACCTTTCTGAAATAGACTATAGTAAATATACCATAATTGGGAATTAATTTCTCCCTATGAAATTTTGTAACATGCTGAAAATATTTTTTAAAAATTTTAAAAATATATTTACCAGAAATAAGTCAAAGGTCTTGAATTTAATTACCTGGACATTTATACTACCTGTCCAATACTTAATTTTTAATACCCTCACCTCACCCTTCGCATTCTTCTCCACAGGTTGCAGTGTAAGAAGGCGACCTAAAGCCTATTATTACGTGCCGCTCCTGCCGGAACTACAGCAATGTCTATAACTTAATCTAAATACTACAATATCATTGAATACTGTCACTAGTCAACACGCAACCCTTCACGTTATTTTGCAACACCGCCCTTGCGATAGCGTTAAAACGATACACCACCACACCTGATAACGATCGGGGCCATGCCTCGCCTTTAAAAATTCACACCTAACATAACGTCCTGTTTTCTGTCTTCCAGAGATAATTGAAAAAAAGAAAATATTTTTGAATTAGAGGCTTAATTAATTAAAATTAAATGTATTACCAGTGGCCGTATCAGCCCCCCTTCCCCCCCCCCCCCAGATCCTGGATGCGCCTATGTGGCTAAATTCGCAGACGATACATCAATCCTACCAGCAAAAGGTCCAAATCGTTGCTCAAAAAAATTATACAGTATGAAAAAGAAATAAGAAGTTTGTTGTCTATACAGGGTGATTCCTAAGTTGATACTTCTTTTTTAGCTGTGTATAGAAGGCATTAAAATATACTACATTTTCAAATACCTTTTTTCAAAAAACTTAAAAATAGGCGAGATACAGAGGTAAAAATCTAAGTGCGGGCCTGGTCATCAAAACGTAGCCTGCTATACTTTATGCTGTTTGTCTTATTAGTGATGCAATTTACGGGTCCGTAGTGAGTTATTTGGCAATACGCTACGGTGTGTTTTTCTGAAGCAAGTTAATTTTAAATTGGTGAAACGTGAAAATGGTACAATTTGAAAACAATGAACTAGTAGATATGGTGCTAATTTACGGTGAGTGTCGTCAAAGTGCTGCTGCTTCGAGATTATACGCAGAACGCTTTCCCTTGCCACAGCTAAAACAGAAGTATCAACTTAGGAATCACCCTGTATAATCTAATAAAAAATAGGACAATCAAAGCAAGCAAACATGACGCGCAGAATTGTTTAGACAAAGAAAATATTTGCAGAACAAACGAGGAAGCAATTTTGGGCAATTTTACAATTTCAAGCAAAATTGCCTAATACATGCGTTTTAATGACATTTTAATCGGCTGATGCAATTTTTCCCATTTAAAGCGGCCATTTACTTACTTGCACTTGCAGCTTGCAATTGCACCTAATGTAAAAACGTCTTTAGACAAGTCCCTATCGTCTGTGGCAAGTAGTTTTTAAGGTTAAGTCCTTTGTGGAGCCTAAAAGAACACTGTTACCCTCACTTATTTTCACAATTTTCAGTTACCATATGTTTAAAGTAGGTTTATTTTTTGTAAAAACTATAAATGTTTTTTTTTTCGAGGGCCTGTCCATGCGCCGTATACACTTAGGCCAGGTTTGGCCTATTGTGCTTACCCTGCGGTTGTTACACCCACTCCGTGATCCCAGTTCCTTGCACTAATTTGTATAGGTCAACTGGGGAAAGGGTAAGGATGACCCTGGTTCCATTTTTGGTTGCCCGAGTATTTGTTGCCTCTTTCGATCTAGTGACTCGCAATGGCAAACTTGTGCAGTACAGTTTCCCTGACTTGTCCGCATGATCTGCATTCAAGGTCTCCATTGTACAGTTGCATTCTGTGCAGATGGTTCTTGACAGCCATGTGTCCTGCCAGAATCCCTGTAATGGTTCTCAGCTAATTTCTGTTCATGTAAAGCAACTGTTTCGTAACTCTGGGGTCTTGATCCCAATGAAGCTCTTGCTGTGGTGTAATCGCGGTTTGTTGCTCCAATTGATTTTGTGTTCACTTCTGATCCATCACTTTATTGCATCTCGTACTGGGCACCTTGGTACTCCGAGTGCCAGTTCTGGACCAATGAATGTGTTTTCCAAGCCTTTCCTCGAAAGTTCATCGGCTTTTTCATTTCCTGTAATACCTTCGTATCCTGGTACCCACTGCATTATTATTTTGTTTACTTTTGCCAGGGCCTCCATTTCCACTTGACATTCCCATACCAGACTTGAGGTTACCTTGTTACATATAAGCGATTTATAAGGGCTGCTTGACTGTCAAAATATATATATGGATCCGCTTATTAATAGTAGTTTGTACAACAAGAGTGGATATGATGTCCATATCGCACGAGGAAATAAATTGAGCACGAGTGCTCAAACTTCCGAGGGCAATATGGACAATCCACTCGAGTTAAACAGTATATTTTTTCTACGACCAAACTTACAAACCTTATGCTAAAAAATGTAAAAAAAAGTTTTTAGGTTGCCGGGCTCGTACTTACGACCCTCGTTACGACCATTGGTTCCATAGTCAAAACGCTCTACCTCTACTATCGAAACGTTTAACTAATTATGGGAAAACCAACTGATAAATGATGCTACATGAAATTAATTTTCTATGCACATTTAGCAGGTTGCATTATTGATGAATCTATTATAAATGCGTCTAGATTTTATTATATTGAACAAATTAATAATTAATAACAAATTGTACCATATGCATTTAAATTATATAATTTAGTGTCTTGAAAAAGAAGGCGGAGCCTCAGTAAAAATAATATACTGTGATTGGTCAGTACTATTAAGAACAACAATGGCTTCTCTGTAAATGACTACTGTGATTGGTCAGTTTCATTACCTATCTAGGATTGTTATGAAATTTTGCCGTACAGCTAACTGGAATAGCCCACTTTACTCGCCACTTAAGTGTAAACGAAACAGCAAATTTCCATGTAGGAGTAGAAAAATATTATTAAACAAGCAGCCCCGGAAGCCAAAAATTGATGTTTCACCAATCGGTTACCCGTGTAACCTCGTTTGTACTGATTTAGCCCAAAATGTCCGGTCCATATGTTACACCAATATGCAAGCCGGAACAACACGGGTCGTGATTTGATTAGCCGATATTAATCAGGGGTAAAAGCTAGCCATCAGGAAACAGGCGTTTGGTTTTTGGGCAACGAAATTTGTAAATAATTGATTAATGATGTTTACTCATATTTCCCAAGACACTTTATTTCTAAAATGTTTACAGGTACAGTTTATTATATAATTAATTATAAGATAATTATTAATAGTTATTTACGATATAAGTGTTGTAAAGATTCATATTACAATACGAGATGTTAAAGTTGACGAGGCGTCAGCCGAGTTTAATAAAACATCGAGTGTAGTAATATGTATTTACAACAAGAATATTGTACAAAATTTTATCTACTTTTATCTATGAATAAAAATATTTGGCAAAAGGCATTTTTTAAAATAAAAATGCACCTGTAAAAATGCACCTGCTATTAAGTTTACTAATCAAGTTTTTTATGTTACCTTTCGCATAGTTACTGTTTCGTTACTGTCGAAACTTTGTCAAACAAATTCAAAAATATAAAAAGCGTTTTTCAAATTGAGCGATTCTGATGAAAGTTTACCCTCTGAGATAGAAGCAGCGGCAAACGAAGCAATCTTAAGTTTAGTTCCGACAAAATCCAAGCCGCGGTATGAGTTGGAATATCAGAAGTTTGAAGATTCGTGCAAAGCTAACAAAATAAAGGAGGTGTCTGAGAAAATCCTTTTTGGTTATTTTTCCGTAAAGCAACGCTCCCAGAAACCATCTACACTATGGACTCACTACTCAATGTTGAGAACTATGATTTCAGTCAAGAAAAATCAAGATATAAGCAGATTTTTTCAACTAATCGCATTTTTGAAAAGAAGTTCAGAGGGTTACAAGGCCAAAAAGTCCAAAGTTTTCACAAAGGAAGACGTATGTAAGTTTCTTAGTACTGCAGATGATGAAACATATTTACTTATGAAGGTTGTTATGATAATCGGCATTTTTGGGGCTTGTCGGCGCGAAGAACTAGCTAAGTTAATGTTGAATCATATTAAACACAATGATTTGTATATAAAAATTGTGATTCCATTCTCGAAAACCAAAATTATGCGAAAATTTGTTATAACAGAAGGAAATGTGACAGGTGTCAACTGTTTAAGTATTTTTCGAAAGTATGCTAAACTTCGTCCTCTTAATGCAACTCACAGGCGGTTTTTCGTATTCTATGGAAAAGAAAAATGCACCTCCCAGCTTGTCGGAATTAATAGTTTTGGAAGTATACCAAAAAAGATTGCAACAAAACTTGGATTGAATAATCCCGAAGGATACAGTGGACATTGTTTTAGGAGGTCCTCAGCCACCATTCTAGTTGATGGTGGTGCAGATATGTAGATGTTAAAGCGTCATGGGGGCTGGAAATTCTCTTCTACGGCAGAAGGCTACGTTGAGAATTCTTTAGAAAATAAGAAACAAATAGCTAAGAAGATCATGGGGTCAGACACGGATTTAATGATTGGAAATTCGAACGTTAAGGGCTCCATCACATCCACGTCTGGTATACAAATTTCTAACTGTAAAAAGTGTATTATTAATGTTTATAATAAACCTTAAGTGTTATATTTTATCTGTAAAAAGTGTATTATTAATGTTTATAATAAACTTTAAGTGTTATATATTAATTAATAAATTGGTAATTAATTTTATAATTGTTAATAATAAATCATTCTTCTAAAAAGTGTGGTTTTATTTAACAGCAAAATTTTAATAAAACTTTTTTTTTCTATTACAGCACTAGTGCTGTAACAGATGCCGTTACAAAACGATTTACAGAACTGTAAAATTCATATTACTAAATGAAAGTAGATAAAATCCATTTAACTCAAAGGAATATTAGTGATTTAACCTTTCATCTCAATTTAAATAAAGTAATTAAATATTTTTTTAATCTGGTGTTTCAGTTGTTTTTATCGAAAAAAATGCTATTATCGCGTTAAGGAAACTCTTAAGAATAAATCGAAGTGCTTCAGATCTTGCTGTGCGGTGCAGTACCTGTTATTTTTATAAATGTCTGCTTTTATAGTCAATAAGCACTGGTAATTTTTATACAATATAAATAAAAATAAGGACATACCATTATATGTCCAATTACATTTCAATTTTTTAAAGTAGAATGACTAATTTTGACAAGCGTGATTACAACAGAACTTGGTAATTTCTCCGTTGTGAAAAAAAATAAATATGGGCCGTTGTCGTTTGTTATAACTAAGTTATCATCGTCAATTTTTTTTTAAATACGTAAATTGATTTTTGAATTTTATTTTTCAGAGTACCTACGTACCATATTTACGTACGTTTCGGGAAAAGTGTTACGCGAGGATCACAATTGGGAAACCCTCCAAAAAGCTTTCAACTGGAATGTTGCTTTTAACGCAAACCCAGCTAAAACAAATGGTGGTCTACTAACAGGCCACTGCCACTTTAGAAAACACCTACATCGAATAGGAATCTACAATGGTCCCATTAAATGCAGACTTTGCGGCGAAGAGGACGAAACCGCCTCACACATCATATATAACTGCGAAGCAATGACCCGAAGAAGATTCAAAATCTTCGGAGGAATCCAATGTGGGGATAAGCCCCCGCATGACAAACTTAGTAGGAATTTACTGGACCTTATAAAAGGAACAAATCTTTTCTAGCAAGATAGGGGAGCACAATAAGCCACTAGGCTACAGTGCAGGAAGCTTGGGCCGAACTCCCGACCCCCGCCTTAAACCAACCAACCATCTAATGGATTCAAAAGAACTTCTAGTTTTATTTTTGACAAAAAAAATTTTTTTTAAGTTTTAATTATACAGGGTGTGTCAGTAAGGTGTCTGTCTTAGATAGCACCTAAACTATCAAAGATAGGGAAAAAGGTGTAATACAAAAGTTAAATTGTTTTTTAGGATACATAATCTAAAAATATTTTCTAATCTACAGGGTGGTCCTAAAAAGTGGTACTGAATAATAAAAAAGAAAATTAAATGGGACACCCAGTATAATTTTCTAGAATATGATTCAATGGAATAAGGAGGATAAAATGATTTATACGAATAAAATATGAGCTAATTTTTAAGGACAGTATTGTGCTCCTACAATTTGTAACGGAGTATTTCAATTTTCAAGATAAAAATGTAAAACTTTCATTTTACATTTTTGTGGTTTTGATTTTATTTTCTTCTCTCCGCTTTTGCCGTACAGCATGTAGATAAAATTTCCACGTTTCCATCAAGCTTTCATGTTATCTTCGTAGTTTCAGGATCGGATAATAAAGTTAGTTGTTAAAGGCTAAGGGCTATATAGGGTGACATTTAAAAAGTTGCTATGGATACAAGAAATAGCCATTTTAAAATTGGTTGGAGTCCTTTTAAACTTTCAATTAGATAAAGTGGAAACTGAAATGAATTTTAAGAGCAAACAGTAGTCTTCACGCATAAACCGTGCATTTCCACTGCATCGCGCATGTTTTATCTGTGTCGGCCGATGGCAATAAAATGTCTTTTTTTTATACAAAATATTATAAAAACGAATTTCAAGAGAATTAAGTGGCGCGGCGTCAGTGGAGATTTTTAAGATAATATCGGGGCATCGTTTGTAATTTTAATGGAAAATCAGAAATTAACATGAATAGCCGGAATATGTCTATTTTTATGTTCTGTATGTCGGATGATAGAATTTGAACCTATAAATAATGTGTCAGTAAGGTGTCTGTCTTAGATAGCACCTAAACTATCAAAGATAGGGAAAAAAGTGTAATACAAAAGTTAAAGGGTTTTTTAGGATACATAATCTAAAAATATTTTCTATTCTACAGGGTGGTCCTAAAAAGTGGAATAATAAAAAAGAAACGTAAATGGGACACCCAGTATAACTGTCTAGAATATGATTCAATGGAATAAGGACTTTGCAACCCTATTAAAATTTTTGAAATAAAATGCAACGTTGCCAAGTAATTAATTTTTTTCCGAAATTTTAGTAATTTTAAGGGTATCGTTAAAAAATCATAGCGACCTGTGGATTAACCCAAAATATAATTTACGTTGTAAGTACTTTAAGGTACGATATATTGATCTATAATAATGTTTTTTAAATCTCTTATACAGAGCGTGCATTACAAGTTGGACAACTCGATTGTTTTAAAAATGCTTTATTTCAATTTTTTTAAATGGGACCCCCCTAATTTTTGTAGGCAAAAGAATTTATCTTTCGAAAACCTTCCTTTTTTGTTAAACATGTCATATATCTAAATATCATAGTTTTTGAAATATTTTAGGATTTGTCTTAAATCAGGGTAAAAAAGGAAAGTTCTAATTAAACTATTTAGTCAAGATTGCTTTGGAACAAAAAATAAATAATTTTTTTAAAACAATCGAGTTGTCCAACTTGTAATGAACGCTCTGTATAAGAGATTTAAAAAACATTATTACAGATTAATATATCGTACCTTAAAGTACTTACAACTTAAATTATATTTACCTAGGGTTAATCCACAGGTCGCTATGATTTTTAACGATACCCTTAAGATTACTAAAATTTCGGAAAAGAAATAATTACTTGGCAACGTTGCATTTTATTTCAAAACTTTTAATAGGGTTGCAAAGTCCTTATTCCATTGAATCATATTCTAGAAAATTATACTGGGTGTCCCATTTAATTTTCTTTTTTATTATTCAGTACCACTTTTTAGGACCACCCTGTAGATTAGAAAATATTTTTAGATTATGTATCCTAAAAAACAATTTAACTTTTGTATTACACCTTTTTCCCTAACTTTGATAGTTTAGGTGCTATCTAAGACAGACAGCTTACTGACACACCCTGTATAATTAAAACTGTTTGCTCTTAAAATTCATTTCAGTTTCCACTTTATCTAATTGAAAGTTTAAAAGGACTCCAACCATTTTTAAAATGGCTATTTCTTGTATCCATGGCAACTTTTTAAATGTCACCCTATATAGCCCTTAGCCTTTAACAACTAACTTTATTATCCGATCCTGAAACTACGAAGATAACATGAAAGCTTGATGGAAACGTGGAAATTTTATCTACATGCTGTACGGCAAAAGCGGAGAGAAGAAAATAAAATCAAAACCACAAAAATGTAAAATGAAAGTTTTACATTTTTATCTTGAAAATTGAAATACTCCGTTACAAATTGTAGGAGCACAATACTGTCCTTAAAAATAAGCTCATATTTTATTCGTATAAATCATTTTATTCTCGAGGGTAAGTGCACAAGTGCATCAAAATTACCGATAATTTTTGAATGAAATGTGTTTTTTTATAATTGCAAGAGTTTGTTTTCATATTTTCGCGAAAAAGCCCGACTCCGCAGGAGGAGGGCATTTTCGTAAAATATGAAAACAAACGATTGCAATTTGTAAAAAAAACACATTGAATAAAAAAATGATCTGGTTATTTTTATGCACGAGTATAATTTATTTGAATATTTCCCAAATTAATTAAGAACTCGAATCAAGTAAATTTAAATATTTTATTTAACAGAAAATACTAACAATAAAATTAAAATGCTTAAAAATTACAACTTTTTTGTCTGCTGTCACTCAATAAGATGACGTTAATTGTCAGAATATTACATTTTTTGACGTTTGTTAACAATAAAATCCCGCTTTGACGTTTCGTCAACAATATAAACTTGCTATGCAATTTTCGATTTCTGGCAATGCTGTTTTCGCTGTAATTTTGCGAAAATTGCATTTCTCTTATGGGAACTTTAACATATAAGGGGAAATATTCAGAGAAAGTGACTGCAAATTATCATTATTAATATAAAACAGAACCAGTTAAAAAAATATGTGTATACGTTTGACATAATTTTTAAAATATCTTTTTCGACGACCACCTATAAAAATGAGAAAAAAAGCACGGTTAACTTGGCTCGAAAGCGCCGAATATCACACGCGTGTTAAAAGAAAATATTTCCACTCTAGAGTGGAAATACAAGGCACACTATTTAATTTAAGCATATATAATGCCAATTTGACAGACCACACCTATTTATTAAAAAGAAAAAAATTTAGAAAGCAATTTAGTTTATTTATCACGTATTTGTCGAGTGATTCAGAATTAGAGTGTGAAAATACGCCATCTGAAATTATAAAAAAGTTAAGAATATGTTGGAAAATCTATTACCAGTCAAAACAAGCCCCGCTGAAGAAAATGTCATATATTAAACTTAAGCAGGAAATGTTTATGGGTCGCCATAGCCTAGAGACTAGAGCCATGATCTACGAATCGAAAGATCAGAGGTTCAAATCCCATCAGGAGCACTTGACTTTTTTTTATGGAAACATTAAATAATTTATAGAATTATTTTGAATTGAAATCTTCCTTGTTGGGTGAATTTTTTAAATTTATGTTTAATGCATCTTTCCTTGATTAAATAATAAAAAAATCATTTAAGAAGGAAGATTTCAATTCAAAATAATTTTATAATTTATTTAATGTTTCTATAAAAAAAAGTCAAGTACTCCTGATGGGATTTGAACCTGTGACCTTTCGATCTATTAAATTGGCATCATATGTTTAAATTAAATAGTGTGCCTTGTATTTCCACTCTAGAGTTGAAATATTTTTTTCAACTCTAGAGTTGAAATATTTTTTCATAAATCAAAGGTTTTTTTTAATAATTCTTTGTGGTCGTAGAAAATATAGTGTACATTACTCGTGTGAAAGTGATTATTCTAAAACTCGGAGAATTTCCGCACTCGGCTGACGCCTCGTGCTAAATATCTCCTCGTTTGAAAAGTATCACTTTTATCACTTGTTATGTAATATACTATTACACAACAACAACAAACAAGTAGGCAATACCATTACGATCTGTTCGGAATTGTTGGAAAACTTCTTCCTTTCAGTCATTTTATTCAAAGTCAGAAACCACCCAGTGGCTCAAAAGTGAGATACTGGCATTCAACCGTGACGGTCCGGGTTCGATAGTGATAATATCGGGACCGAGAAGGGCGTCATGGACCTCTGGGGGTGTAAAAAGGATAACTAGTGCATACACTTGGTTCGGATTCCACGTTGAGCTGTAGACGATAGGGGATACAATGGGCCTTATAAGCCTAAGTATACTGGCTCTTCCGTTAACCCCAGAAAAAAAAGTCAGAAACTGGTAGGGAGCAGGTGACTGGATTCTATACAGTGTAATCTTGGGTAATCTGCTGTACAATTTTTGGATAGTTTGGTGTGTTTTGATGTAGAGACCGACACGGCCAGGTTTTCATTTTTTTTTTAAATTTCAATTACCCAACTCAAAAATCGTCTCCCTAGCCTTACTAGAGAAGATAGAAAAGATTATTTTCTAAAAAAATATTACTAAAATATATTAGATACTAAAAACAATATTACCTAAATGAATCAAGGTGTGTCCTTCCACGTTCGCTTTACCTCATTCATCACCTTAAGATTTACTAACAATTTTATTTGTCCGTCCGTTGGACAACTTCCATTTCCGGCAAGTGCGTTTAGTCAGTCCTGTTCTGTGGTCAGTCCGACCCAGTGGCGTATTGGGGGGCTGCAGCTCCCCCCGAGCTCCGGAGCTCGGCTCTAAAAATCTAATTGCAACCTAATTTTTGAACGCTTGGACACTTAATTTAAGTCTTTAAATAATATATTTTTAGCCTAGATTACAAAGGTTTTGTAGGAAACGTTTAGTTTTTAAACTTTTCCTTCTAAAAGTCCTATTCTATATAGAGATTAGGGTTTTCAGACGCATATCGTTTTAGTTATTGATTTTTGATGCAATTTTGAAGGAAACCGAGTAAAAAGAATAATATTTTATAGCATTTTTCCAATATATACTTGTCTCTTCCGTTCTGCATTTTTTAGCGCTATTTTCAATCAAAAAAAATATAACCCAATGCAATAAAATATTTGCACAACAAACCACAAAATAATTAGTTGAAACATTTTTTATGGAAGAAGTGTGATAATTTATAATAAAAAAAATAGTGCGTGAAGAAACGAGAATGCTTTATTATGAATATACAAAACGGCACTTAACAAGGAGTATTTCAAAACCTATAAGCATTTGCACCAAAAACTGCTGTTAGATCTATGCTCCTAAAATGAAAACATGATTTCTGAAAAAATCATTAATTTTGGCGTGGTGAGCGATATTTACTTTATTTTTAATCATGAAAAACCGAGCCCAAAAAACGCTGGTTACAGTAATACATATGTCTTATGTTAAAATTTTGGTTTGTTTTCCATATTCATATTTTCACAAATATAAAAAATGTTTTTTTTTAAAGAACCAGCTAGGAATATCAAAAAAAAAGTAAAAAATAACATTTACCAAAACAAATTTAATCCAACCATGCAGAGTGGGAGAGGTAATAATTTTATTTTTGAAATTTGATAGTAGTTAGGCGAATTTTAAACGAACCTTAAGCGTGGCCCCGAATAACGTCTAGCTACGGCCCTGCCAGTTCTGTAGTTGTTATAAAAATTAAACATTTTAAAGAAAAAGTAAACTTAACACAATCTAATTTAAAATGAATTTATTTTTATTTTATAATAACTTAAATAATTCTTTACTTTTATCTGTAATTTCCTACAGGTAGCAACGAAAATAAAATGTTTAAGACTTTTATTTATGGGACCTCAACTTGAAACTAGGCCAATTTGGTCTTATATATTTTTCTTTACGATATTCGTTTCAGACGCTCTCAATGAGGCTGCAAAATTGAATAGAAACGGCAAAACGTTACATTTTTGTGTTGTTTTATTGAGGCGGCAACACCGTCTCTTGTTTGTAACCAAAATTTATTAGTTTTTATATCCCTATATAAGGAAAATAAAAGCATATTCCTTGTTTACAAGTAAACGGTGAGACGAGATACACATTTTTAATTAGAATAAAAGCTTTCGATGAAAAGAGGAATTGGGTGAACATTCATAAAAAAGCCTTTTCAATCTTATGACTTATGTTATGCACTTTTTTATGAATAGGTGGGAAAATAATCGATTCATTGATCATAAGATTATAACTTTTTTTAAATTGATTAATCGATCATTTTTTATAGTCAAAAATCGATTATGAGGTTTTATAATCGCCCAGCCCTACGGCGTTAAAAAAATATTGGCTCAATTCACTGTAGTAGGCAATGAGACACTTGAGTCTGGAAAAATTTTGGTGACCGTGGGAAAATTGTAATGACCGTGTTGACAATGGACCCCCATGCCCCACGATGCCGCCTTTTTAATGACCGTGAGCAAATTTCGACAATGGAAAAGGCACTTTATTATTATAATATATACATAAATATGGCAAAAGGCTCTATTTCTACTTAATCAGAAGAAAAAAAGGTGCATCGTCAAAAATATTGATGTGGTACCCCATTAACACTTTATTTTACTTTATAAAAGTAGATTAGCAGCGAGCTGAAAGTAAAAGAAAGTCAGAAAGATCGTCAGGTTTGTCAAAATATCAACCTGTCAAAATTTCAACTTATCGAAATGTCAATCTGTCAAAATATCAAACCGTCAAAGTGTCAATCTTGCAAAATTTTAAACTGTCAACATGTCGACCTGTCAAAATGACAAACTGTCAAAATGTCAACATTTGTCGCATTAAGACTCTTTCCTTTCAGTCTTTTTATTCAAAGGAAAATACCTGAACTGTATATTTCAAACGATCTTCATTCAACGTAAATCACCCTGTATATACTGCAGAGTTTATATTTAAATTTAATAAGCCCGTCTGCAATAAACAAAAAAATGTATTTAAAGCTTAATGAATACCCAACTCACAACTTGTAGACAAGTTAAGAAATTAGTTTTACCGACCGAAACTCGGAACGTTATATAATCTAATTGGGAAAAGGCCGTGGGAGATTTAATAAAAAGATTCCCGGAGAAGGAAAATGTCTTCTTTTAGTATGAATATAATGAAAATTTAAGAATCCCTAATGCCAACCGGGATAGATCTGGTTATTCACGGTTTCTTAGTACAAATTACAGCATTTTCTCTCTCTGAAGGTTGTATTGAAATAAATTTAGGTATTACCTACTACAGGCAGTAGCGTTAATTTAAAGTTAATTTATGAATTTAGCAGTAGCGGCTCGCGGTCTTAAAAAATGGTGAAGATCTATTTTTAAATTGCCCTTCATCATAATGCAAATCGTTACATGCTGTCACGGGACTAACGTCACGTAACCATAGCAATGGTGAATATCAAAGCCATGTTGGGCGTTCGGTCTTCACTTGCTTTGAGCTAACGGACACGGTTGGTTGGGGTACGCCAAAATGCACGAGTGTTTATAATTATTGTCCATCGGAGTTAACCGTGGCCCTATTATGCATAGCTACATTCAGATTAAATTAATATTATTAATTCGAACATAATTATTTTTTAAGGGCTAAAATGGTAGCTGTATTGGCACATTAATATTTAATATTGTCGAAAAACTGACCAGAAGAAGACCAGAAGGGTCTTATTTTTTTTTTGGGTAAAGAGCTCCTTCACCTACTTCACCTGACGAGCCGCCAGTGGAATTTAGACAATATATTTTTCTGACCCATTTCTTATTTGATGTGTTGGTGTGCTGAAGTGTATTCTTGGTTGCCTGCTCTGCTAAGACTAACGCCGAACGATAAGCAAATTATATATGAAATTCGATTTAAAAAATTAAAACGGCATAAAGTTTACAAAATAATCACATTTTGAGCCAATTTACATAACCCCAAAAAATTTGATTAAGTTTGTTTCTACAAATCAAATAATTTCGTCTATTTTCTCGGGTTTTATGTACTCATCTTTATTTTTCACCATTTAAGGAAGATTTTTCCATTATTTGCCTACTTCTTTTCCTGATAAAAGTTTTAAGGTCGCTTGGAGTTGGGGCCCCGTTGAAATTATCAGAAAATAGCAGAAAATCGTGGTGGAAAATTTTTACATTGCAAAAAACCAACAAAAGCAAGCACAAACATTTATTTAGTATATGAATTTTATGTTTTAAATCATGTAGCAATTGTCTAAGATTGAGTGGAAAACTGGAGATTTTTTTTGCAATGGTCCAGACTGTTTTGGTAGGTACTCTGTATATCATAACAAGTTTAAAATTTGAAACATTTGAATCCGAATTTGGATGACTAATTTTAATTTAACCCAATTACCTATTAAAGCATATTTCAAAGAAACATTGCGTAAACTTAATTTCATTCTAAACCCCTTTCTGGGGAATAAATCGCTAATAACGAGCCACTACACGACTTCGGGTCCCACTTTTTCACCTTTAAAGGGATTTAAACGACGTGTCTGTAGCTTTCCTTCGTGTTTTACCAATTTTATGGGCCCTTACATAAGGATTTGCTGCTACTAAAAAGCGCGAACACTGATTTAGATGTTACATGTACAGAAAGAGATAAAGAAAAGTTGAGAAAACATCTTTAAAAATTCAGGCGTAAATTTTCGTGAATATTTTATTAGAAATGGAGAGCTACGCGTTTTTTTCGCGTCAGAAGTTGCAGAATATGTTGCAAAATTTTAATGAACGAGTAAGTCAGTGGCGGCTCGTCAGGTGAAATAGGTGAAGGGGATCTTCACCAAAAGAATAAATAAAACCAGGAGGAAAGTTTTTCGACTATATTAAATAATAATGTATCAATACAGCTATCATTTTAGCCCTTAAAAAAAAATATGTTCGAATTAATAACACTAATTTAATCCGAATGTAGCTATGCATAATAGGGCTACGGTTAATTCCGGATGGACAATAATTATAAACACTCGTGCATTTTGGCGCGCCCCAGCAACCGTGTCCGTTAGCTCAAAGCAAGTGAAGATCCAACGACCAACATGGGTTTGATATTCACCGTTGCTATGGTTACGTGACGTCAGTCACTCAAACAGCATGTAACAATTTGCATTATGATGAAGGGCAATTTAAAAATAGATCAGTCGTATGCACCATTGTTTTAGCATTGGTTCGTCTAACCTTAAGGTATTTATTTTGAGGCTTCGCGAAACTTACGGTTATAGATATCGTTTTTACGTGATTTACTGTGTGAATAAAAAGTTTTGTTTTTATTTTTTAGTTAATACAGTAGTGTACGTACCTACTTAGTTGTGTGTTTTAAAAATGAACCCAATTAATGGCATAGTTTGTAATTTGTTGGAAACTCAATCAGTCGTTGGACAGATGAGGATAAGAGAGACGTTTTGTTACACGGGTTTTTAGTCAATGTTTGTTTAAGTACCCGCACTATACCTAGCTCTTAGCCATATTTTAAGATCGCGAGCCGCCACTGGAGTGAGTATATATTTCGGCAACTTTGGCGCGTCTTGTGAACGTTTATTTTCCACCTACCCTTCTGGCAATCTTTGTTTCCTATTTTTATAACATCTCAAACCTGTACTTGGTAAAATAACGACTAAACCAGGTCACACACCACCCTCTGTAGCCAGTTTAGACTATAAGTGGGGAACTATACTATAAGTCATAGGTCCAAAATTAATGACATAAAAATAAATATACTGCCCTATTTGAATTTCAAAAATGCACTGGAAGTGTTTCTTGTAACTTTGTACAACCCGCTGCAATCTATATGAATCACTGATAGTACTTTTCAACCTGAAGTGTAGTAGTAAACAACCGTAGTAGCCCCAGAGATTGATGGTGGCTGGCCAAATTTTTAATTTTAATTTTAGAACAAAACTATTGTTCAAAACACTTTTTTTATACTTTTTTTGGTCCCTATCAATTTCGAGGACAACTAGTTGCCCCTCATCGAAGAAAGAAAAAAAAGAACATTTTTTATTCCGAGCCCCCTAGAAAAATGATTTTTCCATGGACCCATAATTTTTGTAGGGGCTCTGAAAAAAAGTTTTTTTCCATCTCCAACCATAAAGTAACCCCTATTTTTAATTTTAGATCATATTTTTTGCCATGTATGAAAGTCTATAAGCTTTGGAATAAAGGTCACCACCGGTGACATAAAATATGCCGACATCATCTACTTATTACATTTAATACTGACTGAAATATATTAATAACTTTCGAGATTATAGCTTTTAATTCTAAAAATAAATGGCACATTCTGAAAACCAATTGACAAAGCTGGGAAACGAATTATAAGCTTTTTGAAATTAAAATTGCTAATTTGGACTACAAATCACGTTTTCCAAAATTAAACTGGTCGTTCTTGTAATCTATATCAAAAGGTGTAGGTGGAAATAATACAGTTATCGATAGCGCCAATTTACCTCCTATGGCGCCCTAGACGAACATTATTGGTAAATTATAACATACAAAGGAACACAAGGTACTAAAAAAGTGTTTTCCCTAAGAACATGACTTTTTTTAAAAAATTTCAATACACTAACATCACTAGCGCCACCTATGTGCAGCATAATTATAGGTAAATTGGCAGGAAAGGAACGTTTGGGAAATACACAGCCCAACCGAAACTGTTTTGGGCAATATCGCATTTTAATATATCATGGAATCTCGCACTATTTTTTTTTTATGATAAAACACCTGCACTGTAGGAAAAATCCTTTAAGGCGCTCTGGGAGCGGTGCGTGTGCGAAGAAAGCGATTAACGTTGGTCTTGAAACGTTGACGATTGTATTCATTGGAAAACACGACCTCAGGAAGATCATTCCACAAAGATGACGTTCTCCAGATGAAAGAATTCTTGAACAATGAAGTTCGAGGAGTACTAAGCTGAACAACATATGGATGAGCGGCAGTGGTTCGCCGTGTATTTCTGTTTTGCATTGTTCTAGGTGGAATCAAGTGGGCAATGTCAGTCGAACACCTGCCATGGAAATATCTGTAAAAGAGAGCCAAATCACCAACCTGTCTTCGATGCTCCAGGCTATCGAGGGTCTTAGTCAGCTCGGGGTCGCCGATCAGACGAACGGCTCTCCTTTGAATGGAATCCAGTAGCCGAAGGGTGTGCTTGGGTGCAGAGCTCCAGACATGAGAGCAATATTATAATGATGATCGAATCTGGGCTTTGTAGAGTGTCAAAAGTTGATGAGGTGTGTACAACCTTTTGGTGCGGAAAAGTACACCAAGTTTCTGTGCAGCTGCCTTGGCAATTGCGGCAACGTGATCATGCCAAGACATATTACCTCCCAGATTGACCCCCAGCAAATTAATAGACGGTGCCAGGGGAATTGCGTGTCCTGCCATGACTATATCCGGTTCTGCAATGTTAACCTTTTTAGAGAAGACTACTGCCTGGGTTTTCTTAGCATTAAATTCGACTTGGTTACTGTCACCCCAAGCCAAGATTTCTTCCAACTCATTGTTGAGGCGCAATACTTCATGCTGCCTGCGAAGATGTGCGTCGGCAGCGGATGTTTGGGGAGTCAAGGTAAAAGATGAGACAAGTACGCTGTCATCAGCAAAGCTATAAATTGGATTTTGTGTTTTCACTAGAAGGTCGTTAATATACAGTAAAAAGAGGGTAGGCGACAATATGGACCCTTGAGGAACACCGGCATTGATGGTGAAGGTGTCTGAGAGAAACCCGTCAATCGCCACTTGCAGAGAACGGTTCTTAAGGAAGCTGGTTAACCATAAACAAAATCCATTAGGCATACCGTAGGATCGCAATTTACTTAGAAGCCCATCGTGCCAAACACGATCAAAAGCCCTAGAAATGTCCAGTGTAACAGTCCGGGATTCTCCATGATGTTCGATGGTGTTGCTCCAAAGATGGGTGACATATGCCAGTTGTTGATCTGGACTTACGAAAACCGTATTGATGGTCGCTGATAATGTTAAGCCCTTCCAGATACTTTAGGAGTTGTTGGTTAATAGCTTTCCACATTACTTTTGAAATTACTGAAAGCAATGCGACGGGTCGGTAGTTGCTTGGCAGGGTCTTTTTACCTTTCTTTGGAATGGGCTGGACACGCGCCGACTTCCAGCAGGATGGAAATATTCCTTTTTTGTAGGATAAGTTGAAAAGTCTACAATATCTTGGTGTAAGTTCCTCGGCTCATAAATTTTTAACTAACTAATATTTTATTAAAAACTTTTAGAACTATTCTGGTTCTGCTATCAACACTGCGCTGTTTCAATTAAATTAAGTTATTTTTTTTGCAAAGAATTCGCCAACAATTTAGTAAAAATTTCTCCGAATTAAAACGTCGGGAAACCAGCTACGAAATAAAGGAAGGGTACAATAACATAATAACATTATGGATTTAGTGAACTACTGAGCAAAGCATCCATACTTTCCATGTTGCAGGTGTTCAATATAAAATGCCTTCGTGCCCAATGTAACCCTATTCTCAAGAGATTTCTCGTACAGTCTCAAGAAACCTTTTATCCCAGAAATACTCACAAATAACATCGTGTGTCCGCCAGGGGAACACATTGTCAGATTTTCCTCAGTCAGCTGTTTTTTTTCCGAAAAATTATGTTGGAATTTCACAATTTAAACGTCTGGAAAGAAAGAGATGTTTGTAATTAAATTATAGATTTACATTTACAGTGAATTCTTCCGAAAGCAATTTCCTCCTTACTTTCCATTCTGCAGATGTGCAATATAAAATGTCGGTTTTAACATTCTGCGTCCCACGTAACTCCACTCTCACGAGATTTGTTATATAAACCTTTTATCCCGGAAACGTACAAAGAAATAAGATAATTCAAACGCCAAGGGACACATTTTAAGATTCCATTTCTTCTTTCTTTTAAAAATACTACTTTATACATTTTTAACCGTATAAGTCGCACTCTAATTACGGATGTCTAGGTTTGCTGCCGGGCTGCCATGCCTGGCTATGCACCGTAGTCGAGTTGCACCGTTGGTGTGTTGAAAACGACGTTTCTACTCACTCGCTTGAATCATTGTGATATATAGTGTTAGCTGGTTTTGCATAGATTACCATTTACGCGTTGCTTAAGTAGTTTGTGAGTTGTGTCACGAAAAAATAATCCGATTGCCGTAAGCAAAAATGTGAATTTTACAGCTTATAAACATAGGTTATAATTTATTTTCAATTAGCAGCGACAGTTAACATTTATAAACCTAACCACGAAATCGGTTGGTCACTCCTCACTATTCTACTTGGTCTAGCATCTGGATAGAGAAATATTTACACAAGCGTCGAAAAAAATATATTTTAACATCTTCTCTGACTTTTCGATCAGTAAAACAGAATTTCTTTTAGAATAACCCATTCTTGAGCTAGGTAAATGCCGGCTAAACCTTTTGATGTCTGCGTCCTTTATAAATAAATTTTCGATGGTTTCTTCTATATTATTTTTTATCTTATATATTATATTAGGTATTATAAAGATATTTAACACTAATTAACTAACCAGCAACTTTGATTGTGGCATTAATGACATTGTCAGGCATTATTTTCTCCAAATCAAAGTTGTCTGATTAGTAAATCAAGAATTAAGCTAACCGGGTCACCTTGGTTGTAAGAAAACTATTTCTGCCAATGTCATTTTATGCCACAGTGAAAGTTGCTGGTTAGTTAATTATTGTTAAAAATCTTTATGAAGGCCGACAGTATTATATTGTATATACCCCGAACCCTAAAAAAACCTGGTTAGATATTATAAGCCTCCCCCCCCCCCGAACATATTTTTGCCTACGCCACTGACTTAGTATATTAGCTACTTTAAGAACATTTTTTTTTAAATCCTACATTATATAATCTATAATACTAGACAATAAGACCTTTCCAAAAGAATCATACAAGTGTGTCTAAGTTACTTACCGTTTTCTATTCCTGCGTGAATACCAATACCTCGTGGACACGAACTTCTGCAAGACCATGCTGCGATGTCACTTTTTATTACATTCTACGTTACCGTTAGGGCTTTTGACCAAGATCCCCTGTGATTTCCAAGGATCGGAAAATTCAATTTTTATCTTAGAATGTCATGTCTAATTTTAACTCAAGAAGTTATTACCAAGTCTTTTCTTATATTAGAGAACGGGCTTACAAAATGATTTATAGTATAAACGGTTGAAACATTTTAATGGGAAATATACACAGGGTGTCCGGAAAGTATGGGGAAAACTCTCGGAAGCATGTAGAGAACGGTAAAATAAAATAAATTTTGTATATTTTTTCTCCATATAAAGCCTCTTGACTGAGATATCGGGACCCAAAGAAAGAACCAGCGTTTACCTTTTTTTTAAATTAATTTTTAAACTACTTTGATTCAATTTTGGCATTTTGTACACGGGTTAGATACCAGAAAATAGGTGCTAGTAGCATTTAATAACCAAATAGTGATTGGTCCCAGAATAAAAACTAAGACAGGGACTTGAAAACCATTTTTCTCTTAGATGAACCGTTCCAATGTTACAGCCTGTCAAAGTCTAAAAATGCCATATTTTAAACGTCAATAAGTATCTCAAAAACTATTGAATTTAGTCATATGACATTTACAAAATAAGCGTATAGAATTTTGAGGGGAATCACAAAATAATACCATTCCATGTTCCATTAAAAAAAAACCCAAGTAATATTCGCCACGTTTACTCCAGCATAATTTTAAAATGTGCACCTCAATGGTCTCTACAACTTTTGTATTTCGAATTTCTATCTAATTCTTAAGAAAAAGGAGAAAATGAACTTTCCTCTATCAGTGAGTCATGCACCCTGTACACTTTACAGCCCTTTGAATTATATTTCGCAAGAATGTTAAGCAGTGGCAAATGATACAACATTTAATATGTTTGTACAATTTGTTCTTTTTGTAAAAAGCAATTTGTTGTCCACACTTTCCAAACAAAAGGAACAATTTACGGGAGCAAGTGTAATCGCGAGCGACTTTTTTCCGGTGTTCCATACAATACTTTTTCCGACGTATTTCCCGCATTTTCCACTGTCACAAAAGCCAGGGATTTGTTTGGGAACACGTAATTTTTCCTCTAAATCTACTTACATTTTGTTTTGTGTCGGAGGTTCGATTTTACTAAAACTTTGTACTCGCGGGTACTAAATCTGTTTGAAAGAAAGAACGTTTATAGTTTTTGAATGATTTGGACTTGCATTGTCTTTATTTGTTTTTTAATCAAAACGTTTCAAAAGATAAATATCTTCAGTCGTCTTCAGATTAAAATAAAATTTCCCATGTTAAATTGCGGTTTTTTTACCGAATTACAAAAAAAAACTATATTTCAGAAAGGTATCGAATAATAAAATGGGAAATTCCGTCCAGTTCGGCTTAATTTCGGTGTCGGCTATAAGCGCAGGTAAATTTTGCGCATTAAATTATTTATGATAACTAACCAAAGAAAAAAAAAGATAAATTAATAAAGGAACTTTTAGCTATAGCAAATTTACACAAACATCGTTTTATGAAATATGCCATGGAAGATATAGCTGAAAAACATAAATTGTGCTGCGCACACCGCCATATCAGTGCAAATTAAATCCTATAGAGCTTATATGGGCGCAAGTGACAGGATTTGTAGCAAGACACAACACGACATTCAAAATGAAAGACGTCAAGCTACTGTTTGATCAAGCCATTAAGAAAGTGACACCAGAGAACTGGAGAAAAGCAGTCCATCATATCATTAAAGAAGAGGAGAAAATGTGGGATCTTGACCACCTGATCGATCGGACCGTCGACCCGTTAATTATAACGACAAAAGAGGAGATAGCAGTTCATCAGATGACGAAGAATATTATGACATTTTATAATTTTATTTCTGTATAATAAATTTTTTGTATTTTGTATTTTTTATAATGTTTAATAAAAAAATAAGCGTACCTAATACTATGTACATATTGCACGCGCTTGTCACACCATTTTCAGTATTTGTGAATGGATAACAAGAGGCAAAACCCATAAATGGTCCTAAAAGTCGGTGGTACTACCTGCACTTGATGAAAAGAAATAATTTTGCAATGAAATCAATGCCAAATTATGAAAAGAGCTTAAATATTCGTTGGGTTACTCTGTAGTCCCTTTGTATACCTAATGAGCTTTTATTATTCTACACCTTTCTGAAATAGACTATAAGCAAGATTTTGAATTTCCGTTTTCACCAATGGAAAGGTAGTATCTTTGTGGGTGTGAGAAAGTTATTTTGATGTAAAAAAAATAAGTAACATTATCATAACCTTCTCGATTTAAAAGGAGTGAGTGAGACATAATGTCTATAGCACTTTAAACGGATTTGGTTTGTATTGCTAACCGAGCAGCAGAAGACTGTGACCTGTGCCAGTCCCGTGGTAAACACCCAATATTTTTTTTAACAGGCCTGTATAATGTGTTTCACTCCTCAAATTCTAGAAAACCACTAAAATAAAAACCATTCTTGCCCTCCACTCTCAATAAATTTCGTCAAATTAGTGTACTATCCGAAAAGTAACTTAGTTATCCATGTTATTCAGGGTAATTTGTCAAATATGTATTAAATTCTGGATATTTGGTCGATAATCATTTGCCTAAGCAACAAATGGGTATGAGAAGGGTGGAAATTACGACATAGCTTTGGAATGTATCGATTAAATGCATAGAATATGAATATCTGTTTCTATTTACTACTCAGTATAATAATTAGTAGTTGTATGGCTATTAAACGTAATACAGTAACAAGTTCCATATGATATAAACTCCTTGCTTAATCATAAATTTATTTGATACTACATATATTTTTTCTGAGTCTATGATCCGATTTCAATGATTTTTGTATTGTAGGTTGGTTCTTTGGCGACGTCATAGTTTTGGGATAAAAAGTTATTGAGTACTCACCAAATTGTTTCGTATAACTACAGTAGCTTTATAATATAGCAATATTTCCTTAGACTTTTGATAATTAGGTGATTAAATAAAGTGCAATATTAACATATATATAGTCTACTTCAGAAAGGTATAGAGTAGTAAAATGGGAAATGCCGTCCAGTTTGGCTCAATTTTGGTGTCGGCCATAGGCGCAGGTAAATTTTGTGCAATAGGCATTCCAACGATGTGTCAAAAGGGCGGCTGGATGGCAAATACTGCTTTGTGATTGGTACACGTGACCATAAAAATAATGTTGCTGGTGGCATTTAACTGGTGACTTAATGCTTTTTGCCATCCAACCGCCATATTGAATCACGTGGTTTGGATTCCCTAATTAAATTATTTAAAACTAACAAAAAATTTTGGAGAATTAGGTTAACAGGTATTAAGATAAAATAGTATTGTTTGTGATATTAAAATTCAAGTAATTGTGTAATTGTGAAGGCTGAGGAAAGGTATGTTTTCTGGCCTGAAGTGTCAAAATTGAAATATCGTGTAGGGATTAGTTAGGCAGTAGATTATGAAGTTACGTTTTGCGTTTGTGGAACCTTCCAGGAAAAGTCCAGTCAGACCAGTAAAAGTCCTTGATGAAGACACCAAAAGTGTAGTTCGAAGAAAAGTTCACTCTTTTTATTTAAAAAAAAAATACCCACCCTAGATAAGATTCTAATGGAGCTTGGCCAGGATGACAGTATTCCGTTAATAAATAGAAAACTTTTATGGACCACTTTAAAAAATATGGATTTATAATGAAATATAATAAAAGTCGTCCATATTGGAAGCGGAGAGCGATTTTTCAAAGAAGGTTTGCTAACCTTTCAGTCTTTCAATACGGGATATTATCACGAGGACATAAATTCCGAATGCTGGACTATTTTGGTGAAATGATAAAATATCTTTTAGCTGATTCAGTATAAGTAGTTATGGGTAACGCAAGCTATCATTCACAACGCATAGAGAAGACACCAACTTCATCTTGGAGAAAACAAGAAATTATCGACTGGTTCACCACCAAAAGTATTGAATTCGAAAATAATTTAATAAAAAAGGAACTTTTAGCTATAGCTAATTTACACAAACATCGTTTTATGAAATATGCCGTGAAAGATATAGCTGAAAAACATAGTGTAACTGTGCTGCGCACACCGCCATATCATGGCGAACTAAATCCTATAGAACTTATATCGGCGCAAGTGAAAGGATTTGTAGCAAAACACAACACGACATTCAAAATGAAAAACGTTAAGCTACTGTTTGATTAAGCCATTAAGGAGGTGACACCAGAGAACTGGCATAAAGCAGTCCATCATATCATTAAAGAAGAGGAGAAAATGTGGGATCTTGACCACCTGATCGATCGGACCGTCAAACCGTTAATTATAACGTCAAGAGGAGATGACAGTTCCTCAGATTTTATTAACCTAAATTGTCCTTTGGCAAGTATTTGTAATTTATTTAAACAAGTACCTGTCACGGACGATTGACAATAAAATAGTTTCAAATAAGATGAAGTTTAACTTATTATTTTTGACGGTGGCTTTTAAGTCCGAAACGTGGTAATAATACTAGGTGTAATACGTCATTGAACTATAAAGGAGGAGGGAAATTTAAGAATAATCAAGAAATAAAATTTCCCGATTGTTTAAAAATGCAAAGTTGATGATGGTTTTGAAAAATCCAATTACACCTACTTATAGAGTACAAAAAAATTATAATGAGAATGTAAACTTTACATTAATTAATATATCTCTTCAAATAGAGTCAGAAAAAAATAAAAACAAAATCGCGAAAATTCGGTCTTGCCCAAATATCTTTGGAAGAATTCGGAATTTTTTAAATTTGAAAATACAATGTTGCAGGATTTAGTATGACACAACTTTTTTTTAATTTAACCATCTCTCTGTCTTATATGGTTTACGAGATCCCTGTAGAATGCATCCTTATCTGGGACACCCTGTACATAATAAAAAATAATTTCTCAACAATTGAAATCCCGCAATTCAAAAGTCGATCTGATCACGCAGTACATACATATACTCAAAAAGCAAGAAACCGTACTTCAAAATAATAATATATTTTCTTTATCTACAATTTCGTTGGATCTACATATTATTCCATGCCATTTTAATTCACATGTGGAAAAAAGTTCTTTGTGAAAAATTCTATATATTACACGTTATCTTACGAGAGCGGAAAACGCCTATTGTTTGTTAGAAATTATACAGCGCTTCAGGTGTAGGTAGTACATTGTTTTTTGTTTATGTATGAGCATATCCCGGTTTAAATTTGCATTAATACGCTGGTTCCTGGGGATTAAAAATTCACATTAATGTCTGTCTTGTGTAAAATAAACTAAAGTAAAAGTTTTAATATTCAAATTTAAAATGTATTTTCTTAGTGTTGTAATAGTTATTTACGATATAAGTGTTGTAAAGATTCATATTACAACACGAGATGTTAAAGTTGCTAAACGAGGCGGCAGCCGAGTTTAATAAAACATCGAGTGTAGTAATATGAATTTACAACAAGAATATTGTATAAAAGTATATCTACTTTCATCTATGAATAAAAATATTTGGCAAAAGGCATTTTTAAAAATAAAAATGCACCTGTAAAAATGCGCCTGCTATTAAGTTTACTAATCAAGTTTTTTATGTTACCTTTCGCATAGTTACTGTTTCGCATGGTTACTGTCGAAACTTTGTCAAACAAATTCAAAAATATAAAAAGCGTTTTTCAAAATGAGCGATTCTGATGGAAGTTTACCCTCTGATATAGAAGCAGCGGCAAACGAAGCGATCTCAAGTTTGGTTCCAACAAAATCCAAGGCGCGGTATGAGTTGGAGTTTCAGAAGTTTGAAGATTGGTGCAAAGCTAACAAAATAAAGGAAGTGTCTGAGAAAATCCTTTTGGGTTATTTTTCCGTAAAGCAACGCTCCCAGAAACCATCTTCACTATGTACTCACTACTCAATGTTGAGAACTATGATTTCAGTCAAGAAAAATCAAGATATAAGCAGATTTTCTCAACTAATCGCATTTTTGAAAAGAAGTTCAGAGGGTTACAAGGCCAAATAGTCCAAAGTTTTCACAAAGGAAGACGTATGTAAGTTTCTTAGTTCTGCAGATGATGATGATATTTACTTATGAAGGTTGTTATGATAATCGGCATTTTTGGGGCTTGTCGGCGCAAAGAACTAGCTAAGTTAATGTTGGATTATATTGAACCAAAATTATGCGAGAATTTGTTATAACAGAAGGAAATGTGACATGTGTCAACTGTTTAAGTATTTTTCGAAAGTATGCTAAACTTCGTCCTCCTAATGCAACTCACAGGCGGTTTTTTGTATTCTATGGAAAAGGAAAATGCACCTCCCAGCCTGTCAAAATTAATAGTTTTGGAAGTATACCAAAAAAGATTGCAACAAAACTTGGATTGAATAATCTCGAAGGATACAGTGGACATTGTTTGAGGAGGTCCTCAGCCGCCATTCTAGTTGATGATTGTGCAGATGTTAAAGCGTCATGGGGCTGGAAATCCTCTTCTACGGCAGAAGGCTACGTTGAGAATTCTTTAGAAAATAAGAAACAAATAGCAAAGAAGATCATGGGGTCAGACACGGATTTAATGATTGGAAATTCGAACGTAAAGGACTCCATCACATTCACTTCTGGTATACAAATTTCTAACTGTAAAAATTGTATTAATAATGTTTATAATAAACCTTAAGTGTTATAGTTTAATTAATAATTGGTAATTAATTTTATAATTGTTAATAATAAATCATTCTTCTAAAAAGTGTGGTTTTATTTAACAGCAAAATTTTAATAAAACCGGTTTTTTCCTTTACAGCACTGCTGTAAAGGCATATATTACAGCACTAGTGCTGTAATAGATGCCCTTACAAAACGATTTACAGAACTGTAAAATTCATATTATTAAATGAAAGTAGATAAAATACACTTAACGCGAATACAACATACAGCGATAACATTTTTATAAAAATATTCCTTCCTAAAGTGCCGTGCTTTTTAATAGACTTCTAGTCGTTAAATTTCAATAATATACAATATTAACCCATTGAGGATAAATATATCGGGTACATACTTTGGATAGTTACCCAAATATCAAGATACCCGGTACTTGCTAAACACGGGTTGTATACTTTGTGCCAACCTTGGATTTTCAAGGTAGGTTAAATTTTTATTTCAGAAAAACACCTTGCTTCTCCTGATGATGAATGTTTATACATTCGAAACATGTAGAGAACTTTCCTTAATTTAAAAAAGTTCTTAAATATATCAGCGGAGGAAGGAAAATTTAAAGTGCCTCATTTCCTTCCATGTAAATTATGCGGAACATATATGTTTCTCCAGTGGATAGAATCCTACCTTACTTCAAGAACTCAACGTGTCACTGTGTTCGGATCAATTTCTGAAGAAATGACAGTAACGTCAGGTGTTCCACAAGGTTCACACATCGGTCCCATTTTATTCATCCTTTTTATAAATGATGTTATACAATGCTTCGAGGCATCTCACTGTCTTATATATGCGGATGATCTTAAATTTTACTCCATTGTCTCACCAGGGCACAATTATTTGCAAAGGGACCTTGACGGTTTTGTCGACTGGTGCGACAAAAACTATCTTAAGCTTAACGTAAAGAAGTGCAAAGTTTTAAGATTCTTTAAATGTACTAACCCGCAGAGTGATATCTACAGTATTAATGGCGTTAATTTGGAAGTTGTATCGCAATTTAATGATCTTGGAGTAATTTTTGATAGTGATTTATCATTTAATGTACATATAGACAACATCATCCTCAAAAGTTTTAGGCTGCTGGGTTTTATAAAACGACACACAAAGCATATTTTTGACATCAAGGCGCTGACAGCCCTCTACAACTGTTTGGTGTGCAGTATTTTGGAATATTGTTCTGTAATATGGAGCCCACATTATCAATGTCACATTAACAGACTGGAGAGGGTACAGAATAAGTTTACAAAATATCTGCTTTTTAAATTGCACTTTCCATATCAAGGCGTTCCTTATGAAACTAGACTCCTCCTATGTGGCCTACAATCACTTAAACATCGGAGAAATAAAGCACTTTGGTCTTTTTATACAAAGTACTCAATAGCCAGATAAACTGCGAGTGGTTACTTCAATCAATTTCATTCCGTGTCCCAGTCCGGAGAACCAGGTAGCTCCAGTTATTTTTTGAACAGACACACAGAACAAATTATGGTCGAAGTGCTTTCATCAACAGGATGTTAAGTAACTACAATAGACATTTTCCAAACTGTGATATTTTTAGAATTGGTCTTGTGGCATTGAAGAGACAGTGATCTGTTTTATGGTGTATAGTTATATATGTTGTTATTTTAGATACCATTTAGAATCTATGATTCTGTAGTGTACTCTTATTGTAAATAAATAAATAAATAAATAAATAAATGATGTCTCGGGGGAATTTTGTATAAATTATGTTTCTGCAGAATTTACAACTACTGCTAGGTCAGCCCAAGTTCAAATAACCGAGTTTAATCCAGCCATCTACAACCCGACCTAAATAACCTAAAATACGTATTGTCATATTTTATCACAAATGTCACCAAAAAATTTTTTTATAAAAAAAAATGATTTATGGCTTTCATTAATACGTTTCGGAACTTTCTACTAGAAACCAACCTTCCCAAATTTCAACCTTTCTCTATCCACAAAAGTTCAGAATGCACGCCGAAAAATCCTGGAGAAGAAAAAGAAAAAAAAATTATTCAATGTACCAAGTCACCCCTACCAGAACCACAGCAAATATTCATTGAAACTGCAGAGAGAAAAAGGGAAAAGCAACTGAAAAAATGTAAAGTTCTTCTCAGAGAACCTGAAACGTATTACCTAATTTCTGGAGTGCCCATAGAAATAACTTGTTTTAGAGATGCACGAGTGTATCAACCGAGAAAAAATTCTATGCAAAGTGGTAAGTCAACCATAGATTTATGAAGTCTTCTAATGAGATTAAAGGTTTAGGTACCATAGAATACTAGTTATAAAAACGACATAGACTTGTTGAAAATAAATATATACTTATATACAGGGTGTCCCGAAATTAGGTGACACTATTTTAAGGGGATAAAGTACATCCAAAACAGGTCTAAAATCCTCTATTAATATACCTTCAAAAACGCTTCGTTATGGGGCTAGAGCCCCCCGAATGGACGCTATGATAGGCGGTTTTTTCACAATATCTCAGAAACTGATTGAAGTATCAAAACAAAATTTGATACATGCTTTACCCATGACAAGACGCAATAAACGGTTTGTTTACCTTAGGTGTATTTCTTCCAGTGACGTCCCACTGGGTAGGTAGTGAGGAGAATATTGCCCTAACTTTTTTATTTGTAGGATTTTTTAACGCCAGGTGCAATTTTTAATAGCACTATAGTCTTCTATTGAAAAAAGATACTCTTGCTTCATTTTGGTAGGATTTACCATTTTTCAGTAAAATCGATTTAAAAATTTTCGGTTTTTTACAAGCCGTTGAAAAGGCTAAGGTGTTTTTTGCATATCTCAGCAAACACTTGATATTAAAACATGAAATTTATTAGAAGTTCTACTAGCGACAAGGCATATTTATTAAAGGATGTAACATTAAAATATGTTTCCAGTGGTGTCGCACGGATTAGAGCCTAAAGTAAATATTACTATTTTTTTTATTTGAGGGGCTTTCCTTTTATACCATTTTCAAATTCTCCGTGCCTCACAAAACATAACACGCAGGTCTAGATTTTGCATCAAACAAAATGGAAATCATTTCGAACATTTGCTTAAGAATTAGTTTCCCGTGTGGTTTTACAATTAAATTTGATTAGCAATTTGTTATTCTTTTTTGTTTTATTTTAAGTCTCTTATACAAATAAATATTTAAAAAACAAGGTCTAAAAATCTGTTGAAAACTTTATATTCTGTCAAATTACAATAATGGAAGGTTTTATTAACAAAAAATTTAAAAATTTTAAAAAATTACATTAAAAGTATGAAAGCCCCTCAAATTAAAAAAAAATGTAATATTTACTTTAGGCTCCACCCCGTGCGACGCCACTGGAAAAATATTTAATTGTTACATCCTTTAATAAATATGCCTTGTCGCTAGTAGAAATTCTAATAAATTTCATGTTTTAATATCAAGTGTTTGCTGAGATATGCAAAAAAACACCTTAGCTTGTAAAAAACCGAAAATTTTTAAATCGATTTTACTGAAAAATGGTAAATCCTACCAAAATAAAGCAGTAGAAGACTTTAAAGCACTTTCATAATTTGGCACTGATTTCGTTCCAAAATTATTTATTTTCATCAAGTGCAGGTAGTACCACCCGGGTTTGGGTCAATTTATGGGTTTTGCCTATTGTTATCCATTTACAAACACTGAAAA
Source organism: Polydrusus cervinus (assembly GCA_935413205.1). Lineage (NCBI taxonomy): Eukaryota > Metazoa > Arthropoda > Insecta > Coleoptera > Curculionidae > Polydrusus > Polydrusus cervinus. The sequence goes on from OW284516.1 coordinate 30,930,955, forward strand.
TAGTGTGACAAAGGTGTGCATTATGTGCATAGTATTAGGTACACTTATTTTTTATTAAACATTATAAAAAAAATACAAAATTCAAAAAATAAATTATACAGAAATTAAATTATAAAAAATCATAATATTCGTCATCTGATGAACTGTCGACGGTCCGATCGATCAGGTGGTCAAGTACCCACATTTTCTCCTCTTCTTTAATTACATGATGGACTACTTCTCGCCAGTTCTCTGATGTCACTTCCTTAATGGCTTGATCAAACAGTAGCTTAACGTCTTTCATTTTGAATGTCGTGTTGTGTCTTGCTACAAATCCTTTCACTGGCGCCCATATAAGTTGTATAGGATTTAGTTTGCAGTGATATGGCGGTTAGCACAGTTACACTGTTTTTCAGCTATATCTTCCATGGCATATTTCATAAAACGATGTTTGTGTAAATTTGCTATAGCTAATAGTTCCTTCTTAATCAAATTATCTTTTTTCTTCTTATAATTTAATGCACAAAATTTACCTACGCCTATGGCCGACACCGAAATTAAGCCGAACTGGACGGAACTTCCCATTTTATTACTCTACACCCTTCTAAAATAGACTATAGGATCTGCTACTTCAAAAACCGAAGGCTAATGTCGCAAATCTAATAATATTGGTTCTATATTGGCATTGTTGGCATGCAAATTTCGAGAATATGGCGAAATGAGAAAATATCTTGGGAAATATTAGCGAGACGAATTTTATCGTCCTAAGGGCATGTGTACATGGTAATCGCCTTTAATGTTCTGATCTGTCTAAAATACAGCTTATGGATTAGCGAAAATCGACAGTTACATTATTTTTTATCATTAATTGCATCAATTTGTCCAATATAGGTACAAATAACACGCATCACTGGGAAATCGATTTCGAAACCAAGGACCGATGGGAAAATCCGTTAATGGGGTGGGCTTCATCAGGAGATGCTATATCAAATGTAAAAATGAAATTTTCGACGAAAGAAGAAGCTATTGGGTACTGCAAGAAAAATAACATGAAGTATTGGGTGCAACAGAGTAAGATAGAGAAAAAATTTAAAGTCAAAAGCTATGGAATAAATTTTCATCATAAGAATAGAACAAGAGTGTCAACAAAATAAATATTTTTGGGGTAAATACAAATTTTAATTTCAACAAACAACTTTATTTTTTCTTATGCCCACTTGAAATATTTTTTCTAAAGTTCCAGTATCTGCATATTGACGCCGACATTTTGATTAGTTGTTACCATTTGTATTTAATTTTTTGAGATAGGTTTGGTTCTTTTAGACCGGCAGTAGATTTTCGTGGCGGCTCGTCAGGCGAAAATAAAACCAGGAGGAAAATTTATCGACAATATTAAATATTAATGTCCCAATAGAGCTACCATTTTAGCCCTTAAAAAATAATTATATTCGAATTAATAATATTAATTTAATCCGAATGTAGCTATGCATAATAGGGCCACGGTTAACTCCGATGGACAATAATTATAAACACTCGTGCATTTTGGAGCGCCCCAGCCGACCGTGTCCGTAAGCTCAAAGCAGCAAATGAAGACCAACGTTCAACATACAGTCTAGTGGCTTTGATATTCACCGTTGCTATGGTTACGTGATGTCAGTCACTCAAACAGCATGTAACAATTTGCATTATGATAAAGGGCAATTTAAAAATAGATCAGTCGTATGCACCATTGTTTGCAGCTCCCCCCGAGCTCGGTTCTAAAAATCTAATTGCAACCTAATTTTTGAACGCTTGGACACTTAATTTAAATCTTTAAATAATGTATTCTTAGCCTAGATTACAAAGGTTTTGTAGGAAACGTTTAGTTTTTAAACTTTTCCTTCTAAAAGTCCTATTTTATAAAGAGATTAGGGTTCTCAGACGCATATCGTTTTAGTTATTGATTTTTGATGCAATTGTGAAAAAAACCGAGTAAAAAGAATAATATTTTATAGCATTTGTCCAATATATACTTGTCTCTTCCGTTCTGCCTTTTTTAGCGCTATTTTCAATCAACAAAAATATAGCCCAATGCAATAAAATATTTGCACAACAAACCAAAAAATAATTATATGAAACATTTTTTATGGAAGAAGTGTGATAATTTATAATAAAAAAATAGTGCGTGAAGAAACGAGAATGCTTTATTATGAATATACAAAACGGCACTTAACAAGGAGTATTTCAAAACCTCTAAGCATTTGCACCAAAAACTGCTGTTAGATCTTTGCTCCTAAAATGAAAACATGATTTCTGAAAAAATCATCAATTTTGGCGTGGTGAGCGATATTAACTTTATTTTTAATCATGAAAAACCGAGCCTGAAAAACGCTGGTTTGGTTTGTTATCAATATTCATATTTTCACAAATATAAAAAATGTTTTTTTTTCAATAAAGAACCAGCTAGGAACATCAAAAAAAAAGTAAAAAATAACATTTACCAAAACAAATTTAATCCAACCATGCAGAAAATTTTATTTTCGAAATTTGATAGTAGTTAGGTGAATTTTAAACGAACTTTGGGCGCTATTTTCGATTATAATAGGGCATGGCACCCTAAAAATGCAACTTTTTTTTTACTTAATAACCTAACCCCCCCCCCCCCCCCCCCCGTGTTGTACGTAATAAAAATAAATTCGTCAATGTTTGTTTAAGTACCTAATACCTAGCTCTTCACCATTTTTTTAAGACCGCGAGCCGCCACTAATAGAGTTTTGGACTTGTATTGTCTTTATTTGTTTCAAATCGCAACGTTTCAACTGGTAAGTATCTCCTGTCGCCTTCAGGTGAATACTGTTTGGTTTGGTTATAACTTCTACGATAATTTCTTTCTTCGTTGATTATAATATTTAAAAGCTATAAAAATTACTGAAAGGTATAAGCGCATTTCTTAATCCATAAATATTAGGTGGGCTGGGCACCCACTAATTTGTCGATAGTAATTTCCATCTGTTTTACGTTTAAAGTATCGAAGTAATCAAAGAGCGGATTTGCAAAGAGTCCCTAATATTTTTAATTAAGATGTAGTTCGTGATTACGAACTATATAATATTCACTATTAGATATAGTTACCAATAAAATGTTTGTTTGGCAACGGTGGTTAGTGTCAAGAGATAATAATGAATTTAATTTAGTTAAGTTATTTTCGCTATTAAAATCAAAATAGGTCACTCTTAGGTGACGGGTGAATTACGTTAATTAAACGCCATTGACAATAAAAAATAAATTTATCAGACAGACATCCAGGCTAAATATAAAATAGTTGCCCAAGGTGTGGTAAAATAAGTCACCAAGACAATTATTCAGTGGTTGAAGTGCAACTTTACTCATTTTTACTTGAAAATAAAAAAATGATATGTTGGTACCTATACCGGGTGTTGCACCGTCGAGCGGGACATAGGAAATCCCATGTAATTTTAAATGGGGTCAATTATTGGCTTCCCTAATTATTTTAGAGAAAAATTCTATTTAGGTTTATTAAAGAGCACTAAAACCCACATTCAAAAGAATAACTTTAGATATTTTTGATGAGCCCGTTTACGGGTTATCGCCGATTTCTTTTTAACTATTTCTCCTTTTTATGGCCCCGTATTTGCGGGCACCAGTCAAAGTAAAAGATGACTGTCAAATAAAGTTGTCATTTTGAAATGTGTGCTTTATTGTTATAAAAACTCGTACATCGAAAATATTAGCCATGAATTACACTTCTGAAGAAAAAATATTGATGATTAAATGGTATTATCAAGGAAATAGTTATCAATGTGTCAGACATGTTTGCTGCTCTGTATCCGAATAGACCGATACCTGCAAAATCTACAGTCGAAAGGACCATCAAGAAATTTGATACAAAAGGCACTGTAACAGGAACAAAGAAGAGATGCAAGAAATGATAGGGACTTGCAAAGGCAGGAACAAAGAAGAGATGCAAGAAATGATAGGGACTTGCAAGTTTTATTGTGCGTGGAAGAAAATGATGGAAAGATCAACACAAGGAAACTTGAGGATGACATAGGATTAGATCACACCATAGCGTTACGAGCTTTGAAACGACATAAATATTATTCATACAAATATCAAAAGCACCAAGAGCTAAGAGATAGGGACGAAATACGACGACAGGAGTTTTGTTTTGGTATGATTGAAAGAGCAAACATGGATAGGGAATTTTTTAAAAACATTTGTTTCACTGACGAATGCACATTTACCTTAAACAATGAACCCAATGTTCAAAATTATCGATATTGGAGCAAAGAAAACCAACACAGGTTTGTCGAAACAAGGACGCAATATCCACAAAAAGTTAATGTTTGGGCTGGGATTTTCGGAGAAAAATTATCGGGCCATTATTTCTTACACGAAATTTAAATGCAGAATATTTTTTGGAACTACTTGAAGATCATATTTTACTTACTTTACATGATGCCGCCAGGGAACTGTGCCTATGTATTAAAAATAAACGGATTTAGTTATTTTTCTACAATTGACAGGACACAATTAAAAAATAAGTTTTCGCCGGGCTCTCGCTTTTCAACAATGAAAACAGCTAAATCGTTATTGTAAATTTCTATTAAAAAATGCAATTTATCTATTAATCGAACGTCATTTCCGATTTAATCGGATAGAAAATAAAAAATTAGGCTAAAAATGTAAGCTTTTTCTAAAGGTGCACCGTTAAAAACTCATAGTCCGTCAAAATGGCATAAGTTAAAAGTCATATTAAAAGCTATTCCGGTGACAACTATACTTCCAACACAAGCAGAAGCGTTAGAAAAACGCCAATATTCTAGTTAAATCGGGTATATCGAAAAACAAAAACATGCAAACTCTCAAAAAAAAAACATATTTGTTCATTTCCTCAACAGTAACAACACGAGCTCGCCTTGTATGAATAAATAAAATATACAGGGTGATTCCTAAGTTGATACTTCTTTTTTAGCTGCGTATAGAAGGCATTAAAATAAACAACTTTTTCAAAAAACTTAAAAATAGCCGAGTTACAGACGTAAAAAAACTAAGTGCGGGCCTGGTAATCAAAATGTACCCCTTTACTTTATATTGTTTTTCTCCGCTTTTTGTATGTGAGTCATGCATTTTACGGATCGGTCGTCAGTTATTTATTTTATCAATTTGCTGCGCGGTGTGGTTTTCTGAAGCAAATTAATTTTAATAAATTGGTGAAAATGGTAAAATTTGAAAACAATGAACTAATTATAGTGGTCATTTATTGTGAGTGTCGTAAAAGTGCGGATATTTCTTCTCTACACCTAGAAATTTACTTAATGTTATTCAACGGGCAAGTTAGGCAGAACCGTATTTGATTTGTTGTGTAATAAATGAATGTAAGTTTTTTGAAAATGTTGTTTATTTTAATGCCCTCTATACGCAGCTAAAAAAGAAGGATCAACATAGGAATCACCCTGTATATAAAAAAAGTAGTAAACTACTGAAGAGTAAGTAAGATTATTTACCCAATACAATCAATCAAATTTTATTGAAAAAATCTTGTCGGTGTTTGAATTTTCCGACCCGGTGCACTAGGTCGGCGCGGAGATGCTTTCCACGTCGACCTGCCCGTCTCGTTCTCCCGATTCCCGAAACTGTATCCCTAAAAAGCGGCGTCGCCCACTAGAAACAACGGCTCGTCGACGTAAGAGCAAAAGTTCCCTTTCCAGAGGGTGTCGGCAGACATCGGTGGCCCGCGGGTCAGCTTCCGAAAGGAGCCGATCGATACGGGATGCTATTGGGAGAATGGAGTAATTGGAGAACGTCAAGCTTCGAATGACAAAGAGGTGCGAGCTGTGTTAATGGTGCTGTCAAAATAATTGAGGAGTAGGTGACAGACTTGTTTATGTTTAGGGCTTGATGTGTTTTTTTTTATGATCTCTAAGATTTTATCTTATAGTACCTATTCCCCTGTTATACAGGGTGTTCCTTAATGACGTGCTAATATTTTAGGGTGTGATTCCTCAAGTCATTTTATAAAGAAAAGTTTATATAAACATATGTCCTAAACGGCTTAAATTTTTTGCTACAGGGTGTTGAATTATTTTTTTTTAATGCGTTTTTTGTAATATCTCCGAAAGTATTTTAGATAATATTTTCAATTTTGGCATGTACTAATAGGACATAAAACCACATCTTTTAGTAATAAAAGTTTTTTTTTTGTCCCACCAGTGGCGTCCCTGCAAACATTTCCTCTGATCTTTTTTAGAAAACATTTTTCCATGTGGATATCATTTCTGATTAGCCTGGTCAATTCTGCATAAAAATGGTCTCTTGCGTTTTACTCCTCAGGCACACTGTTCTTAATTAAAATAATTAAATTAGCTCTATTTTTATAAAAATCTATAAAAATTGTTGGAAATGACCACCTTCATTTAATAGGCGTGCTTCCGCCCGTCTAATTTAATTTAATTATTTTAGTTAAGAACGCTGTGCTTGAGGAGAAAAATGCAAGAGACCATTTTTATGCAGAATTGACCAGGCTAATCAGAAATGATATCCACATGGAAAAATGTCAGTGGCGTACCACTTTTTTCTAAAAAATATCAGAGGAAATGTTTGCAGGGACGCCACTGGTGGGACAAAAAAATTACTTTTATTACTAAAAGATGTGGTTTTATGTCCTATTAGCACATGCCAAAATTGAAAATATTATTTACAGTACTTTCGGAGATAATACAAAAAACGCATTAAAAAAAAATTATTAAACACCCTGTAGCAAAAAAATTAAGCCGTTTGATATATATGTTTATATGAACTTTACTTCATAAAATGACTTTAGGAATCACACCCTAAAATATTAGCACATCATTAAGGAACACCCTGTATAAGATTTTAAAGCTATGATGGTGGTTGACATAATAATGTCAATGATCTTTTTCTATTAGGGAATCCAAACCACGTGATTCAATATGGAGGTTGGATGGCAAAAAGCATTGAGTCACCCGTTAAATGCCACCAGTAACATTATTTTTATGGTCACGTGTACCAATTACAAAGCAGTATTTGCCATCCAGCCGCTATTTTGACACATCGTTGGATTGCCTAATTAAACATGTTTGTAAACAACATGACGTATATCTAGGAAAAGTAAGTTTTATTTAGGTGCTTTTGTGTATATTCAGCTTTAAGTTTCAACCTCTGGGTGACGTTAATTTTCATTGATCATACAACTATATTTTTTTGAACGTACCTGATGACACCTAAATATAACGTCAATGTGGAAGTTCTGTTCTATATTGACCTGAAAAGGAAAAAATTATAATATATAATATTTCTGCGTGTATTGAAAACGACTCTCTGCGTGATAGTTTGGTGGACTGAATATGCAAATAAGTTTTCTAATGTGGTATTCCCATTCACTACGCATTTTCTATAAGTGCACATTTTTTAAAACACTATCAATTACTTGAAATTTCAAAAGCTGCTTGATACTGACAATAGAAGAAAACAACAATGGTTGCTATGAACCGTAGTCTCATCTATATATTTAATACATTCTTTAACTCAATCTTGGCAGGACTTGACAACGGTAAGGCAGGCGCGGATCCAGGGGGCGAAGGCAGTCCCCCCCCCCCCCCCCCCCCCCCGAGCCTTACCAAATGGGTGTTTTTTACTGTGAGCCTTGAAACTTGTAGGGCGTGTGGAAGGTCAGAATTTTTTTTTAAGAAGTCGCTTTTTTTCGGCAAAATCCTGGATCCGCCACTGCGGTCGGTAAAGTCCATGGAAAATATTATTCATGATCATAGCAAACAAGGTTGTGAAACAGTTTTTAGTCCGAATGGCATTCTCAAAAAATCGAAATTTGAACGAACATTTATTTGTGACGTAGGTACAGTTTTTATCTTTACCAAAAAAATGGTAAAGAAATGAAAACCTTCAAATTACTGCCCTGCTAAGACTCAATAGTTATCTGACAGTCAATTGAGGACATTGTTGACTATGAACAACCTTGAGTGTGACGCAAATAGATGAACAACACAAGAAAGAAACTTGATAAAATAATTGATAGCAAATAAAAGCCGTATAAGTTATTCGCAAACAGCCCAAATTCGATGACTAAAAGGCATTTTGGACGTGAAATTCTAAAAGAATTGTTTTTGTTTTCGGAAAAACACGTTCGAAAGCACTCTGCACAAGTCTATATAGTTATTGTGGTTTAATTAGCATAAATTTCAGATTGTCCTAGTTTTAGATAGAAACTTACCTCTATAAGCTGCAATACAGGGTGATTTCTAAGTTGATACTTATTTTTTAGCTGTGTATAGAAGGCATTAAAATAAACAACTTTTTCAAATACCTTTTTTCAAAAAACTTAAAAATAGCCGACTTACAGAAGTAAAAAATCTAAGTGCGGGCCTGGTAATCAAAACGTAGCCATTTACTTTATATTGTTTTTCTCCGTTTTTTGTATGTGAGTCATGCATTTTACGGATAGGTCGTCAGTTATTTATTTTGTCATTTCGCGGCGCGGTGTGGTTTTCTTTTAATAAATTGGTGAAAATGGTAAAATTTGAAAACAATGAAGTAATTATGGTGCTTATTTATTGTGAGTGTCATAAAAGCGCGGATGTTTTGTCTCTACACCCAGAAGTTTTCCTAATGTTATTCAACGGACAAGTTAGGCAGAACCGTATTTGATTTGTAGTGTAATAAATAAATGAATGTAAGTACTTTATTTTTGGGTTTTTTGAAAAAAGGTATTTGAAAATGTTGTTTATTTTAATGTCTTCTATACGTAGCTAAAAAAGACGTATCAACTTAGGAATTACCCTGTATAAAATATACAGGGAGGATTTTCTCTGAGAGAAATATTTGAAGAATTTGTTCCAGTTACTGTTACCACCCTTTAAAAAAATATGATTCGTTAATGCTTTCTTTTAATTTAATAACGGCATGTATGTTAAATAATACCAGTTAGCGAGCGTCCTCGTAACATCGCGTTCGAACAACTGCAAGCTTTTCCGGAAAAGCAAAAAAAAATTGTTCACTGTCGTGTTTTCAAAGGTGGCGCCGAGAGTGACACAACTGTTATTTATTCTGTAAACTGTACCTTAGATAAATTTAGAAATGTTTTATGCTCAGGGAGGATTTTCTCAGGAAGAAACAAGCGTTTATTTGAAGAATTTGTTCCAGTTTTCCAGTTACTGTTAGCACCCTGCATAACTGCATATTACCTCAAATATGTAAGAAAATGCATAAGAAATGTTAGGTCTGTATGTTCAAACGTGCAACGATTAGAGTCGCTAGAACTTACTGGCATTAAGTGAAAACCCTAAAACATTTTTCATTTTTTGTCTGCCTTCTGGCGAGTCTAGCACGATGCAACCAAGACAAGGTCCATTAAAAATGTAGATCATTTGCTAACTCTAACTCAGCCGACAATGATCGAAACGATCCTAGATCAAGTATAACGTGACTTGACGTTGAGCCAGCGTTTTAATATGTAATTTAATGAGACTTTTGCAATGTTCTAACGGCGTATGGAATAGACACATTACAAATTTATGGACGAAAAGGTCGGGTCTAAGAAGACATTTGACCATACTATCTTAAATATCCTGTTTCGTAAGCTAGAGCGCACACTGGGGTATTGAATATAAAAAACTGGCCATAAGTCAAAATTAAAATTAATAACGGATGATGAACCACTTCTGGCATGTAGTTGGTGCAGTTTAAGGGTTCATAACACTAACTGACTATGTCCTAGCCTTAAAAAAAAATTTCATTGATCCCTTGGTGGGAATGTCAAATAATACCAGTTAGTGAGCGTCCTCGTAACATCAGGTTCGAACAGCTGCAAGCCTGGTATCCCGGAAAAGCAAAAAACGTTGTTCTGACATAAAGTGACGAAAATATAAAGAATATATCAAAAAAAATGTCGAATTGATAGATGCCGATAAAAGAGCGAGAGAACCGAATGGCACTAGGCTACTTTATTTTAACATTATAGTAGTAAAATAAAATATAACTTTGCAAATCAGAAATAATTTTGGCCTACTTTTTAATGTACCTACCCCTATATGCAACGCGTCTTATTTATATGGCTACCTATATGGCCGCTAAGGAGCAGTAACATAACCTGGAGTATTTTCCGGAAAACCTTTCACGAAATATATGTTTTCCCTTTGCACGACTTATAAAGGCAAAACCTTAAATTATTAAAACGATATATGATGTAAGAGGAATCGTGTTATATTCGGTTAATTTTTAGTAGCAAAAAACGACACTGAAACGGTGTATGTCTGTTCTTCTGTCATACCTATGTCATTTTCTCAGAGATTGTTTGACTTTTGTGTGGTTGTTCAAAGATTTTACAGACAACTTGTACTGTGACACAAAAAACGACATTGGCAGTAATTATATTTTTCACAAACGAGGTGACGTATTAACTAGAGAACTAAATTGTGAATAAATAATTTATGCCAATAGCATAATTTAAGTGGTCTGGTTAGTTAAATATTATTGTTTCAAATCTTTGTACAGCCTAACAATGAAGGATTAAAACTTGGCATGGTTAGTTAGTTATATTATGGCATGACACAAACATAGACTGTCTTATTATGGGTAACCCTCTTCGTCCCTTATTGGCTAAAATACACAAAATCAGCAAACATTCTCTTTTCAAACAGTTTCTTTAATGGCATGTTAACGACGTCCCAACATTTTTGTGGAACTGATAGACAGTTAAAGGTGTTTTTGGAATATATATCAGTAGCTTAATATTAAGTTTACAATAGAACAAGAAATTGAGAACTCTATAGTCTATTTAAGAAAGGTGTAGGGTAATAAACGCTCATTAGTTATGCAAAGGGATTACAGAGTGACCCAACGAATATTTAAGCCACTTTCATAATTTGATTTCATTGCAAAATTCTTTATTTTCATAAAGCGCAGGTAGTGCCACCCTGGTTTGGGTCAATTTATGGGTTTTGCCCATTATTATCCATTCGCAAACACTGAAAAGGGGTTAAAAGGCGTGCATTATGTACATCGTATTAGGTACACTTATTTTTTATTAAACATTATAAAAAAAATACAAAAAATACGTTTTACCGGGTCCGCCAACGTGGCGGGGATGGAAGATTAAATTATTATCGAGGAGCTTATCAAAAATACTAAACCAGCATAAGGTATCGACTTAAAAGCGGCATATTTTAAAAATATTTTACATTATACAGGGTGGCTCAAAAAAGTGTGGCGGACTAAACATGCATTTTTTTAAATGGAACACCCTATATTATTTTCTAATTCCCTATACAATTCCACGTATATTTTGTATAAAATGTCATATGTCTAAATTCAATTGTTTTTGAGTAATTGACGTTTAAAATATGGCATTTTTTGACTTTGACAGGCTGTAACGTTGGAACGGTTCATCTTTAGAGAAAAATGGTTTTCACCTCCCTATCTTAGTTTTTCATTCTCTATCCAAGGAAACCAACCTCCGATTTACCATGTTAAACCGTTAAACCGTCAATTACTCAAAAACAATTGAATTTAGACATATGACATTTTATACAAAATATACGTGGAATTGTATAGGGAATTAGACAATAATATAATATATAGGGTGTTCCATTTAAAAAAATGCAAGTTTAGTCCGCCACACTTTTTTGAGCCACCCTGTATAATGTAAAATATTTTCAAAATATGCCGCTTTTAAGTCGATACCTTATGCTGGTTTAGTATTTTTGATAAGCTCCTCGATAATGATTTAATCTTCCATCCCCGCCACGTTGGCGGACCCGGTATAGAAATTAAATTATAAAAAATCATAATATTCTTCGTCATATGAGGAACTGTCATCTCTTGACGTTATAGTTAACGGGTCGACGGTCCGATCGATCCGGTGGTCAAGATCCTACATTTTCTCCTCTTCTTTAATGACATGATGGACTGCTTTTCGCCAGTTCTCTAGTGTCACTTCCTTAATGGCTTGATTAAATAGTAGCTTAACTTCTTTCATTTTGAGTGTCGTGTTGTGCCTTGCTACAAATCCTTTCACTTGCGCCCATATAAGTTCTATAGAATTTAGTTCGCAATGATATGGCGGTGTGCGCAGCATAGTTACACTATGTTTTCAGCTAGATCTTCCACGGCATATTTCATAAAACGATGTTTGTGTAAATTTGCTATAGCTAATAGTTCATTCTTTATTAAATTATCTTTTTTACTTTGGTTAGTAATCATTAATAATTTAATGCACAAAATTTACCTGCGCCTATGGCCGACACCGAAATTGAGCCGAACTGGACGGAATTTCCCATTTCATTACTCTACACCTTTTTGAAATAGACTATAATTGTGTTCACTTTATAACGCAAAGTACCAAAATCTGTAGTCAAAATTCCAGGTCCGTAATTAAAAAGATATTTATTTTTTAGGTTAGTATCTAAAGAACGAAACGTTGATTTTGAAGACTAATAACACCATCTCGTAAAACAAAACCCGATATTTAAAAATTGTTCCTTGTTTTTTTCCATGTCAAAAATGAAGGCGCAAAACCCAAAACTGAAAATGTCGTTTTTTTTCGGATATCTCCGAAGTAATTCGGAATATTTACAGTTTTCTTTCACCAAATTAATTCCAAAATACGCAACTTTGCCTCAATGTAACCATCGAATTCGTACATATAGGACCTTAATTCCTATGGTTTTTACCTTAGACCCAGAAATACTGTAAAACAAAAATAAATGAATGCTCCCTAGTAAAAAAAAAGATAACTGGTCTGGTTGGTCTCAATATGCGACTTTTCGAAAAAATTAATAACAACACGCATACATCTAATGCATATAGAAGGATTGCACCAATCCCCTTAAGCCTGTCAATCTTCCAACTTAAATTTCCAATCTTTTTCTCTCTTTAAGATGCCACGCAAATAGTCGTCTTGTCTGGGGAGTTGTGCTCATAAATTAAGCTGGCATTAAATCTTTCCTTGGTTTATCTTAAGTCGTTTGGAATGTTTTATTGGGGGGTTAATTTTAGCCACTTAGCTCATCAGTTAGTTTGCATTTCAAAGTGCGTGCATACCTTTTTTCCTTGGGTTACATGGGTAATTTTTAACAAAATACATATCTAATTAATATATGTTACGGTCAATGACGATAATTTGGCCAATAACGTGAATAGCCGGCCCATAACGTGAATGACCATCCTTATTGGACATTCACGTCAATGACCGGCCAATAACGTGAATGGCCATGTAATTTTGACAATGTTGATAATTTAAAATTCAAGCGAACAGTTAACATCATTGTCCGGGCAATAACGTCATTGTCCATTACACAGCGGCCAACGATGTGAATATGTGATGTGAAAGCATTAAAGAGGGACCTATAACGCACTAGAACCATTAAGATTTTTTTACAAGGAACTGGAAGATCTTCATATGAGGCAATGTTCGGATGTCCGACTAGAGTAGGACTTGCCTCAACTGACATCCCACAAGATGAAATCGCTCACTTAGTCACTGAAGAAGATTTTGAAAGCATTCTAAACGAAATGGAAGGAGAATCTAACGACAATGAGCGTACAGAAATAAAAAATGAAGCAAAGAATATAGTTTCAGAAAACGATGAATTAGAACTTGAAAGTATATCGGTAGATATTGAAGAGAGAATTGTTTGCGACCAGTGTTCCACAGTATTACCACTTGGAGAAGAAGTTAATAATGATTTATTTATTTATTTATTTATTTCAAAGCATCAACAGCAAAAAGACAATTACAGACACTCAAATTAAACTATAGTCAGGCAGCACAACAAAGTCATAAATAACAATAGGCTTAGCAAAGTATGTATAACACAGAATTTATAAAATACGTCACAATACAACAATTAGTTTATAAGTAATTTATCCTGTATAAGTTTTTTAAAGCTTCTCAGATTTACAAGGTCGATATCAATATCAGAAGCATACAAATTAAATAAATGACATAATCTATACAGGGGGGAACTTCTGTAAAGATTCGTTCGCGGAAAGGTCAGATAAAAAACATTTCGATTTCTAGAATTAACGCGATTGAAAGTAAACGGAAGCTGTTCAAGAATATCAGGACAGTCAATATCACCCTTAAGGATTTTAAACATTGTACACAAGAATATCCTTATCCTTCTTTTACTTAAAGATAATCTGTTAAAAATTCCCAGAAGATCCTCATTATTACAACTCTGAAGTGAATAAATCCCAAACTTTCTATAATGCATGCATTTTAAGAACCTTCTCTGTACTCCCTCAATCATCCTTATCCAAATGTTATACTGAGGAGACCAAATTATGGTGCCATATTCTAAAATTGGTATCACCAAGGTGTCAAACAAATAAAGGCTGACATCAACATTGAAGTTTTTAGTACTTCTTGCAATTAATCCTGCAATTCTTTGTGCACTCTCAATTTTAGAAATTATATGACTGGAAAAAGACAAGGTAGTATCAAATAATATTCCCAGATCCTTCTGTTCATTAACCCTCCGAAGCTCCGCATCATTCAACGTATAGTCATGGACAACAGTATTTTTATTAAGTGTAAACGACATACAGGCACACTTATTTACATTTAAGTTAAAACCATTCACATTACACCAACTAGCAACATCACAGAAGTCCTGCTGAAGTGTCTCACAGTCATTCCTTGAATTAATCTCAAGAAAAATCTTAAAATCATCTGCAAAAACTAAGCCCTTTGAATTCCTAACCTTAGTCATAACCTTGTTAAAAGCTACTATGAAGAGCAGCGGTCCTAGATTAGAGCCTTGCGGCACCCCCGATGTACTCTTATAAACAACAGATCTACATCCTTTTATTTCTACATACTGTCGTCTATCGTCCAAATATGACTGAATCAGTTTAATTAGAAAAGGAGAAACATCTAAGTCAGACAAAGAGTTTAGAATAACACAATGCCTCACTCTGTCAAAGGCTTTCTCCATATCAGTATAAATAACATCTACTTGGGTTTTCCGGTGTAAGGCATCATGCACTTATTGGGAAAAGGTAGTCAAGTTGGTATAAGTAGATCTTTTTGGTAAAAAACCGTGCTGACAGAAGGATATTCCACCCGAAACCTCACTATAGAGCATATCAAAAATTATCCGTTCAAAAATCTTGGAGACCGCACATACAATAGTTATTGGACGATAGTTCTTAATATCCTGGAAAATGCATCAATTGTGAGCGACAAGATAACATTGTCAATGAACGTAAAAGATCCAGAGAATCTTTGGAAAAACAAGCCACCAAAATGCTGAAAATATCTAACAAAAAATTCTCTGAGGTTTATGTTGGAACTACGGTTCGTGTACCCATACACGACGTAGACAGAGCTCGTGATTCTCCCCGCAATGTTCTAGCTGTTGTTAGTAGTGTAGAAGATGGTCTTTATAAGCTTGGTAAGAATGCAATTAAAAATTTAAATTAGAAAGTAATGTTGAGATTTTAGGTACAACTCATGGTGTTTTAAAGCATAAGTTCACCAGATCCGAGTTTAATCCCTGCGTTGAAAAGCTTATTTTACTCGAGAATCTCAGCGATTTCGCAAAAAACAAAGAAATAACCCCTAGAAGAAGCCGCAAATAGTATTTTAGAAGGTCAGGGTTACAAGCGTTGTCACTGCAAGGGAGGATGCAAAAATAATAAATGCGCATGTCGCGTAAACAAGAAAATTTGTAATTCAAAGTGCCATGGGTCACTTTCATGCCAAAACAAAAATGATGACTGATAAGTTGTGTTTCTATTGTTTGTTATTATATATTTTTTTTGAACAAATAGAATCAAAGATATCATATTGCGTAGTTTCAATAATCATGAATCAACAACATTGACCGGCAGTTTTTGGTCATTCTCGTTACTGACCGGCCAAAGATGTTGATATGAGAAATATTAACAACATTGGCCGTTAACGACGGGCTATAACGTGAATGCCCGGTCTTTAATGTTATTGGCCTACAGAAATGGGCATTCACGTCAATAGCTGGCCATTAACGTAAATGCCCAATTATCGTCATTGACCGTAACATATACACATTAAATTTAAAATTTAGATACTATAAAAAAACGCGCAAGTTGTACAATTTGTTACCTGAAAAAGCTGCCGTGGTTTCAGGCAAATGTGTCGCCTATATTATAATTAAAATATTTAATTTCGTGAAGGACATTACATGTTTCGCTAACACTGTATAGCTTCGTCAGGTGACAATGACATATAATTAAAATTACTATAGTCTATTTCAGAAAGGCGTAGAGTAATAAAATGGGAAATTCTGTCCCGTTGGGCTCAATTTCGGTGTCGGCTATAGGCGTAGGTAAATTTTGTGTATTAAATTATTTATGATAACTAACCAAAGAAAAAAAGATGATAATTTGATAAAGAAGGAACTATTAGCTATAGCAAATTTACACAAACATCGTTTTATGAAATATGCCGTGGAAGATATAGCTAAAAACATAGTGTAATTGTGCTGCGCACACCGCCATATCATTGCGAACTAAATCCTATCGAACTTATATGGGCGTAAGTGAAATAATTTGTAACAAGACACAACATGACATTCAAAATGAAAGACGTTAAGCTACTATTAGATCAAGCCATTAAGGAAGTGACACCAGAGAACTGGCTAAAAGCAGTCCATCATGTCGTTAAAGAAGAGGAGAACATGTGGGATCTTGACCATCTGATCGAACAGACCGTCGACCCGTTATAACGTCAAGAGGAGATGACAGTTCCTCATATGACGAAGGATATTATGATTTCTTATAATTTAATTTCTGTATAATGTATTTTGTATTTTTTTATAATGTTTATAGCGTGGCGACCAGCATGCCCAGTAGCGAATACTCGGGTTGCCGGATCTCCCAGTCGCCACAACTTAGATAACGCCGTGTGAGTAGCGCCATTCAAATGTACATGCTGGGTGACCTAGTCACTCAGTCTTTTAGTATCCAAGCTACTACAGTTTCTTTTAAGTTTTCCCGTGTGAGGACTGCCTAAAGCTTGCATGTTCTATTGAGAAAAAAATATAAAACTGATAATTAAATACTTAAAATATTATTTAATAGGCCACAAATACATATCTATTACAGTTTTATAAAACGTATCAATCTTATCTTTATTATTATATCAAGAAAATGCGGATGACACAATTGAAAAACTTGTGAAAGACTTTGATAGATCAATGAATCATTGATTATTGCAGCGTGTAACAAAAAGTAATTCAGAGGAAAAAGAAACCAATAAACGCCCCATAAAGTTGTTTTTATAGAGAAATTCAAGCATTTAGTTTTATCTTTTTAGATCCATTGATACATGGTTACTATTTTAACCTAGTTCTTTTCTGCTTTTGTTATTTTCCTTGGCCGCATAAATACAGACAAAAATACTTATTTTCCACGGTAGAGTCCTGCACGGGCCGAAATTACGCGACCCGACTCTTTGAGTTTGGATCAAAAAGTTGAAGTTAAACCAGGGGGAAAGTTTTCGACAATATTAAATATTAATGTATCAATACAGCTACCATTTTCTCCCTTAAAAAAAAATTATGTTCGAATTAATAATATTAATTTAATCCGAATGTAGCTATGCATAATAGGCCAGGGTTAACTCCGATGGACAATAATTATAAACACTCGTGCATTTTGTCGCGCCCCAGCGACCGTGTCCGTTAGCTCAAAGCAAGACGAAGACTCAACGCCCAACATGGCCTTGATATTCACGGTTGCTATGGTTACGTGACGTCAGTAACTCAAACAGCATGTAACAATTTGCATTATGATGAAGGGCAATTTAAAAATAGATCAGTCGTATGCACCATTGTTTTTGCATTGGTTCGCCTAATCTTAAGGTATTTATTTTGAGGCATCGCGAAACTTACGGTTATAGATATCGTTTTTACGTGATTTACTGTGTAATTAAAAAGTTTTGTTTTTATTTACTTAGTTGTGTGTTTTAAAAATGAGCAGAAATAATGACATAGTTTGTTGGAAACTCCATTCTGTCGTTGGACAGATGAGGATAAGAGAGACGTTTTGTTAAACCGGTTTTTAGTAATTTTTTGTTTAAGTACCCGCACTATACCTAGCTCTTTACCATTTTTTAAGACCGCGAGCAGCCACTGAATTAAAGATGCTGATAGACCTAAACCTAAACCCGAAATTAACGCAGACAACAAAGTGTAACTATATAAGGCCTTTAAGACCTAGAAAGAAAAAATATTCGACGATCAAATTTAATTTAAGGGTTTACTAACAAGTAGTTTCCATAACATCCGTGTGTAAATATAAATTATTTTTTATTTCGTTGGTAATACTAAGTGGAAACGTGCAATTCTGAGATCATTAACTGGCGCTAGGTCAAATTACCTACGAAATTACAGCGGCAAATTGCTGTCGTAATTAGGCTAACTAAGCAGGTAGATCGTGCGGTTGATAATTTGGCGTTCTTGATGAGGGCTCCGTTTTCCATTTTCCGGTTGACTTACGTTTTACGGATTTGAACGTCTCCACGTTAGCATCCGATTTTGGCTAAGTCTAACTTTTTATGCAGACATTTTAAAAAGTATCTTAGGAGATGTCATTTTAGAAAGGATGATCATTTGAAAGAATGCCGACACAGTTTTAAAGGTCAATAGAAAGAGTCAGTATAATACTATAAAGACGTTAAAGAACATAGTTCTTTAAAACTTTTCGTCTTAAAATAATATTAGCAACTATATCCCGAAGTCTGTCAAGGTGCTTTTGAATCACCCTGTATACTATAGTCTATTTCAGAAAGGTGTAGAGTAATAAAATGAGAAAGTCCGTCCAGTTCGGCTCAATTTCGGTGTCGGCCATAGGCGCAGGTAAATTTTGTGAATTGAATTATTTCTGATAACTAACCAAATTGATAAAGAAGAAACTATTAGCTATAGCAAATTTACACAAACATCGTTTTATGAAATATGCCATGGAAGATATAGCTGAAAAACATAGTGTAACTGTGCTGTGCACACCGCTGTATCACTGCGAACTAAATCCTATAGAACTTATATGGGCGCAAGTGATAGGATTTGTAGCAAAACACAACACGACATTCAAAATGAAAGAAGTTAAGCTACTGTTTGATCAAGTCATTAAGGAAGTGACACCAGAGAACTGGCGAAAAGCAGTCCATCATGTCATTAAAGAAGAGAAGAAAATGTGGGATCTTGACCACATGATCGATCGAACCGTTTTACCGATGTTTAATAAAAAATAAGTGTACCCTATACTATGTACATAATGCACGCCTTGTCACACCAATTTTAGTGTTTGTGAATAAATAAAATAGGGAAAAAACCCATAACTTGACCCAAACCCGGGTGGTATACCTGCACTTGATGAAAAGAATGAATTTTGCAAAGAAATCAATGCCAAATTATGAAAGTGGCTTAAATATTCGTTGTATCACTCTGTAGTCTCTTTGCATACCTATTGAGCTTTTATTACTCTACACCTTTCTGAAATAAACTATAGTTCATTAATACTTTTCGTATTAAAATAATGTTAGCAACCACATCCCGATGTTTGTCAAAGTACTATTGAATCACCCTGTACACTAATAAAGTTCAGTTACTGTAACTTTTAATTATGTTTCCAGTGATCAACTTATAGTTCGTTGGTGGACTCCAGGAATATAAAATTGTTCCTTTAATACCATTAAGAAAAAAAATAAGTGCACCTAATGGTTTGAGCCCTATAAAATTGCCTAATTAGTAAAGCTGCAACTTTGGAGTTAACCAAGCGGGCAAGCACAACCGGTTTAGCGGCATAGAAAGCCCCCAAACTGCTGCGAACGGCCGGAAATTTTTGCGAGCTGTCTACTATTGCGATGTTAGTTTGGTTTTATTAAGTTGATATGCAACTTACCTACGGAACAGTGTCGCGCGGCGCAATATAGAACGTGCGTTTTAAAAATAGGGGCATACAGGGCATCATAAGGTATTTTCCTACGATCACCTATGAAAATAAGGAAAACGCACGGTTAAGTTGGCTAGAAAGCGCCGTATATCAACATGCGTGTTGAAAAAAAATATTTCAACACTAGTGTCGAAATACAAGGAACACTCTTTAATTTAAACATAATATGTATATTATGGTGCCAATTTGACAGACAACCCTTATTTATTTAAAAGAACAAATTTCAGAAAACAGCAACTGTAAAGTGTTTAACTTATTTATAATGTATTTGTCCAGTGATTCAGAATTAGAGTGTAAAAAAAAGCCATCTGAAATTATAAAAAATGAAAATATATTACCAGAAAAAAACAAATCGCGCCATAGCGTAGAGAATAGAGCTCTAGCCTACAGATCACAAGGTCACAGGTTCAAATCCTATCAGGAGTATTTGACTTTTTGTTATAAAGACATTAAATAACTTATAGAATTATTTTGAATTGAAATGTTCCTTGTTGGGTAGATTTTTTAAATTTATGTTTAATGCATCTTCTCTTAATTAAATTTAAAATGTTTCATTCTAGTTAATCTAGAAGTCAATCCAGGATTAGTTCTTCCTATGATATATAAAATATGAAAAAATAAAAAAGTTAAACTACAACTAAAAGGAAAGCCTATTGACAAACTATGAAACCAGATATTAAGTGGAACATAATCCTAGGTATGCTAATTTCAACACTAGTGTTGATATTTTTTTTTAACACTAGTGTTAAAATATCAAAGGTTTTTTTAATAATTCTTTTTGGTCGTAGGAAAAATAGTGTACATTACTCGTGTGAAAGTTATTATTCTAAAACTCGGAGAATTTCCGCACTCGGCTGACGCCTCGTGCTAAATATCTCCTCGTTTGAAAAGTATCACTTGCATCACTTGTTATGTAATATACTATTTCACAACGATTTCGGGCAATATTACATATCGATGAATACAACTTTTTGTGTTGCATTTTTAATTTAGATTTGTAAAAACAGGTACGTACGCCTATGGTTCGAATACAATTGTTTCAGCTTTACTAATTAGATTATTATTCCATTTTCTTTCGTGCATCTGGTTTATTTCATACAAATATTTTAAGCAATGTGAGTGACCCACATAAAAAAATATTGCAAACCACATGAAATAAATGATTGCTTTTGCAATCGGTAGTACCAGCAAGGTTATTGAACTATTTTGCAAAAGTCGGAACTACGCAAATTTAATAAATACGTCACCAAATATTTAATTAATTGCAGTTATCGTTTCTATTGTTTATTTTAAGTATCTTACATATTTTATAGAAAATATTTTTTAAGGGGTTTATCTTTGTAGAGTTTGTTGGGTACTGGTCAATAATAAACCTTAGACGATCAAATTATTTATAAGTCGACGTTTCGATCTATATAAGGTCATCCTCAGGACTATAAATCTAGATCCTCCGTGTTAAAAGAAAATTAAATTCAAAAAGTACTTGCTGGGCACGGGATAATACGTGCCTATTACTGGCTATTTTGTTTTAGTAGTTGTTGGTAAAGGCAAACAGTGAACAAGTTCATGAAATACTTAACTTTGCTGTCATTTAATCAGTTTTTAGAACCCTGTATCTCTTTGTACAATTTAAACGTCCAGGCATGATTATTAATAATGTTCAAATGGTAAGTGACAGCTTCATAGATTTTCTTAGCATTTGATTATTTTTCAACGCCGTCATAGCCAACTAAGAGTAACTGAACTTAAAATCTACAACAAAATCGCCTTTTAAAAATACTAAATTGGCAATATTTCGAAAACTAAAAATTTTTGGGATATGCAACCTTACACAAACTTACCCTTATTTTTAATGCTAACTAAATAAGAAATAATTATAAAATTTGGGTGTTTCCATTTGAAAATCTAGACTTTTTACAGTTTTTTCAATTTCATTTTTAATCTTATTTTTTAAAAACCCTGTATTAATAGTTATCAAAATATTATAAAAAATCTTTTAAAGCAGGTCCTTTATAACAAGGAATCCCACTTAAATTAAATAAATAAGGCTTCTTTATAGAAAAAATTGATAACTATTCTAAGGCTTGCAAATGTCATTTTTGACATAAAAATTCAAATATGTCAAAAACGTTTAGACATAGGTATAGCACATGGTATACAAAATCTGCCTAGAATCTTGCGTAGAATGCAAAAATGTAATAATATATAGGGTGTCCCATTTAAATTAAGCAAGTTGACACTTACTTCCGGTATAACCGGAAGTGCCACCATTATGAAAATATTTTAGCCCGGTCGCCCCATCAGCATCAGCATATTGTCAAATTTTCAAAATTTTCCTATGTATAGTTTTCTATATATAGATCGATTCGGTTCCCGGTGGGACACCCTGTATAGCTCTTCTAGTTTATGCGATTTTAATCATGCCAAAGTTAGACTTTATGCTAAATGTTCAGTATTTATCTCGTTATTTAGTCACTGACTGATGGTGTCATTAGCCGCAGCCAGTCACGGGTGTATTTTGTTAAAAGAGATTTATCCTACGCAAAATGACAATCCTATTGTTTTACTTCAACTAGTGATTTCATTATAACTAATTGAAAAGAACTTATGAATTAAATTTGCATTCAATTTTTTTCATGTGAAGTATGAAATAGAATCCCATATTTTATATTTTAAAAGATATGAAAATAGCGTTTTAAACGACCATCCATCCCCCTAGGCAATTTTTTACTTGGGTAGGGTATTTTTTTTTCCACTTCCACAAAAAAAAATGTATACCTACTATAGCAGAGCTGGGCAGTAATTGCCTCGAAAGTGATTGAAAAGGTGCTTTAAGCACAATAGTGCTTCGAGCACACAGTACTACGTAATTAGTAATTCAAGACGTTTGTAAAAAGTGCTTGGTAATTGATAATTCAATTTCGCATTTCATGCCATTTTAAGTGCTTGCAAGCAATCAAAATTACTTTCCTCGGTAGTTGGTAATTGCAAGTACTTAAAAAAATTTAAAAACTTGGTGCTTGATGCTGACAATTACTTTTCCAAAGGGATTGGTGCTTGAAGCGGTTTTTTCGAGTGCTTTGCTCAACTCTTTACTATAGTCAAGAAGTTAAAAATATATGAAACTTGTATAACCGCAAGACAATCAGCAGGTTGCATAAAGAACAATCGTTGTCGGTTAGCTTCACCGCTTATTAAAAAGACTTAATTTAATCAGAGACTGACAATGCCTACTCCGTGTTTGCGCAAAATAGCCTTAGATTTTGTAAAAGTTGGCAGCTCTCAGTGCTTTCAGATGCAAGTTCTTGTAAAATTATTTCGCGCAAATACCAAGTTAGCCTTGCTATCCTCTGATTAAATGTTGTCTATTTAATACGCTGTTAAGCTAATAGAGAACTATATTTCGTTACAACAACCTTTACAACAACCTCTTACTGCAACCCGCAGCAAGACTTTTCAAAGCGCATGCTATTCTTGAAATTTTAATCTCATCTATAATACTTCTGAGAGACATGATATCGAGTGTTTTCTAAGTAATCTAAAATATTTCAGGTAGCTATTTTAACCCAAAGCTTTGTATTAAAAAAATATTTATAAACATAGGTCCATTTCAATGGACTACTACTTATAATAGTGCATCCAGTGAGCATTTCTTCAATTCATCGGCCGCTATCGACGACGAAACGACTCAGACAATCATACGCTGCACCTGGATTGGCGATCGCGTACCCGCGTATGTGAATCTTAAATAGCTTCTGCACTGTTATAGCTATTTATACAATTAGTTGCGAAATGAGTGTCTTTTAGGCACGAAACGTGAATTGTCCTACGAGGCGAAGCCGAGTTGGACAACACGTCAAAGTGACTAAAAGACATTGTTTCGTAACGAGTTGTATACAATATTTTTTCTACTGAGGTTTTATAATAAAAAACTTAATTTATTTTACTAACATTTTATTACTTACCTATGTTTCATTTGCCCCTTTCAAAAATTGACACTTGCCAAAAAAAATTAAATTATACCTAGTCTGTGGTTACGTTTTAATTGTAAATAATTACCTGCATTACTTTTAAGCACGTTGCTCCTGGTAACGCGCTTAAAAGTTTTTTAAGCACGCTGCGCCTCAAGAAGGTTATTAAAAAACCATAATGACAATCAAAAAGAGGTTATTATAAAACGTCAGTAGAAAAAACTAATTTCGAGATCAAACGCAAAAGTCGAGAGTTCATACGAGCGCTTTGCTATCGATTCAGCAGTTATTTGAATTTATTATATATCGTACAGTTTAGCTAGTAAAAATAGAAATAAAACTTTTAATCTAATTTTCCAAAACTCTAGATAATATAGCCTAAACTCACGCCGAGCGGAGCCAATAAAACCGTGAAAATCCATATCGAATGAAGTTTCTGCCCTGCAACATATTTTGAAAGTCAAGCACTTTTTACCGAGTTATATTGGCGTTCTCGAACTTTTTAAATTTTGTTGAGATTACAACTTAGAAAGAAGTTTATAATTAATTTTTGTGTGAAATGAACTTTTTGACCCAACAAAATTAAAAAGCATAGAATATTAAAGTTTGCGACCTTTAGAAAATAAATTTCTTTTAGTAACTGCGCCAGGTAAATATTTTAAAAAATTAGATGCATAAAAACATGAGTGCCCACCCTAAATTGAGGGATTCGGTTTTGTAATGGAATATTCGTGGGGGGAAGGGTGAATTGACTATGAAATTTTTGATGAAAAAAGAGTGGTTAGACGTCAGTTTGGACGAGAGGGGAGGTTTGTTGACCCCGCTTATGACGTTATAAAGCGTGGGGGAGGCGGCAACCTTTTTTTCTAGAAGTCATTTTCGATTTGGATAGTGCCCACCCATCCTAAAAATCCTGACGCGGCCACTGTGCAAAAGATAAAATTACTATACAGTGTGTGATGGATTTACCACTATAATTTTTCTTTTAAAACGTTCGAAGAAAAAATAAAAATTAACGTTATACACTCTTAAAAATGACTTGGTATTTGGTACTAATTTTTATTTGTTCTCGTGTTTACGTTACCAAAAATAACTATTTTTAGTTAGGAAAACAAAAAAGATTTTTTTTTTGGTTATATTTACCAAAAAATGATGCCATAAGAACAAAGAAAATATCTTGTTTTCATATTAGTTGTCAGAAATAAAATATTGTGTTTAGCTGAATTTTACTCTGTATATATCTTATTTAAATGTTACATCAAGGTTCCTACAAACTTGTATTTATCAATTAAGCTTGTTGTAATAACACATTATGAATTTGTAGTCACTACTTATCATTTTGTTAATTTTGATTAAGATACATTCTTAGTTACCAGAACTAACTTTTCTTTTCAAGTAATATTATTCTTCATATGTATAACTAACGGCATCGCTGTACTCACTTTACAACAGACACTTGACGCCCTTGACGGTGGGTGGTGGCATTATTCTAGCCAGGACTGTCAGGAGGTTATGTTATGTTAGGGTGCTTTTGCGGTTCCGTGTCCATTTTTTCGTGTTTTGAAGGCAATAATTGGCCGTGTGGACAATGGATGTGACAATATTTAGTGTAATTTATTTGTGTTTATTGTCTTTCTTGTGTACGTTCTTATTGGCAGAAGGAAGTTAAATTATAAGTCATAAGTAAGTAAACATTTTATTTTTAAATATTGCAGTTGTACATTAGAAAGTTTAAATGAGCTTTTTATAAAGCATGGCAAGGTGACCCGATGAGAAATAACTTTAAAATATTTGTTTTGTTTTTGCTCTATGTTCCATTTCTATAAAAGAACGTCATATTGATGACTTTTTAATCTGACCAAGTATAACAAATTTTATATAGCTGTATATTTTAAATAGAAAGTCCAGGGGATATTTTTTGTTTTTTAATAATCGCAGTTGCAGATAATAAAATTTAAATAAGGACAATTCAGTTCTATAAGCAATTGAACAACCCAAAAGGTTGAGTAAAATAAGTTAAAAATCTAGTGGTTCTGGTTTGTATTTCATAAGTATGTATTATAAAGAACATGAGAGAACAAGGACATTGGAAGTAATTTTTTTTAAAGAAACCATAATATCCCTGATAATTTATTTCAATTAGTTTACGCATACCTCATAGAGTACCAAGGCATTTTTTATTTAAATGGGGATCTAGGAAGGAATATTTTTCGTTACTAAGTATAAATTGCATGACATTTTTTTTAGAAATGAAACAGACTTTTTTTAAAGTTATTTCTATCAAATCAACTTGCTAATTTTGCCATGCGTTATAAGCAGTTTATTCAAACTTTCTAATGTGCAACAGCAATGACAAAAATATAAAGTTTTTACTTATTTATGATTCAACTTCTTTCTTACAATTAGAAAGTACAGAAAAAAGATAATAAACACAATGTTGTGACTACAGACGTAATTGTTACTCTATGAAAATTTCAAGTTTGGCCCAAATAAATCATTGCTTTGGCAATATTTGTAGATTGCATCATTAACAAAAACAATATTTCCTTGAAAAAAAATTTCAATTTTCCATATTTACACATTAGTTGTACCAACTAATTTTAAAAGCGGTAGTACCATATAAATTTAGTAATCCGTATATGAAATTTCGTTGTGACAACTAAAATTTCTAGGTTGGGTTGGTTAATGTTATTAATTAGTTCAACAGTTCAATAACGAAATTTTTTTTGGTTATACAAACTAATTTTTGGGTTGAGTCCGATTTCACGAAAATAAATAGTTGTCAGGACCAAATTTTAGTAATCCATACCATGGTATTTTTAAGAGTGCTTTAGTATTTTTTTTAGAATTTTTTTTGGCTCATATCTTTTTCCTTAATTTTTTTCCTGCATAAAAAAACTTTCTCACTGCCATATAGATACCACATTTCCATTGGTGAAAACAGAAATTCAAAATCTTGCTTAGTTTGTTTGTAACTCAATTTAACATGGGAAATTTTAGCGCGTTCGAATAAAATCCACATCATTTTCTAGACTGAAAATACAATGGATATTATTTATGGTTCATTTTAATTAATTTTTAAAGTTCAATCAAACAATGAAAAATTTAATCATGCAGTAGCAATATACATTGATGTAATTTTTCTATACAAGGTGTCTGAGGGAGGTGGCTTTTAAACTTGTTTGTTAAACTGTATCGGTGGCGTAGCCAGAATTTTAGTTCAAGAGGGGGGGGGGGGGGGCAAAAGGGAAAGCGACGAACCAGCGCCACGCCAAAAAAATCCCTTTTTTTGGACAATCAAAAAAAATTTCATAATAAAAAAAAACATAATTTCTAACATGAGCATCTGGCCAAAACGGCGAAACGGCGAGCTTTGGATCCAATGGCCGTAAGTTCAAGCCCGGCAGCCCACAAACTTTTTAAAAAAATTTTAGTATAAGAGTCGTAAGTTTGGTCGTAGAAAAAATATACTGTTTAACTCGAGTGGATTTGTCCATATCGCACACGAAAATTTGAGGACTTTGCCGACAGTGTCGTGCTTAATTTACTTCCTTGTAAAATATAGACTCTTGTTGTACAAACTATTATTTCCATCGCTCGTCACTTAACGTTCATCGCGAACACAACTCAAAAATATACACATCTGCCTTAGTCTTCGGCCATACCAGATTAAATAATCTAAAATATGTGTCTTAAAAAAAGTGAAATCTGCAATCTAAAGTTTATTATATTATTAATAAAGTAAAAATTATACATAGTATAGATAGCGTGCAAATTATTAAATTTCCAATGGCCCAGCCCTGTTTCAATTTATTAATATCACTTTCTACAGCAATAAATGAAATGAAATTGATGGCGCTCGATTCGGAATATGTAAAGTAAATGAATAAGAAAAGGTGGCTATAAATCTCTCTTTAATAAAAAAAAATATTACAAAACAACCAAAAGAAGAAATCGCTAGAAGTTATTTTTTTGTTCCTAAATTTACTCCTATAACTAAAAAGATTATCGAACTTTTATTGATAAATATGCTCGTAAATATGCTAAATAAAATTATGTCAAAAATTGTTTTATTATTTCGAATGGCTCCGTAAATTTTTTTTATTATTGATTGCACAGATAATTTTATTCTTGATAAAAGCTTTTGCGTCTCCTTAAACCAAAAACCCGCCCATTAAAATTGAAAAAAACTGCAGTACATACGAGGGATATTCAATTTTTTCAAGCTCAAGAGTAAAATACTCTTATTTCTCGTTTTAGATACAATTTTCATTTTTGAAAGTTGTTTAGAACTAAAAGTTATGGCTGATTACGAAGTCGCGGCATTCTATTAAAAAAAATGAAAAAATACTTATTTTCTTGTATTACCTTGTATAACGACAAGATTTTAAATTTTTTACTTAAATGAATTTATAGAGGCTGATTCCTAAGCTGATACTTATTTTTTAGCTGTGTATAGAAGGCATTAAACTAAACAACATTTTCAAATACCTTTTTTAAAAAAACTTAAAAATAGGCGAGATACAGAAGTAAAAAATCTAAATGTGGGCCTGGTCATCAAAACGTACCCTTCCATACTTTATGTTGTTTGTCTTATCTCTTATTAGTCATGCAATTTACAGGTCGGTGGTGAGTTATTTGGCAATACGCTGCGGTGTGTTTTTCTGAAGCAAGTTAATTTTAAATTGGTGAAACGTGAAAATGGTAAAATTTAAAAACAATGAACTAGTAGATATGGTGCTAATTTACGGTGAGTGTCATCAAAGTGCGGCTGCTGCTTCTAGATTATACGCAGAACGCTTTCCCTTGCGGGCTCATCCTACACCCAGAAATTTTCTTAATGTTATTTAACGGGAAAGTTAGACAGAACCGTATTTGATCCATATTGTAATAAACTAATTAAGTACCTTTATTTTAAGTTTTTTGAAAAAAGGTATTTGAAAATGTTGTTTATTTTAATGGCTTCTATACACAACTAAACAAGAACTATCAACTTAGGAATCACCCTGTATAATTGGTACGACAAGGTAGTTACAAAGTAATTTAAGAAAATCTTAATCATATTTTAGACAATATGGCTTTAAAAATAAACAAATATTGGCGTAATTTTTTTGAATGATTAAAGAAAAATTAGAAATAACGAAAAATATAAAATTTGACCAATATTCTAAAAGTAAACTTCATAAAGAACTTTTGAAAATTATTTGATCTCCTCAATTTAGTCTCTATACAGGGTAAGTAAGTTTTTTAAATAGAAGACCGCGTATGCACTGCTGTTTTTTTCAACTTTAATGAGCGCCTTTTTAGTTTAAGGGGTCGCAGAAGATGTGATCAAAAATAAAATTTTTAAACAAAAAAAAATGTCTTAATTTTTTTGGAAAAAAAATATTTGTTCAGCCTCGGTTCAACCCTGGTTTAGTAAGTACTAGTAAGTTCTTAGTATAAAAAAATTAATACAAGTGAAGGAAAACTACTATAATACCTATCTTCTGTTATTAAATAATAATATAACAATCCTGATTTGATTATACGCAGTAAAAAAGAAAGTTTAAGATGTTCATGCAGTTCTGAAGATGACCCAGAATTTAAGTGCTGTGCGGCCACTGCACAGATAATTTTTTAAAGAAAGTGTTCAATGTATAGGTATTATAATTAAATCCTATCTAATACGATACAGATATAGAGTGAGACTCGGAGCGAGATTACAGAAAATGCATAGGTACCTGAACTTTACAGACCTGCAAATAAAATAGAACGGACTTGCAAACGCAAATAAATTTGAGAAGTTTAACATTCCAAAACGTTTTGCAAACTGTATCTTTACAGTCATTCAATCGTTTTGCTACCCCTAGTTTATTCACGTCACCTCTAAACAGCGGCGGCGCCAGGATTTTTGAAATAGGTGGGCACAAGCGGGCCCAATGATTTTAGAGTGGGCACTATCCTAATGAAAAGTAAAAAAAAAAAAGGTCGCCGCCTCCCCCACGCTCTTCTGTCCTTTCCTCTGTCCAAAGCCACGTCTACACGTCCAAAAAAAAGGTCCTCGTTCTCTTGAACTTGAACATACCACCACTCTTTTCTCATGACAGCTTTCCTAGCTGAGTCCCTAGGAAATTCCCTTAGAAAACCGAAACCCTCAAATTTGGGGGGGCACCTGGGTGGGCACTTATGTTTCTAGGGTGGGCCAGTGCCCACCCTGCCCCCCCCCCCCCCCTGGCGCCGCCGCTGCCTCTAAATATCCGTATCCACTTGATTACTAACCAATTATACTTACATAAGTACTTAGATACATACAAAATGTATTGAAGAACGACAAAAAACACAACAATATTAATATTTATGCTGGGTATCTAAATGTGAAGGGCATGAATCATAGTGCCTGCTGGCTATTTGAAGATTAATAAAACGTAAGAACCAGTTAGTACATAGTATACGTATTAAGGAGCGTATTACTAACAAGGAAGATATCTAAACTATAGTCATCGTTTGCAAAAAAAATTGGTATACAAGCGAATCCGGGGAGTTATGATTATGCTCGGTACCTACATACGATAGAAGTAACTTGGCGTAACTTTTATAGATTATATAAGTATATCTGCTGCCGAAAATTCGAATATTTTACAGGTCGTCAACCTCTTTTTATTTCCGATCTGAGATATAGAAGACCCTGTTTGCAAAACCTTTCAGTATGTGATGTCCTCTGTTATTTTAAAAATATATTTTTTTGCATTATTAAATGTTTACCATCACCTGACATAAAAAGAATTTTATAAGTATTGTGTTTTTACAAATAGTTTGACGCTTATGGGTCATTTTTAGTTTTAATAATGATTAAGTAGGTACCATTAAGTCATGCAATATAATATATTTTATGGTAGATAACTATACATATTATGTAGTATGTACATAAAATTTTAAATATTTACCCACCTTCATCAAGTAGAAATCCCGAAGGAATTCAATACTTGGTAAAATTGGCTTAGAAACTGACAGATGGGGTACACGTACCTACATATAAGGAAAACTCGAGGAAAAACTATATAGAAAGAAGTGATGAAGTGCTTCGGTAAATCTTAAGAAAGGAATCATTAAAATGAGAATCCATTACTCTGCATTCCCAATTGCAGAGTGGCATTTACACTATTACTCCTGCTATAATAAAGTTTCACCTGTCCACATTTTAGGTGTTACAGGTGCCTAACCTGTGTCATAAGTATATTTTATATATTTTTTAATTATATTCAAAGCCAGTAGTTATACGTCGAATATATTCTTTTATAACGCACACACTTTCATTATGAAAAATAAACTCTTTTTCAATGCAAATACGTGGGTAAGTTTAATATGTTATGTTATGATGACCTACTTCATGCGATTTTTATAGTTGTGAAAGAACATACTAATGAAACCTGCTACAGTTTAATACACATGCAAAAAACATACCTTGAGAAATGTTGTTAATAAAATCCTGTTTATTTACTGTGGCTACACCGACACCCCCGCGCACAAAAAACACTTTTCAAGTCCTAATCCTAAAACAATTTATTAAAGATGGTATACAGAGGCTAACATGAAGAATACATTTTCTATTTTCCTACGAGTAGTTAATTCTAATAAAAAGTCCAGGAAATTTGGAGAAAATCGAAAAACCTAGACGTGTAATCGGATTTAATTAGGAACAGCCTGCATTAACTTCCCACAAAACCAACAAAATCGAACTGTCACACCGTCACCGTGCTGTCAGTGTCAGTGTCACCGCCCAGCTGATTAGTTGGCTATTTGATTTGGAGCTAACTTCACTTGTGATTAAATTTATAAATCCAAGTGGAATCCCCGATTTCCATGAATTTAATTGGTCCATTTTAAATTAATATTCCCCAGAAATTGCGCATGGCCAATAGTATTTGCGCCCACAGAAATTCTAACCGAAGAGTTATCGATCGTAGTCGAGGAAGGTCGAACGGGAGTGGTTAATGTGAAGATAGTTGCGAATGCAATGTACGATCAGATTTAAATCGGTCATAAAAAGTTCACGTGGTTTAAGTTCTATCTCTCACTAACTTATAATAAAAAGAGAATACAAATATGGTTCTGACATAGGACTCTAATTAAAAAAGAGCATAATCAGGTCACAAGATAAAGAGAAAAGAAAACACGCTGGTTTTCGTTTTGTGTGTCAAAAAATGGCGGACGAGAATTTGCCTGCCGGATGGGAAAAACGTTTAAGCCGGTCGACTGGTAAGTCTTTTCACATATTTTTTAAAAATTGTGTGCTCAAAATATTATAGAAACGTTAACAAATTTCGTGGTCTATTAGTTATTTTCAATAATTTCTATATCTTGTCCAGTTCAATTGTAGATGTTTATATTTTTCTTGTGTTGTGTTCATTTATTTTTAAAATGTATGTCTTTTAAATTCCACACTCTATTAGTTATAAATTTGGATCATTAAGGGTAAAACATTCAATTAGAGGACTTCAAATACTGGGGAAAATTCAAGAATCATTCCTCAACAAGGCTTGTTGTTTGTTTAGGCTGTAGTATGTAACGCCGCCCCTGACGAAACCACCTTTTCTTTCAAGGGGCTTTTTGTCTGCGCAGACAAACTTTGATGATAGTAGAGAAAAGGCCACAGATGTTTCTAAACCTAAAACAACTCTCATGTTTTGACACCAACAACACTAAGTTCTCCTGCATAAATATGGGCAATAGGAGTAGGCATAAATGAATAGATAATATAAATAGCTATACAAAAATTATTTTAGTCAATCCAAAATTCATCAATAAACAATTTATAAAATACTATGAATGTAAGTTACAAATGGAAAATACCCAACAGCCCTGATGACCCTTGAATTCAACTATGCTTGATAACCTTTTTTGCTTTGCCAGGGCAACATTATTACTTGAACATATACACAAAGGAGTCTCAGTGGGATGTTCCAGACAAACCTGCTGAGCCAGTGCAATCTTCTGGTCCAGATCAAGTGCAGTGTTCCCATTTATTAGTTAAACACAAAGATTCAAGGCGTCCATCTTCTTGGAGAGAAGATAATATTACCCGTACAAAAGACGAGGCACTGGAATTGGTGAAATGTAAGTATATTTTACCAATATTACTCTTTTATAGTTGAAATTTTGAATTATAATTATGGTCTTTTATTTTAATAATAAGGCTAGTACATTAGAATGAATGCTTTCAAATTTTTCTGTAAAATACAATTCTAGTTTTGTATTTAATAATTTTAAGAAAATATTTAATAAGTTTCTTGCTTGAGTCTTTGTCAGTAGAATTTTGAACACAGTGCAATTGCTGGCTATTTTAATATATTGTAGAGCCCTTTAAGACCACTTTATAAAAAAAAGTTCCTGTTGTTTTTTCAGCTTATCGTGAACAGATTGCTCAAGGCAAAGCCTCCTTTGCTGAATTAGCCTCAAAATACTCAGATTGTTCATCAGCCAAACGAGGGGGTGACTTAGGCCCCTTTGGCAGAGGGGCTATGCAGAAACCGTTTGAAGAAGCAGCATTTAATTTGAAAGTAGGAGAACTCTCAGACCCTGTTTTTACTGATTCTGGGGTTCACATTATATTACGTACTGTTTAAACAACATAACTTCAACAAGCAGTGTTGTGTTGCTCTGATAAGGGCTATAATAATAATAGTGCTTAATTTAAAGTCAAAATATTTCATCATTTTAGCATAATTAAAAATAAGCAATATTATAGATCTTGTAATTAATGTTAAATCAGTTTTATTATTGGGACTAAGATAGTCCTTATTAAACCAACACCAACATTTTTTTGCTGTTAAGTGTCTCTTTCATTAATTTATTCTAAGTAGACTTTATATAATTTTTTAAGGTAACTTGTCACCATGGATTATCAATCATATTTTATCAATAATTTGTTGTTATACATTTAAAGACATTTTAATTTTATCATGTTAACCATCTAGATTGCTATTATTTTTAATTAAGAAAAAGTTCTTCCTAATTAGACAATTTGAGTGATATGTTTTATTAAAATTCATTTAATAGAAATCTAGTGTTTTTATTTCGAAAAGGTTTTGATATTTTAGTACTGGGCTTTTTCACTATAGTTTTGGTTGTAGTGTTTATTAATGATACACAGGAACAAAAAATCAAGAGTGTCTCTCCATACAACATCTATCTGGTGTGTTCCTTTCTGTCGTCGGATCCTAGCTCTACTGATGAGTCATGATATGGCGAAACGTGTCTAGGGATGTACCTGACGAAATACGAGAAAAATTGTATTTCATTTGACCTGTTTGTTTTTTGATATTTTAAAAAGATAAACGTACATCGTAGACGGCTGGGTATAAAAGGAATCTTTGCCCAAGTTCTTCCGAGGGTACTGTGTGAACTCGGGCTTATGATTAAATTAACCAATGAAAGGAAACCAGCTACTGAAAAACCGGCGGCAGAAATGACATGCGAATTGACAGTGACACTGACGGTTGACAGTTGAAAAATGGAACGTGAGGACTTAACCCTTAACAAATTTTGTTTAAAATGTTAATATTAGTGTATTTTATGCTGTTAAAATGAAATTAAGTCGCTTTTAACAATAAGGCATTTGCATTTACAGTGCAATGGATATTTCGGAAGCGGTAAGTCATAAATTTTTTCGATTTTATATTAATTATACAATTGCTCTTTCACGCTCTATTTAGGCACATTTTTTATTTTAGTATTTTTCTTGCTTATATAACTATAATTAAATTACACAAGCCTTAAGTCTGTATAAAGTTCTTGGCAATGACTTATTTTTCAAAAGAAATAGAAATTTGAAAGGGTCCTCTCATGTGCTTAACCACAACAAGGTATGTGTCTATATTTAGACTTGAAATAAATGTGGCGGTTGCAAATAAATACACATTTGTGATTTTTGTCTTCCTATACACATAATGTAACGTAATTAGCTAAAATCTTTATTGTTTTACAAGACAAACTAACCAGGACCACCATAAAAATTGCAAATGTTTGTTTTTAATTTATTTCACATTCAAAAATTATTTTCTAGTTTAACCGGAAGTGTTAAAACTACATGAAAAATATATTTTTAGAAGTTCCCCAAAAAATTCTAGCAAACGCTTCTAGTGAATCATCCGGATTTCTCATTAAAATATTTTCCTTTTCAGTTTGGTTTAGAGTTTTTAGACCTTAGTGGGGTCGACGAATATGAAAAGAACAGAGTTTTGGCATCCTTGCAACTTTCGAGGCCAAACAGCAAGTTTCCTTGGTTCATTGGTGATGAACAAAATACTGTTGCTGGTAAGAAAAATCATAAAAAATACAAAAAAAACTTTTTCTTCAGTACTGTCCAATCTTAAAGTCAAATTCCTGGAAATTATGTAAAGTACAACATCTTGGCTTTTGGCTACTTGTGATCTAAGTACCGGGTGGTCAACTAAGAATGACCGCCGGCCATATCTCAGAAACTAGTAATTGTACAGCATCCGGGTAAATTTTTTATGATATGTGTCCAAGAGAAAATGCTGGAAATTATTTCTAAGTTCCGCATTTCGCCTGCAAGAGGGCGTAATTGAAATGTAAATTTTAAAATTTTACATATCTCTGAAAATTCCACATTAAGGTATATCTTTGATAACACCCTTAAAAAGCTTGGACCATTATGCATCATTTTGGTTTTATGCTCATTGGCGTACCGACTTTAATAAGAGGGGAGAAGCTGTTGAAAGTGTAATCAGTTAAATCGCTGTAACTTTTAAACGACTTATCCGATTTTAGCAAACTAAAAACTGTTTGGAAGAGAAATGTATGCACTTTCACCAATCGTATTTAGTTGTCCATAATAGTTCTCAAAAAAAAATGCTAGAGGGCGCAATTTGCAATAATAACACATTTTTTGATTTTACTCCGAAAAAATAAATCATACGGTATAATTATGATACCATAATCGAAAAGTAGATGAAATTTGCTAGAAAAAATATTAAAACCGCAGCTCGATATCTTCGTTCGTTTCAGCGTTATGGCCAATAGAATAATTTTTAAAACTAAGCGATTATATATTTTTTAGAAAAAAAGTGGTTCGCTACTGATATTTTTCCATGTGGATATTATTTCTGATTAGCCTGGTCAATTCTACATAAAAATGGTCTCTTGCGTTTTTCTCCTCGGGCACACCGTTCTTAATTAAAATAATTTAATTAAATTAGCTTCATGCATGCCTATTAAGTGAAGGTGGTCAATTTTTATAAAAGAAAATTTTGCATTATCAATGTTAATAATAATAGTAGAGCTAATTTAATTTAATTATTTTAATTAAGAAAGGTGTGCCTGAGGAGAAAAACGCAAGAGACTATTTTTATGCAGAATTGACCATGCTAATCAGAAATAATATCTACATGGAAAAATATCAGTGGCGTACCACTTTTTTTCTAAAAAATATATTTAACCGCTTCTTCATTTTAAGTTTTAAAAATTATTCTATTTGCGATAACGCTGAAACGAACGGAGATATCGAGCTGGGGTTTTAATATTTTTTCTAGCAAATTTCATCTACTTTTCGATTATGGTATCATAATTATACCGTATGATTTATTTTTTCGGAGTAAAATCAAAAAATGTGTTATTATTGCAAATTGCGCCCTCTAGCATTTTTTTTTTGAGAACTATTATGGACAACTAAATACGATTGGTGAAAGTGCGTACATTTCTCTTCCAAACAGTCTTTAGTTTGCTAAAATCGGATAAGTCGTTTAAAAGTTACAGCGATTTAACTGATTACACTTTGAACAGCTTCCCCCCTCTTATTAAAATCGGTACGCCAATGAGCATAAGACCAAAATTATGCATAATTGTCCAAGCTTTTTAATGGTGTTATCAGATCAAGATATACCTTAATGTGGAATTTTCGGAGATTTGTAAAATTTTAAAATTTACTTTTCAATTACGCCCTCTTGCGGCAAAATGCGGAACTTAAAAATAATTTCCAGCATTTTCTCTTGTACACTTTTGTCATAAAAAATTTTACCCGGATGCTGTAGGATTACTAGTTTCTGAGATATGGCCGGCGGTCATTCTTAGTTGACCACCCGGTACAATTTTAATAATGTCAATTGTTTAGCATTATTTTGCACAGAAGTCCTATCCCTATTTGCTATTGTTATCTAGTTTACACACCCTTGTTAATTGACTACAGGACTGGTGCAATTAGGATAATTATTTTATAAATTTCTGTTGAAACTATGTTACCGAAACACACATAGTCTTGTTCTGATACCAGTGTTTATGTGCTGCTTAGGAACTGCATTTATACTAGTAACTTGAATGTATGAACAAATGAATGTATGCATATTTTTTTAAATAAAACCATTTTTATAAAAAAAAGGCAAACCAAAAAATAACATTTTTATCATTACTTACCATCACAATAATTTTTTTCTTAGGTTCAATACCAACAAAACAGAACAACTTGAATACTTCTCCACAGTCATTGCTTGAAAGCCATTCATATATCTCGCCCATTGCAGAAGCTTCAAGAAGAGCCCCAATACCAATTATTAATCCAGAAACAGGAGTTGCTTTACCCATAAACAGTAATCTAGGCCCTGTTAGTAATCCTCAGGCTTTATCATCTCCTACAGTGCTTAATACTGTTAATGATCCCATCAATCAACCATTAAATGGTCCATATTTTAACCCTGTGCCACATTATTATTCCCCTCCTATAGTTACTACTATTCCTAATGTACCAGTTCATATACAACCTACTACATATGGCAATTACACAGTACCCAATACAAATCAAACTGAAGTCCCTATAAATACTACAATTTTCCCTACCTATTTGCCTCAAACTTATCCAGTTAAAGCACCAGTTTATTATGGAGTTCCGCCTGCACAGCCACTATTTGTTTCACATCAAACCACTGTAGATCCTGGACCGTATTATCAAAATAGTGCACCCCAGTATGTTCAGAATGTGTCTACAGAAAGTACTGTAGTGAGCAATGTTGAATCAGCTCCAATTATTCAAAGTGCTCCGGCCCCTACTCTGACACATCAAAATCAGTGGGTACACAATGACAGTTCAGTTATAAATGAACAGAGACAAACAGCAGAGATTACTGCGAATAGTTCAGTTTCTGTGCCGAGTCAAAGTACTGTGACCAAAAAACCTGTGTCGCCGTTATCAGCAGATACACCTGCTTTTACACCTAAACTTCCGCAGAATGTTTCGTTGGTGTCTCAGAATTCTCCGGCTTCATCAGAAGCCCAAA
Source organism: Polydrusus cervinus (assembly GCA_935413205.1). Classification (NCBI taxonomy): domain Eukaryota; kingdom Metazoa; phylum Arthropoda; class Insecta; order Coleoptera; family Curculionidae; genus Polydrusus; species Polydrusus cervinus. The sequence goes on from OW284516.1 coordinate 30,969,143, forward strand.
GACCTCTGCCAGAACCAGAGAATATAAGCAACACGGCAAGAAATCCTGAAGGCACGCCGTCTGCAGTTCCTCAAAATGTGGCCAAAATAGACACGACGCCGAAACAGGCGGTGGTGTGGGGTGCAGGAAAATCGTGGGCAAGTCTGTTTACCCCAAAGGAAAATGCGACTAACCCGCAGATTAATGGAGTAACAAAACCGAAATTTATAGAGGCTGTGAATAAAGAATCTAATAATAATGAGGTTACATGTCCAATAAAGAATCCCAAAAAGAGTATGTTTATCGATCCTGATTGCTACAGAATGGGAGGTAAGAATTAACTAAAAAATAAATATCTGTAGCTAAATATAGTGAATGGGCTTTTTCACATAATTTTGATTTTGACCCTATTGTATAGAGCACGAAAAAATGAAATTTTCTATGGTTTAAGTTTTTAAATTTTTCAATTATTAAAACAATTTGAAATAATTAAAAATTATCTAAAAGATAGACTAACTTATGTTTAAATAGATAAAGAAAAAAGCTATCCAAAAATAATTAAATATGGTGTTCCTCAGGGAACAATTTTGGGATCATTATTTTTTTAATATCTGTATTAATGATTTGTTTAATGTAAATTGTGATGGAGAAATTCATAGTTTCGCAGATGATACTGCAATTTTTTATACAGATGCAAATTGGGACAACTTAAATAACAAAATTAAAAAAAAAATTTTAAAATAATAAAAAATTGGTTTGATAAAAATTTATTAACAATTAATTTTGATAAAACTAATTATCTTCCTTTTAATACCACTAAATATGAATAGTATTAAAATAAATGATGGCATTCAAATTTTGAAAGTTAAGCAAGTAAAATATGTAGGAATAATCTTTGACAGTAAATTAAATTGGAATTTTCTCATAGAATATTTGATTAAAAAATTAAGAAATTTAGTACCAATTTTTAGAAACATTAAAAAAATTTTGAACGTAAAACATATGGAAATACTATATTATGCATTAGTTAAAACTCATTTAAATTACGGTATTTTAGGTTGGGAAGGAATAAATAGAACTTTAGTTAAAAAATTGGAAATATTACAGAAAAGGTTTCTAAAAATTATATTTAATAAAGATTATCTTTATCCTTTAATAAAATTATATTATGAAAAAAAAATTAATATTAGACAACTTTACATTTATAACATTTTAATATACATATTTAAAAATAAAAATCTTATACAATTTAAAAACCATAATCATAGTACTCGTCATAAAAATGTAATAACCATAAAATCTAAAATAACTAAGTCCACAGGACAAAAAAATTTCAAATATTTGTTTTTATTTAAGCGATTATTTACCAACAAAAATTTAAAAATATATTTCATTAAAAAATATAAAGTCGAAATTAAAGCATGGATATTGGAAACAGAAAAATTTGGAAATGTGTTATATTTTAATTAATATTGTTATGAATACTTAATATATTTTTCAAGATTTTATTATCCTATATCTTCAAAAAAAAACTGGGTTTATATTTATATAAATACATTTTTTATACTTAAACGTTTTTTTATTTGCAATTTAACTTTTATATCATATTAACAAATATTAAAAAAAAAAAAAATATTTTAATATTCCTATATATTTATAATTTAAAATATGTACTAAGATTTGCCACTAACAAGCACGTCTTCGAGGGATCAAAGAAGAAGTTTATTGAGAAAGATAAATAAACACATTTATTATATTATAAACATCGAAAATAAACTTATTATTATTTACTGACAAAATAATTAAACAAAATACACTCTCTAATAAAACCACGCGGAAGACGGTACCGACGTCACAACAAAACCGGCAAATGGGCAACCCGGGACCGCCTTCATTCGACACGCTCGGACCCATCTCCGACCTGACTAATTTCTCATGACTGGTGTTCTATTTCTAATCTGTTCTTTTCTATTTAATTTATTGGAACAAAGATAATAATGTAATCAGTCACACGACTCGTAAATAAAAGAATTGTGCGGTTAATAGTATGACGTACATGCCTTCTCGCCTCATGTTTTTAAAGTTATAGCTTTCCCTCTGTGTTTTTAATTATTTCTAAAAAAAGTTTGTGATACTCTAGGAAGATTTTTATTATTGGAATATGTTTTCAATAGATTCTAGTACGGGATGTTTGTGCTGAATATAATAAATTCCATTATAGTCAAAAGGCCCATTTACTTTTAAAAGTTAGATCAAATTAGATTATACCACAAACCACATATATACACTATATGGCCAATACCATAATTCAATGATGCCACCACTGTAAGCAAATGATCAGGGGCCGTTGAGTTTGCACAGATCGGAAATTTGCTTCTTGATGTAAACATTTGACAGGACCGACTTTCAAAATATTTTTACAAGCTTTTATTTAAATTCACCCGTTTAGTTCGGGTGTGTACAGTTTATGGTCAAATAAAACTAAGTAACCGATATTTTACATACCTGAAACACCTTATTTCTGGTATTAAACCGCGATTCGTGCAAAAAAGGATCATGCACTTTTTTCTACCCATCTTGAGACACAACTCGCTAACAATAACAAAATGTCTGTTAAAGTTTTATACCTAAATTCGCACCCAAAACTTAAAAATAATATCCACAATCACACACGGTCACACGGAACATCCGAACGAATACAACGTAAAAAAGATAGAAACGACTACAACTTACAACCTAACAAAAACAAAAGTCTAAATAAAGTTTTATAAATATTAACACCCAAAACTTGGAAATTATAACAACACACGAATGAACAAAACAAAAGATGGCGACAAATAAGAATATAACGGCGAGCCGGTTCTGTTCAAGAGACCTTGGGTTCTGTTTACGTTCTGTTGTGTGAGTTGCCTAATTTTTTCCCTACTGCGCATTCGCCACGGCCCCCAACTCAGGTTATTTTGAATCGCACGATGGGTGTATTCTTGCTTCGTGTTGCTGCTTGTATTGGCAATATAGTGTATGTATTTATGTGGATTATACCCATTATATTTTTCAGAATTTTTGACAAATTATTCAGTGGATGGAAGAGCGATAAGTCTTCAGCCCAGAGGCTTAATAAATCAGAGCAACTATTGTTATATTAATTCGATTCTTCAGGCTCTGATTGCTTGTCCCCCAATGTATAATCTATTAAGTGGTTTATCAGAAAATATTTCCTCAAATGCAAAAAGAAAACCTACTCCGGTGATTGATGGAATGTAAGTAGGAGTTTATTATTATTTTTTCAATACATTTTTTGTTTAAAAACCAAAAATTAGCTTTTTGAATAAATACACAAATGTGCAATCAAGTATATTATCTAACATTAGTAAATTGTACATATATTATTATTATAGGTGTAAATTTGTCAAAGAATTTAATCATCTCCCAGCAAACATGCGTGTGAACCACCGGCGCTCAGAAGGTGGCAAAAAGGATCAGAAAAAAGATCAGGGGCTTATAATTAATACAGACATACCATTTGAACCGTCATGGGTTTACAAAATGTTAAATGGGCTTCGTACTGATCTCATAGAGGGCCGTCAAGAAGATGCTGAGGAATTTTTAGGCTGTCTGTTAAATAATTTAAATGATGAAATGTTAGAGGTAAATTAAAAATCTGGTTACCATCAAAATCTGCCTCTACTAATTGTCCATTGGGAGATTTAAAAAAAAATAGTATATTACATAACAAGTGATGAAAGTGATACTTTTCAAACGAGGAGATATTTAGCACGAGGCGTCAGCCGAGTGCGGAAATTCTCCGAGTTTTAGAATAATCACTTTCACACGAGTAATGTACACTATTTTTCCTACGATCACAAAGAATTATTAAAAAAACCTTTGATTTGTGAAAAAAATATTTCAACTCTAGAGTGGAAATACAAGGCACACTATTTAATTTAAACATATGATGCCAATTTAATAGATCGAAAGGTCACAGGTTCAAATTCCTTCAGGAGTACTTGGCTTTTTTTTATAAAAACATTAAATAAATTATAAAATTATTTTGAATTGAAATCTTCTTTCTTGAATGATTTTTTTTATTTAATCAAGGAAAGATGCATTAAAAATAAATTTAAAAAATTCACCAACAAGGAAGATTTCAATTTAAAATAATTCTATAAATTATTTAATGTTTTCATAAAAAAAAAGTCAAGTGGTCCTGATGGGATTTGAACCTGTGATCTTTCGATTCGTAGGTCATGGCTCTAGTCTCTAGGCTATAGCGACCATTTCTGCTTAAGTTTAATAATATGATATTTTCTTCAGCGGGGCTTGTTTTGACTGGTAATAAATTTTCCAGTATATTCTTAACTTTTTTATAATTTCAGATGGCGTATTTTCACACTCTAATTCTGAATCACTCAACAAATACGTGATAAATAAACTAAACTGCTTTCTAAAATTTGTTCTTTTTAATAAATAGGTGTGGTCTGTCAAATTGGCATCATATGCCTAAATTAAATAGTGTGCCTTGTATTTCCACTCTAGAGTTGAAATATTTTCTTTCAACACGCGTGTGATATTCGGCGCTTTCGAGCCAAGTTAACCGTGCTTTTTTTCTCATTTTCATAGGTGGTTGTAGGAAAATGTTTTTTCTTATCTCTTCTTTTTTTTTAGAACAATTAGAAGAATGTCTAAATTTTTTTAGGTGGTTTGAAAAAACATTTTTTTCTTATTTCCAAAGATTAATTTTTCTATTAAAACATCAAGAAGAAAAGTATTCTTTTAAGCTTTAAGAGCATGTAGAAGGTGTTGAGTGTATTATTAAAGACTAAGAACAATAATTTTTCCTGAAAATATTTTAGGTAATTGAGTTGTTTTTTCTTCTAGTTAATCAAGCTGATTAAAAATGTTGAAACTGAAGATCAACAACCAGTCCAAAATCATGCTCCATCTGATGAAGATGAGAATTGGCAGGTACAGTATCAACCAAAATATTACAAAAAAAAATATAAAATTAAATAAATTGCTGTAAATTTCCATTGAAAATGTCTCTCTACACGTATTTTGATAATAATTCAAGTTTATGGTTCAAACTAGTGAGTGGAATTTTTAATCTTATTTTTTAAACACCCTGTATTAATAGTTATCAAAATATTATAAAAAATCTATTAAAGCAGGTCCTTTATAACAAGGAATCCCACTTAAATTAAATAAATAAGGCTTCTTTATAGAAAAAATTGATATGCACACGTCATTTTTGACATAAAAATTCAAATATGTCAAAAACGTTTAGACATAGGTATAGGACATGGTATACAAAATCTGCCTAGAATCTTGCGTAGAATGCAAAAATATAATAATATATAGGGTGTCCCATTTAAAATAAGCAAATTGACACTTACTTCCGGTATAACCGGAAGTGCCACCATTATGAAAATATTTTAGCCCGGTCGCCCCCATCAGTATACTGTCAAATTTTCCTATGTATAGTTTTCTATATATAGATCGATTCGGTCCCGGTGGGACACCCTGTATAACATAGAAAAAAACTACCTTATGAGAAAATGATAAATACATAATATCTAACATTTGCTAAAAGTAGGTAGTTTTCTGAAAAACTGTTTATTTACCCCCACTGAACAATTTACACTTTGTGACTTACACTGTAGTTTAAGTAAAAAAATATTTATATTTTGTAGGTTATGGGATCTAAAAATAAAGGAAGCATTCTCCGAAAAACTGCTTTTGAGAGGACGCCTATAACTGATGTATTCGGCGGATCTTTAAAATCTAGGATACACAGAGCTGGTGATCAAATTACTGAAAACACCCAACCGTTCCTAACATTACAATTAAATATTCAGGTAAAAATAATATCATTTAACTAATTATTTAGTCAAACATATTTTACCAAGACTGAAGGTCCACTCAATATTTAATATTGACATTACCTGACATTTTTTTTATCCAGTATTTACTCTAAACTATGCTGTCCAAGGTATTTTAAAGTGTCGAAATATCTGTTTTATACAGGGTGATTCCTAAGATGATACTTCTTATTTAGCTGTGTATAGAAGGCATTAAAATAAACAACATTTTCAAATACCTTTTTTCAAAAAACTGAAAAATAGGCGAGATACAGAAGTAAAAAATCTAAGTGCGGGCCTGGTCATTAAAACGTAGCCTGCTATACTTTATGTTGTTAGTCATGCAATTTACGGGTCGGTCGTCAGTTATTTGGCAATCCGCTGCGCGCGGTGTGTTTTTCTGAAGCAAGTTAATTTTAAATTGGTGACACGTGAAAATGGTAAAATTTGAAAACAATGAACTAGTAGATATGGTGCTAATTTACGGTAAGTGTCGTCAAAGTGCGGCTGCTGCTGCGAGATTATACGCAGAACGCTTTCCCTTGCGGGTTCATCTACACCCAGAAGTTTTCTTAATATTATTCAACTGGCAAGTTAGGCAGAACCGTATTTGATCCGTAGTGTAATAAATGAATGTAAGTACTTTGTTTATGAGTTTTTTGAAAAAATGTATTTGAAAATGTTGTTTATTTTAATGCCTTCTATACACAGCTAAAAAATAAGTACCAACTTAGAATCACCCTCTATAATACGTCCATTGAAGTGGTTATCCTGCGGCTAGTGATGTAAAAAAAACGTTTTTTTGACCACCTGAAAAAAACCGTTAAAAACATCGTTTTTTTTTTCATGAAAAAAAAACAATCCACGTTTTTTTTTCAGTCAGAATTTTCACAAAATTTGGTACATAAGTGTGCCCTAGGCAACACATTATCCCATTTTAAAATGAATTAAGCCGAGTTCTCAGAGTTTAGTTCTGTCGCTGGCGGCGACACGTGTTGTGAGTTGTGATTGTGACCAATAGAAAATTAGTATGTTGACATGTGACTCCAATACTCATTTTCTATTGATCAAATCACGTGTCACCAGTGACAAAACGAAGCTCTGATAATTAGGACTTAAAATCACGCAGAAAAATAGGATGTTAATACTTTTTTAAGAAGATTTTTACGATTTTTATTCACAGCTGATTGATAATTATTGTGAAAAAAAACTCAAGTTAGAAAAAAAACACTCCCCCGGTTTTTTTCAAAAAAATACAGAGTTTTGAAAAAAAATATCAACGTTTTTTTTCATTTACATCACTACCTGTGGCCAATAGGAATTAACTTCGCGAAACGTCAGGTCTCGACAAAAAGTGTCTTACACTCTTACACTTTAGGTGTCTGTCGCTCACGGTCGTGTAGATACTTGTTCTCTTAACAGGTGTGGAACCATAATAACTATTTATTACTTTAATATATGTTCTTTTACAGAAAGTCGACACCGTTCGTGAAGCTCTAGAAGCACTGACGACCAAATATGAACTGGAAGGAGTCACTTCATCCAAAACGAATGAACAAGTGGAGGCGTGGCAACAAGTCATGTTGGACGAACTGCCAGTTGTCTTAGTGCTCCACTTAAAATGTTTTGCTTTTAAGTTGGAGGGATTGACGAAAATTGTTAAAGCTTTGGAGTTCCCGGTTGACTTGAAAATTGATGGCAGTAAGTAGCGTTATTTTTTTAAACTATTTTCGGTAGCCTTTTATTTTTAGTACATTTTGCTCATTAATATGACTAGCTTACTATACTATGACACTGGAACAGTTAACAAATTAAATCAATTTTTTAATTATCAAAAGTAAACTCAATAACTTAAAACACAAAAGACAGACCCGGCAAACGTTTTAAAACCACGGGCCACTGCTAGACTTGAATGAAAATGTTGGTGCTCTGTATATACAGTGTGTCCAAAAAAGTATGCAACATATGTAAAAGTTTTTTATTACCGATTTCTCAGAAAATGTTATTCTTGATAAAAGTTGGTGCATGCCTTGAAACTATAAATGCATATTTCACATTTCACCTGCGGCTAATAGTAAGGAAGCAAATGCCATTTTTTCGAAATTGCTTTAAGAGTAAAGTACCTTAGTTATTAGAAATACACCAAAATTTTATATGGAAATGTTATTGCAAATTAATAACATAGTCCAAATACGAAATTTGAGTTACGTGTCTCAATTTTTAATTTTTTTTTTGTAATCTCTAATTTCCACTAAACGGTACGCCTCTGGTCGATTTTTCGTTGACGCAATATTAATATATGAATAGGGTTGAATTTTATTATAATTTAGTTTCGAACAGAAGTTGACTAAAATGTGTTTAAGTAGGCGTGCAACACGCTTATATCTAAACCGACCCGGTTCATTGAAAAGTTTTTAAAAGTTTGCAACTACTTAATGCATTTTTATTATAAACCCACGTTTAAGTTATTGATAAATATATTAATATTGCGTCAACGAAAAATCGACCAGAGGCGTACCGTTTAGTGGAAATTAGAGATTACAAAAAAAAAATTAAAAATTGAGACATGTAACTCAAATTTCGTATTTGGACTATGTTATTAATTTGCAATAACATTTGCATATAAAATTTTGCTGTATTTCTAATAACTAAGGTACTTTACTCTTAATGCAATTTCGAAAAAATGGCATTTGCTCCCTTACTATTAGCCGCAGGTGAAATGTGAAATTTGCATTTATAGTTTCAAGGCATGCACCAACTTTTACATATGTTGCATACTTTTTTTGTATAAGTTATTAAGTTACATGCTGTTAAAACTATTGGAGGTAATCCCGGGCTAGAAACAATTCTCATTTGCCATTGGTCGGTTCAAGGGCGACCACTTGTAATGTGCCGGGGTTACGACGAGCAGTATACGTCACTCATTCGATTGATGTCAGGCAGCCGCGACTGATTGCGGATAAGACAAACCATATTGATGAAAATTATAATAAAATTTTAAAAAATGGTTTTTCAAATATAGGATAATTAAGGCACAAAAAATAGAAATATTTAAATAATATATCATCAAAACAGGTACATTGCATTTTAGTTATTAAATAAATTCACAATAGGTTTATATTTTTAGTTAGGTGCTTTTCAGACAGGACAGGCTCTTGTTTAATTCATGCAATGTAATCTTAGATACAAGGTGATTTCTAAATTGATACTTCTTTTTTAGTTGTGTATAGAAGGCATTAAAATAAACATTTTCAAAAAACTCAAAAATAAGGTTACTTACATTCATTTATTACACGATGGATCAAATACGGTTCTGCCTAACTTGCCCCTTTGAATAACATTAAGAAAACTTCTGGGTGTAGGATGAGCCCACAAGAAAAAGCGTTCTGCTTATAATTTCGAAGCAGCAGCCGCACTTTCACAAAACTCACCGTAAATTAGCACCATATCTACTAGTTCATTGTTTTCAAATTTTACCATTTTCACGTGTCACCAATTTAAAATTAACTTGCTTCAGAAGACACACCGCAGCGTATTACCAAATAACTCACCACCTACCCGTAAATTGCGTGACTAATAAAAGATAAGACAAACAACATAAAGTATAGCGGCTACGTTGATGACCAGGCCCGCACTTAGATTTTTTACTTCTGTATCTCGCCTATTTTTAAGTTTTTTGAAAAACGGTATTTGAAAATGTCGTTTATTTTAATGCCTTCTATACACAGCTAAAAGAGAAGTATCAACTTAGAAATCACCCTGTGTTATAAACAGCATTGTCCTAATAAATTAAATTTTTCTATTTGATTACAGAACTTTTATCTTCAAAAACAACCAATGCAAAAGAAAAACAGTATAAGCTGTTTGCAGTGGTTTACCATGATGGCATAGAAGCTACAAAAGGCCATTACATCACAGATGCATTTCATGTTGGATATAGCTGTTGGCTGCGGTATGACGATGCCGCAGTCAAACAAGTAAGTTGATGTCTAACAACCACAAAAATAATATAAAAATTTAGGCGAGCGTGAAATAATATTTTACTAAACCATGAATTCAAAAATACATTTCAGTGACTCATCAACTATACCCCCAACATTTTGATAGTGCGTGCGGCTCTAAATTTGAGAGTATTGTCTTTTACCTTTGTATGTTTATTTATAGTGCCGCTTTCTGATAAAAAGTAAGTTTGTTAAGTTACGTCGCTGAAAATATTTTTGAATTTGTGGTGTGTGTTTTACTGATTATGCATTAACTACTAGTTTTGTTTCTTTTTAGGTTCAGGAAGAGCAAGTTTTAAATCCCCAGGGCAATAGAGTACCCTATTTGTTGTTTTATCGTCGTAGTGATACTATTAGGAGCAGATAATTTTACAAATTTGGCCTATAAATTGTTAATAATAATTACTATTAAGTATCTTATTTTATTAATTAAATTTATATATAAAACCCCAATACTGTTTTCTTCAAATAGCGTTTGATATATTATTTTTGTGCTACTTTCGGGGACATAATGATATTTTTTGAAAAAAAATTATTTCTAAAAAAAAGGGTGCCTTTTGGGTGCTCGAACCTTTCCACCTGCCCAAAGTGACTTAAAAAAATCGAGACAAATGTATCAATATATCGGTGGTAGCATATCGATATTGTGACTGCTGTATTCACTTGAAGACGACTGGAGATGTCTGAATCCTCCGTGATCAAATGATCTTAAAATGTCATCGCTCTTTTCTCATCTTCGAGGTAAAAACCGAACTTGCTTTGTGATAAATTCGATTTAGTGAAAAGGACCATAAATTTTATTTTTTTTGAGAAGGTGAGAAAATGTTATAAAAAATCGACAACCAAGGCAAAAATGACAAATTTTGAAGAATTTAAAACATGGTTATAAAGGAATACTGGGACAAATTGACAACTATGTCGTATATAGTATTAGTATTCTTATACTGTTCAATAAATAATGAAGTGCAGAGAGATTTATGACCTAATGTCTATACCGGGTCCGCCAACGTGGCGGGGATGGAACATTAAATCATTATCGAGGAGCTTAAGGTATCGACTTAAAAGCGGCATATTTTAAAAATATTTTACATTATACAGGGTGGCTCAAAAAAGTGTGGCGGACTAAACTTGCATTTTTTTAAATGGAACATATTATTTTCTAATTCCCTATACAATTCCACGTATATTTTGTATTAAATGTCATATGTCTAAATTCAATTGTTTTTGAGTAATTGACGTTTAAAATATGGCGTTTTTTGACTTTGACAGGCTGTAACCGTTTTTTTGGTTTAACATGGTAAATCGGAGAATGAAAAACTAAGATAGAGAGGTTAAAACCATTTTTCTCTAAGATGAACCGTTCCAATGTTACAGCCTGTCAAAGTCAAAAAATGCCATATTTTAAACGTCAATTACTCAAAAACAATTGAATTTAGACATATGACATTTTATACAAAATATACGTTAGAAAATAATATGTTCCATTAAAAAAAATGCAAGTTTAGTCCGCCACACTTTTTTGAGCCACCCTGTATAATGTAAAATATTTTTAAAATATGCCGCTTTTAAGTCGATACAGTGGCGGCTCGTAAGTAAAGAATGTGTAGGTGCTGCACCAAGAAGTGAACGCCGAAGGCGCCGCCGGAGGCTATCCGCGAAAAATTTTTGGGTGCCACGCCCCTTTTTTGGGCCTTTTAACGATATCCGATATCGATATTATTTCTTTTGCATTTCAAAATGAAAAAAATTAAAGGTATGCCATTATATTTTAACAATAAAGCATATTTTGACTTTGTTGGACAATGTAATGTACCTAGGTAGGTAAAAATAGCTTGCATGCAATTAGCCGGTTGAAAATTAATCGGGGATTCGTGCCGATGGCTGCAATAAAAATGTCTGGTAATGGACGTGATTCTTGCTTTAATTTAATTTTTTCTTCGTATGTATACGTAATAAATTTCTTAACGTTTATTAAATTATAAATGACATCCATTTTAATTAGGTACACAAAATGACAAAACACAATAAACACATTAAAATAATATTGAATCAATACTATTCAATATATAAAACCCGTCCAAAAATCGAAACTCAACATGAGACCGTTGACGGTTCTGGCGAAGATGCAGTACAAGACCTATGTAAAAATAGCGCGATAAAACGTACGTGACGTCAGTGAAGGGGCGAACAACGTAAGAGGGGAGGTAATATTCGAACTGAATACCGGTTGACCTGCTATGTTTTCAAGTTAAGCGGTCCAATGCAGCCATTACGTAGCGTAGCACCCGGCCGCGCCACTGATAGTAAGCGCGGCGGTCGGTCCGTGTAGTCCGACATTCGTTGCACATAGAGCTACAGCAAGAGCACAATCCAATTGTAAATGTTATAGCTTTAAATACAACTTATTCTCTGAATATTTTTGGTATTGTTGTTTTACTTTTATTGCTTATTTTTGGAGGTTCTTGCTTATTTTTGGCGGTTCTGCAGCTCCGCAGCTCTTATGCAGTAGCCGCCACTGAGTCGATACCTTATGCTGGTTTAGTATTTTTGATAAGCTCCTCGATAATGATTTAATCTTTCATTCCCGCCACGTTGGCGGACCCGGTATGGCCAATCATAAATTAACGACCAGATTAACTAAAAAGATTTAAATTAAAAACTAATAAGAGCCACCATTGGACCAACTCTTGCGGTGACTTTTGTTTGTTGAAACACTTTGTAAACATAACGCAAACAAAACTTTACTACAAAAAAACAACAATATTAAAATGTGACTTATTTTATTTTTTTCTAGTAAGGAAGTATTCATAATTCAATAGTAATTGTTAATTTTACAGAGACAATTTAAATAATTGGGGGGGGGGGGGGGGGGTTGAATTAAAAAGTATTCTTATCTCCAGCGACTAAAAGTTGCAGAGACTCATGGTGGTCAAATATTTATTTTAGAACAGAATATTATTTAAAAAAAATTAATTGTTATACCCTGAAGGCTGCAAATGATAAAACACCCTTGAAATTTGCAATGTTTATATCTTCAAAAGTTTGATTGACCGGCAAGACCACCGGACTTAACCCACGTGGATCATTTTCTTTGGAGACGTTTAAAAAATGGTAGTAATACAGAAATCCCATAGAATGCATGGCAGATTTAAAAAAAAATTTACGCATCTTGCGCTGCCACTTCCAGAAAACCCGGATTTAACGATACAACCAGAAAATTGTGGAGACGCCTGTATGAGAGCCATAGATAGGCAGTTCTAAAGATTAATTTAATTTATTATTACAGAGGCATTAGTGACCAGCAGGGTTGCAATATATCACAATTTTTTTGAAAAAATCAATAAACCTGATTTTTTCGATTAAATCATGAGATTTTTGATTTTTATCAATTTATACTGATTTTTTTTCTTAAATATGGCAATAATGAACTTTAAAATCACTTATTTTGTATCTATTCGCCCAAAAATATTTGTTGTCTAGATTTACAGTTAGAAAATATCCTCGGCGACATACAAAATAACTTGTATTGATATGAAAATTTTCGGCAGCGTGCAGCGTAATTTATGAATATTTTTCCTACGACCACCTATGAAAATGAGAAAAAAAGCACGGTTAACTTGGCTCGAAAGCGCCGAATATCACACGCGTGTTGAAAGAAAATATTTCAACTCTAGAGTGGAAATACAAGGCACACTATTTAATTTAGGTATATATGATGCCAATTTGACAGACCACACCTATTTATTAAAAAGAACAAATTTTAGAAAGCAGTTTAGTTTATTTATCACGTATTTGTTGAGTGATTCAGAATTAGAGTGTGAAAATACGCCATCTGAAATTATAAAAAAGTTAAGAATATACTGGAAAATTTACTACCAGTCAAAACAAGACCCGCTGAAGAAAATGTCATATATTAAACTTAAGCAGAAAATGTTTATGGGTCGCTATAGCCTAGAGACTAGAGCCATGACCTACTAATCGAAAGATCCCAGGTTCAAATCCCATCAGGACCACTTTACTTTTTTTTATGAAAACATTAAATAATCTTAAATAATAATCTATAGAATTATTTTGAATTGAAATCTTCCTTGTTGCGTGAATTTTTTAAATTTATTTTTAATGCATCTTTCCTTGATTAAATAAAAAAAATCATTCAAGAAGGAAGATTTCAATTCAAAATAATTTTATAATTTATTTAATGTTTTTATAAAAAAAGCCAAGTACTCCTGATGGAATTTGAACCTGTGACCTTTCGATCTATTAAATTGGCATCATATGTTTAAATTAAATAGTGTGCCTTGTATTTCCACTCTAGAGTTGAAATATTTTTTTTCAGCTCTAGAGTTGAAATATTTTTTTCACAAATCAAAGGCTTTTTTAATAATTCCTTGTGGTCGTAGGAAAAATAGTGTACATTACTCGTGTGAAAGTGATTATTCTTAAACTCGGAGAATTACCGCACTCGGCTGACGCCTCGTGCTAAATATCTCCTCGTTTGAAAAGTATCACTTTCATCACTTGTTATGTAATATACTATTTTACGCTGGACTGATGACGATTAGTTATGTTTTTACTATTACATAATGTATCCAAACACATTTTAAATAATCTATCTTTCTTTTTTTTAAACTTCCTGATGAGTTATTTGCTTCGGCGACTTGTTTTTACAGCAATTTATAATTTGATTTAAATCACGATTAAAATTGAAAAAATTAGTTTAATTAAATTATGATTTAAATCGTCGCAACCCTGGTGACCAGTAAAGTTATTTTTGAAGGAATAATTAAAAAATAATTTAGCAAAGTTGACCTGATGATCTCGTACAGATGAAACGTTTAATTGAAGTTTCAAAAGTGATTATAATAGATTATTACACCTATCCGTAATAAGGTTTTATTTCTGTTTTGATATTTTCCTAAATAAATAGAAAAACAGATGAAAAAATTAAATAAATCGGATATTTAACAGATTGTATCTCAAAAACGAGTCAAGATATAAAATTTGAGCAGAGAAAGAAAATCTCATAAAATTTCGAAACATAATTTCAAGGTGTCTGCCATCGATTAGCATATACAGCATGCTACAAATTCGTGTGCGTACAAGGGAATCTCGAAAACGGTGAGAGATACGAAGATGGTTAAATTAAGGCAAAGTTGCGTATTTTAAGGCTTAATAATTTGATGAAAGAAAATTGTAAAAATTCCTATTACTTTCCAATTACAGTCCAATCAAATTATCTTTTATTTTTAATCTGACTCGCCCAGTCTATTCTCTTTGGGCCGACTTTACTTCGTAGTCTTGCTTAAAAAATTATCTAAAAAAATCCGTCATAAAAATAAAAACAGAATTGGAATAACCCTAAATATGTACTACAAAATAAATAAAACTTACTAGTTATTACTAAATGTTAACTTTCACACGAGTACATATCAGCATTCCGCCGTTTAAATTTTTTTGGCGTAGGCGTATTGCTTTTTACTTCACTTGTACTATCATCTGTGGCAGTAACAGGGAGAGTAGACTCACATTTTTCTGAACTTTCAAAAATGTGGTCGTTTAACGTCCTTTTTGGTGAGGTTTTGGGTTCTTTTTCATTTGAAACAGTAAGCACCTTAACTGGTGTATCAGTTTTCGCAGTTTCATCACAATTTGTCTCTTTAACAATGGATATAGGATATTTCAAGTTTTTATCATAATTTTCCGTGGAAGTAGATTTTTGTTCATTAAAATTATCCCTTTTTTCATCCATATTAGACTGTGTTGTTTCAGAACCAGTTTTTTCTTCATGTGTAGGAGTTGTAGAATCGGAAATGTTAGACAATAATTCAAAAGAACTAGTATCTTTAACCTCAACAACTACTTTATGTTTTGTTGTTGTTTCTTCATTAATAGGTTTAGGCAACTTCAACGGAGTCAAAATTTTTGACTCCGGGAGTTGAAGTTCCTTAATTTTATTTTCTTGAGCTAAAATATCTGATTCCACCTTAGAGTCGGAGTCATTCATCGAGTCGGAGTCTTCAGAGTCATTAATAAAAGTTGTATTTTCCAAGAAACTTGTATCGACACTTAAGTTTAAACCGTTGTTCTCTGATATGAGACATATTGGGTCGTCGATTTCCAGCAATTCGCATAATTCTACAGTTTGTGGATTTAATTTTGCATCTGGCTGGTTTGCGTTTTTCTTTGGGTTATCTGGTTGAAATGCTACAGATGTGGGTCTAAAGTTTTTAGGTATTTTTGTTATATTTTTCAGCTTATTTAGTATCAAAGTTTTTTCTGCTTCACTAGGTGTAAAATTGTATCTAAAATCGAAATAAACAATCATTATAGACCAAACAGAAGCCTAAGAAAAACTAAGTTCATTTCAGACAGGATAAAACTGTCCAAAAAAAATGCTATTACGAGAAATTTTTTATTACCGATTTGTCGAAAATGTTATCCTTGATAAAAATTGGTGAATGCCCAGTGTCGTAGTCAGAAAATATGCTCGGGGGTGGGGGGGGGGGGCTCAGTGGGCGTAAGTAGGATATTTTTTTTTCTGGAGAGAGGGACAGTCGTGACTACATGTATTATATGATATTATATCTAGTGAAGGTGGAAAAGCGCCGTAGGCGAAAAATTTTCGGGGCCACGCCCAAAGTTCATTTAAAATTCACCTAACTACTATCAAATTTCAAAAATCAAATTATTACCTCTCCCCCTACGAATGGTTGGATTAAATTTGTTTTTGTAATGTTTTTTTGTTGATATTCCTAGCTGGCTCTTTATTAAAAAAAAAAACACTTTATATTTGTGAAAAATATGAATATGTAGAGCGTTTTTCGGGCTCGGTTTTTCATGATTAAAAATAAATTAAATATCGCTCACCACGCCAAAATTGATGATTTTTTTCAGAAATATAAAATAATATTTTAGGAGCCTAGATCTAAGAGCAGTTTTTGGTGCAAATGCTTAGGTTTTGAAATACTCCTTCTTAAGTGCCGTTTTGTATATTTATAATAAAGCATTCTCGTTTCTTCCCGCACTTTTTTTTGTTTATTATAAATTATCACACTTCTTCATGTTTCAATTAAAATATTTACTTTAATTTTTCTCTTTAAAAATAAATATCTAATTGTTTTTCGTTTTCGTTGTAAAAATATTTTATTGCATTGGGTTATAGTTTTGTTGATTTATAAAAGCTCTAAAAAAGGGAAAACGCAACTGACAAGTATATAATAGAAAAATACTATAAAATATTATTCTTTTTATTCGTTTTTCTATAAAATTGCATCATAAATCAATAACTAAAACGATAAGCGTCCGAAACCTTAATCTCTATATAAAACAGGACTTTTAGAAGTAAAAGTTTAAAAACTAAACGTTTCCTAAAACACCTTTGTAATCTAAGCCAAGAATACGATATTTAAAAATGTAAATTAATAGTCAAAGTGTGAGACAAAAAATTAGGTTGCAATTAGACTTTAAGACCCGAGCTCCTAGACTAGATTATTTTTATTATATTATGTTTAACTCATGCAAGGTTTTCCCAGAAAAAATAGCAGCTGTGTCATCAGCATATGATTTTATGGATCCACTGTTTAAATTCAATGTTGTTAATCAGTTGATATACAAAACGGAAAGATATAGCAAAAACTATTTGAATATTTTAAAATACCTTTCATTTCCACCAGGTCCAGGCATATAAGTATTTACATTTTTAACATTCAACAAATGATTGGTCAAATATAAAATGGTCAGCCATTCTAAATCATAGCCAAGCTGAATTTTTCGGTCTTCATCATGTTGAATTTCGACAATTTGCAAAAAATTTCTTCTTGGCAGACATTTATCTAAAGCAAGAAATTTGGTTGACGTATTGTTTTGGTGGGGTACCACAGCCGCAAATTTGCAGTGTAAATGGGCAGCAAACCAATATTTAGGTTGAAGATGATTGAGCAACTCCTCACATGGTTTGTTACCTAGTTGATTGGTTTCTACTTCATCCCTAGAAATCAATATATTGTAAAAATCTGTAATAGGTTTATGAAAAAAATTAATATACAGGGTCCTGCAATAGTGCGTCAGGCTTCCATAGCTGCTATACGAATTAAGTTAGGAATTTTATTCATATGCAGACTTACACTGTATTATAGGGTGTATTCCAGGAAAATATTTTTCCATATACAGGGTGTCCCAAAAAAGTGTGACAACAAAATTTTTTATTTTTTTAAATGAAACACCCAGTATTTTTATGCATATTTAGGTTCATATTACTGTCCTTTATAATATTCCAAAATTTTATTTAATTTGCTCTGGTAGTTTAAGAGTAATAAATTAAAAACTGAAAAAAAAAAGTTTTGCAGTCCTAGAAAAAAAATCAATAAAACAATCTAATAACGTTTTTTAAACCATAGCATTAAGTGAGATTTATGACCAGGGGTCTAGAAATACTATAAATCTAGTAGTGTTTATTTATGTTATACAGGGTGTTCATAATAAGATTTCAAAAACGACACATTTTAAAATATTTTTTCTCGAGTTTTTTAAATGGAACACCCTGTATATTATTTGGCTATTTGATGTAGAATTCTAAAGCCATTTTTTTTTGTAATACAAGCATGTAAGTTATTTCCAGCCGTTTCCGAAATAATTGCAAATTTCATAAATTATGTTGTTTAAATGGATTATTTATTATTAAAATTAAGCATAGGCGACTAGGATAATCATTGTAAACTACAGTAAATGTTCAAAATGCCTTCCATTTTGATCTGTACACACATCAATACGTTCTTGAAAAGATCTGTTCACATTCCGTAACATCTCTGGTGAAATACTAGCAAAATGGTTCCCTATAGTAAGGGTTATGCCTAAAAACCACGGTAGGCTTTGAAATAAAATAAACAATCATTTATTTATTATAGTTTGACAAGTTCTTAAGTCAATTTTCAAAACTTGTTTTTGAGGGCGAATAAGTTATAAGATATTAAAATGAACTTTATTAAAGATGAGTTAGTTGATATGATCTTTGTACTTGGTGAGAGCGAAAAAAATTGTTTTTTAGCAAGTAGAATTTATGCATCACGTTATCCAGAAAGAAGACATCCGGAAGAAAAAAGTTTCAAAAGATTATTATTAAGATTTGTTGAAACGGGAAATGTTGTGTACACAAAAGAAGAAAGAACAAAGACTGCTACCAACGAGGAAAATGAATTTGCGGTGTTATTAACGGTAACAGAAGATCCACATGTAAGCCAAGATAAAATCAGCAAAGCCACAGGTATAAGTGAACGATCTGTACAACGGATTTTAAAAAAGCATCGATTCCATGAATATCACATTCAATTACATCAAGCGCTTAGTGATAGAGATTTTCAAAATCGATCACAATTTTGTGCCTGGGCAAAAATTAAAATACAAGAGGATCCTATGTTTTTTAACTATGTTTTATTTACCGACGAAGCAACCTTTCATAACACCGGTTGTGTAAATAGGCATAACTTTCATTATTACGCCACAGAAAATCCGCAATTTATGAGACAAGTTGATCGACAGCACCGGTGGTCATTAAATGTGTGGGGTGGAATCATTGGTGATATTTTGATAGGTCCGCATTTCTTTGAAGGTCATCTTAATGGGCCCATGTATTTAAACTTCCTACAAAATGATTTACCAGGTTTATTGGCAGACGTTCCTCAATATACTAGGAATAGGATGTGGTTTCAGCAGGATGGTGCTCCGGCACATTTTGCACTTGATGTAAGAATTCATTTAGATGATACTTTTCGCAACCAGTGGATTGGTAGAAACGGACCTACCGTCTGGCCAGCTAGATCGCCGGATCTAACAAAACTTGACTTTTTTTTATGGGGACACGTAAAGCAAATTGTTTATGAAGATGCTCCAACAACTGCAATTAATATGCAGCAAAGAATAAGCGACGCGTTTGCTAGTATTTCACCTGAGATGTTACGGAATGTGAACAGATCTTTTCAAGAACGTATTGATGTGTGTACAGATCAAAATGAAAGGCATTTTGAACATTTACTGTAGTTTACAATGATTATCCTAGTCGCCTATGCTTAATTTTAATAATAAATAATCCATTTAAACAACATAATTTATGAAATTTGCAATTATTTCGGAAACGGCTGGAAATAACTTACATGCTTGTATTACAAAAAAAAATGGCTTTAGAATTCTACATCAAATAGCCAAATAATATACAGGGTGTTCCATTTAAAAAACTCGAGAAAAAATATTTTAAAATGTGTCTTTTTTGAAATCTTATTATGAACACCCTGTATAACATAAATAAACACTACTAGATTTATAGTATTTCTAGACCCCTGGTCATAAATCTCACTTAATGCTATGGTTTAAAAAACGTTATTAGATTGTTTTATTGATTTTTTTTCTAGGACTGCAAAACTTTTTTTTTTCAGTTTTTAATTTATTACTCTTAAACTACCAGAGCAAATTAAATAAAATTTTGGAATATTATAAAGGACAGTAATATGAACCTAAATATGCATAAAAATACTGGGTGTTCCATTTAAAAAAATAAAAAATTTTGTTGTCACACTTTTTTGGGACACCCTGTATATGGAAAAATATTTTCCTGGAATACACCCTATAATACAGTGTAAGTCTGCATATGAATAAAATTCCTAACTTAATTCGTATAGCAGCTATGGAAGCCTGACGCACTATTGCAGGACCCTGTATAGGGTTTCAGGCTAGAATATTTGATTAAAAAATTAGGAAGTTTACTAAATTTTTAGAAACATTAAAAAAATTTTGAGCGTAAAACATATGGAAATATTATAGGCATTAGTTAAAACTAATTTAAATTACGGAATTTTAGGTTGGGGAGGAAAAAATAAAACTTTAGTTAAAAAATTAGAAATATTACAGAAAAGGTTTCTAAAAATTATATTTAATAAAGATTACTTATCTTTATCCTTCAATAAAATTATATTCTGAAACAAATGAATATTAGACAACTTTACATTTATAACATCTTAATATACCGGGTGTCCCACTAAGAATGGCTCTCGGTCGTATCTCGGAAACTACTGAGCATAGAAACTCAGGGAAAAAAATTATAACTAAAGTGGTCATGAGAAAATCCTGGAAATAATTTTTAAGTTCCGCATTTTGCCGCAAGAGGGCGTAATTGAAAAGTAAATTTTAAAAGTTTACATATCTCCGAAAATTCCACATTAAGGTATATAATAATAATAATAATAATAATAATAATAATAATAATAATAATAATAATGTCATGAAAAGAGTAATTTTTCCCAAAAAATAATAATTTTTAGTTTCATTATTATAAGACCCAGTTTCTCAACATACAAAATATGCTGTCCTAGAAAAATGCTAAGCTTGCACTGTTTATATTACAATCAATAACTCAACCTAGTTCAAGTAATATAAATAGCAGAGCCGGCACTAGGACAGACACTACAGGTAGAAGTGTAGGTACCAGTGGTACACGCACAACCACCACGCGTCTGATAACCTGGGTCTTCACTCGTCACCCGACCGTCGCCTTTGGGAGCAGCCTCTACATCATATAATGTACGTAAGTTTATACCAAGGTTTAAGTGTAACCCGTTTATTGTAGGTTAATATATTTATAGTATTTTTATTGAAAACCTGTCTACCCTTATTTTACCCATCTGACCCCCCTAAACACAGGCTACGTGACATTTGGTGGAGGCGCCGTGTTTGTTCTCATTGGTAAGTTCTTCCTAACTTACCAAGTGTTTTAATATTATTTCATTTTTTTTTGAGGTTTTACCTTCATAGTGCCTATATTTCTAATTTTTTCTATATAATGACATTATTTTATTTTTTATAATAATATTTTTTTTTGTGTCCGAGAGGTTGACTATAATTCTGTCCTGTGCCAGTTCGCGCTGGCGGGCTAGCATTATATAAATCGTAAATTATTAATAATTCCGCCTTGTGCCCGTTAACGCTGGCGAGGTTAGAATTATTATAATAGGTATTTTTTCTTTAAATTTTGTGTTTTTTCCTAAACGATATTTTCTAGCCCCTGAGAGTTCTGATATAACCCCGTCTTGTGCCCGTTAACGCTGGCGAGATTAGGGTTATCCAGACCAACAAATACAAACAAACCTACCTTGTGCCCGTTAACGCTGGCGAGATTAGGGTTGTTGTACCCCATACGATTGATAGCGATTTTACTCTGTGCCTAGTTCACGCTGGCGGAGCTTTAAAGTCACTATCGACAGTACAAGTTAGTACGTAATTTTGTGCCCGTTAACGCTGGTAAAAAATTAAGGCACTAACTAACCCTTTCAACACTTTTCCGTTTTGCCGATTTTAAGTTTTTTTTTTACGACAGGAATCTACAGATAACATTTTTTTTAAGTTTTAATGGCCAGGAAAAAATTGAACAAACACCAAAGAGAACGAAAACGGCAAAATAAATTAAAACTTTTAACGGGAGCTAACGTAGAACTAGAAATAAAATACCACAAGGAGACAGGTTTTCCAGTAACGCCTACAATAACTAATATCAATTTTTTTGAGGGAACCGGTGCAGAATTGCACAAAACAAAAAATAACGCTGAACTAACAGACAAATTAAGGAAAAGGTTTCTTGAACTGTTCGGCGATGACGACTAAATAAAAACAAACCATTCGTAATATTATATTTATTTTTATATTCTGCTGAATAAACAAATAGTAAAACCAGGTTAGTGCGAGCAATTATTTGTCTATTTACATAATTACGCATGCATTAATGAGGTTATTATTTAACTACAATTAAAACTTTAAACAAATATTACGGGTACAGGTTTATTTAAATTTTTTATTTTTTTTTTGGGTAAATTTATCCCCTATTTATTATTAACTATTAATTTTTATACATATATATTATTTGTTTTCCCCCTAATGTCTAATGACCCCCCATCACGCCCCATAACCAGGTCGACTAGCAATACTTTTAAGCTAGTAGTCAACTCGGCAAACAATTTTAAACCAAGGCATCGTAGTACGGAAGTGTTGGCCGACCCTTTTGCTAGGTCCGCACGCGTCTCGCGTTCACCACCACCAACAACCAGCCCAGAAGATAAAAACCAAGGGATCATTGAAGACCAAAATAAGGGCAATTTTACAGAGATAAGTGCCATTGTTAGTAAACAAAACGGCTCAGAGAGAGAATCTGAAAAAATAGAAAATAACCCCCTACCCTTAGAACGGGAAGCAAGCATTTCAGATTCCGAAAGCACGGAAGACGAGGTCTTTGAAAAAACGACTATAAACAAAGGGCCAACAGACGAGCCCCTAGACGACGAAAAATTGAAATTGGGGAATCGACAGACAAACATAATGGCAAATACTACGTTTGCAGACAGTCTAGCTGCCCCCAAATCTCCAGCTGTCCCTACATTTCTATGTCCCTCTACATTTAACCCCTGCACAGGAAGCGCGTTAGGCTTCCTTAAACAATATGAAAGAACAAGCGCCGCAAATGGATGGAGCGAAGGGTTAAAGATGGCCTACATGGAGTCATTTTTAGAAGGCGCAGCACACATGTGGTTCTCAAGGTATACGGAGGACCAAGACAACAATACGAAAACATGGAACGAAGTAAAAGAAGACTTTCTTAAAGAATTCGGCGAAAGCAAGTCAAGAAGGGCTCTAGAAAAAAAACTATACTCTAGAAAACAGGGGCATAATGAATCCATTAGGTCCTATTACTTTGACCTTATGAACATTTATGGGGAATACAACCCAAACCTGGAAATAGAAGAATTTACAAAATTTTTTGAAAATGGCCTAAGGGGAGATATATATACACACTACCGGCTCGTCTTGGATGATGAGATGGACTGGAAAAAATTCAAGAAATTGGTTGATAAGCTAGAAGACGTAGACGCCATGTCTGATAGAACGACCCCCCAAACATGCTGCAACCATAGGAATTACCAAGAAAATGTACAGGGGCAAACAAGATTCCACAACCAAAGTCAATATAGAAATAATTTTTCGACGAACCCCAGGGGATTCAGGCCACAGCACTTTCAAAGACAGATCCCTCCAGCCCCAACCTATCGACAACACGATTTACCCCAAAACTATACACCCAATAGAAATAATTATACACGGAGAAACGAATCTTATACTCAAAGAAATGAATCATTCATTCCAAACTCCAGAAACCATGACGGACGCCCTAGGTGTTATAAATGCAAAAAAGTAGGCCACACCGCGGCAGCATGCAGAAGCACGAACCCAAACGATTCAGGGCGCCGTTTTTGAACCCCGACGTCGTCCTTGCCACAAAAGGGGGTTCTTATGACAGAAAGCAGAAAAAAGAACTCATCACTATAAAAATTGAAATAAACGGGAAAATGACAACGGCCGTCATAGACACTGGTTCACAAATGAATATAACAACTAAACATTTTACCTCCAACTATCACGGGAACAATAAATCTCACCTTCTAGCCGCTGGGGGACATAGAGTGCCTATCCTAGGAAATACAGATATCCAGCTAAATTTCCCCTGTTTCTCAACCACATGCGAAGCACTGGTAATTGAGACACTCCCATTCCCCTTACTACTAGGATTAGAGTTTCTGGAACAGCACTCAGCGACAATATGTCTGAAGTCAAGGTCAGTCAACCTAACCCATAAAAACATAACATACACGGTGCCTATTGAATCAAATAACACTCAAATAAATACTACAACTCTATTCACAGAGCCTAGTGTTACCAGAGCATACCGTATGACGCTGTCTAAAAATCAACTTTACGAAAGTTACAAAGAGGAAGCACTGAAAAACATTGGGCACTTGTCATCAAAACTGTACAGAAGCACAAACCAAACAAGAGAAGGTCCCTCTTCACCCCACGAAGAAAAAATACAGGAGCCCCATCAAAACAAGAAAAAAACCACAACCGTCGCGCAAGATAAAGCGACACTATTGTCCGCTTGCCCAAACCCAATAACAAACAAGAGTTATGTAAATACAAAAACATCGGAATGTGGAGGAAAAAATACTGCAACCCCCATCCAGCCAGACATAGAAGAAACATGTGAAGAACTTCAACCTATAATACACATCAACGAACTAAATACTCAAAGAATACTGGCAAAACCATGCATAAACGCAGAAAAACTAAGCCTAGATAACGATTGCATTATTAAACCAGGTGAAATAATAACAGTCCCTTTAAACTGCAATATAAAAACTAAAATCAATAGCCTTGACTTCTACGAAAATGAAAATTTTCTTATACCAAATAAATTGTTACTTATAGAACCCCCACACTATATGCAAAATAAATTACAAGTGACATTAAAAAATAAAGGTGTATACCCAGCACGGCTATTTAAAAGACAAACAGTAGGTTTTTACGAAAAAGAAAAAAGTGAGGAATTGACAACACCACATTCAGGATTCATGCTCTACCTTGACGAAAATGACGAAGACGAGATTTCGCTAGAAGACCATGACCTAAGCCACATTAATGATGTAAACTTCAAAAAAGAATTAAGTTGCCTATTACAAGAATTTTCAGATGTTTTTTCAAAATCAACACGCAAAATGGGCTTAACTGACCTGGTGGAACATAAAATAGATGTCGGTGATGCACAGCCTATAAAGTGCCGTCCCTATAGAGTGTCCCAAAAAGAGAGAGAAACTATAGACGAACAAATCCAAGAAATGCTAAAAAACGACATTATTAGGCCATGTCATTCACCATGGGCCAGCCCTATAGTGCTTGTCAAAAAGAAGGATGGATCCGTAAGATTTTGCGTCGATTACCGTAAAATTAACAATGTAACCAGGAAATCGTCATACCCAATTCCGTCTATCGACGACATTTTAACATATTTTGGAGATGCCAAGTATTATAGTAGCCTAGATATGTTCAGTGGGTATTTTCAGGTACCGATGGAAGAAAATTCGAAACAATACACAGCATTCGTAGCACAAGGACATGGATCCTACGAGTTCAATGTACTAAGCTTCGGGTTATGCAACGCACCCTGTACATTCCAGGCGCTAGCTGATAAAGTATTCCAGGGAATGAAATGGAAGGACGTAGTAATTTACATTGATGACATCTTGGTATTTTCCAAAACAAAAGAAGAACATATTAAAAAACTACGCAAGGTTTTTAAAAGACTAAGGGATGCAGGACTAACCCTCAAACCTAGCAAATGCACGTACGCCAAAACAAAAGTAAAGGTTCTAGGATACACCGTGGGCCAAGACGGTATCTCACCAGATGAAGATAAATTAATAGCGATAAAAGAATTCCCTGTGCCTAAAGACGTCAAATCAATTCAGAGCTTTATAGGACTCTGTAATTACTACAGAAAATTCATACAAAATTTTTCGATCATAGCCCGACCCTTACATGAAGCAACCAAAAAAGAAGCAATCGGTATCTGGGGATCGGCACAACAAAATGCATTTGAAACTTTAAAGAAAAAACTTGTCACAGCACCCGTCTTATCACACTTTAACCCGCGTATAGGATGTGAACTACGAGTGGATGCATCCACAATTGGCATTGGAGCCGTTTTACTCCAAGAGGGACCTGATGCATTACCCCACCCAATAGCTTACATCAGTCGCAGTTTGTCTAAAGCCGAAAAAAATTACGGAATAACCGAACTTGAAGGACTAGCAGCCATATGGTCACTAGGATACCTTAGGCACCTAATATATGGCCGACCTGTAAAAATTGTTACAGATCATCACGCGCTTTGTTGGATTCGTTCCCTGAAAGACCCGACGGGCCGTCTGGCAAGATGGTCTCTAAAACTCTCAGAGTACGACTACACTGTGGTGCACAAAAGTGGATCCGCTCACAAAGATGCGGATTGCCTATCCAGAAACCCGGTTCTTAAGGCAGAAGAAAATTGTGCAGTGGATGTAGACGATATCCCAACGTTTCTCCTAGAATCCTCAGACATAACCCATGAGCAGGCAAAAGACATTGATATAAAAAATTTGGTAGAAGCTGTCCGTAACCCTAATAATCTAACTTTACCTATAGGTCTAAAAAGAAGGGCAAAAAATTTCCGCATGATAGACGGTGTCCTCTATAAGATCAATCCCCTACCAGAAGGTCTAGAAAATTTACTCGTAATCCCGAAACACCTTATCCAAGAAATTCTTTTTAGCCATCACTGCGACCCACTGTCAGGACACTTAGGAATAGCAAAAACTCTCCATAAGATAAGAAATCGGTACTATTGGACAGGTCTACAAAAAGACGTAGAAAAATTTGTCAAAGGGTGTGTCGACTGCCAGGCCAGGAAAGGTCAGGAAAACAAAAAACCTGTTGGTTTCCTACAACCTATTCCAGTGGGCACGCCGTTCGAAAGAGTTGGAATAGACATTCTAGGACCATTTAGAAGAAGCAAGACGGGTAAAACAGTTATTATAGTAGCTACAGATTATGCGACAAGATGGGCTGAAACAAAAGCCCTCCCTTCTGGAAAAGCCGAGCCCGTGGCAAAATTCATTTTAGAAAATATTATTGCTCGCCATGGTGCACCCAGGTACTTACTAAGCGATCGGGGACAAACCTTTCGTTCAGAGTTAGTAAGAGAACTCACAAAAAGTATGGGCACAGTGAATCAGTACACAACTGCTTACCATCCAGCCTGCAATGGACTAACCGAAAGATTCAACAAAACGCTAGCAGATATGCTTTCTCTTTATACTAACACAAATCAAACAGACTGGGACATAGCACTTCCATTAGTGACCTTTGCCTACAATGCAGCTAGACAAGAAACAACTAAATTCTCACCATTTATGTTAGTATACGGTCGTGAACCAATACTACCAACAGAAGCAAACCTAATGCAGGAAAATATTGCAACAGACACCTTCAAATTACGGGAAATGGCATTAGCAGTTAGATCTGAGGCAATAAACAACATCATGCAGAAACAAATTACCGACAAAAAACGCTATGACGGAAAGCATAGAAACTTAGAGTTTCAAGAAGGCGATAAAGTTAAAGTTTTTACTCCAGTTAGAAAAGTGGGAAGAAGCGAGAAACTACTTTTAAGGTGGTTCGGTCCCTACGTTATTAACAAAAAAATTAGCGAAGTTAATTACGAAATTCGAAAAGGGCACGCCCAAACAGCCAAAAAAGAAATTATTCACGTCAGTCGCATTTTACCATATAATGATCCATGGACACCGGAAGTTATTCCCATTAAAGAAACTGATTAGTAATTAGTATTAATATATATTCCTACTCATATTACGGTCATATTTATTCATTATTTTAGGTTAAATAAAACAATATACATGTACATACTTAAATATATATTCTAATTTTTATATTACTTTCGTATAGGTTTCTTATAATGTTACTTGTTCTGCACCCTGCCAGCATGCATAGATTAGAACTCTCAGCTGGAGCATTCTGGCGCCCCCTTCCTGCAACCATCATGTACGAAGCAACTATACCTTTGACCTATGGAACAAAATGGTACGAGGTAGACATAACAGGTCCTGATAATACAAGTACCAGCCCCTGCAATTTTTCTGAATCGCAATGTTTTTTCCACAATGGATTAAATAACCTTGAACAGGCTTTCGCAACGGAATTTCACTCTCTCGAACAAAATTTTAACACTCAATACCTAAAAAATTACCCTAAACTTCCCAACGATTTTAGAAAGAAGCGCGCTCTAGACTTTTTGGGAGAGGGATTATCTTGGTGTTGCGGGGTGGCTACTCAACGTAAACTAGATTCTCTAGTCATGGATGAAGGGAACCTTCAAGCACAGGTTTCGCGATTAAACGCTGCTCTGTCTAAAACTATCACAACGATATCCCAAAAATCGGAAAAATTTGTACATTACGAAAATTCAGTAGCTACAGCTTTCACTACGACAGAAAAACACTTACGAAAAATAGAGGAGTATGCCAATGAGTTAGGAAAATCCTTTATAAAAGAAGAAAGCCGTTTTTCTACTGATATAATTTCCATTTTAAAACGACAATTCACAACTATAAAAAGTCAAATAAAAATAACTAGGGCTATCAAAAGGCAAGGTATTTTAAACTCTTGTATACAAAACCGCATACCCATATCAATCTTAAAGCCAGAAATCTTAACACATGATCTTCTAAAATTAGAAAAAGAATTAAGCCTATATGGACAAAACCTCGCAATACCCATAAAAAAAAATCTCTAGTTACTACCAGCTTAAAATTTGCGATTGTACATTTTCATCTGATAACATTTTTATAAATATAAGGATACCCATAAGGCAAAAATCAAATAACTGGGAATTATTTGAACTAATTACCATACCATTCTCTTGGCACAACCAAACATGCATCATTCAACATCAAGACTTATACTTAGCAGTATCTTACAAAAATAACAATCAACTTTCAGATATTCGCCAAATATCAGGCACAGGGCTTAGACACTGCAGACCCTTCGATGACCAACTCTGCTACATCCCACGTTTTTCTGCAGATTCCTTTCAAGGACCTAACTGTGCAAAAAAACTTTTTCAAGGCGCAACGGTTACCGAACTAAGTTATCATTGCCCCATGCAATGTCACAAGTCTAATACAACTATAATCTCTGAAATAACACAGGAAAGCTACATCATAACACATCCAAAGCCAAACTCAAAAATAAGTTGCCCCAACACCACAACAAATATTCCCAAGGAATCTTACACCTTTCCCGGAGCAACAAAAATTTCCGTACCTTGTAACTGCGAGTTAGTCACAGACGACGAAATAATTATTCCAAAACGATTTCCTTGTGGGGACAGCCCACTTAATGAAGCATCCGTTATCCATATCCTTCCAGCAGCATGGTCAAACCTGAAGTCATTTATATTAAATCCTAAATTACCCAATGCACCTCAGTACGTCGACCTAAATGAATCAATAAATTCCAATTGGACACTAACAATCCCACACGTTAACATAACATCCTCAAACGACCAAATCCAAGAAGTTTTAAATTCCCTCCACACCAACACTAAATACACCCTACCTCAAAGCCACAATTTAACAAGCGGAAGCATTTTTTTAATTTGGAATATCATCCTATCAGTTTTATTGGCTGTACTCTTCTTTAGAAATTCAAATGCATTTACTGTTCTACCCAACCTTGTTAACCCAGTCCGAGCTGAAAATAGCTACATAGAGCACGATATATTCTTAGGAGTCCTAATCACAGCATTCGCATTATTTATTTTGTACCTTTTAACAAAATACACAATGTTGTGGGTACAACTAGCCAAACACAAAACACACAGGACGAGTACAGACGCAGACACAGTTGAGCAAAGTAAGACTACTGAACAAAGACAATTTATTCTTGAATTACCAACAGACCTACGAATACCTACTGGCACAAGTCTATCTTGTTCCCTATCCAACTTGGAAGACTGTCAAGTTTGATATGACAAACTTTAGACGGTAAATACTTATGTAAATACTAATATAATCAATGATCTTATTTTTAAATTCAATTTTCTTAACTTAGGTAATGGTGGTACAACAATTTATTGTAAAAAATAATGTAAAAAGATATTCATGTTGCAACCTCAAAAGCATATTTTTTTATAGCAGGGACTTTAACATAGAAATGTGAAAAAAAAAAAAGATCAAAAAACCGAATTGTATAAGCTGTTTTTAACACATATATTTTAGAGGAACCATTAGGATATAAGATGTCATGTTAAACAAATGAAGAATTCGACTACTCCTTTTATACAACAACATATGAAAATTTAAAAAAAGATGTTAACCGCGATTTTTCATTCTTTCCTCTATTTATAATAATGTTCTCAAAATTTTATAATGTGATCAATATACTTTTTCTTTAATTACGATGCTACTATTGTATATTTCAGATTAGGGAGTTAAGAGACATAATGTCTGATTCCGTACGATGTTTGTATTTTTTGTATGAAATGGGGTGATATGAAAGACACTCCAAATAAAATGTAAAAACGAAACAGGAGAACATGGAAGATGGCCTAAAAGCTGAATGTTTACCTTTTTCGCTCACATTGTTTATCGAATATGTATTATTGCGTCATTATGTGACCATGGAGAGTAGGAGGATATGGAAGAGGACTCATCAGAGTTGAATATCCACCTAACCTCATAAACAATTAGTGATTAAAGTAGCACACAAAGAGAAAGACTATATGTACAAAGAGAGCATTATAAAATTAAATATCACTTCTCTAGATCGTTAAAATAAAGGAGTCGTCCAAGTCTCTCATCAAACTATTATCATGTGTAAAAAGGTCTGAAATTTTCTCCGCTTCCCAATCATTATCTTAATATGTAAATTATTTTTTTTTCTCGTTACTGCTGGTTTTCTACTTTGTTACATGTACCACACGAAGTCCAACCACTACCAACCCAAAAGCCGGATCACACCCAAAACCAGTTTCCACCCCATGTTGCATAGCAACTAAAGGCACGGTACACCTATAATGTGACCATGAACCATCCTCAGCACGACTACAAGGGCACAACTTACTTCCAGTATGGACAAAAGACTTTATTGTAAAAAAAAGGAGAATTTTCACAAAAGGCGAAGTTGAGGCTGGGCCTCCTAGCTTAACCTATATCTTTGATAACACCATTGAAAAGCTTGGACAATTATGCATCATTTTGGTCTTATGCTCGCTCATTGGCGTACCGACTTTAATAAAAGGGGGGGAAGCGGTTGAATGTGTAATCAGTTAAATCGCTGTAACTTATAAACGACTTATCCGATTTTAGCAAACTAAAGACTGTTTGGAAGAGAAATATATGCACTTTCACTAATCGTATTTAGTTGTCCATAATAGTTCCCAAAAAAAATGCTAGAGGGCGCAATTTGTAATAATAACACATTTTTTGATTTTACCCCGAAAAAATAAATCATACGGTATAATTATGATACCACAATCGAAAAGTAGATTAAATTTGCTAGAACAAATATTAAAACCGCAGCTCGATATCTCCCTTCATTTCAGCGTTATCGCCAATAGAATAATTTTTAAAAGTAAGCGATTATATATTTTTTAGAAAAAAAGTGGGACGCCACTGATATTTTTTCATGTGGATATTATTTCTGATTAGCCTGGTCAATCCTGCATAAAAATGGTCTCTTGCATTTTTCTCCTCAGGCACACCGTTCTTAATTAAAATAATTAAATTAAATTAGGTCTACTATTATTATTAACATTGATAATGCAAAATTTTGTTTTATAAAAATTGTTGGAAATGACCACCTTTACTTAATAGGCATGCTTTCGCCCATCTAATTTAATTTATTTTAATTAAGAACGGTGTGCCCGAGGAGAAAAACGCAAGACCATTTTTATGCAGAATTGACCAGGCTAATCAGAAATAATATCCACATGGATAAATATTAGTGGCGTACCACTGTTTTTCTAAAAAATATATAATCGCTTAGTTTTAAAAATTATTCTATTGGCAATAACACGGAAACGAACGGAGATATCGAGCTGCGGTTTTAATATTTTTTCTAGCAAATTTCATCTTATTTTCGATTATGGTATCATAATTATACCGTATGATTTATTTTTTCGGAGTAAAATCAAAAAATGTGTTATTATTGCAAATTGCGCCCTCTAGCATTTTTTTTAGAACTATTATGGACAACTAAATACGATTGGTGAAAGTGCATACATTTCTCTTCCAAACAGTCTTTAGTTTGCTAAAATCGGATAAGTTGTTATAAAGTTACAGCGATTTAACTGATTACACTTTCCCCCCTCTTATTAAAGTCGGTACGCCAATGAGCATAAGACCAAAATGATGCATAATTGTCCAAGCTTTTCAATGGTGTTATCAAAGATATACCTTAATGTGGAATTTTCGGAGATATATAAACTTTTATAATTTACTTTTCAATTACGCCCTCTTGCGGCAAAATGCGGAACTAAAAAATTATTTCCAGGATTTTCTCATGACCACTTTAGTTATAATTTTTTTTCCTGAGTTTCTATGCCCAGTAGTTTCACTAGTTTCCGAGATACGGCCGAGAGCTATTCTTAGTGGGACACCCGGTACATATTTAAAAATAAAAATCTTATACAGTTTAAAAACCATAATCATGATATACCTCATAGGACAAAAAAATGTCGAATACATATGTTTTTATTTAAACGATTATTTACCAACAAAAATTAAAAAATAAATTTCATTAAAAAAATATAAAGTCAAAATAAAAGCATGGATGTTGGAAACAGATAACTTTAAAAAAATTTTGGAAATGTTTTAATAAATATTTTAATTAATATTGTTATGAATAATATATTTTTGCGTTTATATTTATTTACATATCGTTATACGTTTTTTATTTGCAATTTAACTTCTATATAATATTAACAAATATTTTTAAAAACATATTTTAATATTCCTGTATATTTATAATTTAAAATACTAAGATTTGCCCCTAACAAGCACATCTTCGTGGGATCAAAGAAGAAGTTTATTGAGGAAGATAAATAAACACATTTATTATATTATAAATATTGAAAATAAACTTATTATTATTACTTACTTAAAAAATGGTTTTCTCTTCAGTAATTGTTGAATGTTACCAAAATTATATACGCCCGAGGGCCAGTCATGGGATAGAAAAATATCCATTGGTTGAGATACTTGCTTTATTCGAAATATTTCCAGATTTCTCACATGATATACACTTCTCTTAGTGTTTTCATCATATGGCGGCTTTTCGAACCGGCCTTTTAGAAAGTCGCGCCCCTTGTATATTCCAGATAATCCTCCTATTCGTATACCTAAAAGATTAATTACCAGGTTTGATATAGCATTATAAAATTATGAGTGATGATACTTATAAACACAGTGTGTGTATGGTATTGGTAATATATGGCAAACTTTTTTTTCTTTTTTTTTTTTTATGATAAAACACCTGCACTGTAGGAAAAATCCTTTAAGGCGCTCTGGGGGCGGTGCGAGTGCGAAAAAAGCGATTTACGTTGGTCTTGAAACGTTGAAGATTGTATTCATTGGGAAACGACCTCAGGAAGATCATTCCACAAAGATGACGTTCTCCAGATGAAAGAATTCTTGAACAATGAAGTTCGAGGAGTACTAAGCTGAACAACATATGGATGAGCGGCAGTAGTTCGCCGTGTATTTCTGTTTTGCATTGCTCTAGGTGGAATCAAGTGGGCAATGTCAGGCGAACACCTGCCATGGAAATATCTGTAAAAGAGAGCCAAATCACCAACCTGTCTTGGATGCTCCAGGCTATCGAGGGTCTTGGTCAGCTCGAGGTCGCCGATCAGACGAACGGCTCTCCTTTGAATGGAATCCAGTAGCCGAAGGGTGTGCTTGGGTTCAGAGCTCCAGACATGAGAGCAATATTCTAATGATGGTCGAATCTGGGCTTTGTAGAGTGTCAAAAGTTGATGAGGTGTGTACAACCTTTTGGTGCGGAAAAGTACACCAAGTTTCTGTGCAGCTGCCTTGGCAATTGCGGCAACATGATCATGCCAAGACATATTACCTCCCAGATTGACCCCCCAGCAAATTATTAGACGGTGCCAGGGGAATTGCGTGTCCTGCCATGACTATATCCGTTTCTGCAATGTTAACCTTTTTGGAGAAGACTGCTGCCTGGCCTGGATTTTCTTAGCATTAAATTCGACTTGGTTACTGTCACCCCAAGCCAAAATTTCTTCCAGGTCATTGTTGAGGCGCAATACTTCATGCTGCCTGCGAAGATGTGCGTCGGCAGCGGATGTTTGGGGAGTCAAGGTAAAAGATGAGACAAGTGTGCTGTCATCAGCAAAGCTATAAATTGGATTTTGGGTTTTCACTAGAAGGTCGTTAATATACAGTAAAAAGAGGGTAGGCGACAATATGGACCCTTGAGGAACACCGGCATTGATGGTGAAGGTGTCTGAGAGAAACCCGTCAATCGCCACTTGCAGAGAACGGTTCTTAAGGAAGCTGGTTAACCATAAACAAAATCCATTAGGCATACCGTAGGATCGCAATTTACTTAGAAGCCCATCGTGCCAAACACGATCAAAAGCCCTAGAGATGTCCAGTGCAACAGCCAGGGATTCTTCATGATGTTCGATGGTGTTGCTCCAAAGATGGGTGACATATGCCAGAAGGTCACCTGTTGATCTGGACTTACGAAAACCGTATTGATGGTCGCTGATAATGTTAAGCCCTTCCAGATACTTTAGGAGTTGTTGGTTAATAGCTTTCTCCATTACTTTTGAAATTACTGAAAGCAATGCAACGGGTCGGTAGTTGCTTGGCAGGGTCTTTTTACCTTTCTTTGGAATGGGCTGGACACGCGCCGACTTCCAGCAGGATGGAAATATTTGATTTTATAAAGATACTTATTCTTCATAAAAAGTTTGGCTTACCTTAAAAAACCTTTATTCATAAAAAAATCACAGATATAACGTACACAGTGATCAAAAAACATTATTAAATTAAAATTGTTCAGAGTCAAATTACAGCCACCAACGAACAAAAATATTTTCTACCATTTTTTTTTGCCCAAGATATGGAACCTTTCATTATTTGTAAAGATAAAGTAATTTCTGGTTATCTGTAGTAATGCACAAGCCTAACTTCAAAAAAATAAACATAATATGGATGTGGTATTGGGGAAAATTTGATTTTTTACAAACAGAATTTATGGAATTGTAGGAATAAAAGTCTGTCTAAACCACAAATCTGACAATTTAACAGAGGGTCAGTGTTTTAAAGGTTATTTATTTCCAAGAATTCTGACAAACTTTAGTATAAATTAGGTTTTTTTGGAAGGATTATAGGGGTGTATAGTTACCTACCTGCCACGTCAATTACACCTGCATATCCCAAATAATAAATATTATTTGCTACCCAACCTCCATAAGGTAATTCCTGTAAATAATTAGATGCCTCGTGATTACCTCCAATAAAAATGGTCAAAATTGGTGCTTTCTTTTCACCACTATAGTATCTAAAATAAAAAAATTGTTGTTTTGTTTTATTACTTTCAAATTTTTTATTCATGTTATCAACACAACAATGTTGTAAAGTTGACATTTAAAAATTCCTCTCTGTAGTAATGTCTGTATTAAATTATTGTAAATAAATAAATCTGGGTAATGTCAGCAAAACGAAACCTAGAGTTTATTATGTGGGATCCGAACCACTCGTCTGCATTAGTTTACCAATCAGTCCCCTAAATGTAGGATTACCCGCCCCCCAATGAGTTGAATTCAGGAATCCACCAGTATCATACTACATTCTTAAATCTTAGGTATAACCCAGGTCGCCTGCGGGCGAATGTGACAGCTCTACCCCTGAGCAGCCATATCGTGGCTTTGTACAACAGTATATTCCTGTAATTTTTGCCTTTGTTGGTACTGATCGGGTAGGTATTATAACATAACTATACAACAACCACATCTTTCACTTACTTGTAAAATGAACAAATATGACGATATTTAGGGGGTACTGCCATACAATTTAGATCTTCTTCATTCCTGGATGACTGAAAATCACCACAACATATTAACAGATCAATCTTAATGTTCTCTTTTCCTTCGATTTCCTTTATAGAGGAATAAATATTGTCGAGTTCTCCATGGGCACATCCTTCAACGGCTATTTTCATGATTTTTTTATTAACAAATAAAATAAAGGGAAAAGACAAAACAAACTTTAATTTAAGGTTAAAGTTTGAAGAGGGATAATCAACAGTCAACTACGATCAAGCTTTTATCTGTGGTAACAAGTTATGTCAAAACTCAAAAGCGTACCGACATATCATTCCTCTGTGGTTAGGGCGAAGGCTCCTCAACCTCAAGAAAAGAATATAAATTAGCTATGGAGAAAAATACACGAATTTATTGAATTTCAGCACATTGGAGGATTATATTTTCGTTTCATTCCTTTAAAATTAAAGTTACGAGCTAATCCCCTCCTTCAATAATCCAACGATCCATGGTGCAGGAGCAGGAGTCACTCCCAAAATTTTGTATGTAGATAAAAGTTATGACAGGTCTTCTAACCTCAATTTAGTTAGATCCATAAAGTAAATAAATAAAATAAGAACTTAACGTGGAAAAAGCTAAATATATAAGAATGTTACCAGGAATTGGCCTTTTTGGAACTGGTCCAGTTATTAAAGTATTAGTACCGATATTAAGAGATAATGGTTTTAAAATAGAAGCTATTTGGAGCAAGACCATCCAAGATGCTCAGGAAACTGCTAAAACCCTTAATATTCCGTTTTTTACTAATAAAATCGACGACGTACTACTTAAAAAAGATGTAGACTTAATATTTGTTTTATGTTCACCAAATTTACATGCACAAATATCAGTCAAAGCATTGGGAATAGGTAAACATGTTGTTTGTGACAAACCAGCTGGTTTAAATCAAGCAGATGCATTAAAAATGGTCAGAGCAGGACAGTATTATCCAACCCTTATATCTCTAATAAATCATTCCTTTAGGTAAGTAGTACAGCTATGTATAAAATTTTGTTCATAATTATGTAGTTACTTGTCTGAGTAATAGCACAGATAACCTATACAGATAAATTATATACCCATTATTATAATTCTCTTAGGCACCAATTAAAGAAAATTCCCTGTTAAACAACAGTATCCTTTGTCTACAAAAAGCAATAGCTACTTTAAACATCTAAAAACAAGATTTTTAGGTTTTTACCAGCATTCACCCAGTTAAAAAAGAAACTTGAAGATAATTATTTGGGACCTTCTTTAACACTTATTGATATAAGAATTCAAACTGGCTCTTTGTTTAGTGATGTTGATACCTTTGATTGGAAATGTGATGATACTATGGGAGGTAGGTATTTACATGGGTATAAATAATAATCCTGAAATACCAATAACATTCATGGTAATAGGACTCCGAATAAGCCATAAAGTTTATATAATAAATGTGCAGTTATAAAATGAAATATTGGTTGGTTAGTGTAAAATGAAATGTGCAGTTGTAAAATCTCATTTTTGTCGTTGTAGTTCGCCAGTTTTGATCAGAAAGGACATCTCAAAGAGTTTATGGCAATTGGCTTTCGGCTAATTTTTAGTATTTTGTAAACTATCTCTAGAGCAATAATAAAAATTTTTTTTCATAATTTATATATTGTTTTAAAGTAAAGTTTTTTAGTTGTTATTTACTGTAAAGTCACACTGCCTTTTTTTAAAGGCATTTGAAATACTTTAATGTCTGATAAATAATTTTTTATTTTATACTTGAACAAGGCCTAATTTTCCACCAATAAAGAAAAATTAAAAAGTTAATAGTTTTTAAGAAACAAGTGAAAACTTCAGACAATGCAGAAAATCTCAAAGTAAGAAATTGCCAAATTTAAAAGGCCATAACTCAAAAACTAGTCATATGATTTGATTACGGCCATAGACACTTTTAATCAGGACATCCAGAACTACAAAATACCCTCTTAATTCCTTATACCACAGATTGTGCCAATACATAGGTACAGAGTAAATTATACATTTTAAATTTTGCAAGTATTTTCCTATGTTTCAACATAATTATAATTTGAAGAAATAGTCCATACTTAAAGTGGAGTGGAAATTTAGAAGGAAAGAAATAAGAACACAAAGTCTTCCTCCACTGTTATATATATCATACATAATTATAATGTTCAAGTAAAAATGTGTTTTAGGTGGAACACTAAATCTTATTGGAAGTCACATAATAGACTTGGTAACATATCTAACTGGTCAAAAAGCCATCCGGGTACATGGAGTAGTAAGAACATTTACAAAGCACACTTCAAGTATTAAAGGAATACGACAAATAACGGCCCCTGACTTTTGTGCCTTTCAAATGGAGTTACAAAATGGCATATTAGTTACAGCGACTATCAATAGTCATACTGTTGGAAGCAGTTTCCAGCAAGAGATAATGGTCTGCAGCAGCACTGGTCATTTAGTGGTAAGTGCAGATATTTACTTACAAGTACCTAATAATATAAAATTTCTTACTAGGTACTATACACATCGTTCGCGCCGAATCGTACCTTTCCCCTAACCACAATGGAGTTATGTTACTTCCTCCCACTATTGGGCCACACTATACAAGGTGACAGTTTGAAAACGAACAGCATTTAATATTGCCTCTACCAATGATAGTATGCAAATTTGGCGAAACACGTCAATTGATATATCGAGGGGGACATTTTTTAAGACATTTGTTGTCGTGTTACTTTCAACCCCCTAACCCCCAGGGCACCTACCCCTAAAATTTTAAATGGCAACCCCTATTTATTTTGCCATTTTTCTATATATATAAAATTCTACATAAACTGTATCATTTTTTTTTTTTCAAAAAATGTAATTATTTTATTTTTTCTAGTGGCGATATCGAAGACGAAATGTAAATAAATAAAGGAATTTGGAATGTATTTCTACATTTCGTCTTCGATATCGCCACTAGAAAAAAAAATGATACAGTTTATGTAGAATTTTATAAGGAACACAAAAATGGCAAAGTAAATAGGGGTTGCCATTTAAAATTTTAGGGGTAGCCGCCCTGGGGGTTAGGGGGTTGAAAGTAACACGACAACAAATGTCTTAAAAAATGTCCCCCTCGATATATCAATTGACGTGTTTCGCCAAATTTTTATACTATCATTGGTAGAGGCAATATTAAATGCTGTTCATTTTCAAATTGTCACCCTGTATAATAATAAGTTTATTTCCAATATTTATAATATATTAAATGTGTTTATTTATGTTCCTCAATAAACTTTTCCTTTGATCCTCCGAAGACGTGCTTGTTAGGGGCAAATCTTAGTATTTTAAATTATAAATATATAAGAGTATTACCATATTTTTTAAATATTTGTTAATATAACATTTTCTGTAATATTTATAATTTTTTAACTAAAGTTCTATTCATTCCTCCTCAACCTAAAATTCCGTAATTTAAATAAATTTTTACTACTTAATGCATAATATAATATTTCCATATTTTATGTTTTTCGTTCAAAATGTTTTTAATGTTTCTAAAAATTGATAGTAAACTACTAAATTTTTTAATCAAACATTGTATATGAAAATTCCAATTTAATTTACTGTCATAGAATATTCCTAAATATTTTCCTTGATTATACCTTTCAAAATTTGTCATAATTTGTTTTAATACTATTCATATTTTGTGGTATGTTATTTGGATTTAAAGTAAAAGGAAGATAATTAGTTTTATCAAAATTAATTGTTAATGAATTTTTATGAAACCAATTTTTTATTATTTTAAAATATTTTTTAACTTTGTTATTTAAGTTGTCCCAATTCGTATCTGTGTAAAAAATTGCAGTATCATCTGCGAAACTATGAATTTCTCCATCACAATGTACATTAAATAAATCATTAATATAGATAAGTATTAAAAAATATTGGTCCTAAAATTGTTCCTTGAGAAACACCATATTTAATAATTTTAGAATAGCTTTTGTCTTTATCTATTTGAACAGTTGGTCTATGTTTTAGATAATTTTTAATTATTTCAAATTGTTTTCCTCTAAATCCAATATTTTCAATTTTTTCTAACAATAAATTGAGACTAACTGTATCGAATGCTTTGCTAAATCCAGAAAAATACACATAGAAGGTTTGTTATTATCTAATGCATCATATATTTGTTCTGTTAAATAGCATTTTGTGTCAATTTACTTTTTTGAAACCCAAATTGTTTATTAGAAATAAAATATATTATTTCTAAATAATTTTTAATTCTTATTTTAAAATACTTTGGCTAATAAAGATATTAATGTTATAGGTCTATTAGTTCTAAAAAGTATAAAATATTATATTAGAAAAACATTTTTTTTCATATTTTAAAGGTGCGCGGAGGTGACTTGTTTGGTCGCAAAGATAAAATCACAGAAGAAGTGATATATTTAGATGTAGAAGATTTAAAATGTCCCGTACCAAACTCTATTTTGCCTAAAACTTTCATTAAGGGACTTTGTAAAATGGTGTCGGCATTAAGGGAGGCTTTTTTACCAGTTAATGATCAAGCAGGTTGGATAAAGGAACCAGGTAAGTTTAATTAAATCTAAATAAGCCGTTACAGTGTTCAGTCGTTACTTTACAGCGTTCAGTAGTATTCTAAATGAAAGTTTATTATACATGTGTCATTCAATGTTAACAAACTTTATTAACATCGGTTTGGCAAGGCAACAACATATTATTTTATTGAAAATTCTTTAAAAAAAACCACACTTAATAAACATTTCAAACGGCGCTCTCTAGCGACCACCACAGAAACCACAAACACTTTATAATGCAAATGATAAAACAATCAAGTGTCTTTTAAACGAGACTAAGTTGGATCTTTTTCGTTGGGTCTAACCGAAGTTGCTTAATTTTTTCCATAATAATGTTTGTTCCCAGGATACAGAGCTATCCTCTCCTTTTAGTTGTACACCTTGTACTAGCCCATTGTATTTCTAATGTTACTCCTTGATAAGAAAAGCTACTCATCAATAAAATTGTCAAATATATATCAAAACACTTTTTTTTTATTTATTTATTTATTTATTTACAATGATTTAATATATTTATTTTTACATATATACTTAATTATATATTCAAAATGTACCAAATAGACGACGCCTAGCTAATTAAATAGCTATATGCGTTACAGTGTTCTTACATATAATGTATACATACAGTCCCTTGCCATATTATTAGACTCATGCTGCAAATCTACACTTTTACTTGATATTTCTTGTTGTTAATATGAACTTTTTGTAGATATGTTGGTAGAACTTGGGTTTTTGAATATCGCGGGCACTTTTATCGTTTTGGCAACACTGATCATGTTGGTAATCGATGACTCACATCGATTATCGCGAAAATGACATGTACATAACCTAAAAAACAGAGTTTCAGTTTGATAGTGCAATTCAACAATTTAACGTGTTTCAATAGCGTTTTCTCTTGTAAAACTCTATTCCATTTCATAAGGTGAGTTTATTGTTGACAAAACAACATGTCAAAGTATATATTTACACGTTTTGAGGCCATATTATGATAAAAAAACAATTTCAGAATGGGAAAAGTGTCTGATTTGTCGCCAATAAAAGTTGGTCGAATTTCCGACATGCTGGAAGCACGAAACATGTCGCAATACCAAATAGCGCGAATTGTTGGAGTTTCTCAAAGTTCTGTCAAACGAATAAAACAAAAAATAGACCTCGGTGAAGATCTGAGAGCCAAACGTAAAGGTGCGTGCGGTCGTCGGAGAATCACGACAGTGAGAAGTGACCGAAAAATTCGCAATATTTGTGTTGAAAATCAAAAACTGCCGATAAAAATTCTTGCAAAAAAAGTTCTTGAAGCCGGCATTGAAGTTTCGCAAAGAACAGTGCAGCGGAGGTTAGCAGAAGAGGGTCTTATTGGACGTAGACCAGCACGCAAACCAAGACTTACACCTGCTATGATGCAAAGCGATACCAATGGGCACGAAAATACAAGGATTTCACGACTGATGACTGGAGGAAGGTAAATAAATGCTATATAACTATATTCAAGTTGTTCTTGTACTGTAGATATTGTTAAATCTAAATTCTATGACATTTTTCAGGTATGTTTTTCGGACGAGTCGATTTTCCAAGTATTGGTCGACAAATCGCAGTTTGTACGGCGAAGGTCAAATGAGAAATATAAGCCAGACTGCATTGTGCCGACCATTAAACATCCTCCGTCGGTAATGGTATGGTCAGTTATCAGTTATAAGGGACCAGGGGCCTTATACGTTGTCGAAGGTACAATGAATGCCGAAAAATACCAGAAAGTTTTGGAAACTCAGCTGCTTCCTCAAGTGAAAAAATGGTTCAAGAAACGAGAAAAGCCAATTTTTATGCATGATGGTGCGCCTTGCCATCGTGCACACAAAATTACAAAATTTTTAGCTGAAAAAAAAGTAGATATTCTCGACTGGCCAGGAAATTCGCCTGACATGAACCCCATCGAGAACGTCTGGGAGTTTTTGAAATCTGAGGTTAGGATGAAAGCCCCTACAACCAAGCAAGAGTTGATCAATATACTTAATGACACTTGGAAACATAACCCAGAGATCAAAATA
Source organism: Polydrusus cervinus (assembly GCA_935413205.1). Taxonomy (NCBI): domain Eukaryota; kingdom Metazoa; phylum Arthropoda; class Insecta; order Coleoptera; family Curculionidae; genus Polydrusus; species Polydrusus cervinus. Next base: position 31,012,130 of record OW284516.1, read on the forward strand.
AAAATTCAAAGCTGTATAAGCAGTATGCCACGTCGCGTTGAAGCTGTGTTGGCTGCGAAAGGTGGTCATACAAAATACTGATTTTTGCAAAAAAATTTATTTTCATCTAAAAAGATTTCATTTCGATGTAAATTTCTAATTTTCTATGTGACATTTATTGTATTTATAATAAATTTTGACGTTTCATCATGAAATAGCGTTGTTAATGTCTACTGACGTGTTATAAGCCAGAAAAACTTCATTTTTAAGCATGAGTCTAATAATATGGCAAGGGACTGTATTATCAACATACTTCAGTTATTAACAATTTACAAACAATAAAATGTACAAGTGCCACAAAAAAATTAAAAATAAAATAATCAATAATCAAAATAACCCTTCAAATTGTTTAATATTTTGGAAAATAAATTCCCTGCAGAGATTTACAAACCTTCTTTTATTGTTAACTTCCCTAATGTGCATTGGTATCATATTGTAAACCTTAGGGCCAATATAATTTACATACTTCAAATTTAAATTATTTTTACTTACCGGTATTTTCAATTTCTTATTCGCGTAACCGCGAGTAGCGTAACCATGAGCTATTAAATTTTGCAACTTTTTACTCTGACGAATATAAGAGCAGATTTAAAGCGTATATAAAGTTCTTATGTACATACTTCGGGGGAAAACAACATTTTGTTAGGATAAAGAGTGGTTTCTTAGACATTATTTTTAAAATACATTTTTGTATTATATTTAATTTATACAAGCCATTACTGTAAAGCCCTTCTCATGCCAAAATTCCATACCTCAAGATTGATTCTACAAATGCCTTATAATATATCGTTATTAAAGTTTTTTTATCAAGGAATTCCCTTAGTAAATAAAATTTGTGAATTATTTTACGTACTCAGTTGGACAAGTACTCAGAATGAGGCTGTCACTTAATGTGCTGATCAATAGAAATTCCAAGATATTTAGTTTGTGATGTTTTTTGTAGAAGGTGATTTTCTATTAAAATGTTGGTCTGTCTGCTTTAGTCAGTGAAAATGCTATATAATTTGTTTTAGTTAAGTTTAGTGTTAGTTTGTAGTTCTGAAGCCAATCTTTTACTTTATTCAGACCAATTGAGAAGTTAAAAGTAGATACACTAATAAAAGTTTGACCTGTGCAATGGAATGCTTGAACAAAGAAATTAAAGCAAAAAATCACAATTTTAAATGGCATTAAATAAGCTTTAGCTATTTTAAAACGTAATCAGTTAAATAATGTCTCAATTTATTACAGTCAGCACTGCAGCAAATTTTGAAGACGGACTGTACGTGCAGGCTGTACTCAGTGCCATACGACAATCGTCTCAAACACGTCAATGGGTAAAGGTCAGTATAATGACTGAACAACCAGACAAAAATGAGCTGTTAAGTGCTGTAGTTCGGAGAACTGCCATCTCTATGTCGTAAGAGTTTTGAGTGAGAATTGTATCTTTGAGTCTCTTCAAAAGTGATAATATGTGATTTTATTTTAAATACAAGATACTGTTAAGCAGAAACGTCATTGATAGAAGAAAGCGAGTATGAAGAGTTAAGAATTTGTTAAAAGACTAGGTACTATTTGTTTTTATATTTAAGAAACATGCATTTAAGCTAATATATCATATAATTTATTAGTATTAAAGGAAACTTTTGGCAAACCCACTAGTCATGTTTTAAAAACTAGAAAATTATTAACTCCGGAAACAAGGTTCTTAACTTGATGCAATAACCTCAGATAAAATAGAACGTGTGTCTACCACCGGTCTACGCTTAGAAGTAGAGATGAGAATGCGCGACACTAGGCCAATAATGACCGTTGTTGCCAATTCTAATTTTCGTTTTGGTATTGGTAATATCAGCCGGACAGTTTTTCGTGGGTTCTACACCACAGTTTTACCTGCAGACCCTTACCAGTCAAACACGTGAACTCTCATACGCCTTCTAGTACCATTACGCATAAAGGATGTTACTGCAGAGCCCCGCAATATATCGGGATGGTTCAGGGTCTAACCCTAAGAATAAATATCTTGTGTAACTTGATGAAATAACCTCAGATAAAATAGAACGTGTGTCTACTACCGGTCTACGCTTAGAAGTAGAGATGAGAATGCGCGACACTAGGCCAGTAATGACCGTTGTTGCCAACTCTAATTTTCGTTATATCAGTCAGACAGTTATATGTAGGTTCTACAGTTTTACGTGTAGACCCTTACCAGTCGACCACGTGAACTCTCACACGCCTTCTAGTACCAGTGCACATAAAGGATGTTACTGCAGAGCCCCGAAATCTATCGGGATGGTTCAGGGTCTAACCCTAGTAATAAATATCCCTAGGTGGGTCACTCTCAACATGCCGTTAAGGCATCGACGAGACCCAGAAGCTTTGTGGCCATACCATATCAAGATTGTCTTCCATCTGCAATATTCCGCTTTTGAGAATTTCCAGTGTATGTTACATGCGCGACATCGTAACCATAAATCTGCCCGAGATAGAACTGAGGACCTTGCGAGGGATCAATGTGTAATATTGATGTGGGATCAATATGTAATATTCAAAATTGTATGAGCGATTTTGACGATCAGAGGGTTTGCAAAAAGTAACTAACCTTCGGTACTGTAAGACTAATTAGGCTTTCTGCTTTAATAATTTTTGAGTTCTGGAAGTTTGGTAGGGTAGAAAACATTTTGAGCAGAAACCAAGATTGTCTGGATTGGTGAGAAATATTTTTTACTATTTTATTTATATCTACATAATTATGATTATTTTTAAACTTAATTCAAATAAAATGTAGAATTTACTTGAATGTAAAAAGAATAAAGAAAATGAGCAAGAAAGTTTTTAAGAGTTACATGTTTAAAAAAACAAATATTAAGACAATTACATGTTCAATGATTATTCGGTCATTGATGACTCTCGCCGTTTGGTAGGTTAAAAAAAGACGGAGAGCCACGAGCTTATTAGTATTTCGAATTTATTAATGTAGATTTTTTATTAATTTTATGTTTTATGATTTACATTAGGAGGCATAAGTTAAGTATTAAGCAAGTCTCAAATGTAATTATAGATAATTATTATTTATTTAATAAATATAGGACTAGAGTTTTGAAGAAAATTCTTTTGGCAAAATTTAATAATCCAACAATCCCACATATGGCATTTATATAGATTGTAGCTTTCCTGGACCCATTAAATAAACAAGCTGTTTTCTTTTGTTATTTGGCAACTGTGTTGGAAACCTTTTAGTTGTATCATTTTCCGAATTTTCCTAGACGTGTTTCGCCATATCATAGCTCCTCAGTAGGGCTAGAAGTCGACGACGAAAGGAAATTCTTCTTCTGCATAAACCTTTTAGTCGACGAACGGGTCGGTTCTAGATGTCACTAATGCATTGAGGCAGAACTCTAATTTAAATTTTTCAAAACCCCGTTTAACCATTTTAAAGAATTGGTCATTGATTTATCTTTTTAAAAATACACGAAACAATAAGGCCTTGAAAATTTACAAGCGTCAAGGTCGATTTGTTTTTTTTTAGCGTGCTGAAAATGATTGTATATTATTTTTAAGTAGTTTGCATACAGGGTGGCCCACTCTCAACGCAGATATTCATAGCGTCAAAACTACTGAACTTTTAAATATGGAGTTATTGGGTGGCATTGGTTCTAAAATATAAAATTATGCCGGGTATCTTTTACTTTTACTTACTTTTAAAATCTCTTTATTTATTATATATTTTACATTGTCAGGTACTACTAACTAATCTAATGATACTAAACTCATAGATAATGTACATATATGATATTACGTCACATATAGCGATTTCGGTTTACAGATCTCGGGCACTCTGAGAGTGCTCTCTCCGAGATTTGCGTGTTCGATTATCGAAATCAAGATATCTCACTATATGGCTATGACAGATCTCGGGCAGATCTATGACGTCACAGAGCGCTCTCAGAGTGCCCGCGATCTGTAAACCGAAATCGCTAATAGATAACACAAGGCAACGCCCCGTTGGAGCTGGTGTTGGCTCGTGGTAGTAGCACACTGGCTTGTGCTTCTTTTGTTATGGACAGTTCCAGTAGTCTATTACTGCCATGAAGGAATCAGTTTTAAATAAGACTTGAAGGTTTTTAAATGACTTTATCGCTAACTTAATGGAGTTTGGGGTACGTTTGCTGGAAAAATCTGTTAAAAAACCAGCTTGATTTTCGCAGGTACAGTGTAGCATTTTGTCAAAGACTCGAAATGATCTGCCGGGTGTTTCAAAAATTGTCAGGGCATATCATACTTTTTTTATAATTTTTATATAATTTAATTTGGAATAAAATGGGTACAAGTGGCCCTTGTCACATTGTCATTTCTTGCCATTCTTTCGAATCAGGCTTACTACTTCTTCCTTCGCTGCCAGGGCCATTCCCGAGAGAACCTACAGCTTATCGTGGGTTCCGAACCACGATCCTTAAGTCATGTGCCCCCCCCCCTCCCAAGGACTAACCCCCGGTTTCTTATGCCATTGCATTACCTACCGATTGGGGAGTGTGTACCTTCTCCCGCACCCCACGGGATAACATCTCATCCGGCCTGGTTACCGGCGTGGGTTGGGAGATGATACATTTTATAGTCTTCCCTGCATTCTTAAACCTACTAAAATCGGACAAACTTTTTTTATTGTGCGTATGCCCACTCAGAGGATCGAACTCGGAACACCACTGTCGAATGCCAGTGACTCACCGCTGAGCCACCGCCGCAGTTTAAGTGGCACTTGTACCCGTTTTACACGGAATAAAACGAAATAAATTGACGTAATATAATTATCAATCAGTTGACAATTTTAGAAAGTAATTCTTACTGATTTTTAAAATTTTTTAACGTAAAATAATACCATATGATGCGGACTTTACCTGTGACACTGTATATTTAGCAATAATAACTAATTGAATCATTAATGTGAGGATGATAAAAACGTAAACGTACCTGATTAAACTTTGTACATAAAATTTAAAGATTAGATAAAATGATTTGCATTATTTAAATTTAATAATGTGCAATGACTGGCAGATTATGTGCAGTGACTGACAGAAAAGGGGCAGAAATTTTTTAAAAAATTGTCGGCTTTAAACGCTATTTTGATTAAGGGCATTGGTCAAATATGTAGGTTTTACATGTATGCCTATAATAGTCCTGTTAATATTAGTATTTTCAAAAATCAGCTATAGAGCAATTAAGTCAGTTATAGTCTATTTCAGAAAGGTGTGGAGTAATTAAAGCTTATTAGATATGCACTACAGAGTGACCCAACGAATATTTAAGCTACTTTCATAATTTGGCATCGATTTTATTGCAAAATTCTTTATTTTCATCAAGTGCAGGTAGTACCACCCGGGTTTGGGTCAATTTATGGGTTTTGCCTATTGTTATCCATTCACAAACACTGAAAATGGTGTGACAAAGGCGTGCATTATGTACATAGTATTAAGTACAGTAGTAGTAAAAAAAACACAAAATATACATTATACAGAAATTAAATTATCAAATCATAATATTCTTAGTCATCTGAGGAACTATCATCTCCTCTTGACGTTATGATGGACCGCTTTTCGCCAGTTCTCTGGGTTGACGGTCCGATCGATCAGGCGGTCAAGATCCCACATTTTCTCCTCTTCTTTAATTACATGATGGACTGTTTTTCGCCAGTTCTATGGTTCTTGATCAAACAGTAGCTTAACGTCTTTCATTTTGAATGTCGTGTTGTGTCTTGCTACAAATCCTTTTACTTGCGCCCATTTAAGTTCTATAGGATTTAGTTCGCAATGATCTGAGGGTGTGCGCAGCACAGTTACACTATGTTTTTCAGCTATATCTTCCACGGCATATTTCATAAAACGATGTTTGTGTAAATTTTCTATAGCTAATATGTAGTTCCTTCTTTATCAAACTATCTTCTTTAGTAAGTTATCATAAATAATTTAATGCAAAAAATGTACCTGCGCCTATGGCCGACACCGAAATTGAGCCGAACTGGACGGAATTTCCCATTTTATTACAGTACACCTTTCTGAAATAGACCATAGTCAAAAACGACGTAAGTAGTAGCTATAACAGATTTTTTAAGTACTCTTGCAAGATGGAGTCACAAATGTGAATTTTAGTACGTTTACTTTCCAATTAGGCAATCTAACGATGTGTCCAAATGGCGGCTGGCTGGCAAATACTGCTTTGTAATTGGTGCACGTGACCATAAAAATAATGTTGCTGGTGCCATTTAACGGGTAACTTAATGCTTTTTGCCATCCAACCGCCATATTTATTCACGTGGTTTGGATTCCCTAATACATAATTCTCAAGGTGACGTGTGGGCTAATTACGGCTCACTAAAAATCTGGGGAAATTATGAGTTCCCGAAATCAGCTGATCGATGACAAATTATTGCTGTTGTCTATCGATAGATTTGGTTGCGAAGACTATACCATATGGGAAGAGTTAAATAAAACCAACAGATTAAACATAACAACTACTAAATTCACTATATTTTGCTAATATTTCTTCCAATTCGTTCATTTTTTTCATTTAACAGTTTATATGCTGGTAAATATGTTTCTTTACCGCCTTCACTGAATATTAAACTTGGATTCCGTATTGTATTTAATGCGTTGCCTAATGAAGTATAGCCATAATCGTACAGTTTGCAGTAAGGAACTTTGTAGTATAGAAGGTAATCCCATATATCGGAATAGTGCCAATCTAGAAGGGGGTTGCAACGCATTACTTGGGGCCACTCTAAATCTGTCATCTAAAAATGTGTGGTTAATTTAAATTTTACACTATAAGTATGATATAGTAAGTTCCGGACGAACAATAGGTTCTTTTTATTATAATAGTAATACAAGTTATGTAAACAGTATATTACATAACAAGTGATGAAAGTGATACTTTTCAAACGAGGAGGCGTTAGCCGAGTGCGGAAATTCCCCTAGTTTTAAAATAATCACTTTCACAAGAGTAATGTACACTATTTTTCCTACGACCACAAAGAATTATTAAAAAAGCCTTTGATTTGTGAAAAAAAATATTTTAACACTAAGGTTGTAAAAAATATATAAACACTAGTGTTGAAATTAGCATACTTAGGATTATGTTCCACTTAATATCTGGTTTCATAGTTTGTCAATAGACTTTTCCTTTATTTGTAGTTTAACTTTTTCATTTTTTCATATTTTATATATCATAGGAAAAAGTAATCCTGGATTGACTTCTAGATTAACCAGGATGAAAATTTTTAATTTTAATTGAAGATGCATTAAACATAAATTTAAAAAATCCACCCAACAAGGAAGATTTCAATTCAAAATAATTCTATAAATTATTTAATGTTTTTTTAAAAAAAAAGTCAAATACTCCTGATGCGATTTGAACCTGTGACCTTGAGATCTGTAGGCTAGAGCTCTATTCTTTACGCTATTGTTACCGATAAACATTTGTTGTTTAATACATGACACTCTCTTCAGCACGATTTGTTTTTTCTGGTAATAGATTTTTCAGTATATAATTACCATTTTTTATAATTTCAGATGGCGTATTTTCACACTCTAATTCTGAATCACTCGACAAATACATGATAAATAAGTTAAACACTTTACAATTACTGCTTTCTAAAATTTGTTTTTTTTTAATAAATAGTGGTGGTCTGTCAAATTGGCACCATATGTTTAAATTAAATAGTGTGCCTTGATATTTCAACACTATTTTTTTTCAACACGCTTGTGATATACGGCGCTTTCTAGCCAAATTAACCGTGCTTTTTTCTCATTTTCATCGTAGGAAAACTTGTAAACATTCAATTATATCATGTAAAATTATATGCTAAAAAAATTACATTTCATCAACATGGTGCGCTTCGTGAGTGCTACAAAAAGATAATGTGGGTTTCTCCTTTTTTTATTATTTCCTTCAATTTTTCACGCTTTCTCGTTCTGCCTTGGTTCTTGCTAATGTTTTAATGATTCGATTTTAAGTAACTATCCGTAAAATTATTGTTTACCTCGAAAGTATTTAAATTAAAACAGAATGGATCAGTTCTCCTAGTTCCCATTAAACAAGCTTTAAAATGGGGATTTCGTTCTAGAGTAAGCTTAAGGGCATCTTTAATATTCGACGTTATCGTTACTACCTAGAAAAAATGAATAAGAGCATTAAGCAGTGGCGTGTTTAAGCCTTTAAGACCTGAGCCTAAGAGCTCGGGTCTAAAAGTCTAATTGCAACCTAATTTTTCGTCTCACGGTTGGACTCTTAATTTAAATAATGTATTCTGGGCTTAGATTACAAAGGTTTTGTAGAAAACGTTTAGTTTTTAAACTTTTCCCTCTAAAAGTCCTGTTTTTATAGTAATTAAGGTTTCGGACGCATATCGTTTTAGTTATTGATTTATGATGCAATTTTAAAGGAAAACGAGTAAAAAGAATAATATTTTATAGTATTTTCTATTATATGCTTTATACTTGTCTGTTCCGTTTTCCCTTTTTTAGAGCTATTTTAAATCAACAAAAATATAACCCAATGCAATTAAATATTTTTATAACAAAAACAAAAAACAATTAGGTATTTATTTTTGAAGAGAAAAATTAAAGTAGGTAAAAATTGTAATTGAAACATTTTTTATGGAAGAAGTGTGATAATTTATAATATAAAAAATAGTGCGGAAAGAAACGAGAATGCTTTATTATGAATATATAAAACGGCACTTATTAAGGAGTATTTCAAAACCTAAGCATTTGCACCAAAAACTGCTCTAAGATCTACGCTCCTAAAAAACATGATTTCTGAAAAAATCGACACACAAAAAAAGCGATGTTTACTTTATTTTCAATCATGTAAAACCGAGCCCTCTTAAAACGCTGGTTAGAGTCATACATAGTACGTCTTATGTTAAAATTTTGGATTGACACCAATATTCATATTTTTCACAAACATACAAAATGTTTTTTTTTTTTAATAAAGAGCCAGCTAGGAATATAAAAAAAAATTAAAAAAACAAATTTAATCCAAGAATGCAGAGGGGGACAGGTATAATTTAATTTTCGAAATTTGATAGTAGTTAGGTGAATTTTAAACGAAATTTGGGGGGGCCCCGAAAATTTTTCGTCTGCGGCGCTTTTCCGCCTTCTTCGCTAGGTACAATATCATAAAATACATGTAGTCCCGACAGTCTCTTTCTCCAAAAAAAAAACAATGTTCTACTTACGCCCACTGAGACTCCCCCCCCCCCCCTCCCCATCCCCCCGCCCGACCATATTTTCTGGCTACGCCATTGGCATTAAGTAGTTGTCATTTCTTGCCATTATATTATATTTAAATTGACTTACTTCCAAATTATAATATACTCTACAGTGGTCAATAAATTCATCCTGTTCTTTAAAGGCATTTTCACTTCGTACGTATGAACAAAATAGTTTTAGAGTGCTCTTTTGTTTTGGGTACTTTCTTTCCAGAACCGTTTGTACCAGATGAAGTAGCACAGTACAATCCTTTCCACCATTAAAGCTTAAAAATACATTTTCTAATCCATATTCTTCAAGGCATTTTTCGATTACCTAAAAAAATAATATATACAGGGTGCTACAAATTCTTGTGCGTACAAGGGGATCTGGAAATCGGTAAGAGACACGAAAATAATTAAATTGAGGCAAAGTTGCGTATTTTGGGGAGAAGAAAATTGTTAATATTAAGAATACTTTCGGAGATATCCAAAAAAAAACATTTTTAGTTTTGGTTTTTCATTTTTTGAGCCTTCATTTTTGACTGGGAATAAAACAATAAACACCTTTTCTTAGCCGTTTTTTATGTTCTACAAGATGGCGTTATTAGTTTTCAAATTCGACGTTTCGTTCTTTAAATACCAATCCCAAGTCAATTTTTTTAAATAAGGACCTAAAATTTTAAATAGTTTTAGGGACTAAGCTTTCGAAATTTAACACAATTTAAGGGTTTTTGAAATTTTAACGTTTTGTCATTAAATTTTCAAATTATCTTTTTATATCATTACGGTCCTGAACATTTAGAGCCGTCCATTTTTATTAAAAGAGGCCTGATATTTTGTAAGAAAAAAGACTCGCGTCTATATTCTAGTCTGCTGCCAAGGTCAGGCGGATGGCGGGACATTTAAACGAGTGGTTGCAATGGATTTAATTATTTTTTTACTTCACGGTGATGAGTCATAGTCGAGGTATTATGTTTTCTTACAAAAACAGTTTGCCGGTTTGTTTATTTGTGGCCTTGTGGGGCATAATTAAAATGGAGGGGCAAGTTATTAACTTATTAATCAGTAAGTTTTGTTATGGCATGCGGCTGACACAAAATATTAAATATTTTGAAAGTAAAAACCTAACCGTCATTTTTTAAATTGTAGAACAGTTTATGTGTGCACAGAATGTGGAAGGGAATGCAGTACAAAATCAAATATTAGTGCTCACATGAAATTAAAACACAAAGTCTTCATACAATCACATTTAAAGACAATTACATGCCCTCTATGTAGAACTTTGTTTTCATCCTTGGCTGAACTGGATCTTATTTTTTACGTCACGCTTTCATTACAATTCTTGCTGGACAGTTGCATCCAATTTTATTGGAACCCTTAACTTTCGGTTGTCGCGCTTTTTGTGCGTTTTTAATATTTTCAGTATACCTTCCTGAACGGTGACAGACATATCTTTGTTAGGAAGAGTTCTTGATTGTACAATAACAAATTATGACTGACTATTTGCCTCTATTGTAAGCTTCCACTTTTTAAAATCTTCAACGGAATTAAATTGCAGGTCTTCTTATTATATCATGGACATCAACAAAATGAAGATCCAGTTTAGCCAAGGATGAAAACAAAGTTCTACATAGAGGGCATGTAATTGTCTTTAAATGTGATTGTATGAAGACTTTGTGTTTTAATTTCATGTGAGCACTAATATTTGATTTTGTACTGCATTCCCTTCCACATTCTGTGCACACATAAACTGTTCTACAATTTAAAAAATGACGGTTAGGTTTTTACTTTCAAAATATTTAATATTTTGTGTCAGCCGCATGCCATAACAAAACTTACTGATTAATAACTTGCCCCTCCATTTTAATTATGCCCCACAAGGCCACAAATAAACAAACCGACAAACTGTTCTTGTAAGAAAACATAATACCTCGACTATGACTCATCACCGTGAAGTAAAAAAATAATTAAATCCATTGCAACCACTCGTTTAAATGTCCCGCCATCCACCTGACCTTGGCAGCAGACTAGAATATAGACGCGAGTCGAAATCTCTGCCTCAAATATTTTTCCGTCTGTTTATTTGTGTTACATGTTTCGTCTGAAACTACTTTGAAACAAATTTTAAAATTATTTTTGACACAGACATAAGCGCATCACAGTAACATATAATTAGACTAACCCCCCAGTTACCATTTTTTCACTGGGGATCATTAATTTGTTTCTGTTTTTGTTGTTTTGTGTCCCACTTATGAAAGACACAAGCCTATATCTTTGTTATTACTGATTTTTTTTTTAAATTTTGGTCTGTTGTTACCCTAAAGGCCAGTTATTTCTTGAAAAAATCCTCAACATCTTCCTCCTTATGGATTTAAATGAACATTATTAACTTTAATGAGCATTTTTAGGATAGAAAAACCATGTAAGTGATTAATAAATTATGGTAGCTACCTACATGCTTTTATCATTAAAACGAAACACTTACAAATGCATATACTTATTTAAAATGGTGTCACGGAATGCATGATAATATTTTATAATATAATTTTATAAGTTGAGAGATAATTTAAAAAAAAGTCGAGTTTTGAATAGATAAACTCTATTATAACACGTTTTTAGCTTTTCGTCGTGTGTCTGTATGTTTCTTAATACATGCTAGATTTGATGTTTTAAATAAATAGGCTAAGTGGCAACAGTCATAAAAATTAAATCATTCTTGAAAGCGGTAAATCCAGTGATACCAGATATACTTAATTAAAATTTCCAAAGTTTGGTTTAAAAAAAACTTGTTCACTTTAAATATTGCTATCAAAATTCCTGAGAAAATCAAATGTTTCTTATATTAAACATATTATATTTTTATCAGTGGCTACAAAATTTGAACGTCGATTAGAAGAAAATCTAACAAGTGCAGTACTTTTAGTACCTGATTCATATTTTGCTTATTTTTAAAAAGTTTTTTCACCGTTGGCTTGCGTACTTAGGGTCGTTGGTTTTAACGAAAAGTAGTTTAGAGTCACATCACTCTTTAACTTTTACTAAATCTTCATCATTTTAATTAATTAAATACCATGTTTTCAAAGGCACATGGTTCAGGATATAACTAGAAAATATTTAGGTAAATACCATTCGTGTTATGTAAGCATTTTTAAATTTAAACGATAATCGCCAAAAGCGCTACTTTGTTATTGTACAGAACCTGTAATAAATAGCAGAATTATGATTATCCTAAACAAACAAAGGAACATGGAATAATTTCTGCGTTTAATTTAATTAATAATTATCGAATTTTATTACCTTTTTATTTCTCCTTTAATGTAGGTATTGAAATATTTTAATTACATGTTTAAAATGTCGTTGTATGTAGACGGGGAATGTAAATAAAACAATAATAAATAAGTTCATGAAGAAAAATATTAATTAAAAAGAAATGGCTCAGGAAACAAAAAGTAAATTCTTTTTGCCTTTTGTATTTATTTAAAGGGTTCACATACTTGTATTACAGAATCAGATTGTTTAAGTTAAGTTTAATGGACTTGAAGAATAAAATGTTATTAAACATTTGCAATATGTGATTTGAGTAAATGTTTATTTAAATAATTACTTAGTATTAAAGAAAAGGGAATTTGTATTACGTGTAAATACTTCTTTTATTAAAATTGTAGCAGAGCACTTTCGGCTTTCGTCATCATCAGTGCTATTCGTCAATATACAATGTTGTCCTTAATTAGATAGGATGGCATTTCGTCCACTTAGTTATTTTAATACAATATTAAAATGGTAAAAAAAAATGTTTTGAACCACTCTGGAAATACATGTACATTTTTCATGGAAATCACATGGAAATCCTCGAAATCGCCTTGGAAATCGTGGCGACTGCTCGAAATCCCCTAAATCATAAACGGAATCGCTGGCAGTCGCAGAAATCGCAACCGAAATCCCAGCATTTACATTCGAAATCCGCGCAATCGCATGGAAATCTAAGCATTCGCCAGGGAAATCCCGCTTTCGGCAAAGAACTTAGGTTAGAACCGACATGGAAATACATGTACATTTTTCATGGATATCACATGGAAATCCTCGAAACCGCCTTGGAAATCGTGGAGACTGCTCGAAATCCCCAAAATCATAAACGAAATCGCTGGCAGTCGCAGAAATCGCTACCGAAATCCTAGCATTCGCATCCGAAATTCGCGCAATCGCATGGAAATCTAATTCCCGAAATCTCTTAAAGATTTCGAGGAAATCCTAGCAGTCCCGTAAAGATTGCGAGGAAATCGCCACAGTCACCAGGAAATCGAGAGATTTCCGCAATACATGTAGGTACATAATCGCAACCGAAATCCCAGCATTCGCATCCGAAATTCGCGCAATCGCATGGAAATGTAATTCCCGAAATCTCTTAAAATTGCGAGGAAATCGCCACAATCACCAGGAAATCGAGAGATTTCCGCAATACATGTAGGTACATTTTTTTGGGAGTGGTTCACCCCTCGCTAAAGACCTTCATAAATTAAACAAAATTAAATCAATGTTACATATCTTTGTTCAAATTCAAGCATATTTGTAAAATTAACTTAGCTTTTTGATTTATTAAGGAATCATAAACTTCATGTTTGTTGCAAGGACGTTAAACACAACCTTAAAATACCCTAAAAATTATTTTTAACAAGATAAAACATTAGTAATGATAATTTTCAAATTAAAAAACTCTCATTTAAATCACAAAATATTTATTTTAAATGTCTATTAAAAAATTGTACAAAATAAAATCAACAAATAATTAATATTTTCAAAAAAATTTTGTTTGTTTATTTTAGGAGATCACGTTTTCAAACCTATGCATAACTTTTAATTCTAAACACCATTTCTTAATAACATTTTGCTGAATTTTCTGAAATAGGGGTACCCAAGGGCGTATTCCAAGTACACCTAAGATGATTTTCGAAGATGCACCAACTTTTATCAAGAATAAAATTTTCTGAGAAATCGGTAATAAAAAAATTTACCATATGTTGCACACTTAAATGACCACACTGTATAGGTAGTATGTAAAATGAAAATTTTCTTTAATTGAACCTTTATTAAATTTACATTTTAGATCACACGCTTACCTGACACTTACTTCAATTGAATATTTTATATGTTTATCTGGACTTCCATATACCATATCACACATTGTATTGACCCAACTTGTATTTATTATATTTAACTCAAGTTTTTCTTTCATTATCTTTTCTGTATTCACAATGTTTTCGAAACTTTTGGACATTAAATTAATGATATTTTTTTCACCCTTGTCACTGCCATTTTTCTCAAAAGTTATGCTTATGTTTTCGTTTTGAATTGAATTAATAAAGTTCCTATATCCATTTGAAGCGACAATGAATTTTTTAGTGTAAATACCTTCTTGGTGATAATGCCTTAGGTGCTCTTTTAAAATAAAAGTTAACTGTTCATCAACACAACCTAGCATAAGTACAAATATTCTTTGAAAGTATATAACAGGATATACATCACATTTTGATGTAAGTAATTTGGTGCCGTCTGACCACATGAATTGAGTTTCCTTATTAAAAACATATTTAATATTTTTTAGCTCGGTTAGCTGATTTAGTTCTTGTAATGAAATGTTAGCCAGTGCTTGACTCACACAACCCGGAGATGTGGTTGTTAAAACAATCACAATATCGAACAACTTTGAAAAAAGGGTCAACTCATGTGCTATTGATTTATCATTTTCTTCTACCACTGATATTTTTTTAAGTTCATACCCAATGCATTTCAAGCTACTAGCAATTACTGTTTGAGAATGGCCAATGCTCTGGTCTCCTTGAAGAAAGTTACTGTTTGGAACTATCAATGCAGCTGTTTGGAACTTCATCATAATTTCAGAAGGACAATATTGTTGACAATTAATTTGCTTACGTTTACAACGGCTTTTTAACGCCACATACTTTCGCTTTACTGGAGCTTTTACATTTCTTGTACATCGACGATAAATTAATTAAAATTAGAGTTGGTGGCTCTCTTTTATATCACAATTTTTTAAAGGTTATGACATTTAGGTCAGCTGATTTTACCACAAAGTAGACGGTTCATCTAGGAGCGGCCGTTATATTTTCGGTGGTCTCACAGAGAAATGATAGGTGGGCGCGGTGAGGCAGGAACCTCGAGTGGTCGTCGGCGATTTTTCTCAGTTAGCAGAGAGCAATGAAAGTTCGACACCGAAATTTCCCCCTCTAGCACTGTGGAGATACTCTTGCCTCGTTATCAAATAATATTATAGGGATGTTTACTGTATCGTTACAGAGCATAAGATTCCTAAGTTGATACTTTTTTTTAGCTGTGTATTGAAGGCATTAAAATAAAAAACATTTTCAAAAAACTCAAAAATAAGGTAGGTACTTACATTCATTTATGACACTATGGATCAAATACGGTTCTGCCTAATGTTGAATAACATTAAGAAAACTTCTGGGAGTAGGATGAGCCCGCAAGGGAAAGCGTTCTACGTATAATCTCAAAGCATCAGCCGCACTTTGACGATACTCACCGTAAATTAGCACCATAATTACTAGTTCATTGTTTTCAAAATTTACCATTTTCACGTGTCACCAATTTAAAATTAACTTACTTCAGAAAAACACACCGCAGCAGACTGCCAAATAAATAACTGACAACCGACTCGTAAATTGCATGACTAAAAAAGCAAAAACAACATAAAGTATAGCAGGCTACGTTGTGATGAGCAGGCCCGCACTTAGATTTTTTACTTCTGTATCTCGCCTATTTTTAAGTTTTTTGAAAAATGGTATTTGAAAATGTCGTTTATTTGAATGCCTTCTATAGGACCTACACAGCTAAAAAAAAAGTATCAACTTAGGAATCACCCTGTATAGAGAACTAATAAGAGGGCTGTGACAGTGTGTAAACTCTTATCCTATGAACGTAAACCGTCCTCATGGCCAATCTATTCGTATTTATTGGTCTGGTACTATTACTTATAAAAAGTTTTTTATTAGAACGCAACTGCTTAGATGAGATGAAATAAAACTTAAGAAAAGAAGATTTAATATAAATATTTTAACATAATAAAATTATAATTAAGGGGGTATACTAAATAAATATTAAATCATTTCTCTGTTTGACTGATATCTATGTTATTTAAATAATCAAGATCATCAGGATCGAAAAGTCTACGCTTTTTAGAAGCGTTTGCTTGCTCCTTTTTATTAATATCTTTTAAAATCATTTTACTTTTTTCTGGTTCATTTACGTCCAAATTTGTCATAATATTTTTAACTGTTCTTGTAGTATTGGGCTTCGAAAAAACCATAATATCCTTGTTATCATTGGTCCTATCACAATGCGGTTTGGTACCAGAAACTGACAATGGCTGATTCTGTGTACCCATGTCATATTTTTTAGTGAAGGTATGTGATATTTTAGGCACATTGTTCATACTGTTTGAATTCGCCTTCGAAGTTCTGTTGGTGGACGAATTTATGGCTGCATTTGTTTCTTCATAAATAACCTGTATATTTTGTGGAAAATTGGAAACTTCTTCGTTTTGAAATGTTGTTGTAATTGTTATTTGATCTGTATAGACGTCTTTTTCCTTATTATACAAAGATGTTCTTACATTTTGTTGTTTCTGTAACTCTCTACTCTACAAATTAAAATTTATTAGATATCTACATTTTGGTACTTTCAGTAGATGTATTTAATATAAAGAATAACTGGCACCTCAATAACTAACAACCAATAATAAAATTGAAGGGGTTAATTTAGTGGATTTGGTGTTTTAACTGACTAATTTTTTAAATTCATATTGCAAATTCATATTTTAAGTGAATTAAGGTGCTAGAACTGGTTTCGAACTTCTGACCTTTAATATAATGAAAAATAATTAGTCACATAATCACATTGAAGGCCCTGACAAAAGTAAACAAAGTAATACTATTAATTTGCTGGGGGTCAATCTGGGAGGTAATATGTCTTGGCATGATCACGTTGCCGCAATTGCCAGGGCAGCTGCACAGAAACTTGGTGTACTTTTCCGCACCAAAAGGTTGTACACACCTCATCAACTTTTGACACTCTACAAAGCCCAGATTCGACCATCATTAGAATATTGCTCTCATGTCTGGAGCTCTGCACCCAAGCACACCCTTCGGCTACTGGATTCCATTCAAAGGAGAACCGTTCGTCTGATCGGCGACCCCGAGCTGACCAAGACCCTCGATAGCCTGGAGCATCGAAGACAGGTTGGTGATTTGGCTCTCTTTTACAGATATTTCCATGGCAGGTGTTCGACTGACATTGCCCACTTGATTCCACCTAGAGCAATGCAAAACAGAAATACACGGCGAACCGCTGCCGCTCATCCATATGTTGTTCAGCTTAGTACTCCTCGAACTTCATTGTTCAAGAATTCTTTCATCTGGAGAACGTCATCTTTGTGGAATGATCTTCCTGAGGTCGTGTTTCCCAATGAATACAATCTTCAACGTTTCAAGAACAACGTTAATCGCTTTTTTCGCACTCGCACCGCTCCCAGAGCGCCTTAAAGGATTTTTCCTACAGTGCAGGTGTTTTATGATAAAAAAAAAAAAATACTGCACTGGGTACCAGGACACGATAAGATATTACAGGGAACGAAAAAGCCGATGAACTTGCGAAAAAAGGCTCAAAAAATACATTATTCATTGGTCCAGAACCGGCATTCGAGGCACCAAGGTGGACGGTACGAGATACCATATATAAAGCGATATGGATCAGGAGTGAACACAAAATCAACTGGAACAACAGACCGGGATTACACCATAGTAAATGCTTCATTGGATCCAGACCCAAGACTTATGAAACAGCTAGTTCAAATGAACAGGAACCAGCCGACAACTATTACAGGAATTCTGACAGGACACATGGCTGTTAAGAACCATCTGCACAAAGTGCAACTGTAGAATAGAGATCTTGACTGCAGATTATGTGGACAAGTCAGGGAAACCGGAAACCGTACAGCACATAGTTTGCCATTGCGAGTCACTAGATCGGAAGAGGCAACGATTACCCGGGCAAACCTGAAACCAGAGGACATCCCTACCCTCTCCCCAGTTGACTAACACAAACTAGTGCAAGGAACTGAGATCACTGAGTGGGTGTAACAACCAAATACTGGGTGACTACAATGGGCCAAACCTGGCCTAAGTGCATCCGGCGTATGGGGGCCCTCGAAAAAAAAATCGTATTGAAGAAAGGTCAGAAGTTCCAGTTCCAGAACTTGATTTTTAAGAATGAGTCAGACAGTTAGCACGTTTATTTACTAACCCCTTTTTATATGGAATTGACCCATTATATTTAAATGGGGACTCCCATGGACTAAGTTAGAGGGGGTTTGGGGGTGCTAAGTCTCCTTAAAAATCAAATTAGTCCCCCAAAAAATATTTAATTATTTTCACATTTGAGAACACATAGTAAAATATTTAAAATTAAATATCCGGTTAATCAAATTTATTCCAAACATGAGTTAGTGAAAGGGGTAGGGGCAGAGCTGTGAAAGTTACTTCAGAAAAGTAACTAGTTACTTTTTCGATACTTTTGCACAAATGTATCTAGATACTTATAAGGAATAAGGGGCAGAGCTGTGAAAGTTACTTCAGAAAAGTAACTAGTTACTTTTTCGATACTTTTGCACAAATGTATCTAGATACTTATAAGGAATAGTTACTTTTACCTAAAAGTAACTTAGTTCTTAGTTACTTAGTTAAAGTAACTAGTTATAGTAACTAAGATACTTTTACAGTAACTAGTTACATTGATTGTAACTACGATAATTTAAAAGTAACTAAGATACTTTTAAAGTAACTAGTTACTTATTTGATTGTAGTAAGTAACTAAGTATAAAAATATAAGTAAATAAAGTAACTAAGATACTTTTGAGTAACTAGTTATTTTAATTGTAACTACGAAACTCTAAAAGTAACTAAGATGCTTTTGAACTAGATACCATAAATTTACCAGGTAGTGATAACTTATTTTCCTGTACACACTACCACTATTACCATCAGAAAACTAAACTAAGAAGTGTTAATTCGAACAACTCGAACAAGTAGAATAAAATGCTTTCCAAGAAATTTCGCGTTTCAACCAGTTTGCTGTTTGACGCTCGCGACTCGCCGCTCGTCCCTTCGTGAAAATCTGATTAACGGCCGCCGATCGTCCCTTGGTCATCATCTGATGAACGGCAAGTGTGCATCATTGGTATCCTAGAGGAACTTTAAAAGTAACTTACTGACTTTAAAAGTAACTTAGTTACTTTAAAAGGAACTTAGTTACTATAAAAGTATCTAGATACAAGTTACTTTTCAAAAGTAACGAACAGCTCTGGGTAGGGGTAATAACAATCAATAAATAAATTAATATACGAGACTAGACAGAAGTTGGGTCAATTCTCAACGATTTTTGGGCGTAGCTTAAAAATGTTTTCTCTGTGGCACTTCTCCACCCTCCATTTAGTGACTGATCCCCCTCTAATACAGGCCTGTTTATAAAAAAAAGCAAGTGGGAATTTAACGTTTGCCACTGGGCTGACTTAGAGCCTTCTGATTCTCGACTACGACTAGTAAAAATATCTATAACACACATCTGATTGTAAATAAAAATACCTACTTGCTGTCGAACTTTTAAATCATCTAATTCTGATCGAAGATCATCATTTATATTTTTCATTTGTCGTATTTTTACATTGATGTCGACCAGTTCTTTACAAAGTTCCGTCTCCACTTCATCTTGTTGTAAAGCAGTGGCTGCTTGTGCTAAGTCTAGTTCATTATAAAGTTGCTGAACTGAAATTAACAAATAAGACATATAATCCACCATCAGTATTCACTAAAAGGTTTTTAATTTAGACTATTGAGATATTTAGATCTTTTATATGGCTCAGTTGTATTTTCATTGGCATTATGCCATATGCGCGCTTTGGTGGTAATTTGATTTGGTTGCAGTCGTTTTACCGATAAAAAAATTTACCAGAAAGTTGTTGATAATATATTTTATTTATTACATAATACCGTTAAAAGAGAACTAAAGAACAGTCGTATGTACAACAAGAGTAGCTGTGATGTTGATGTCCATATCGCACGACGAAATAAATTGAGCATGACGTTAGCGAAAAACGACTTCGCCTAAATTTAACCTTCTTTGCTTATCTTTCTTACCGTTTTTAAGATCTCTATATACGCAGAGTATATATCATTATTCTACCCACCTATTCTACTATGATCAGACCTTCTTTTATCAATCTGCTGTTGTATTTCTTTTATATCCAGTTTTCCTTGTTCTTCCTGCTGTTTGAAGCAGTTTTCAAATTGCAAAGTTAATTTATCCATATCATTTGTGCTAGCAATTTTATAATTGTTTAATTCTTTTTCTAGTACAGTTATTTTATTACACAAATGTTGATGCTTTCCTGAAAGTAAGTTATATTATACTATTATCCAGTAGACACCTAATAAACTGCTGAACAATTTCTTTCGAGCAAGAAAAATTTCGCCTAAATTTAACAGTTGATATTTTCTGAACCAGATATGATATCGACCTACGGTTTTAAATGGTTGATATATTCATCCCTTGGGAAACAATTGGGAAACAATTGTCAATGTTGGATTTTCTTTAACTATCAGAAAATTTTATATACATGGTGTTAAAGAAGACGATGATTTTTGCTCCAATTTTAATGTCGTGTAACTTTCACAATAATATTTTTAAATTTTATTACTCTACGTCAATTGAATCACTGGTTCATAGCAAAGAAAGTAATTTGTCAAATTTTTGATATCTGCTATATTTTAAGAAATACGGATTATTTTGGAAAACCTTGCTTTATTTCAACTTATTGGTAGCTAGATCTCACTGTGCGTTGTATCGTGCAAACTTTTCGAATGATTATTATATCTTATGAAAAGCTTGATTATGTTCAGTAACAATAGTTGTACCTAAATGTTATGATGTACAGTGGCGTATTTATAAACACTTATATTTCTATGGTTTATGAGTAGGTATAGTGTTAGAAAGTTAAAAATTAATAAATACATTTTTTCCAAAAATTGAATTAAAAATATTACCTTTGATAAAATTTTGTAAACACTGTATAATATACCTATACCTAATCTAGGGGCGAGTACTTTCCAATATAAAACAATCGTAAAAAATTGAAAGATACTCATAATCCATAGCCATGGATGTTTATAAGTACGCCACTGTACATCATAACATTTAGGTACAACTATTGTTACTGAACATAATCAAGCTTTTCATAAGGTACAATAATCAAAAAATTTGACAAATTACTTTCTTTGCTATGAACCAGTGATTCAATTGACGTAGAGTGATAAAATTTAAAAATATTATTGCGAAAGTTACACGCCATTAAAATTGGAGCAAAAATCATCGTTTTCTTTAACCCCCTGTATATAAAATTTTCTGACAGTTAAAGAAAATCCAACATTGACAATTGTTTCCCAAGGGATGAATCTATCAACCATTTAAAACTGTAGGTCGATATCACAACTGGTTCAGAAAATATTAACTGTTAAATTTAGGCGAAATTTTTCTTGCTCGAAAGCAATTGTCCAGTAGTTTAGATTGAAGGGATCCACGCATTTTTTCAGACACTGTATACTGAGAAAGGTGCAAAATCACATGTTATTGCGGATATATTTTTTTTAAATCAAGGGTTTGTAAAATTCGGCGTTGTATTAGATGTATTAGACAGAATTTTCTGTCCCTTTTTTTTATCTGTCTTACTCTTATTACTTACCCTGTAAAGCTACAAATTTAGTAGAAACATTAAAATGTTCACTCCCTAAAACACATTTTAGTTTCTTACACATTTCAAGAGTAGTAACTGTACAAAATTTTAATTGTTCTTCAAGTCTATTGAGTTGCATCCACAGATCCTTTTCTGTTTCTTTATTTACTGCATCTTTCTACGAAGCAACATTAAAAAGTCATATGAAGAACTCACCAATCAGAAGACAACTTTGATTTCGACATTAGCAGAAATGATACAATCACAATCAAAGATACCTTGTTATTTAATCAAGCTTAAGCAGAAAATCATTTCCGTTAATGTTATTAATGTCACAGTCAAACCTTATTGGGTTAGTTAATTCTTAATTGAAATAAAAAGCATGAAATGATTTTGGCATAGTAATATAGAACATAAAGTTTAGCTTGGTTAATTCGGGGTTAAATTTTATGGTGTTTTTAATTCATAAGTATTAATCAAAAATAATAACCTTTGTGATGTTTGTAAAATACAGAAATATGTTTTTTAAGTGGTAGCCACTTAATTAGGAAGTAGATAATCAAAATTAAGTTAAACGTAAACCGAAATAACATTTAAGAATCAGAATTAGCTTTGGATGTTAATCTATAATTTAAATTAGTTAATATAATAACTATTAATTGCTAAAATGAAAAAAGGCGCCTTTAAATAAGTATAAAGATTTTATTGCTTACTTGAAACAATTCAAACATATTACTAGTTCCGTCTTTCAGGTCCATCATGTAATATTTAATAATTTTTATTTTTGACGACAATTTTGAGGTCTTATTGCGATTGGCGTCGTTTCTTAAAAACTGAAATAATTATTTGACATTTGACACTAGCACACTATTACCTCTTTAAAAACAACTGATAATTAAAATGTAAAGCAGGCCACGGTACATTTATTATTAGTAATAACCATCCATATATTGCTGTCTACGATCTGCGTGAAAATAAAGACTGAGATTTCTGTCTTGTTTCCTACTGTTGAATATCCCAGAAGGTCATGGTTGATGATATTGATGATCTTTTGGAGGCTGTGTACTGCTGGTGAGTTGTCGAAAGGCTTTACCGTGATAGAAGTGGTTTTAAAGACAGCGACATGTTCTACCATCTAATAAGTCCATGTTTAATGGAAGTCGTACTTATGACAGAATTTGATTTATTGAGCAATAATGTTGCAAGCGAAAGCAAAAAACATCATCTTTTTCTGGTAATGAATGAAAAGCAGATAATATGTATTTTAAATTAATTCATATCATTTCATATTATATCCCACCTATTATAATAGAATAGATTACTTTAACACTCCTTGATTCCTTCCTCTCCTGCAGAAATAAACAAATGTCTACTTTTATCAAAACAATAAAACTAACCCTTTAAAATGTAAAATGTTCCAGTATAAGAATTTAAAAAATACGTATCTGAAAATAATAAGAGAAAGACTATAAAAAAGCCTTATTTACCTACTCTAATAGATATTCTGTTTGTCTTTAAAGCCCATTTTCCGATTCTCATTAGCTTCATCAGTTAAAAATTAATATCACCATGTAATATTCGACCAATTGACAATATTTCTGATCGCTAGTAACCGAAGCGAATTTGCTCCGAGACCGAACTGTAAACAACAATGTTATATTTTTTGTGACATTAAACTATAAATAAGTCTCACATAATTTCCACAACGATAAATAAAACTATTTTAGCCAATAATTTAATTTATTTAACCTGTATCCACTACATAGAAACAATTTATGCCTATAATGTTTTTTTAAATATTAATTATTAACTAAGTAAGTACCAGAAAAGATAGTTTTGTTTAGGGTAAATCGTCTGAGAAAGTACTAATAGTAATTGACATAAGTGATGCTTGTAGAAGGGAAGAATTAAAAGACCTCAGAACAGAAAATGTACATAGCAAAGGTCGGTATTTAGAATTGTTATACCCAATATAAGTACTAAAATAACTCGGAAATTTTTTATAACTCCTGGGGATATTAAGAGGGAGTAAATATGGTCCATCTTATTTGAAAATATGTAGGCATGCGACACAGCCATACATAATAAAATCATTATAGTATACTCAGTCCGAAAAAGTATTTTATTTCGACACTGAAAATGAGGTGTACCGGGTGGTCTACTAAGAATGACCGCCGGCCATATCTCAGTAACTAGTAATCGTACAGCATCCGGGTACATTTTGTATGACAAAAGTGCCCAAGAGAAAATGCTGGAAATTATTTTTAAGTTCAGCATTTGGCCGCAAGAGGGCGTAATTGAAAAGTAAATTTTAAAATCTTACATATCTCCGAAAATTCCACATTAAGGTATATCTTTGATAACACCATTAAAAAGCTTGGACAGTTATGCATCATTTTGGTCTTATGCTCATTGGCGTACCGACTTTAATAAGAGGGGGGAAGCTGTTGAAAGTGTAATCAGTTAAATCGCTGTAACCTATAAAGGACTTATCTGATTTTAGCAAACTAAAGACTGTTTGGAAGAGAAATGTATGCACTTTCACCAATTGTATTTAGTTGTCCATAATAGTTCTCAAAAAAAATGCTAGGGGGCGCAATTTGCAATAATAACACATTTTTTGATTTTACTCCGAAAAAATAAATCATACGGTATAATTATTTATTATTATTATATTATATAATCGAAGGGTAGATGAAATTTGCTAGAAAAAATATTAAAACCGCAGCTCGATTTCTCCATTCGTTTCAGCGTTATCGCCAATAGAATAATTTTTAAAACTAAGCGATTATATATTTTTTAGAAAAAAAGTGGTACGCCACTGGATATTATTTCTGATTAGCATGGTCAATTCTGCATAAACATGGTCTCTTGCGTTTTTCTTCTCAGGCACACCGTTCTTAATTAAAATAATTAAATTAAATTAGCTCTACTTTTATTATTAACATTGATAATGCAAAATTTTGTTTTATAAAAATTGTTGGAAATGACTACCTTCACTTAATAGGCATGCATGAAGCTAGGAAAGAAGACGGAAAGGCGCCGCAGGCGAAGCATTTTCGGGGCCACGCCCAAAATTCGTTTAAAATTCACCTAACTAGGTATTAACAAATTTCATCAAAATTATTAAAATTTGTTTTTGTAAATGATTTTTTTTTACTTTTTTTTGATTTTCCTAGCTGGCTCTTTATTAAAAAAGAAACTTTTTTTATATTTGTAAACAATATGAATATTAGTGTCAATCCAAAATTTTAACATAAGTTTGATTCTAATACATGTTTTTCGGGCTCGGTTTTTCATGATTAAGAATAAAGTAAATATCGCTTACCACGCCAAAATTGATGATTTTCTCAGAAATCATGTATTTTAGGAGCGTAGATCTAGGAACAGTTTTTTGTGCAAATGCTTAGGTTTTGAAATACTCCTTCTTAAGTGCCGTTTTGTATATTCATAATAAAGCATTCTCGTTTCTTCCTGCACTATTTTTTTTTAATTATAAATCATTATCACACTTCTTCAATAAAAAATGTTTCAATTAAAATGTTTACTATAATTTTTTTCTTTAAAAATAAATACCTAATTGTTTTTTGTTCTTGTTGTAAAAATATTTTATTGCATTGGGTTATATTTTTGTTGATTTAAAATAGCTCTAAAAAAGGGAAAACGGAACAGACAGGGGCAGGACAGGACTCTACCCGTATGACGAAATTATTTAATTAATTTTATTTTATTAAACTTATCAAATAACTTGCAGACATTTTTGACACTTATTTTTTTCTATTTCAAAATCTTTTTTACCCGGGCTTTGCCCTGGCCAGCTCCCCTCTACCTACGGCTCCGCTAAATATTTGGACAGTCTAAAATTTGCATGGAATTTCCTATGTTTCCAACCACGATACACTATCCGATATACGCCACTGAGCATAAATATGAATATATAATAAATACACATTATGAAACAAAAACCCATCATTTATCACTATAATGCAAGTAGTCACCTAAGATTAAATATAACTTAATTTAAGTAGCGACTTCCTAAAAATTACTTCTAATAAATTAATAGTAATAGGATACGTCTTTATCCCTGATGACAGGCTGCTGAGAGGGTGGAACGTCAACCCATGAGGTGTGGTGCGCGTTTAGCGATTCGTGGTACGTACCATCTGGTGACGATTCTGGCCTTTGGAAACTAAACGGCCATGTCTGAAAAATAATAATTTTTTACGACTAATAAGTTTTTTTTTATATAGTTGACATTTTCCGAAATACTATTACACAAATGCCATTCGACCAAAATTATTTTTGAATTATACCACCCGATTGCTCTTGTAGTATTTTTTAAAAAATTTGATCTTTTGCGTTTTAAAAATATAAAGCAGCATTGCGACGATTTAAATCATCAACTGATTTTTTCAATTTTAATCGTGATTTAAATCAAATTGCCTTGCTTGCCGTTCTGCCCTTCTTTCGAATTAGGCTTTTTTCCTCTTCGTTCGCTGCCAGGGCCATTCCCGAGGGGACCTACAGTTTAACGTGGGTTCCGAACCACGATCCTTAGTCATGCGACACCCCCTAAGGGCTATCAACCCTTGGTTTATTGCCATTGCATGACCTACCGATTGGGGAGTGTGTACCTTCTTCCGCACCCCACGAGATGTCCGATCTCATCCGGCCTGGTTACCGGCGTGAATGGGGTGGGTTGGGAGATGATACCTTTTACACTCTTCCCTGCATTCTTAAATCCACTAAATTTCGGACATACTTTTTTTATTGTACGTATGCCCACTCCGGGAATCGAACCCGGGTCGCCGCGGTCGAATGCCAGTAGCTCTACCTCTGAGCCACAGCCGCGGTTTAAAATATTATCTTTATCCACAACTGCGGTTTTAAATCCAATTATAAATTTCTGTAAAAACAAGTCGCCGAAGCAAATAACTCATCAGGAAATTAAAAAAAAAAATAAGATAGTTTATTTCATCATTATGTAAGTGTAAAAACATAACTAATCGTCATCAGTCCAGCGTAAAAAATATTCATAAGTTACACTGTACGCCGCCGAAAATTTTCATGACAATACAAGTTATTTTGTATGTCGCCGAAGAGATTTTCTAGCCGTAAATCTAGACAACAAATATTTTTGAACAGACAAAATAATGAAAATAAGTGATTTTAAAGTTCATTATTGCCATATTTAAGGAAAAAACTAGTATGAATTGATAAAAATAACAAAATCACGATTTAATCGAAAAAATCAGACTTACTGATTTTTTCAAAAAACTCGTGATTTATTGCAACCCTGATATAAAGTATTTAACAGTGGCGGTTCTTGAGCAATAAACCATTGTTTTCTCAATTGAATTAAGGCAATCTTAATTTATGATAAGTATATCCCTTTCCCTCTACCCCCTCTCCTACCCCAACATATAAAAAACGGTGAATTTTTTTGACAACATTAAAACATACTTTTTGGCATTATGCTTTTATATCAGAATTAACGGGGTTAAATATAAAGCATCAATTTCACATCACACCTTGTATCTTTGCTACTATGCAAAAAATTTTGACCAAAAAAAGGTGGTATCTATGGAAAAATTATTTTCATGCAGAAAAAGAAATCGGGGAAATAGTACATTGTATACCTATTAGGAAAAGCTGAACATTCCCGGACGACCGTCAAGATTGTATGTCGAAGCGCAAGCCGAGACTGACAATATACGGAGTCCGGGAATGTGGCTTTTTCTACGAGGTATACATACTATTTTTCCGTAAATCAAAAATTATTAAAAGGACATAACTTATTACAATCAACTTGTTGAAGTTTTGAAATAAATATTATTAACTTTGTTCACAAATAAAGGATGCCATTAAATATTTATGTTAAAACTATGGAAACACAGTAATATTGAATTGTCAAGCTTAACACATTTTAATTTAGAAGTAGCCGTACAGAAATAATATTTCCTTAAAGTACAATAATAAATATTTCCTAACAGTTATTTTCCGTTGCCTAGCAACGACTAAGTGTAAGGAAATATTGACTTTTTCTTTCAGAAATGTTATCAAAAATGTCAATATTTCCGATCGATTTTGGGAAAAAGATATTTTTTTAATAAACAACTTTCTTACATTCTCCAATATCTGTAGAGTACAAATTTAAATTTAAAAATACGTTAATAAACATGGACAGGATTCGGTTCAAGAGAACGAATCAATGTTTATAATATATGTAAATATATATTCGCTTGGAGCTGGTAACTTTGGAATTTAGAAATATTGTTCAGATCCACTCAATCAAAATCTTGCAGTTTCAATCACTGCCCGAAAATTAACAACACTTCTTCATTCCAATTCCAAATAATACGAAACTCCTGCACCAGCTGACTTATGTTGTCTTTTGTGGCTCGCGCCATAATAAAAATAAAATTAATAATAAGCGACATTCACAAGGTGTTAAATATTAAGTGAAACATATGTGTCTCATCAATTAATTTTGTTGAATGACATTTTGACTTTAAAAATGTTAATAGCGATAAAAGGTTGTTTGTATAATTTGTAGGACGATTTGCTTGACATACAAGATACAAATTTGCAGTAAAACGTTTTAAAAAAAAATTGCCGAGGCGTATTCTAGGTCATACCTTATTGTAAAATCAGTCTTATTATAATACACAATATGACAAGGCGTACTATAGTCTATTTCAAAAAGGTGTAGGGAAAATGGGAAATTCTGTTCAGTTCGGCTCAATTTCGGTGTCAACCATAGGCGAAGGTAAATTTTGTGCATTTAATTATTTATGATAACTAACCAAAAATTTTAGAGAATTAGGTTAACGGATATTAAGATAAAATAGTATTATTTGAAATATTAAGATTTCAAGTAATTGCGTAACTCAATTCGGGAGATTACCACGAGGACATGAATTCGAATGTTTTTAAGGACTATTTTGGTGAAATGATAAATTATCTTCCAGCTGATTCAGTAATAGTTATGGATAACGCAAGCTATCTTTCACAACGCACATAAAAGACTCCAACTTCATTTTGGAGAAAACAAGAAATTATCGACTGGTTAACCACCAAAAGTATTGAATTTAAAGATAATTTAATAAAGAAGGAACTATTATACCTATATCAAATTTACACAAACATCGTTTTATGAAATATACCGTTAAAGATATAGCTGAAAAACATAGTGTAACTGCCATATTATTGCGAACTAAATTCTATAGAACTTATATGGGCGCAAGTAAAAGAATTTGTACCAAGACACGACACGGCATTCAAAATGAAAGACGTTAAGCCACTGTTTGATCAAGTCATTAAGAAAATTACACCAGAGAACTGGCAAAAAGCAGTTCATCATGTCATTAAAGAAGAGGAGAAAATGTGAGATCTTGACCACCTGATCGATCGGACCGTCCACCCCCTAATTATAACGTCAAGAGGAGATGACAGTTCCTCAGATGACGAAGAATATTATGATTTTTTATAAGTTAATTTCTATATTTTGTATTTTTTTATAATGTTTAATAAAAAAGAAGTGTACCTAATACTATGTACATAATGCACGCCTTTGTCACACCATTTTCAGTGTTTGCGAATGGATAACAATAGGCAAAACCCATAAATTGACCTAAACCCGGGTGGTACTACCTGCACTTAATGAAAATAAAGAATTTTGCAACCTGAACCTGTGTGTAATTTTTTTAAGAATATGAATAGATGAAATCCGTCGACTTCGATATCACTCCTTATTTTTTTATGGGGTGTCTGTGGAGATTATCAAAATAATATTTTAATTTATTGGAAAATAAGAAATTAACATAAATAGCCCTAATATTTGTATTTTTATGTTCTGCATGGCGGATGATATAATTTGAAGCTATACCGGGTGTTGCATCGTCGAGCGGGACATAGGAAATCCCATGTAATTTTAAATGGGGTCAATTATTGGCTTCCCTAATTATTTTAGAGAAAAATTCTATTTAGGTTTATTAAAGAGCACTAAAACCCACATTCAAACGAATAACTTTAGATATTTTTGATGAGCCCGTTTACGGGTTATCGCCGATTTCTTTTTAACTATTTCTCCTTTTTATGGCCCCGTATTTGCGGGCACCAGTCAAGGTCAAAGATGACTGTCAAATAAAGTTGTCATTTTGAAATGTGTGCTTTATTGTTATAAAAACTCGTACATCGAAAATATTAAAGGTGTATTTATGAGTACAAATTAATCTGAATAAAACTAAAATAAAGTATCCAATTACAAGGTTAGTTATGACATTTTACATGTTTCAATATTTTACTAATTAATAGGTAGGTACTATTATATTGTTAGAACTTTAGGATTTAAGATGTTCAAATATTTCTCCATTGACTGCTAGACAATAACCGAGGCGATCATAAAATTCTTTTCTTACATTCGCTAGTTGGTAAACTGAAATCCTATTGCATTCGGCAGAAATAGCATTTTTTAACTCGTCTAGATTTGGGTATTTTTTATCTATGTAGGATATACGTTTTTTAAATGGCCCCAGAGAAAGAAATCATTTGGCGATAAATCAGGAGACCTGGCTGGCCAATTTACTGTATGATTTAAGCCAGCACGGTTTAAATATTCCCGGATGTGCCGGGCAGCCATCCATTTGGTACCAAACTTCCTGATTTTCCCTGGCGGCATCATGTAAAGTAGGTAAAATATGATCTTCAAGTAGTTCCAAAAAATATTCTGCATTTAAATTTCTTGTAAGAAATAATGGCCCGATAATATTTTCTCCGAAAATCCCAGCCCAAACATTAACTTTTTGTGGATATTGCGTCCTTGTTTCGAGAAACCTGTGTTGGTTTTCTTTGATTCAATATCAATAATTTTGAATATTGGGCTCATTGTTTAAGGTAAATGTGCATTCGTCAGTGAAACAAATGTTTTTTAAAAATTCCCTATCCATGTTTGCTCTTTCAATCATACCATAGCAAAACTCCTGTCGTCGTATTTCGTCCCTATCTCTTAGCTCTTGGTGCTTTTCATATTTGCATGAATAATATTTATGTCGTTTCAAAGCTCGTAACGCTGTGGTGTGATCTAATCCTATGTCATCCTCAAGTTTCCTTGTGCTGGCTGATCTTCCCATCATTTTCTTCCACGCACAATAAAACTTGCAAGTCTCTATCATTTCTTGCATCTCTTCTTTGGTCCTGCCTTTCTTCACATCTGCAGTTATTTATTACAGTTCCTTTTGTCTCAAATTTCTTGATAGTCCTTTCGACTGTAGATTTTGCAGGTATTCGGATACAGAGCAGCAAACATGTCTGACACATTTTGATAACTATTTCCTTGATAATACCATTTAATCATCAATATTTTTTCTTTAGAAGTGTAATTCATGGCTAATATTTTCGATGTACGAGTTTTTATAACAATAAAGCACACATTTCAAAATGACAACTTTATTTGACAGTCATCTTTTACCTTGGCTGGTGCCCGCAAATACAGGGCCATTAAAAGGAGAAATAGTTAAAAAGAAACGGGCTCATCAAAAATATCTATAGTTATTCTTTTGAATGTGGGTTTTAGTGCTCTTTAATAGATTAAATAGAATTTTTCTCTAAAATAATTAGGGAAGCCAATAATTGACCCCATTTAAAATTACATGGGATTTCCTGTCCCGCTGGACGATGCAACACCCGGTATAATTGAAACTTTAAAAAAATATTTCAATTTTTCTTTTAGAAAAAAAAATAAGGTATATATCATCCGCCAAACTAGAAGTTCTTGTGAATCCATTAGTAAATTTTTGTATTAAATTTTCAATAAGACAAGCCAGGAAACGATGTCGCGTTTCACTGGTATGCAAGGCTCTTAAATATTTAATCTAGAGTATTAAAAAATAAATATGTTTGTGCATAACCGTCGATATTTTCATGATATTAGAGTTTTATTGTTTTAATGTTCATGCAAGTTCCCTATAATAAAACTATTTATTCTCTCTTTTCATTGTTTATTTGATGTTTTATTTTTGTGTAATTCAGCTTTTGTTATTAAACTATTCAAAATGAATCGGTCAGCTAGGGAGTCGCAAATATTATATTATTTTAGGTTTTAATTGAATGTATTTTTATATTTCCTAATCATAAATTGGGCATGTAAAAACTGTCATAAAAATTAACATCACTTTGCGTTTCTTGTATATACGTTTCCGGATAAATTTAGCCGCAGAAAAAGAGGATGCACTTCTGTTAACAAAACATATCAAATGTCATAGAGAAAGAATAATTGGGGAGCCGACATATGTTCCCAGCTGTGCCAGGTTTTTCAAAGTGGCTGTAAACTTAACAATTCGCGTAAACTGTTTATACTTACCGCGAGTTTAAATAAACATTGACTGAGGATCTTTGTTATTTACAGAT
The DNA here is from genome assembly GCA_935413205.1 of Polydrusus cervinus. NCBI lineage: Eukaryota > Metazoa > Arthropoda > Insecta > Coleoptera > Curculionidae > Polydrusus > Polydrusus cervinus. The sequence goes on from OW284516.1 coordinate 31,044,616, forward strand.
AAAGACAATGGGATTTAAATAATTTATAAGGGGTACCGTTCACTTATTCAATGTATTATACCGGTGGGTGACAGGGAAACTAACTACTTTCCAGGCCACCATTTTAAAATGGCTTCGGATAAAAATCTAAAATTTTGGTTACATTACACATTTATAGTAAAAACACAATAACTGGTAGTCACTTCCGGTTTCACCGGAAATTACCCAATGTTTTTTTTTTATTTTAATTGAAAACTATTTATTTTATTATTAATATTTTTAATTTTATATAAAATTGTGAACATTTTGTTTATGTTTGTCCTATTCATAAACTTAAGAGTTCAATGGCGTATTTAGGGGGGCTGCCCCCAGAGCTCAGAAGCTCGGAGTCTAATTGCAAACTAATTTTTCGTCTCAAACCTTTTACTGATATTTTATATTCGGCCTCATTCCGCTACATTTTAACAAATTTTAAAATTCACTATTATCAATAGTCGAATTTTGCTATGTCTGGCAACAGTGTTTTTCGATCGTCATAGTGGCACTAACAATTAAGCTCAAGCTGTCCGCCAAGCCGGCTATGCACCGTACTCGAGTTGCACCGTTAGTTTGTTGAAAACGACGTATCTACTCACTCGCTTGAACGCCGAGTTATTGTTTTATCTAGTTTTGTGTAGATTTACCGGTTACACGTTGCTGAGTAGTTTGTGAGTTTTGTGATGAAAAGTAATGCTAGTTGTCGTAAGTAAAAATGTGAATTTTACAGCTTTTAAATGTAGGTTATTATAGCCGCCACTGTTAATAAGTAGAACAACTATAACTTACTTACCAACGTTAAGGGATGCTTATGAGTATTATCACTGGGTGGAGGTTGATCCATTAAAACAGCCCTAAGATGTGCTATATAACTTGTAGCTAATCTAAGAGTATCTAATTTTGACAATTTTGTGTCGGCTGGCACCCAGGGGAGAGTTGTCTTTAACCTATGAACGAAAAAAAAGAAACGACCATAGTCAATTATTAGTATCAAGACTTATACGTTTGTGGATGAGAAAGTGATTTATTATATTATAGTGGGGTCAAGTCCGGTGGTCTTGCTGGCCATCAGTATCCGATCTAAGGTGTTATTGTTAAAGTAAAATAATAAACTATTTAACAAAATTTACCTGGTAATGATCTCTTATTACATTTTTAAAAGTGACGTATGATAATTAAGCATTATAAATCTCCTTAATATGGGTTTATTTATTTTTTAATATTTCCCTGTATACTATGGATAGACTATGAACTATTTTCAGTTTTTTTTTTCAAAAAAAAGTAATTCTTCATAATTTTTTTTCATTTTTTAAATACAGATCACATTAAAAAGCTTTAATTTTGTTCTGCATAGGGTACAAAAAAAAACAATAAAATTTGTATATATTTGTAAACTTAAAAAAAACTTTTTTAAAGCATCAGAATTAAAGAGCTTAGAAGGATAACTGGAAAAGCCAAATAATTGTTTTACAGGATGAGCCTGCCTGGTTCATGCTGTAAAATAATATTTTCCTGCTTTGTATAACATAAATGATTACCTGCAAAATGCCTTGCTGAGAACTCTCATTCTTGCCCTTTCTCTAGCATTTGCTGCATTTCTTTGAGGATGTCTGGCTTCGTCAAATTCATCGTCTGAATCTTCAGAACTAACAGATCTTCGTTTTCGCGGCATTATCCTATACATAAATACATGTTTGCATTGTAATTTTCAATTACTGTGCTTTTTTTATACATAGTGTGAATAAACCTCAGATTAAATATTTCTAGAATGATAGAGTATAACGATGAGAAACAAAATGTTCTTTACAGTGCAATGCCTTGACGTAATTTACAATTCCACATCTTGATTTGTTATAATCGTAAAGACAAATAAAAACATAACATAACGTCTTTCGGGTATTATTCTTATATGCAATACGTCGTAGCCAATGAAACGTGCTGGACAAAGAAAGGATTGTAAGGAAAAGTTTCAAACTGATTATTTCATTTTAAGGTATTTGATTCATCATGAATTTGTTCATTTTTATTTTAAATTAATAATAGATCTTGCCTTTAAAATGTTTTCAGTCCTAAAAACTGTTCTTTTCAAATCTATTAATTATCAATTAAAAATTCTGTAAGAAAAATACAGTCCATAGGCTATTTTAGAAAGGTGTAGAGTGTAGGGTAATAAAAGCTCATTAGTTATGCAAAGTGACTCCAGAGTGACCCAACGAATATTTAAGTCCCTTTCATAATTTGGCATTGATTTTATTGCAAAATTCTTTATTTTCATCAGGTGCAGGTAGTATCTACCACCCGGGTTTGGGTCAATTTATGGATTTTTCCTATTGTTGTCCATTTACAAACACTGAAAATAGTGTGACAAAGGCGTGCATTATGTACATAGCATTAGGTACACTTATTATTTATTAAACATTATAAAAAAAATACAAAAAATACATTATACAGAAATTAAATTAAATTAAAAAATCATAATATTCTTCGTCATCTGAGGAACTATCATCTCCTCTTGACGTTATAATTAACGGGTCAACGGTCCTATTGATCAGTTGGTCAAGATCCCACATTTTCTCCTCTTCTTTAATGACATGATGGGCTGCTTTTCGCCAGTTCTCTGGTGTCACTTCCTTAATGGCTTGATCAAATAGTAGCTTAACGTCTTTTATTTTGAATGTCGTGTTGTGTCTTGCTACAAATCCTTTCACTTGTGCCCATATAAGTTCTATAGGATTTAGTTCATAATGGATTGGCGGTGTGCGCAGCATAGTTACACTATGTTTTTCAGCTATATCGTCCACAGCATATTTCATAAAAGGATATTTGTGTAAATTTGCTATTGCTAATAGTTCCTTCTTTATCAAATTATCTTCTTTTTTTTTTCTTTGGTTAGCTATCATAAATAATTGAATGCACAAAATGTACCTGCGCCTATGGCCAACACCGAAATTGAGCAAAACTGGACGGGATTTTGGGCAAGGGCCTGTCGACATATTAAGCACCGGTTCCCGCAGATCACCAAAGTTAAGCGGTGTCGAGCGCGGTTAGTACTTGGGCGGGTGACCGCTTGGGAACACGGCGTGCTCTTGCCTCAGGGAAGAGTGTAAAATGAATCGACACCTAGCCATCCTATTCACGCCAGACAGGCCGGATGAGATTGGATATCTCGTATGATGAAGGTGCCGTTTCACACTCCCCCGTCGGTAGATCACATTTGTGGTCGATGACCGGTTCAAGATGGCCTACGTAGTCGGCGAACCGTAAAAAAAAAATGGACGGGATTTCTCATTTTATTACTCTACACCTTTCTGAAATAGACTATAGCTTGTAGTTCCTTAAAATATCAGATAGGTACGAAAATTAACGCAATAAATATTTCTGTTAACCGAGGACTCGTTGCGACGGAGCGCGGAGCAGCACAATTTTTGTTAATTTCCGAGGTTTAAAAAAATTATTTTTTAGAGAAAATTCACCACCACCACCAAGTAGATTTCTTTTTAATTCGCATATAATCAAGTGGGGTGTCAAATTAAAAAGCTCTCTCATTAGTACTTATACATAACTATTTTTTATTCATTTTTTTACCTCAAATTCGCATCCCTCTCAAAAAGTGTTAAATTGTAAAACTAAAATCTCGAAAAATGTATGAATATAGGGACAAAAATCTTGCTCTCATACACTAATTTTTGTACTTGTGTATGTCTGGACCAGTTTTTTTAATGTTTATTTATGCCAGTTATGCTGCCTTCAATGAATATGAAAATTTATTATGGGGTTATAATTGGTACAAAAATTAGGTTTCAGACATAGTTATAGATCGATGTAAAAGGAGCGAGTAAGACTGAATTTCTAGTCTTTGGGCACTTTAATGGATCAGCGTGCGGGGGTGTCTTTGAGAGGGGCCTAATGGACAGTGACCTTCATGTCAGCGGCCAGAACTAAATCATTTGAGGTTAGTTTTGTTTGTCAAATGATGACGAGACGTAAAGGCTTTGACATATTAAACATATTTTGTAATTAACTCAACGCCCTTAGTTTAGAGTAATACGTAATAAGTAGTGTTAGTTTTTTAAGGCATTTGACATTAAAAATAGACTTAAAGGACACCACAATGGTATATTATTCGAAATGTGTACCTATTACGAATTTCTGAAAAGAATGGAGAAATGCGTTGGAGGAGTTGAGAAGTTGATTTTGGATGTACCAGTACGTACTAATCTTTGAGACCGTTCTACCGTTTAATAATAGCAAAATAATAATTCTCAGCAAATTAACAAAATTAATTTTTTTCGTTTTATTTTTCAGTAAAAAATGTTAAGCCTGAAACGGTAGGTAATTGGTCCTTCAACGTCTCCATTCAGCCACATTTTAGACAAATAAAAATTAATGAAATATTGATTAAAAAATAACACAAACGCGTCTCACGACTGCCACGGTTTCGTTTTACATCCTCAGGGACACATGTATTTGTTTTTCCATAAGGTATATTTTATAATTTTAAAAATGTAAAAAATAAATTACCAATAATACGTTTTTTTCAGTTTATACACATTTAATAACAAGCACTTCAAAATGTCCACTTAATCACCCGTTTTAATCACAAGCACCTGGATGAACGTACCCGAATTCATTAACTCGTTTTTACATAAAAAAATCGCCCAATTTCGGCTGATTTAAAATACCCAGAATTTCGAAAACTAATCTAACTCGATGCTTCGTTAGACAAGGAATCTTCTCTGGGCGGTCCAGACTATGTATAACTCCTCCTACGTCCTTAAGGATATCGCGGGATCAGCCAATGGCAAGTAAAATAAAGTGTATTGCTATTTATTTCTTTACATCAAAAATAACAAAAAATAATTAATAGGGTTATATTTGGGATAAGAATAACAAACCAATAATGTCGCCTTTGCTCAAAAATTTTGTTTTGGCTGTAATAATTGGATTATTAGAATAGATAATTTCTGTATTGATATTAATTTATGTTCCAAATAAAGGAATAAACAAGTACTTATAACTGTGTAATTCATTATAACAACCTTTCAAAAAATAGTTAGTGTGGTACTATTATTTTTTTTTCCGACTTTTTTCTATTCCCAACTTGAACACATAATTTACAGCAGTTAAATTTTTATTTTTAATATTTAATTATACTTACCACACTAAAAAGCTTGACATTTCTCTTCTGTGAAGATACCGAATACATAAAATAGTGATGTAAATGAAAAAAAAACGTTGATGTTTTTTTTCAAAACTCGACGTTTTTTTTAAAAAAAAACATAGGGGTATGTTTTTTTTTAGGTTGCGTTTTTTTTCACACTAATTAAAAATCTGTATTATCTTGTTGAGTTTTTTAAAATAAAGTGTAATCAACACGAAAATAATTTTACATTTGTCAATAAACATATATTGTAAAAAAACGAACATAAACCATCAACTTATAAAGAAAAATAACACAAAAACCTTGTAGTTTCACTATGCAAACAATGTAAAAAGGAAAAGGGTAACCTATAACATACAGTAACAACAGTAAATACTCTTTATATGCTCTATGCTCTTTGGTTTACTGAACAGGAACATATCAAAGTCATCAAAAAACGGGATTTTTAAATGATGCCTTTAAAAATAAAAACGTGGATTGGTTTTTTTTCATGAAAAATAAACGTGTTTTTTTATCACGATTTTTTTCAGGCGGTCAAAAAAACGGCTTTTTTACACCACTAACATAAAAGAAGATAAGGTACCAAAGATATACTTAGAACCAACAAAAAACACAAAAGTGTGTTAACATTTTGTTTATAGAAGCTTCATCCGAAGAAGAATTCATCTAAGGAAAATATATTATATTAGAAAAAGGTTTTTTTCTATAATTGGCTGCAATGCTGCATTATGAAGAGAAGAACAGTCAACAAGGTCAACTAGATTTTTTTTTTAAATAATAAATTTAATTGTATTCTACACATCTTATAAGTGCGGACTATCGTTATTTCACTTTTTGATTAATATTTTATTCCTATTTTGTAAGAAAAAAGACACAAATTTTCGAGGGGGGGGGGGGGAGGAGGGAGAAGCTTATATTTTCTAACCCGGTTTAGGAATAGTTTTCTTACAACCAAGGTTAGCTTAATCCTTAATTTACTAGTCAGACATCTTTTTTTTTTTTTTTAATATTTCCTGTCAATGTCATCAATGCCACAGTCAAAGTTGTTTGTTCGTTAATTATTGTTAAAAATCTTTATAATACATAATATATCCACCGAATGGACCGAATTATAAAGCAACAACTTTCAAGGTAAGCTAAATGCGGTCATGTTAGTATAGAATACTATCGAAAATGCTATTTATAAAGGTTGCCGACATCAAACAGCTTAGCCAGCACCTACCTACCCCAAAATGGTGTTATTCTAAAAAAAATTCTGTTTTACTGATGAGGGGGGGGGGGCTGCAGGCCGTCATACAATACCTTGTTGTCATTTTTCACTGGCATACGAAAATTTTACCCAAAATATTAACCTAAAAAAATACAAATTTGAAGTGCTGGTTAAAAGTGGTGTATTACAACTGCACACTTTTTGATTAACTGCGCAATAAATAAAAAAGCAATGAAATTATAACTGTAGTACATGGTTATTTTATAAAATGAATAATTTGGATTATTCTCCGCTTGTTTACTTTAAAAATAATTCAATACCAACCTATGATTAGTCTATTATTATTCTTAATTTCCTATTTGTTTTTTTAGGATCTCCTCGTAACAATATACTTTTGCTTGTGCCCTGAAGGCATATGTTTATAGTTTAATTTCACACGAGTTTTATGTTTATTTTTCATAAAAACAATACTTTATCTTTTAAGAACAAAGAAAAAATCTAAGTTTTGTGGTTAGAACATACATAGGTATATACAGTGAAGCATCCAGAGTTTGAGTCTGGTGGGGGTAGTGGCAATATTTAAGTATTAAAATTTCATTTCGCTGAAAAGTACTGTAATGTGACTGTGGAAAAAATAAACAGCAGTTATTAAGAATGATATTTTTTTGGAGAAGCATACAATTGCAGCTAAAATTTAATATTCTTATTCTGTGTAAAAAAAGACTTTACTTCTGATAATTAAAACTAAAAAAAAACATATTCTAAAACAAGTGAAATAAATAAAAAAATATTACATTAATATATTAATAAAAACATTTAGGAAATAAAAAATAAAACAGTTAATTATAAAAAAACATTTTAAAGAAAGAAAACTATCAGTAAAAAATTAAACTCCTAGGGAGGGGGGGGGGGGGGGACACATAGATACAAGTTGTTTCTACACATTTACCAACAAAACTTATTAACTATGATATAATATTATGATTATTATATTAAAAGCTAGAAAAGTAAGTTTAATTTGCTGTGGATAAAATATGGCTGTATTTAACCTAAGATTATAAAATAAAATATATTTTTTCTTATAATCTTTTATAATAATTTTGATGTACTATTTCTTGTAATAGAGATCTTTGACATATTAAGACTTTTTTAAAGGAAAAAGGCATATTCCAAATAATTTTTATGTAGCTAAGTTCATTTCAAAGGCAGAAATATCTTTTATACGTACATTTGTAGTTATCCTTAATAGTAAGGAAGTTAGGAAGTAGATTTGAATACATAAACCTACATATTTGATAATTAAATTTTTTTAAAGTTTATAAGTATATTTCCTATTTACAAAAAAAATTCATCAAATCTCTACTATGTCTATGCAATTATTGTTATAAATCTATATATTTTTTTACAATATCAACTACTCATATGTTCTACCTAGATGGGTATTTTTCGGTTGTATAAAGTCGTACCACAATTATTAATTACCCTAGTTTTATAATTTACCTTTTTGAAAATATCAATTTCTCAATTTGTTTTAATTAAAACTTAAAAAGATCATAGATTGGTTATACTTTTGTGATATACATTTTTTCTTGTGCGTTCTTGTATAATGGTAGCTCTAATTAAGTTTATAGGTAAGGTGGAGGTTCAAATAATTTTTTTTTATAAATTTATATAATTTTTTTGATTTTAGCATATTTATATTTTGGTTTATCTATATTCTAAAATTTTCGCTGTATTTTCTAATAACAAAATATATAATATAATAAATAAAACAGTCGACAATCAAAGTCGAATTGAAAACGGTGTATCATTGTTGAGGCCGTAATTTTATTAATAATTCTATTCTTCTTAATCGGGGAGTTCCCCAGGGCACCATTCTGGGGACGCTCTATATACTATATAGATTTATACAAGTTTTTTATTTAATGTTTGTCACATCAGTACGCTGACATTAAATTATATTTTTTATTCCCTGTGTCAGACTGTATGACTGTAACTCGGTTTAAAAAAAATATTTGTAATTTTTCAACTGCTTATGACCTTGTACCAAACAAGTCACAGACAGATATTGGTTTTTAGTAGTCAAAGAGATGAAATTATTCCTGATAATAATTTTACAGTGATTCTGAACAATCTAGTTATCGTTCCCTCTGAAACCTGTAGGAATATGGGATACCGATATCCCTTTTTATTCACGTCAACAAAGTTCTTATTGTAACTTCACCGTTTTGTACATGCCTTCCTTCCTTCTTCCTTAGGATATGGCTTAAGCTGCAAAGGCTATTCTAGTCAAGTACCGTTTTTTTGTGGGCTCCTTTTATGTCTTATCTGGCTAGACTTTACTAACTATCGCTGATTCTGGTCACACGTCTCTTCCGCCACAATAAGTTAGAGCATTGTCGGAAGAATGTTCCTCCTTCCATATCATTCTCCACCTCTAAAAAAAACAATTAGTTCGCTTATGTTGGGCTTCTTTGGCAAGTGCGGTCACCTTTGTATCATTTCTTTGTGTACAGTTGGACGGTTTTTATTTTAATAATAATTAATTATGTTCAAAGTTTATAGCGGAGACATTCTGTAGTCAATCTTCCGCCGATAAATCCTAAATAAAAATACTTTGGAGACCTACTCCGTATTTAGATGTAAATATGTTATAAGATTACAATATAATTGTAATTAATATTTTACCTTCACAATACTTCCTGGCGTCACAGCAAACTTATACTAAATATACAACGGAATGCAGACTATCGATGACCCTGTCAGAATATACCCAACATGTAGACTCCAATCTGGATATTTGTACTCGTACCCCAACATTTCTTCGTGATTTAAAAGCGAGCATACAAAGATTATCTGAAACATATTTCACCTATTTAAAATGTAGTAAGTTATTTATCAAAATGTTTTGACACATTTTATTTGCATGAATATATTAAATGTTTCGTATATAAAGAATTTTGTTAAAACACCTCATATTGACGTGTGGGACCATCATGGGGCCTGTATATTACGTATCTTAAGTTTCTTATAACAGCTAAAATAATCTTTCAGACGATTGACCTGGTAAAGATTAGAGGAATTGTAATTTTTTAATACAACTCAATGGTTTCTATACCGCGGCAGTGACTCAGAGGTGAGGTACTGGCATTCGATGGAGGCGGTCCGGATTCGATCCCCGGAGTGGGCATACGCATAATAAAAAAGTATGTCCGAGATTTAGTAGGTTTAAGAATGTAGGGAATAGTGTAAAATGTATCATCTCCCAACCCGTCCCATTCACGCCGGTAACCAGGCCGGATGAGATCGGATATCTCGTGGGGTGCGGAAGAAGGTACACACTCCCTAATCGGTAGGTCAAGCAATGGCAAGAAACCAAGGGTTGATAGCCCTTGGGGGGTGTCGCATGACTGAGAATTGTGGTTCGGAACCCACGTTAAGCTGTAGGTCCCATTGGCAGCGAACGAAGAGGAAAAAACAACAAAAAAAAAGGTTTTTATCATGGTAAAATTGCTAATGTAACAGAATGTTTTCACCTTTTATAAAGTAAAGTACCTGCCATATTTCCTCATTTGAGAGTAATAATTTCTTACTTACTAATAAAAATACAGGGTTGATATATGTCCAACATAGCCTCCAAAAAAGACCAGGTCTTGAGCCGATCATTTTTTCGATGTCCCTAGCAAAGTTATCGGTTCCATAAAGCCAGCACACCCCTGCAGCTTCCACAAAAACCACAAATAATATAGCCAGACCTGGCCCGTAAATGTTCAACATGTTAACTAAGTACACACCACCCTAAAAAATGGATTTATAAAAATTATGTCTTCACCACTTGTGAAACATTATTAATAGAAAGACTACTAGAAGATAAAAAGTCAATATATACATATTTAATTTGAATGTTTCACTTACGTATGTTGTTGTAGGCAAGGCACAAATATATATTCCGAGTAACAAAACGGCAACAAATATCTCCCTGTGTCTACCAAGCGTTTTAGGGTATTCATCGCATAAGGCTGTGATCATCGCCTCCAGTCCTCCAAAGGTGCTGTCAAGCCCCAATGTAATAAGCATTAAAAAGAAAATTATTGACCAAAAAACTGAACCACTCATTGTAGCTATGGCTTCAGGGTAGACTATAAATACTAGACCCGGACCTACAAATTAAAAAAAAACTAACTACTACAAATATAAAAGTTAATCTCTAAATATTTTATAATATCCAAAGATCATGAATCAAAACAAAGATATGACATAAATATAACGATATATTATGAATTATTGGCGATCGAACTTAAAGAAAGTGGACTCCCTGGGATCAGGATAGATAATGACGGCTGTTTCGTCCTTATTGGGACTCATCGAACTGTCATAAACTATGCAACTCCTTCGATAGTAAGTAGTTAAAAATAGTACCAATTTAGGAATTCCCCAGTATATTCGGAACGACCTATATATTTGTGTTTTCTCTTGATGAAGATCTTTTCACAAGATATTTTTAATTATAAAGCATTACTATATACAAAATACAATTTCATATTATTTAAATTGAGTTACCTTTCAAGCCAACTCGATCTATACTTGTATGCTGCATATGCGCCATATATCCTAACACAGAAAAGATCACAAATCCGGCTAAAAAACTTGTGAGACAGGTAATTATACTTGTGATAACTGCGTCTCGGTAACAGTTATTATTGAATTTATTATAACTCGAGAGCGCTAGTAATGTTCCCAAACCCGGGCTCAAAGAAAAGAAAATTTCCGAAGCAGCGTCTATCCACATTTTTCTGTTATAGAGTTTGTGCCATTCTGGAGTTAGATAATATCGGATGCCCTCCATTGCCCCTGGAAGCGTCACTCCTCTTGCTAAAAGAATAATTAGGACCACATAAGGGGCTAGAGCTGTAACTCAAACAGCCTGAAAAATAAAATAAATGTATATTTAGCAGGAGTTTTTTATTACTGAAACTATAGGCCTAATTGTTATCATAATATAGATTGTAAGCCGTTTTTAAAATTTTCTAGTTTTCTCACCTTTCCGATACTCTTTACTCCTTTCCATAATGAAAAATATATTAAAACAAAAACTGCGAAAACACACAGGGCTAGGGCAGGTTTGATCGGTCCCATCCTATTGAGACCATCGGACTTATATTGCTCCAGAACTTCTCTCCTAAAATTTAAAGGTATTTTACCTTTAAAGGGGGCGAGGGGTGCTGCAGCTCTCTTTCTCTCTTGGCTGCGACACTGCCAACAGTAACAATGGTGGCTGTTATTCACGCGGATAAAGTTATAAAGTTTATGACAGGATCCGTAGGCTAGTTTTTATTTGTTGTATGTACATTTTACATACATATTTTTCTAACAAAAGCTTAACAGATGACACTGAAGTATGCTGGCTGCTGAGATATTCGACAAAAACTATATTAATGAGATAAAGTTAATAATTTTGTAACTAGATACTGGTATGCAAAGTAGACTTAATAAAGATCTTCATAATATTATTGTTTATGACACCCATTTTATTATATCGTACACAATATACATATGTACGATTCATTTTTATTGAAAATTGGTTTTAATTTCTCTATATTGATACCTGTTATGCTGTTAAAAATGTTGTCGAAAACTGGCTATTGAGTAAATATTTCGACATAAAGTATGTTTCACCACACGCTGTACATAATTTGAAAAATTTAATTTTTTTTTTTTTTTATGATAAAACACCTGCACTGTAGGAAAAATCCTTTAAGGCGCTCTGGGAGCGGTGCGAGTGCGAAAAAAGCGATTAACGTTGGTCTTGAAACGTTGAAGATTGTATTCATTGGGAAACACGACCTCAGGAAGATCATTCCACAAAGATGACGTTCTCCAGATGAAAGAATTCTTGAACAATGAAGTTCGAGGAGTACTAAGCTGAACAACATATGGATGAGCGGCAGTGGTTTGCCGTGTATTTCTGTTTTGAATTGCTCTAGGTGGAATCAAGTGGGCAATGTCAGTCGAACACCTGCCATGGAAATATCTGTAAAAGAGAGCCAAATCACCAACCTGACTTCGATGCTCCAGGCTATCGAGGGTCTTGGTCAGCTCGGGGTCGCCGATCAGACGAATGGCTCTCCTTTGAATGGAATCCAGTAGCCGAAGGGTGTGCTTGGGTGCAGAGCTCCAGACATGAGAGCAATATTCTAATGATGGTCGAATCTGGGCTTTGTAGAGTGTCAAAAGTTGATGAGGTGTGTACAACCTTTTGGTGCGGAAAAGTACACCAAGTTTCTGTGCAGCTGCCTTGGCAATTGCGGCAACGTGATCATGCCAAGACATATTACCTCCCAGATTGACCCCCAGCAAATTAATAGACGGCGCCAGGGGAATTGCGTGTCCTGCCATGACTATATCCGGTTCTGCAATGTTAACCTTTTTGGAGAAGACTGCTGCCTGGGTTTTCTTAGCATTAAATTCGACTTGGTTACTGTCACCCCAAGCCAAAATTTCTTCCAGGTCTTTGTTGAGACGCAATACTTCATGCTGCCTGCGAAGATGTGCGTCGGCAGCGGATGTTTGGGGAGTCAAGGTAAAAGATGAGACAAGTGTGCTGTCATCAGCAAAGCTATAAATTGGATTTTGGGTCTTCACTAGAAGGTCGTTAATATACAGTAAAAAGAGGGTAGGCGACAATATGGACCCTTGAGGAACACCGGCATTGATGGTGAAGGTGTCTGAGAGAAACCCGTTAATCGCCACTTGCAGAGAACGGTTCTTAAGGAAGCTGGTTAACCATAAACAGAATCCATTAGGCATACCGTAGGATCGCAATTTACTTAGAAGCCCATCGTGCCAAACACGATCAAAAGCCCTAGAGATGTCCAGTGCAACAGCCCGGGATTCTCCATGATGTTCGATGGTGTTGCTCCAAAGATGGGTGACATATGCCAGAAGGTCACCTGTTGATCTGGACTTACGAAACCCGTATTGATGGTCGCTGATAATGTTAAGCCCTTCCAGATACTTTAGGAGTTGTTGGTTAATAGCTTTCTCCATTACTTTTGAAATTACTGAAAGCAATGCGACTGGTCGGTAGTTGCTTGGCAGGGTCTTTTTACCTTTCTTTGGAATGGGCTGGACACGCGCCGACTTCCAGCAGGATGGAAATATTCCTGACAAACAAGTTTAACAAGATATTTCAATTTTAAGAAAACATATAATAACTTTTTATGGGATCATACGTTAGAGGTTGTAAGTGATAAGTGCCGGAGTGTTCTGCCGTTTCTTTCGACGTGGGACGGGAGGCTACTGCCCTGTCCTGGCAACTATATGAGGGAAACCCTACTGACTTGAGCGACAGCTCTTAGTCTCGTCCAGTGCATGGGGTAGGCAAACCTTTGGAAATTGCGCGACACTTAGTTTTTCTTTAAATAGCTGATACCGCTTACCTCGTCACATTTAATCACTTTTTCCTCTTATTTATTGGCTCTTCCAACAAATTTTCCGAATTTTCGATAGTGTCATATGAAACATATTTTATGTAAAAGTAACTCTACACCCAACCAATTTTTCAAGATATTTATAATATGGAACCAAACTTAGAAAGCAGTACCTAGTAGTGTCACTGTCCATATGTGCTGCCATTTCAGACTATTTATAGACATCCTGTATTTATAAATTAATATAAATTTCATCATTATCAACAAGACCCGGGCTATTTAATTGGAACATGATTTTGACATAAAAACACTATTAACATCGGAATATGAAACACTTCTTTTATGTAAACCCATGAAATTTTATTTTGGGGTAGCCATTTTCGAGCCTTTACTTGGTGTCAAATCCATAAGAAACTGTTGAATGCTTATTTTTATAGTTTTTTATTCACCTGAAATTGTGTACGTTTAAATGGTATTGTTGTAGTTAATTACTACCTGAGTTGTCAGTCTGACATATTTTTTGATGTCTGAGTAATATATATAATTTTGTCGAAGCGATTATTTTACGTAATAGAGTGTGTTGTCTGTCCCCCGGAGTTTTATTTAAACGGGTAGTTTTCTTAAGATTCCACATTTTATGGCGACCGTGACAGGACAGATAGCACGTCGTGGATAACTGACACCTTTCTGTGTTTACGTTAATATTTCGTGTCGAGAAATTATTTCGGTTTTTTCGGGTTGATTTTGGTGGACTGTTGTTAGAATTTTCTCAGAGTTTCTTGCTGTCGTATATCTGTGAAACTACTGAGGGCTAGGCCGATTCGAACTTTTATTTTCGTCACAAAATAACCAGGGAAAATGGCAAATTTGGAAGTTAAGAAAAAACACCGAACAGTCCTACGTGCAGGTGTCACAAATCGAGCCAGGGACCTGGAGAAGTTATTGGCAGATCCTAAATGCGATTTCGGTGAACTGCACGTCGCATGGGACGGGTTACGGGAAAAATACGATGAACTTAAGATTGTGAGTTCTGATGTTTTTGGACTTTGGTTGGAGATCGAGGCGAGTGAAGATGATTTAGCTCAAGATCAAGAGCAATGCTACTCCTATACGAAAAAGTTTAAAAATTTGGATTATAAGTGCTTCAAGCTTTTTCAAAAGAACGATGGATCACAGAATAGTGCCCAAAGTTCAGTCACTGAAAATCACCAAGTCAAAGGTAGGAGAAATTATAAGTTACCCGAAATTCAATTTAAAAAATTTGATGGCAATATTAGAGGATGGTTAACTTTTTGGGCACAATTTAAAAAGGTTCATGAAGACCCGAATATTGATGCTTCGGATAAAGTAGATTATCTTGTGCAAGCTACTTTGCCAGGAAGTAGGGCAAGACAATTAGTAGATAGTTTTCCTGCTACGGAGGAGCATTACCCACAAATTATCGAAAGTTTAAGGTCTAGATTTGGGCGGGAAGACATACAAATCGAAGTTTATGTTAGAGAACTCTTAAAATTGATTTTGATTAATGCTGTTAACAAGAATACAGTAGACATTTCTCACTTATATGATCAAATAGAAACACAGTTAAGGGCGCTCGAGACACTGGGGATAACTTCTGATAAGTATGCAGCAATACTCTTCCCATTGATCGAATCCTGTCTCCCGGAGGAACTTCTTAGAATTTGGCAGAGATCAGCTGTTGGTTTAGGCGCTGAAAATAATCTAGAGGGTAACCATTTTGACGAGGGTGGTAAACAGGAGTCTGTAGCAAACAGTAGTATGCAAAGTAATTTTGATTCAAAGAGACGCGAAACTGTATGTAGGCTGGGTGCAAAGGATTCTAATGTTACACTGGAAAAACGGTTAAAAGCTTTAATGCAATTTATGCGCAACGAGGTGGAAAACGAACAAAGAGTTTTGTTGGCTTCAGAAGGATTTGGTATAAAGGAAATCACTCAAAATCCTGGCGTGGCTATTAACAAAAGAAAACCGCAGACATTTATGAAACATTCATCACCTATAGCTACAGCCGCGGACTTAGTTAATGGAGAAGCAACTAAATGCATTTTTTGTGATGGCTTGCATAATAGCGTTGATTGTTTTAAGGCGCAAAGTTTTTCGATTGACAGGAAGAGGGACCTTCTCAAGGATAGAAAAGCGTGCTTTCGTTGCTTAAAGCTAGGACATTCGTCAAAAATGTGTCGAGGGCGTCTAAGATGTATAGTGTGCGCCAAATCACATGTCACATTAATGTGTCCCGAGCTAAAAGTGAATAAAGAACCTGGACGTCGCGATTCTGAGAAAACTGAAGCCAGTACGGGCCCTGAAGTCAACGCAGCGAATTATACAAGTAATCATGTTTTTCTACCAACCTTGCGTGTGAAGTTAATTGGGAAAAATGGTTCATGTGATGTGCGAGTTTTAATGGACTCCGGCTCTCAGAGGTCTTATATTTTGAAAAACACTGCTGAACGACTAGGTCTGGTTCCCAAGAAAAAAGAGAAAATAATGCATTGTCTATTCGGTGGAGCGTTATCGGAGCAAACCCATCGCCTGTACCAAGTAGAACTGATGAAAAATGGATTTTCTTATAAGTTGGATGTACTCGATCAGCCTAAAATATGCACTGATGTTTCTCCAGTCTTCCCTGGCCCTTGGATGAATGAACTGAGAGTGCTGAATATTGAGATAAATGACACATCACAGCAATCAGCTCAAATTGACTTACTTGTAGGGTCAGATTTTGCAGGGCAGTTATACACCGGAAGAAGACATGTACTCAAGTGTGGTCTAGTTGCGGTTGAAACATTCCTGGGATGGACTATTATGGGGAGAGTGCCTTTATTTGAAAAGAAGTCAGCTGTATCAGCCATCAATCTTTTTGTGAGAGATGCATCGATCACAAACTTGTGGGAGCTCGACGTTTTAGGTATATTAGAACCTACTCGTACAAAAGATAAAGCAGAGTTGGCTATGGAGGCAAAGAACTTTTTTTATGAAACAGTGGAACAGGAGTCAGATGGACGTTACCAAGTTAGGCTTCCATGGATAGACGGCCACCCTCCTCTGCCTACAAACCATGGTATTGCGCAAACAAGATTAAACAGCTGTTTGAAGAAATTGAAAGCTCAAAACCTGACCGAGGCCTATGATCTGGTTTTTCAGGACTGGATGGCGGAAGGTATAATTGAGAAAGTGGAAGGTTATGGTTTGAATAAAACTGTCCACTATTTGCCTCATCGCCCTGTTGTGAAGGAAGGGTCAACTACCAGAATCAGGCCAGTGTTCGATGCGAGTGTCAAGGAAAAGGACAAGCCTTCACTGAATTCGTGTCTTGAAAAAGGGGTCAACTTAATTGAAGAAATTCCTAGTATTTTGCTGAGATTCCGAGACAATAAGTTAGGTGTGATATTCGATATTAAGAAAGCCTTCTTGCAGATAAGCGTACAAGAATCGGATAGAAATTGTCTTTGTTTCTGTTTTCCTATGACGTCTTCGATGCATGTATCTGGAAATATGAACCTCCCAGCTGATCTTCCCTCTAGTGGGTGCTCTGCTAAAGCGTTAGTGGAGTCGCAATGGTGGGAGGGCCCACAGTGGTTACGTTTACATCCCGATCTATGGCTCCGAGAAGAACAAGTTTCCTGTGATGAAGAAGAGATCAATAGTGAGAAAAAGAAAGGAATTTCGAGCACTATGACTAACGCGACAGATAATCCTTGGAACTTAAGTCAGATCTCAAAATATGAGAAAATTGTGCGTATGATAGGTTGGATTTTTTCTATTAGTTTTCAATAAAAAGAAAGAAAATAAGAAGAGACTCAGAGGACCTTTATCGGTGGAAAAAATAGAGCAAGCTGAAATATTTGTTTTAAAAGTTGTACAAAAGGAGGTTTCTGTTGAGAATGACCCCAAATTAAATGCCTTAGACATTTCCAAAGACGATTCAGGTATTTTGAGATTAAAATCTCGTATTTCCAATAGACCTGATATTGAGAATTTTCGTTTTCCGATCATTTTACCCAATAGACATACAGTAACGATTTGGTTATACAAATCCACGAAAAGCCATGTCATGTCGGTGTTCAAGGACTTATCAGCCTGTTCAGAGAAAAATATTGGATCTTAGGTGGCAGACGCTATGTACGAGGGATAATTGGAAAGTGTCAAGTATGTCGAAGATTTAATTGCAAGCCTTTTCAAGTGCAGAGTCTTCCGCTCCCGTTAAATTGCGTGAGGGATTCTGTTGTCTTCGAGATCGTTGGTGTGGACTTGCGAAAACGTTTCGGAAATGAGTATCATACAGTTAAATTTTTTTGACAATTTACTTTTGTGAGAAACTCTCAAAGGCTTTTTCTAGTTTCTCAGGTGGGAGTATGTCAAATCCATAAGAAACTGTTGAATGCTTATTTTTATAGTTTTTTATTCACCTGAAATTGTGTACGTTTAAATGGTATTGTTGTAGTTAATTACTACCTGAGTTGTCAGTCTGACATATTTTTTGATGTCTGAGTAATATATATAATTTTGTCGAAGCGATTATTTTACGTAATAGAGTGTGTTGTCTGTCCCCCGGAGTTTTATTTAAACGGGTAGTTTTCTTAAGATTCCACACTTGGTTATAAATATTAAAATAACTTAAGTACTCAAAAAATTCCTTAGCTGGTGTCGTCGAACTGATGTTTGTTATCGTCGTGACTTGTCTACAGTTTATTGTATTCCACTCGTTGGTACATCTTGTCCATGGAAGCTCGTTGGTGAAACTCGCCACTAGATAGTACAGTGCCCAGCCTATGATGGTGTTGTAGTACATGCCCATGTAGATGTTCAAGAGGCAAATTGCGTAGCCGACACCTAAAGATATATTTTTTAATAAATAATTTAAGGTGAAAGAATATAAAATAATTTTAAGCAAACGGTCGTGTATTTTCGTTTCCTATGCGGTTACCATTACTCATTGCTTGCTCTTGCTTTTAAAATATCTTTATTCATTCATGTTTTGTAAGTTACATGTCAGAACCCTATACTAACTTATGCTAAAATGATACTTTTATCATAGATAACAATACATTTAACATAATATATAAACATGTGCTACGTCCACGTGACATAAATATAATAACAAGGCAACGCCCCGTCGGAACTGGTGTTTGCTCTTGGTACGGGTAACTGGCTTTTTATTTGAATATACGGCAAGCTCCAGTAATCTTTTACTGCCATGAGGAAATGCGTTTTGTATTACTACTTGAAGGTTCTTGAATGAGTTATTGCTAGCTTAATGGACTTTGTCTGAGCTTGCTGGGAAAACAGGTGAAAATCCCAGCTTAATTTTAGCAGGTACAATGTAGCTTCTTCACGTTTGCTAAGCGCTTGAAATTATACTCATTGCTATACTCGCATAGGAAATGGATAGTTAGTATTCAGTTCTCTAAATGTTTTTAGCTACCTCTATATCCATTAAAGTAGTGTTAGGGTGAGTATTAGGCAATCCAACGATGTTTCAAAAGTGGCGGCTGGATTGCAAATTATAGGGTATTCCATTTAAAATAACGATGTCGCCACCTGTTTCGGGCAGAAGAGGCAACGCCGCATTGCTAAAAATATTTTAAAACGATAGACCATGGTTGTTTATCTGAGCAACCAAATTTTTGAAGAAAACGTATGACCCGTTTTCAATAAATATCTAAAGTTCCATTCACTGTAAAACACCCGGTATAGCAGGAACTCATCGCGGATTCAAAAAATGGCATATTAAATGGTTATTCCTCAATGGCAGTTGACCATGAACAAAGTAAACCTAGACATCCCACGTAAATCAGCTAAAACGAGGCTCAAGTCCTCGAAATTCCGAAAGGAGAAGTGACTTTAGACGAATATTCGCGCTCGATTAATCGTTATTGCAGACAACGTTTGCCCTAACCCGTTACCGTCTTGGACATCGTCCAGAATTTATGAGTGATAACATTTTTATATTTCACCGTTCCTCTTGGTTTGGTCTCTCTATGGCATAACCCTGTATAACTTCTATGATCGGAGCTCTTGACTTGCCTTTTAATGCAGGACATATTCGTTTCCATATCGTAAGGCACCCGCTTCTGTGAAACTGTCCCAAAGCCAGATCCATGTAAAATAAAGGCAGACCGCCAAAAATAAGCATTATTGTGTATGGAATCAAAAAGGCACCTAAAAAAATCAAAATTATTCATCCATATTATTTTATCTATAAAACTTCCCCTGTATAATTTTTTAAAAACATTGGAAACACCAACCAGAGTAAAATGAGGAAATAGTTGCTTTTAGAAATTGAGCTGGAAATATTTTTTTGGATAAAGCGACGTCTTTTGTCAACCACTAGAACTAATTTTAAAATTATTTATAATAAAATTTAATCAGGATTAAAGTTCCGTATAAACTAAGCCATCGTTTGTTAACTTCGGTTATTGCACAATTGCAGAATTTAAAAAAAAAATTGTTTTTGTTAGTCGGCGTCGTATATTTAAAACTTTCTTATTCCCTAATTTTTAAGAGAAACACTGCATTTAGGCTCGACGGAACGGGAATCATGTTTTTGCGATCTATAGGAACCCTCAAACCTCGTTAGCAACTTACCTCCTCCATTTTCATAACAAATATAGGGAAATCTCCATAAGTTTCCAAGATTTACAGCAAAGCCAACCACAGCCAATAAAAATTCGACTTTTTTGTTCCAGGTTTCTCTTCTTCTTTCCGGTGTTAACCCTACCACTACTACTCGAGCAACGTTGCCCTTATTTGATTTATAGGCATTTTTGGATGTGTCTTTATTGCTACCTAGAAAAAGGTAATAAATGAAAAATATATTTATGAGATAACTTATGAAATGAAAGAAATAAAATAGGTAAGTAGTATATTTTCAAGCAAGAATTAAAATGTGCAAATAAGAATTATCATGTCTCAAATTTTTAAACAACAGGATAGTGGTAAAAAGAAATAGTAGGTAAAGTTATCAGGTACAGGGACATTATTTTAAGTGTCTCACCCGATTGGCGACTATCGACCACAATAAAAAAAAAATTATGTATTCCCTAACAGCTTTTAGTAAAGAAGCCAAATTTGATTTCAAAAAAAATCTATGTTTACAAATTTGACAGATACGATGCTATATTAGATGTTCTTAAATGGCAACCCTACCTTATAGTAAGCCAGCTGCATTCGCCTATTTGTTCCAACATTAAAAATATATAATTGTCAATATTTATTTTCAGCCGTTCCGGAGATACGAGGCTTCGAAGTTGGTGATTTTGTTATCATCGAATTAACAGAAGCTTTGAGATTAGAAACTCAATTTTTTCTGGAGATACGTAATTTCTTATGGCGAAGCCACCCATGCTATTGTCATATATGTCAGATGTCAAAAAATGACAGTTACGACGCCATTTTGAATTTTTTCAAATGGCAACCCACATTTATAACTACATCAATGTAATGCATTTCGCGATCCGATTTCAAAAATATATAGTTGTTGATATTTATTTCCAACCCTTACCGAAATACGACCGTATCAAAAACTGCATCGTATGATTATGTGTTTTAAGTATCTCACCCCATTAAAAAATAGAAGCTTTGTGATTAAAAAATAAATTTCAAAATGGCGTCGTAACTGTCATTTTTTGACATTTGACATATATGACAATAGCATGGGTGGCTCCGCCATAAGAAATTACGTATCTTCAGAAAAAACTGATTTTTTAATCACAAAGCTTCTATTTTTTAATTTTAATGGGGTGAGATACTTAAAAGACATAATCGTACGATGCAGTTTTTGATACGATAGTATTTCGGTAAGGGTTGGAAATAAATATCGACAACTATATATTTTTGAAATCAGATCGCTAAAAGCAATACATTGGTGTAGTTATAAATGTGGGTTGCCATTTAAAAAAATTCAAAATGGCGTCGTAACTGTCATTTTCTGACATCTGACAGGTTTGACAATAGCATGGGTGGCTCCGTTATAAAAAATTACGTATCTCCAGAAAAAATTGAGTTTCTAATCTCAAAGCTTCTGTTAATGCGATGATAACAAAATCACCAACTTCGAAGCCTCGTATCTCCGGAACGGCTGAAAATAAATATTGACAATTATACATTTTTAATGTTGGAACAAATAGGCGAATGCAGCTGGCTTACTATAAGGTAGGGTTGCCATTTAAGAAAATCCAATATGGCGTCGTATCTGTCAAATTTGTAAACATAGATTTTTTTCGACATCAAATTTGGCTTCTTCACTACAAGCTGTTAGGGAATACATAATTGTTTTTTTATTGTGGTCGATAGCAAAGTCGCCAATCGGGTGAGACACTTAAAATAATGTCCCTGTACTTAAAATTACTTAAAATAATGTCCCTGTACTTAAAGAAATTTTTTTAATTTTGCCTTTTTCACCTATCACTGAACTTACCATACATCCTACTCGGTGATTTCTTAAAACTATTTTCGGTAGTACCATCGGCAGTTGTGGGACTTTTAAGGTTACAGTTAGGCTTAGCATGGTCCGCGGTGTTTTGCTCTTCGGTGTCCTCAGCGACTGCCATTTTGGATTTTAGGATTATCCTAATTATGGTTTTTGAATAGTGAATGCATGCCTAAAATAAAAAAATAATAATACTAATGTATAATGTTCACACATTAATGGTTCTGATCGTGGAGTGCCTCAAGGTAGTATTTTTAATTTTTTCACTAAAGTTTTATTTATTCCTCCCTAACCTAAAATTCCGTAATTTAAATGAGTTTTAACTAATGCATAATATAATATTTCCGTATGTTTTACGTTCAAAATATTTTTAATTTTTCTAAAAATTGGTAGTAAACTTTTTTTTAATCGAATATTCTATGTGAAAATTCCAATTTAATTTACTGTCAAAGATTATTCCTAAATATTTTACTTGATTAACTTAACAAAATCTGAATGTCATCATTTATTTTAATACTATTTATATTTTGTGCTATGTCATTTGAATTTAAAGTAAAAAAAAGATAATTAGTTTTATCAAAATTAAGTGTTAATAAATTTTTATCAAACCAATTTTTTATTCTTTTAAAATCTTTTTAATTTTGTTATTTACGTTGTCCCTATTTGTATCTGTATAGAGGTTTTGCCGAATTCCTAATGTAATATGTTTTGTTGTTAGAAAACATTTTGCCTATACCGAAAAAAATTGCACAGCATTTTTAGCGTCACGGAATTGGGCTTTGGGGTCAATAAAACAAACAAGACAATTAATAGTAATTTTGGCCTTAAATATCATATCCGCGAAGTGTTAGGAGTTTGTATTTTTAGAAGCATGTAGTTTTGTGTTGTTCGTATTTTTATATTTTTGGTTAAGTTGATTTTAAGATTTTAGCCAGTATGTAGACATATGCAAAGTAGCGGGACAAAATGATTTCCTATGTCAAGTACCTTAATGAAATTTTCTTGTTTTTTTTTTAACGCTAAATTTGTGAATATGACTAGAAAGTCATTTTCTAAGCAATTTTATTAAGAAAAAAGCTAAATTGAACGCTTAAAATATAAAAATGTGAAATTCCGAAAAGTAATCATTTTGCCTCGCTACCCGGGGCCCATTGTTTTGGGGGATCAGTTTGCCCCATTATTAAAGGAATCCGCTTGCCCCATTAGTAAGCGGCATAATAAATTTAACTTTACTTTTTTTTAAAGGAGCTAAAATTTACAAAACTCTGGACCAATTTGTTCACTACACTATACTTTCTCAGAGTTACTACAGTGGCGGCTCATCAGGTGAAGTACGTGAAGGGCTCTTCACCAAAAAAAAATTAAACCATGAGGAAAGTTTTTCGACAATATTAAATACTAATGTACCAATACAGCTACCATTTTAGCCCTTAAAAAATAATTATGTTTGAATAAATAATATTAATTTAATCCGAATGTAGCTATGCATAATAGGGCAACGGTGAACTCCCATGGACAATAATTATAAACACTCGATCATTTTGGCGCGCTCCAGCCAATCGTGTCCGTTAGCTCAAGGCAAGTGAAGACCCAACGTCCAACATGGCTTTGATATTCACCGTTGCTATGGTTACGTGACGTCAGACACGCAAACAACATGTAACAATTTGCATTATGATGAATGGCAATTTAAAAATAGATCAGTCGTATTCATCATTATTTTAGCATTGGTATTTATTTTGAGGATTCGGGAAACATACGGTTATAGAATTTGTTTTTACGTGATTTACTGTGTGATGAAAAAGTTCTGTTTTTATTTTTCAGTTAATTCATTAGTGTACGTACCTACTTAGTTGTGTGTTTTAAAAATGAACCCAATTAATGACATAGTTTGTAATTTGTTGAAAACTCCATTCAGTCGTTGGATAGATGAGGATAAGAGAGACGTTTTATTACACGGGATTTTAGTCAATGTTTGTTTTAGTACCCGCACTATACCTAGCTCTTCACCATTTTTTAAGACCGCGAGCCGCCACTGAGCTACTATAGAATATTTAAATACCTAACTGTTTGTTAGTGGTAAAAATTAACAAAATGAAATACCCTCCTATTATTAAGTCGGAAAAAATGACAATTTTCTTTACACTGACGAAACACTTACGCACTGGTTTCTGTCACTCGTACTGCACCGTCGAATTGAAAGGCACACACTGAGAGAATATTATTGCTGTCGTTATATATCAAAATTCTTATACCAGTTTTAAACAAATTTACTTAAATAGGGGACAATAGAATAATTACCTGCGAAAATAAAGTCCATTTGGCTGTCATTTATTTGCTATCGTAATAAAGTCACTTTATAAAGAATGATTACTTAGCTTAAGTAGGTACCTAAATAAAAATGTTGTCAGTTTATACACATTTGAGCACCTGGATTAAGGTTCCATGGCCCACTCTCAAAATAGTATATCAAAACATAAGTTTTATAAGACAAATTTTAGAGCACGCGTTGGTTTAGGACACGAGCCGCGTAGCGGGGAGTGTCCTAATTAGACGAGTGCTCTAAAATTTGTCTTATGGAACGAATATTTTATAATACTTTTTCTATTTGGGTCATTTTTAAGGAAATTCAAATAAAAATGTAGTTAATAGTTTCCAGTCAAAATTTTTATTTTTTTTGAGGTTGGCAACACTAACAGAAACAGAAAGTTGGTGTGGTCACAGAAGAGAAAAGGGATTAGTATGGTGCACAAAACACGGACTTTTAGTATGGTGTGCCATGAATTTCAAACCGGTATTGTGTTGTTACCAACAGGAAGAAAATAAAAAATGCGTGTTTAAAATGAAAAAATAATTGCTTATGCAACCCAATGAAAACCCATAATGAAGACTTTATGGTTCCCAAATAGAAAAAGTCATATTATATTATCGAGTCCATGGCCATCTAAGGATTTCTTTGAAAAGTTTTCCTGGAAGCCATTTTAAAAACAAATGATAATTTAAAAAAAAAATTGCCGTAGAATTTAAATATCGAATAAAAATAATAGGTTTCTATTTAAAATAAAAGAGTTGATACCACTTCCGGTCAAACCGGAAGTGATTTTAAAAGTTTTACTTTACTAAAAACTAACAAAATATACACTTAGAATCTCCTGAAATTTTAAAATTTGTATTAACAAAACTACGGAAAAAATAGGGGGGGGGGGGGGGGTAACAACATTCTTTGTTACCCGGTATATAACTTGAGATAAGTCTACATCATACAAGGTGGGTTAAAAATGTATAACAGTTCATGTTAAATTTTAATTACGATAACGCATATGATTACAGAATGTAGTAACGATTATTGAAGATAATCGGGATTTTTATACGTTCATCATGGGCTATCTGGATCATTTTTTCCAATATTAAATTACTACCATTTTTACATCCTTGAGAGACAGACCCGACGCCATTCAGTGGGCATAGTATATCCATTTTTGTTTTCGATATAATTAGATAAGCTCAACAAAGAGCTTGCAAAAATAACATATGTAAAAATGTGGCAAGCTCTCATTCTATAAACAAGAAATAGAAATTTAAAAACAAAAAATATTTTTAAAAATGTTTATTAATCAGCTAGTTGCACAGTGGCCTTTTTGATGCTCACTGCTGATTTACAAGGCCTAAAAAAACTAATTTCCTTCGATAAGAAAACGTTAGTATCTACGCTGGATGATCTTCCAGATCTATATGATGCATTGTGTTTATGTGGACTGTATACGTCAGCTCTCGGTGGACGTTCTAGATAATGTCCGGATGTACCGATCTCACTTCTTCTCCAGGGATCCTCAGCAACCCTAAAATAACATTTAATTTTCGAATACTAGGCAGTAGCAACCCAGTAAACTAAAGTATATGAATTTTACATCATTATAAAGGGAATTGAAAGACCTTTAAAATAAAATATCACTCGACCCCCTTTCAATTTAAGATTTTAGGGGTGGTGCTATCCCTGCCCAGGGGGCTGCATGTGTTAACGTGATTTTTTGCCAATTTTGTGTCCCCCTCGAACACAAAATCGACAAGTCTAAGCGTTTTTCCAAAAAAGAACTGAGCTGCCAGTAAGTGCCTCTGATTCGTTTTCGATGAACCACCTATAGACCATATAGACCTAAGGGCTATTTCCACGTTCAAAACATTTATAAATAAAAAATTGTATTCTAATGCATTCTATTTATTTAAAAGAAGAAAAAATCAAACATAATACTTCAAAAGAATAAGACTATATGACCATAACACCACACAATCCATAAATTATCAAACTATACAAGATAAAATTATTTTTGGAAAAAAATCGCTTTTATATAACGGTGTAATACATTTTAACAACCTTCCAAAAAATAGTTAGTTTGGAATAAATGCATTTTTAAAGTAAAATTAAAAAATTGAATTGATATAAATTTAATTTACTAGCACAAGAATTGATCCTTGTGGTACTTTGCATATTATTTCTTTGTCCGAATTTTTTTTATCCCCAACTTAACACATAATTTAACAGCCTTAACAAATTTTAATTTTTAATA
Source organism: Polydrusus cervinus (assembly GCA_935413205.1). Taxonomy (NCBI): domain Eukaryota; kingdom Metazoa; phylum Arthropoda; class Insecta; order Coleoptera; family Curculionidae; genus Polydrusus; species Polydrusus cervinus. The sequence continues at coordinate 31,071,449 of OW284516.1, forward strand.
TTTGATTATACTTACCACACTAAAAAGTTTGGCATTTCTCTTCTGTGAAGGTAACGTATACATAAAAGAAGGCAAGGTACCAAAGATATACTTAGAACCAACATAAAAACACAAAAGTGTGTTAAAATTTTGTTTATATAAGCTTCATCCGAAGAAGAATTCATCTAAGGAAAATATATTATATTAGAAAAGGGTTCTTTCAAACTTTCTGCAATGCTGCATTATGAAGAGAAGAACAGCCAATGAGACCAACTAAACTGCTGGACAATTATTGCTTTCGAGCAAGAAATATTTCGCCTAAATTTAACAGTTAATATTTTCTGAACCAGATATGATATAGACCTACAATTTCGAATGGTTGATAGATTCATCCCTTGGGAAACAATAATTGTCAATGTTAGATTTTCTTTAACTGTCAGAAAATGTTATATTAAAGAAGACGATGATTTTTGTTCCAATTTTAATGGCGTGTAACTTTCACAATATTATTTTTAAATTTTATCACTCTACGTCAATTGAACTACTGGTTCATAGCAAAGAAAGTTATTTGTCAAATTTTTGATATTTGCTATATTTTAAGAAATACCGATTTTTTGGAAAACCTTGCTTTATTTTAACTTATTGGTAACTAGATCTCACTGTGCTTTGTATCGTGCAAACTTTGCGAGTGATTCTTATACCTTATAAAAAGCTTGATTATATTCAGTAACAATAGTTGTACCTAAATGTTATGATGTACAGTGGCGTACTTATAAACACCTATATGTCTATGGTTTATGAGTATCTCACAATTTTTCACGATTGTTTTATATTGGAAAGTACTCGCCCCTAGATTAGGTCAATTTTTTCTTATTTTTTACAGGTATATTATTCAGTGTGTTTACAAAATTTTAACAAAGATAGTTTTTTAATTTAATTTTTGGAAAAAATGTATTTATTTAATTTCTAACTTTCTAACACTATACTCATAAACCATAGCCATATAGGTGTTTATAAGTACGCCACTGTATATCATAACATTTAGGTACAACTATTGTTACTGAACATAATCAAGCTTTTCATAAGGTATAAGAATCACTCGCAAAGTTTGCACGATACAACGCACAGTGAGATCTAGCTACCAATAAGTTGAAATAAAGCAAGGTTTTCCAAAAAAATCGGTATTTCTTAAAATATAGCAGATATCAAAAATTTTACAAATTACTTTCTTTGCTATGAACCAGTGATTCAATTGAAGTAGAGTGATAAAATTTAAAAATATTATTGTGAATGTTACACGCCATTAAAATAGGAGCAAAAATCATCGTCTTCTTTAACACCCTGTATATAAAATTTTCTGACAGTTATAGAAAATCCAACATTGAGAATTGTTTCACAAGGGATGAATCCATTCAAAACCGTAGGTCGATATCATATCTGGTTCACAAAATATTAACTGTTAAATTTAGGCGAAATTTTTCTTACTCGAAAGCAATTGTCCAGCAGTTTAGATTTTTCTTTTGTAAATAATCAATTTAATTGTATTCTATCTTTATTTCACTTTTTGATTAATATTTCATTCCTGTCTTATTTCATTATTTATTCCAAAAAGCTGTCAAATATACTTATCTTTGGAGTCTCTTTGGCCTATTTTTTGGGTAAAATAAAAAAGTTACGAAATGTTGAGGAAAAAATGGAATATTTTAAATTTCAAAAATGTTTATTAGTTACCAATATTGATACTAATTATTATTGTTTTGATACCGCATCCACGTTTTTTTTTGCTAGAGACCCTTATCCTCCCCGCCTAAAATTAGCTCTATGAGCGTCCATTATTAGGAGCCCTGTACTGCGTAACAGGCATAGAGCCCCTTATAATCAAAAATGAGTCCTGCATGCCCGTGTTTCGGATTCCACGCTAAACTGTAAGTTAAATTGGCAAAAAAGAATAAAGTACCAATAAAATAGCGTCGCAGGATAAAATATGTAATACAATTAGGGAACATTAAGAACATTGTGGGCAATTTTCTTTATCCACTTCCCAATCCTTGTTTGTGGATATTTTTGATAAATCGGATATTTTGGACATGTTATACCTATCTGCATGTTTTACTTACTTCAATTATACACGTCTAACAAATTAACAAAATTAGAAGAAGATTTAAAAAAATGGTTAAAAATATTACTTCATACCTCTATCTTTTGATCTGAGTAATAGATGATCCATCTACACAATTTTAAAAATAAAAACCAAATTCTTGAAGTATAGAAATAGGTCCAGTGAAATACTACGTCCTAAAAACGAATATCAATTTGAATGTTAAAATGATGGGCTCAAGGTTTTTTCAAAATCACTCATTACAAAAATTTTGCAGTATGTTGAATGTTAATTACAGGCAACGTTTGGTGTAAGCCGTTCCAGATTTGGACGTCGCGTCGTCCAAAACTATCAGCGGTAAAATCTTTATATTGGATCGTTTCTCTTGGTTTGATTTCTCAACTCAAACTCTTTCCGTGACAAATACTCCTGGTAAAGCAATGTTCATGTTTTGGAGATAGTTGGACACCCATAATTGTTTCTTTAGTCTATGTCAGAAAGGTGTAGAGTAATAAAATGGGAAAATCCGTCCAGTTCGGCTCAATCTCGGTGTCGGCCATAGGCTCAGGTACATTTTTTGCATTAAATTATTTATGATAACTAACTAAAGAAAAATATATAATACATTTTTGATAAAGAAGGAACTATTAGCTATAGCAAATTTACACAAACATCGTTTTATGAAATATGCCGTGGAAGATATAGCTAAAAAGCATAGTGTAACTGTGCTGCGCACACCGCCATATCATTCCGAACTAAACCCTATAGAACTTATATGGGCGCAAGTGAAAGAATTTGTAGCAAGACAACACGACATTCAAAATGAAAGACGTTAAGCTACTGTTTGATCAAGCAATTAAGGAAATGATACCAGAGAACTGGCGAAAAACAGTCCATCATGTTATTAAAGACGAATAGTATATTTGAGATCTTGACTTATTTATAACGTCAAGGGATGACAGTTCCTCAGATGACGAAGAATATTATGATTTTTTATTTCTGTATAATGTATTTTTTGTATTTTGTTTTTTTATATCATGTTTAATAAAAAAATAAGTGTACCTAATACCATGTACCTAATGCACGCCTTTATCACACCATTTTCAGTGTTTGTGAATGGATAACAATAGGCAAAACCCATAAATTGACACAAACTCGGGTGGTACTACCTGCACTTGATGAAAATAAAGAGTTTTGCAATGAAATGTTAAATTATGAAAGTGGCTTAAATATTCATTGGGTCACTCTGTAGTCCCTTTCCATACCTAATGAGCTTTTATTACTCTACACTTTTTTGAGATGACGGATGTTTATTGCGTGCTTTCTTCAATTAACATAAATGTTTTGTTACTCCTAAGTTGTTTCATTACTGAGCCGCAAAAAAAACTAAGAATAAAATAATAATTATTCTTACTTTATACAACTTGGTCCTCCATCTTGTAAAAGGATTTGTATATCTGTGAAACTGTGAATACAACCATGCGAAAATGGATATAAGAAATAAAATACTGGGTATAATTGAATAAGAATTGTTTGGCATTAATTTGGCAGCCTCGAACATATCTTCGACAAATTTTGAATGCATTTCTCCCATGGAAGGCATCTTATATCAAGCAAAACTATTACCACAAATTTTGGTTTATATGACAGACCAGTTAAATTATTTATAGATACTGAAAAACGATGACAATGACATGTTTGCATTTGTCAGTGTCAATTTCTATTTAGCGTTTAATTATGATCAGTTTTTTATTTTCACATGGGATGATTATTTTCTGGCTGAAAGCTTCGAAGAATTCAGTTTGAGAATATATATACATACAATACAGCAATGCCAAAATAGATATAAGAAATATTATCTTTTTTATAGTGGAATAGGAATTACTGGGTATTAAGCTTGATGATTGAATAATATCTTGAAGGAAGTTTGAATTAATTTTCCCAAGGGAAGCCATAGTAGATGTAAAAGCACGCACAAATACAAAAATTTGGTTTAGGATGCCGAATCGAATATTCAAAACAGTTTGTAGAATAATTAAAATGACAGTGACATGTTTGGCATTTTTTGGTATTCATTGACAATCCGTCATACGACTAAAAATAGAATTTTATCAAAGTTTATTAATCCTAAGACCAGCATTGTCAGTTTGTAAATCTAGGAATTATGAAGATACTGGTAATATTATAAAGTTCACAGTATAATTTATTTTTTTGTCGATGGACTCGCTCCCTATGCGACTCACACATGATGACGCAGGTGTAGATATTTCGACAAAAATGTGGTGGGGGGGGGAAGGGGGGGGCTGCAGCCCGGCATATAATATTGTACAATACCTTATTGTCATTTTTCAGTGGCATGCCAAAATTTTACCCAAAATTATTCACAACCTAAAAAAACACAAATTTGAAGTGCTAAGTGGTAAATTACAAATGCACAAATGAGAAATTAAAACTGCACACTTTTTGATTAACTGCCCCATAAATAAAAAAGCAATGAAATTATAACTGTGGTACATAGGAATTTTTAAAAATGAGTAATTTTGATTTTTCTCCTCTTGTTTACTTTAAAAATAATTTAATACCAACCTATGATTAGTCTATTATTAGTTTTAATTTTCTATTTGTTTTTTTAGGATCTCCTCGTAACAATATACTTTTGCTTGTGCCCTGAAGACACATGTTTATAGTTTAATTTCACACGGGTTTTGTGTTTATTTTTCATAAAAACAATACTCTATCCACAAATTCATATCTCTGTTCTTGTTAGGCTTGCTGTCTTTTATTTTTCTTATAATTGTTACGACAGGGCAGTAAAATTTGGTCATATAATATGGTGGGTATTCATACAGCCAAAATTCCCAAACATTAATTAAAATATTTTTAAAAAGTCCTTATAATTAGGGATATAAAGGGTGTTACCATTGGGATCTTGTAAACGGAAAGAGCTACAGTGAAGTTTAAATCAGTGTCGGCTCGTCAGGTGAAGGGGCTTTTCACCAAAAAAAAAATAAAACCAGGAGGAGTTTTTGAAAATATTAAATATTAATGTACCAATACAGCTACCATTTTAGCCCTTAAAAAACATTATGTTCGAATTAATAATATGAATTTAATCCGAATGTAGCTATGCATAAAAGGGCCACGGTTAACTCCGATTGACAATAATTATAAACACTCATGCATTTTGGCGCGCCCAGCCGACCGTGCCCGTTGGTCCAAAGCAAGTGAAGACCCAAGGCCCAACATGGCATTGATATTCACCGTTGCTATGGTTACGTGACGTCAGTCACGCAAACAGCATGTAACAATTTGCATTGTGATGAAGGGCAATTTAAAAATAGATCAGTCGTATGCACCATTGTTTTAGTAGCATTCGTTCGCGTAACCTTAAGGTATTTATTTTGAGGCTTCGCGAAACTTACGGTTATAGATATCGTTTTTACGTGATTTACTGTGTGATTACAAAGTTTTGTTTTTATTTTTCAGTTAATTCCGTAGTGTACGTACCTACTTAGTTGTGTGTTTTAAAAATGAACCCAATTAATGGCATAGTTTGTAATTTTTTGGAAACTCAATCAGTCGTTGGACAGATGAGGATAAGAGAGACGTTTTGTTACACGGGTTTTTAGTCAATGTGTATTTAAGTACCCGCACTATACCTAGCTCTTCACCATTTTTTAAGACCGCGAGCCGCCACTGGTTTAAATTGGAACAAAGTTGCTCAATTTAAAGACGAAGACAAGCCGTCGAAAAATTTGAAAAGTTTCACGTACTCACTTCCGAAGATATTCGGAAAAAATACTAAAATTCTTGTTTCTCTTTTTATTTTATCTGAACTTCATTTACAGAGATGATTCTCTATAAATTGTCGTTGTAACATATTGATTATAACGTTTTTTTTATTGAGTACCTTCATCAGGTATGTTTTTTTTGAATAAGGTCCAGTACTTTGTACCTCGTGTCAGGAGCGTAACGGGTTATAGGTAATAGGTATAATTATAAATATCAATATTCTTAGTAGAATTGTCGAAAAAATAAATATCTTAATCAATACTGCATCTCACAAAAAGGCTTCACGGGAGCTATGCAACTGAAGCGACGCCATAGAACAGTCTTATCGAATTTACCAAATGGAAAAATAGGTTCCAAGTAACACCTGGACTAATATCGTCTAAAACAAAATTATTTAGGTAGAAAAATAAAGCACCATCTTTAAATAAATATGTTTAATATAACAAAATATATTGGAAAATAAACACAATAGCAATAAAAACACGTACCTTTAGACCCCTTATGGCTGTAAAGGGTCTAAATAAACACACATAACATTTTATGTTGTCTTAAAAACCATAAACTTTGATTAGTATAAATATGATACCTGTATCACTGTAAGAACAAAGAAAAAATCTAAGTTTTATGGTTAGGACATACACAGGTATATAGTAAGTTCTATAATATGGACTAGTACGGTAAGATGAACTATCACTGTTCTCTGAAACGGTAATTATACAATTGACCGTTTGTTTTCAGAATAATAAATTGTATGTTTACAATAAAAGACCCTCAATGTTTACACAATCAAAAATTGTTTTATTTAAAATACACAATACAGTAATCCATTCTTAAGGAACTTACTCTACACCCTAACAATACCAACCATCCTTGATTATTAAAAAACCTTGAAATGTTACTAATATGATTTACGTATAACCGATAACTTGCTTTAATATAGAATCCCCCAGACCAACGCGATGCTGCGGTGACGATTTCTCCGCTTCGGCTTTTGGCGCTACCCACACCGCTGCGGTGGTAGAACGTTTTCCGCCGTCAGCATTATTTTCGCCGCTCACCGGCATATCAGCCACGTGTTTTGTGTTACCTGTTCGATTGTTATGTTGACTTTGATTGTTGTTTCGGCATTTTGCCGGTTATATTCACAGAATGATTGAAATCGCACCGCGCCAGTGTAATTAGTCAAAAAGAAGAAACGCGGTGTACCGCTCGGTGTCCACTGTCACCGCTACCGCCGCACCGCGTTGATCTGGGGGATCCTTAAACATATTTGTAATAATTTTTTAATGAACTTAAACAAGACACGATTGTTTACCTAGATTTTTTCCGTAATTTAACCTTAAATCAACTTTTACATAACCTGATTGAATATTACCTAATCTATAGATACAGATATAGTTATTATCCATCAAAAATACACAAACTGCAGTATCCTTAAAACACAAAAATCTTTGAGACTGTACATACAGTTTAAAGGAAACAAAGTACTTTTGCTTATTCTGCGACAAACAATATTTAGCAAGCTGATAATGTAATGTGAGTCGTCATTTTTTTCTTAAAAGTATATGGTTTTCTAATAATTTAAAACCATCAAGAAATAAAACATGGTATTTTAAATGGGACAAAAAGGGTAAAACATAACACTTGTTTTCCTTCTTATCTACGTCATATAACTATTTTTTACCTAAAATATGGCTGAATATTTTGAGTAATATAATTTGTGGTTAAATACAACTCAACGGCCCTACATTGAGTATTTTAAACCATTCATTAAATGATTGACGTCGATAAAATCTTGACATATTTTTCAAACTAATGTATACAGGATGATTTTGATTCTTCTTTTTTAGCTGTGTATAGTGGGCATTAAAATAAACAAAATTTTCAAATACGTTTTTTCAAAAAATTTTAAAATAGGCGAGATACAAGAAGTAAAAAATCTAAGTGCATGCTACACTTTATGTTGTTTTTGTCTTATTAGTCATGCAACTTACGAGTCTGTGGTCAGTTATTTATTTGGCAATCTTCTGCGGTGTGTTTTTCTGAAGCAAGTTATTTTTAAATTGATGACACGTGAAAATGGTAAAATTTGAAAACAATGAACTGGTAGATATGGTGCTAATTTACGTGTCGTCAAAGTGCGGGCTCATCCACCCAAAAGTTTTCTTAATGTTCAACGGGAAAGTTAGGCAGGGCCGTATTTGATCCATAGTGTTATAAATGAATGTATTTTATTTTTCAGTTTATTGAAAGAGGTATTTGAAAATGTTGTTTATTTTAATGCCTTTTATACACAGCTAAAAAAGAAGTATCAACTTAAGAATCACCCTGTATTGGCCAGTCCAGTAAAAAAACAATTTTATTCGCATCATTTATTTTACCATAATTTATATGGATGTTTAAAATATTTGTTGAGCATTTAGATTTGATAAATTTTAATTTGCTCTACATATACATCAAATTTAATATTATATATTTGTCAAACAGCAAAAATAAAAGGTACTTTTCTATCCCAATAGGTTTATTTCTTAAAAGATAGAACATTGTTAGATAGTTTTGTCATTTCCGTGATTTAACATTTTAAAGCAATAAAGAATATAATAAATATGAAAATAGAATAAGCCTTAAAAGCAGTCCCAAATTTAAGGAAACATTTGTTATTGTCAAAAACCTTATATATACTTACTATGTATGTTTTTTTTTGTTATTGGCGCCTGGAGCGATTAATTTATACAATTATCTATAAGTGTTTTTTAGCATTAAAATTACGTTACATAAGTAAAAAATTATATAACAAAAATAGCACTTTATTATATCAGGAACTAATTTTTTTGATTTTTTAGTCCACGCAGTTGAAGCATTTAAAATTTTAAATATTTGCACTAAAACGTAGATTACATATACATACTACATTATTATAAATAAACTGCTGGACAATTGCTTTCGAGCAAGAAAAATTTCGCCTAAATTTAACAGTTAATATTTTCTGAACCAGATATGATATCGACCTACGGTTTTAAATGGTTGATAGACTCATCCCTTAAGAAACAATTGCCAATGTTGGATTTTCTTTAACTATCAGAAAATTTTATATACAGGGTGCTAAAAAAGACGATGATTTTTGCTCCAATTATAATGGCGTGTAACATTCACAATATTATTTTTAAATTTTATCACTCTAGGTCAATTAAATCACTGGTTCATAGCAAAGAAAGTAATTTGTGAAATTTTTGATATCAGCTATATTTTAAGAAATACCGATTTTTTTGGAAAAACTTTATTTCAACTTATGGTAGCTAGATCTCACTGTGCGTTGTATCGTGCAAACTTTGCATTAATTCTTATACCTTATGAAAAATTTGATTATGTTCAGTAACAATAGTTGTACCTAAAGGTTATGATGTGCAGTGGCGTACTTATAAACACCTATATTATGTCTATGGTTTATGAGTATAGTGTTAGAAAGTTAGAAATTAATAAATACATTTTTTCCAAAAATTAAATTAAAAAATTATCTTTGTTAAAATTTTGTAAACACACTGTATAATATACCTGTAATGCGATATAAAAAACTAAAAAATAAGAAAAAATTGACCTAATCTAGGAGCGAGTACTTTCCAATATTAAACAATCGTGAAAAATTGTGAGATAGATACTCATAAACCATAGACATATTAGGTGTTTATAAGTACGCCACTGTACGTCATAACATTTAGATACAACTATTGTTACTGAACATAATCAAGCTTTTCATAAAGTATAGGAATCACTCGCAAAGTTTGCACGATACAACGCACAGTGAGGTATAGCTACCAATAAGTTGAAATAAAGCAAGGTTTTCCAAAAAAATCGGTATTTCTTAAAATATAGCAGATATCAAAAATTTTACAAATTACTTTCTTGGCTATGAACCAGTGATTCAATTGACTTAGAGTGATAAAATTTAAAAATATTATTGTGAAAGTTACACGCCATTAAAATTGGAGCAAAAATCATCGCCTTCTTTAACACCCTGTATATAAAATTTTCTGACAGTTAAAGAAAATCCAACATTGACAATTGTTTCCCAAGGGATAGATTTATCAACCATTCAAAACCGTAGGTCGATATCATATCTGGTTCAGAAAATATTAACTCCTAAATTTAGGCGAAATTTTTCTTGCTCGAAAGCAATTGTCCAGCAGTTTAGATGTACCTTAAAGAAAAATACATTTTTTTCTTACTTAATAATCTTATTCTTAAAAAAAAATCACTTTTCCCTTAGAGCGATTTAAGTATCGATTTGTGATTTCCAATAGGAATTGATCTAAACCATCATCAGGGGCGTCCGGTACATGGAAGCAAGCTTTTATATCTAGGAAATCCTAGAATATTGAGCACTAGACAATTTATTATTTTAAATAGGCCGACAAGCGGTCAAGAGATTTGGGTCCATCGCCCAATGCCGATTCCAAGCACCCGAATGGCTTCATGTTCGGCCACGGCTATGGAAGTGGTACGTGTTGCTGTAAGGTACGTAAATAATTATTATCGGACGGGTTTTTTGAACTTTATTTTATGGAAAAATGAGAAATATTAGATAAAGTTAGGGTCAAACCCCCTTAAAAAAAATAATAAAAGTTACAAATTTACACTCTATTGTTACCCGGAAAAATAGGTAGGTAAGATTAAAAATTGTGAAAATATACTTGCCTTATTTTAAGTTTTACCGCACGCCCCTGAGTGCCAATTAATTCACTTAATTACTTATGTAAAATACATTCCCAAATATGATTCCTAGGTTGATACTTCTTTTTTAGTCGTGTATAGAAGGCATTAAATAAACAACATTTTCAAATAGCTTTTTTCAAAAAACTTAAAAATAGGCGAGATACAGAAGTAAAAAATCTAAGTACGGGCCTGGTCATCAAAACATAGCCTGCTATATTTTATGTTGTTTGTCTTATTAGTCATGCAATTTACGTCGGTAAGAGTTGTTTGGCAATTCGCTGCGGTGTGTTTTTCTGAAGCAAGTTAATTTTAAATTGGTGACACGTGGAAATGGTAAAATTTGGAAACAATGAACTGGTAAATATAGTGCTAATTTACGGTGAGTGTCGTCAAACTGCGGCTGCTGCATCGAGATTATCTTCGAGATTATACGCAGAACGCTTTCCCATGCGGGCTCATCCTACACCCAAAAGTTTTCTTAATGTTATTTAACGGGCAAGTTAGGCAGGACCGTATTTGATCCATAGTGTAATAAATGAATGTAAGTACCTTATTTTTGAGTTTTTTGATACAAGGTATTTGAAAATGTTTATTTTAATGCCTTCTATACACAGCTAAAAGAAAGGTTTCAACTTAGGAATCACCCTGTATCATATTGTTGAACTTTAGCTCAAAGGATATCTACCTGGTATGATATTGAACTGGGGCTGCCGGACTGCAGTTTATTCTGAGCCTAACCTTAATAAATATTTGTTTTGGATAATTTTGAAAATCATTTCGTATCATCCCGAAGCTAATTTCTAATTATTATTGTGAAAAGATGCACGATTTCAAATAATGCAAACTTTAGTAGGTATGGTAATGGCTGTTACCATACCTCTTTTTCATATTTATATGTACCTATATTTATTTTGTCTCTTCAATATTTTTATATCACTTAACATTTAATTTTCAAGAAGTGTCACGTCGGCTAATATGTTAAAAAAGTGAATGAGCTAGAGCAAAACACTGAACCAATGTGAAAATCAGATGCAGACTTTGACAAAGAATTGCCATCGACTTTTTCTGATCCTGATTATACAAGATATTGATATGAAAATATTATGTCCATAGTAGGAATATTCGTAGAAGTATGATATTTTATTTGTGACTACAATGACTTGTTCATAAGCGGAATTATTGGGAGTTTGGTGATAACAAGGGGTACTACGCCGTTACCCAAGCTACGCGGAGAGATTGATTTTTACAAATTTGTCATTACCTGTACTTTCAGGTTACTTTTGTTTATAAAATTTTCTTTTCGAATGAATTTCTTCTTTTTCTACAAATTAACATTTATTCCTATTTTGTAAATTTACAATCTACATACAAACATATTTATTTAATATCTATGACACGTAGATACAAGTTGTTTCTACACATTTACCAACAAAACTTATTATTAACTATGATATAATATTATGATTAATATATTAAAAGCTAGAAAAGTAAGTTTAATTTGCTATGGATAAAATATGGCTGTATTTTATCCAAGATTACAAAATAAAATATATTTTTTCTTATAATCTTTACTATTTTTTTGATGTACTATATCTTGTAATAGAGATCTTTGACATATTAAGATTCGGTTGTACAATAAGAGCTTAAATATGAGTTTTGTAAAGCTCAACCCAAGGTTGGACTCGGTTCTGCTGAGCTTTCATTTTTCAGGTAAGTTGTTAATTTTCTAGACTTAAACCAAATTATTAATGTGATGACATATAACCCAATAAAACAAACTTTATAAATTCTTTTTGACTTTAAAATTTGTGGTAGTAATATTTTAAAGTTATGAATGCGAATGATGAGGTTGAACACTTTCTGGATTTAACAAACGAATCGGATGATATAGTTATTTTTGTATTAAGTGCGCAAAATAGGTGTTTTTTTAATGGCACATGAGATTGTAAAATTTTACTGAGACCGTTAGGTCGAGGTTAAAAATGCAATCAAATGTCTCATAAAAACATAAAAACAACTATTGCGCGCGAAATACAAACAACATTTTTTGTACAACTGTTTGTTGTTAACTATTTTTTGTCGTGTTTAGAAAAAAAATCAAAAATCATAATTCATAGCTTTTAAGGTATTATTATAACACCTGTTCCCATTACCATGAAAACCTGCGATAGTTTAAATTTTATTGATTGTCAAATCTATTGTTTTTCGTATCAAAAGTTTATAGTTGTTTACTCAAGTTTGGTACCATTTAAATGTCTGAAAATGATAGTGAGACACCTCACGAAATTACGGATGCGGCAGAAATCGTTATATCAAATCTCTTGCCCGCGAAATCAAGAATCAAATATGAGAAATTGTTCACTCAGTTTCGCGAATGGTGCAACATAAAGAAAGTTTTGGAAATTAATTTTTGCATTTTTATACGAAAACATCAATCAGCTGAGCTTGCCGAGAAAAAATATCATTTTTCACGGTGAAAAAAAGAGACGTTTTTTACATCCATAGTAACCAAAAAAAGTCATCTTTTTTGACAGTACTAGGAACTATAGAAAACATTCGAAGACGGCCCCAAAACTACAGACCTGATCATATTCAAATTTTCGTAATTAAATTTAATCTTAATATCTTTCTAGCATTCTATTTTTAACTTGAAGAAATAGTCCATACTTAAAGTGGAGTGAAAATTCAGAAGGAAAGAAATAAGAACACAAAGTCTTCCTCCACTATTATATTAAAGAATCTCATATATTTCAGAGAAACTTTTTTTCCCTACATGTTTCGAATGCAGAAGCATTCATCTTCAGAAGAATTCATTCTAAGTTTGACACAGTAACCATTGCCAGCATGGTAATTTAATTGTTGATCCCACCTGTGCAGATCTGTGGTTACGAATTGATTATACAACAGAATTTTGACAAGTTCAACTTAAGGTCGAGCTTTGAGAAACTCGTACTTAAACTCTAATTGTACAACCGGGACTTAGACTTTTTTAAATTTGGAAGAAGGCATATTCCAAATATTTTTTATGTAGCTTAGTTCATTTCAAAGGCAGAAATATCTTTTATACGTATATCAAAATTTGTAGTTATCCTTAATACTAAGGAAGTTAGGAGGTAGATTTGAATACATAGACCTACATATTTGATAATCAACTTTTAAAAAAAGGGTATAAGTATATTTTCTATTTACAAAAGAAATACATCAAACTCGACATCAAATCTCTACTATGTCTAAACAATTGTTATAAATCTATATATTTTTTTACAATATCAACTACTCATATGTTCTACCTAGATGGGTATTCTTCGGTTGTACCACATATATAAATTACCCTAGTTTTATAATTTTCCTTTTTGAAAATATCCATTTTTCAATTTGTTTTTATTAAAACTTAAAAAGATCACAGATTAGTTACTTTTGTGATATACATTTTTTCTTATGCGTTCTTGTATAATGGTAGCTCTATTTAAGTGTATAGGTAAGGTGGAGGTCATTTTTAATATTTTTTTTTAAATATAATAATACATATATATTTTTTTTTTATTTTCGCATATTTTGGTTTATCTATTCTAAAATGTTCGCTGCATTTTCTAGTAACAAATATAAATAAAACATATTAGGTATAACAAGTCATTTCTTAAGGAATTTCCACTGGAGGGGCAACGGCTCATAAGCGTTTAAAAATATGCGCAAATTTTTTTAGATGCCACGCCCTTTATTGGACTATCAAAACTCTACATTTCGATAGCTCAACGGAAAAAAAGTACTTTAAAAGCTAGAATTAGAAATTAAGAAATTTTAGATATTTTTTTAATATTTAGAAAACACAGCACAAACAATAAAATTTAACAATTTAACAAGACTGCGGGAACCCCCAAACATCTTATATACGCCACTATCCAGGCGCGGATCCAGGGGGGGGGGGGCGAGGGAAGGTTCCCCCCCCCCTCCCCCTGAGCCCCACAAAATGAGTGTTTTTACTTTGAGTCTTGAAAATTGTAGGTATTGTGAAGGGTCAAAATTGAAAGTAGCAAGATTTTTAGAGCCGGCACACGCTCTTTTTTTTTTAGTCGCCCCCCTCCCCTTTAACAAAATCCTGGATCCGCCACTGCCACTGTCCAGGATCAATACTTCAAGTTGTGTATGCAGCCAGGGAAATTTAAAAATATTTTACTTTGTGGGCAAACGGCTTTCACTGGGGGGCAAAACTCGCGACTGGGGGGGCAGTTGCCCACCCATTTATATCTTAAAAAAATGCCTTGAGGTATAATGTATAAAAGTAGAATTGAAAACTGTGTATTATTGTTAGCTTGGCCTTGATTAATATGTTCTATTATAACCTAAGAATTTTCAGAATATATTTTTAACTTTTTACCTAAAGATTTTGTGTAAATTGTTCCTAGTAAAAAACAATTACTGTAACAATGACGTTTATACCTTTAATATTGTGTTTTTATGTCATAAAAGAATTAAAAAAGATTTACTTAAAAGTTTAATCTTAAATTTTGATTTTCATTTTTAAACCAATTATAAGCACAGCAGATTTTATATTTATATCATTCAGTTGCTAAAAGTCATCATTTTAATATTGAATTTCGTTATGAAAAGTGATTCATTTTATCTCTAGTTTGAGTCAATACTTGTGGTTCATTTTACCACTAGTGTTAAAACGTGACATTATTTTGCTAAAAGTCATCATTTTAATATTGAATTTCGTTATGAAAAGTGATTCATTGTATCTCTAGTTTCAGTCGATACTTGTGGTTCATTTTACCACTGGTGTTAAAACGTGACATTATTTTATCACTAGTGCTAAAATAAGTCGATATTTCATGATTTATACACTTATTGATCTGTAGAGAAAAAAGAAAATACTTTGAGTTTATCCCTATATTTTGTTTTTGATACTTTATTTTGGGCAAAATATAGACAGCAGTTGGGAAATATTACTGTGTTTTTTTTTCTAAATTTTGAAGTAAAAGAAAAATATTTCTGCATTACAACATTCTGCCAAAGTAAAAAGTATGTAAAATTAATACACCATGGCTGTATAATAAAAATATAAAATCAAGTTATCCGCTATGTTTTAGTCCATTGGACACCCGAGGTAACTATAATAACAAAACTCTTATTCTGAGTTGAATATCTGAAGTACGTATCTATGTTTAAGACTGACTATATTTTATCTTTGATATAAAACAAAAATAAAATAAGTAAAAGGTTAAAATATTTGCTATGACGACGCTATAACTTAAAGCTCAAGATATCTTATGAGGCATAGATTGTCTTAAGAAATTAATGTATATCACAAAAAGAACATCAGGAGGTAATTTTTTAAGTTTTTTTTTAAACTAACCATTCAATAGTGTAAGATCTCACTATCGCTGATTCTGGTCACACGTCTGTTCCGCCACAATAAGTTAGGGCATTGTCGGAAGAATGTTCTGCCTTCCATATCATTCTCCACCTCTAAAAAAACAATTAGTTCGCTTATGTTGGGCCACTTTGGCAAGTGCGGTCACCTTTGTATTATTTGTTTGAGTACAGTTGGACGGTTTTCATTTGAAATAGTTATTTTCCTAACAAGTGCGCAAAGTGATACTTTTCCGCACGCAAGTACAGTTGGACGAACGACGCGAAGCGGAGTTCGGATAAGTTCCTGCGTGCGGAAAAGCACTTTGCGCACTTGTTAGGAACAACATTTTTCCTACGAGCTTTATATCAGATAACAACAAAAATAAAAATATGATAATTTATTTAACAGTGTTTAAGCCTTTTTATGATTTGATAAAAATAAAAGTGTCGGTGTTTGTAGATTCTTGTGGACATAGAAACTGAGGAAAAATCTGACATCATGTGTCAAAATCGACATGTACATTTATTGTTGCTTGGCAATATTATAATCATTTATCACTATACGAGGTACTTAAAAAATACAGTTTTTTTCGTTTTAAGCTGAAATACAAATATCGGGAATTACGATTAAAAGATAAAAGAGAATACTCTTGCAACGGCTTCTCACATTGCCATAAAATAGTTTACAGCTACTAAAATAAATATAAATATTCCCTACCAAGGAGATTTTTGAATAGTTTTACTTTTCCGCACCCAGTGCGGATAAAAGTCTTATCCGCACTAGTGCGGAAAAGTGTAACTTTGCACACAAAAATGCGTGCGCAAAGTACTACTTTGCGCACGCTCGTAGGAAAAATAATTAATTATGTTCAAAGTTTATAGCGGAGACATTCTGTAGTCAATCTTGCGCCGATAAATCCGAAATAAAAATACTTGGGAGACCTACACCCAGGGCCGTAGCTAGACGTTATTCATGGGGGGGGTTAGGTTATTAAGTTAAAAAAAAGTTGCATTTTTTGGGTGACATGTCCTGTTAAATTGGAAAATAGCGCCGAAAAATTTTCGGGGCCACGCCCAAAGTTCGTTTAAAATTCACCTAACTACTATCAAATTTCAAAAATAAAATTATTACCTCTCCCACTCTGCATGGTTGGATTAAATTTGTTTTGGTAAATGTTATTTTTTACTTTTTTTTGATATTCCTAGCTGGTTCTTTATTTAAAAAAAAACATTTTTTATATTTGTGAAAATATGAATATTGATAACAAACCAAAATTTTAACATAAGACATATTTATTACTGTAACCAGCGTTTTTCGGGCTCGGTTTTTCATGATTAAAAATAAAGTAAATATCGCTCACCACGCCAAAATTGATGATTTTTTCAGAAATCATGTTTTCATTTTAGGAGCATAGATCTAAGAGCAGTTTTTAGTGCCAATGCTTAGGTTTTGAAATACTCTTTCTTAAATGATGTTTTGTATTTTGATAATAAAGCATTCTCGTTTCTTCGCCCACTATTTTTTTTATTATAAATTATCACACTTCTTCCATAAAAAATGTTTCAATTAATTATTTTTTGGTTTGTTGTGCAAATATTTTATTGCATTGGGTTATATTTTTGTTGATTGAAAATAGCGCTAAAAAAGGCAGAACGGAAGAGACAAGTATATATTGGAAAAATGCTATAAAATATTATTCTTTTTACTCGGTTTCCTTCAAAATTGCAACTGAAACGATATGCGTCTGAAAGCCCTAATCTCCATATAAAATAGGACTTTTAGAAGGAAAAGTTTAAAAACTAAACGTTTCCTACAAAACCTTTGTAATCTAGGCTAAGAATACATTATTTAAAGATTTAAATTAAGTGTCCAAGCGTTCAAAAATTAGGTTGCAATTAGATTTTTAGACCCGAGCTCCGGAGCTCGGGGGGAGCTGTAGCCCGGCAGCCCCCCCCCCTCCCCAAATACGCCACTGGGTCACCACAGAACAGGACTGACTAAACGCACTTGTCGGAAATGAAAGTTGTCCAACGGACGGACAAATAAAATTGTTAGTAAATCTTAAGGTGATGAATGAGGTAAAGCGAACGTGGAAGGACACACCTTGATTCATTTAGGTAATATTGTTTTTAGTATCTAATATATTTTGGTAATATTTTTTTTAGAAAAGAATCTTTTCTATCTTCTCTAGTAAGGCTAGGGAGACGATTTTTGAGTTGGGTAGTTCAGTCAAGTAATATATCGGGGGGGGGGGGGGGGGGGGTTGAACCCCCTAAACCCCCCCCCCCCCTCCTTACCTACGGCCCTGCCTACGCCGTATTTAATTATTCGTTCAAAGATACTTGACAACTTTTAAAAAAAAAATATTTTAAGAGATGACGTACTATTTTTGTATTAACAATATTTAATGCAAAACCCACAGGAACGCCACTGATTAATTAAAAAAGTTGTATATCAAAAAATGTTTTTTTAAGCATAGAAGGTGTATTTCTAATTTAACAAAAATATCCAGGGCAATATTAAAATTATTATAAAAACAAGTATTCAAATTTTATAATAATGTAGTTTTTTCTTAAAATGGTCCCAAGAATTACATCCTGAAATATTAGCATTCAATAAGTTACACCCTGTATATTTATATTTTTAGTTAATAAATTAATTTTGTTACCACTTAAATATGGAAATAAATCAAGCTACTGTATGGAAATGTTTCTTATCATTTTTTAAATATTTTTAGTACCCAGTAAATACGAGTAGATGTAAATAAGTTATAAAATTCCAATTTAATTGTAATATTATATCTATACCTTAGTTACAATTTACTATTTTACCTGTACAAAACTTCCTGGCGTCACAGCAAACTTATACAAAATATACAACGGAATGCAGACTATCGATGACCCTGTCAGAATATACCCAACATGTAGACTCCATTCTGGATATTTGTACTCCTTCCCCAACATTTCCTCGTGATTTACAAGCGAGCATACAAAGATTATCTGAAAAATATTTCACCTATTTAAAATATATTGAAAAAACACAAGAATTATCAAAATGTTTTGACACATTTTATTTATTTATTTAATCAGCACTTACAGAGATAGATTACACTCCAAATAGTACATACAAAGACCAAAGACTAAAACACTACATTATTACAAATTAAATTACATTAGATCTAACTTTGTTCTTAAATGATAAAAAACTGAAACAAAACAAATCGATATTATTAAAGTTGACATTGTAATTTCCCATAAGCCTATTGCAGAAAGCCTGAGAACCATATACAGTTCGATGATTAATTGTGTAAAAAAGATTTGTCAACCGAGTATGTCTCTGTGGGACTCTAAAGCACACCTTTGCCAGTATCACACTACAATCAATTTTGCCATTTAGCAACTTAAACAAAAAGTATACCATCGAGTTTTTCCTGCGCCGTTCCCGACTTTCTATACCGGCCAATTGAATGCAAGTTGCATATGGCACATCTTTATAAGGAAATCGAAGCTTAAACAGTAAAAATTTTACAAATTTATTCTGAACACGTTCCAACCTCTCCTTATAACAGTTATAAATAGGATTCCATATAATACTGTTATATTCTAAGACACTACGCACTAGGCAGTTATATAATGCCTTGATAGCTTTAGTGTCATTAACATCAGAACAAGTACGGCGCAGAAAACCTAACATCCTAACCGCCTTTAAGACTATGTTATCTACGTGCTTATCAAAGCTCAAATCGCTACTAAAGGTTACACCCAAGTCATTGAAATTATCAACAGACTCCAAATTAATATTCCCTATGGAGTATGGAAACACAAAGGGTGTTTTACATTTAAAAAATCTCATAATTTTACATTTTGACACATTCATTTCTAAACCATTTAAATTGCACCATTCAACTAAATTATTAAGATCTTCTTGAACAGCTACACAATCGTTGATAGATCTAATAGAACAAAACAATTTCAAATCGTCAGCATACAAAAGATATTTGCATTTTTTAACCTACAACACTATTTATAAAAATTAAAAATAAGATTGGACCCAAGTGAGATCCTTGCGGCACTCCCGACAAAACATTTATTTTACGTGACACTACATTTCCAAGTTTAACGCACTGTTTACGATCCTTCAAATACGACGCAATCCATGCCAGATATGATCCACGGACTCCCAACTGCAAAATTTTCTCGATCAATAAGCGATGACAAACTCGATCAAAGGCCTTTGATATGTCGGTGTATATTGCATCCACTTGAAAGCCATTCTCCACATCATTAACCAAACTGTCATGGAAAGCACCCAGGTTAGTGGCTGTTGATCTGCCTTCAAAGAAACCATGTTGATGAGGGGATATGCGATATTTCACTGATGCAAAAAGTTCATCTGTGATAATGAATTCAAACACCTTTGACACAACCGGTAGCAAAGACACTCCCCGGTAGTTTTCGATGTCATTCTTTGAGCCAGATTTAAAAATGTATGAATATATTAAATGTTTCGTATGTAAAGAATTTTGTTAAAACACCTTATATTGACGTGTATATTACGTATCTTAAGTTTCTTATAACAGCTAAAATAATCTTTCAGGCGACTAGATTAGGCGAAAGATTAATGGAATTGTAGTTTTTTAATACAACTCAATGGTTTTTATTCCGCGGCAGTGGCTCAGAGGTGTAGGTTTAAGAATGCAGGGAAGAGTGTAAAATGTATCATCTCCCAACCCACCCCATTCACGCCGGTAACCAGGTAGGATGAGATCGGACATCTCGTGGGATGCGAAAGAAGGTACACACTCCCCAATCGGTAGGTCATGCAATGGCAAGAAACCAAGGGTTGATAGCCCTTGGGGGGTGTCGCATGACTGAGGATCGTGGTTCGGAACCCACGTTAAGCTGTAGGTCCCCTAGGGAAAGGCCTGGCAGCGAACGAAGAGGAAAACATTTAATTACCAAAAAAAACTGTTTTCATGGTAAAATTGCTGATGTAGCAGAATGTTTTCACCTTTTATATAAAGTTAAATACCTGCCATATTTCCTTATTTGATACTTTGGTTGATTTACTTATGGTCCTTCGCACACGCACCGCTCCCAGAGCACCTTAAAGGATTTTTCCTACAGTGCAGGTGTTTTATCATAAAAAAAAAGTTATAATTGTTAACTTACTAATAAAAATACAGGGCTGATATATTTCCAACATAGCCTCCAAAAAAGACCAGGTCTTGAGCCGATCATTTTTTCGATGTCCCTAGCAAAGTTATCGGTTCCATAAAGCCAGCACACCCCTGCAGCTTCCACAAAAACCACAAATAGTATAGCCAGACCTGGCCCGTAAATGTTCAACATGTTGACTAAGTACACACCACCCTAAAAAATGAATTTATAAAAATTATGTCTTCACCACTTGTGAAACATTATTAATAGAAAAACTACTAGAAGATGAAAAGTCAATATATATATTTATTTTAAATGTTTCACTTACGTATGTTGTTGTAGGCAAGGCACAAATATATATTCCAAGTAACAAAACGGCAACAAATATCTCCCTGTGTCTACCAAGTGATTTAGGATATTCATCGCATAAGGCTGTGATCATCGCCTCCAGTCCTCCAAAGGTGCTGTCAAGCCCCAATGTAATAAGCATTAAAAAGAAAATGATTGACCAAAAAACTGAACCACTCATTGTAGCTATGGCTTCAGGGTAGACTATAAATACTAGACCCGGACCTACAAATTAAAAAAAAAACTAACTATTACGAACATAAAAATAAATCTCTAAGTATTTTATAATATCCAAAGATCGTGAATCAAAACAAATATATAAATATATTATTGGCGATCGAACTTAAAGAAAGTGGACCCCTGGGCACAGGTAGACAATGACGACCGTCTCGTCCTTATTTGGACTCATCGAACTGTCATAAACTATGCAACTCCTTCAATAGTGAGTAGTTAAAAATAGTACCAATTACCCAGTATATTCGGAACTACCTATATATTTGTAAAAGATAATTTGATGAAGAAGAAACTATAAGCTATAGCAAATTTACACAAACATCGTTTTATGAAATATGCCGTGCAAGATAGAGCTGAAAAACATAGTGTAACTGTGCTGCGCACACCGCCATATCATTGCGAACTAAATCCTATAGAACTTAAATGGGCGCAAGTAAAAGGATTTGTAGCAAGACACAACACGACATTCAAAATGAAAGACGTTAAGCTACTGTTTGATCAAGCCATTAAGGAAGTGAAACCAGAGAACTGGCGAAAAACAGTCCATCATGTCATTAAAGAAGAGGAGAAAATGTGGGATATTGACCACCTGATTGATCGGACCGTCGACCCGTTAATTATAACATCAAGAGGAGATGACAGTTCCTCAGATGACGAAGAATATTATGATTTTTTATAATTTAATTTCTGTATAATGTATTTTTTTGTATTTGGTATTTTTTTTATAATGTAAAATAAAGAATTTTGCTATGAAATGAAAGCCAAATTATGAAAGTGACTTAAATATTCGTTGGGTCACTCTGTAGTCCCTTTGCATACCTAATGAGCTTTTATTACCCTACACCTTTTTAAAATATACTATAAATTGAGTTACCTTCCAAGCCAACTTGATCTATACTTTTATGCTGCATATGCGCCATATATCCTAACACAGAAAAGATCACAAATCCGGCTAAAAAACTTGTGAGACAGTTAATTGTACTTGTGATAACTGCGTCTCGATAACAGTTATTATTGAATTTATTATAACTCGATAGAGCTAGTAATGTTCCAAAACCCGGGCCTAAAGAAAAGAAAATTTGCGAAGCAGCGTCTATCCACACTTTTCTGGTGCGGAGTTTATGCCACTCTGGAGTAAGATAATATCGGATGCCCTCCATGGCCCCTGGTAGCGTTACTCCTCTTGCTAAAAGAATAATTAGGACCACATAAGGGGCTAGAGCTGTAACCCAAACAGCCTGAAACAATAAAATAAATGTATATTTAGCAGGATGACATATAAGTTTTTGAAGAGTTTTTTATTACTGAAACTACAGGACTAATATAGATTTTAATCAGTTTTTAAAATTTTCTGCTTTTCTCACCTTTCCCGTACTTTTTACTCCTTTCCATAATGAAAAATATACTAAAACAAAAACTGCAAAAACACACAGGGCTAGGGCAGGTTTAATCGGTCCCATCCTATTGAGACCATCGGACTTATATTGCTCCAGAACTTCTCTCCTAAAATTTAAAGGTATTTTGCTTTTAGTACGGACATGTTTTTAGCATAAAAAAATTGGAATCGGCAATATCTGCACGTTGCATATTAAAGAAACCATGTTCGTATAATTGGATATAAAAAGCAACCTTCTGGTCGCTATATTATCTTAGACAAATTCTTTAAAATGTCAAAAAGCATTAATATTCAGGAAGAGATTCGACAAAAACTATATTATTGAGATAAAGTTAATAATTTTGTAACTATATACTGGTATGCAAAGTAGACTTAATAAAGATCTTCATAATATTATTGTTTATGACACCCATTTTATTATATCGTACACAATATACATATGTACGATCCGTTTTTATTGAAAATTGGTTTTAATTTCTCTATATTGATACCTGTTATGTGTTAGAAATGTTGTCAAAAACTGGCTATTGGCTAAATATTTCGACACACGGTATGTTTCACCACACACTGTACATAATTTGAAAAATTTAATAAAAAAAATACAAAATGACAAGCAAGTTTTAAAAAGATATTTCAATTTTAAGAAACCATAATAACTTTCTATAGGATCATACGTAAGAGTTTGTTAGTGGTAAGTGCGGACCTGTTTCGCCGTTTCCTTCGACATGAGACGGAAAGCTACTGCCCTGTCCTGGCAACTATATGAGGAAAACCTTGGTTGGTTGGTTGGTTTAAAGCGGGGGTCGGGTGTTCGGCCCAAGCATCCTGCATTGCAGCCTAGTGGCTTATTGTGCTCCCCTATCTTGCTAGAAAAGATGTGTTTCTTTTATAAGGTCCAGTAGATTCCTACCAAGTTTGTCATGTGGGAGGTTATCCCCACATTGGATTCCTCCGAAGATTTTAAATCTTTATCGGGTCAGTGCTTCGTAGTTATATATATGTGGGGCGGTTTCGTCCTCTTCGCCGCAAAGTCTGCATGCCTGCTAACAGGCCAACCATTTGTTTTAGCTGGGTGCGCGTTAGAAGCAACATTTCAGTTGATAGCTTTTTGGAGTGTTTCCCAATTGTGGTCATCGCTTGGGTTTTGACCAGGTATCCTGTTCCATCGGGATAGGTCTTGTTGCGCCCACCCGTCTGATATTGCTTTGGTTGCCTGGTTTATTATGCCAAGGGAAACCCTACTAAGTTGAACGACAGTTCCTAGTCTCGTCCGATACTGCCTATCTCGTCACGTTTAATCTTTTTTTCCTCTTGTTTTCCGGCTCTTCCAATAAATTTTCCGAATTTTCAATAGTGTCTGTCATATGAAACATATTTTATATAAAAGTAACTCTACACCCAACCAATTTTTCAAGATATTTTTAATATGGAACCAAACTTAGAAAGAAGTAGTAGTATCCATATGTGCATATTGTGCATCCATTCCAGACTCTTTTGACATCCTGTATTTATAAATTAATATCATTTTCATCATTATCAACAAGGCTCGGGCGACTTAATTGGAACATGATTTTCACATAAAAACGCTATTAACATCAAAATATAAGTTATTTTATGTAAACCCTTAAAATTTTATTTTGGGGTAGCCATTTTCGAGCCCTCACATGATCATAATAATATTAAAATAACTTACTCAAAAAATTCCTTAGCTGGTGTTGTCGAATTGATGTTTGTTATCGATAATGTCGTGACTTGTCTACAATTTATTGTATTCCATTCGTTGGTACATTTCGTCCACGGAAGCTCGCTGGTGAAACTCGCCACTAGATAGTACAGTGCCCAGCCTATGATGGTGTTGTAGTACATGCCCATGTAGATGTCCAAGAGGCAAATTGCGTAGCCGACGCCTAAATATATATTTTTAATAAATAATTTAAGGTCAAAGAATATAAAATAAGTTTAAGCAAACGGTCGTATATTTTCGTTTCCTATGTTGTTACCATTACTCATTGCTATACTCGCATAGGAAATGGAAAGCCAGTATGTAGTTCTCTAAACGTTTCTAGCTACCATTGAAGTAGTGTTAGGGTAACATAATTGCCAGAGGAACAAAGGTTAGCTTGTGGAATTATGTCACAGGTTGAGGTTAAGTTGACAATCGTAAAGTTAACTTTATTGAATTGAGAAGGTATCAATTAAAGTGAACTGATGTATAGTTTTTTATCTCTCTATAATATTTTTATATTCTCCTACGATGCGTAAAAAAAATACTAATTTATTCGTCAGAAAATTGAACTGATCTTCTCTCCACGACTGTTTTTATTAGTTGTTTTATATGTCAGTTTAAAGGAAAATAACCTACAATATTATTTTGTTAGAACTATGAATTTTTCTTAAATTATGGTTCTAAATCAATCTTTAAAAGTCACACAGGTTTTGAGGAAGCATTTAAATAAATTTAGAACGTCGAAGTGAAAAAGTTAGTGTTTTGTTTTGTCCTTAATATCAAAGAATAAATAAACAATGTTATTATTTATTATTTGTAAATACAAGAAGTTATATTATCATTAAAAGTCGTAATAATTGTACATGAAAATGTTTTACCGTGTAAAGTTTTTCTAACACACCATAATAGATGTCAATTACAAAACCTAAATAAGCCGACAACAATAAACCATCCATTCAATGTTAGCAACTCTTTCAATTTCAAATTGAAAAGGGTACAGAACAACACTGTTGGTAATTCCCTAGTGGTCCATTGTTTAGGTAACTTTTTCGTAATTGTCAGTCTTTGATTCTTAACTCTTTTTGTTTGCTCTATTCAACCATTTTACCTAATTTTTGTCCGTTTAAAATTTGACACTTCAACTGAATTCATTGTAAACGTTAATACTGGTAAAAGTAAGTAAAAATTCATTGTCAATTTGAAATTTAATATAATATTTAAAAAATTCCAATATACCGAAATAGTATATTACATAAAAAGTGATGAAAGTGATACTTTTCAAACGAGAGGATATTTAGCCCTAGGCGTCAGCCGAGTGCGGAAATTCTCCTAGTTTTAGAATAATCACTTTCACACGAGTAATGTACACTATTTTTCCTACGACCACAAAGAATTATTAAAAAAGCTTTTGGCTCGTGAAAAAAATATTTCAACACTGGTGTTGAAGAAAAAATATCAACACTAGTGTTGAAGTTAGCATACTTAGGATTATGTTCCACTTAATATCTGGTTTCATAGTTTGTCAATAGGCTTTTCCTTTAATTATAGTTTAAATTTTTCATATTTTATATATCATAGGAAGAGCTAATCCTGGATTGACTTCTAGATTAACCAGAATGAAAAATTTTTAATTTAATCAAGGAAAGATGCATTAAAATAAATTTAAAAAATCCACCCAACAAGAAAGATTTTAATTCAAAATAATTTTATAAATTATTTAATATTTTAATAAAAAAAAGGTCAAATACTCTTGATGGGATTTGAACCTGCGACCTTGCGATCTGTAGGCTAGAGCTCTATTCTCTACGCTATCGTTACTGATAAAGATTTGTTGTTTAATACATGACACTCTCTTCAGCGCGATTTGTTTATCTGGTAATAGATTTTCCAGTATATTATTAACATTTTTTATAATTTCAGATGGCGTATTTTCACACTCTAATTCTGAATCACTCGACAAATACATGATAAATAAATTAAACACTTTACAATTACTGCTTTCTAAAATTTGTTATTTTTAATAAATAGGGGTGGTCTATCAAATTGGCACCATATGTTAATATTAAATAGTGTGTCTTGACATTTCAACACTATTGTTGAAATATTTTGTTTCAACACTCATATGATATACGGCGCTTTCTAGCCAAATTAACCGTGATTTTTTTCTCATTTTCATAGGTGGTCGTCGGAAAATGTATGTAGTATTTTAGATTTTGGAGAAAATAAATGAGAAAATGTAGTTAGGGAAAAGCGACACGTTTTTTGGGAAACGAATAAAGTTCTTTTTCTTAAAGTAAAGTAACTGTATTTTTTAGTTACGCCACACTTCTTTTAATAAACGAAAATCGCTTCTGAAAAACATATATTTAAAAGTAAAACACTACATTTTATCTAAATCTCAAATAAATTCGGTATAAATATTGATGAAACTTCGTTAGAACTTTTACACCATTTATTTCTCGGCTAGAAAATAAAACTTCCTGATAAACTGCCTAATGAATAGAACATGAACTAGAAATTACAATTCCAATCCTGACTAAAAGGTTTCTGTTGTATCCCGATTTAACAGTCTATCTGAAGCCTTTGACTTGGATTCCTGTTTCTTAAGTGGTTGATAGATAAGGACTTGTGGAAATTCTGAGGATCCCTATGATATTTCAAAGAATTATTCGCAATTCACAATTCAAGTTTCAATATTCTTTTGGATGGAACGTTAGACGTTTATGGAAAACGGGTGTTACGTTTTCTTCAAAAATTTGTTTGGTCAGATAAAAAAATACCATGGTCTATCGTTTTAAAATATTTTCAGCAATGCGGCGTTGGCGCTTCTTCCCCGAAACAGGTAGCAACATCGTTATTTTAAATAGAACACTTTATACAACGTGGTCATTTAAGTGTGCAACATATGGGAAATTTTTTTATTACCGATTTCTCAGAAAATTTCATTCTTGATAAAAGTTGGTGCATCTTCGATAATCATCTTAGGTGTACTTGGGTAGGGCAAAAAATATAAAAGTTCTACAAAAATAAAGTGGGTACCCCTATTTCAGAAAATTCAGCAAAATGTTATTAAGAAATGGTGTTTAGAATTAAAAGTTATGCATAGGTTTGAAAACGTGACCTCCTAAAATAAAAACAAAATTTTTTTGAAAATATTATTTCCCAAAAAAACGTTTTTCTTGTATTCACCCTAAAGACCTTCATAAATTAAACAAAATCAAATCAATTTCACATATCTTGGTTCAAATTCAAGCATATTTGTAAAATTAACTTAGCTTTTTAATTTATTAAGGAATCACAAACTTCATGTTTGTTGCAAGGATATTAAGCACAACTAAAAATTATTTTTAACAAGATAAAACATTAGTAATGATAATTTTCAAATTAAAAAACTCTCATTTAAATTACAAAATATTTATTTTAAATGTTTATTAAAATTGTACAAAACAATCGACAAAATTTTTGTTTTTTATTTCAAGAGGTCACGTTTTCAAACCTATGCATAATTCTTTTTTAATTCTAAACACCTTTTCTTAATAACATTTTGCTGAATTTTCTGAAATAGGGGTACCTACTTTATTTTTGTAGAAGTTTTATATTTTTTTGCCCTACCCTGTACACCGTTTGACTTGCATCCATTCCAAGTACACCAAATATGATTATCAAAGATGCCCCAACTTTTATCAAGAATAAAATTTTCTGAGAAATCGGTAATAAAAAAATGTCCCATATGTTGCACACTTAAATGACCGAACGGTATATTATATTATTTTCTAAATCCCTATACAATTTCATGTATATTTTATAAATATCATGTCTAAATTCAATTGTTTTATTTGAGATATTGACGTTTAAAATATGCCATTTTTAGACTTCGGCATGCTGTAGCACGAAAACGGCGCATCTTCGACAAAAATGATGTTCACCCTTTACCGTCTTGGACATCGTCCAGAATTTATGAGCGGTAACATTTTTACATTTCACTGTTCCGCTTGGTTTGATCTCTCTATGGCATAATCCTGTATATCTTCTATTATCGGAGCTTTAGACTTACCTTTTAATGCAGGACATATTCGTTTCCATATCGTAAGGCACC